>CM048918.1:6538532-7773281 GCA_026686955.1 Epinephelus cyanopodus | reverse complement strand
AAAATGTTAGCTTGGCTGCCGGGCTAACTTACTCACTTAACACAACCATAATGCCTGACCCTTTGCTGGGACCGAGTCACTAATAACTCAAGCTCCAGACATTAACAGATCCCGGTGTTTCCTCCGCAGCCTCCACTTCACTCAGCTTCACTCAGCTGCTCGATAAACCAGCTGCTTCTTCCCACATTAACCTGAATAACAAACCAGGGCTCGGTGCTCCGGTTGGATCCAAACGGAGAGCCGGGGCTAGTTGGGAAGCTAGCGGAGGCTAACCAGCTGTGCTTCCCTCCGGTCATGCTGTGGCTAACGCCTCGCCATTCACATAAACGTACATGAACATGCAGCCGGACCGGCTTGTGAACAATGGGCTGGAGATCAACACAGAGAGGGCGTGTGAGGTCATGCTATACTCCAGATGAAATTACACCTCTAGTTCTTCACATAGCAATTTTTAATTCCTTCAATCCAGAAATGATGAATTTTGCTTATTGCTCCTTTCAGCATTAAATAAGGTGACTAATCATTTCCACTTATTTCAGTTTAAAGCAGACAGGAAAATAAATGTAAACATCATAAAAATTAAAGAAAAATATTGTCATTAAATCTGACAACATTGTGGAGAGGATAGTACAGAGACCTTTGTTAAAGAGTAAGATCTTTTATGTTTAATCAGAAAACAACCCCAAAATCACCATCGCCAAACCCACCAGACTCCATTTTAATAAACATGTTTTTATCATTATAAAATGTCACATAAAACTTACAAAAAGCTGTCTTGATTCCTCCTCCCACTGTTCCAACAACCACTTCCTCTGGTGTGGTTGGGGGGCTTAATTAATCCAGTGAGATGTGAAGATATGCTGGCTCTATTTACATTTATACATTTAAATTACTGATTATTTAATTTGAGTCTGGTGTGTTTGGAAATGGTGATTAGGGTCTGTTTCTGGTTAAACAAATACATAGCTGTCAAGTCTCTCGTTTTGGCCGGGAAATTACCGTATTTTTACCTATTTCCCGCCGTCCTCCCGTATTAGTATTTTCCCGTAAATCTCCCATTTTATAATATAATTTAAAAAAAAAACAAACCAAAAAAAAAACATTCCTCTGCCTCTCCAAACTGAACTCTGTCACTAGCCTTGCGACAACTGCCACCTGCAGTAGCCTGGGTGGCAGTTGTCGCAAGGTTCCTGTACACCCAGGGACGGGTTTTGCTATGGGCAATGTGGGCGACCGCCCAGGGCGCAATCTATGTGAGGGTGCACGAGCGCCCTCCAAAAAAGAAAAAAAACAAACAAAAAAAAACAACCCGCCAGTTTTCTAGACTACCGCTCATTTCCATGTCAAGTTAGTGGAGTGGGTGCTGAGCCTCTCAGTGGCAAAAACTGTTTTTACTGCACAGAAATTGAGGGTGCTCAATTGCCTATATGGATTACACTGGAAAATTAGGATCCAGGATTAAAAATACCAAAGTTACCCATTAATATTCTAACTATTCGTACAGTATGTAACACTTAGTGGGGTAGCTTGTTACACTGTAATGTTTTGTTATGTCTAGTATGTTTTTGTGCTGACGGCAATTGAGTCAATAGTTTTGGAGGTATTTTGTCAGTAAGTGAACCTGCTGTTGGTACTAAAAGGCAGAGGATCATTAAAGTCATTAGGTCTTTTCTTTCATGGACCACAGATGTATTTCATAACAATCCATCCAATAAATGTCCAGATACAGTATATGACGTAAAATGTCTCACTAACAAATGAGAAGATCTCAAGAGCCACACTGCTGGTATGTCTCCTGCCAAGTCTACTCATAACATCTCTGTTCATGCAAGTAGACATTTTTCAGGAAATTGGGTACTGCTCTCTTGTTTCTCTTTCTGAATTTATTCTTCTAAGGCAGGCAGATGAGCAGTCTGACAGCCCATCAAAGGATACATTGTGCCTTGTGATGGTCTATAGTCCCCAGTAAAGAAGACACAGTAACAAGATGGTCTGTGAGCCTAACAAAGGTTCCACCCTCATCACTTTGCCCTCCCTTGGCAACTGGTGATGTGCTTTAATGGGTTGAACTAAAGAGATGTCCCCTTGTCTCTATTCTGCAGCCAGAGAAGTGTGATGAACCCTCTCTTTCCGCCACAGGAAAATGAATTTGTCAAAATGCAATATTGTGTGCTACACAAAGCCTTAGAAGCCCCTTGAAATGCTTAAAGCCAGATGTTTGTAGGACTTCACACTTACATTTACAGAGTTTGTCATCGTAAGGTGGAGGGAATGATGAATGGTGTGTCAGTTAGGCGAGACACCTGCCAAGCTGCAAACCACAGTTTGAGACCAACAAACAACAAAAGCGGTTTTGATATAGTAAGTTATTGCTTTGTTTTGAGCTGTTTTTTTAAGGAGACATTACTGCGTTTCCACCAGAGATTTTGCCCTCAAAACCAGGTATTTTAAGCAAAAATATGGTCCAAATATAACCAAGTGGGTTTTGTGCCTAAAGCTAACTACACATTCACCACAGTGTTGCGTAAACAGTGAAACGTAATGTTCAGTGTTTCGGCCATATAATTGTGCAAGAGTAATGTTTCCTTGGTTTGCAGAAAGGTACAATGCCAACAGTTTTCCTGGTGATTTGGTTGAAATTACTTCATCTTCCATGTGTTTATCTCTAAGTCATATATGAGATGAAATGACTCAGGTAACACCACACTTTCTCAGTTTCCCTTTTTTGTCCTTCTACTGCAGGGAGTCCTGCGAACTAGTGTTTAGACCTTGGCTCACTAAACCAGATAAAATTATTAGCTTGGGTCACTGGAAGGGAGAACTGGTCTTTTCTGTTGTGAGTATCAATCACACCGTTTCCCTGTGAATGTTCTCAGCAGGGTTAAAGGTCTCAGAAACAGACTGTGATACATCAAAAACTGATGCAGTTAAAGGTGAAGGCAGGGCAGTCCACCCTGAGTTCTGACTGGCGCCACGATCACTAAATAAATGGTGGGTGGATAAAGTGATACACTGCTGTGTGTATTTATCTCTCTGTGTTTCCCAGATAATCCTTTTCCTGGTGGGCTGGAAAGCCAGTAAAAAAGCATTTAGACAATGTGACACTAAACTTTCTCGATCGGAACGAACATAAATGAAATTCTTTGAGCCACAATGTCAGTTTCTCTGTTTAAAATGGTCTCGCCTGCCGAATCTGTGGTGAGGGAAACATTCTCCAAGGCGATAACACGATAGTCTCTCCATAAAAGCTCATTCTCTGTCTTGTTTGTGTATAAACAACATTTATACTGCTGCACCATAATCCTTCACACTCACACAGGACCACACATTTACATCCTGGAGATGTCAGGTACTGCTGCAACTGCAAGGGTCAGTTTATGTGACTCCCTCATTCAGATCCTGTCAAAATGTTACATCTAGTCTGAGACAATGTTTTCCTTCAGTGTCTTCTGACAGTCTAAAGATGTGTTCATCAGGTGAAGTCTCCCAATTGTCAACAGCTGTGATCAAGAGTGTTTTTGTCTGCATTCTTCTCAGTACTTGTTTTTCTGAAGACTTGTCCATGTCCACGCATTGTCCTTCTTCAAAGTCTATATATAGTGTGGTCTAAATGCCCTAAAGTTTCTTGTTCTACTTGTTTTATTGAGGATGCTCTTTGTGCTGAATTGTGCAAAGTTAGGGCAGAGAGGTATCCCAACATGCATTTCATCTTAACCAAGAGCAAAAGCAGAAGAACAACCAAGCATATGTTTTACTTTTCATACTATGGTTGTTATTATGTCTGTGTTTGATGACTGTGGAGATTCTACTAGATAAGAAATGTAGCGAGTTTATCTTTACAGACTAACATGACCGCCAGTTTGAACATGATGAATTTTGACTCTCTCTCTCTCTCTCTCTCTCTCTCTCTCTCTCTCTCTCTCTCTCTCTCTCTCTCAATCGAAAGACCCCCTACATCCACCAGTAGCAATCAAACCCTCAAAAAATAACTGATGATACATGCATGATAGTCTATAAAGATGGGGAAACCCTTGCCTCGTTCACTACAAATATTGACTTTTATTCTTCACTCTTTCATTCATTCAATATAAGACTGTACAGTGGCAACATTCCAGAAGTCTTGGCTGTTTTTTTCTCATCTTTCCTGTATCAGTGCAAGCTCAGTTACCGTGACCTGATCAGAGTTCTCCTTTAACCAACTTTGACCTGTGGATTTGCAAGTTTTTCATGGTCTGCCAACAGAGACATTGCTGTTCCTCTGCGTTTTGTGTTTTAAAATAGAAAAGTCAATTTTCCTCGCAAGTAACCTGTTTTGCACGATAAAACCTATATACAGCAGTTTGTTTCAGCTGTGGTTGTTTTAAAGCGCTTTATAAATAAAGTTGAGTTGAGTTGAGTTGAATAATACACTCTGATTAATACCTAATTCAGACCCTGTCATTGGACTTGATGGTGAATGTCACCATCAGTTGAGTCCAGGGGCGATGAAATGTTTAACCCACTTGCCAAAAAGAAGCATTGTTCATTTTTATAATGCACATTTGTACATCATGATGTAACAGATACATTGAAACCCAGTACAAAACCCACTTGGTTATGGATAGGAAATGATCATGTTCTGGCTTAAAATACCCATGTTTGGTGGCAGAATCCCTATCTGGAACGCAGCAATGTCTCTGTAAAAAACAAACCACTTTTTGAGCCACTTTTCCCGCTGTTAAAACAGGAACAGGTTGCCAACATTTAATGGCTATATAGCCGCCAGAAAAACAGTGATGGGTTTCTAAAATGCAACCAGTTCTGTTGTTTGTTAATCTCTTACAGCTTGTTAGGCACCTAGGTGATATGCTATTCACCATCCCCTCCACCTCCCAATGACAAAGTCAGCGCATAAAGTACTCGCTTTTAGGAACACTGATATGATAACACATAAACAGGTAAATGTAACGTATCTGTGGTTTGTAGAAATGTACAATGTGAACAGTTTCTTCAGGTGCTGGGCTTAACAGAACAGCGATATGGAATATTGTCACCCGCACATAGTTATAAATTTGTGAGCAGGTTGACAAAACAAGATGTTGTTCCCTAAATGCACCCCAATAAAATAATACAGTATGAGCAATGGTGTTTGATGAAATAAGTTAAAATAAGGACATGAGGAAATAATCACAAGCATGCCTTCAAAAGACTACAAAAAGTCCTTGGTTTCCCTATTTGCATGCTGGGAAATGATTCATTCCCTTGTGATCCTCTGTAAAAATGAACAAATGTGGAAAACAGATAGAATACTTGGTGAAAGCAGCAGCAGCATAGTTTTATCATCAATAATTTATTTAAAACTTCATTTTCAAGGCTGCCCTAAAAGGGTAATTTCTAAAATCAAAATAGGATGTCACTGCAGGCTGTCATACTTGTATCTTTATTTCTAATGCACATAGTATTTCTACCAATACTTTTTCGAGGAAACTTTCACAGCTCTGTAGATTTATATTTCTATATAAAGCCCAAAAGTATCAACTTTGACCTTCTCTGTGAATCTGCAAAAAATCCTGTCAGCCAAACTCCAATAAACCTTCCATTAACGAGTTGTTCGTTGCTGACAGGCCACTTCGGTCATCTTTTCTGTGAAAATAATGTTGCGGTTTAGCGTAAACGCTGCAGCTTTGCCTGCTTGAAGCAGATGTAGCATTAGTGAAAAGTAATAACCCATTCTGCAGACAGGCACCATGGGAACAGCAGCACCAATCTGTCATTGTCAGAGTGGAGATAAAGTGGATCTGACTGGCCTTCAGTTTGCATTTTTTTATTCGTTGATCTAGTAGAATGTATTTTTCACAGGCAGCATGAGGCTGTGACGAACATGGAAGGGTTTGTAAGAGTGTATCACATTCAAAAGAAGCAGAATCAATGTCATTTTGTTTACACACTGAAGTCAATTTAGTTTGTTTTTGCAGCACGGCATTTAAACAACAAATGTAATACATATGAAATACATCTATTTATGTCATTCTGCAAAAATACGCTTCAGCACTCAGGTGCAAAATGTACCCTAGTTTACAGTGGCTGATGGATTCTAACATTTCACAGAAAATGTCATTTTATACACTCACAGAACAAGACAGTCTCTTGTAAACACTGAGAATTTTTAACATAACTGGAGCCAGTGTGCCATTCAGTGTTCATCTGTAGTGTGTTCTTTTCTACATGCTCTGCTAACGTGCTGCTCATGCTACATGAGCTGTGCAGCACATTGTTGAGTGCAGTCAAAGACTCTCTGATCTGAACCTCTCAGAAGTGTTCCCTTGGGCATTGCACTCAGCTCAGATGTTATACCTCACCACTGCATTTAAAATTCACAATATTTGAGCTTTAACCACAATTACTACTGACCTTTTAAAGTGAATCCAATAGGATTACCGAAACGTTTCAACTGAAGACAGTGCACCAAAATTTAAAATATTAGTCGAATTTTAAATAAATGTGTTGGCTTTTCCTCAGTATAAATGTAACAGGCCGTGTTTATTAATGACAACTTTCTCATGCTGCTCACATGCAGACGTTCTTAGATTTTTACAGGAACTGAACTTTGCAATGACTTTATTGAAGACAGCATGGAATTAACTGTTGGGACTACTTGTATGTAAACAACCCAATTGCCAGAACAGAAATTGTTGGCAGTGAACATCTCTGCAAGCCATAGATATGTTACATTTTAAGTTGTTATGCAGCAGATACGCTGATACTTTACATTTCTATTAGGGCTGGGCGATAAATCGATTTTATGGATTAATTCAAATTTGTAGTTTAGGCCGATTTCTCAAGAAAGGGAACGAGTTCTTCAGCGCTTTTGTGTGCTCACCTGTGTCTGAGTCTGTCTATGTGCTCACCTGTGTGTGTGTGTGTGTGTGTGTGTGTGTGTGTGTGTGTGTGTGTGTGTGTGTGTGAATCAGGGCCAAACTCCAACAACACAGAGAGCAGAGGAGGATTTTAGACGCGCATTGTGTAAGGACAGAAATGACATGCCATTGTGTACATATGATAAATAAGTGTTACCAACGCCAAGCTGGCAGACCCCCGAACCGTAGTAAAGGGACCTCCGAAGACCACTAGTTCCTTTGGCTTGTGTTAGCTCGCTGTGGCAACAACACATAAACAACGGGACTTTGTCTGCGTTAAAGAACGGCACTTTATTTTCAGCACTGCAGGGATGATACACAGCCTCTCTCATCAGTGTCTGACTTTTACATAGCGGGAAATAACTCAAAAACAGCATGCAGAACTGCGTAGGCTTCTTCACTGTGGCTGCTCGATGTAAACAACATAGCACATGCCTCACCTTCTTCCTGGGGCACATCCGTCTGACGTCACACACCACACCCGGCACGCTAACATCTCATACCTCCTACATCAACTACACACATACACAGCTACACACACACACACACACACACACACACACACACACACCACACACACAGAAGCCACACACATCAGGCTCAGCCTGTAACATAAGGCTATTTAGTTTGTTTAATAAAAGGACAAGGTATAGACCTGTTCTATAGGAAAGGTAACCTTAAATGACTTCTGTTGTGATCCAATATGATGGTAGGGGAAACACTGCCGTATAATAAGAAAGGGGTTCGGTGGAAAGCCACCACAGATGCAGTCGCCATGTATATTGCAAGAGATGTGGTGCCTATATAGGCTACTTTGGAAAAGCCAGGGTTTATTCACATGCTGAAAGTTTTGGACCCAAGGTATGTGCTACCAGGCCGCAAATATATATTTATATTTTTTTTTTATCTAGGAGGGGAAAAAATCGATTCAAGTCGTGAATCGAATTTGATGTGAAAAAATCTGAGATTTTTTTTTAGGCCATATCGCCCAGCCCTAATTTCTGTATGTTTTAACAATGCTGTGGTTAACGTGTAGTTAGGTTTAGACACAAAAATAATTTGATTATGGTTAGACATAGGTAATGTTTTTGCTTAAAATACCTGTTTTTCATGGCACTTTCCCTGCTGGAAACACAGTGATGTTGTAGCACTACCATCCACCATGCCCTCTACCTTCAGACAACAAAGTAGGCTCATATACTTTGTCACTTTAGAAAAGTTGATATAAAACATCTGAAACATAACAAATATAACATATTCCTGGTATACAATGCCCGCATTTTCTTCTGGTGACTTGGCTGTTGTAAAGTGACAGCTTTGTTGAAAATCTGGCATGTTGTGAAAGGGAAGTAATGTACAACTGAATTAAGAAGTACATCGATCAGCCAGATCATTAAATTGACTCAAAGGTGAAGTGAATAACATTGATCATCTTGTAACAATGCAATGTTCTTCTGGGAAACCTTTGGTCCTGGTACTCATGTGGATGCCACTTGAAACACACCACCCACCCAAACACTGTTACAGACCAAGTAAACCCTCTCATGGCAGTGGCCTCCCCAGCAGGACAATGTGCCATGCCACACCACAAATCAGGAATGGCCCAAGGAACCTGACAAAGAATTCAAGACATCAACTTGGCCTCCAAATTCCCCAGATCCCAGTCTGATTGAGCATCTGTAGGATGTGGCAGTACCCCAGAGGTCCTGTGTGTGGATCCCTTGAGTCTTGTGCGTTACGAGGTGGGATATCGGCACGTCCTACTACTGCTTGATCAGATTGGGATCTGAAGAATTTAGAGACCAGGTGGATGCCTTGAGCGTTTTGTCGTGTTCTTTAGGCCATCCCTGAGCAGTTTTTGTAGTGCAGCATGGTACATTGTCCTGCTGAGGGTAGGGCTGCCTTCGGGGAGTGCCATTGCCCAGGTTTCCTTGCAGAACATTGCATTGTGACAAGATGGTCGGTGTTATTCTCCTTACTTATCAGTGCGTTTAATATTGTGGCTGATTGGTGTATTTTGTTCTTTGTCCTACTAGAGCGGACAGTTCTTATTGAACTGTCCACCTTTGTTTCGACTCTGATAACTTTGAACCCATAAAAATATTTCCTGAGATCTTTGAATTTAACACTGAAAAGAAAAATCTAGTCGGAGAAGTCAGACAATCATGTTAATCCGACTTGTTTGAAAAAACAAAACAAAACTTGAGATACTTACCCAATTACCTATCAGAATTGTCCATGACAGACTTCCCTGGTTCAATTTTTGACTTACAACAACATTACCATACATACTGAAATGAGGGATTATTACCACCATTTCATTACTATCCTTCCACTGCAGCTTAGCAAAGAAACTGTCCAGCAAAACAGAGGGAATTTAACTTTTTGGAGATCCCCACTTAACTCAGACTGCTAATACGGTGCTACTTATTTGCTTCAGCTGATATTGAGAAGTAAATCCACTCAGAACAAGGACTGCGGATTTTGTTCCCCATCTTTTACAGTGTTGTTTGGGAGGTATATCCTTACAGCCAGTGAGGATAGGAATAATTACAGACACCAGTAAATCCTTCAGCTTACATATGTGCATGTGTTTTATATTGAGACAAACTTTAAAAAACTTCAAATCTTTAAAGGATGAAGGGTTTGTGGGTGATGTGTGTATGTGTGGGTGAAGTTAAAGTTAAAATGTCTTTAACAGAGAGAGAGGAAATGTTCCAAATGTTTCTCAACAGCTGAAGATGGCAGTTGAACTTTTCCGACATAACTTTCTGTTGAATGACATTTACGCTGTTGGACCCGTGGAAAGTGTAGTCTGGCTGGGCTGACATATTTCAATGAAAAACACAGAGAGTGGGAGGGCTTGGCAGTAAGTCTCATTTAGCGTGTTAACTACACACACGCAAACTAGTTCATTATGCAAGCTGACATTTGTCTTTGCAATCATTTTAAAACAAGCATCCACTCCCACATACAGTTAATAAATCATTTTATCATGTTTATGTAAATATGCAGATATGTATTAAACAAAAAAATCCCTCACATCTCTTCTGTCTCTCCTGCTTTCTCTCTGGGTCTCCTTGTGTTAAGTTACCAAAAATGCCCAACAGAAATCCCAATAATGTAATAAGACCCTAAAAGTTACAGCACACATCTTATGATTTTTAAAGATCTTAGGAAAGTTTCTGCTGCAGGAAAGGGTCACCATAATCACAACATTTTCACAATGTTTTTACTTCTCACTCTTGTGACACAGCTAAAATCCAGCATTAAACAGGCAGCAGGTTTTTTTCACTCTGATTTAATACCAATAGGATTTGATCAGATCATGTATAAAACATGATGATATCATTAAAATATATAGGATGTACCAGTTGGCACAATTGTGTCCTTCCTTGTTGACAAGTACACTGATTGACGGGGGTGGCTGTGCCTCAGGAGGTAGCGCGGGTCATCCACGGCACCTGCAGTCTGCATGTCCAAGTATCCTTGGGAAAGATACTGAACCCCAAATTGCTCCTGATGGTTGTGCCATCATTGTGTGAGCAAGTTTGAATATTAAACTGAGTAGTAGACGATGGCCAAAGTAAATGTATGAATGTGTGTGTGATTAGGTGATTTTGTCATGTAGTGTAAAAGTGTTTTGAGTGGTTGGAATGACTAGAAATTCCATGTCCATTCACAATTCTGTTTAGTTAATTTGATTGATGGAAGTTATAAAAATACTATACAACCCTCATCTAATTTAGAATATATTTGACTGACATCTAACTGAACACAAAGTATTGGGTAATACAGCATATGCATTATGGGGAGGAATGTGTATAATTGCCACATGAGCCCTGGAGGGTCAGAAGTATAGCAACATCCCTAGTCATTAACTTTTTACAATCTACGCTGTAGCCAAACCGTCTATTTGTATTTATATACTTTGGCATTTCTTACGGCCTTGCATCTCAGTTTTTACTTAGTTTGTGCTTAACTGGTATTTCAGCAGGGAGTGGATGAATCCTGTTTATATTTCTCCGGGATGTTTACTACTGCACTGGCCACGTGCCTAATAGAGCTGTCAGGGTGAAGGAATTCCCCCTGTAGTGATTAAAAGTGGCTCAAGGTGGATATGTGGTATGACTGCCATGTTCTGATGTTTTTGCACTTAATTTATCCTACATTAATACATTGTTAAAAATAAAAAAAAATTAAAAAAGCTTTATTGTTAAGCTATTATAGGTAAATTGTTGCTTTTTAAATAACACAGTTTTAAAACAAATGAAATACTTGATTGTTAAATGCAGAGCACAGAAGGGTAAAGAGGCACAAGAAAGGGTGCAGCATTTTTTTTCCAGCTCATACGCTTTGGTTGTGACTGGTTGCTATGATACAGAATATGCAGAAATACAATTGTGGATACAAGGTAGAGTCTGAATAAAGGGAAGGCTGAAGCACGTAGGAAGGGAGGACGGATCCACCAGTCTCTGTGGGTTAAGTATTTTTTCTCTTACATTGCTGTTGCTCTTCAGCAATGTGACAGTTGGTCTTTGTGGTATTTGTTCCACCCCTCCTATACTATGATTGAAGGGCTGTGTAAAAAGTGACAGTGATGAGCGGCTGCAAAGTTTTACCCAAAGATGAACAATGGGAAACCAGGAAAAAATAGCAAATGTGCAGTGCTCGGCACAGAATAGACACTTGCTGGCATTTGTATCAGAGTGTAAATATGTGGCACTTCCATGAATAAAAACAAAAAAAAACATAGCAGCTGTGGTGGTTGCTTGCCATCCTCTGTGGTTACCTTGTCAATATTGTGGTATTGCAATATTGTAGTTACAGTGACAGCCTAATGCCAATATGATGATGTTATGATGACATTTACATAGCAAGAGAAAATGTGCATTGCAAATATTACATTTAAGGCGACTCTCCCCTTCAGAATATGCCACTTACAAGGCACATACGTATATTACATATATAAATTACAGCAAGTGATATCAAACACTCATTAAGGAATGATCACAACAGTATGCAACAGTATGCTTTTATTGATGTGGACATACTGGTGAGCTATGCAGGTGTCTCACAGATGTTTCCACCAGAGGCTGACAGATATTGGCTTTTTAACGGCTCATTAAAACAGGAACAAGCCAGTAGCCAATAAATCAACATTGAACTACTTGAAAAAAATCTAGGTCGGAGTGATCTGACATTTTTTGAATTGTTACTTTTCCTCAAAGTCAACCTGAGCTTCTCAGGTACACAATAACATTACCTTGTCTTTGTGTAAGGTGCCACCATGCAAAACAGTGCTCAGAGAGGCGCAGTCTTTCTGTTACTTCCATTTAAAACATTTTAATTACTTTTGAGTATTTTGTAATTGGTATATAATTCAAATGTACTTTGAAAAAGAAACTTTAGAGTAATTGAATTTTGTATTTTTGAAATACTCAGAATATTTTCTCAATGATTCATTAAACATAAAAAAACAAGACCAGGTCATAACTTCGTATATGACTGGACTCTGTATGGTAGAGGGCTTTTAGTTTGAAACAAGAGCGTCCAATTGAAAACAGGTGGCATTTGCCCATTAAAGGACTCACAGACCTTTGCTCTAGCACTACTAATGCTTCAGCACTGAACCAGCAGTCACAGTCTGCTTAACTTCCAAATATTACCTTATTTACTCACCAACTGAATAGCTTAGATCTGTGGGCGACATACAACACAAGCAGTCAGACAATAAAATTGGTTTGAACAAGTCCCCAAGGTATCCCACCTATCTCACTAGAAATTTGTAAAAATTCAGAGGACACCTTATTTAAAAACTCTGTTACAGCTGCATGTAACTAAAGCCATTAAAAGTTGAACCAGAAAGTAGGTCTCCAAAAAGTAATGGACCTTTACAGCAGGAGGCTTCACTCATAAATTAAATTTGCTTGTTGTAATGGCCATTTTTTAACAGAATGACCCAATTATAGCTAAAGGGATCTTTAAAAGGCTGAAATTTCATTAAATTTATAAGAAACACACCAACTAAATGATTCCGATTCAGTCTTTCAGAACGGGATTGATGACATTCAGAGACTGTTCACTCTCCACCTGGTTAAGCCTGAAGGTCTGACGACACAAAGGAAGCAGCCTTGAAGCCATTTATCAGTGCTCCGCTGCACCCTGACACCCTGTGAGGCTCTGTGGTTTCTTTATTTTCACAGCATCACCCTGGTAGACTCATTTTCTCGCGACAGCCGTCTCGACCTTGCCTCCTGCGTGGACCTCGGCCGAGCGGTCTAGTTGTTCAGGCTGATTAGGGCTGGCAGTGTCGGCCTGTTAGGAACAACAAACCCTCCGAGGCCCTGACCTCCGGCTATTCTGCAAGGAAGGATTGGAAAATAGTGGCTGTACTACGTCTGTATGTCTATGCACCTGTTATCACTGCCATTTTATCTCAACTTTTCTTGGCACCGCAGTCTTTCATGTTTCCAGCAGACTTTATTTCTATTTTTCTTTCAAATTAAGCAGAGACAAGATTAGATCATATTAAACAGAATTTAGTCACAAGCTTTCACATTCAAACTAAAATCTGGACACCAGTATACTTGATTGACAGACTGTGCAAACTATTACTCCCTGGATAGCAGTATTGATGTTGAGTGGAATATCATGGTGAAATAGAGTGAATTGAAATTGAGAGTACGTTTAAATAGACAGACAGATAGATCTACATACGTGTAACGTGAACACTGGGCTTCCATTGTAAGGCACACCCAGCTTTTGGAACATTTTTACTGTGAACTAAACAGAGAGCAGGGATTTATTTTTAAAATGGACTGGTACTTGATGAGTGTATTACCCACACTAGACGGCCGCTAGTTTGAAGATCCAGGTATGATTATGGTCACAACAGCTACTCACTTCAAAGCCACTGGACTCTTTGGACAATTGCAGTCATTATATAGCACAGAATGCGAGGGCTGCTGGTCTACTGCCACCTTAATATGTTTGTTTGTGTCACTGTGTCAACTATAAAACAGCAAAGTCACACACTTTAGTTAGTCCAGATTTGTCAAATTCACACACACAAAAAAAACAAAAACCTAACATGGTAAAACTGTAAGAGCATCAGCCCCAGTGTTCGGCAAGGTAAAATTAGTAGTTTTGTCACAGGAGTCTGGCTTTGAAGAAAGCATAGATAACAGCTTCAGTTCCCCCTCCTATTATTTGCATGATACTGTTTAAATAGACTTAAAATATGAACTATAATAGATAGAGAATTAATTCTTTTTGCAGCAGAAAGCCAAGGCTACTGTCTTCCATGTCATCACATTGTACACACATAATGACATCATTATGCTACATTGCATGTGGTGCAAAAACGTGATGGCACCAGAGAAAGGATGAATCCATCACAGTGCCTATGCACTTTGCTCATAAGAATGAGTGTATCTCAAAAACTAAATAATGTACATAGTTCAAATAACTTATAGGATGTTGAGAATATTTGGTTCATATTTCTACAGTATAAAATGTTTTGTGTGTTGATTTTGTAAAATCCACACGTCACATGTTTGTATTATTTTTTGATGACACAATTTCATTACTTTTCAATCAATTATTGACATACATAACCCTTTAGCTTAGGTTGTACAGATTTTAGAGCTATGAAGCATTTGTAGATGCCCCAAGAAATGACATTACAATTAGGAAAAAGACCAATGTAGGCACCGACAGACCATATCTATTGCAGAGTTGACAGGGTTTAACATATTGTGCCTGTAGTCCAGGTTCTATCTTTATTTGTTGTTTTAAACTAGTTTGATCTTTTCTTAATTTTTCTGACGTTTGCTTCATTTCATGCTGCAAATACAGTACGACTGTTTTATGATCCGCCCCGTCCATGATTGGTCAAGTGACTGGAAGAAAATGTTGGCATTGTGCATTTCTGCAAACCATGAAAACTTTTCATTTTGTCCTTCAAAGATACAGTATCATATCAATATTTTAAGCTGATGTACCATATGGGCTGAGTTTATTATCAGGAGGTGGATGCGAGATGCCTGCCAAGCTGCAGATCAACAAAAACAAGTCATTCTTAGTGATCGGTGACTGTGTTTCCAGCAGCTTTTCAGTCACCAAACGTGAGTGTTTGTGAGGGGCCCATGATTATTTTTTTCAGCCAGGATAGTGCCACAAAAAACTGGGTAATTTAAGCCAAAACGTGTTCTTTTCCTAACTTTAACCAACTCTAAACAACCACATGTTAACCACAGCATATGTAAATGTAAAGCTAAATATATTTGCTACATAATAATATACAAATGTAACATATCACTGGTTTGCAGGAATTTAGATGGCAAAATATTTTGTGGCAAGGTTTAAAGAAGGTTAGGGAAAGATTGTGGTCATAATTAAAGGAAACTTGACTTGTTCGAGGCAACCCTGTCTCACTCTGAAGTCATTGAAAACTAGCGCTTGATAAGTGACTTCCAGCGTCAGACACTGATGAAAAAAGCTGTCCTTTTACCTTGCACCGCATATGTTGATGTGGAAAGTCCATGACCAAACATTGATATGTGATGAGGTCAGAATAAGAATGTGTTGTTCCAGGTTGCTAGTCGGGAAAGGGTTTTACATTAAGAAGTTAAAAACAATAAATATAACTGCATAAAAAAATTAACAAGTTAAACAAGTATTCTTATACTGTACAATCTTGCTCTAGCCTCTCCAATCTGTTTATCTGACAGTCTATCAGTCTGCCCTTTCCCTGTTTCATCTTTCCCTCTTTGGTGTTGTGCTGAGTACAGGATGTACTGCAGAAGTGTTGAGGTGTCAGCTTTCCTGCTGCCTTTCTCATCTCTCTTTTTCATCTCTCTTTCTCTCTCTGCATCTCTCCTCTCTTCTCCCACTCATCTCATCCTCTCATATCTCCTTCCACTCTCCACCCCTCTCCTCCTCTCTGTGATTTATCTGCTCTCTTGTCATCTTGGTTCTCCCATGTTGATCCTCTACCTCCTCCTGCTTGTGAGGAGCTCACTCAAGAGACACACACAAGTAAATATGAACATGCATGTGCACACTCACATTTGCATAATTACTCTGCAAATTGCATATTACATCCATAAGCATACTGTGAGGCTGAGAGTGTCGATTAGTGTTGCTGTTGATGAAGTGGTGTCCAGTGTTCATAAAAAGGAAAAGGGGAAATTGTAGAACAAGAGACACGTGAAATTCAAATATAGGATGTTCAGTGTTAAATTTGCATCTGTGAGATCTGTAGACACTATGTGTGTGATGTGTGAAACACTACAGTTAACAACCCAAAACAAGGGTTTATGGTTAGAAGGAGCGGGATGTGAGAGCCAGTGGGCATTGTACTTATTGTCTGATGAAGCCAGAATTATGATAATCCACTGTATGTATGGTCTGTAGTGCTCTTTAATGTGTTCCAGGACTGCCAATTCTGACATGAAAGTGTTGGATTAATTGATAAACTAGTTGACTGTTGTGGCATTTTGCAGCATTCAGTTCTAATGGCCCTGAATTGAAAAGGCTCAGAGGTCTCATAGTGTCGATCCCTGTCAGCTCTGACTTGGTAATTTGCAGGTCAACACATCTTGACATCATGGTTTAACTGGATTGATAATGGAAAAGTGATACAGATAGAAGCACCTGTGGCCTCCATTTGACTTGCACTGAAGCTTTCATCTTTCATCTGTTTACCCTCTGAAAACAGACCTTCGCAGGCAGCCACAGAGAGTGGATGTTTTCATGATCCTGTTTACAATCTGAAATAAAGAACTGTAAGAGCTGGAGCATACATTCTTTTTGTAACAGTATGTTTCATGTCATCATGTTGTTCGCGTTCAGTGATGTCATTACGTTATGCTATACAAGTGGTCCTCAAAGTAGTGAGAGCGCAGGGTGCTGTTCTCACAAATTTTTAATATGTTTTCCTTCAAAAAGCAGTGCACCCAATTTTGTACATATCATCCATATTTTGAAAGCTGTGATACCATGACCAATGTGCTGACGGCAGTAAACAAGGAAGCAGTCCTGAAAGCTTGTAAAGTGGCAGGTTGGGGTGGTGGATGGGTCACAAAAAATGGACTTTCACTCAGAACTTTACCCTGGAGTCACTTGTTTGGTTTTATGTGAACTTTGAGTGAACTTTGAGTCATTTTAAGCTGCGTCCTCACATTCTTTCACAATAACTTTCATCACCTAAACCTAACTTTGTAACTGTACATTAATTATGTAACTGTATGTTAAGGACATAACATAATTCGTGGGGTGCAAATTCACAGCGTATCACTGTTGTGCCTGCATTTTTAGTAGGATATCACAAGAACCATTCAATGAGAATACTTTGCGTGGTGATGCCATAGTGGGAGTGGCAGTGGGAGATCATTGTTTAAATGATTCTGCTTAAAGGGCCAGTGTGTAAAATGGGTTGGAAACAGTGACATCAGTGGTCAAATTCTAGATTGCAGGGCTCACTCGCTCACCCCTCCCGTCGGGTAAATGGCAGCGGCCTCGTGAGGACAAAAAGCCTTGCGCACGAGTTTTTCAGGAGTAGGTCTATCTAGCGACAAGTTGTATGTTTATCTAGAAATCTAAACCATGTTACGATATTATAATGAATCCAGAGGAGCGTTCAGGAAAAAGGCCCGTTTATTTGAGCACTCCAGAAACTCCGGTAACACTCCACTCCGTCCCAAACTCTGACTCTTAGCGTAACAGACACACTTCATAACTTTACACACATACTCGTTTACAATACCGAGTGGGGACCCCCCTCCCCTCTCTGCTCCACCAATCTCCAGCCCGCACGCTGACTGACAGAGTAGCTTGTAAACAGAGCTCAGCTGTCCCCGGACTGTAGCAGCTGCAATGGACGACTTTGAACGCGAGAAGAGAGGCGGGCGAGAAGAGAGGCTGAATGCACAGAATGGGATTCGGTGCTACTTCGGTGCTACTGCTGCCATTGTTGCCATTGTATCACCAGGAGGAAAAGCGCCGCAGAGAGTGCATCACAAGGAGTGAAGTTACGTCTTCTTTTCCTCGCAGATGACAGTTCAGGTTCATTCTCTCCTGTTGCGTGGTAAGTGTGCTCCATTCGCAAACTTTATAACTAAAAAAACTTTTCACTACTCTCTATCGACGAACTTCTAACACTCTCTGCTGTTTCCTCCGCCTTCTTCCTTCCTCCCGCTGTCTTGATGTTGGTTTATTTATGCACGCGAAACGCATTCTCTGGCTGGCTGGATTGTCCGCTTGGGCTGCCGTACATACATGGCGGCACAAGATGGCGACCTCTCTAAAGCAAGACCCTTGCTATTTATATTTATATATGTATATATATATATACATATATAAAAGCATAACTATAAGGCTACGAAAACCAAACAAAAATTTTATTTTATAGCGATTATACACTTGTATAAACATATTAATGGATAGAAGATTCAGATTCAGATTCAGATTGACAATAAACCATGCCAAATATTACACACTGGCCCTTTAAGTCCATCAAAACTAAAGTAGGTTGGTTGAGGAGTGATCCAGGGACCATAGCTAAGAAATTGATAAGACAAGATCTCCTGCAACAGAAACAAAAGAAAACAGAGAAAAAGCAACGTTTTATTTTGTGACACAGTACAACACCAGATCAAATAAAATAAAGCAAATCAACAACAATAGTTGGAAAATCATAGAAAGCAATACACTCCTCAAAGATGTGTCTCCATCTGCACCATCTGTGAGTTTTAGAAGAGCACTTATTATAGGAGACAAGCTGGTCCACAGCTGTCTGCCGGGAGGTAAAAGGGGGCGCTTGATCGCAGACCTCATATGTGGGAGTTATAATCATTGTGACACCACACAACAAGCTAACCACTTTAAAGGTGTGTACTCTAAGAGAACCTGTGCTATGTAAGGATTCATTAAGTGCAGTACAACTCATGTCATATACCATCTACAGTGCCTGTTTGTCTGTTTTTTTATGGCGGGAGAACAAAAAGAAAACTGAAAGAGAGAATTCCTAAAAATAGATATGCCATTTGCACAGGACATTAAGATTATCTCATTATAAAAGCAACACCACGGATGTAATCCAGACTCACTCAAAGCAGTAGGTGAAAGGGGAGGAGATACACTAAGCTAAACTGTTACAAAGAGAAACATTTCGGATCTTCCAGTTGAGGGCCAGTATCAGCCCAGGCCTGAATAAAGAGCTGGGTTGTGTCCCATCTCTGTAAAAATATTTGTTCTGGGGGCACAATCCCTGCCACAGCCACAGCAATGTTTCATAAAAAAGCAACTGTTTTTCAGTGCACTGTCTCAGCAGGAAACATAGCAGTGTCTCAGTGAAAAACAAAGCCCTTTTGTGTCACTATCCCCAGTGGAAACACACTGTGGATTCACAAAAAAAACCACCTACATTCAGTGGCTGAAAAGCCTCTGGAAACACAGCAATGATTTGCTTAAAACAACTGGGTTTGTTGTTTCAAAAAGTGGTCTTCAGCTTGACAGCCATCTCACCCAGGTGTCATGCTATCCACCATCTCCTCCACCTCCTAGTGACAAAATCAGTTCATATACCACATCAATTTAGAAATACTGATACTATATGTACAGTGATATGCATAGATTTGGGCACCCATGTTCAAAATTTTGTTTACTGTGAATAGTTAAGTAAGTAGAAGATGATCTCTGAAAGGCATGAAGTTAAAGATGACACATTTCTTTAATATCTTAAGCAAAATTACTTTTCAATTTCAATTTTTCTATCTAGTTTCAAAATAACAAAAAAAAAAAGGAAAAGTGTCTGAAGCAAAAGTTTGGGCACCTTGCGTGGTCAGTACTTACTGTAGTAGCACCCCCTTTGTAAATGCTTTTTGTAGCCAGCTAAGAGTCTTCCAGTTCTTCTTTGGGGGTTTTTCACCCATTCTTCCTGCAAAAGGCTTCTAGCTCTATGAGATCTTGGGCTCTCTTGCATGCTCTGCTCTTTTTAGGTCTATCAGACTGATAGTATTTTGAGGTGTGTTTAGGATCATTGTCCTATTGTAGAAGCCCATCTTCTCTTCATCTTCAGCTTTTTTTTTTACTGATGCTGTGACATTTGTTTTGCTGGAATTTGATTGAATCCATTCTTCCCTCAACCTGTGAAATGTTCTGCGCACCACTGGCTGCAACACAAGCCCTGAGCATGATCGATTACTCACGTGTTTAACAGTTGGACGGGTGTTCTTTTTATGAATTTTTTTCACCAAACATACCTTTGTTCATTGTGTCCAATAAGTTATCTTTTCACTTCATCACTTCACAGGACTTGTTTCCAAAAAGCATCAGGCTTGTTTAGATGTTCCTTTGCAAACTGCTGACAATGATTTTTTGTGGTGAGGACACAGGAGAGGTTTTCTTCTCATGACTCTTTAATGAAGGTCGTATTTGTACAGGCGTCACTGCGCAGTAGAACAGTGCACCACCACTTTGCTAAATCATCTTGCAGGTCTTTTATAGTCAAAAGGGAGTGATTTGATTTGCCTCTTCAACAATCCCACAAGCAGCTCTCAGAAGTCTTCTTGATTTTCCAGACCTCAGCTTGACCTCTACAGTTCCTGTTACAGTAGTTGCCATTTCTTAATTACATTATAAACTGAGGAAACAGCTACCTGAAAACACTTTGCTATCTTCTTATGCCTTCTCCTGCTTGGTAGGCTTCAGTTATTTTAGTTTTCAGAGAGCAAGGCGGCTGTTCAGGGAGCCATTGGCTGCTGATTGTTGGGACAAGTTTTCAGGAGTCAAAATATTTATAAAGTTTTGAAATTTGCATCACCTGGCCTTTCCTAATGATGACTGTGAACAAGCCATAGACCTACAGTAACAAATTATGTCTGAGACTCTGGTAAAGTTGTCTATGAGCTCAAATGTCTTGGGGTGCCCAAATTTTTGCATGGTGCTCCTTTCCTTTTTCACTCAAAAATTGTGCAAAACAAAAACAATACAGTAATATTGCTTAAAATGTGCATGCCTTTTTGAAATCAGTTTAATTTCTACTTAATGAAGTATTCACAGTAAATGAAGTTTTGACCAAACTTGCATGTCCCTGTATTAAACATGCAAACATAACATGCTCTCGGTTTGCAAAAGTGTACAATGCCAGCATTGTCTTCCGGCAGCTGAGCTGGTGCTCAGGTCTAGATTACTACCTTTGTAACTAATTTTTCAAAACATTACAGTTTAAATGTTGTTTAAACACTAAAATATAGTAGACTAAATATGAGAAATAGGTCTCTACACAATATAATTTAACAGCTCCACAAAGGCCATAAGGTTGAATACCCCATAATTACATTAAGAAAGAACTTCTGGCTGAAACTATAAGTTTCCGGCAACAGGCAACCTAAACATCCTAAAAGCCCAAATTTAACTGAGATGACTAGATGTTAAATCAATTCCTACTGGCAGTGGTGACTAACTGTTGGTCGACTTTCCAGTAAGAGTCAGAAAGTACAAAAAAATAACAGATTTTTGTAAGATTGACGGGGGATTCTTCTCCAGCTGGACTGATTACAAAATGCATAAATGTTAACGAGAGAAGAGCGTTGAGACTCATCCTGAGAAAACAAAAACAAAACATGACTGATTTTTTGCCAGGAGCTCATTCATGTGCCGTTAACTGGTGATGATGATTCCCTGATGAAGCAAGTTTTGACAAAGAATCCAGCCAGAGATGAGACTCTAAACAATCTTTCTGTGCCCTTTACAGCATCAATTAAATTAGATTTTACTGAAAATACTGAGTATTCTTCCCAGAGTAAATGAATCAGAGACTGAGAAGGGAAATGGAATGACTCAACGAAATCTAAATTTAGTGCAAAATCTTGCTTAATTTCTGCTTCATCTCAATCAGACAAGGGGGCAATGAGGAGCAGGTGCAGGAGCGTATGTCCATGCATCCATCTTGGAAGATTTTTTTGTGGTCTTGATTGTTCCACTACTGCTGTAGAAGGTAAAAGCTGTAAAAATGCATTTTTGGCAAAGTTTACCCTGATGCTCTGAAACGGAAAATAATTATCATCTGGTTTGCTTTCTTAATCCTCCCAAATCATGATGACAATTTAAAGAACTGTGGATGGATTTTATTTTTGTTCTCAATGAGAAATGAACAAACCCTGATTGTGTAAGTGTATTCCTCTACCTTCTAACTTTAGGCTTCATCAGTGTATATCTTAAGCAGTTCAGATCCCCTGTCCATTACAATGGACATAACTTCCCTAGGATGTATAGATCTATTATTCCAGGCATCTGACGCCACCCAAGTGCACATACTAATTGATGGAATTTCTATAAGCCAGTCACAGTGTTCCACATCATCTAAAGTGAACTGAGGTAGAGCTACACCCCCGTTTTTTAACAAGCACAACCAACTGTGAGGTACAAAACACAAGGCACGTTTCAATCTATAAATCATATTGTTTCAGTACATAATTTGTGTTTAAACTGTGTTTTAAGTAAATATGAGATGTTATATTACATAAACATGTCAAAAAAATATATAAAAGATTTATAGCTTGTACTCAGGATTTTTTAAAAATATCTCTCCATTGGACTCGATGGTGGACCTGAGTGTCACCAGAAAAAAAATAGGGTTAGTCCTGTTTGAATAAGTAAATACTGTTCTAATTTGATTTCCTAATGAAACATTCAGCTTATAATTGGTGGTGTGAGCATTAACATGTTAATCGCAATGTGATTAAGGTCCAATCATAATGCTTTTTTTTTATTGCATTCATCATGAGCTGCAATTTCTTTTTTTTTTTTTCAACACACTTTAGTCAAGCCACCACAGTGTCTCTCTGCTTCCTGCTGCTGCAGTGATGGAGATAAGACCCCGATGTGCTTTTATAATAGGTTATTCACTATTAAAAAACCTACAGAGAGAAACCTTTTAGTGTCTCTCAGAGCCACTGCTTTTGGTCAGTGAAGAAGAGAATGCTAGCTTTACCCTCAGCATCAGAGCATGATGTAAGTCTGTGTTGTTTAGTCCACTCATGAAGTTGCTGTTTTGAAAGAGTTTAATCTGACACTGTAAACCTGACTGACTGTGAGTACCAGGTGTATATATTGTAAATAACTTCCTGTCATTGAACTGCGAACATCGATGATATTTTGTATTTTGCTTTCCTGATTTATGGAGGTCCACAGTAAAATGCTGAGCAGACTTTTAAGTTGTATTTTCTTTTGGAGGTTAAAAACTGCATAGAGACTGAACTGTGAAGGGTTGTCAGGAAAACAAAAACGGACTCAGTGGGCTGAAATCTTGAGATTGTTAACACACATTCACACACACCACGATTGCTTTGTTTGTTTGTTTGCTGATTGAATATACCTTTTGAAATGAACAGAGCTGCGGTCTGTTTGTGCAGTGCTGCTTTTGGTGATATATTTCATCATTTGCTGAGTGCTTCATTGTTTTGTGGCCTGTAGTTTGACAGAGCAATTTTCTCTCTATTTTAAAATCATTAGTCAGACGTGCCTCTAACAGGCACCCCACTTTATGTAAAAGCTTTAAACTGTGCATCAATATGATTTCCGATCAAGACACTCCGGTAAGAATTACTTTATGTTGTTAATATGAACTTCAAAACTCTTTATGAAATAATAGAATTTTAAAACATTCAATAAAAATGCAATTAATCGCGATCAACTATTGAAATTCAGTGATTAATTGTGATGTCATTTAAACATTTAATTCAAAATTGCTTTGTTTGGCAGCCATACTTGTAGTGCATTTTATTGATCATATATTCAATGCAGGAGATTTTCAACTGTTTTTGGGAGGTTTATCAGACACTGAGCAAATTTTGAGTTGCAGTGACGAATACAATGCAAAAAATATAT
Source organism: Epinephelus cyanopodus (assembly GCA_026686955.1). Lineage (NCBI taxonomy): Eukaryota > Metazoa > Chordata > Actinopteri > Perciformes > Serranidae > Epinephelus > Epinephelus cyanopodus. The sequence goes on along the minus strand of CM048918.1, from coordinate 7,749,489 downwards.
GCAGTGTGTTTTAACGTATCACTTCATTGTTGATTCGAGTGTGCGTTTGTTTTACTAATAATTTATGAGTGCATTTAATGTAGAAGTCCACCTTTACAATTATTGTGTGTGTGTGTGTGTGTGTGTGTGTGTGTGTGTGTGTGTGTTGGAACAGTATTGGGTTCTAGTTAATTCTTCAAGAAAAATATTGAGGATAAAAAATCAGGTACCAGGATGTTTTAATATCCTGCAAAGCACCCACAGCAGAGCAGTCTCAGCTATTACCCAAGTTGTGGACTGTAATTTGGCAGTAAATAAGCAGCCCTGTGTGTCTGACTGTGGATGGAGAGGCTGTTGAATGTTGTTAGCAGCTAGCTCCGCCTGATAGCTGCTGAACCACAACAGAACAAGCAGCTTCCAGCTACCCAGTGGCAGAGCCAGAAAATTTTCTGTTGGGTGGCCAGGATGGTTATGTGATCATTTTGGGGTGGCAATGTCTCACTAGAAAATATAGAGGTATTTAGGGCACCTAAACCACACACCTCCACAATATTTGGAATGCAGTTAATGGTGGAAATAATATTCAGTGTATTTAACTTTTTTCTTATTCCTGCAAGTAAAGTAACAATGATGCTTACACTATACAAATGTAGCACAATATACAGACTAGAGGGTGACACGGGAGTGGATTTTCAGTCCTGTCCCATCTCACTCCCACAAAAATAATCCCATCCCGTCCCAATCCTATGAAAACGAGAAGAATATTTAGGAATGCAAAAAAGAAAATTTAAACATTCGAAATAACACGTAAACATATCGAAATAAATAAATAAATGCAAAAAAAAAAAAATAGACGGTCAATCTCTCACTCTCAGGTGTGCAGTTAGTTGGTTGTATTCTCTTGTTGAGTTGATTTTGGAACAAACCCGGCACACCGGCTCGTCCAAATTAATGGGCTGCTGTCTGTCATTTGGTTTAAATCCAAAACACTCCCACACAGGGGCCGTGGCAATTGGTTTAGGAACAAGTTCCATGTCTTTGTCTTACACTCAACTGTTTTTTTTTTCTCCGCCTCGTCTCCCCCTCACAAAGCTCGCCCTGTCTGTGTGTGTGTGTGTGTGTAGCCCATAGCCCCGCCTCCCCCACAGAGACAAAGACACTCGATGACAAGAGTTTAACGGCGGTACTGTCTTTGTCTGGTCGCGCCTTTGCGCCAAATATCTATAATACAGGATGTGCGCGCATCTAGAGTGTCCAGTAGTGCCGTCGCAGTGTAGGAAAGGTTCCGCACGCTGGAAACTAGCTATGGCTATGATGCGGTGGTTGGGGTCAGGCCAGGGTGGCCAATAGGGTGGCCAGGATTCAGCGTGAGGTGGCCACGGCCACTCCCTGCCACCCCACACCTCCACCATTGCAGCTTCCGGGCAAAGTCCAGTTTTAATCACCTACTCTGTGAGAGGGCATGTAGATTTAGAAAGAATACAGGCTAAAATAAAGTTGTTGGTGTTTTTTTAGCTTCTCAACAGTGAGATGGATAAGTCAGAGTTAACAATGAATGTGGGTACAAATATTAGTTGTCAAATTTGGTACTTTTGGTATTAAAGTTTAAGATTTTGAGCTTTTTAAAATAATGTTCAGTAACTACATGCTCAGAAATGTTCCTTTAGACTTGCCCAAAACTTTGCTTTCTGAAGAAATGAAAGTTTGTAAATTTGTCAAAAATTAGTAATTGTGAAAAATATTTGGTTTGAAATTTCAATACTTGATACAACCTGTCACTTTGATTTTCGACTAATACTGGACTAAAGCTATAAAGGATAAAAATGACTAAACTGTGACTAAAATTAAGAAGCATCTTTAGACTAAGACTGAATCTAAAATATATATAAAAATTAACAGTGGACAGCGAAGTTCTTGTCTGGCAGTTTGGTTGGTGTCTCTGTCCCACACGTCTCCTCTCATGGAGCATATGGCACCACAATTCTGCAGTTTATTTGACTCTTTCATGTGAAGCAACTTCCAATACGTGCAGCAGTGGCACTGAGCAGCTTGCCAGCTTATGTTAATGCGTCTAAGCCGTCGACAGCAGCCAATCAGACAGAGTCTAACAAAGACAGCAAACAGCAGCGGCACAGAAACTACAGTTAGTCTTATCAACAAAGATGCTCAGTTTTCCTTTTCTCTGTCAGTCATTCATTCTCTTTGTCCTCCTGTTCCTCTGTATGTCATTGCCATCTTCCTCCTCCTCCTCCTTTTTCTCCTGCTCCTCCTTCCTGCTGCTGCTGTTTCTTATTGACATGATAATCCTCTTGTCAACAACAAACGGCAGCCTATGTTTGTAGAAACAGCAATGAGAGCGCTTATCTGTGTCAGGTATGTGTGTGTGTGTGTGTGTGTGTGTGTGTGTGTGTGTGTGTGTGTGTGTGTGTGTGTGGTGCATGTAGTACATGTTTTATGTATTTGTGTGCTTAGTTTTTGGCATTTTCCTTGTACTTATGTTTGTGTGTGTAAGTATTCAAACTTCAATAAAAGCTGTCTGTCTGTCTGTTTACACCTGAGCATATTTCTTATTCAGTTGCACAAGGTTTATTGTCATGACAACTCTGCCTTACTGTGTAAAAACGAGGGCACAATCCATGTAACACCAGCAGAAATATTTAATATGTTGGTGAATAGACCAGTCACGTTTATTTGAAGCTCTCACTGTCAGCACCCTGTTGGTATAAACTAAATAATTTTGCATTCAGTTATTTAGAATTTACTTTTGTTCTTTAAGGAGGAAAATTACAAGAATACAAAACACATTTGCCAGAAAAAAATGAGGCCATTGTGCATTTCTGCAAACCACAGAAACATTGAAATTTTACACTGTGGCTAATGAGTGGTTAGGTTCATACGAGATCGTCTAATACTGCCTCTTTGTCAGTGATTGCGGCATCAGACACCGATGCCAAAAGCTACCTTTCGCAGAGGTATGATCAGTTTGTAATGCGGCAGGATAAAACTTATGGTGTTATGATACGTCGCCGATTGGCTGGATGGGACCTGTCATGTCAGTATGATATGACTTCATAACATGGCTGGAAGGCAGCTGTTGCAGTGGTATGATATGCTGCTGGATGGTGTCAAGTTGAAACACTGCTATTAATAGCACAATATAAGGAGATACAAAGTCCCTGTAGGGTGACTGGGAGGGGTGGTGGATGAATTCAACAACCAGGAGCCCACTGTTGACTTCCCATATGAATGAAGAGCCAAACCATGATGTGTTTTTTCTAAACCATGTGCTTTTGTTGACATCCCAGCATTGGATGTGGCATCCCAGAACATCAGCAGCAGATACAGAAAGATACCTAGTGCATACTATGTAGACATGACAGTCCACTGACAAAGCTGCAATATGTGACAGGTTCGGGTGAGAATGTGATGAAAACATTGTGTTTCAGCTAAAAATACTCAATTTGGGGGACACAATCCCGGCAGGTAATGCAGTAAAGTCTTAGAAAAACAATCACTTTTCATTGTACTATCCCTGCTTCTAGAAAAAACATCGACAGCTCAGTAAAACCAAATTGTTCTCATGCACTGCTCATACATTAACCTACAAAAAGTGATTCAGCAAAATGCATACATATCCAAGGTAATGATGTGCTAGTAATTTGTGCATAATTCACGTATTTTGTAAGGCTGCAATCACGTGACTAATGCGGTAGTAAAGAATAAAGAAGGAAGTAGTCTCCAGATGTTGGAGGCTGGGATGGTATTCAAGTCAAGTCAACCCAAGTGCCGCACGTAGGTGGGTACAGAGTTAAAACAACATCAATACTAAAAATAGAATAGATGTGGAAAACAACGATAAGAAAACAGAGCAAACAGTGCAAACATTAAAATATCAAAAAAAAAAAAAAGATGGGTCACAGAACATGGGACTTTCCCAGTACAATTAACCATCAGCCTTCAATGAAGCATGTGAACTTTGATTCATTTTAAGATGTGTCATCATCACCATGTTTCTTTTCCTAAACCTAATAGTCTAGTCAAACTGTGGTTTGACTCAGGGAAAATTATGACCTTGGGACAAGAAACATATTAAAAGTATGCCATTATATACTTAATGGATCAAGGTAAATTCAGGGTTCAGTACATCTGTCTCCTTCTGAATATAATATACTCATATAATTTTTGTCTAAATATCAGTTTTCTAGGATTTTTTTTTTTTTTTTACACATATAACCATCAGGTATGACCTGTTTTGAATGTATATGTGCACTTAGGGGGTACTCGTACCCCAAAATTACATTTTTTTAATCCAACCAAAATCAGTAAATTAGGTTATAAAACATATTATCATTACATTTTCTGCACATACAAATTTGTTTTTCCATGAAAACCATGATGCAAATCAGGACTCAGACTGAGACCTTAGATGAGATCAAGCTTGAAACATTCCTTGGCTGTTGGCCTTTATGTAATCTTCACTCCATGTCTTCATCCAGATGACGTGCTGGCATACTTGTGCAAACACCTCTGCATTTTAAGAAGAAATCCTCAAGCCCTGTTCCCCCAGTGTTAGTAAGTTTCCCATCCATTCCTGAGCCTGATGGTACTCTCTGAAGCTGTAAAACATTGCACACATAGCATGTTGGTTGTGAGGGCGGATCTTCAACCTAGCATAGAAATGTTTAATTGTTGAGAGACTCTGTTTCTCCATTATTTGTAGCTCAGTATCATTGCCTTTTCCCCTGCATCAGTAATTTCTTGGTACAGCTTCATAATCTGAATGATCCTTTACTTTTACCCATTATGGGGCCTGGGGCGATTCATCAACATAATCGATGTCATCAATTATGGAAATATGTCTATTTGCAAAACGTGCATTGGCACATTGTAATTAAGTAACGCCCAGGACACACTGCCTGCATGAGCAGCCTGTGACGGCTACCTCACTGAACTGATGTGGCTTGTACACACTTTGTTAAAACAGCAGCTGACAGCACAGTCATGTTTACTTTTTGTCTCCATCCAGGAATGATATTTTAGGATTATCAACAGATTGAACATGTTTCTGTTAATGGTAGTCAAACTGATATTAACATAATTTCACCAAGACTATGTAGCTGTAGGATGTTGAAGCTTTGCTTTTGACCTTGAAAAATGAATGTTCCACTAAATCCATCAACGTTTACTTTTAATATACGATGCAGGAGGGCATTAAGATCAATAAAAAGTATGAAACATTACCATTGTAAGTTCTCCTAAGTTTGGCTTTTTTGAGTCAGATTGACTGGACTAAAACCACAGTGACTCTACGTGCCTAAACGTTAGTTCTGTATTTTTACGTAAATCACATGACCTAATGTGAGGGACGTAACATCATTAGTGGGGCACTAATTCATATGAACAGTTATATGAGGATGCGTTAATCACAAACAGTTTTGTTGTTTGTTAGTCTTAAACACTGGCCTGCAGTAGTCATCTCACCCAGGTAACACACTATCCACTATCACCTCCACCTCCAGATGACAAAGCCAGCTCATATATTACATCAGTTTAAAAATGTTTATATGTATAAAACGTAAGAATGAAGCTTGTTTGTGGTTTGCAGAAACCTGCAATGGCAACATTTTCTTTTGGAGACCAGGCTGTAACCGCTCTCTTGTAGAACTTGACATGATTTTTATAATAATCAAATTGTTATAGTCTTCTTTTTTTTCTTTTATTTGACATGAAGCTGCTAACACACACACACACACACACACACACACACACACACACACACACACACACACACATTAGCATTAGCCAGCAAAAAACGCATTCTCTGCAGAGAGCTGATTGGTGTTTCAAATGTCGGCTTCGTTTCCTCTGTGCTGTCTTCATTCAGGGATTATGTAAAATTATTCAAGATTTACTCCAAAAGACAACCACACAGACACACACACACACACACACACACACACACACACACACACACACACACACAGTTACACACATAGACAATCCTGTATAAACAGCAGTAGCGCTCATAAATTTAACTTGTAAAATTATTTAAATTCAGTATTCCCAAACAGGCACATGATTGGATTGTTAGTTTATACATGTATACACACACACAAGTGACATTCAGGGATATAATTAAACAGGGTCAGATCACAAAAACAAACTCAGTCACATAATTAGACTGTTTCTCACAAAAACATGCACACACTGTAACACAATGCTTTAAAACGTACTGTTTAAATGTTGAACACACATCCACACATTCTCTCTCTCTGCTGTGACCTGGCTTCTGCTTCCAGAGTCACACTGAGACGGAGATGAGATGAAGTGATCTGACTGATGACTCTGATTGTCTTCACCTAGCCAGGATACACACACACAAACCCACACACAGAGACACCCTGTCGGGAGTGCACAATTTTCCACATCCCCCTCGAGTCACCTCAGCGACAATCTGAAATCTTTCAAATAAGCCTTTCAACCGAGTCGTTAGTTTACAAGGAAAACCGAGGGCAAACAACTGATCCCTGTGGTTAGGAACTGGCACAGGTGTGTGTGAGTGTGTGTGTGTGTGTGTGTGTGTGTGTAGGTGTGTGTGCGCGTGTGTGTGTGTGTGTGTGTGTGTTGTGTGTGTGTGTGTCACACCCCTGCTGTACGCCTGAACCTCAGTTTGATTAGGATGGTGACTGGCAGCAGTAATGGTGCTGCAGTTCGTCAGTAGATGAGCGGGGAATCTGTAATAGGGTGATGAAGTCACCACAGGGGGTCCTGCAGGGCATGCTGGGAAGGGGAACATCTGTCTAGCATGCTCAGACGTTATTGCACCAATGATGATGTTTGACACCCTGTGATTTTTATTGAAATGGATCTAGGTTACATATACAATATCTTTCTCTACTATTGAATTAATATATGTTAGTCCTCAACTATAATTACAGCTTCCCACTGTCAAAACCAGTTCCACATAGAATAGACATACAACAAAAAACCTCTTAAGGCTTTTCTTAACAAGCCAATTCAACTTTGTCTGACTGGGAACACAAGTAACACACCTGTGTGGGTGTATTATATGTGTCAGTTATTCAGCTTGTGTTATGCTGAATTCATGAAAAAACTCACATGCTTCAATGGTGAACAAAGAAAGGTCTACCTATTTATCTATCTAACCCGTTGTCATCACAGCTTGTCAATTACAGTTGCTTTTTCAGTGGACGTACATGTCAAAATATGATGTTAGATGCCCTCCTGCATTAGATTTGGACATTCATGGACGGTATTTCAATTCACACTTGTGACATGCATTGTGTCTTTTTAAAATACATTTCCATTTTCACAGCAAATGTACAGTTTCTGCTTGTTAAATGCATTCACTTATTTTTTTTAGAAAAAATAAACTTACAACGTAGATAAAACTCTCTAAAACTTTTTAGGTATATTTCCTTATGGTTAAGGCAACAAAAGCACATGGTGAGATTAAAGAAAAAACATCATGGCTTGCCTTTAAAAAGGTACGATTGTTGCCAGTGTTAAGGGTAACGCATTACAAAACAAATAAACTGGAGCCTCTGTGCTTTGAAATTATAGGTCTCCCGAGGTCATTTTGGTGAAAGCAAAGCAAATGTAATGTAATGTAATAAGTATCTTATTACTTGACAAAAGAATAATATCGTAAAGTGACTTAGTACTTTTACATGAAGGTAACTAGTAACGTGTTATAAATTACATTTTCAGAGTAACTTGCCCAACAATGGTTGTTACTAAGGTAATGTCATGTCACTTGACATATATGATGTGTCATACATCACAAGCCTAGCATGCTACACATACTAGCACACTACATTGTTATTAAAATAACTCGACTGACTTTTAGTTTTACATGGAAAATAAACAACAAGCTCCAGTATAAAAGTCCGTTTGTTCAACTCATCAAGCTCCCCTTCCACCCACCTTATGAACTCTCTTACTGTTATACTACAGTAGTTGTGGGCAGCATCACAAATTAAACTGCCGTCCCCCGCTGCGTGTCATACTGTGGCTAAGGATGCCTCTGTGTGTTGGTGTCTGATGCAGAGATCACTGACAAAGTGGCGATATTTGAGTTTAGAGTTAGTCAGGGCTGATATGTTTTACATATGAACACACTTGGTGTACATATGTATTTATATCTGTACATTGTAGTAAAATATTCATAGTAGTCAAGTGTTTGATTTTGCATTGCTCAACTGTGTTGTCCTTGCTTAAAGCTGTCTATTCTGTTGCACAGATATTTGGCCAGTGAAGCTGATTCTGACTCTGATTCCTCAATTGACTAAGTTAATGTTCAGTGTTTTGTTGACCCATCCACTCAAAGAGGCCTCCACTTTGTTGCTCTGTAACAGCCTCACCTGACTTCCTCTTTTGCGCCCATTGTTGTTACTATGGCAACTAGAGGGCACTGTCACTTGAATGTAAACAAATGCCTTTTTTTGACTGTGGGTGAACAACTGGTGCTGTCATTCGTCCCTGGAGGACAATCTATATGGGAGTGGTGACCACCAGCAGAGTCAGTGGGTCAAGTGCAGGCTAACATCAAACACAGAGTTCATGTGCAGAAAGGGAAAGTGTCTATTAATCATATTATTCTTAATAATCTTAAAGATCAGTCATTTTCTCTATCTGAAAAGGCAGGATATTACTTTAGTAATATCTTCTTCTTTTCAGTTATGAAATTCTCTGATGTGGAAGAAACACAGTAGTTAGTGTTTTACTTAATGTAACTGTAACTTTGAATTCATGCAGGTAGTTAAAAAAAATACTTTGAGCTGTGAAAAAAATCTGAACTCATTTCAAGTGTAGTATTGCTCTCAGCAGTGAGGGAGGAAGGAATCTTGGTAGATTTCTAATGACGGTATGTGATCTCAGTAGGCTTCAGGACCCCTCTGGTGACATTATCACACCATTTGCATTTCTCTGGCTCCCCTGAGAACAGCTCATTTCCTGAACAAACAGGAATACTATTATCTCTGCCAGGCACCGGCCCAATCAGAACGAATGTAAGTTGGAGATGTTGATAGTTCACTGATATCAATTAGAGGTGCTCTCATACCTCCACTGAGCAATGAAACTTGTGTTAACGCATCACAAAAATATAAGCAGACTGATGAGATTTTTTGTCTTCTTCACACACAGTGGGGAGTGGGAGTCCTCTGAAATATTAGACATTAGATGAGCTCAATTTCAGGATAATTAGTCATGAGTTCTCACTTCCAGCAGGGCTTGTCTCAGTTTGTACATTTGTGCATTTCAGCAACTAATAGAACATTACATGTTTTCAAGGCAACCAATCATGGGTCCAGCATGAAAACTCAAAGTAGAACAAAGGTAAAAGGAATGAACTGAACAAATAATCCAAAAACTAAGACAATTCTTGTTGAGCTGGAATTAAAGGTGGGCCCCATCTAACAACAGCAAAACTATGAGCAAAAATTTAAATGTAAAACATGTGTTTTTGCTCCCATTTTTCATAGGTGTACATAGGTTGGTCACACATTTGTAAAAATCAGTGTTAGTGAGCACTTCTCCTTTACCAAGATAACCCACTGGACGGGGGTGGCATATCAAGATACTGATTTAACAGTATCATTACTACACAGGTATGCCACTCTAAAATGTGCAGTTTTGTCACACGAGACAATGCCACAGATGTTGTAACTTTTGAGGGAACATGCTGTTGGCATCCCTCATTCCTGAATGCAGAGCTGTTGGCCATGAATTGAATGTTTATTTCACTACCATAAGCCATCTTCAGTGTTGTCTCTGTTAATTTGGCAGTACATCCATCCAACCTCACAATCGCAGTACAAATGTAGCCACATGAGCTCATGACCTCTACGTCCAGCAGCTCCACTAGCGAGATCAACTCAGACCAGCCACCCCACCAGCTGATGCTGCTCATCTGAACGCTCATCTGCACCCTCATCATCCTCACCAGGGCCTTGGCCAGACAGCAGTTTGTTGTTGGAACCAACTGTTGTGATTGTGAGGCTGGTTAGATGTACTGCCAAATTCAGCGCAACAACATCGGAGACAGTTCATGGTAGTGTAATTTGACTGAATTTTCATTTTGATGTGATTCGATTGGGGATATTTCAGTTACAAAAACCAATTTTTGCTAGTATGTGAAAGAGATTCTCAGAGAACTAACATGTAAATGTTTTTTAAAGGATTTTTTTTTTTTTTTTTAAATTAAAGAGCAGAAATAAAACTGAATATTTTATAACTAAATGTTATTTCCAGAGCAGCAACAGTAATATTAAAACAGCAAACATCAGTCAGTATTAGTCCTCCTGTCCTTTCTGCTGCTGCAGGTGGCATTACCACAGCTAAATTTTAACACATGTAACAAATTAAGCAAAACCATCAGACATAAACAGTTGTTGTTGTTTCAGCTTGTTAATTATTAGCTATTAGCTGGAGAGCGCTCTGTGTTTGTTTATAACATAATATTAGCTGTGGTGGATGAGAGACTGAGGACAGAGCAAACTGAAATTTCACTTTTCTACATGTTTACATGTTGCTGAACAGGTGCAGTGATAAAGTATTGGTTTTTTTCCTCATGGAGGTTTTATTTTACTTACAGGAACAGTGTAGTTGTCATCAGTTCAAGTTGTTGTCAGCTCTTCACCACTGTGAAAATGGCGCAGCAGTCCCGACGCACAGACAACAGGAGTGGAGGCTGCTTCAGCATAATGATAATAATACATTACACCAAATCATGAACAAGTAAGCTAACAATTTCAGATAAAAGATCTAGTTACGGCGGAGCTTCTCAATACCACGGTCATTAATAATTTGGCGCTAGTGCCTGTTTACTGCTGGCGAGATTAACAGCTTCTCACATCCATGGGAAAAACCATATATTAAAAGATCAATCTCTGATTTTATGAATCAATACAGACGTAGTGTTGGTTGACACGGAGCAGGAGAAGGCAGACGTGGTAGGTGTGGCAATCCCAGCTGACGCTAACATCAGGAAGAAAGAGCATGATAACATTGAAAAGTGCCAGGGTCTGAAGGAACAGCCGAAACAGATGTGAAAGTTTAGGACCAAAGTAGTCCCATTAGTTATAGGGCTGTGACACCCAAACTGGGAGAGTGGCTCCTGCAAATTCCACGTACGTCTGAGGTCTCTGTCCAGAAGAGTGCAGTCCTAGGAACAGCTAAGATACTGCTCAGAACCCTCAACACCTCAAGTTCATCAACAGTCAAACAGTAGAGCAAAGATGCTGAGTGCATAACAGCATAGTTGTAGCTATGACACAAAGATCCCCATCTTGAATGAAATAATATATACTCTCTATACATCCATATGAAGTGCTGTTGTGATCAGGATTTTTAGACCAGTTGCAGTTAGTCTTGAAAGAACAGCAGCTTCAGACACTTAATATGTGAAACAACAAACTGTGTTCTCTTTTTCAGTAACTTGGAAAAACTGCTTTTAAATAAAGGGAATAAATATGATTGATGTGCATCATTATATTTTGTATTTGAATGTCTTATACTATATATAGAAAATGAATCTGCAAAAAGCCATAGCTGTTACACTTGAAAATGCAATACAATGCACACTTGGCCTTTGCAGTGTTACCTAATGCTATTTGGCCGCCCTTGATTATTAGCACTATAAATCTTGTCTAGTAGCTGTGGAGCCATGAACATTTGCCCAAATACTGTATGTGGGAATGTTTAAATGTCAGTGAGGTGTAAGTGAGAAGCGAACTGCATTATCAGTCTACCTTCCCTAAAATGTAAATTAAAAACTCCCCATTAATCAGAGCTGCTGAGCGCAGGTTGTGTAGGCTTTTTTTTTTTTTTTTTCCCCCACAGTCGAGCCAAACAGAAAACTTCCATCCCATTTTCCCTGCTCCAAACAAGGCACACACACCAAATCACTGATTGCCTGCAATCCTGCGATCAAACGGGAGCAAACACAATGAGCTTTCTGGACAAAAGCCAAAAATCACTGATTTGGAGAAGTGCAGTGTGCGTGATCAAAGGCTTATTAAATTGAATTTTTATGAAAGGAAAACATGATTTTTGTTTGACTTTGATCTTTGAAGCCTTTGAGGCAGATTCCACGCTGCTGGTGAGCTGCGTTCACAGCGAGCAGAGAAGCCGGACAAGGATTGATGTAAGCTGCAGTGGCACTAATATCAATGGTAATGTTCAGATATCCATCACCGCAGAGAAAAGAGCAGCAATAATGACAGGCACCGTGTGAGCTTGCATGTATTTCCACAGTGTGTCTTCCCCTAAATAGATGTCAAGACTTGTAGATAATGATAATGTATGATTGGGGTCCAATAAAGTACATGACAGCCAATATAAGATATGTCTGCTCTAGATGGTAATATAATAAAGCAAAAGTGCTCATAAGATGGAATTCATTTAGATGTTTGGGTGCGCTATGGAAACATACCAACAATAGCTCCGATAACAATTCTAAACTTAACATTGTCCATTAGACACACAAATGCTGCAAACATGCTGGGTTGTTTAACCCAATACCCAGAGTAGATGTTGGCATTATATGTTTCTGCAAACAACAGATATGTTACATTTTTACATTATGTAGCAAATACACTGAAACAACTCTGTGGCTAACGTGTGGTTAGGTATAGGCACAAAGAAAGATCATGTTGGAGCTTTCCCAACGGGAAAACAGTGACGGCACACTACAAAACATCCACATTTGGGGCCAAAAAGTTGCTGGTGACTAGCCAAAACACAACCGGTTCTGTTTTTTGTTAGTTGCAAACAGTGGCCTGCAGCTTGGCAGGCGTCTCGTGTAAGTGTACACCATCCACCATCAGTTGTATCTCACAATTAGAAAGTCAGCTGATATACTATGTCACATTAGAAACATTGATATAATACATGTGCAACAAACAAATGTATCAAAACATAGAATGCCAACATTTTCTTCTGGCAACTGGGCTGGGGTTGTCCCTTTAGAACAACACATGACAATGGTATGACATACGTCAGAAAACTAACAGCTACATACACACCAAGATGCATCACCCCCATGTCTCAGTGCTGCAGATCAGCAGCAGTTTTGTCACATCCCAGCTGCTGTACTTCGCATACCCCTTCTGTCAGTACGGAGCAGCCAGAGTCTACAGTGGTCAAATGGCAAGGCTGTGTAACACAATTGGTGGTTGTTCATTTATTAGAAGATATGCTCCAGTGTAATCGGTGTCTCACAATGTCAAAGCATTGCAAACATCCAGAGCATGTTTTACATTTTATTGGATAGCTTAGTTCTGCAGTTTTGTTTTATCCCCATGAGGATTTCTGTTTTCATTTCAGTTGTTGAGGGATAATTGAGTTTTGCAGTAGTCTGATTCAGTTAAAGTGCCTTAGGGATATTTTGAAGGGTGAACCTGCTGATGGTTACAATCGTGTGCCAATATTGATTTGGCCAATTTTAAAGTTTGAGCAGCTCAATGCCAAAACATTCCACAAAAACAAGGGTGGAGTGTTTCCTGAGACTGTAATCTTGGCAGAGTTGATACATCTAAGTTTAGACCAGTGGTTGCCAATCTTGTTCCACTGAGTCCCAACAGAATGAAGGTTTCAGTCTAAATAAATTGCTGTATTGTCAGAAACTTGGAGAAATTCAGCCCTTTTGACTAAGAGAAGAGACATGTGACAACTCAACAAATGTTGCTTTGTTTTGTTTTTCACCACCTCTGCGCTGTTGACAGCCATGACTGGAAGCATTATGTTTTCAGGTTGTCCGTCCCATTCTTGTAAATATGATATGTCAGGAGTGCCTGGGGAACATTTCTTTAAATTTAGCACAAACCCCCTCTTGGACTTGAGGTTGAACTGATTAGATTTTGATGGTTAAAGGTCACTGTGATGTCACAAAATATGTTTTTGGCCCAAGCACAAGAATTCATACGCTAATAATAACATTCCTCAAAAATATGAAATGTTGTTAAATAGATTAGAATACAATGATGAAGTGATGACATTTTATGTGCAAAAGGTCAAAAGTCAACTTCACTGTGACATCATAATGTTCTGTATAAAGCACTGGTGACCATTACTCAGTGTCATAATTCAGAAACAGAAGGGCAGACATTTGGTTCGATACTGAATTGGTGACACTAACCTTGAAACTGTGCTGATGATATAGATCTTCTGTGCTGCTCGGTTGAAGATGTGTGTGAAGCATCTATGTTTTGGATTTTGTAGCTTCTTTGCAGCAACATCCACATTTAAAATATTGTCTACTGTCATACAACTCTGTGTTCTATCCCAGTCTTGTGGTAGTCATCCACCAGTGTTGGGCAGGCTACTTGGAAAATGTAGTGAGTTAAGCTACCAGTTACTCAACATCAAAATGAAGTTTCACTACATTGAAGCTATCCCCAGAGAAATGTAGCAAGCTCAGCTACAAGAAAATACCAAAAGTAGCTCGCTCCTTGCAAAGCTACTTTTATTTTTTGACTTTATGTAAAATCAGTGCTACCTCAGTGTTAAGAAAAACTGTCAGCCCAAAAAAAAATGACAGGCCAAAAAATGTTCAGCTGAGCTGTTTATTATAAAATAACAGAGTTAAATTAAAACTGTCTTCTATTTTATTTTTTTAATTTTATTTATTTATTTATTTATTTATTTGACATTTGAACATGTCCGCGAATAACATGACGTCATCAGTTAGCCTTTTACTCTCTCTTTCTCTTTCCTCTATCTACTTAATGCATTTCTCATCAGTATTGTATCTAACTCTGTCAGTAATTCAATATCATTCCAAAATGTATTTTTAAGTCAATAAAACCATAATAAACACAACACAGTAATATACAGTAAACAATGAAAATAAGACCTAAATGAAAACTTTTATTTCATTTTGGGATGAACATGTCCTGCAAAAAACTTGTGACATTAGTATGTCACTCTTTCTCCTCTCCTCCTTCTTAATACTGTTCTCTTTCTCTCTGGCTCTTTTCTCAGCCCTTGTTTTGTCTATTTCTCTAATGTGCATTGTAAATCCAATAAATATATACAGTGATCTTTGAGAGAGTAAAGTTAAATGAGTGGCTTCAAGAAACAGGCGAGATGGCCGACAGTTTGATTACGGCGCTGCACTGCCTGGCAGAGCGCTGCGGTTATGGGGCTCTACATGATGAGATGGTGAGGGACAGGCTTGTGGTGAGTCTGCGGGAGAAACGCCTATCTGAACAGTTGCAAATGGACCCGGGATTGATGCTTCAAAAGGCCGTCACCAGAGTCAAACGGAGAGAGCAAAATATCGAGATATTATTTTTTGTCCATATCGCACGCCCCTATGTGAGAGATGCGTCAAGAATTGTAGCCAATCAGAGGCAGAGTAGGGCACATCTTGTCAAGAAAGCAAAGTAGCAAGCAGAATAAAGAGAAGAATTAATATGTGATGTCATACGGAAGTACTTGCATCATCCACATGCATGGTGTGGTGCTGGCGTCAGTCACATTACTTATCCTCAGTTTTATCATCCTTAGTCAAAGCTATTTAATTGAGAAAGTGTTGACATAACCACCACAATACTGAGAAATGAAGATAAGTTATGTCCCTACTTATAGTGACACTACTGCCCAACACTGTCCACCGGAGGCTCATTGGTTTTGTTGATAATCAGCTCTTCATCAGTCCGCTGTACTCCTCTGGAAAGGATCTTTCTCACTAGAAATGATTCACTGGAATTATACATGTCAATATAGTGATAACTTCAATTTTGCAAAAAAAAAACAACATTTTATTAAATTACTTTAAAGTCTTCCCTACATACGTTATGAGTCTGGACAGACTTGTAAACTGTAACTGGACTGGTTGGGGGAGACATACAAGCGCAAGGCGGTAGTTCTAGCTAATGTATCAGGTTGGTTTCCACACCACTCTGGAATGATTTATCTGATTAGCGATGACTGGTGGGATGGAAGGATTTGGATGGTGATGGTGTTTTCAAGTCATCACGTTCCTTGCTTAATGTCCTGGCATCAAATAAAATATTCAATAATGCAGGAGCAACAAATTTAGGAAACAATATAATAAACATAACCAGCAGTGATGACTGTGAATGTGACAGATTTTACATGTGAGATCCTCCCGTTGGTTTAAATGGCACCGAGTGATATTGATTACAGCTCACAGTTAAAGTATGGAGCTGCCAGCTTTACCCAGTGTGGCTTGTAATGAGCGTAACGGTGATGACTGTTGAAAAGAAATGGCATTTAAATATAAATGACAATTTCGATGACATACAGTCTACCAGTGTATGCGGAATCCATTAACATGTCATTGGTGGAAATGATAGTGATTGATGTTAATTGAAATGGCCATTTTTTCCTGTCTGCTTCTCTTCTGCAATCACACAGACACATAATGATACACAATTAAATCAAGTTGGACAGAATTAATGGCTTTCGCTTTCTGTAAAATGTAAAATTGTAGGTTTATCCCCAAATGCTTGATGAGTGACCCTGCTGTCATGGTAAATAAAGAAATTGGTCGTCAGGAGAAGAAAATGTTGGCATCATACATTTCTGTAAACCATGAATATGTTACATTTCTGCATTTCATATGAATCATATCAGTGTTTCTGAAGTGATGAAATATACGAGCTGACTTTGTATTTGGAGGTGGAGGGGATGTTGGTAATGTGGCATCTAAGTGAGAAGCTTGCCAAACTGTACAGTAGACCACTGTTCAACACCAACAGACAAAACTGGTTGTGATGTAGTAAGTTATCACTGTTCTTCCAGGCAACAAATACGTGTGTAACAACTCACTGCTGTTTCTCAGGCATGTGCGCAGATAGACCCCAGGTGGTGCTCAAGTACCTGCCCTTTTGCCTTCTGACTAGATAAATCCCCTTTTTTGCAAGATGTTTCTTTGCTATTTCTTATTCAATATTTTAGTTTCACTAATGCGCCATTAAAAGCATGTTGTAACATCTGATAACCACATTTGAGTTTTAATTCTGCCAGACCATGACAGCCCCTGCCCCTCCCTCAACAATGTCTCTTGTCACAGTCACCACAGTTGCCACACTTACAGTAAATCGAGCGCTCTGCAGAGCACCCCAGTCTCCATGTGACCTGTCTGCATGGACAGCTATGTATGGACAGTGTTTTCCATTGGTATTGTTTGTTACTGTTATGAGATTAAACTGTTAAAACATCTCAATACAGCCAGCTTACTTTAGGCAATAACCCACCTTTAAGTTTAATAAGTAAGCTGTGCATAAAATCACACAGTCTACCTCCAACTCGCTGGTTCACCAACCGACTTCTAAGTCCACTGGAAAACATTACTATATTCACAAATCATTTAATCAGCAAATCATAACAGGGTAAGTGATGAATTTAAAGCTGCAGCCTGGAAATTTCTAGTTATCCATGGAGAGGATTGCTTTGCTGGACTATAGCTTCAAATAAATCACTGGTTCTTTCAATCTATTATTAAACCCAGAGTCTTCCTGTGGAGCTGCTCTGTGGCTGATGGTAGACTGTGCTGTGCTATGTGAAAAACAGCACACACATTCAGTCAACAGCCCACACATTAAAGGGTTATAAATGTGTACAGTGTGGTAGCCAGTTATTTAATTTCATTTTCATCTTTCAGAACGTGTTACTATTTCTGTTCCATTTGCTAATACCTGCACCACCTGACACTAATAACTTCCATCTGTGAACGGTAAAATACAACCTTCAGGCATCAGTTATTTGAGCTGTGGACACAAACAGTTTCTAAATCACTCATGAAAACTAATTGCTATTGAGAGGTTTATTTAAATGTGTATATTGATCTCGATGTGAATATTTCTGCACTTTAAATGTTGTCTTCAGCTCTTATGCTTTATTAATGTAGGTTTTTAAGTACTTTTAATACTACTGCCATCTGTTGGCATAATTGGCATAATTATGGCATAATTCTACTTGTCTTTATTTATTAGGACAGCGCACATGACTCAGTCTTTTTAAAAATGTCTCTTGTTCTAAATCAGTTTTTTTTTCTTACAATATATCATTCCTGTTTTGTTTTTTTTTCCTTGTTATTTGATCTTTTGTCATGACTTCTGACACTCGTAAACACACACCACAGACAGTCAATAATTACAAAGGCCTACTGTTTTTTTTTTTTTAATTGAAAGTGACTATGTTTAAATGAGAGGGTGGAAGTGACCCTAACGCTACTTAGTAGTTTGGTTAGCATGTACGGTTAACTGTAGGGATGTCCCGATCCAGATTTTTTTTCTCCCCTGATTCTAATCCTAGTCTTGAGTATCTGCTGAGAACAAGTCCCAATCCAATACTTATTTTTTCCTACATAATACAGCTGCACAGTGCCAACTTCAAGGAGGGTATTTTAAAGTTTAAATCCATGCAATGTACAGCCTATGTTTGACAATTAAACAGCTCTGCAATGCATAAAAAAATCCCACCTCTAAAATGTTCTTAAATTATTATTTTTTATTTTTCCCAAAATAACAACATATCAAATAACAAACCCTCTCTTTAATCTTTTTGGCCTTGTTGCTGTCTCAAGGGCATTTTTCTGTCCCTTCATAAGAGTATTCTCTAGTGTTTGTTGCTGCAGCCTCTGTTATCTAAGTTAAATGTATTCTGCTGTTTATTTTTGTTGTCTGTTTGTCATTTGCATGGATTACATTAATATACTACTCTTGTTGGCTTTTTGCTAACTTACTGGCTTTTGTTGTACTTGAAGTGGTGTGGTGAGTATGACAGACTGTTGTCTGACGGCCTATTTCCACCAGATGCGTGTTGGTTGCATCTCTTCTCCGGCACGGCAGCGCAACAGATACGCAGCACTTCTATTTTTGCCGGACACCAGAGCACAACGCAGCAATTCAGCCCAGAGCAGATCGTGCGGGGCAGGAATTCATGCACAGAAACAAAATACAACATCTGGTTAATTTTCTAAATAAAATACACAGTGTTCACGGCGGATCATATTTCCCTGAACTACACCTTGAAAACTACATAATGGGCAGAGACAGGCCTGAAGTCAACAGGTCAGAGGTTTTCAGACATCATTTCACCCCGTTGACACCATGGACGAGGAGATATTAATCATGGCAGTGCACCGAGATGTCTTCCGGCAGAGCTACACCGCACCGCACCGCAAATGCAGCCGGTGGGTATTGATGGACGGCGGAGACCGCAGCGGATAACCAGCGCTGCCGTACCGCAACGGACACACATCCAGTGGAAATCCGGCGTGACTGTAAGAGATTCTCACACTGAGCTGAAACAAGTGTTCATACAGCATTTTGCTGTCCTTAAAGACGTGATATTTTGCTATAGCGGAGAGAGAAGTAGAGGAGAAGTTGAGGAGGTGATGATGATTGCACTCGATGTGTCACTGTGCATGAAAGCTTCAACGGTAAAAACCAACCTGGTCACATTCAGAAGTCTTGAATACCGGTGCTTGGGCAGTGACCTCTGCATCAGACACCACCAAAAAAAGGCATCCTTTCATGTCTGCATGATATGCGGCCAGGTGTCATCAGTGTGTAACAGCACCTAACATTGTCAGGGGGAATGACAACGTAAGTTAATGGGGTGAAAAGTCAGAGTGGGGTTGGTGGGTGGTAGGAGTGGTGGTTGGGTCCAACAACCACAAACACCCAGGAAGCTAGTTTGCGCTTCCTATATGATTGTAAAGCCAAAGCCTATTATCCTTTCCTAAACATAACCACGCACTTCTGTTGCCTAAACCTACTCAGGTGCATTTGATGTTGAAGGAAAATTAATCAATACTTTGTGTTGTACCTACATACATTTATTTTGAAAGAAGCAAGCAAATTGTAAATTTCCTGTGAAAACAGCAGTGTATTTTGAAAAGACACAACATATGTAACAGGCTGAAGTTGACACGGAGTGCCAGAACATCAACAACAGACGCATCTAGAAACACCTGTGTGACAGCTGATGTAAAACAAAGGCTCAGATTGGGCTTATTTAACTAAATATAGCCAATCCCAATTAGTTTAAATATGTAATTGGCTCGATACCAATCTTAGAGATTGGATCAGAATTCCCTAGTCAACTGTGATAATGCTAGTGCTGATTTTCTGCAGCAAAAACATTTAACATTTAACTCTTTAGAGAGTCTTTCAACCAAAGACTGAACAAGACTTTTTTTAGGAGACCAAACATTATGATTAACTTTCATAAACTAAAAAAAACTGAAATAGTGACAGCTACAGCTACTGTATGCCTATACCCTGTGAATCTATGGTCAAGGCATGGTTACCAAAGCAACATTGCGGCTGTGGTAGTGATTTAATTGCCCCCACCTCTCACTCAAAGCAGCCCCGCTCTTTATTGTGCAAAAGTCTTACATGGGAGAGATATATGAAAATTCAACCCCTGCACAGTTGTCATGAATGGGGAAATTAGCCATAGAGACAAAAACTGTATCTTGTATCAGTCTGTAAACATGTTCATTTCTGCTGTAAAGTTGGGCATTTCAATATGGGGGAGTACGGTTAATGACTAGCTCTTGGAGCCAGTCTCAAGTGGCCATTTGAGGAACAACGGTTTTGGGCACTTAAGTTACAGAACAGTGTTGGATTCATTTTACAGCCCCTGAAGGTTGCCACTTGAATAAAAACTTACTGTCTAGATTCATGTTCCATGTGTATTCATGAACCTCAGGGAGACATGCAGCCTCATTAGCAGAGGCTAATGGGGCTCATGCGAACAATAGCAGATTATACAAATCATTACATACATTCAGCATCTTCCACATTGCACAGTCACGGCAGAGACTCCAGCACCATTCTGTCTGCAGACATGTCATTGGTATGAATGGTGACACACAGTACATATTAATATGTATGACTCCTACTCAGACATCTTCCACCAGTGCAGCAGCAGCATCACCATCAGTAGCTGGCCCTGTGGATGTCAGTTATTATTGATTTTAATCCCATTTGAAATGCATCATTCAAGCAGCATCAACAGCAAGCTGACTATGGCAGAGCAGCACTGCAAGACACAGACAGACAGAAAAGACAGATAGACAGGCTTTCTTTGGCAGAACTGTGATCACATGATCAGTCTGTAAGATAATGTCTGACACATGGAGCTTTGCAGTAACACTTTAGCACTTTGGGAAACCACATTCTTTGTTTTAAGTAAGTCGCACTGGGATCAGACAGGACTTATCAAGCTAGAGACCAGGGGGAATATTACATGAGAGGACATGACATAAATGAAGCAGCCACAGCTTTTTGTGAGCTCCAGTGATTAAATGTTTTACCATACAAATGAAGAGATTTAAGAAAAGAGTGAATTTTATTTCTATGTTAAAGACACTTGACTTGTTTGGTTCTTTATCTGATACATTTTCTTTCGCATGAAAAAGCATCTCCGTCTAAACCATTGTCAGTCAGTATAACTTCAACACTGTGGGAGTGAGCTCTGCAACCAAGTGTAAAACATTAAAAATATTAGAATTCTGGACCTAATGTTTGATGGATTATTTGCGCAGTGATGTTGAGTTTTTAAAAATGTCATTGTTCTGAAAGACTTGTCTGTCAGTGTTAACTTTGGGGGGATGTGCCTTCATTACGAGAAAGTTATCCATGTGAGATAAGCTGTGTTCAGCTGACTGTTCTTGACTTTAATGCTGCAGAGTTGATGCTTATTCATTTTTTTATGATTTGAATTGGGCTGAAATAAGATCAGTTCAGCCTCTGAGAGATGCAGTTAAAGAAATGTTCAAGTGTGGATGAAGTTTTGATTGTCACTTCTTTATCTTTAAATGATTGAGCTGATGCTATTTTAGCTTTTATTAATAACCATAATTACACTGAGGAGACCATAAAAAAACAGTAAATGTATCTCACCAACAAGTAGTGTGCGTGTATCAAAGCCTAATATCTTATTCCTTCTGTTGCTGTCCAAAAACTTACTAAACACTTGCATTTGGTTACATATTCTGCCTTCAGGATGAACATAGCCAGTTCCTTTCAGCTCATCAGACAGCAGTGTTAACATAGAGGAAATTTCTGAGCATGCTAAGTGACATTTAAGTCTTTCATAGAGGTCCAAACTGCAGTCAAGTAGATCTGTTTAGGAATAAACTGCATGAGACAGAGTGAAGGTTTGAACATCGTGAATGTGGCTGTATCAGGAGAAAATCCTGTGTGCTACAAATGCTGTTTATATTATTGTTGTCTGGATTGCATTCAGTGGCAACATTTTTGCCTTTCGGACTTTGCGACGTAATTGCCAGTGTTTCGTACGTGTTTGTAAACCACAGATATGATAACATTTCTGTCATTATGTCATGGATACTTTGAGACGCTACGTTTCAAAAAATCTGTTTAACATGTGGTTAGGTTTGGGCACACAAACCACTTAGTTATGGTCAGGAAAAGATCATGATTTGACTTAAAATATCCACTTTTGGGGCACAAGCCCTGCTGGATAATGGGATTTTAACATTTTCCAAACTCAAACAAACAAACTCAAACAGCAACATCTCAGTAAAAAACAACTGTTTTTTGTGCCAATATCCCAGCAGGAAACACAGTGAGGGGGCACTACAAAACCCCCACATTTGGTGCCTAAAAATCACAACTTTTTTTCATTGTTTGTTGGTCTCAAACAGTGGCCTGCAGCTTGGCAGGTATCTTACCTAGATGTCACACCATCAACCATTCCCTTCACCTCCAGATAAAAATGTCAGATCATATACTTCATCACTTTAGCAACATTGATATCATATATATGAAACATACAAATGTATAGTATTCACCATCTGTAAATGTACAGTTTTCTACTGGAAACTGGACATGGAGTACCACATGTTGTTAGGCGTAGGCTATAAAAGCACTTCAGGAAAGAGCATGGTTTTAGTTTAGCTGATGAAATAAACATGTCAAGCTTTGACTTTTTTAGTATCCAAGGCCATGAACCTTTCCCACCAACGCTGCGTTTCATTAGTAGTTCCACTTCCCCCCATTCACTCATCATCAGCCTTTGGTATTATCTAACATCTTACCTGCAAGGAGGCCAATTGGAAAACAGAGAGACAGTGGGGGAGGGGGCAACGATTGAATGGAACACACCTGCCCTTGTTCACTTTCAACTCAAATTGTCATGGATCAGCCACCAGTTAAGCACTACTGCTTTTTTCCAAATCATCAGAAATGCCTGCAGACTTATTTCAGTGAGGTGAAGGCACCCTCTGCGGATAAGAACCACACCAGCACTTGGTAATTAGCTGCAGGAGTTTCTGATGTTGACATTTCTGTTTGCAATCTGTATCATTATTATGATAACTATTGTTTCTACAGGTTTAAGATATCTGGTAAAACAGCTATAAATACACAATCAATAATGTTGGGAATAAAGAAATTACATAAGCTGAACAGTGCAACAATCCGAGTTAATATTAACTGCTATTAGTTACATGACATGTTTCAGTAATATAACAAGCTATCAATAAGATGTATAAAGAAAATAAAACTAAAAACTGAGTGTCAGGGGTAATTTTATTTTATTTTTTCTTTTATCAGGGTCAGCAACCAGAGTTTTATGTACAGCACTGCCACCTAACAATGGATGTATTTTCTTGCACCAAATGCATAATTGCAATGCACAGTGACTGTCAGTCCTCTAAGGATCAATCTCACCAAGTTCACTATAGTGTTCCAGGCAAATGGAATGACACCTATGATGGCAGCAGGGATTCCCCCGAGGGCAAGTGCTAGGGGGAAGTCAGCTATAGGGCATGTTGAACGACTGATGAAACGCAACACAAGTGTGTAAATATGAACATTAATCACGCTGTAGTTGCTACGAGCAGATTTAGTTGAAAAATAAATGTTGTCAGGGATCAGATATGTTCTGGAGATAACTGTGTGGCTGAAACATCAAATAAGTGGCATTAGGTTTTCTCCAAAATGTAGTCGCTGTTGTAAATTACGTGTATATGAGTATAATATCTAGTAAATGTAGTTATATGGATGTAAGGATACAGCAGAGAAAACTGAACAGAGGAAGTTGAACTTAAACAAGAGGACACCCTCTGTTTTATGCTGTACACTGTGACACGTGTGAACTGCAGCACCATGTGATGTATTGTAGGGACTCAGTACTTAGAGGTTACAGCAGCAAAGAGCACACATGGGATAATGAAAGCAGTAGAGTTAATTGACACAGAGAAGAAAAGGGTTCAGAATATTTTTCAGTGTGGTAAATATGAAGTGGTCCTATCCCTGTCATTCTCGCTTTCTCTTTAGGTTCAGTCTCTGTTTTTGTTCCAGCAGCTGTACAGCTCCTTTTACCACAGTGGCCTTCATGTTCCCTCAGCCTTAATAGTGCATGCGAGCCTGCGTGCATGCACGTGTGTGCACATCGATGTTTGCCGGTGTTTTTGTGTGTTGTGCACATTTCTAAAGATGTAGCACAACATCTCCACCAACTGGATGGCAAGTGCAAGTTCTGTAACATAAATTGTCAGTTCTTTTCTACCTTCTCTCGTCTCTTAACCCCTTAACCTTCTCTCGTCTCTTAACCCCCCCCCCTTCCTTTCCTTTACTAAACCTCTTCCTCTGTCTCCTCTTGTCCTCTACAAAACTCTTGCCATCTCCCCTTCCCTCTGTTTGCTTCTTCAGACTACTTCCTTCCCCTCACCTTTCCATCCTCAGCAACTCCTTGCTGTTGTTGATTATCTCAGACTCTAAGCTAACATGTCAGCTGAAATAATTAGCTGGCACCTCAACTGTGTGTGTGATTGTGTTTCTGCTTTTTAGTGGGTCTTTTGGTCTACCGTGTGTGTATGTGATAGACAGTGTTAATCAGATGTGTTGTCTCTGTCTATAAGCAGTAAACATCCTCTCGTCTGTCGACCTTCTCACCCTGCAAATGTAGCTCAACTTGTTACACTGTTAGTGCCAAGTGAATTTAAAGTTGTTTAATTACCACACCGCATTGAAGTCGCAGATGTAGCCGTTAACATTTTTCATTCAAGTTGAAAAAACGGCAATTTAAGAGTTGTTACTCCTGTAAGTGGACTCACTTGCCAACTGCACGGCAACAACCTGTGCATCCATGCTCATCTTGTTAGCATTGACTTTTGGCACAGCAGGGTGTGGTTGATTTGGTTGTTTTTAGCCACAATAGCAGCGGGGCTCTAGTGGTGGCAGGGTTGGTTGGTCCACCCCTTTGTTCCAGACTGAAATATCTTTAAAACTATAAGATGGTTGAAACAGGCAGATGACATTTTGCACATTCATGAATCCCTCTAACTTTGGTGACCCTCTGACCTTTCCTTTAGCACCATCACCAGGTTACTTTTTTATCTCTCCAGTACAATATTTCTGATTCTATGAAATTATATTTTGTGAGATCATTAGTTTGACATGTTATGCTTTAGAGTGAAATGTCTCAAATGTGTTTGCTGTCAGAAAAATGTCACGTCCCTCTCAGGATTAACTGTAATAATTATGCTGATCCTCTGACTTTATATGTAGTACCATCTGGTCAGTTTCTTTCTTATTTTTTGTTGTTGACCAAATACCTGCAAAACAATTGGCATTCCATCAGCCCAAGCTGTGGTTTGGTTGTAGCAAATGTTAACATGTTAAGCTAAGATGGTGAACATAACATTAACCGATAAACCAGCCTAGTCCCCAGAATAAAATGTTGGCATTGTAAGTTCAGCGAACCACAGATACGGTACATTTCATATGTATTTTATTGACATTTTTACAGTGATGTAGCATATGAGCTGACTGAAACCAACAAACAAAAGAACTGGTTGTGATATAGCAAGTCATCATTGTATTTGCAGCGTCTTTTTAATTTTTAAGCACCAAACGTATGTGTAATGACCTGTCACTGTGTTTCTAAAGGATTGCGACCCAAATACTGGGTTTTTTTTTAAGTCAAACATGATCTTTTCTAAGTTTTTATGCCTAAACCTAATCAACAGATAATGCCAACCATTTGCCAAACAGCAGCATGTTAGCATGCTGAAGTCAGCATTTAGATCAAAGCACTGTTGTGCGTTATATAGCCACCTTGTCAGTGGACTTTCACATCTACATATTATACTCTAGGCATCCTCCTGTGTCTGCTGTTGATGTTCCAAGACACCGCAACCAATGCTGGGATAGCAACAAAAGCATGTGGTTAGATTTAGAAAAAAAAACATGGTTTGGCTCTACATACACACGGGAAGCAAACACCAGGCTCCTGGGTGAAAGTTCGGGATTTGTTGGACCCATCCATCAGTGTTCCACATAAGCAATGGCTCGATGGCCCGGGGCCAGTCAAAAAGTATGTCGGGCAAGTCGACTGACAAGTCACAGGCCCGCTTGGGCCAGTGATGCTGTAAGGTTTTTTAGTCAGGGGAACAACTCCAGCGGATTTTTATCCCACTGTTCTTGAGCCTTCAGTGGATTTATTGGGCTTTTTGGCCAAAGGTGCCCTCATCTTTGCCCGTGCAGTGAAACGCTGTAGGAGGGGGAAACGTACCGGTGCACTTTTGCGTCTCCGCCAACACAGACACCGCACATCGCTGCCTCGTGTATTTCTCTCCAACGTGCGTTCACTGGCCAACAAACTGGATGCACTTCAGCTACTGATGGTGAGAAACAGGGACTTTTCTACATCTGCAGTTTTGTGCTTTACAAAACTGCAAAGAAGAAGAATATCCTGGATCACTGATACACAACTGTTAACAACACCTATCACGCCGTCCCTCAGCGATGCACTGGGCCACTCTGACCACACCACTGTCCACCTGATTCCCTCATACAGGCAGAAGTTAAAGCTCTGTAAACCTGTTGTGAGGTCATCTAAGAAGTGGAGCAGTGATGCTGTAGAGGATCTCCAGGCGTGTTTGGACACTACTGACCGAGGTGTTTTCAGGACCGCCACCAACAGTCTGGATGAGTACACATAGGCTGTGACATCATACATCAGCTTCTGTGAGGTCTGCTGTAGGCCTATGTACCATCACGCACTACAGCGAGGTATAATGGAGTTAAATGAAATGAAGTTAAATTAAATTAAGTTTTATAGATGTTTTTTCTCTCTCTCTTTTTTTTTTTACTTGGACCAGTAAGAATATACAAGGGGCCAGTGAAACTCTGAACTACTGGCCCAGGGGGCCATTGGGGAAAAAATGTTATGTTGAACATTGCCATCCACCACCCCTCCTAACTGCCCTATAGGGACTTTTCCAGCTCCTTATATTAAATTGTTACTGGCAGCGTTTTTACCTGACGCCGTCCAGCAGCGTATCATACCGCCATGACAGTTTCCATCCTGTTGTGTATGATCTGACACGGCCTGTCCACATATTTTGCTGCTGAGGCTGGTGCCATCTGGCTGGCTGGAGGCGTATCATAGAACGGGAAAAGGTTACTTTCCATCACCTAACAAACTGATGTTGCCCAGTGGTGTATCTTACTGCTGCAAAAAGTGGCTTTCGGCGTCAGGTGTCTAATGTCAATATCCCTCACAAAGCAGCAGTCTGTAATGACTTTGGAATGAGAATGAGCTGGTATACCTTCACTGGCACTCAGGTCTGTGGTACTTAGTTGCTCGATTAGTTCTGTAACTTACAATGATAATATTTAAGAGGCACAAACTGTGAAGGACTTCTCCATGGTTTAGCCACTTCTTGCCCACCGCAAGCTGTGATAGGCTCCTGCCCCCTGCCACGCTGCTGAAGATAGCTGGGTGACATTAAAGGAGGCATGGTTGTCCATGTCCAAGTCCATGTGAATTTCATGAAAGTAAGAATAAACATGCTGAAACATTCATTAGTGCCTCTGTTATTCTAAGCAGGCCCAGAAGTCATGAGACTCAATCAGCAAGTAAATCAACACATCAATTTTCAGTCATACATTTCATTATCATCTCATGTGTGTAGCGAGGATGCCTCACTCAACACCTTCTCACCATTTTACAGACAACACTTCCCCACATTGATGTAATTTCATCATGTGTGGATACGTTCATATACTATGTATGTATTATTAAACACAATGTGATTAAGTATTAAGGGGCAGAATAGAAAGAAAATTTGGATGAAAGAGGGAGATATCAGAGAGAGGAATGTAGGCAGAGATGTACAGAGAGATGGAGGTTATTTGGCAAGACGGAGGAATAAATGATCTTATAGTAACAGAGATGGAGGAACAGATACAGAGAGATGGACGGAGGCAGTTTTTCAGACAGAGGAAAAGAATGATGAACGGATGGGTGGAAAGAAGAATAGAGGGATGTGATATGACAGGAAACAGCTGAATAGAGCTGATGAGAGGATGCAGGCGGAGAGATGAATGGAGGGATAGAGAAAAGGAGCGATGCTATTGAAATGAGAAGCGTTTCAAGTCGAGAGGAGAGCGATGAAAGGACGGAGGAGAGGGCGGCAGAGATGGAGAAGAGCTGCTCCGCATTTTTCTCACGCTGCGCTGACCTGACTAAACAAATTAAATCTGTTCTCAGAGCAGCAGTGTTCCTTAGAGACCCAGCACCACACTGAGCCTAAATTCTACTGCAAAATAATCTAATCGTATAAAGGGATTGATACTTTGACAGTGGTAATTTGGCAATAAACCACTGAATGTGTGCTGGAGTGAGACAGAGGTGACCAATCATCTCCACCAGAGTTTTCTGGAGCTCTTAACGTCTGTCTGACAGAAACCCTTTTAAATAAACAAGCGTAATGATCAGAATCAACGCATAGATGATCAGATCATACAAATCTCTGACTATATGAGGATTCATATCTTATCAACTTATTTACTATATCTACAGTGATTAACAAGATCCCACCACGGACATAGAGAACAATTAGACATCCCAATGCAATAAACCAACAAATGGATAACTAAAAGTTTACCATTAGTCACTCATTATTAATGCACATGAAATGTCAAAGGCCCAAAAGGCCATCCACCTTCGGATAAAACTCACTGGCGCCGCCATGGTGCAGTGCACCAGTTTGCGCGTGTCAAGTGCCAAACCTTGCACACACTGGACGTGCCGCCCTGCAGCTTATAAACATACGACCACACAAAGTTATTGTAACTGAAAGATCTGCATTTTTTCCATCTCTGCATAAGGTTAAAATACTGTGGGGACACCCACTTATTAATGTTGATTTCTCACCTGAAGAGGCAATCTACAGAGCTATGGCTTGCCAGGAAGTATCTTTTTGGCCACTGTCTCTATAATGACAACCCTCAACAATGATTCTCTCCTCAACCAGTCTTCCTCACACGCGAGACACAGCAACAGAGTTCTCTTTTTGAATCAATGGCAAGGAGAGAAGTCGAGCTGCCATAGGAGCTTCTACGGAAGCTGGTATGCACAACCAGAGAGCAAGCATTTGATTGCAGGTGCGGCGAGGCTGCAAATAGGACAGTGCCCTCCAGGAGTGCCGACTCACGTCTAGCTTCTGCCGGTGTTGGGTTGTACATTGAAAACAACAGTGGTGTATTATTTGACTTGTGCCTTAAGTCTGCTCATATACTATGTCACTTTATAGACACTGATATGATACATATGAAATATGCAGTTGTAACGCATTCATGGTTTGCAGAAATGTACATTGCCAACATTTTCGGTTGGGGATTGGGTTAGTATTCACCTTAAGCCTGACTGAAAAATCCTCACTCAAGTGACAAATCTGTGGATCCCAGTTGTCGCTCATTATTGCCTGCATGTCCTCTGTGCTCACATTCCCGTCATGTGCACACTCTTCAATTACCCATTGACATTTGAGTGTAGTCTCAGTTGGGTTTTGAATTCTCCCGATCATTTCCACTGAATTTATCTCATTCCATTACATCTCTCCCATTACTTCCTCACATTTGGCCTGTATCCTGCACTCTACCCTGTTATGAGGACATGTGCAGACTTCCTGTTCTGTATTCTGCTCCGCAGTTGAGGCACACTTTGAATATTTCAGCACCGTAAATAAGAGAGCGTGTCTCTTTCCGCTGTTATTTGCAATCGACCTTCCTCCAGTCACTCAGTATCTAACTCAGGGGAACTTTTTAGAGTGTATACATGTGAGAGTGTGCGCGCATGCATGAATGTGTGTGTGTGTGTGTGTGTGTGTGTGTGTGTGTGTAATGGCATGCCTTCCTTTTGCATATGTCACCCCTGCTTGTGTGTATTTTCTTTTTCTTTTCTTATGTGAATGTATTCAGCGCTCCACTAGCTGAATAGAGAGAAATCATTATCAATGTAAATGTATTCCTTTATTGCCTTGGCTGGAAAAGTTTAGCCACATTTTTATGCACAAAAACATCTATGGAATTTATGAAGTGAGGCAGATAGTCATGCAGAGCATAATTTGTGTTCTCTAATGTTCTCCTAAGGTTGTAATCATGAGAGTGCAGTGAGCCTAATTGATCATATAAGTAATATTTACTTTCACTTTCCCAGGACAACTTACTCAGCAGAAAAAAGACTCAAGCTGCACTAACAAACTCTTTAACTTTAATTTACCCCCTCCACTCCTCCCTCTGTCACCCCCTGCTCTACCTCTCCTCCTGCCTGCCCTCATTATTCCTCCTCCTCTCTCTCATGAAGCATTTATTATAAAACATATTTTTTCTGGAGATACATGCCTACAAAGACTAGAGAGCATAAAGGAAGGATTTCTGTGTTGTTATAAGCTGCAAAAAGTTTGTAAAAGCATTAGAAATGTCCTGATAAATGCAAAAAACTTCACATTTTCTGCAGCTGTTATCTCATACTGTGTCACTGTGTGGAATAATCTTCATTTATAGAGTCATACAGCAGTGTGAGTGGGGGAGAGATGACTATCTTTGCCAAACAACAGAACCTTTAAATCAAATTGAGGAGCGACGATTTGAGCAAAGCATTAACTACATTTTTTTTAATTCTAAACCTGGATTGTTAGCATCCAGTCTAAGAGCTACACAAACTAACTTCTGCTGTCTTCTGCTTCTGTTTCTGTGTTGCAGCAGGACTGTAGCCATGGATGTCATCTCCTCGCTGGTCTGCCCTCTCCTCCTCTTCTTCATCCTCCTGTCCTCCCTCCCCTCCTGCTCCTCCTCCATGCTGTGTCCGAAGCGATGCACCTGCCAGAACCTGCTGCCATCCTACACAGTACTGTGTGCCAAGACGGGCCTCCTCTTCGTCCCGCCCAACATCGACCGCCAGACAGCCGAGCTCAGGCTGATGGACAACTTCATCACAACGCTGAGGCACCGCGACTTCGCCAACATGTCCAGCCTGGTCAGAGTTCACTTTTCTAAACGCCTTTAAATTCATGTTTACTTTGATTTGCACAATCACCATCTCCTGCCAGGCAGTTTGATATGGATGTGATCTGACTGTGCTCTTCTTTCGCTCTGCTGTTTTGTTTCTGTGGGTGCCAGGAAGCTACTGCAGTCAACGAGTACTTGTTGAAAGTTTGTCAATTCCATCAGATACAATATATAAGTTATAAAGAAGCTTAATGATGTTACTGAGGTTCTCAACTGTGATTATCCAAATTTACCATATCGCCAGAAAATGTCGACATCCTACATTTCTGCAAACCACAGATATTTTACATTTGCACACAGGGATCAAAATTAGGCGACTAATTTTAACCCTTTGGCCAGTAAATGAAGTCACCTAACGAGCCACTCTGGTGAGTGAAAAAAATAGGGCCAAACTACTGTTATTGTTGTTTCTCCCGCCCTGGCTCGGCTCCTTTTAGTGACTTCTTGCGAAGCACACCAGCGACCGGATCTTTTCTCTCAAACCACAAAACAATGTGATGGCACAACAGTTTCCTTAAGTACATTATTCTATGCTTTCTTTTGATTTTCACATTGGCTAGTCATCCTGTTTAATTTGTCTTCTGATTAAATCAGAACCGTTGAAACAAGTTGTAGGAAGCCTCTGCAAGTAATTGGTTGCTGGCAGACACTCTGTGCTGCAACAGCATGGTTAATCAGCAGTGCCGTGCACCGTAGAGCCGATGTGCTGCTGGTTCTGCCGGCCTGAATAAAATATAATGTCTACTGTTGTGTACAGCCTTTATAGACTGAGCTGAGTAGTAATGCGCTGGTCGACCTGTAACCAACAGGAACTGCAAATGGACCTGTGGGTCGGGCAGCAGTGATCGTCTGTTAAATCGCTCTGTAAATGATATTTTGACATTATTATTATAATCTATTAATCTATAATCTATTACTGTCATGGCATCTGAAGGTACTGATGTGTTGAGCAGGTGACAGTCTGCGGCCGTTTTCAAAACACACTTGTGTCACGCACTCCACAAGAAACTTGTTGAAAGTTTAAACAATAATTTATTGTACAAAACTAGGAAAACAAACGTTGACAAAAACGGCTCCATAATTCAAATTAAATTCAAAAGATAACGAAAAAAACAGCTACAAGTTAGAGGGAATAGTGATAAAGTGGTAAAACTTGCATTGATCCACAGCCTCAGACAGATGCGCTCAAGCGTGCCGTGCACACAAGCTCCGTTGGTAGGCAATACCATATTTTCACATTTTTAACAATGCAATTTAAAAGTTTTGATTTTTATTTATAACCTACATTTACCAACAACAAAAAGACTATATTTAGCACCAAAAAAAATTGTAAAATATTAATAATAATTTTAAAAAAGTAAATACAAAAACAAATATCGAATACCAAATTTTCATAATGAATACCTACCCATAGAAACGAATATTCGAATATCTGAATATTTGGGTACAGCCCTAGAAATAACTGACCAAAAATAATGAAGTTTTTCACAATATTGTGATTTATTGAGATGTGCCAGTATATAACAATGAGTTGACACATTTAATGTAAATCTTATCAAGCAAAGTATGTTTTAATAAAGTATTTTAAACAATCAAATTTGATTCATTCCTTAATTCCAAACAAAATTATGCTAATATTGTATTTTGAGAATTGCTCAAGTTTATTATAGTAATAACACATTGAAAATATACCAAAATGCTATTTATGATTTTTTGCTAGTGAAAAAAATTTCTGGCCAGTAGATTTTTAAAGCTTACTAGCCACTTGGCTAGTAAGCCAAAATGTTAAGTTTGAACCCTGTTTGTACATTATGTAGTGCTGTGGTTAACATGGTCAGGTTCAAGCACAATATGACTATGGTTAAGAAAAGGTCGTGTTTTGGCTGAAAAGAAAAGAGTTTTGATGGCACAATCATGGCAGAAAATAAAGGGATGTCTCAGTAAAAATCTAATACTTTTCATGACACAGTCCTCGCTGAAAAAAACGCCACTGCTCATGATAACACAACTGGTGTTGTTGGTTTCAATCAGTGCTCTGGCAGGTGTCATGCCTATGTGTCAAGCCATCCACCATCCTCTACACCTGCTAATGTCAAAGTCAGCTCTTGTACTATGTCACTTTGGAAACATTGACATGAAACTTTGGAAACATACTAGTGTAACATCTGCGTGGTTTGCAAAAACTTACATTGCCAACATTTTCTTCCCACAACTGGGCTGAATTAGGGGTTCTTAACTGCGCTGCTTATAAACCTCACAGTTGTCATCATGGCTTATACTTAATGTACACTGACATACTTTTATGGCTGGCGTGACTGGCTTAGTCATGATGAATCTTGACCCTGAACCAAGGGCTTCACAGAGATGTTGCAGGGAAACATGACCTTCTTCATACAGGAGAAGGCATCTTTCATTTGTCTGTGCCCACAAGCCTCAGTCTAGCACATTCAGTAGCAGCACAGGAAGTACTGTGTCCTTAACACAAGGATGTGGAGGGGACGGTGGTGGATGGTTACGTAGCGCATCTGACTTTTATGTCGGAGACTCCACTTCGTTTAATTTTATTTCACCAGAACCACCATATTTCTCAAATCTTTACCACACTATAGTTGCCATGTTGTAGAAACAAGAAACTCAATGAGTAAAAGGTAAAAGCCAGGATTTTGCATAATCAGTATCAGAATTCTTCTCTGGATTATAGGGTTGTTTTAAAGCTTTTCAGCCTAAATAGTGTCTGATCAGGTGGCTTCTTTTGCTACGGTGCATTGTTTATTTGGCAAGCCACTGGCTCTGTTTGACAACTTAAAATTACATGAGTGGCAGCTTCAGCAAATAAGCTGGGATTAATATCATTACAAGTTACTCATTTCACTGGAAATAAAAAAAAACCCTCACAACCACTCGTTTACTCATAGATTCAAAAATGCATTGCATCCTATAATTATTGACAATCCTTCACCAAAAACAGTGTATGTATACCAGTCACACAAAAACATGCACTTATAGCTATCATTAGTGGCTACCCTGTTGCAGATTTGCAGCCATTGTGCCAGGTTCATCAGCCCAGACTCCCCAAGAAAATTATGACATCATAGGCTTTTGCAAACCACAAATACGTCACATATCACCATTTTTAAAGTGACGGAGTTGGACTGACTCATCTAGAGCTGGAGGGGTTGGTGGATGGCATGACACCAAGACGAGACCCCTGCCAAGCTGCAGAACACTGAGACCAGCAGACAACAAGACCTGATTATGTTTTAGTGAGTCATTGCTGTTTTACAATCGACTTTATAGGCACCAAATGTGTTTTGTGGGGTTTTTTTGTTTGTTTGTTTGTTTTTTATTGAGACATTGTTGCGTTTTCAGTGCCCCCAAAACCAGGTATTTTAGGCCAAAATATGATGTTTTTCTAACCATTGGGTTGGTTTTGTCTCTAAAAAGATCACCAAACAGATTCTAGGAAATGTAGGATATTACTATTTTAAATGTAGGACACGAGGAAGACTCGGACAAGTGGGTACTCGAAAAGTGTAAATTGCATCACTTGACTTGAGTAACTTGGGGAGTGAACTGATGCTGAGTAATGGTGGGATAGTATCTAAGGAAGATGTTTCAAGCATTCAGCATTATAAAGAAAACCGCTCAGCTCTGTGCTCTGACAAACATATAAACACAGCAAGGAGAGTTGTCATGTTTATTCCACGCTGAACGCAGTAAACATTAGGAACATCTGCTCCTTCCAGCACAACATACTGACTGAGGTGAAATCTATAATATCGCACCGATTTCACCACTTAATTCCACTGTAATCATGAAACTGAGATGGAGAGGCTCCAGTGCGTATGGCACAAAAAGAAAACTACCAACATCGTGATGTCTAAATGCCAAATAGTGACACTCATCACAGCTGGAGACTTCCTTAGTGTTTTGAAAAATAAGTTTCCTCTCCGGTGTGATCACAACAGCACAGATGATGTTTGCTCACACACAGGGCAACGTGGGAAATGAGTTTTTAATCATTTGGTGGAAAGCGTGACAGGCAGATGTCTCTGGTGATCACGGCGATTCTACAGAACAGGTTTACAAATGCGTGGGTCTTGATTGACCTTTTCTTGGGTGTTAGTAGAATATATTTATGCATGCTCACATTTATGTATCCCATGAGGAGTGCAAGTATTTAGTAGCCTACAAACTCCTGACCTCAACAGTGTGTTTCTAATAGTACGAGTATCTATTAATGAAGCCCAGCCCATTTGTAATTCCATGTCTCAACTGACCTGCTGTGCTTGAGTATTAATTACTAAAATTATTATTAATGAAGGGTGACAGGGTATCTTGGTGTTTAAAGGCCACCCTGTAACCCGACTGCTGGTCTAATCCCCACAGCCCTGACTCTCCAACCTGCTGAACTGTTCATAAGTGAAACATGGAATCCTTATTATCTCCTGGGTGATGGCCTGATCTGCTTACCCTGAACTTTGACCTCCCTGAACAGGAGGACAGAAAGATTGGCACTCTGAGACATGTTATAGTGTTAGACAAGAGTGAAACCTTACTAAATTATTGCTGACATCAAATTAAATTATTTTTGTAGTGCTTTAAAAAGTAAAGAAATTGGGTAACTTTGGTAGCAACTTTTCTCACAGATACAGAATGTTAAACCATTATAGACCAAATCAGAATGTTTATTTACAGTAACTTTCTGGTGAAAAACCCTCACATCACGTACATAAAATAGATAAAACTGCACTGAAAAAATTGGTTTATTTGTAGCCATGTAAAAAAGACCAACCAAAAAATCAATATCAGTTTAAGTGTATGCTATATAGACAGCCTACTCCAACAGGGAATTGAAGCTATTTTATCAAAGCTACCCGAATTCATTGACAAAAACAATAATTCTATTCAGCAGAAGACTGAGTTGCCAGTCTACCAGGGCCCTGATTGGGTAATGTTAAGGTAAGCAGAGTGAATAATCAAACATAGCATACACTTATATTGATTTGTTTTGTTTTTTTTGATGGCTAAAATACTTTTTGTTGTTCACAGCAGTTTATCAAAGATGATAGCAACGCAACAAAGTACATCAATAAGCACTGCAGAAATGTCAGATAGGTCAGACCACCGTGTTAAACTATATATGTCTAAATCTTATAGGTCAGGCTCACAATGACAGCAGAACTTAACAAGTTTGCCGATTTCAGGTTTCTTCACAGTTCAAACCTATTGCCAGTTGTTTACCCAGAAGAGACAGTTGTTGTTGATGTGACGTCACAGTGATTCTGTCCATTTTAAGAGAAATTTCATGTGTTCTAAACCAGAACAATCTCATCTTTCTCTGCATGTCCAGATCCATCTGACACTGAGCAGAAACACCATCAGTCAAATCCGGCCGTACGCCTTCGCTGACCTTCAGGACCTCCATGCTCTCCACCTGGATGCCAACCGCCTCACCGTCCTGGACGACTCCCACTTCCAGGGCCTGGTGAACCTGCGGCACCTCATCCTAGCCAACAACCAGCTGCACAGCATATCAGAGGGAGCCTTTCAGGTACCAACACCTTACCTGACATCAAGAAAAATTCATGAGTTTTCTGCAAACCATGGATAGGTTCCATCTGATTATTATGTAGCAGATACACTGAAACTTGACACTTCAACAGTGCTGTGTTTAACCCGTCCACCTCCAGATGACAAAGTCAGCTCATGTACAATGTCACTTTAGAAACACTGATATGACACATATGAAAATACAAATGTAAAGGTTTGCAGAAACGTATAATGCCAACATTTCTCCTAGCGACTAGGCTGGTGTGTGTGCGTGTTTGTGCTCTACTGTTGAAGACTGTCAGTTTGAAAAAGTTATTGCAAAGTCAGTGGTGCTGAGGGTCAAATGTTGTGCGAAAGTGGCGCCCCATTTCTGGCTCTGACTCTGAAGTCCAAGAGAAACAGCCAGCCACGCCTGCCTCCTTTGCCCAGCTGGACACCTTTTTAATAACCCAACCCTAAAATAAACTGTGTTTCCCTTTTCATTATATGTCACTGTCCTTTCTCTGCTCATTAAAAGTCCAGTGCTGGAGTACCGAAGTGTCCCCTCAGGACCAGCTTTTAGACCTCTGCAGGACTTTGATGAAAAGGCAGCAGAGATCTGAACTCTAAAGTCACTAATGGATGGGACCTGCTGAACCTCAGCCTGAACTTTACCCTCTCTCCTACCTTCATCACCTCATCTCTCCCTCCTGTTCTGTTATTGTTCAGCTAAGACTAGACAGCTAAGCACAGATTTTTATCACTTTTAGCTTTTTAAAAGATAAATTTATCTAACTGGATTATGAATGTAACTAAGAATAAACAAAAATCAGAACTGAATGAATGATAAATCTAAGAAAATTACAAGTAACTTTAAAAAGAAAAATGTTTGCAGGAGCCCTCACCCAGTTACTTGTTTGATATGACCAATTGTCTAATTATGTTCAGACGAAACAAAACTGATTAAAAAAAATGACTCCCGTGCCTAAAGATGGAGAATTGTTGATCAAGGCATTCCTAAATTACAGATTATGTTTCTTAAGGATCAGTTGAGTTTTTAAGTTAAATTGGCATTGAAGCTGGCCAAGCCTGTTGGTAAATGATTTCCTTAGACTGGCTGAGAGCTGGAGATCATTTGCATGGTCCTGTTTAGAACAGTCTAAAATAAGAACCATAATAGTTCCAGCATTCACTCTTTTTGTAGCAGAAAGTTAAGGCTTCTGCCTACCCTGTCATCACATAATTACCCTACATTACCTTACATTACTGTGCAAATGTGGTATATTGCTGTAATTACACCAATATTTCCCTGTAATGGCCGTGGGAGATCGTTGTTTGCATAATTCTGTATATATTGATCTAACATAAAACTATAATGGCTAGAACATTCATTCTTTTTGCAGCAGAAAGCCAAGGTCTC
The DNA here is from genome assembly GCA_026686955.1 of Epinephelus cyanopodus. Taxonomy (NCBI): domain Eukaryota; kingdom Metazoa; phylum Chordata; class Actinopteri; order Perciformes; family Serranidae; genus Epinephelus; species Epinephelus cyanopodus. Next base: position 7,711,221 of record CM048918.1, on the reverse strand, counting down.
TGTCTTACCTGTCATCACATTGTACACTCATAATAATGTCATTGCACTAGATTATGTGTCGTGCAAACAATGTGAAAACACATGCAGGCGCCAGAGGAATGAATGGTGAATATATCACACTGTCTTTGCACTCTGCTCATAAATATGAGCATATCTCAAAAATGTATGATGTACAAAGTTCAGATATCTTATGGAGTGTTGAGAAATATTTTGTTTGTCTTCTTGTCTGTGTTTCTAACATATTTTGCATCAATATATTTTGTGTGTTTATTTGGTAAAATATGATGGAAAAATGTCAGATTTTTGAATTTTTGTTTATGACACAGTTCAATATTTTAATCAGTTATTCTTTATTGACGTACATAACTTAGTTTGTAAAGACTTCAGGTATATGACGCATTTGAAGATATCCCAAGAAACAACATCACAGTAAGCTAACCACCACCAATGTAGGCACTGGGGCCGTACACATGTCCCATCTTAAACCGCCTGGAAAACGCAAGGTCGGATGTTGGGCAAACTTTCAAGGGCGCGGAGGCAAGTTGCATTTGAGGTTGCTAAATGACCATAACCAGCACTATATCATTGTTTTGTAAGTGTGTATTATCCCAAAAATATTTTCTGTTGGACAAATGTAAAGCTCAGGCAGCTCTGTACTAAAATGATGAACTAGTTCTTTGATGTTGGTTTGGTGTGTCTGGGCCTTTAGTTGCCTTACCCTAACCAGATGTCAGCCCCTTGGCATAGGGGTGGCAGATCAGAAAACACTCATAGAAGTCATTTTTAAAGACACTGAAACACACTACACACACACACTAAACAATCTATTTTGTCGTTTGGGGATGGGAAAACACCAGTCTCCAGTGTCAGAGCCAGATGCTTCATACACCCATCCATCCTTCCTGAAACAGAGCATAACCATGAGTCATTGTCAGCACTTTGAACAAGAAAAACAGCACAGTCATTTGTTCTGCAAAGGCAGTCGTGAATTTTAGGCCATTTAGGACAGATTTTCTGCTCACAGAGCTCTTTGAACTGCTCCTCACAGCTCCTAAAGTTTCTTTTGTCATTAAGAAATGAGATTCTCTTTGTTCAGAAAGCAATAAAGCGCAGATCATTGTAATGAGAATTGAGGCATTGTGACATTCAGACATTGTCCTGATTGTGTGAATTATGAGAGCAATTACAGCCGCGACAACAACACTTTGGCTGATCAACAGGCTGTTATCGCTCTCCTTCAACCCTCCCTTCCTGTTAGTCCCCCCTCTCTCTGTCTCCCTTTCCCTCTTTGTATTTTTGCTCATTGTAATGTGTGCTGACTCGTGGCATTTCAGCGGTGTACTGATTGTTAGAATTGTATGGAAGCAATTAGAGAAACATGTTTTGAGTGCACAACATTGACCGGGGTAATTGATCTCCATTTCTGTCTTTCTCTATTATTCCCTGTCCTCCCTTCTGCCCCTAAATTTCCCTTTCTTCCTTCCTCCCTTTTCCCCTCTACTACATTATCTCTATCCATCCAACCCCCAGTTTCTCTTTTCATCTCTCGAAACATTTATTTTCTTTCTCTCTAAACACAGCCTCCGTGCATGAACAACATTATGAAGCTGTTAAAGCCCAGATTTCTTAGGGGGTGGCCTTTTTTCTCTGTTCTCTTAAAATTGGCAGTGATGCTTTCTGTTCACAGCCTCTGCCTCTGTCATCTCATCCCCCCTGCAGGATTTCCTGGAGACTCTGGAGGACTTGGATTTGAGCTACAACAACCTGGTGGACATCCCCTGGGAGACCATCGCCCTGCTGGTCAGCGTCAACACCCTCAGCCTCGATCATAACCTCATAGAAAGCGTCCCCGAGGGAATCTTCTCCAACCTGCACAAACTGGCCAGGTCAGAGTCATGTCAGAACTCTTAACAGCATCAGCAGCCTGTGTGGGTTGAACAGAAAGAGGAATAAAAAGCTCACAAAGGTGTGAACTTTAGCTTTTATTGGAAATCCAAAGAAAAGTCTTTATATTTTGCATTGTCCCGCTTCCTTTGGCCTTTAAATTAAACTCCATGCAGCGCCCACAAATAACTACACTACACTTTCAGCACATTTTGGTCTGTCTGTAAAAATCTGGACACTGTGACCATGGTCTTCTTGTACCAAGACAGTATATCCCCATAAGTATAAACGTTCAGCACTGCGAAGGTTATGATATAACATACAGCTGTAGCTTTCTTTATAGTTTGATGGATGTTTTTAGCCTCCTTTAACTCATAGTTTTATAGCACATGCACTGTGTGATGCAGTCTCAGCCACATTCACCAAACCTTATAGGCAGTTTGTCTTCAAACAAGCACTCATAAACCCACTGTATGCTACCTGCCCACCACCACACCAACAGACTTAACATTTTGTGTCGGAATATTATCTAGTAGCCCAATCCAATCACTGGAAACTTTGTTTCTTTACATTTCAACAATGCTGTGGTTAACGTGCGCTTAAGTTTGAGCTCAAAAACCACCCGGTTAAAATTAGGAAAAGATCATGTATTGGCTTAAAATACCTGCTTTTGGTAGAACCATCCCGGCTGGAAACACAGCAATATCTTGGTATAAGAAAAAAAACCACATTTTAAGAAGTGCTTTTTGTGTCACAGTCCTTACTGGAAAAACAGCAGTGGGTCAATAATAAACATCCTTGTTTGATAGCTAAAAAGCCACTAAACTCACTTAAACACTGTTATACCCTGATATATATTATACTTATCAAGGTATTTCTAAAAAGCTAGTGAAATGTGCTTGAGAAAGAGCCGCTCATAAACCTCAAAGAATTATAAGAAGACACAAGTTCTCTGTTACACTGATGCATAATAAATGAGCAAAATTATTGCTGGAAGATTTTATGAAAAGCTCCAACCGATTTTGCACTCTAAATCTTCCAGAGACCAAAATATTTGAATAGATCCAGAATAAAGGACTCATCAAAGAGCTTCAGTGCGTCTCTCTTCTAGGAGTACATCTTTTCAAAGGGAATTTTTGTTTTGACTTAAGCATCAGAATTAAAATAAACCATTACGAATTATGTTTTGTTCAACTGTATCAGTCCCCCTGATGAGCTGCTTTTTTAATTTAATTGATTTTCAAACCAATTATGCATAAAACTAAGGCTTCAGGCGAGATATAACTAAACTGAAATCACGGAGCAAATCCCTCCATGAGTCTCAGTTCACTTTCAAAAGTAAACTCCTCTGCCCAGTGCGACCAGATCTCCACTGGAGCAGCTGGGGCTTCAGCATCTTGCCTGAGGGCACATTGATAGTAGATGATGGTAAATGTTACAGCCTTTACTGACTTCCAGACAGAATGGTAATGTGTACCACTGACCTCAGACAGACAATGCTGAATTGCTCTTCCGGGTGTTTTCACAGTCCAACCTCAATAAGGACAGTAAAATACACATGAACTTAACCTACATAATATTATAAACTAAGACAAAAGAATCATAACAACAAATACATCAAATAGATAGATAGATAGATAGATAGATAGATAGATAGATAGATAGATAGATAGACAGATAGATAGATAGATAGATACTGTGTTTTTCTCCCTTAGGAGAAATTTAATTTGGCAGCAGAAGCCCTGCACATAGTAATTGCAGGGATGCCCTGCACAATGTTGTTTTACAGCAACTGGCCTACATTAAATGTACAAATGCAACAGATTTGGGGTTTGCGGAAACATGCAATACCAACATTTTCTTCTGGCGACTGGGCTGAACAACCACTGTTTCATCTGTGACACCTCCTTAATTAAAGAAGATTGGTCTCCTGTTTTTGACTTGTTTAGTGCTTTATTATTCCTGGCTTCTGCCCTGTAAACCACTTCTGGTTTGGCCTTTGTGGTTTTGGAAATAAGGGGTTGTTCTGTAGACGTGGCTGCATGTGTGCAATGAGTAATTTTACTCTCCTGGCACAAAATAACATTTGAACCTCATTAACAGTAATCAATTTCAATTTACGTCCCAGCAACCAACAGTCATCGATGTGCAAGAAGGAAAACCAGCCAGGTTTTTGATAAATAGTGGTGCATTTATCAAAAAGGGCTGTAATGGGTTGTTTTTGCCCTGGAGACACAAAACTTATGGACCAGCTGGTGTAACTCTGAATGTATCTGTGTGCACAGGTGAGTGTTCACTCACACACTCACAAATGAACACACCATGAGGCTGCTGCCCATGAAATAACATAATTGAAATTTGTAAAGTGCAGCATGCTCGCTGCTCTCAACAGCTATTAACTTCTTGTTAAGTCATCGCTGTTGTCGAATATTTCTGCAGGGACTTTGGGAGAAAATAGACTTCCCCATGTTTGTTGCTGACGACAGTGAAATATTTGAATCGCCTACAATATTACCAGTCATCAGGTCCAATGTTTTGGCCAGCAAATTACTGTTCCAATTCCCAGAGATGGTGCAGTGGCTGAATGACAAAAAATACACCCTGGAATATTTGTCCAGTGTTGGATCTCATTAGTCTGATGATATTTAGTGATGCAGTGCGATTTTACTTTTGTGTGAGCCCAGTTTCTCTCAACCTGCCCTGTCTTGTTCTACTTTAATTAGACATTTTTACATGTTGGTCAGAATGCCTCTGAGAAGAGCACAAACGTCTTTGATTCAGCTGTGGTTCTTGCATGTTGAGCAGGACAGAAATAGTTTGCTGAAAACATTTATATGCACCCCCTGTTCACAAAGCATTATGTCACATGGCCACATTGCATTCGGTGTATATTCTGCTGAAATAGAGATCTGTGCTTCTTCAGCAGTAGATCTTCCTTCCTGCACGAGGAGTACTTTGATCCTTATGGTGAGATTGACCTTAAAATCTGACATTTAAAGCTGCATTAATTGGTTATCCTGACCTCAAAGGGGGGCAGAATAACTCTTGAATATGCTGACAGACACATTGCCCTAACATGTTATTACCTTTCTAAAGTTGTTACCACTAATGGATTATCAGGCGATTGTCTTAACACATCCAACAGTTGCAGAGCAACATTGTCATTTGTCTGGAGTGATGTTGGTGTCCATTTAATGATATTCACTCTCTTTTAGCTCTCTTTTTGGTCTCCACCAATTTCTATCAAACATATCTATCTCTTTAGCTGCTAAATGCTCCACTATGTTCACCAGCTAGTCTCTAACTGTGTCTACTGTTTGATGCTGAGCAGGAAGTTAACAGTGGGTTAAGGAGAGCTTGCTAATTAAACTGTAAGTGTTGCATAAAACCAAAACTAGAAGCTAAAAGAGGATTTTAAAAAAAGTCTCTGAGTTTGTCACTGCAAGCAAACTGTCATTTCAACACAGTCTTACACTGAAGTTGTCGAAATCTGCTGCTTGGTTAGCATCTTCCAGTGCCAAGCACAGATGAAAAAAGCTGTCCTTTCACTTTGGCATAATACACAGCCAGCCGCCGGTATAGTTTAACAGTGCCAGGCAGCATCAGGGTGAAACATGGCTGGATAAAAACAGATGTTAACGCAGCAAAAGTTCAGGTACGGTGTGTGGGACGGGTGGTGGATGGGTCCAACAAGAACCAATCTTAACCTTGGAATCCAGTATTGACTTCCCATAAGTCTGTGAAGCTAAACCCTGTTCTTTTTCTCTACCCAACAATGTGCGTGTGTTGGCAAAACTTAACAATATGCATTTGTTGTTGAAGGAAAAAAAACCCATAAATTTAAGGTGTATTACCGATGTAGTGCATTTATTTTAAAAGAAAATGTATGCAAACTGTAGATTTCCTGTGAAAAGGAAAGTATGATTTGAAAGAAGACCATGCAGTGTCCCAGAACTTCAACAACCAACGCACCCCTTGCACATCGTACCTGGACATGTAAAGTCCATGACCAAACGTTTATGTGTGACGAAGTCAGAGTGAGAATGTATTGGTCATTTGCTTTCATGTAATTCATTTTAAATTAGAAAAAGGTAAACATTTTAGTGGACAGCGTAGTATTCAAATACATCTGTGATGCTAAGTGTGTCTGGATCTGCCTCAAGAAAAAAGGGTAGCTACACAAGGGTCTGAAATTTAGGAGGAAATGTGGGGGGGGGAATTGAATGGGCTGTGAATACGTACGTGTTACAGCACTGTCATCTGTTAATGTTGTGATGACTTTCTGTTGTGCCTGAAGCCTATCCCTTTTCCTTAGGAAATATTCCCTTGACTTACCAACACATCCTGGGCACTTTGCGTATAAGTGTCTCTGGAGCTTTGATAGTTTTAGCGCCTCATTTGACCAGATTTCCCCGCATTCAACACTCTTTGCCTTTGGCTTAGCATCCCTGCCTGCCATTATGAATCCAGATTTAATGTATTCAGGGTCATATTTCCTCACTACATGCTTTGGAGCTTTTACTGGCGCAGGGTTGTCTCCCACATCACTTCATTTCAAAAACATCCATTTGTGTCACTGTATTCAAGGGAACGTTAGTGAGCTAACAGCTGCAAAACACGTTTGTCTCTGCCTCATGATGTGTTATGATTGGTGTGGTGATATTTAAATGTAAGTGGTTCTTGAAATTATGGATTTTAGTCTGACATTTTTGTAGATTACCACAAACTGTAATTTTTTATTTAATCTAACCATTTGATGGTACCTCCGAGGCCCATCAGTGAATATAGCCGATAAAGAAAAAGCCTTCCATCCTTTTTTTTTTTTTAAAAAAGTGAAGAAATTAATATGAATGTTGATATAATAAGTAAAGAAATGATTGAACTGATCTACTTTTATAACACTGAATTTCACCATCTATACCTCAGCTGTAGCCAGAAGGAGAGAGATTAAGGAATATTGGAACTGTGTTTCTGCAAATTCATTATATTTGCAAGTTTTTATGTTGAAACAGTGCCATAGCTAATGTATAGTTAGGTTTAGGCACAAAACCACTTAATTCTGGTTGGGAAAAGATCATGTTTTTGGTTTGAATGCCTATTTCTTTTACTACCATCCCGGCTGGAAACACAGTGATGCTCAGTTTAAAAAAAAAATCGTCACCAGGGAAAAACTGCAACAGGCTGCTACAAGACACCCAGGTTTTGGCTGCAGGCAAAACAGCAATTACTCGCTAAATCACAACCACTTTTTGTTGTTTGTTGGTCTTGGACAGTGGTCTACAGCTTTGCAGCTGAGATGACATGTCATCCACTATCCTTTCCAGTCTGTCAGACACGACTGCCCACCTCAGATTACAACTAATTAATCAAGCTTTTCCAAAGCTTTCTTCACGCTGCCAAGAATATCATTGTGGTGGAGAAATGTCTAAATCCATTTAGTTTTAATTTAGGTTATTAGCTAATTTCCTTAATGCCCTAAATAATGCTGTAATTCTATTAGATCTCTTTTCATTGGTAAATGTTCATGTTGTCATTTAACTAGAAATGTACAGTATGTAAATTAGATACCTGCCAAAACTTCAGTTTTAATTCCCTCTTTGGTTCAGTGTCTGTTGATTAACAGTATATTCTACAAATTAACAAATTTTTTTTTTTTTCTTTCTTTGTCCACTACAAGGTTCAAAATGAGATGAAAGTTAAAGACTGATTCCTCTTTCTGTGTCTCTGTCCCCATCACTAGATTGGACATGACATCCAACAAGCTAAAGAAGATTCCTCCAGACCCATTGTTCCTGCGGATTCCCGTGTATGCCAAGATGAAGGGTTCTCCTCTCACGGCGCTGGTGTTAAGTTTCGGTGGGAACCCTCTGCATTGTAACTGTGAGCTGGTCTGGCTCCGCAGACTGACCAGAGAGGACGACCTGGAGACCTGCGCTTCGCCCAAAGACCTGGCTGGCAAATACTTCTGGACCATTAGAGAGGTTTGTTAAAGTTCTTGCAGTAATGTCATAGAAACCACAGGATACTGATAGTAAACAGACATTACAGTGTGTATTCTGTACTGCAGAGCTAATTTCCTCCATGATATAGAAACAAGGATACAGTAATGCACAAGTACATTGCACTTGGCCCCTTAATTAAAAAAAAAGAAAAAAAATTGTCATCCAGTTTTTAAGTTGGTAAAGACCATTGGTTTGAGCATCACTGAGTTCAGCTAATGTAAATCTCCAGTATTGTTTTGGGACTTAGCAACACAACAGCAAAAATGTGGGCAATGTACATTTTTACACACCACATATATGTTACATTTGCATGTTATTACTGTATGTAGTAGATATGTTGGAACTTTGTGTTTTAACAGTGCTGTGATTAACATGGTTAGCTTTAGGCACAAAAACACTTATGGTTCATAAAAGATGTTTTGACTTAAAAACACCCAGTTTCTTGAGTATTTTCTGTTTTCATGGTTAACTAAAGATTGTAGTAAGTTACAGATATTATTTGGGCCTACACACTGCTTAAAGGGGTCAGTGGAATGATATATATTTAGAGATGGAGATTCATCATTACAGTGATTTTTAGGAACCACATGTGTTACATGTACCATTTACAAGGATTTGTTGAGGCCTGGACTGGCCTGGCTTTGAAGTCTGCAAACAGAGGTCGTCTAAAGTGGCCCCTGGCTGATCTTATTACCTTTCTGGGAATAATAACACAAATATTGTTCTTCTTGATAACAGAAGCCTGAAGTCATCATTAGCTGGCTAATTCTATCACTTAAAAATGTGTGATTTAAACATGGTAGTCATAGAAATTGCATTGTGTGTGTTTGGCATCATAATCCACTAATCCCTGCAGCAAAATGTGTTTTTTGTGCTGTCTTAACTTTCAGCCCTTTGTGGATTCATGATCACTTTCTTTCTCAAGGACACTTGAACAGGGCAGATGGTTGGTGTCACAGAGGAGTGAACCTTCTGGTGAAAGTGTGGAGTCATGGAGTTTGATATGCAAAAATGCGGAACCATGACATTGCATTATGTATTTATCCCTTATATTGTAAAGGAGCTAGAAAGCAGTCACTTATATCACTGTAGAGTTAGAAGACACAGAGAGGGGATACAGAGGCTCCGTTTATGTTGCAGGAAATACCCAGGATCTGCTTTAAAGTAATGTGGGTCAAATTAAGCCATATAAGGAGGAAACATAAAACAGGTGTGGTCCCCCATTTGGCCTTTATGCACATAGCTCTGTCTGATTGGTTTATTTAACAAAGACGATTCACATTAATAAACATTACTGTGGCAGTAAAGCTGTTTTCCAACAGAAGTCCCTGGAGATGTGCTACAAAGGCAACAATAGAATATTTCATTAATACAAAACGCTTTTTTTCCTAAATAAAATGTGAGTTAAGTTAACCCTAGTAGTCCCAGTGTTCTGCCAGTGTGAAGCTTTCACATGACACGTTTGGACTATCTTACTGTCAGTAAACATATCAATAGCCCTGATCCCTGTGCAACATGCAACACACCAAACCCTCGTCACATGTTGTTATGGCAATCCAAGCATATGCATTCAGAGTTTGATTGTTTCTTATTCTCCTTGATGGGGGTAGATGCTCTAAGGAGTTCATTAAATAACTTCCTGTGTTATTTGTTCATAATGATGCTTTAGTGAACTTTTCACACTCTAGGTGTTCACTTTTGATGCGGGAGAAGTCATAAGATGATGTAACATAGTTTGACTTGAGGCCTGAGGGGGAGAATTCCATCGGTATACAGGAATACAGGAATGTTCACCAGAGCGGTTGCCTGGGAACAGTCACCTCTGAGTGGTTGGATGTAATGCAGATTCTCTCGCAGCAGCTCTGGGGGACATTCCTGCAGTCGGCATACCAATGGCACACTCCCTCAAAACTTGTGACATCTGTGGCATTGTGTTTTGCAATCAAACTGCACATTTTTGAGTGTCCCTTTGTAGTGACCAGTCTGAGACATGTGTAATAATAATAATAATAATAATAATAATAATAATAATAATAATGATGATGATCCACAAAAAAGAAACATGGTCAGGACATACTTTAAAATGACTCATAGTTCACACAGTTTTGAACACCAGTCTTCTGGGGAAAATCCTGTGGTTTGTGACCCATCCACCACCCCAACCTGCCTCCTTACTGGACCACTTCCTTGTTCACTCCCATCAGCACATTTGTCACAGTGATTGCAGCGATTGTATTTTCCGGCCGAGCAGAAGAAGTTGCGCATGCAACGTCATTTGAAACGTCATCGTACGTGTCATCAAATGCGCTAATGGCATTGCAGTATGGAGAAACGCTCTGTATTGCCATAAGAATTTGCACTGTTTAAATGAATACAATATGTGCTGAATGTATGAAAATGTTATGTTTGGGGTCACATTGTCTGGTTTGAGAGCTACAATATTCACTCAGGATTTTTTGCAACATTATTGGAGTCCATGTTTTGAAATTAATTAAAGAGAACTATAAAAAAAACAAAAAACATTTGCAGCTATTTTTGTAATATTCAGTATGATTATTAGCAAGTGATTACATGACTTATTTTTTTTTGGAGGTAGTAATTTAAAAAAAAATCACATTTCTTTTTCTCCTTTTGTCATTAGCCACAATTTTTGTCATTAGCTGCAATTTCCCACAAAAAAATCACATAAAAATGTTGCAACTTTTATCGATATTTTTTTTTTTTTTTTTTTTCTTTTAATTGACAAAATTGGCCACAAATTCAAGTTTTTTGCCGCAAGATCCTGGAGGGACTGATTAATATGTGCCTGCATGGATAACATTTTAACAAGTCGTAGCTACATTTCTGCTACATTAAGAAACAGAAACACAGCTGCACTTTTGCTTTAAGGAGGAGTAACGTTTGAATGTTGTTCATATGTTGATCTATTTCTGCAACATTATAAATGTCAACAGACACAAACGACAGTATAAAGCAGCTTATAGCGTGCTAAGCTAAGCCAGTGGAGATGTGTCGTTGCAGAATCTTGCAGTTAGATGTTATAGGACTAAAGGTCAGTCAGCAACTGAGAGATCTGTTCTTCACCTGCTGGGAAAATGATGCTGTACAATAGCAGAGCTATAATGATACTTAGAGAGATAACAGAATGAAGTGGTGTGGTTCAAGATGTTACCTTAAAGCGGATGATAAAGAGGGTTTTGCCTCACCTGGAGATCTTAAGGAGCCGACCCCACTGGGCTGTTTGAGAGCTCCAATGATAAGTGGAGGTGCACCATGAGATAAAGATGGGATTAATTGGTATCTTCTTGGAGAGGATGATATACAGACCTTTGCCTCACCTCGAGTAATAGTCATGGACCTCCCTCAGAGAGGTGCTGTAGGATCACTATAAGAGGATTAGCCTTGTAAAGAGGTCGATCCAGAGACCTCAGTGTCACCAAAGTGTCTGGGCATATTAATACTCTGAGAGTTAATAGCCTCTTTCCCGCTGCAAGGACAAGTGAGCCGCCATTGCATCCATCAGAGGTCAGACATTAGCCATCAGCTGCCAAGGGAATTCCTGCTTTGAAATCAATGGAAGCTGCTCAGCTTTTTCTTTGCATCTGCACTGCTTCTTCTCTGACAGAAAGCTCAAAAATTCAAGAGGTTAAATTCACTTGAATATGGAAAAAATATTGACTCCAGTTGGAGTTTGAGGGTTAACTGGACAAACCAGATATTTACTGACCCTATTTAAGTGCTCCATATTCTTTTCCCTCCAGTGACCAACTTCACATTCTCATACTTTCACACTCACATCAGGGAGCAGCCAAGTTCAATCAGAGCCTTTTACTCTGAGCATCACAGGAACAATTGAGGGTTAGAATGTAATACAAGACTGAAAGGCACTAGTGATGTATTTGAAGCTAAAGCCCAGCGGTCATCAGGTTAGCAATCTTCTTTGCTGGTAACAAGACGCACAAGAAGGACCCAGAAAAAGGTGTGAAGATACACTGAGTGGTAGGAATGATGAGTAAGCTGGGGTAAGCCTTTGCAGGCCCTGCTTGGCCTAGCAATAATACTCCACTAGGGTTTTGGCTGGCTTTATACTGGCTTAGGTGCCAGTGGGTGGGTTTTAAATATTGCAAGGGCTGAAAAACTCACTTAATCTTCATGTGTTCACAATTGAACTCCTTCAGAAAGTCTGCTGTTGGGAGGACCGCTAGAAGCCAGTCAGAGCCTGTATTTCTCTAAACTCCTTAGATATTGTATTTAACTTGTAGCCTCTTTTATTGTTGTTTTTTTCCTTGATGTTTTGAATTTTTTTAAGTCACTTCTGTTATCATCCTCTTTGCTCTTGGAGTGAATGCTACAAAAATGCACACACAATGGTTCCATATGATATGCAGTATGATTTAACACCCAGTGACTGATGTTACGTCCTTAATGTAAAGTAATGTAATGTAATGTAGTAATGCAAGCTATTTAGCCTTTCAGCGACTGCAGACCATATTTCATTGCGCTTGTGATGTACCCCAATGATATAACAAATAAAGATAAAAAATCCTGTTATATTTCATACAGATTAGATGCTTCAGAGTGGGTGGAACACCACTTTGTGTTCATCATAAAAGTTACATTATTGCTTTGGGGCATGTTCACATGCATTTCATTGCTTCACTTTATTTAGCATCCATGTAAGCAATTAAGTTTTGATTCTCTAATCAGGATTTTTTGAATTGGATTAAAGGTATATTGTCCATATAACCACAGCAGCTGACAATACAGTATGTTCCACAAGCTTACATTTTTGAGTGTGGGGTTTTATATTTTTTGGTTTCATGTCTCTTAACAGGAGGAGTTTGTGTGCGAGCCCCCAATGATAACTCGTCATACCTCCAAGATGTTTGTGATGGAGGGTCAGGAGGTCAGCCTGCGATGTAAATCCATTGGAGATCCTGAGCCCTCAACACATTGGGTCAGTCCCGATGGAAAGCTGATTGGCAACACATCCAGAACCATCTGCTACGAGAACGGCTCACTTGACATCCTAAAGGCATCCGTTAAGGTGGAGACATGGTTTCATTTTCATGAAATATGCTTATGTGATCAGTCTGTTAATTTATTTTAAAACTGTCAGTGTGCTTTCTATGCATTTCTGTGTTATTGTATAAATTCAAATACCAAAAACAATTCCTTTTTTTTTAGCTTATACAGTAACTTAAGATCAGTGACTACATTTATGAAGAGCATTTGAAAACAAGTAATGCACTTTTTGGGGGGATTAAAATATACTTTTTTGTGATTATAAAGCATGTTTACTGCTTAATAAGCTATTGTGGACTTTATTAGCATTTTGTTTTGAATTTGCAATACCAGATTGAAGAGTAGCATGCATAAAAAATAACATAAAAATAAAAAAGATCGAATATATTTAACATTTCCTAAACACATACTTTTGGTTTAAGTGCAACTTTAGGAACATCAAATACAATTACTGCCTGCATTTGGCAGGAAAATTAGCAAATCAACTGTTAGCTGTTAGCTTGCCACCAAGAAAATTTAAGCTCCATTTGTTTATTGCATTTGTCAGTGTGAAATCTGTTACAACAAAATAGATCTTTGTTCAAATGTTTTTGACTGCCAAAACATCATCATGAATTAAGCAAATCAGAAATAAAGTCTGGTCATTATAATTGTTTTCACAGGGAACTCACAATCAGAGTAAAAGTGAGGTATCCTCTTTTCTTCTCCAATGATTTCTAGGATTCTGGAAAGTTTACGTGCATAGCATCTAATGCAGCTGGGGAAGCCACCGCTCCTGTTGAGTTAGTCGTCAACCCTTCGCCACACTTTGACCCCAAACTGGACCCCGACCCAGGGCCTTCAGACATCCCCACATCCATCAAATCCAATGCCAGCGGAGGTCAGGCCCGGTACGACCAGCAGAGGGTCAGTGTGTCGGATCTAACATCCAGTTCTGCTACCATTAGATGGCCCCCACAGAACCACATACCCGGAGTCCGCATGTACCAGATCCAGTACAACAGCTCCACAGACGATATCCTCATATACAGGTAAAAGGCTGAAGACGATGAAACTTGCATATACAAGCCATCCTCAGCGTTCAGAAAGAATTACAGAGTGTTAGTCCAAATCTAAAACAACAGGTTTCTGCTCCACAGTAGATAAACACAAAGAATGCTCCTGATGTGCAATGAAACCATTGCTGGATCGCAGGCTAGAAGAAAATGTTGGCATTGTGCATGTCTGCAGTTTGCACATTTCACCATATCAACATTTCAAATGTTATGTAGTATATGAGCTGACTGGTGGTGGTGGAGGGGATGATGACTTGCATGTCACAGAGGCCAGATGGCTGCTGAGCTGCAGACCACTGTTCAAGACCAACGAACAAAAACTGTGAGTTTTAGCAAGTCACTACTGTGTTTCCAGCAGCTTTTGGCCACCAGATGTAGGTATTTTTTAACAACCTGTCACTGTTATTTGACCAGGGATAGTGTTACCAAAAGTGGTTGTTTTTACTGCATTTCCAACAAGGATTGTGCTACAAAAAACAGGTATTTTAAGGTATATTGAGTAATTTATTACTCAATATTCATAACTCTTTTCAAAAGTTATTACTTTACTTATTACTCCCTGCCATCAGTAATACATAACACTATTTGTCATATTACTTCTCCATTACACCCCACAGAATTGGTAATTACATCTTTTCTCCTCAAATTCAGACTTTGCATGTGCACCTCTGTGTTAATGTCAAGGTAGTTGTTAATTTAATTCCAGACTTCTTCTATTGCCTGTGACATATGTTTTCCCAAGAATCTGACTGAAAGATGGACAGTTAATCCTGGAGTTTGGCAATATCTCATCCTCCCTATATCCAGCCACAACCTTAATTTGTAGCTGCAGCTGTCCACAATTAAACCCAGTTTTGGTTGTTTAGCCAGTGTAAGGTTGCAGCCATCCTGCATGGCCACAGAGGTCTCACCTTTGGTGGGGTGTATTTCCTGGAGCTTCACGTTGCAGTGCTGTCGTACTAGGTGTTTCAGACCAAAGGTTTGAGGACATGTTTTTTGCAGTAGAAAGACTGCAACTGTCACCACCTACAGTAACAGTGATCTTGTCATTTTTCCTCCTGACAAAGTTAAAGTAATTGGAATATTTCCAGCCACTTAAGGCAAAAGTTTCCATCTTCCAAACTAGCTTGCTACTTTGTGACAAACATGCCCAGTGCAACGATTGCGTGTTACGCGAGTGGTTACGTCGTGGGGAAGACAGACATGACACTCAGCCAATCATTGCATTTGGTCCGAATGCAATGATTGGCTGAAGTTTTCTTACAACCATATGAGAATGGTACAATTATGAGTTTTTATCACTGGTGGAATTCACTTACATTTTAGTGTGCCATCATCTTATTAATAGCATTTTAACCTAAACAAAGAAAAGCGTGAAAATTTCCAGAAAGGTGAATGTTGCTTTAAGTCAAAATAAATTCTTTCAAAATACACTTTCATTTTCACAGGAAATGTACAGTTTGCATACTGTCGCTTTCAAAATAAATGCACCACGTTGGTACAACACAGGGAATTGACAGGTTTTTTTTTCCAACAAAAACAAATGCACGTGGTTACATTTTGCCAGCACATACACATAGTTGGGTTTAGAAAAAAAGAACAGGGTTTGGCTTTACAATTTTGTGTAAGCGAAGACTGGCCTCCCGGGTGAAGGCTTGTGGTTGTTGGACCCATCCACCACCCCTCCCACCTGCCCTACTCAGATCATCACTGCCTTAACTTTTGTTGTTTTCTGGTTACATTTCCCCTTGACGCTGTCAGGCACTATCAAACAATAATTGCGACCGGTCACATACCACACTGACGTGAAAGAACAGCTTTTGTCATCGGTGTCTGATGCTGGAAGTCACTGTTCAACTTATGATTGAGACCGGGGTGGTTTCTGCCCAACACTGACCATAACCCTATGATTTTTGTGCCTAAACCTCACCACACATTAACCACAGCATTGTTGAAATACTAAGAAATGTTTCAGCATATCCACTACATAATCATGTACAAATGTAAAGTAGCCCTGGTTCGCAGAAATGTACAATGCCAACATTTCTGCAGCAGTTAGGTTGTGATTATCTGGAGTAATCCACCACTCAGGGCAGTGGGAAAGAGTGCTTGTATGTGATGAAGATCTACGGGGACAAAAGAAGTAGTGCATCTTTCCTGGGGATCATTTCTGCCTGAAGTATAAAAATACAGTTTCTGCCTAGTTGCTGATGAGGCTGGATGCTTTGATAAACTGAGATTATATTCAATTTACATGCCATAAATTGAAATTACTGTAAATAGCACAGTTTTCAGCTCCACCAAATCATCCTGTTCCACTATGTCTCACAGTAACACGCATGTTCTCTATCATCTTGTTCCAGCTCTTAGCTCAGGTTTTATGCTATTAACACTAAGTGAAATACTCAAACCCAAGAATCTATGTTTGCACTACATCGATTTTCTAGATGTCTGCTGCATCATTTTAGACACGTTTCCATAAAACTCATCCTGACATATTTGGTATCTTTGGAACTTTGTGATGCACTCTAGAATTTAAAGCTTAATTGAGGCTTTGTGGGTTTGAACAATGTCTGGCTGTACAACAAGTCTTTATTTATTAATATATCAGGATCCATGCAGGCAGCTATTTGAGTATCGCTTTACAGTGTAGCAGCAAAGAATGTTTAGTGTTATATATGGCAATCATATTGGAGGTGTCCAGGTCACTGCAGCAACACTGTGAACAGCCGATTGTCTTTCCAACAATGTGTGTACTCCTACGTGTGTGTGTGTGTGTGTGTGTGTGTGTGTGTGTGTGTGTGTGTGTGTGTGTGTGTGTGTGTGTGTGTTTTGTTTGGTGATTTGACTGGCAGATGAGTTTGTTTTGTTTAGGTGTGATGCTGTGTATTTGTCCTCTGGGCCTGTTGGTTATGTTTATGTATTTATATGTTTGAGCCTTTGTGCTTATCAGGTGGAGAAAAAAAGTATTTTTTTTTTCTCCACAATAAAAACAGGTAGAGGAAGTGTGCGAGTGTGAGTGGGATTTCTGTTCCTTTCTGTCTGTCTTTGCTCCAAACACATATCATCCCTGTGTGGGTAGTTATCACCAAGGTCTTCCTCGCGTAGGAGGCTGTTTCAGGTTTTGTGGAAGTGAACAGCTCAGTGAGCAACAAAAGACGGGTAAACTGGGGAAAAAATGTGATTTGGCTTTCAGGCAACAAATATCAGATCAGTTCTTGAGCTCCCAAAACATTATTTGAAAAACATGAGAATTATTGTATTATGGTCATAATTCAGAGCATAATCAGTTTTCTTTGAAGTGAAAATCCATCCCAAAACACAACAACACAGCTTTAATCCTTGGTGAGGTTTGCAGGGGGAACTGGGAAAAGTCCACCCAAGAACACAAAGCTATTAATGATAAACTTAAATCCTTCTGCAGTTACCAGTGTTACACTCTTGGCCAGAAATGACAGAAGAGCATCTCAGAGCTCTAGGGTCTGCTCACGTAGAGACAAAGAAATCAAGAATGAATTCCAAAAAACACCTAGACTAAAAAAAATGGGAAGAAAAAGATGTAACAACATAAATCTGAAAAATAATGAGTAAAGCCAGACAGAACATTAAGATTAATGTAAAGCAATCATTTTCTACTTTTCAAAAGCAATGACGATGCAGAAAAATGTCCAAAGGGGGAAAATCTATGCAGCAAAAAATCACTGAACTGTGCAGAACTCAGTGCAAAACATACACAAACATACATAAAATATATTGTCCAAACACATAAAATTTGTAGCCGTGCAAATGAGGAGGCAAGAAATTAAGAAGATCAAACATTGATGCAATAATAATATATATTAAATAGTGCACTTTTTTAAAAAAAATGAGTAAATGAGGGGTGAAACTTCCCTGAAGGAATCTTTGGTCTGTCTCCAGACCTGAATCCTCTCGGCAGCAGCTGATTTGCACACCCTAATCACCAGATGTGGATTTCAGAGCATGTTTCAGGCTGGAGCTGCCAAGTGGCTGAGTGTGGACCCCTCTATCAGCCCATGATACTGAGTGACCACTGGATGGTCCCATCAGCCACTTAGCCAGCTCTGTAACCTAGCAACGTCATTCAGGATGTATAATTGAGTGTTATTACGAAGCATTTGGAGGGCTGACAGATGACAGTTTGAGATGTGTCCGTGGCCTCAGTTCTCATTTTAACCAAAAACCAAAGACACTCAAGTGACTATTTTCTAGCCATCGATTGGAGGGAACACGTGGTCAGGTGTAGAGCATCCAAATGGATCATTTCAGATTGAACTGTGTGGGTGACCTAATGGTTTCCCAGGGAATGGGAGGGTGTTTTGCTCACAGCAGACTGTGACACCAGGCAGCCTGGTGTCAGCAGGCTAAGCAAGATGACTCTCCTTAGCTTCAGTTTTTAATGCCACACTGTCATATCGTATGCTGTAATAACAAGCAGCCAAGCTGTAATACTGAGACAATTTATTTTATATGTCCGGAGTTGCCCCTTCATACATCAACGTATCCTCATAGAACGATTCATATGATACCTACTTATTAGTGCCCCACAAATAATGTTATGTCCTCAGCATAAAGTTATCTAATTAAAGTAAAGGTATGGAGGTTAGGTTTAATAAAAGAAAGCATGCATCTTAAAATGAGTCGAAGTTCACATGGTTCCGAACATGGGTCGACCAGAGTGCATTGGACACATGCAGGGTTCCAGACTAACTTTTTCCACTAGGAGCACCAGCGCTCCTAACTTCAAATTTTAGGAGCACCAGCACAAAATTTAGGAGCACTATCTATATCGACACAACATATTCATAATTTTGTCAAGATTAACTGCATTACTGATAATTTAGCAATAAACACAGACAGACCTGCGGGGTTCAACGCTAAGGTTTTTTTTCACTTGCCTGGTTGGGCAAGTTGGTCAGAGATCTACTTGCCCAAAGTCAGTCTTTACTTGCCCTATAAAAATTGTTTAATTTAAGTGGCTATCAAATAACAAAGACTGCAGTTATTTTTATGTTATGTAATCTTTATTCACACTGTATTTATTAATTAAAACAACATATGTCATGCATGGTAGCTTAGTTCCTACACAAAAATGACAGTGTCAGGGCAGCGGCAATCTTTGTCAATCGTTCTCTGTCTATAATTTTGCGCCCTACTTGAGCCATGCCCACCTCTATTTATTTTTCCCCCCTCTCTAATCCAAACACACATGACAGGCACACACAGAGAGACACTTGTTTCCGCTCCTCCATGAAATGCAATTATAAAAAACTAAAAGAAAGAAAAGAAAGAAAAAGGGGGAGAGGTGGATGGGGGTGGATTTGTAAGTCGCACTGGTGCTCCTAGTTAAAAAACTATGTCGCACGGCCTCCAAAAAAGGTCGCAAAATGCGACCAATAAGACGCAGTCTGGAGCCCTGACATGATAGCAGCCTTCCAAATTACGTGGGTTATGCCTACATTTTCTCGCTTATCATTACTAGGGATATGTATGAATTTTGGTGCATTACTTTTAATAGGAAAACATTAACAGTGCATGAGGACAGCTTGCACACATGTAGCACTCAACAGGAGATTGTCCATGTTAGACGTGTACTCACCTACTCTAAATACTCCATCTGGTTAGGCAAGGGACGGCACCTCGGTAGAGTATACACAAGGCAGGACATGATGCAAAAAGTACTCTGCAGAAATATCAATGTTTTGTTTACAAAGTCATAAGTAGGTCATAAACAATCGAGTCTCTTATAGTGCCTTGAATTTTTCAGACGACTTCGGCAATGGCCCTTACAGACAGATGTTTCTCAATCTTGTCATATCATCAATTAGACATTTTTGTTGGCTTCTTCGTATAAATAACCACTGTTTTTCATCCTAGTGTGGTCTAGTGCATGGATTGTGTCTTTGTCTTCATACTGTGTATGTGTACCCTACCCTTTCCTATCCTAGCCTTGGATGTTTGTATTCTTTTTTCAGACTGATTGCATAATAGAAATGTCATCGACATACCCACTCAGACATCACACTGACTCTGTACAAGGGAGCTGGGAGGGTAAAGTATGTTTATTATCCAGTCCAACTGATTTGGACATTTGCGCTCTCACTTACACCTCCTCCGTGTGGAGTCTAGATGAGTTCTGGGTCACAGTGCATGTGTGAAAGGGGCTCAAGTCAGAGAGATCAGTTATTTTTGACAGCTGTAATTTCAGAGACCATACATGTTTGCTTTAAGCGACAAAGGCCTCTAGCAGCCATAGCAATTATGGCTCTGTCTTGAGCAAAAGAAGCAAAACAGTTTAATATTGTTATGGGGCAATGGCTTCCAGTTTCCATCTGGAAGACAACATCAGTTTCTTTAAGCATGAGAAAGATCATTCCCACCCCTTTCCAAGCAGTTCTTCTAACTATGACGTTGAGCGTCCTCGTACTCTAACAAAATAACTGATAAAATGCACTTGATTTATTCAGGCAAAAATAAATACATTTAAGAGTGGAGAGTAACAGAAATAAATAATAAGAGGTACACATACTAAAATAGGAATAGAATAAAACACACAGATGAGACGCCTGCCAAGCTGCAGACCAATGCAGACCACTGTTGGAGACCAACAGACAACAAAACCCATTTTAGCATCAGCGTTTTAGCAACCCATGACCCTTTTTCTATTGGCAGTGTTTGTCTGGTTCTGCAAACTGGTGGATGGCATGTCACTTAGGCGAGATGCGTGTCAAGCTGCAGACTACTGCATGCCACTATTCAAAACCAAAAATCTGTAAAGGCTGATGCACACCTTGAAAAACTTTTGTGGACAGGTGCGTAACCCCCAATTTCCACCAGATGCGTGTTGGTTGCGTCTGCAGTCCAGCACGGCAGCGGAGCCGATAGGATTCAGTCCTAGTCAATGTGTGTGTTTCCACCGGCTCCAGCTGTGCTGCGTTCCGGCTTCAGCTCCGGCACTCTGGAGCCCTCCGCAACAGATACGCAGGACTTCTATTTTTGCCAGACGCCAGAGCACAATGCAGCAATTCAGCCCAGAGCAGATCGTGCGGGGCAGGAAGTCGTGCAGAGAAACAAAATAAAACATACGGTTAATTTTCAAAATAAGATACACCGTGTTCACAGCGGATCATATTTCCTGCACTACACCTTGAAAACTATATAATGGGCAGAGACAGGCCTGAAGTCAACAGGTCAGAGGTTTTCAGATGTCATTTCACCCCGTTGACACCGTGGACGAGGAGATATTAATCATGGCAGCGCACCGAGATGTCTTCCGGCAGAGCTGCACCGCTCCGCACAGCAAACGCAGTTGGTGGGTATTGATGGACGGCGGAGCACGCAGCGCTGCCGTACCGCAACGGACACGCATTCAGTGGAAATCTGGCATAAAAGCATAGAGTCCAGACTGTTCAAAACCAACAAATAACAATGCTTACAGTTTTTTAGCGAGCTTTGCTGTGTTTCCAACAGCATTTTAGGCACCAAACATGGGTGTTTTGTAACAACCCATCACTTTTTTTCCAACCGTGATAGTGCCAAAAAATTGTTTTTTCCAGCAGGGACTGTGCCCCCAAAACTGGGTATTTTATGCCAAAACATAATCTTTTACTAATCATAACCAAGTATTTTTTCTCCCTAAACCTAACCATATTAACCATGGCGTTGTACGTACAAGTTGAACATAATAACATACAAATGTAACATATCCATTGGTTTGCAGAAACATGAAAAGGACAACATTAATTCTGGCAATGGGGTTAAGCTAGGAAATGATTAAGACATTGTACTCGTTTGTCTGTATGATACAATAGTGCAAGAATATGGTATAGGATAAGTAGTTAGGGTAGGCTGTCAGAAATAATGTCACCTTGTTAATTGGAGGTGTTAGATCAGAGGACATTGGGTCGATCTGGAGAGCAATAAGTAATGATGTATTTTGCCATTAATCGGGAGGAGTTGTTGTAATATCTCCAACTTGACAAAACCAGTGCCAGCCAGCAGTGTCAAATTGGCTGCAAAGCCGCTATTAGATCTAAATAAAACCAAATATTAATAAAACCAGCCAATGAAATTGGAGCTGTACACTGTTTCTTTGTTCTGTTGTTTGTTTCCAAACTGTTTTTTTTATGGTTTCATTTGTTAGCGGTTGCAAATTAACATCATTAAAAAAATGCTAATTTATGCTTAATTTTACATTTATGTTGTGTGACCCAGATCATTTATTTAGAAGGAAAAGGCTTTCAATGTTAAGTAATTAAAGATGGAAAGATGAGAGCAGATTAGTTCTACTCTGTTGCTCTTGTGTCTGTAACATTATGATGCAAACAGAGAGGTAGCTAGTTATTGTGTATTTTCTGGGTTTCTACAGTATTTACAACAGGTACAGCTCGGCCTCTCTCTTCTTTTAACATTCACTCTACTGAGGCAGCCTGAAGGCACAGAGATGCAGCCTTCTTGTGTTTCAAAGGTCAACAGTTTGATTCTCTGGCTCGGCTGGGAAAATCGGAGTATGGGAAGTGAAACAAAATCGTTCTCTCCTGCTTTTATGCTGGCTGTTGTTGTTGTTCCCTTGAGCTCTGCATTTACACCCTGCAGTTGCACCAGTGGAGCCTCCAGCAGATTTAAACTGCAGAGGGATTGAGCAGCCTTCAGTTTGTTGTTGAAAATGTCAAAAAAGAGCTTGTCTGCTCATCAGTCATCTGGATAACAAAGTGGTGTAAAGCAGACAGGGAGACTAAAGCAGTTAGAGGATAGCATTCTCTCAGAAACAGCCTAATTTGTTTTAGGCAGTTATTTTATAAGATAAATGTCCAGAATCTATTGCACAAAATGCTTACAAGAATTGTCATTAACATGAAGGCAAGCAATGTCACTGAAATCAGTGCCATGATATTAATAACATGATCACACCAAAAGTAATCAAATTGATACTGTTGAATTCTGCAAACGTTCAAATCAATTTTAAATAACTCATTGTGTATCTGATAAACATCTCAAGAACCTGATGACATCCAGTGTTTGCACAGGAACTTTGTCCCTGCTGGCCACCGTACACTCTCTTTCTTTATAAACAGGCAGTCAGCTTTTTGTACTGTGGCTTTTTTGGCCTACTTTATAATCTACGAGTCAAGTAAAAGCACCCATTTTAGCTCGCAGTGGCGGTGCTTATACTTTGACTTTAAGTGCAAAACATTTTATAACACAAGTGGAGCTCTCTGGCAGAGTTATGGCCTCTCCACTGTACACTGTAATAGAAGAGACTCACAACGCCCACTCTGCCCTCTCTGCCCCGCCTCTGCAGTCTGGTCCCTGGCATTACTGCCAGTCAGAGCAGCTACAGCACTGTGCTGTTCATCATCACATACTGAGGCACACATTCTCTGCACCACTTCATATCCATTGTCATAATTACTGTCACTTTCTGGCTTTTATTTGCTGAGCAGCACCTCATTCTTTTTTATCTCAGGTGTCATTTAAGTCTCCAGTAAATGACATGTTTGCGTCTTTAATGCAATTTGATTCCTGAAACAAGGTGGCTACTTTTCTTTTGTCCATGCTAGTGTGCATATATCCGTCATGATGAGTGCCAACCCAATCACCTTGAAATGTGTGCGTTCTACTTTTCTGCAAACCACGAATACATTACATTTGCACATATGTTAACGCTTAAACAATGCTGTGGTTAACGTATGGTTAGTGAGAAAGTAGGAAACCACTTGGTAATGGGTGGTAAAAGATCATGCTTTGGCCTAAAATACCCTGTTTTGGTGGCACTTCTCCCACTGGAAAAACAGCAACTTGTTGCTGAAAAACACTCACATCTTGGGGCTAAAAAGCTTCAGGGAACACAGCAACAGCTTACTAAAAACACCTATGTTTCAGGGCTAAAACCTGATGGAAAAACAGCCATGGGTCACTTAAAAACACCCACGTTTGGGGGCTAATAACTACAGGAAAAACAGCCATGGATTGGGTAAAAACACCTGCATTTGGTGGCTAAAAGCTGCTGGAATTTTGCTGTTTGTTGGTCTCAAATGATGGTTTGCAGTTGTCTGCAACTTGGTAGGTATCTCGTCTAGGTGACGCACCACCCACCATCCTCCTGACAAAGTCAGGTTATATACTGCATCAGTTTAGAAGGGTTGGTATGGAAGGTGAAAATGTAACGTTTTTGTGGTTTTGCAGAAACGTACAGTTCCAACCATTTTTTCTGGTGACTGCGCTGCAAGTGTTAGGAGGTTTTAGTGTTATGTTGATATGTCCGGGTCAATAGCTGCGTTCCCAGATGAGATTGTACCAGCAATATCGGATATTTTAATCCAAAAATGAGCTTTCCCTAACCTTAACCAAATGATTTGTGTGCCTAAGCCTAACCGCACTTTAACGACAGCATTGTTGAAACGTAAAGAAACATAAAATTTCAACGTGTCAGCTACATAAAAACACAAATGAAAAGTAACTGTGGTTCTTGGAAATGTACAATGCCAACATTATTTTCTGGCAAGTGGGTTGCAGGCACTGTAGTTTAATTTGATAGGGAGGGAACATTGGCAGGATTTCTTCCAATTGGTGGTGGCATTATTTGTTGGATTTTATCTTCAGACCCCCCAGAGCAAGATGAGGGTAACTCTCACTTGTTTTCAGGAGCTGTCTGTTTTGTGGGGTCTTTAAAGGGGCATTTTGATTTTGTTAGCACCCCTAACAGCACCCTGACTCCTAAAATATCATTTAACTGTTAACTGTGTTGATTTTCACAACCTCAACAGAGAGCTGAGAGGAACTGGAGGTTGTTGGATGGTATAACCAGGCTGTAAAAAACATGTTGCGTTAGGGTGGGACTTTATTTGCCTTGTCTCCGTTAACAGCTTCACAATGCAACAGAAAATTGAGAGAATTGGCTGTGGTCGTAGATGCTGAAAGCTGCAACTTGCAAAATGTTCTAACACTAAAAAAAAACACACTAAGCCAAAGGCAGTGTTTGTTTGTTTTTCTTTTCTTAAAGACATTTTGTCTCAATTTTGTTGACTAGATCTCCCGGCATCATAACCATAATGCTGTAATGGACAAAGCATGTCTCAAAGTTGTGTGTCTGCACAACATGTGCCATTTTTACAATAGCAGTACTTCATAACAGTGGATTAAAGTGTGCAAGAATGAGTCTGCAGCAGAGCTTTTGAGATCAACACGAGGGGCTCTCTGCACCTCCTCTGCAGCCTGCACAGTCAAAGCATGGAAGGAGGGATACAATGAGAGTGTGCTCACTAATATGACAAGTAGGCAGCTACCAAGAGACATTCTGTCCAGCTTCTCATGTGGACAACAAAGTAAGAAGTGCAGTATCAGCAAAAGCATAGAACCCTGCATACCTGCGATTAAAAAATACCTGCTCGGTTGAGTTTCATCTCTGCTGCACATCCAGTTACATGATATTTTTCAGTTTTCTTGATTCAAATCTCAGCTTTTCTGAATCAGAGATACTTCTACTTTTTTCAAGCCCTCATTAAAATAGTCAACCCTAGTCTAACAGTCTGGATGCAGTCAGCTTCCCCACAAATGGCTGGCCCAAACTGTGCACAGCTTTTTCTAACCTTTATCTCTTCAGGGAAAGTTGAGCGAGCATGCCTGCTGTTATTCCCCGGCCTGCTTCACATTCACATTTGGGAGCTGTCCAATACTGCTGAACTGCATTAACTGTGTGAACTGAGCGGCTGCAGTCAGCCGGTTGTGGAGCAGCTCTGGGGTTCATCATGGAAGTTGCTGAGGGGTGGCGGGAGGGAGGTGGGGTTACTGCCGCTGATCTTCCAGTCCGAAGCCGCTGGCTCTCCCCTGTAGGCTACTGCTGCCCTATCATAATGACATGACAAGTGAGGCAATGAGATTTTTAGAGGTTCAGCGAAGTTCAGTGACCATCATCACTGCTGTCCACGCCACAGGGAGGCACAGTTCAGCCGAACAAATTATGCATTACATATGAAATAGATGTTAAAAACTTTTGCAGGTTTTTCAAATTGGGTACCGATCAAATGATTTTTCCCTTCCCACTAACAGCCTCTCCACTTTTGTAAAAGAGCTGTTTAGCTCTGAGCTATTAGCTGTAACATAAGCAGAGGGAGTGCAGCCTGTTGCACTCCTGAGAGAGAAGCTGCACCTTTCCTTGACATTGTTTACACCTGATTGCAAAACAACATTCTTCATCTTTAGCACACATCAGATTTACACCACACTGTTGAACAACATAAACATATCTTAACCTTGGTCAGCAGACATGTCCATATTTTTTTCCATTTAGATTTCAACAACAAAGTGCACAAACAAATGAGTTCTCAGAAAAAATGGTGTAAAATCGCTCTAATCCTTTAAATATATAGGATATATCAGCCCAGTTGCTAGTCAAAATGTTGGTATTGTTTGTTTGGTTTTGCAAAGTGGTAGATGGTGTGTCACCAAAGCAGGATGCCTGCCAAGTTGCAGACCATTGTGTGAGACCCACAAGCAACAAAACCCATTGATTTTGTTTTTTGCAAGTCATCACTTTCTTTCCAGCAGCTTTTTACACACCTAATGTAGGTGTTTTATAGTGACTAGTTGCTGTTTTTCCAACTGGGATAGTGCCGTGAAAAGCAGTTGTTTTTTCCTGAGACATTGCTGCTTTTCCAGCAGAGATTGTGCTCCAGGAACCGAATATTTAAGCCAAAACACCATTTCTTCATTACCATAACCAAGTAGTTTTTGTGTCTAAACCCAACACATTAACCACAGCATTGTTGAAACATAAAGTTTCAAAGTATCTGCAATGTAATGTGCAAGTGTAATTTATCCATGATTTGCAGAAATACAACATGCCGTGGCCAGAGGCTTTATGTTTTCGGTCTGTTCCTTGTGAACACAATAATTCAAGGGAATTTCTTCAAATTTGGCACAAATGTCCACTTGGACTCAATAATGAACTAATTCGATTCAGGTGGTCATAGGTCAAAGTCAAGGTCACTGTGATATCTCAACAACACCTCAAGGGAATTTCTTTAAATTTGGCACAAACGTTCGCTTGGACTTGAGAATATATAGATTGGACTTTGGTGGTCATAAGTCAAAGGACAAGGTCTATTTGACCTTATCTGTGTCATTCTTATGAACTGATATCTCAAAAATGCCTTGAGGGAATTTCTTTAAATTTGGCACAAATGTTCACTTGGATTCAACAGTAAACTGATTGGCTTTCGGTGCTCAAAGGTCAAGGTCAGTGTGACCTTCTATCTATATCTCAAGATCACCTTAAGGGCATTTCTTAAGCTTTGACCCAAACGTCCACTTGGACTAAGGAATGAAATGATAAGAATTTTGTGGTCAAAGGTCAAAGGTCAAGATCAGTGTGACCTCACAAGATATGGTTTTGGCCATAACTTCCACAAAACTTCACACGAATGTCTAATATATTAAAATGATTAAATGATGACATTCTATATCCAAAAGGTCAAAGGTCAGCTTCACTGTGACATCATAATAACTGGTCAGATACTGAATTAGTGACACTCAACTTGGGTGACCACCTTGAAATTGTGCTTATTCTATAGATCTCCTGTGCTGTCGGGTGATAAATGAGTGTGAAGCATCCATGTTTTCACAGACATGGATGCAAACTATAAGAGATACTTGACTGGTGCACGGAGGCATACAAACATGGGGCAGTAGTTTAAGTTTCTGATGATGGGTTGAAACCTCACCACACACAGGACTCAGAATGTGAACTGCCATCTGGAAAAGCTGCTGTAACTGAACGTGATCTTAACAGCAGTTTAATTTATTTCAAAATGTAAATTGGCGAAAGAAATCCATAGTATCTAAACATACTTTTGTGGAGTGGTGTAAAACTGTGAACCTGAAGAAGATCACAATTTTCCAGAAAAAGGAGTGAATCAGTGAGCAGTGAGGAAGAACAATAAGGAGACAGAGAAGTGTTAAAGGGAAAGGAGGATGGGAGAGGGATGGTGAGGGAAGAGGAAAACTGGTTTTGTGGTGCAGTCAGACTGCTTGGTTTCAATCTCAGCACCTCCTCCTTCTTCTCCTCTGTGCTGTTTTTTTTTTTTTTCATCTCAGTTTCCTCGCACACTCAGGTTTTCAGTTCAACGTGCTGCGCTGGCAGAAAAGTCGAGAACCGAAACGTCGAGATAACAGATCGACATTTCCTCATCTCTCTCTCTCTCTCTCTCTCCCTCCCCTCTGTGTCTGTTGGACTCTCTGAAGATGTAGGGGAAGCAGCAGGGAGGGGAAGAGGAGAGAAAAGGAAGTTGTATTTTTATTATATTCCCTGCTTCTCCTCATTTCTGCCCCGGGGCAAGAATAACCTGACCAGCTTTATCCTTCACCCCTCTCTGTCTCTCTCCTTTGCTTACTCTCTCTCTCTCTCTCTCTCTCTCTCTCTCACTCTCTGTGTCACACACACACACACACACACACACACACACACACACACTAAGGATTATGGGTCCAGGGAGAGATCAACCTCTGTCAGCACCAGGAAATGAATCTATTGATTCTCCCTCCTTTAATATTCTCTTCTTCGCTTCCTTCTCTTTCTGTCCTGGACCAGGAATGTGTGCGTGTGTGTGTGTGTGTGTGTGTGTGTGTGTGTGTGTGTGTGTGTGTGTGTGTGTGTGTGTGTGTGCGCGCGCGTGTGCGTGTCTGTGTGTGCATTTGAATTTGTGCGTGTGTGCTGGCTTTCTAATTACCATCCTGCCTGGCTCTCGAAGGAGAGATTAAAGAAGAGAGAGAGGCAGAATGGAAAAGTAGAAAGACGCAGAGAGGCAGTGATGGAGGAGGGGTGGACTGATGCAGTGCTGTGAATAGAGGAGATGTTTCTTTGACTCAGCTGATACAGAGATAGGTGGATGGAACTGAGGAAGGAAGGAGGGAGGAAAAAGGGGAGCAAGGGTCCAGGAAATGACAGCTGATCATATTCTGCTGAGATGATGATGAGGCATCAGCTTTCCTCTTTTTTCTACACCTCTCTTTTTTCTCATCCCCTACCTCCATTTTTCTATCACTCTATCAGCACACAGACCTTTTAGAAAGTCGCTGTAATGTCAACTTCCTTCCCTTTCTCTTTCCTCGCTCCATCACCTCCGAATATGCCTCATCCCTTCTGCCCTTCCCTGTCTTTTTTCCTCCTCTCTCTCTCTCTCTCTCTCTCTCTCTCCCTCTCTCTTCCCTCTTTCTCCATCAGCCAAATGTCACTTTGTCCCACTGGGTCTCCAGTTAGAAAACTTCCAGTACAGGAGATGACAGCCAGGCTTTTAGGCTGAGATCAAATCAAAAGGTTTTCCCTCCTGCTCAGACTCTGAGCTGCAGCTCTCAGTGTTACTGCTACAGACAGCAGGAGGTCAGATCTTACCTTGGCTTTGCAGCAACATGAAAGTTAAAATACACTCATTTTTAGGGTTTTCATGTCAGCAAAACACGTCAGGGACTATTTTTAGGGCCTCTAACAATGGCTGCTGCGGATTTACCATGATTTTTGACCGGAAGTGTCCATTGTTCCTACGCTTCAGTTTATTTACGAGAGCTACCTTAAAAAGCATTGAATTTCCGTCAACATCAACTGTACTTGTACTTTGAGGTTAATATGTTACATGTAATGTTTATTTAACTAAAGTGTTGCAGTTCTAGAGAAAAAAAAAGGGATGTCTCTGCCAACAATGGGTACAGTACATTTGCACCTCATTATGTAGCGGATATGTTGAAACTTTATGTTTCAACACTGCTGTGGTAAACGTGTGGTTTGGGCACAAAAAACACTTAGGGTTAAGAAGAGACATGTTTTGGCTTAGAATTCCCTGTTTTGGTGGCACAATCCTGGCCAAAAATGCAGAGATGGGTCCACAAAATACACCCAAGTTTTCACTGGTTTTCATCTGGAAAAACAGCAATGACACATTAAGAAACAACTGGTTTTGTTGTTTATTGGTCTTAGATAGTGGTCTGCAGTTTGGCAGGTGTCTCACCGAGATATCATGTCATCCACCATCCCCTACACCCCCCAATGACAAAGACAGCACATATACTACATCACTTTAGAAATATTGATACGCAACATGGTATCTACATATTTAGCACATTGTACCTGCACTTTCCAGATAGTTACTGACTTCAGTCTTGATAGTAGGAGTAGAGTTAACATCTCTCTCCCTATTCCTGTACTTTTATCTACACGGGTCATCCGTTCACTCCCCCCCACACACACTTAACACACACAGCAGACCAGTGTCTGCACCTGACACCATTATCTCTTGACCTCACTCACCTGCTTCAGTCACTCACTCTTTACCAAACATAGCAGTGCTTCCTGAACACACCCACACATGTCTGCATGTGTGTAATAAGTTCCTATAGTAGACCCAACCTGAGGCCATGCTGATCTTTTCCCACTAATGATGCCCTCTCTCTTCTCTGCCAGCTGTCTCTCTTTTTACCTTTCTCTCCCCGTATCTTTGTCTGACTCACTTTCTCTGCATGTTATGACTGCCAATGCCCCTCAGTCTCTCTTTCCATCCAGATCTCAAGCAAGTCCAATTCAGACTTTTGAAATTTAGCTAAAATAAAATGTGAAAAAGAATTGAATTACTTCCAGTTAGCTGAGATGACGTTTCAACAACACTGTAGTTTATGTGTGGTTAGGTTTAGGCACAAAAGTATTTGGTTATGGTTAGGAAAAGATCATGTTTGGGCTCAAAAAACACAGTTTTGGGGGCACAATTCCTGCTGGAAAAACAGTGATGCCTCAGTAAAAAACAAGTGCTTTTTGTGGCACTATCCCCAAAGGAAACACAGCAATGCCCTGCTAAAAAAATCTTTTAATGATAGTATCCCAGCAGGAAACAAAGCAATGCTTTGGTAAAAAAAAACAAAAAAACAGCCACTTTCAGACGTACTATCTCGACAGAAAATGCAAAGATACCGCAGGGAGACAACAACTGCTTTTTGTGGCACTATCCTGAAACGATATACAGCAATGCCTCTCTAAAAAAACAACCTCTTGGCACTGTGCCAACAGAAAACACAGCGATACCTTGATAAAACAACCCCCTTTTGTGGCACTATCGCAACAGAAAACACAGCAGTGCCTCTGTAAAACAGTAACCGCTTTTTGAGGCGCTATCCCGACAGGAAATGCAGCAGTGTCTCAGTAAAGAAATGATGGCTTTTTGTGACACAATCCCTGCTGAAAAAACAGTGATGGGTTGCCGGAAAACACCCACGTTTAGTGGCTAAAAGGCTGCTTGTAAAAACAGCTATGACTTGCCAAAACATAACTGGTTTTGTTGTTTATTGGTCCCAACAGTGATCTGCATTGGTCTGCCTTGGTCACCGAGGTGACACACCATGCACCATCTCCTCCACCTCACAATGACAAAGTCAGCTCATATACTACGTCACTTTAGAAGTATAAGTCATACATATGAAATGTACAACTGTACCATATTTGTGGTTTGCAGAAAGGTACAATGTCGCTATTTTCTTTTCTTCTGCTGACTGGGCAACAGTTTATGTGAATAAAACTCACTTTGCAGATGCCAAAAAAGACAAAAATAAGAGCTGGAAGAAACATCTCAAGAATTTATCATAAGCCTTTTGTTTACTGATCCAGTCTAGTGCATGTTCTGCTTTTTAGGAAAGGACAGGCCAAAACGACCTTTTGTGTTTATCTGCAGTACAATATGCCTGAGATTTACTCCCTTTGTATGACTGTGTATTGAAGTTATTTTTGTTTGTTTGTTTGTTTGTTTTTTACTTTCCTTCATCACTCATCAGTGTCACCCCAAGGCCATAACCCTGTCTTTCCTAAGAGGGCCCTTTCACCGGTCTTTATCAAGACTATTCCCATGTGACCAGCAAGCCTTAAAGGGCCAGTTCACCCACATCACACCAAAATAAAATTACACCATATCTTAGACATGCACAAAGCTTTTTTTTAATGTGCTAAAATGTTTATGTAATAGCCCCTAAAACTTCTGTTTCCACATCAACAGTGAAGATGTTTGAGTTTAGTCATGCTACTCAGACTGTTTAAACAATTCAGGTCTTTGACGAAACAGATTTTACACAGACTTTTTCTTCATTAGAAAGGAGTAGGAGGGAAAGTTATGACACATCTGTGGCTGATCAGGACTGAGGACATTGTTCTAGGGGGGGAAAAACATTGTTGTTGAGTTTTCAATGCAGTGAGCTCCAAAATCAATCACTTTGCTTCCGTTATATTGTGGTAAAGAAAAGAACTCTTAGCAGCAGAGATCTCAAAAGCTCAGCAAATGAAAACTGAATCGTCTGCACGGCTTTGTTGAACACCACGTTTAAATGCTGTGATTGTGTGTATTTCGTTTTAAAGAGTCCAATCGGTGTTTGCCTCACATGTGGCAAACTGACTATAGATCTATTCAGAGTGAAAATTCATTTTGTCAACAGATATTTCCTGAAAGTAAAATCTTTAAGATGTCTTTTTGTGTTTTTATCCTGCACATCAGTTTAAGCGTCAGTCTGCTCAAACAGATAGGCGGAAGAGTTTTCATGGTTAATAATTGCGTTGCTCTGAGTATCAGCAGTGTAGTGCTATTTATTTATCAAAGTGCGCCTATGACACATGAGCATGTGTGCACACTCCAACCACGCCTCCTACAGTGACAAGTTCACATAGGCCTGCATTAGTCAACTATAACTGACCACATGATTTAATGTTTGACGGACTTTATGAATAGTTTCATCATGTTAAGAATATTTACAGAAAAGTCTTGTTATGGTTCCTCTGAGGACAAGCAGTTGAGGGGACGGGTGTCATTTTGATGCATAAAGCAAACATACGCTGGAAGGAAACAACGCGCTGTACTTATTTAATACTGGTTACAACTCTTAACAGCTGTGTTCCAAGATGATCTGTTTATTGGAATCAAGCTCAGGACCTTTAACACCTACGCTATTTTTTATATTGCTGTTGCATGCCCACTCTGTAGCCACTAGTGCAGCTGTGATAATTTCAGATGCATTTTTTTCATGAATTGGACCTATGTTGACATCATCAATGCTAATTGGCAAGCTAGCATTAGTACAAGCCAACCTGTTAGCTATCCTATGGTGAGCATGAGCCTGATTTTATAGTTAATTACTATTTTTATTGAAAGGCTACCAGCAGCTACAGACAGCTTTAAGGTGGAAGGTTTTCTTCATGTTACTCAATGCATGAGTTGATGTTGTGTATCAATCAACACACCTTAAATATCAATGTGACAACTTTGACCATTACGAAAGTAATGCATTACAGTAATAAAGTACGTTTTAGCAGTAACAAAGTAATATAACATGTTACCAATAGGATTGCAGGTCATCCATTTAAAATGAACATTAGTTCTTCTGAGGTCATTTTGGTAATAATAATGCAAAATAATGCAAGAGTAGTGTAATAAGTAACTTATTACTCTACACAGAGAGTAATATTGTAAAGTGTTGTATTACTTTCAACTGAAGGTGCTTAGTAATATCTAACATTACATTTTAAGAGTAACTTGCCCAACACTGCTCACTATGACTAACTGCAGTTCAGTGACCACAGACAGTGGTTATGACTTAATTTAGAAGCTCCTGTTTTCATTCCAACTATCTGTGTGATACCAAGCACAGCATCATCACCCCCCCTTCTGCTACACTCCATCTACTCTCAATTTGTCTTGTGTTGTTTGTTTTCGTTCCTCTGTTTCCTCTTAACTTATTGACATTCAGAGGATGAGAGGCGATGATATGCTGAGAAACTCTCACCCTGACCTTGTGTTATGAATTATCCATTTACATTTTAAACTTTCAGTGTCCTGTAGAATTTATGTGGAGTCACCTTTTTCAGGGAGTTAAGCAAAATAAAAAAATGATAATTCTGTGGTTATTGTAGTCCTGATGTTGATTGATACCACAATTAATTCTCAGAATTCAAGGTCCATGTTCCGTAAAGGCATATTTGGTCATTAAACTGGTTCACATTTTTCCTGGTGTTGGATTATTGGATTATTGGTGAGCTTTTCTCTCTGCCTCCCTCGGCTCAGTGTCTTCAGAAGGCTGACAGCCTGCCAGGTGCTCCCCTCAGGTTCAGTGCTAATTGTATAGCTCTGACTCACTGCTGTCAATTACACACTCTGCTTGTGGCCGGCTCTCACCCCCTGCGGGGTTTTGTATTGGTACACCTTTATTCAAAAAGCCATTCTTGGCATGCTCCTATCATGCCTCTGTGGTTCCAATCGGTGGAAAGGTACTGGACAGTTCACAGGACATTGTTTCTGTCCTTGCAGCGATTTCACAAAACAAAACTGTGTATTCTGCATCTCCTGCTTTTAAGATGCTGCATTATGTTTAATACATTTATCTCTGAATGCCTTTGTTGCTGCTTTTAAGTCACACAGAGTGTCTGTGCTTTTATTTGTGTTGTTGACTGCATGCAGCCCAGTCACCAGAGGAAAATGTTGGTATTGCAAAAACGTTACACTTACATGTTTTATATGTATCATATCAACATTTTAAAAAGTGACGTAGTATATGAGCAAAACCCCTGCCAAGCTGAAGGCCACTGTTCAAGACCAACAAACAACTTGTGTTTGTTGTGATTTAGTGGGTCA
The DNA here is from genome assembly GCA_026686955.1 of Epinephelus cyanopodus. Taxonomy (NCBI): domain Eukaryota; kingdom Metazoa; phylum Chordata; class Actinopteri; order Perciformes; family Serranidae; genus Epinephelus; species Epinephelus cyanopodus. The sequence continues at coordinate 7,676,595 of CM048918.1, read as the reverse complement.
TTACTGTGTCTTCAGCAGCTTTTTAGGCACCAAAAGTGGGTGCTTCTCATTGACCCATCACTGTGTTTCCAACAGGGGTAGGACCTTTTTTTTTTCTGACACACCGTGCGTTTCTAGCTGCTTTTAATTTACCAAAGGTGGGTGTTTATAGCCAAGACATGATCTTCTCTCAACCATAACCTAGTGGTTTTTGTGCCGAAACCTAACCACAAGAAAAGTTTTGGTGTATCTGCTACAAAAAGATGTGCAAATTAGGGATGTTCCAATCCAATCTCAAAGATTGGGATCAGGTTTCGATCAAGGCATCTTTTAATTGATCAAGATCAGGTATACTGAGCTATATAAGCCCTGTTTCCACCAAACACTTTCAGTATAGTACCTTTGGAACCAGAAGTAACCCTTCAGACATGTGTCCTAGACCCTAGGTCTGTTTAGAGTTTCCACCACAAACAGTGCTCTTAAATGTGGGTAGGGTTGTTGTCACTCACTGCTGCGTCCAGCACTCACTGTATTTCCTCATCTGCAGTAACACAGAGGGAAGTCTGCACCTCATTTATCATCCACAGAACGAGGCTGCATGCTGACATTTACAGAGGAAATGGAACAGCATGCAGTGAATGTCTCTCTTGATGGAATAGCGGGTTTGTGCATTTAGTCCTTCTCAGGCAAGTGCAGGCAGCCGGAGCCCACAGGAATGACACTCCGTGATGTTTTTTTTTCTCTGAGTAAGAATAAGAATATATACCCTTAACATAATCTGGTCAAGATTAATATATATTCTTAAATGATTGAAGTTCCACTCATTACTAAAAGTCTGAGTCATCCAAGAGAGACAATAAAAACTAAAGTAATGATCAAAGTTTGTCATATTGAAATTTATGGAATAGATTCACTTCATCAACTCATGCATTGAGTAACATTACAAGTAAACATACTGTCTGTTTTTCTATTATTATTTTTTACATTCAGGCATGGCACTGCAAATTCCATTGCTCTTCTTGTGCAATGACAATAAAGTGTATTCTGTTCTATTCAGTCAGCCCAGTGAATTGAGTTTTTTTTTCTCAGACAACAGTTGCTGCAAGAGGTAGCAAAATACCTTACTTCTCATAGTTATAGTTTACTAATGTAAAACTTGCCACAGTATGAACAGTGGTTTCAAAACCAGCCATAACTCAGCCCTGAGCAAGAGTGACCATCCGCTATTGATCAATCTGAAACTGCAGTGATTCTAGCTCCACCTGTTAGTACCAGATCTGTGTGCTAGGTACTCCAACAGAGGAATGACCAAAATGGGACCAGGTAGGAACGATTCCATTGGTACCATCCACAATATCCAACTGTGTCTCAAACACAGTGGAGATGGAAAAATGCGTACCAAAGTAAACTGAACCGTACCGCTCAGTGGAAAAGAGGCTATTGAGGATCAGATACTTTGTTCAACATCAGCTGTCCTACAGGTGTTTTTACTCACAAGATTTTGATGCAGAGACAGTCAGAGTGCAGCTGTCTCCAACTCTCCTTTTCTCCTCCATTCAGCTGAGCTCCCATGTGTGTTTAAGAGCATGGGTTGAGCCCCGCCTGCGGTGAAACACAACATACCATAACCGCCAGCCAAAAATGCAGTATGAGACTGTTTATTTATGCCTAGCGGCATATCAGCTGCCACAAAGGGAGGCTATTAGTGTCAGATGTATGACCCTGAAATCATTGACAAACTGCAGTATTGACAACTTCAAAATGGGAACGGGCTGAATCACACACTTTGTTGATCCACTTAACCCACCTCCCTAATAACACCACCATGTTGCCTTTACTCTTGCACCTGACAGACATGAATTATAATTCACACAGCCACCAGCTAAGCTTACTTTTGAGAGCTGTCCTTTTAATGTGATTACAGGATCTCAGTTCTCAGTAGTGATCAGCTGACTTGATCAAATATATGCTGTACGTTAAAATTACTGATTCAGTCCAAAGTTATGTTGGACTAATGGCTTGCTGGACAGTTTAAGCAGACATACTGTGCAGGAATCAAACCTGTGACCTCTCCTCTAAAGCAAATAAAAGATATATGCTGGCGTTTCCTGAGGCAGGTTGAGCTACATTTCTCTCAGTTGAGGACTGTGTCATTTAATAATGGAGCATAAAATGAACGAGAGCTTATGGCCATTTCATACATATAGATTGTGAACACGGAGTTGCCGAAATGAAATGTAACCCGAGTGATGGGTTGGATTTAGTGCTGTGCCTTGTATCAAATCCTGAGTGGCTCTATTTCATACGGCTGTAGCCGCTGCATTATTCACCAAGCTGTCATGAACAGACAGAGAGGCAACACTCGAGGTCATGCCTCTCTCTCAATCCTATGTGGCATTCACTGTATTTTATATCATTATGAGTGCTGCATTATTCACAACCTTTAATGACACACACACACACTGCCATGCTGACATATTTAAACTGCAATTATCTTTGATCTTTCCTAATTTTCACTATGCAAAATTCTAACTTGTTCTGTGCCCAAGGCAAGGGCAATATAGAAGATAAAAGATAACCTTCACTGCCTGTATGTTCCAACTGCTGCTATTCATTTCTTTTGAGTGCATTGTAACATTAAGACACAGTAAGAAGCAGGATTTACACAAAGATGTTCAGTTTGTTTCTTAATTCTATATAAGCAGTCATCTTGTAAAAGGTTTGAGTGCCAAATGTCCCATTTGCACCAAACACCTTTGGAACCAAAAGTAACCCTTCAGACATGGCACCTAGACCATAGGTCTGTTTAGCATTTCCACCACACACAGTACTCTTAAATGCAGGCAGGATTGTTGTTACTCACTGCTCTATCCAGCACTGGCTGTATTTCCTCATCACTAACACAGTGAAGTCTGTACCTCATTTATCATCCACAGATCAGGATTGCACGCTGACATTTTCAGAACAAAATAGTCTCTCTCAAAAGGATATTTAAAAATAGCTGGTTTGTGGATTAAGTCCTTCTCAAGCAAGGCTTTATTGTTGCTGTTGCCCACAGGAGCAGTGCTCCTTGATGCTTTTTTTTCCTCCAAGTGAGGATTAGAATATATGCAGTTCACATAATCTGGTCAAAATCAGTATATAGTTTTAAATGCTTGAAGATTCAGTGTATGTCATCCATGAGAGACAATAAAAACGAATGGAGTGGTCAAAGTTGTCATACTGAAATTTAAGATGTGCTGATGGATTTATGTAAACTCATGCATTGAGTAACATTACAAGTAAATGATCCACCTTAAAAGTTGCTCACAGTTGGCCCAGTGAATTAAATTGTTTTTTTGTTTTTTTTTCACAGACTACAGTTGCTGTTAGAGGCAGCAAAACATCCTTTCATTTTATTGTTATAGTTTGCTAATGTATGTAAGACTGGCCATGCTATGAACATTGGTAACATAAGCCTCAAAACCAGCCACAACTCAGCGTTGACCAAGAGTGACCGTTATTGACCAATCAATGGACTACAATGTTCACAGCTCCACCTTTTAGTACTAGATCTGTGTGTTAGATACCCCAACAGATGGTGACCACAAATGGGGATGATACAGAACAGTTCCATTGGTACCATCCACAACTTTTCACATTGGCAAGAGAAAACATGCGTACCGAAATGAACTCAATCGTACAGGACTGCTTGGTGGAAATGGGGCTGCATTGTCTGTTTCGTTCAACAAAGAAAAGAATGATATAGGAAGTTTTGAAAACAACAAAACACTCAGTAAATTTGGTGCATCTCCACACACTGCATAAGAGGTACTTAAGAAAAAAAACCCAGGGTGAATGATTTCTTTTTCAGAGTTAGTGCAGTCAGCCTGACTGAAAACTAACCTTAAAAGGGTATGCCGCAGGTTTAGCATTACATAAGCATAACGTTCATGGACGTGCAAGAGATGGTTAAAAACAAAATCTGTGTAGCAAGGGCCAGGATTTTTAGTCCCTCATATGGGTTAAAGTTCAAAACAATAGATGTGACATTTCCCACAATGCAACTTCATTGCATCTTTCTGTAAACCCCACACGTCCAGTTAATACAATCTATCTTTTAGTCCATACAAGGGGATGTGTTATGTATACGGCATAAGAAATCAAAAACAGTATATTAGAGGAGATCCAAAATCAGAGCAGTGTAAATGCACTGTGTAATAAATATTAATGTAAGACAAACAATGCATACTGTATTTAGAAACATGCTTTATGGCAAAATACATGGGGCATAGTTTTGGCTGATGGCACGGAGGTACACACATACAAGTTACGATCCGCAAGTGTTGAAGATAAAGGCTTCCCAGCCAAACTGTGGTCCCAGCGCAGGTGCATTCAACGTGGTCTCTGAGCATGCACAGCTCGCGCTGCTAATGGTATAAACAGTAGAAATGTGGGAAAAATGCAAAAACGGCATTGTGGCTGTCTGCACATGACCAAGATGAAGCAAGTTCAGAAGTAGGTCAAAAAGTGAAGAGGTAAACGGATGAAGACAGACGGACAGACGGACGCACAGAGGTTTCTCCATTTAATAGAAGGATAGTGGGATGTAGTCCCCAAGCCTAAACTGAGATAAAGTTCATGACATCACTATGATCATCATCATCAGGGTTATTTTTATTTTTTCAGGCGGGACAAAGCTGCTCCAGAGTCACAAAAGACATTCCAACATGCTCTCATCTCAATTCTCAATTCACATTTGTCAGTGCTCTTTAACGTCTACATGTTGCATGCTAGGTATCCTCCTGCGTCTGCTGTTGGCATTTCTGGACCCGCAACCAATGCTGGGGCATCGAGAAAAGCACATGGTTAGGTTTAAGCAACAGAAACGCATGGTTAGGTTTGGAAGAAAACATTGTGGGTTGGCTCAACATTCATATGGGAAGTAAACAGCGGCCTCCCAGATAAAAGTCCAGAGTTTGTTGGACCCATCCACCACTCCTCCCACCTGCCTCATTGGGACTTTCCAGCTCCTTATATGAAGTTGTTACTAGCAGTGTTTTAACCTGACGTGATCTAGTGGTGTATCATACAGCTGTAACTGCTGCGAAAGGTGCTGTCCAGCTGATCCTCGGCATATCAGAACACTGAAAGGTTACAGCCAGCCACTTAACAAACTGACACCACCCTCTGGTGTATCATACCACCACAGAAGAGACCTCGCCATGAGAGTGGGCTGGACATTATAGTATGCTTTCACATGATGAGAAAAATAGCCATGCAGAGTAAATTGACTGAAGTGACCCTTTAATTGATAAATATTGCATAGGTGGGAATTTTTATATGCTCTTCCTATGTTATACCTTATAATGCAATGGTGTTTTGTAGAAAAGTCAAAATAAGGAATTCAGCTTTTATGAGCATTTCAGATGTTACTACATGAGCAAAAATTAAAAGTGATTCACAGATATCCACATGGTGTGATTATTCACCCAGTCACAAAAGTAATTGTTGGCATTGTGCATTTCTGCAAACCATGAATACGTTATATCTCCATGTTATGGATACATTCAGTGGTCTGCAGCTTGGCAGGCAACTTGCAGAGGTGTCAGACCATCCACCATCCCCTCCACCTCCCAATGACAAGGTCAGCTAATATACTTCATCACTTTTGAGATGTTGATATGATACGTATGACACATAAAAATGTAAGATATTCATGGTTAGGGCGACACAGTGGTGCAGTGGTTCAGTCCCAGGAGGGAGCCCTTCTGTGAGTTTGCATGTTCTCTCTGTGTCAGCGTGGGTTTTATCCGGGTACTCCGGCTTCCTCCCACAGTCCAAAGACATGCAGGTTGGGGATAGGTGAAGTGGTGACTCTAAATTGGCTGTATGTGTGGCGTGAACGGTTGTCTCTATCTCTATGTGTTGGCCATGCGATAGTCTGGCAACCTGTCCAGGGTGTACCTGTCCAGTCTCCGATCGCTTTTATACTATAATTTGTCAAATTTAATATGGGGAAAAAAGGGAAATAAAAGTTGAATATTTGTATCTTACATGTGATTCAATGACATAATTCTGAGTCGGTTACAGACCTAGAAACAACAGAGAGAGAAGACTTAATGAGTTAATACAACTTTCCAAAATGTCGTAAGTAGCATATCACTGGCAGAACTGTCCACTGAAGTTATAAATTTCTTCCCCTTTTTTTTTCTTTAGCTTGCCATAATGTGCATTCCTCTGCCCTTTGAGCTACACAGGGAACTGATGTGTTTGCTGTGTAAAGTTCTGTATCAAAGCCTCAGGCTGAGACATGACTTACCTCAAGCAACGTTGAGGCCACAGGCTACAAAAGCAGCTGTACATTTATTTTGTGTGTGTGTGTGTGTGTGTGTGTGTGTGTGTGTGTGTGTGTGTGTGTGTGTGCGTGCGTGCGTGTGTGTGAGAGAGAGAGAGAGAGAGAGAGAGAGAGAGAGGGAGAGGGAGGGAGAGCCTGAGGCCTTCATTCAACCATTAGTCTGACCCAGAACGCTGCAGCACTTATAGACCAGACCTCTATAATAGACTGGCTGTCTCTCTTGTACACACACACATACATACACACACACACACGCACTTACACACGCGCAGTCACATACTGACACTGAGACACTTCTCTTTAGAGACACTATCTCTCTATCTTTTTCTGTCTTTTTACTCTCCTTCAGTTTTTCCCTCTCTGAAACACACAAAGAAATGCCCAGCGGGTCAGGCTAGGCTTTATAATTCCATTCCTTGTCTCGTCACCTCCACTCCAGTGTTGATAAATAGGTACTGCCCTGTATTGGCTGACACCTGAGAATAATATATAGGGCACAGTCCTACACACAGAGGTGTAGGTGACCCACGGGCACACACAGACAAAGGATGTGTGCATCTAAACGGCCACAAACACACGCATTGAGAGAATATGGGTGTAAACACAGGTGTCATCACAACAAAAAGCCATACACAAGCACACACTCTCATTTTGTCTCTGTCACTCTTTCTCTCTCTCAAATTCAGTTGTAATCCATTATAAAGGACAGTATCCGCCAGCACCAATTGTACAAGGTTGACACTGTGAGTTCAGTGATTTAAAGCTGCATTCACCTTAACAAGTTGATAGCAACAGAAGCAAATAGTGGCTTCCATACAGTAGGTACCTAGCATTTACAGAGCAGTGTTAGCATTCATTGGTGTTTGAGTCCACTTGATGAGTATATACTTGACGAGGACAATGGGACTGGTCGTCTGAATGCTTCCACTAGGATCTGGAATGATGGTGGCTGTGAGGGATGTGGTGGTTTTCAAAGTTAAGCCCAATTGCAGGATGTAGTGTGCCCTTTAGAGATAGCCTGTTAAGGCCATCCTGATGATGTGAGCTCAACATTCTCTGTATCAGTCTTAACTCTGTGCTGCCCCAAACACTTTCCAGAAATGAAAATCCAGTCAGGCCAGACAGAGATCCACGCTGTAGTTGACAACGAAAACAGCCACTCAGTGACAATGTTGTAGATGATGACATAAAATGCAGGCCACTGCTTGCAGAACAATAAGGCCTGGGCCACAATGCATGCATGAGCAGCAGGTGAACGACCTTGCTGAACTGCTGTGGCTGGCATGCTTGCAGTATTCACATGGACAGCGATGTTGCTGCAGCACTGCAGTGCTGTACCTACTGTATTTCCCCTATTAAAAGCCAATACTCCCCTCATTTGCTGTGCAAGCCACTACATTGTCAAAAACACAGTCATGCAAATATTTCACAATGACAAGCCTCGTCTTAACAAATAAAGGATTCTGTCCACTGAATCTTTGTCAGAGGACTTTTTTGAAACCGAAACAGGAAAGGTTGAGTAGAACAGAGGTATTTATATTTCTTCATGTCTGTGAGTGATCCAGAGATTAAAACTGCAGTGAAATGTGGTGTAACGCCAATATTATTTTCAAAAGAACATTTTCACTGTCCAGTTTGCTGAGAGCCAAGCGCATCACACAGAAGAAATCAGTGAGCCTCCAAATCTCTAGATGAGGTGCGGTTGAGAAGCATCCGAGTTATGTCTGAGTACCGCTGCTCATGCGGGCAGTGTGTCTGCTCAAGCCTGTTAACGTGGGCACCACAAACAAAAAAGAGAAAAAAAGCAACTCACACACACATCACTCAAGCAGGCTGTGCGGACCAGACCTAAAGGCAGCTCAACAATTATACAAGAACAAGACTATGCACATGCTGATTTTATCAGAGGAAAAGCTTTACCAACTGGCCCAGTTGGTGATGAAGAAGATTTTTGCCAGTGTTTTGTTACACTGATTAGCTGATGGAGTTTTTCTGTCAAAGAAAATACTACCACTCACTGAAGGTGTTTAGGGCAGCACAGGGTTCACATTGATACAGGATTTTGAGTTTTCATTATTAGGATGGTCTGACCAGACCACAGTACTGTATAGGTTGAAAGTAACGGTGTAGAGGTGAAGTTGGGCATAGGCATAATATAGCAACCCAGTCAACATATAAATGTTGGCATTTGTACGTTTTTATGTAACAGGCACATTGAAACTTTACCTTTCTTTACGTTTCAGCAAGACAATGGTTTTGGTGTGGTTAGGTTTAGGCACAAAAAACACTCGGTTATAGTTAGGAAAATATCATATTTGGTAAAAAAAAAAAAAAAACAGTTTTGGAGTCGCAATCCCATCAGAAAACTTAATGATGTATCGGTGAAATACAATCACTTTTCCTGGCACTATTCCTACTGGAAACACAGCCATGAGTTGCTAATAAACCATTGAAAACACAGCAATAGTTTTGTTGGTTGTCAGTCTCAAACTATTGTCTGCAGTTTGGCAAGTGTCTTGCCTAGGTTTTACACTATCCACAATCCCCTCCATGTCCTGTTGACAAAGGCAGCTCATATACTACATCACTTTAGAAACACTGACATGACTCGTATGAAACATACAAACGTAACAAATTTGCAGTATGCAGAAACGTACAATGCTAACATTTGCCTCTGGTGACTCGGCTGAAGACAAATATCCCTGTCAGGCCTTCTTACAAGAGGACATGTCCTTGTGTGTGTGTGTGTGTGTGTGTGTGTGTGTGTGTGTGTGTGTGTGTAACAGATGAGTCAGTCCAGCGTTAGCAGTAATCTTGGTGTTTCAGAGGGTGGCCTAGTTCACAGCTCCCATGTTTCTCCGCTCAATTATCATTCCATCGATAACATCTCCTTCTCTTTTTCTCTCTGCAGCCCAGAATACTCTGTCTTTGTTCTTTTTTTTATTCAGTCTCTTTTTACAAGCTGTTCTCTCGTCTGTCCTCCATCACTATCTGTACTCAAATTAGTTAAGGACTCGGAACAGGCTCTCGATCATCTTAAGGGTGGCACAGTTAAAGAACTTCACTGCTTTTTTGTGGCTGGTTTTCTGCTGCACAGCAGCTTTGTTTCACAAGTTTAAAAGGTGAAACCTCACTTCCTGTTATGGTGAGGAGTGACATAACTGGCAAGTGGTCAACACATCATCATGTGTGCCAGTCTGAGAGTGGAGAAGCTGTCCATGTTCATAGTAATGAAGGAACATGTCACCCAGTGTGACAGTGTGGCGCACAAATGTGTTTTTAATAGTTTCTGGAGTTCTGTGGCACAAAGGAAGATATATCAAGTTCTGATACACACACAACACTTGTTAGTAGATTTTATTCAGTATTATTGAATTTTCTGATTATAATAAAAATATTGCATATCAGCCAATTTATCCTTTATGTTACCGTTCTATCTACCTTACATTTCCAAGCGACAGAGAGTGGTCCACAGCCATATTTTGTCTTGTGCTTTCTTTCTATTGTGAAAGTGGAAATGTGTCATGTTGTGCAGGTTGGTGTCTGTTGCTTGGGACCACATTGGGCTGGAATTTTAGCAAATATTTCACAACAAAATGTACAGTATTAAAGAATGCCTTTGGTTGATGAAAACCAGTTCTCATCCACAGCAATCCGGCTGGATTACAACAAATTTGCTACACGATAATATAAAAATGGTTTGAAAAATGTACAATAACAACATTTTCCTCTGGTTATGGGGTTAAGCCAGGCCGTAGTGGAAGTGCAGCATAAGTAAGCTAGTTAAGAGTAAAGCCACAGATAAGTCTGTGCCGAAGAACATCTTTTATCTATCAGCAGTGGATGTAACAACCTAGTCTCATTCTGAAGTTGTCAGTTACTGCAGCTAGATCATCTATTTCCAGTGAAAAATAAGCATGTTTTCACAGAGTTATGACAAACTCTAGGGAGGTGGCAGTTAATAATAACAACAATAAAACAAAACAATAATAGAAGGACCTGATAAGTCCCTATAGGGCAGGCAGGAGGGGTGGTGAATGGCTCGACCACCCTGCACTTTCACCCAGGAAATCGGTGTTGCCTTCCTGTATGAATGTAGAGCCAAACTATGATGTTTTTTCTGAACCTAACCTTGTGCGTTTGTTGCACAGTGACATAAATGGAAATAATTTTTGACTGCCTACACGTTCTCATCCCAAGTTTTCACATATTGCCGCTTTGTCAGTGGCTTTTCACGTCTACATGTTATGCACTAGGTATCCTCCTGTGTCTGCTGTTTACATTCTGGGATGCCACTAACAATGCCAGGACATCAACAAAGCACATGGTTAGGTTTAGACAAAAACCATGATTTTACAAGGAGTGAACACCAGGCTCCTAGGTGAAAGCCAAGGATTTGTTTGACCCATTCATTGTCTCTCCTACCCATCCTATAAGGACTTTCCAGCTCCTTATATTTCATTGTTACCAGCAGTGTTTCAACCTGACACCATCCAATGGCATATCGTACCGCCGCGACAGGTGCCATCTGGCTGCGTTATGAACTGACGCCGCCCATCCTCATATTATATAGAACGTTAACTACAGACACACCCAGGATTCCTAACATGTAATATGTTGATGTGAAAATCCACTGACCAAGCGGCAATATGTGACGAGTTGGGAGTGAGAATGTATTGGGTGTGACAGTGTCAGGTTGTGAGCCTGCAATAAATATGAATGCGTGTTTCCAGCTTTGAGAGGTGTAGTCTGTGTGAACCGACCAGGACAGGGTCTTTTGACTTGTATTGACTATAGCAGGCTATAGCAGAAAGACAGAAGTGGAAATGGAGGGAATGGAAAAATGGGTGGGCTGCTTTAGGTCAATAGATTTCTGTCATCTGTCCAGTACAGTGTTGACTGTAAAAGAACGCTGCTCTCTGCATCACTGTCAGCTTCTGACCCCAAACTGGAAAATGTAAAGTTTTTATATTCTCGTCTTTTCATCTTGCTTTTTTTCATCTCTCTTGTTTCTGTTATTTCTGTTGTGTCTCATCTTCCTCTCGTTTCTCCACATCCTCCACTGTGACATTTCTTTTTTTTCACTCTCACCTCCTTCTCTATCTTTTCTCTTTTCTGTCTCACCTTGTTGCTTCTCTCCTATCACTTCTGCTCTGTGTCTTCTCCTTTGCCTGTCCTCTGTTTCTCCATATTTCCTCTTTTCACCGCTGTCTTCCTCGCCTCCTTTCTGTCTTTAATCTCACTATACCTTGTACCCTTTGAAGTGTTACATCCTTCTCCATTCCTGCTTCTCTTCTGCGCTGCCTGTCTTTCCTTCTCTGTGTATACTCTCTCCACTTCAATTTTCTCCTTCAACTTCAATCTTTTGTATTATAGGAAAACTCCTCTGCTCTTCTCTTTGTTGTGTTGGATCTCTGCTTCTGTTTGTCTCCAGGACAACTGGAACACAACTCATTACAACCAGCAAGGCTGCCACATCAGTACAAGAGTCTAAACATGTGTATCTGCGGTCCTGATTAGATAGAGACAAACCGAGACAGAAGGCAAACAGATCTTCACTTTGCTGCAGCACATGTAGTTTAAAGGTTAAAATATAAAATATACTGGCATGTGCAAAATCTGATATAAAAATCACCACTTCAAGCAGAGTAAAATGACACTTGAGTGACACTCAAGAAATGACAAAATGTAATTAAACTCTGGATAAGAAGGATTAACTAAAATATCATTAAATACCAAAATGTAACATCCATTTTATAAGTATGATCTTTTGGTTAATCTTTGTGCATGTCATTTAAAAAAGCATTACTGACTCTAACAATGCACGTGGTCTGTGAAATTTTGCTCTGCTGAGATGAAACTTTCATTCCACCCTTGTCTCAGTCCCACCCCATCAAAAAGCGCCTCTTGGGCAGTGGCCCATGGCGACACATGTGGACACCAGTTGCGAAAATGGCGGCAGTGTAATCCCTCTGTGCACTTTTTCACCATCGAAGTACATCCACTTAAAGTCTTTGTCTTTGTGACTGACAGGTTTAGATCATTATTGTACATGTCTGGCAACATGGAGAGGATCCCTACAGAGATAGACATTTTTATGAAAATGTAAGATCCTTTTTGTTTAACCAGAAACAAAGAAGAAATCGCTATTGCCAAACCCACCAGACTCCATTTAAATAAACAGTAATGTAAGTGTGTATAGAGCCAATATTTTTTTAAAACACTGTAAAGAAAAACCAAGATGGTGTCGGTGAGTTTTACCAAAGATAATCTGTAACAAAACTTAACGCATTACAAGTTGTGCCAGTGGTAGAAAATGGTATACACTTCCGATCTCCTAGGTGGACTTGGTAGTCCCTCCCCTGCATACTCCCACCTTGTTTGAAAGTGTAGTAAACTTTATGTGGATGGATGGAATCAGATTCAAAACAATTTGTTTTTATTTGCTAGCTTAATGTCTGATATCCACCAAGTGTAAGTGTGTGTGGGTTTTTTTTATCTTGACTTTGAATGAAGTTTATTTTGCAATGATAAAATGACTGTTTATTTAAACAGAAGCTAGTGGATTTGATAGTAGTGGTTTTGGAGCTGTTAAAAAGGATCTTACTCTGTAACAATAAGGTCTGTCTCTGTAGGGATCATTTCCATATTGTGATCAGGCACTTATAATAACAATCTGAGCCTGTCAGTGATGAAAACAATCACTTTTAGTGGGCATTAATTGACAAGGCTCAATTGCCTGCAGGGTCTACATTGCAGCCTGTTTTGTGACTGTCTCGCTCAATACTCAAAATTGCTCCCATGATCAGTCACTGACACACAAAAACATGAGAAAATAATGTTCAGGTTGAAAAATACCCTTTAAGTCATAAAAGTGAAGTGACTGCTGTGAGACTTACTGTATAGCTAAATGATGAACCCCTTGAGACATATAGTACCATGTCATTTTTTAAACTTGAGACCCGACATGGCTTCAAAATTGCCTGTTTTACTATCAGGCCTTTGCATTGGAAGAGCATATTTTAATAGTTACAGTCAGTGAATTGAAGGACTTGGATCTTAACTTCAAGTTTGCCTCGAAAGACTTTACTTGGACTCGCCCAAAAAACTTAAAGATAGCGCTAGAATTTATATATGGGACAAGATGGCAAAAATGTATTTGCTATTGGCATGGTTCCAGGTTTAAGTCTCTGTGTAGCTGAATTGTTAGAGCATGGCTCTGAGACTGCTAGGGTCGTGAGATTCAATTCCCCACAGCCAGTAACAGGGAAAAGTTGTGGTATTGTCTGATAGTTGAGATAACAATGGAGGAAAACAACCCATCCAGCACAACAATGATATGAGAAATAGTTTTGTAAAATAGGTTTTCCAGAGTTTTGTTATTCTTAAAGTTATTGCCTGAGGAAGAAATTACTTGGACATTTCATGGCGACAGAGTCCATTTGTATCTCAATTCAGTTTTTTCATTCATCTGGTTCAATACACAGCAACAACCCCCCAGCACAGAATAATCATCAGAGTCACAGTAAAAAATAAAAATTGATTTGGGGTAAAGCTTCCTGTCTGTAATTACTGTATCATTAATATAAAACTTTCAAGAAACTTTTAGACAGAAAATTAAGAATGTTGAGACTGCTTAATCTGACCTCTGCAGTGTTTATTCCTGTGGTTTAGTGTGTTTATCCAAATGAGAACAATAACCTTTGACTCCCAAAAAAGCACCAATACAACTGAAAAAGTGTCTCTGTTCTTTACAAAACAGCATGTGCATACAACAAGACATCTTGTCTTGTCTTGTCTCATGGTTCTTTCTCCATCCATTTACATAAGTCCCAGGTGATGCTGTGACGGTTTTGGTTTGGTGTTCACAGACAGAAATGTGCTTCATCAGAAGTGAGAACATAAAGCTAACCAACTGCAGGAAACACAACCCAATGGCCAAGAAAAATTTTACATTTTTGCATTATTATGTCGTGGACACGTTTAAATGTTACATTTCAACAGTGTTGTGCAGTTCTTATACTACGTCACTTTAGAAACTTTGGATATGTAGATTGTTTGATATTACTTCTTGATATGTTGATATGATACATGTGAAACGTCACTCACATTCAGCTGAAATGAATACCTTCAAAGAGGAGTAAAGAGTACCATACTCAGCTAACTATGCAGCTCAGCCCAGTGAAGAAGCTTCTTAGGTATCATGTGACTGTTGTTTGTCAGTACTGGACTTCTTACAATTGCCAACAAAACACAAGTGACAAAAATGCTATGATTGCATTAAAGAAAACCTGTTGACAGTGTTTAGTAATGAACCAATGTCATGCTCTTTGAGATTGTGAATGACAATTCTGTACTCCTGTGTTTGTTGTTGTTGTTGTCAGTAAGCATCTAAAGCTGAAATAATTACTGTTTCCACATAATAAGCTCAAATATCTTTGTATCTGTCCTCATTTAGGATGATCCCAGCCAACCACAAATACTTCCTACTGAGCGACCTGGCATCATCGCGGGACTACGAGCTGTGTGTTTTGGCCGTCTATGACGACGGCATCACTGCCCTTACAGGCACCAAGCTGGTGGGCTGCGTGTCCTTCAGCACGGAGACAGAGTATGGACGCTGTCACTCGATACGAGATCAGGTGAGTGTGTTAAACTGCAAAGTTACAGCTCTATCAGTCTGACAATGTATGAAGCTGAACGGCAGAGTGTCTTTGTAATCTGGTCCTAATTATGGAGAAAACGAAGACAGTGTTTAATTAGCAAATTCCATTTTTTTTACAGCATAGCTTCAAGAGTCTATCACTCACAAGAATACAATTGGTGCCTTTCTGTGCGGTTTGGAAGTAACAGACAAGTATACAGTTTTCCATATATAGAAAATAAACTTACCAGTGATGAAAGAAATATTTATTTTTAAATATTTTTTTTTAATTTTCAGTCAGTAGCATTGTAGCAGTTTTTTGAGGAAATGCCACCCAAAGTTTTCTTTCAGTTTTTTGTGTAGCAGCCATATACTTCCCTTGTTTGCACAAATTTAATTAAATAATGGTTCCTTGCAGAGGGCACTGTTGCCGGCAGCTGCAGTAGTCAGAGGCTCTGCGTTTTCGGGTTGCCCGTCTGTCTGTCCATCCCATTCTCATGAACATGTATCTCAAGAAAGCAATGGGGAGGTTTCTTAAAATATCCCCTTGGAGTCATTGATGAACTGATTAGATTTTAGTGGTCATAGGTTAAAGGTCAAGGTCACCTTGTATTTGCCTCATTCTTGTGAACATGATACCTCAAATTTGGCACAAACGTATATATATATCTATATATATATAGATATATATATATAGATATATATATTTGGCTATAACTCAATCATTCTTACAGTTCCCATAAATGTCTACAAGGATAAAATGATGAAGTGATACAATTTTATATCCAAAGGTTAAAGATAAACTTTACTGTGACATGATAATACTCTGCATAAAACACTTTTCTGGCCATTCCTCAACCTGTTCCTTAGGAACATAAGGGGAGACATTTGGTCCGATATTGTATTTGTGACACTTATCTTGGGTGTCCGCCTTAAAACACTGACTGTATAGATCTTCTGTATTGCTGGGGGTGATGATTTGTGGGAAGCATTCATGTTTTCACAAACATGGATGCTTCCCACCATCTAAGAAAAACTCAACCGGTGTGCAAGAGCTGTGGTGGCAAAACAAGTTTTAGTTGTTTTAAGTATTCGTGAATGGAGTCTCACACATACAACCAGATGAACAGTCAGTCAGTGAGTGCCTAGATGTTCTTCAGCTATGCTATCTTTATAGCTCTCAAAACATATGCATGTCAATAGTCAAAATATATAGCACACAGGTGGTTCTGCAGTAAGCATCCCTAAGACACAACATCAACATCAACAAGGACACTTGCTGTTGGAGCCTCCCTGGCTTGCAACCTTTAACATACAAACTATGAAAAAATATTAAGTAAATATGAAGTTATTATCAGTTATTTTAGAAAACGAGTAAACAGTCTAAACAACTGCACCCCAAGGTCCATTCAGTATGGTATGGAGTTTTTGATTGTATCATACAGTCTTCCTCATCTAATGGAGTTTCACCAGATTTCATCAAATTGCAGATATTTCAATTTATTTTGAGCAATTCAAAGACATTTTGTACAGGTTGACTTAAAAGTTTGTTTTCAAGGTCAAGGAAGAAATTGATATCTCAACTAATTAGCCAGCTTAAAGCTTTCAATTAAGGTAAAAAGTGTTTCTTTTGGTTTGAGTCTGTATTCCTTTTCTGATGTACATAAATCATCTCAGTGAAAGGAGAGGTCAGACCCAATGAAACACTAAGCAAAAAGCGTGGTTTATTAATCATAGGATCTGCACTCCCAGCTAACTCTGCTTGTTTTTGATCTCTTTCTTCAGTTCCTGGGTGGTACCATGATCATCATCATCGGGGGGATCATCGTGGCCTCTGTCCTAGTCTTCATTTTCATCCTCCTGATGAAGTACAAGCTGCACAGTAACCACTACAAACAGAAAGCTGCCGCGCGCCATGCTAACGTCTGCTCCCAGACCAACGGTGGAGGGGGAGGGGGAGCCAACGTCCTCGCTGTGCCTCCGTCCTCCTCCTCTGCAGGGCAGGGTAACAGCTGGAAAAATAGATGAGGAGAAGAAAATATGTCACTCCTCTTTGCCATTTTCACCTAATAATTTGCTTCCATGTTGTTGTCTTCTAGGTGGAGGTGTTAATAAAAACTCCCAGCCATCATCATCGGCGGAAGGGATGGGAGGAGCTTCTCTTCGAGGGACGACTGTAGTGGACTTAAATCCCACCCATGACGATGATGCCATCTCCCAATAACACACAAGAAACTGTCAATCACACCCACAACTCACCAATGTCTGAGCCCAAACCAATACTCCACCTCCCTCCCCCTTTTTTTATTTCTTTTGTTGCTGGTGCCTGGAGCCAAACTCCACTTTACTCCGAGGAGCGGCTCCTGTTATTGGTGAGTAGCTGCTGAGGACAAGTACAGGGTGAGGGTGGGGGGACAACCTGTAATATGCACAATCCAATCACCAGGAAAACTGTTGGATTTGTACATTTCTGCAAACCACTGATACATTACATTTGTAAGTTATTATGTCGTGGACAAGTTGAAACTATATGTTTCAGCAATGCTGTGGTAAACACATGGTTAGGTGTAGGCTCAAAACCACTTGGTTATGGTAAGAAAAGATAATGTTTGGGCTCAGAAAATGGTTTTGGAGGCACAAGCACAGCTGGAGCAGCTGTTGATATCTCAATAAAAAACAACTGCTAGTTGTTGCACTATCCTCAGTGGAAAAATAGTAACAGGCTGCCAAAAAACACCAATGTCTGGTGCCTAATAAGCCTCTGGAAAAACAGCAATGACTTGATAAAACCAAATCAGTTTTGTTGTTTCTTGGTCTTGAACAGTGTGCTGCAGCATGGCAGCTCTCTTGCCTGGGTGACACACCATCCACCATCCCCTCCACCTCCTGATGACCAAGTCAGCTCATATACTACGTCACTTAAGAAATATGTATCAAGCATATAGACATAATGTATTTATGGCTTGCAGAAACATACAATGCCAGCATTTACTTCTGGTGACTAGGCTGATATGCAAGAGCAGTAGTGACAATCTACAATGAATCCTGACAATTTTAGAAAAGATATTCAGATATTTAAGTTGCACACATTTTACCTAGTTATTTATAGTTATCTGCTAACTCCAACCCTTTCACCTCAGGTGCAGATTTCATTTCAGCCCAACACCTGTAAGAGTTGGTGTAGGGGTCTGGACTGCTGGTGGGACCTTTAGTGTGCTCACAGACGTGTAACTTGCATATGGGTTTTTTTTTGTTTTTTTTTTCTGCTGCCATGAGGAATGAATTCCATGAAATATGCTACGCAGTGGTGCAGCCAGAGAGATGAGGCAGGTGGGGCAGAGAGCAAGAGAGAGAGAGAGGGAGTTTCATTTGAAGTTTGTTTGAAACTGAAATCCGAAAACAGACAGGAGCTGAGAGGCAGGCTGCTTTAGAGCGGGCTGCTTTAGTAAACCATGCGGACAAAGTTCATTCAGCCTGCATGGCTGAGCAGCAACTGAACACTCTCCCATTAAAAACATGCTTTAATGAACAGTCACTCACCTGGATAAGACACACAGACAAGTTCTCACATGCCTGGGTGTTTCAAGAACGCAATGCTGCTACCTCAGGTTGAATGGAATAGGCACTCACTATTAAATCACACTGTGCAAAGAACATACACACGCACAGATTTTACTGGTAAAGATTTGTTTTATGTTAATAAAATCAAAATAAAATCAATAAAGACAGCTGCCTTTCATGTAGTTACTACTTTATCCATAGGTAAAAGAGCATTTTTATAAAACACATAGTATGACTAGTATAGTATAGTGAGTATAGTATAGTGAACACATGATATTATGGCAACACAATCACCAGATAAAATGTTGGCATTTTACATTTCTGCACAAAAACCCCGTGGTTATAGTCAGGGAAAGACCATGTTTGGCTTAAAACACCCAGTTTTTGGGGCATAATTCGTGCTAGAAAAGCAGCACTGTCTTGGTAAAATACGACTTTCCATAGCACTGACCCTGCTGGAAAAACAGTGACGGGTTGCAACAAATTACCCATGTTTGGTGGCTAAAAAGATGCCAGAAACACAGCAATGACTCACTAAAACACAACCAGTTTTGTTGTTTGTTGGTGCTGCAACTTGGCAGGTGTCACACCATCCACCATCCCCTCCATGTCTGGATGATAAAGTCAGTTTATATACTATGTCACTTTAGAGGCGAAGAGAAACATCAGATTGATCTGGGGTAAAGCTTTGGTTGTATTACTGTTAAATTAATATAAGACTTTCAACAAAATCATGAGGCAAATGCTCCAACTAGTTAATCTGACCTCTGCAGTGTTCATTCATATGGTTTAGTGTGTTTTTCCAAATGAGGGTGATGCCCTTTGACACCCTAAAAGGCATCAAGACACCTGAAAAAGTGTCTCTGTCCTTTACAAAACAACATGTGAATGCAACAAAATAATTCCAGCTGCAATGTACATTTATTAGGGTTTTTTTTAGCCTTTAATCTTATCTCATGGCTCTTTCTCCATCTGTCTGCTGACTCCCAGTCGATGACAGTTATGATCTGGTGTTCACAGACGGAAATGTGCTTCATTAGGAGGGAGAACATAAATCTAACCAATCACAGGAAAAACTACCGAGTAATCTTAAAAAATGTTGGCATTGTACATTTCTGCAAACCACGGATACATTTTCCTTTACATCATTATGTAGCAGATACTTTGAAACGTTTTTTCGTTTTTGGGCAAAAAACAAAAAAACAGTTTGTTTTTTCTTTTTTTTTTTCGTTTTTGGCAAAAAAAATTAAAAATGAGAATTCAGCTCAATTCCTTGTTTTCTGACCCTGCTGCAGAAAAACAAATTTACCACTCCATATTTCATTTCATTGGTGGGTGGGCTCTCAGCGCCCCCTTGCTTCTGATTGGCTAACGAGCTTTGTCACTTACATTTGGGCTGTGCCTTTCAAAATAAGGTTACCTCTTGGCCTTTAAACCAGCAGGATGTCTCTGCAGACCCGGAGGCTGCAGACACACAGACAGGCAATGAAGTAATGCAACAGCGTTTTATTGTATTGCCTGTTAATATACAGCTGATAGACCATGAAAATGAAAGCTCTATAGTAAGCATAGCATCACCACCTTTAAATCAAAGGAACCGGGTTCGAATCCAGCGTCAGCCATTGAAGTATTTCTCACTTGATTGTGAATAAACCATTTGAACTGAGCTCTGCTGTTGTCTTAATTTTTGAGCCAACCTGTCATTCTTAATTTAACAGACGCACATCAGGTAGGGTATGGGTGAACAGCAGCTACAGACAAAATTGTGCTAAGTGGTAATATTAAGATGTCCTTTATTGAACCCAGGCATTGACACACAGTGCAAATATAAAAATAAGAGAAGAATAAAATCAAAACAATTTGAGTAAAAATATACACATGATGTGAGAAAAGTATTAATAAAATGGAAAGTATGTACAAATGAATAGGGGCTAGTATGTAGCGTATGATACATGCTATATAGGCTACAGTATAGCACAATGCTACATGTACAAAACGCTGCATGTTATATACAACACAGTGTTTCTTGGAATCTGATAAACTGTCCAGTGCTGTTAAAACATGTCAGACTATTAAAAAAACTCACTTTCAAGCTACATTCTTTAGCTGCACCACGATCCTGCTCATTCACAAACATTAATAATCTCCAATTTTAGACTGTATGAATTATGTTCCATCAGTGTGACCAATCACATCAATAGAGATCATTATTCATTGATCCTACGTGTCTAAAGCTTCACACTGATTTTTATAATTTTAACTGAGATTACACATTATTTGCAACATTTCATTTCAGTGCAGGAGCTGCTCTGACAGACTGAGAGCTGTCTGATCCATGTGCACAGAGGCACAGACTTATAAACAAAAAACAAAAAAACTTGTGATAAAAATGACAGATTTTTTTATTCTGAGCTGAGAGTGAATTAATTCTGTGTAATATTTGAAAGTGAAGACAAAATACGATGTTCAAAGAAATGATGCGCATAAAATCAGAGGAGATGAGAGGGAGGAGACAGAGAAAAACTCAGGGTTTGTTGAAGAAAATCTGCTCCCGACTAGGTTAGTGGTTACCTCTCTTTCTGGAGCTGAAAACCCGGAGTTTCATTTAGGGTTAACACGGGCTGCTCAGAGTTTGTCTGCAATGGTTCCCCCGCCAATCTAGTCAGTCTGCTAGAATAGACCTGAAAACTAGATGTTTCTTTTTACCCCACCATAACAGGTAGTGTGAATCTCTAAACTGTCTGCACAATTATTATCAAGTGTCTCCATGTGACCACAACAGAGGGGTAAGTCCAGTGACAGCTTAACTCTTACTGTTAGTAGCCTATAGTAAATGCCTTTCCATAGATGTACATGTGTTTTTCCCATCTGGCTTTCAACATAGGCCCATTCATCCATATTTGTATTTTTGATGACAACTTTGATGCAGTGCGCCACCTGCTGGTCATTTTTAATAACAACTTTTTGGCGGGCTTGCTGTCATGTTGATAGTTTTACAGAGAACAGACTTCACTGTTCACGGTACATCCTGAAGAAAACTTACTATAGAGCTTTCATTTTCATGGTCTGTCAGCTGTATATTAACAGGCAATACAATAAAATGCTGTTACATTACTTTATTGCCTGTCTGTGCGTCTGCAGCCTCTGGGTCTGCAGAGACATCCTGCTGGCGTTAAGGCCAAGAGCCCGCCCACCAATGAAACGAAATATGGAGTGGTAAATTTGTTTTTTTGCAATAGGATCAGAAAACAAGGAATTGAGCTGAATTTCGTTTTTTCTTTTTTCTTTTTTTGCCAAAAAAACGAAAAAACAAATTGTTTATTTGTTTTTTTGTTTTTTTGGCCAAAAACAAAATAACTTGGTTCTGGTTTCTGATTGTGTCAGTTATTCCCAGAAAACCAACAGTTAGGCACATGGTTTAGGCACGAAAAAACCCTCGGTGATCATTAGGAAAAAGTTATGTTTTGGTTTTGGTGTCACTATCCTAAACGCAGCGATGTCCCAGTAAAATACAACCTTTTTTCGTAGCACTGTCCCTGCTGGAAACACAGTCATGGGTTGTTAAAAAAGCACCCATGTTTGGGGGCTCATTAGCCACTGGAAACACAGCACTGACTCCCAAAGTCACACCAGTTTTGTTGTTTGTTGGTCTCAAACAGTGGTCTGCAGCTTGGCAGGTGTCTCACCATCCACCCATCACCTCCACCTCCTCATGACAAATTCAGCTCATATAATGACTTTAGAAACTTTGATATGATGCATTGATTGTTTGATACAACGTCTTCACATTTTGACTTTTCCTGTCAGGAGGACCCTGACTGTGGCTCTGCTCAGAGTTAATTTATCAATGAAAATGAACAGAGGCTTTTTCACTGTATCACCCATTATTACTGTGTCCCCGTCTCACTTTCTTTCACTACCATGGGCAAACACATTCTCTCTATTACTTCCTGTTGCCTCTTCCTCTCAATACAAACAAGTTTTGTTTCCCTCTCAGTGTCTCCCTCCCTCCCTGTAGTCATTTGTTTGATTTTAATGAGTTGTTTTGTTTTGATGCCTTCCTTCTCTTCTCCTCTCCTTTCATATCTGAGTTCAAGGTCACTTTGTTTTGTCTGTTATCCTCCGCCATAGCTTTTCTCTTTATCTTGTGATATTTCTGTTACCAATTTCACTCTCAAAGTGTGATGTATACCCTATCACGAGGTATCTATCAAAGCTCTGGAAGATTTTCTCCCCTTCACACAATTTATGAGCCGTTTCTTTTCTTTTTTTTATCTCTGTGAATTCTGTCTAGTTCAATGGATGGAGTGTGACACCGACTCTGTCTGGGTGAGCGGCTCCTTTCACTGTTTAACAAAACAGGCTGAACAAGTCATTTGTGCCTGTGGTTTGCATGTCCTGTGTGACCTTGCACATACAAGCTTTGGATTCATTTTACAAACAGAAAGACAGAAACATGACAGAAAGTGATCTTTTCTGTATCGCAAGGTTCTGCATCAATCTGTGTCAGTATTTGAAGTTCAGCACCTTTTGAATATTGCTCTCCCTTCAGATTGACTGTCACAATGTGAGTTACAACTGGGTTAACAGGAAATTGTCTTTATACTAGGTGTAAATGCACATTATCAGATGTTATTCTCTAGATACAGATAACAGAGATACGTGTAGCTGTAGTTGTTTCTTGAGAACAAAAGTCATTTGTTTGCATCTTTAAAACCTTGTTTCAGTCTCCTGCATTTTTCTACGACAGTAATATGGATCAAAGTATTAAATAGTGCTGAACTGGCCTAAATATTAAACAACCATAATCATTAGATGATGTTTATTAGCCCTTTCTACAGTATCTGTTTGGAAAAAAGAAAAAAGAAAAAAGACTCCCATATTTTTAATTGCCGCAGCTTCCTCAACACATTTAGGGCTGACTAACTCTAAAATACACAGTAGTCTATGAATAGACCCATAATGCAATACTCTTCAGGAGTATGATGATTTATGATGAGTTCACACTTGGTGTGAATAAAACATTTTGCACAAGTGAATTACATGTAAAGTCAATGGAAAGGCACGAAGCGGCACAATGGACGTGATGGACAAAATGCAAATGGCAATGCACAAATTAAGCCACACGAGCATAACGAGTAATACAATTTCTCGTCATACACTTATTTGCGAGTGTTGAAAAATCTGAACTTCAGTGAACAATTTGCACCGCGATAGCGAATCAGCATTGAGATCCTGCAGGGACGTAAGACACCGGGGATGTACAGGCTAAGTTCGTTCATCAATTAAGCAATTTCACGTGAGTTATTTGCAAGTATGAAGCAAATCAATGCAAAATATTGTAGCTTTCAAACTCACATGATTAACACAATGCAAAAATTCCTTATCTTGTTTGGTGTGAACACAACATTGGAGTTGTAAGTAGGCCCTATGCCGAAATCTGTGCAGAGGCCTGTGTTGTGAGCAATTATAAATGTGCGGTGGTGTGTCTGCATTGTTCTGCAATATCACCCTCCAACTAAGTTGATGGTTGCCACTCTGTGTTGACTGCTGTAAAGTCAATTGATTCAAATTACGCCTAACACACATAAAACATGGCTTAAAAGTGACAACTTTGAACAAAAGTAAAAATTCAACTCACTCGTTTAAACTCACAAAGTTTACAGACAAAACAATTGTCTTTTGCAAGACACGTTTTCACCACATGTGCTACAGCCTATGACATTCTGCATTGTGTAAATTAGCTTAGTGGCTAGCTGACTTTTTTTCTACTCATGTGAATTCAGGAACAACAGCAACGTTGAACAAAGGTAACATTACAAAATCCAGCTTTATTATAACTCAAAAGGTTCACTGACAAAACACTTTTGAAAATGAAACAAAACACCTTTTCCCCACATATACAACATGCTAACATTATTAGCATTAGTCCATGACATTTTCCTCTGCATGAATTAGCCTAGCAGCAAACTGATTTATCCATGGAGTTTACTCATATAAAGCCAGGATAAGTCTCAAGCAAGACTTCAAATGCCATTTTAGGGGGGCTCCATTGTCTTCCCAATTTTTTGTTTATCTGTAAAATAAAAGTAAATAAAAGCTTTGCTTCCACTGAGGAAAAAGGTTTTAGTTTGCAAAAACAAACAGGAGGTGTGCTCCGCAATGTTTAGTCACATTTCTAGGTAGGGTTCACTTCAGTCGATGGTTTAGGGTACAAGCACAGAGCCAACACTGTAGGTACATCGTTGGTTCAAAGCCCAAATATAAACCCTGCCTAAGGCATGGGCTAGGACTCTCTCTGTTTAAAGACAAACGCCTTCTCTTGTTATCAATTATCAATATGACACTTACTTTTTTTAAATGCAATATCTACAATAAAATATCATATTATATACAGGTCAAAACAATAACAATAAAGAAATGCAGACAGTAACCACTGTCTTACCTGCAGTATTGTATTTGTTTGTTTCTTTGAATTAGACATCAGCCGAACCATTTCCTGTCTGCCTTCCACTCTGTCCTTTCCACCCTGTCACCAGAAACTCTGAAAACTTTAAATGTGTTTTGGTTTGGAGAAACAGCCTCCTGTGATCCAGCAGATTTCTCTTTGTTTTTTCTTCCATTCTTGACTCTGTCTCCAGGAGTTCATTCTCCATCTGTTGTTTTCCTCCTCTCTTCTCCACTGTCCTCTGTCACTCCTCCTCTCCTCTTTACCTCCTTCTTATTTCACTCTTCAGATGTTCTTTCCCTCAGCTCTCTTTTATCTACCCTCCATGATCCCTCATTAAATTAGAAAATTTAGCAGTTGACTTCTCTTCTATCCTCCTTACCTCCTTTTCCCTCTTTCTTTATCTCTGCTTTTGTTTTTGTTCCTCTGCCCTTTTTAAGTTTTAGTTATCCAGCCATCTCCCACTATCACTCCATCACATGATAATATTACAGTCTCTTTTTATCTACTCATCATTTTGTCCCCCCTTCCATCCTGTAACAACACACATCCCATCTAAAATCATACAGTTTCTCATGCATGTACACACACACACACACACACACACACACACACACACCGTCTCTCTCATGCAGAAACACACATTTTTTTCTGATGGTAGCAATCTCAGCAGCCCCCACTGGCCCTTAGGCCATTTGTTGTGGGTTTAATATCTACCACACACACAGTATAAACCACACACACACATACTCTCTCTCTCTCACACACACACACACACACACACACACACACACACACACACACATAATTCGCAAACCGAGGCAATCTCAACACGCCCGCTTTCTCTCCAATCCATATGAACTGAGCGGGTGTTTGTTGGTCAGCCTGACTCACCGCTCCCTGAAATGCCATCAGTCCCCTCTCCTACTAGACCTAGACACACACACACACACACACACACACACACACACACACACAGAGTCTTATTTCCTTCACATCAGAGGACATTACATTGACTTCCATTCATTTCCTGGAGAATTACCCAAACCATAACCCAAGTCTTCTCCCTAAAATTTCATGATTGATGTTAGAGGGACTTGTGTTTCATCGCCAAAGGGAAGGTGGGTCACCACAATTTGACTGTGTAAACGGATTCATGTCCCCAAACATGAGTAATACATGTCCACACACAAATACAAAGACGGTAGCGATGGCATGTCAGTTCAACACTTAAAGGAATATTTCCCCCAAAACAGCATGAATTGTATATAGCACTCATGCTCTATGTGGTCCCAAATATAGTGTTCTATCAAGTGGCATTTAGTAGAGCCATGTGCCTGAAAAATGAAAGCATGAAAAATGGCGTTTTGCATTTCTGCAAACTACAAATATGCTACATTTGCATATTTCATACGTATCATATCAATGTCTCTAAAGTGATGTAGTGTAGGAGCTGACTTTGTCACTAAGAGGTGGAGGGGATGGTGGATTGTGTGTCACCTAGGCAACGACTGCTGAGCTGCAGACCACTGTTTGAGACATACAAGCAACAAAACCAGTGGTGATTAAGTGACTCTCGCTGCATTTTTCGTGATTTTTAAGACACCAAAAGTTGGTGTATTGTAGCAACCTGTCACTGTGTTTCCAGCAGGGCTAGTGCCACCAAACACCATTGTCTTTTATCAAGAATACCATTTTCATCTGGAAAGTGGCACAAGAAGAGGCTGTTTATTACTGAAACATTTTTGCTTAGCCTGCTGGGATTGTAATCTTAATCCCCTAACCCCTAACCCTTTTTAAGACAAAAAATTATATTTTCCTAACCATAACCAAGTGGTTATGTGTGCCTAAACTTAAAGGAATAGTTCACCCTAAAACAAAATTCAGTGATTATGGACTCACCCTCATGCTGATGAGTAATCCGGTGTAGTTTTTTCTTCCTCAAAGTGCACCTGGAGGCCCCTGGTGAGCCAGTCCTGCAGCGAAAATCCTTACGATGGGCATCAAAAGGTCCATAAAATTACACAAAAACTTGGTAATATTCCTCCATACTGCTCGTCCGCGACAATCCAAGTGTCCTGAAGTGGGAACATCCAGAGTTTACTCGCAACGACGTCATTTAGTATATTTTAATATCATAAACAGTGGCTATGCTCTGTTTGCCAGGAGGCGCGCTCGCACGTGCTTGCCTGTGCATGCCGTTCACTCTCTGGCCTTTTGAACATTTGAAATCCTCCGGTGAAAAGTGTTCACTACAGACCCGGAGTGCATGGACGTTGACAGTATTGATATCGCGACGAAGAGCAATCAGCCATAGCTGTAGTCTTTCAGGGTCCTGAACTGGTAGCCTGTGGAAAGTCACAGATCTCCTGAACACACGGATCTCCTGATTGAAGCATCCAGGAAAGGAACACACTCGAACCATCTTTTTATTTTAACTTCCCGGCACTATTGAAAAAAGAGTAAACCTTTGAGTGACAAAGAAAATAACCAATAATGTTGTTTTTCATCCAGCTCGGGAAGAAACTAACTTCGTTCTGTGCTCTCGTGGAGTACAGCAGGATGTAAATACCGGTGTATATATCGCGAGTTCTCATTGATCTTGTCTGGCGTGGCTTCCGTAGTTCAAGCGGGCCAGAGAGTGAACAGCGTACACGTGCGAGCGCGCCTCCGGGCAAACAGAGCATAGCCACTGTTTATGATATTAAAATATACTAAATGACGTTGTTGCGAGTAAACTCTGGATGTTCCCACTTCAGGACACTTGGATTGTCGCGGACGAGCAGTATGGAGGAATATTACAAAGTTTTTGTGTAATTTTATGGACCTTTTCATGTCGGTCACAATTGACGCCCATTGTAAGGATTTTCGCTGCAGGACTGGCTCACCAGGGGTCTCCAGGTGCACTTTGAGGAAGAAAAAAAACTACACCGGATTACTCATCACCATGAGGGTGAGTCCATAATCACTGAATTTTGTTTTAGGGTGAACTATTCCTTTAACCACTCATTAACCACAGTGCTATATAATATCATACAAATGTAACATATCCAAGATTTGCCAACACTTTTTCTGCTGATTAGGTTGAATAACACACACACACACACACACACACACACACACAGAGTCTTATTTCCTTCACATCAGAGGACATTACATTGACTTCCATTCATTTCCTGGAGAATTACCCAAACCATAACCCAAGTCTTCTCCCTAAAATTTCATGATTGATGTTAGAGGGACTTGTGTTTCATCGCCAAAGGGAAGGTGGGTCACCACAATTTGACTGTGTAAACGGATTCATGTCCCCAAACATGAGTAATACATGTCCACACACAAATACAAAGACGGTAGCGATGGCATGTCAGTTCAACACTTAAAGGAATATTTCCCCCAAAACAGCATGAATTGTATATAGCACTCATGCTCTATGTGGTCCCAAATATAGTGTTCTATCAAGTGGCATTTAGTAGAGCCATGTGCCTGAAAAATGAAAGCATGAAAAATGGCGTTTTGCATTTCTGCAAACCACAAATATGCTACATTTGCATATTTCATACGTATCATATCAATGTCTCTAAAGTGATGTAGTGTAGGAGCTGACTTTGTCACTAAGAGGTGGAGGGGATGGTGGATTGTGTGTCACCTAGGCAATGGTTGATATTTCCAATTACTGTCTTTCTCTAACCTTATTGTACCGTAGTAATCCAAAACGTAACCTAACAAGACCCTTTATCCCGTGGAATTATGACCATATTGAACAATTCTGCAATTCAAAGCAAGTGCCAATGTTTGGTCAACACAGAAGGAGTGTGTCCTTTCTGTAGCAAGACCAAAAAAAAGCTGTGGAGCTCAGAGTGATGGATCAGCTTGGTCTCCTTCTGTAATGGTCAAATACCACCTCTTTGTCAGTGATTTTGGCATCAGACACCTGATGCCAAAAGTCACTTAACGCAGCAGTATGATACACCACCAGACGACGTCGGTTTGTAATGCAGCCGGTCCGAACCTTTCAGGAGGTGATGATTTGCCACCAGTTGGCTGGACGGCAGCTTTGGCAGCCATATGATACACGTACTGGTGGCGTCAGTCCATAACACGGCTGGACAGCATCATTCACGGTAGTATGATAAGACGCTGGATGGTGTCAAGTTGAAATGCTACCAGTAAAGACGAAATATAAGGAGCTGGTTTGTCCCAGTAGGGCAGGCAGGAGGGATGATGGATGGGTCCAATAAACCCTAGTCTTTGACCTGGGAGCTCTGTGTTCGCTTCATGTATAAATGTAGAGCCAAACCATAACCTAAACCTAACCATGTGCTTTTGTTGACATCCTGGCATTGGCTGTAACGTCCGGGAATGTCAACAGCAGATGCAGGAGGATACTTGGCGCATAATATGTAGACTTGAAAGGCCACTGACAAAGCTGGGATATGTGACAACTTGGGTTGAGAATGGATGGATTGATGTAGCATTTCTGTAGCATTTCTGATTTTCCTGTGAGGAGCAAGAGTCTGCGTCCCATAACAGAGGCACTTTTACTATATGCCTTTTGTTGATAGGACCAATCTTCTTTCCCTAACCTTAACCTTACTGTAGTTGCCATGCATAGATGAAGCAGCAAGAAAGAATAGCTAAAAATGCTAATTTAGACATTTAAAAATTTTGTTTCAGAATCTGCTCTAAAAATAAAACACAAAGAGATAGATTAATTTCAGAGGGGACAGCAAACATCAAGGCTCTTTTCCCTCCTACAGTAAGAACATTAAGGTGTAAACAGTAGTTCTCAGCCTTATTTACCAAAATGAGATGCTTAAACATGGAGGTAAGTTCCCAAGAATAGCTTAGTATTAGTGTGTGCAGGACCAGCAGCCTTATTATACAGAACACAATGATGCATGCAGGCTGTTATAAATAAACTAGAGCACAGTGGTAAATAGAGTTCAGAATATCTAAGTATTGAGAGTAGGTGTGTTTATGTATATATAATCGCTGAAATATAATATATAATGGCTCAAAGAAGCCTGATTTTCTAACTGAGTTGACGTTTTGGAGATACAAAGTTCCCATCGGACAACAGCACACACAGACACTTGAACACAAGCAACATACCGCACAGAAATACACACTTTAATTCAACACATGCTGGCTCTCTCCAATACAATCCCACCATCCCACCTCAGCGATTACCACAGAGAGGGGGAGAGAGAGGGTGGAGAGACATGGGCAGACGCAGGCAGATAGCATCACTGTGCACTCTGTAAAGCCACGAGGCATCAGGGCCTCATTCAGTGTGCTTTTATTATCTGCGTCTGGCACCAAGCAGCACGATGGCACAGTGACTAAACTGTTAGCGACTGCCACAGAGCTTCCACTGAGGCCGGCAGGCAGCGGGCCGGCACAGAGTCACAGTGACACCTGCTGGTTGCACCACACAGTGGCTTTTATTTTTACCCTCATGTATCCAGGGAAAGTAGACGGACAACGTCATTCACATTCATCCACTGACACGTTCACACTGGGAGCTACCCAGCAGTCTGCTATTGGAGGATGCTGGGAAACATCTCTGAGTAAAACCAGTGTGTTCAGACACTTCACATTCATCAGGATTTCTCAAGGTTTACAGGGAGTGTTCCTTTGGTCACTCAACAACAAAGAAAAAGTATGTCTTTATCTCCCCCCCTACACACACACAAAATCACTTTATTTAGAGCATGTTAACATAGCATTCCACCAAAGATATGTGTATAAGATAGAAAATTGAGAGGTCCCTGCCTGCAGCAGCCATGGCAGCAATCATACTCCCAGGGTCATAATCATCATGCTAACTTGTGCTTCCTCACCTCCTCTCCCATTCCGTGACCCAGAAATCATTATCCCTCCAGCATTATGGCAAGACAACGAATGCACCTCAAGGCAAAACAGTGGACGTGCATGAGGTTCTGTTAAAAAAAAAAAATAAATAATAAAGTGTCAACTAGTACTCATGCATTGAAGACAAGCCAATGCTAAAAGAAGAAACCAAGCTCCCAATTTAACCATTTTATTTGAGATGTGAGTATCAGGAAACAGTGGGACAATCATCTACTGACACAGTCCATGTTGATCCACAAATCCACCAAAATATAACACATTTGTTGATTTCATTTTCAAACAGTATGTGTAAAATAATGAAGTACCTTCAGTTTTGAGGGACCTGTACTTTACTTGAGCATTACATTTTCTGGTACTTTATATTTTTACTTAACTACGTCCCAGTGGGAAATGTACTTTTTACTTCACTACTTTTATTTGATACCTTTAAACAGTGGTTACATTGCGGATTTGGATTAATAATACAAATATAATCAACAAATAAATTATCATGTTGCCTCTACACCAGCGAAAGCCATGGCGAAAGGCCTCATGTTTCCAGGTTGTCTGTCTGTCCCATTCCTGTAAACTCAATATCTCAACAACACCTTAAGGGAATTTTTTTCAGATTGGTCACTACAGTTGCCCTGGACTGAATTTTGTGTGTGTGTTTGTGTGTGTGTGATTCAAATTTGGTGGTCAAAGGTCAAGGCCACTGTGACCTTTCATCCATCTCATTCTCACGAACCCGATTTCTCAAAAGCACCTTTAGGGAATTTCTTCAAATTTGGCACAAACTTCCACTTGGACTCAAGGATGAACTGACTGGAATTTGGTGGTCGTAGGTCAAAGGTCAAGGTCACTGTGACATCACAAAACCAGCCATAACTTGAGAATTTATACACAAATTACAATTGAATTTCACAGAAATTTCTAATTGAATATAATGATGAAGTGATGACATTATATGTCCAAAAGGTCAAAGGTTAACTTCACTGCAACATCATAATGTCCTGCAAAAACACTTTTCTGGCCATTGCTCGACATCATATCTCAGGAACAGAAGGATAGACATTTGGTCAGATACTGAATTGGTAGTCTGAGTGGGCGGAGTTCACTGCATAGATCAGCCTCTCATTGGGCGGAACGAGCCACCCGCTGAAGTCCGCCATGGTTCATGTAAGCGATATTTTTTTGGGCGTGTTACACCAAAACCTGTTTCCCCCCGGCAATATTTTTGCAAGCGCACCATTGCTGTGGCACCGCCCAGAACGATTGTGATTGGTTGAAACAAATACAAGCGCCAGGGCATTTTTTTTCTCCGATCTTAAAGTGAGAGTCGGCCCAGCCAGACCTTTCGGTCTGGTGAGTGACACTAATAAATTGGTGACATCACTCTTGAGTGTCCACCTTGTAACTGTGCCACTAATGGGAAGACGTGTATGAAGCATCCATGTTTTCACAAACATGGATGGAAACTATAAAAGCAACTTGACTGGTGCACAACATACAACCACAAGACAGTAATTCTAGTTATGGACAAAATTAATACTTGACTGCTATCCAGCAGTGTATATAGTAACAAGGAAGCCCCGCATTTGCCAGTTTCAACAGTAAAGTGATGAGCACATTAACACGTTAATAACCTGATGAAATTGTTACTCTGAAATGGACTTATTTGCATAATGAATTCTTTTACTCTTTGTACTTCAAGTATACTTTGATGATCATACTTTGGTACTTTCATTTTAGTAAGATTTTGAATGCTGAACGTTTATGGAAGGCTTTTCTAGTCTTCAAACCACTCAAAGCACTTTTACACTATGTGTCACATTCACCCATTCACAGACACAGGTGGACGAGGCTACCATACATGGTGCCACCTGCTACTCAGTAACCTCTCACATGCAATCACGCAGCCATCAGGAGCATTCGAACTGCCATCAGGAGCAATTTTGGGTTCAGTATCCCAAGGATACTGTAACATGTGAACTGGAAGAGCCGGGATCAAATGACTGATCTCCCGATTCGTGGTTGACCCTACCTCTGAGCCACAGCTGTTTACTTGTAACAGAGTATTTCTGTACTGTGGTATTACTATTTTTAGGTAAGAGATCTTTTACAACCTAATTGCAGAAAAAAAGTGTTTGCATTTTGCGTTTTTGCAAACCATGGATATGTTACATTTGTACATTATTATGCAGATACATTGAAACTTCACATTTAAACAACGCTGTGGTTAACATGTGTGTTGGTTTAGACACAAAAAGTACTGGTTATGGTTTGGGAAAGATGAGGTTTCAGCTTAAAATACTGGCAATGCACCAATGGCTTGCTAAAAAACAACAAGTGTTGCTGTTTGTTGGTCTCAAACAGTGATCTGCAGCTTGGCAGGAGTCTCTTCTGGTGACTGAGCTGTGGTCTCATTATTGTAAAAAAATAAAAGAATATTTTTTTTCCTGTAAGGTTTAAAGTTTAGGTATATAGGTTTATTTACCCGACTGTTGCTGTAAGGTACATATTGGATTTCAGAAAGTTCTAATACATTTATCTATCTATGTGTCTATATATTTAAAGTAGTTTATTTTCACACTTTTCTGCACAGCTTATGTGCTAAATAAATCTCATGAATGCACATAAACAGAAAGCAGTGAAATCCCAACTCAGGCTCTGCTGTTTCCTGATATCTATTTTTATGAGGAGGCCTTTGAATATAATTTGCAGCATAACATTGCCAGTGGCTCCTCATAAACCCTTTGACTAAAATAAAACAAAGTCAAAGTCATTTTAATCTCCATCTGAAAAAGACCTGAGTGTATGTGGGAAGGAAGCAGAAAGACAGATAAAGAGGGACAGACGGGCGGATTGTGGGTCTGTTGAAGGAGAGAGAGAAACATCCAGACAAAGACAAAGAGAGAGAAAGAAGGGAGGATTATGGACTTATATTTAGTTAGTGAGACAGAGAAAAAAAAAAGAGAGAAACAGCCAACCAAACAGAGAGAGAAGTACAGATGAGTCACTGAGCCCCGAGACACAGTTATTGACAAGAAGAGATGGAGGGATAAAGAGAGATGGAGAGAAAATGAAAACTCAGGGATGAGGAGGAGGTGGAGGAGGGATGGAGAGAAGGATTGGAAGAAGATTGGATGTGAAGAAGATGAGAAGTCTACAAATAGAAAGCTGAAACCAGATTTACAGCTCACTCAGTATCTATCTAAATTAGTATTATCATTGATTTATCCTTTAGCCATCATTCCTTTACTGTTTATTTGTCAATTACTCATCATTTATTTGTAAATATTTGCTGCTTTCTCTGTGTCATATTGCTGTAAATTAAATTTTGGTTGGACTAAACGAGACATATGAAGACATTATTTCGAACTTTTCAAATCTGATTCGGAGTTTTGCAGTTTTCTGAGACCAATCAATCCGTTGATTTGAGTGTAGAAATGAATGTTGGATTTTTTCTTCTGAGTATCCAGCTGTGATAATCCATATGAGAGGAGAGAGGAATTGATAGATATGTTACTTATATATGCTGTGGCTGATTTTTGACACCTTCAGTTTTTATCAGTTTTTAGTAAACTTATAAATTTAAATGCTTTAAAAATGTTAACAAGCAGTAAGTGAGTAGGTGCTCTGTGAATTGTCTTGCCCTGGGTTTTCACCTCATCACGCAGTCCAGTCGCCAGAAGCAAATTTTGGCATTGTATGTTTCATTATAACAGTGTTTCCAAAGGGTGAGGGTCTAAAGGACAGAGGGATGTCGTATGCTGTAAAGCCCTGTGAGGCAAATTGTATTTGTGATATTGGGCTTTATAAATAAAATTGATTGATTGATTGATTGATTGAAAAGCACTAACCACACATAGGGTTGACTTTAGATGTGCTGGAAGGTGGATTTTGTTACCTTTGGACAGAGACAGACAAGCTGTCTCTGTATTTCTATCTGTCTATCTGTCTGTCTATCTATCTATCTGTCAGTACGTCTATCTGAGCTGTAATTCCATCTTCTTTTTGTTATATTTTTGTTGGTTATGTGTCTTTCAGATTTACTTACATTCAGCTTCATGGCGCTGAAGGGAGAGGAGGCGGGAGAGGTGAGAGATCAAACACACATACACACACACACACACACACACACACACACACACACACATACACATACACACACAGGTGAGAGGGTAACCACTCATTGTTCCACCAGAGAAGCTCCAACAGAACATCTTGAGGGAGGAGAGAGGGATGGAAACATGCCAAGCATATTTAACAGGGAGGTAGAAAAGGAGGATGAGAGAAAGTGAATGAAGGAGAGATGGAAAGAGAGAGCAGCAGTCGGCAGCCATTAGCAGGCCTGGAGTCTGTCTGCCTCTAAGTGCTCTGTAAATATCGCCTTGCCTTAGTAAACAACATTATTCCTCTTTATTGGGCCATTATATAATGGCCTGATCCCGCACAGTATGCAGATTGGTGTCGCTCCATTATGTAAGCTCTCTCTTCCATTATGTAAGCATTCTCCTCCACTCCTCCTCTCTTCTTCCTCTCTCTTTACTTCTCCATCACTTCCTCGTTACTCTCTCCTCATCTTTTTAACCCTTTTTGACTCCCCACTTTTCGTCCCTTCTCCTTTATTTTGCTTTCTCCTCCCTCTTCCTTTTTCCACAACTTCTCTCTCATCTTTCCTCCTTTACTTGTCTCTCTATTCTCTTTCCTCTTCTTTCTGTCTTTCTCCTTTACTCATCCTCAACTTATTGTTCTACTCTTTTTACTTCTTCTTTCCCACTGCCTTTTCTCCTCTACTCTCATCCCCGTTTCTTTGCCTTACTGTCATCTCTCTTCTTCTCATTTTTATTTTCCCTCCTCACCCTCTGTCCTTCCAGACCCCTTGATTCTCCTCCCCTCCTCCTCTCCATCATCACATATAGACAGACACTCGACAGGCCAAAGCTTATTTCTTTTCTGCAGTGAAACAAACTACTGGAGATCAAATCTGCTGCTGCTGAAAAAAGAACAACAAAACTGCAAATTACAGCTGTAGACCTTTGCTTTATATGAGTGTTTGAATATATTAACCTATGCTTGCTTTTAATTCTTGTGTTTTCTCAACAAGCACTGGCATTATTTTTACTCTTTTATCCAAAATCCATTAAGCATTAATTTACATATAATTGTGATTTCTGATTCTTGTTTTCTTATTAACCTCTTTTAATTTGCCCATTCATATTCAGTATTATGTTTACTGAGTGAAAACCCAAGATGCAATGTTTTCTTTTATCTGTATCACTACATCAGATGTATATAGGGCTTTCATGTGGGTCATTTTGTATTAATCTCCATGTTAATATTTTCAAAAATTGAGTTTTTAATTTATAACTTGATATTGTCCCATGAGTTTAAACAATGATTGGTTGCTCTACAGGACTTTGACATGATGGACATTTGGCAGTTAAAGTAGCAGATTTGGAGATCTGAAGATTTCTAATCCAAACATATTTGTGGTTGTGGAATGTGTTCACAAAATACTCAACCCAATCTTCAGAAAAAAATTTGACAGTACTGTATTGCATTTCAGCAATCCACAGATATGTTACATTTGCAAGTTACTATGTGGCAGGTACACTGACACTTAACATTTCAACAACGCTGTGGTTAATGTGTGGTTAGGTTTAGGCACAAACACTACTTGGCTATGTTTAGAAAGAGATCATGTTTTGGCTTGAAATACCTGGTTTGGGGAAACAATCCCAGCAGAAAAGGCAGCAATGTCTCAGTAAAATCCAACCATTTTTTCGTGGCACAATACCCACTGGAAACAGCCATGGGTCTCTAAAAGCACCTATGTTTGGAGGCTAAAAAGCTGCTGGAAACACAGCAATGACCCACTTAAACAAAACCAGTTTTGTTGTTCTTTGTTCTTGAAAAGTGGTCTGCAGCTTGGCAGCAGTCTCACCTAGTCCTGGTGACACGCCATCCACCATCCCCTCCACCTCCCAATGACGTATCATATACTGCGTCACTTTAGACATGATATGTATGAAGTGTACAAATGTCATGTATTCATGTTTGACAGAATTTTTTTCTTTGGTGACTGGGCTACAGTTAATGGCGTGTGCCATCTGATTAATTATAGACCTTTACATTATTTTTTTTCTCAGTGAAATAGTTCATAAAGGATTATAAACTGAGTCATTCAGTTAACATTTCAACGATGCATTCACAAATTTATATTGAGGTAATAATGGTAAAAAAAAAGTTACATTTTACTATTAGTAATTTCCTTATTTCATCTTTAAATGATACATTATTGCATTTGCTTATGTGGCTGCCCATCATATTGCATCTCACAATTTATGTTTGCTCTAAGTAAAAAAAGACAATGACAAACCTACAGGGCAGCAGCATGAGCTCTAACTGGCTACAACACATAGCAGCTGACCACTCAGAGCTCAGGTTGCCGCCCTGCAGCTTTTTAAAATATACTGATTTGTGAATCTATTTTAATGACATAATTAAAGTCTTCTGGCAGCACATTCAAGACTTCATTATGCAAAATTCTCACTTGTCAAATGCATGCATACACAAAATTAGAGTTCAAATATTTCACTTTCCTACACCTTTTTAATAGCAGTATGTATCTCACCATGCATGCAGAGTACAGCTTTACCATACGCTTTATTTACCAGACAAAGAAATGTATTGTGATGCCCATTTGTTCATCTGTGTTTCAAGCATAAGTTCAAATATTTTGTGGGTGTGAAGGGGGTAGTTTCCAAAGCAAAGTATAGGAAGGAAATGGCTTTTAAAGCCTGAAATCTCAGCAGCTGGCAAACAGTCACTGAGTCATCAGTACTGAAAAGCAACTTTATGGACCCCTACAGATACTGTGGGTTTTTCTATGATTCTGGATAAGGTGGGAGAGGACATTTGCATTTTTCTTCTTTTGTCCAAAAAATGGGATGTCTCCAGTGTGTAGGTAACAAGCAAATGCTTGAGAAACCTGCACACTATAATGGAAAGAACTCCACAGGAGTCCAGCTTATGAAAAACATGTTCACTTATAAGTGAGAAGAATAAGAAAAAAATGAACAACAGAATAAATTTGTGTTCAAAAGGAATAATTTACTTTGTTAATGCAACAAGACGATGTATAAACCAAGTATAAGGCTGGACCATGTATGAAATGCTGAAGGACTTTTAATTCGAAAAAAGGATTTTTAATTTGAAACAGGAAGTGGCCGACAGTTACCCAGTCACAGACTTTCATTTTTTTTATGTTAGCTGGCATGAGCTGTCGTTGATTGATGCAGTACCCACTGATCAGCTCCTTTTTGCTCTATTCAACACAACCTTCCTCTCCCCTCTTCATTAGCAGTAGCTCAGTCCATAGGGACTTGGGTTGGGAACTGGAGGGTCGCCAGTTCAGGTCCCCGTCCGGACCAAATATGGAGTGTGGACTGGTGGCTGGAGAGGTGCCAGTCACCTCCTGGGCATTTGTGTCATTTTAACACATAGTATTCACTTCAGTTTATTACTTACACCCACCCTCTCCTCATAATGGTGGCAATACCTGTTCTGATATTGTTACATGTAATGATCAGTACTGTTTCAATTAATTAAAGTTTTGTGTCATACAGAGTAGACACAGCTTTTCCTCAAACAAACTGACTCTCTTTCCTCTGTCCAAAACTCCCATTTGGCCTGCAGCCAGCTGGCTATCTCGCTAATTCCACCTTGGTTTTATGCTCATGTTACAGTGGTTACAGAGAATGAGCTGAACAAAATTGTCACTCATCTGATGACAGCAGCATGCTTTCCTAAACTGTGACAAGAGTGTGTGCATGAAGCATTAAGTTATTCCATTTAACTCATAGCGGCTGGCAAGTTAGCTAGCTATTTTGCTAATTCCACCCTGCTATCATGCTACACTGCTTACAGAAAATGAGAAATACAGTAGGCCAATACAGGACTGTCAGCGTCCATGGCTCTGTCAGCTTATAAACACCCATTTATTTCCAAAGAGAAACAGCCATTAGGGAAACACCAACACTGATGTTATCAGTCACTCCAACCATTCGTAACTTCACCACTCACTCATGGACAGACTTAAGTATTTACAGGGCTGGCCTCTCCTCTAAATATTGTAATTAATACTGCACTTCATTTTTTTGCAGTTGTAGTTATGGGATGCTTTAAGATTAAGATTTCACAAAATTACAGTTTATAAAATATGATGCACTGTCACTATCCAGCAGTAGACTACTACTACATTAACATGCTGCGCAAGTTAATGCACTCATTCTGATGATTAAACAATAGAATGCATAATGATGAAAAACTGACAAGAGCCATTTTCCTGTATGAATACTTTTACTTTCAGTACTTAAGGTATATTTTGCTGATAAACTTCCATTCTTTTACTAATGCCGGAGTTTTAATGGAGTATTTTTAAATTGGGCTATGGTTAATTTTCAGCAAAGTATTCAGAAACTTCTTCCACTGCTTCCAAAAAACAGGTCCAGCTACGACACAAAAAGCAAACTTAATGCATCCTAAATTACAGAAATCAATCACTCAGTCTGTACCTGTCTTCCGCTCCTGTCTCCTTCAGGTGCCCCAGTGAATTGCATGGTCACATTCTCCTAATGAGCCCCAATGATCAAGTGTTCGACCCAGAGACACAGCCACCTCACGCCTGACGCCACCTCACTCAAGAACCAGATGGGATGTGTTGTGAACATCCTGTGGGCAGTCGGAGGAGAATAAACAGCCTTCCTGTTGACATGCAGGACGCTTGAATCAGACATGTTGGATACAGGTTAGGCTCTGGACGTTAAACTCTGCTCATGTTCGGTGCTTAACTGGGGCTTGAAACCTTGGATCAGAAGAACTGGAGTGAACATGGTCTTGAATCTCTTCTTCTTTTCTGAAGGAAATATCCAATGATCAGACGGGGCTCTAAAGGGTGTCACGTGGATTTAACCTCTGCATTTGACAGTTAGAATCCACCCTAAATGCTGCTCTGGGAATACACTGAACGGATTACTGAAAAAAACCTTTTATGACATTTTTCCAGGATCTCCTAGATTGTGGTTCTTCTAGGATTCGGTGGCACCGCTCCTCTCTTTCCCCAGCATACAGTCATATGCCAAAGGATTACTACAGTATTATGACAGCATTACTACAATATCGGGAGAATATGCAGATTTCCAAAAGCACACCGCTCTATTATCTCTTAGCAGTCAAAGAGAAAATTCATGTTGGGCCTTGGATTGAAAATACGAGCACATTGTCAACGTCTTGTCTCAAAGCATCAGTAATAACAAACTGTCAAACTAAACGGTGAACTTCTCTGGCACTTTAGTCGTATGTCTTCACCTTCCCTCTCTCTCTATCTCTCTTTCTCTGTCTCTCTCTCTCTCTCTCTTTCTCTCACTTTCATGAACAACTGAATAGTATACTCTCCAGTATTACCAATCTAACTCTTCTGGCTGCGAATGACTCAGAAAATGTTGAAATAATCAGTGTGTTTGCGTTCATGGTGGATTGGTTCTCGCTATGTCAGAGTATTATAAAAAATAAAAACCTTGGCGTCCCAATAATGGAGCCTGAAGGAACTCCTGGGAGGATTTATTCAAAGCCAAACTTCAAGCACAGACGTCCGGCTCTACGTTTGATGGTGAATTCTGATGTTCCGTTTGAAACTGGAAAGCAACTGTACCTGTACGAAACACTGGTGAACTTGACCATTGGTGTTCCTATTACTGAAAGCTGGCACTTGAAATAGTTAAATGTATTAAGCGGTTTTAAAAGATGGCCAGCAGAACTTGCGCTGTCCCGTCCCCTCCCTCCCTCCCTTGCTCCCCCTTTGCCGTTTGACAGTGTCTGTGTTTGTATGTGACATACACCTTACAGTCTTCGATGGTTTGATACCCATGATTTACTTTGAATATAACGAAACAAATGACCACAACAAGGAGAAAAAAAAAAACAACACAACAACATGCGAAATGGGGATTTTATGCTTTCATAGATACAATTATGTGGATTTATAATGAAATAAAAAGGTATTTTTCTTGGAAAAAGTGTGTTTTTTATTTCAATTTCAACAGAACTCACAGAAACACTTTATTTAACTGATGAGGAGTATTAAGATCAAACATGTTGCTTGTTTCATTGTGCTTGTTAGGTGTGAACCTAGCCAGGTTAGCTGTTTCCTGTTCTTACTGTGAGCTAGCCTAATCCAACTCAATCACCAGAATAAATGTTGGCATTGTACATTTCTGCAAACGACAGATATGTGACATTTGTATGTTATTATGTAGCAAATATGTTGAAATTGTACATTTTAACAAGGCTGTTGACACTGGTTATGTTTAGGCACAAAAACACTTGGTTATGGTTAGGAAAAGATCATGTTTTGTCTTACAATAGCCTCAATCTCTTTGGTGCCACAATCATCACTGAAAATTGAAAGGTTTTTTATTTGTTTTGAACTGTAGTCTAGGGTGATCAGCAGCTTGGCATGCATCTTGCACTTCTTGAAAATGCAGTGATGTCTCGTCTAAGAGAACACCCCAATAGCAGCTGGAAATGTAGCAATCTTTCGTTAAAAACAACTAATTTTGTTGTTTGTTGGTCTGGAACAGTGGTCTGCGGTGGTTGTGTCTGCCGTAGCGTTTCACCTAGGTCTACAGCCATCCAACACCCCTTCCACCTCTTAGTGAAAAAATCAGTTCATATACATATAATCAGAACTCACTTTATAACTTCAATATGATACATATGAAACATACAAATTTTACATACTCGTGGTTTTCAGAACAATGCCATAATTTTCTTCTAGCAACACCTCTGACTTCCTTGGGAGTGTAGATCTTCTCATCTCACTCTTGGATGGAAACCAAATTATCATAATTATCTATCTTATATTCTTTCCTTTTAAGAAGCATTCTGTAAAGCCTCAACTTGTAAAAGTCAGACTGCACAGCAAAAAGGTTTTTATCAGTAGTTATGGGCCTCACTAATAGAAATGATCATGTAGGAGTCAAGTTCTTTTCTCGTGTCTTTTTTATGATCCTCAGATCTAAAACCTGATTTGTACTGTGACGTCTTGTTGACAGCTCATTTGCACAGCCATGTTTCAATGCACTAACAACATTTTCTGTGTCGTGCCTTAAACAAACAACTGATTGTGATTGTCAGTGTTAAATAGAGAAGCTGAATTTCCTTGTCATAATTAGTCCATGATAAATGATTTCAGATTGCCTGAATTGCTGCTTCCATTTCCCAGCAGAACTATTAATGATGACAGGCAGTGCTGCACATCATCAGCATCCTTCAGAAAAATCTCAAAAATGTCAGCCTGTCAAAAAGAAGAAAAGCTTCTCTTCCATTTTTAGACATGCATTTTTGATGTTTTGTAAAGGACTTTCATTGTTTGGCATGGTCCGTGGGTAATATTGGAATTTTTGTGCCTCAAAAACAATACAGGCCTTCAGTAAGAAGGTCATCAATTGTTGCAGCAGAACCCTGACGACACCTCCAACAGGATTACAATTTAGCAAACAGTTAAGTGACAACGAATATTTCGTCCTCCAAAAAGATGTGGTGCAAAGATGTGTAAGTATTGCAATCGAATGACATAGTTTTAACTAAATTTAAAGCTCCACCAAACATTGTTTTTACATCAAAAATGGGCCAAAGACTATATCTGATATAAAAAGAACTGTAGTGGGAAACTACTTCCTCTAGTTGTAATTTATATGAGAGGTACGATTTTAAGTACACATAAACACAATACTTTTGCTCATCTTTCATGAGCTGAACTCAAAGATCTAAAACATTTTCTATATTCACAAAAGACCATTTCTCACAAATATTGTTCACAAATCTGTCTAAATCTGTGTTAGTGAGCACTTCTCCTTTGCCGAGATAATCCATCCCACCTCACAGGTGTGGCATATCAAGATGCTGATTAGACAACATGATTATTGCACAGGTGTGCCTTAGGCTGGCCACAATAAAAGGCCATTCTGAAATGTGCGGTTTTGCTTTACTTTGGGGGTTTGGGGGGGTCAGAAAACCAGTCAGTATCTGGTGTGATCACCATTTGCCTCACGCAGTTGTTGGGAATCAACATATATTTCCCTCACACGATGGCCACACCAAATATGTTGGGGTCAACACACTAGGCTTCACACAGAGGTACCAATTATGTTGGGGTTTAATTGGCTATTGGAAATAATTAATAATTATTATTAATAATGTGACTTAATTACCATTAAATCACCTTGTGTGGCACCATTCCCATAAAGGGAAAAATGATAGCCAGTTAAAGATATCAGTCTCATAAAATAGGCTAAACTATTAATTTGGAGTTTGATCAATAATTAAATTAATGACAACAATCAAATTAACAGTAACGCCTGAAGGATTTTGGAGTTCTTGAAGCAGCAGAGGTTGACTATTCATTCACTCTTGTGCAATTAAACAGATTAAACAGACAGCAGGTATGATTCCAAAGAATTATATTTATTCACAAATTAGCAATGAATGGGAGAAAGAGTCACTTGGTATTGCTGCTTTGTTAGCTGGCAGAAGAAGGCTGGGAAGGTGTGGTTTCAGCTGCAGTCTTTCTTGGGTCCTTTGTTATAAAGGTTCTGATCCGAGGAAGCCAGTCACTTGGGATCCCTGCAGAGTTAGACACTGGGTGCTAACTCACTTAGTTCCTTGTTGCTGGAACGCTGGTTGCAAACCTTGTGTTTGCAGCAGAGTCTATGATCATTTGCCCTCACTTTAGTGGTTTGGGCTATGGAGCCAGGGTCTAGGCCTCTGTGCTATTTCAGGCCCAACCAGGAAGAGGGGTGAGCTGCTGAAGCAGCTGGGGCAAGAAAGAGGAAGTTCTATGGGAGGGAGCAGATTTTGTACAGCCTGTGACATCACAGAGTCACATGTCACTGTAAAAGGTCTTGTCCAATCAAGTTTTGGGACTTGAGTCTCACTGAGGTGTGAGATGAAGAGAACACCTCTCCAACGTGCCAGATGCCATTGAATGTGAGTATTTGCACACTCAAGTCAGTATTAGTGGACTTGTTTTAATGGATGAAAACCCGCTAACAAGTACTGCTGATTTGGTGATAGTCACGCATCTCATTTCCTATAGATTCTTTACAGTTAAAGTCCCTTGTTATTTTGCTATGTAAAAGCTTTTATTGTGAAGGAGCAAAATAAGGAAATGATGGGTTTTCATCAGCAGTAACTTTACATGATTCCACACAGCTGAAAGTGAACATGGAACAGTAAAATAAAGCAGATATCTAAAAAGGACGCAGGAGAGAAAGTAAACTCCAAATCACAGATTCAGTAAGAAGCTACAAAAGTACTGAGAGCTGAACACACAGAGACTTTTAAAAATGCCTTACTCTCTGTACTCCTGCAGACAGAGGTTAGTAAGTCTCACAAC
This sequence comes from Epinephelus cyanopodus, assembly GCA_026686955.1. Lineage (NCBI taxonomy): Eukaryota > Metazoa > Chordata > Actinopteri > Perciformes > Serranidae > Epinephelus > Epinephelus cyanopodus. Next base: position 7,632,311 of record CM048918.1, on the reverse strand, counting down.
ACTCATGTTTGTCTCAGGGGCAGAAGGGGGTTCATTGGGGATTGGCTGCGGTCAGCGAGCTGTAGCTCCTACCCACTTGGGGGCGGGTGGCTGGTCCATTTCTGGTGCAGCATGGCACTGTACACCTTACAAGAGAGAAATCGGCATGGCATGGTTTGTCTCGACACAGCCCAAAGTGATAAAGGTGGGAAAGTGGTATTAGACAGCTTGGATACGGCCCAAGCAGCTCTGTTATTTTGCTATGTAAAAGCAAAATATTTAACTGTAAAGAATCTATAGGAAATGAGATGTGTGACTATCACCAAATCAGCAGTACTTGTTAGTGGGTTTTCTTCAATTAAAACAAGTCCACTAATACCACAGGGAGACAGAGTAAAATCAATTCAATACCAAGTCCTTCAGTAACAGAGGCTTCCCGTGCCGACTTTAACCTCTACCGAACTGATCAGCTTGTTGATAGCGCCATAGGCTCGCTGTGAACAACACTCGACTCTGTAGCTCCTCTTAAAAAGAAGTTAACAAAGCAAAGAAAGTTCGCTCCTTGGTATAACTCTCAAACCCGTAAGTTAAAACAAATATCGTGAAAATTTGAAAGGAATTGGCTATTAACCAAACTGGAAGAATCTCGTTTAATCTGGGCAGACAGTCTCAAAACGTATAAGAGGGGCCTCCGCAATGCCAGAGCAAACTATTACTCAGCTTTAATAGAAGAAAACAAGAATAACCCAGGTTTCTTTTCAGCGCTGTAGCCAGGCTGACTGAGAGTCATAGCTCTATTGAGCCTTGTATTCCTTTGGCCCTTAGCAGTAATGATTTTATGAGCTTCTTTAATGACAAAATTCTAACTATTAGAGGCAAAATTCATAAGCTCCTGTCCTTAGATAGTACCTATCTAACCTCAAACACAGCTGTAACACCTAATATATATTTAGATTGCCTCTCCCCAATTTCTCTTCAAGAATTGACTGCAGTGATTTCTTCATCTAAATCATCAATGTGTCTCTTAGTCTCCATCCCAACTAGGCTACTCAAGGAGGTCTTACCTTTAGTTAACACCCATATATTAGATATGATCAATATATCCTTATTAACAGGCTATGTACCACAGTCTTTTAAGGTAGCTGTAATTAAACCTCTACTAAAAAAGCCCACCCTGGATCCAGAGGTGTTAGCCAACTATAGACCAATATCTAATCTTCCCTTTATGTCAAAGATCCTTGAGAAAGTAGTCGCAGACCAGCTGTGTGATTTTCTCCATGATAATAATTTATTTGAGGAATTACAGTCAGGATTTAAAGTGCATCATAGCACTGAGACAGCACTAGTTAAAATTACAAATGACCTTCTGATTGCTTCAGACAAAGGACTCGTCTCTGTACTTGTTTTATTAGATCTTAGTGCAGCGTTTGACACTGTTGACCATGAAATTCTGCTACAGAGACTGGAACACTTAATTGGCCTAAAAGGTTCTGCACTAAGCTGGTTTAAATCTTATTTATCTGATCGTTTTCAATTTGTTGACGTTCACAATGAATCATCCGTACGTACTAAAGTTTGTTTTGGAGTTCCGCAAGGTTCTGTGCTTGGACCAATCCTATTTATTCTATATATGCTTCCTTTAGGCAACATCATTAGAAATCACTCTATAAATTTCCATTGTTATGCGGATGATACACAGCTGTATTTATCGATGAAGCCAGAAGAAAGTGATCAATTAACTAAACTTCATAATTGTCTTAAAGACATAAAAACTTGGATGAGCACCAATTTCCTGATGTTAAATTCAGACAAAACTGAAGTTATTGTTCTTGGCCCCAAACAACTCAGAGACTCTTTATCTGATGACATAGTTTCTCTCGATGGCATTGCTCTGGCCTCTAGCACTACCGTAAGAAACCTCGGAGTAACATTTGATCAAGATTTGTCTTTTAATTCTCATTTAAAACAAACCTCACGGACTGCATTTTTTCATCTCTGTAATATTGCAAAAATTAGGCCTATCCTGACCCAAAAAGATGCAGAAAAATTGGTCCATGCCTTTGTTACCTCAAGGCTGGATTACTGTAACTCTCTATTATCAGGTAGCTCTAGTAAGTCATTAAAAACTCTCCAGCTAATTCAGAATGCAGCAGCACGAGTACTAACAAGAACTAAGAAACGAGATCATATTTCTCCTGTTTTAGCTTCTCTGCACTGGCTCCCTGTAAAATCCAGAATTGAATTTAAAATCCTACTTTTAACTTATAAAGCTCTAAATGGTCAAGCTCCATCATATCTTAGAGAGCTCATAGTGCCATATTATCCCACCAGAACTCTGCGCTCTGAGAACGCAGGGTTACTCGTGGTCCCTAAAGTCTCCAAAAGTAGATCAGGAGCCAGAGCCTTCAGCTATCAGGCTCCTCTCCTGTGGAATCATCTTCCTGTTACGGTCCGGGAGGCAGACACCGTCTCCACATTTAAGGCTAGACTTAAGACTTTCCTCTTTGATAAAGCTTATAGTTAAGGCTGGCTCAGGCTTGCCCTGTACCAGCCCCTAGTTAGGCTGACTTAGGCCTAGTCTGCCGGAGGACCACCTATAATGCACCGGGCACCTTCTCTCTCTCTCTCTCTCTCTCTCTCTCTCTCGCTCTCGCTCTCGCTCTCACTCTCGCGTATCCTATTACTGTATCTTGTTTACTCGGCCATTCTGGATGTCACTAACTCGGCTTTTTCTCCGGAGCCTTTGTGCTCCACTGTCTCTCAGGTTAACTCGTATTGCAGCGGTGCCTCGATAGTGTGACGTGTGTGGTTGTGCTGCTGCCGTGGTCCTGCCAGATGCCTCCTGCTGCTGCTGCTGCCATCATTAGTCATACTTCTACTGTTATTATACACATATGATTATTATCATACATGTATACTGCCAGATACTAATATATACTTTCAACATATTGTACCACAGTAGTCAGAACTATAACGACAATATTATTACTTTCATGAATGTTGTTGTAAGCTACTGTCATTATCGAGGATGTCATACAGATTATTGTATTGTGTCATACAGATTACTGTTAATTTGTTATGGTGATCTGTTCTGTATGACATCTATTGCACGTCTGTCCGTCCTGGAAGAGGGATCCCTCCTCAGTTGCTCTTCCTGAGGTTTCTACCATTTTTTTTTCCCCGGTAAAGGAGTTTTTTTGGGGAGTTTTTCCTTATCCGCTGTGAGGGTCCAAAGGACAGAGGGATGTCGTATGCTGTAAAGCCTGTGAGGCAAATTGTATTTGTGATATTGGGCTTTATAAATAAAATTGATTGATTGATTGATTGATTGATTGAAGCCAATAAGCTGGGTCTAAAGGTCAGCTGGGCGAAGACCAAACTCATGCATATTGGAGGTGAAGCCCCCCCCCCCCCCCCCCCCCCCCCCCCCCCCCCCCCGCTGCACATCAGGGGGGAGGAAGTTGAGTTTGTGACGTCTTTTAACTACCTCGGGTCCATTGTCACTAACAACGGCAACATAGCAACCGAGATAAACCGGAGACGTGCCCTGGCAGCCAGTGCCATGAAAACTCTCTGGAAGCCGCTGTGGAGACCAATCCATAACAAGAAAGACCAAAATACGGATTTACAACACCTCAATTCTCTCCATCCTCCTCTACGGTGCAGAAACCTGGCCTCTCAATAAGACCCTGGCGGACAGAATCGATGGCTTTGACACCAGAGCGCTGCACACAATAGAGGGAATAAAATGGCAAGATTGAGTCTCCAACATCACGCTGCGGGAACGCACCAAACAGCCCCCAGCATCCCGTCTGGCAGCACAGCGGCGGATGCGCTGGTATGGCCACGTCAAAAGACTCTCCCCTGAACACCCTACATACGCTATCCTCCACTTCGATCCAAAATCCGCCGGCTGGAAACGCCCCCGCGGCGCACCCCGCACACGCTGGATCGATGTTATCACCAGGGACCTACACCAAATGGGCTTGTCGCCAGCTGAAGCCGAGCCCCTAGCACTGGATCGACCCCAATGGAGAAGACTGGTGAGCCTGATTGGCTCTACGCATGGCGATGTCCCCGCCGCCGAGCAAGAGACCTGATGATGATGATGATGGTAATTGGAATCCATTGTTCAACGTGACCACATACCATGAAGGCAGCACCAAAGAAGCAGATATTGAAGAGCTGAATCCACAGGACACACATATGTAAATCCAAGGGCAGGCATCAGTGGGTGACATCTAAAGATGGGTGAAACAGACTACAGTATTATATTTGAATGCAACAGACTCCAACAACTCCATAAGATTATAGTATGCATTTTACGGGAAAAAAATAAATAAAAAATCAGCATTATCTCACCTGATGGAAACTGTTCTCTGTATGACACCTGAATTAATTTATATTTTATCACAACTAAAAAATAACTGATGGTCATAAGTTATCCATATTGATGTTACGCAAAGGGAATCACACTAGAAACACAATTTTCAAAGCAACAACAAACAATTATTTGCTATGCAGAGATGTGGTGGAGCAATGGTGTCCAGAGCAGAAAATGAAGCCACAGTCCTGTGTGTTGTATTCCAAGCTTCTCTGTCGTTGTTCTGGTAAACTCGTCTGGCTACGCGTGCATGTTAATGCATGTGTGTATTCCACTGGATAAGTCACTGCCACCACCCTACACTGCTCTCTCTCTGTCTTTCTCCATTGTCACTGTTAGCACTGTTTCTGAAGTTAGCACTCTTAGCTTCTGCTGGCTCAGCTGTCAAGGATCGTGTGCAGACAACTCAAATGCTCCAAATTTCACATGGAGACCTTTCAACATAAAGCCTCTGTGCTTATTAGGATCAACTAGCACACACTTTCAATTTGCAAGGACAATTATCATTATTAGAACACAGATGTGAACACTTCTGCAATTCAAGAACATGCCATCCTGTTTCCATCGCTGTACAATATATTACTGGATTGTCCCGTATTGAGAAAATAAAATGCACTGTCTACTTACTGAATTAATACAGGATGTGATTTGTCCCATTTTCATGCACACCCTACTCTTAATGCATACACTATGTTTTCATATGTTTGCAATGACATAAGAAAAATAAAAAGAAGGAGTTTCGGGGACAAGAATTAAATCAGAATTTGTGGAAGAAAATGGCACTGTCTTTTCCTGTATGACTGTATTCTCAGCCAACATTAGAAATGTTATCAAATAAACGCAGCAGCACTACTTTAGATATGTGTTAAATGTAAGTCATCTAGGCTGGCAGTTTTTTACTCATGTCTCGTATTTCCTTCATATCATATAAAATGAATGCCTAAAGTTATTTATTTTACTACTACTTTATATTACTGATATTACTAAGGTCTGCTGCTTAATTTGCTGTCATGTTTCATTCTGTAGAACTCCATTTTATTAAATCAGCAGTTATCAAAATGTGTAAATTGTATTGTTGAAGCAGACGTGCTTTGAGCTACATGTTAACCTGCTCACAGAGACAAATCAGCATGCTAAGGGAATAGTTCGGAGCAGCCCAGTCGCCAGACATTGTATGTTTCTGGAGACCATAATACATTATGTTGTTCATTTTATAGTATTATATTGTTTCTAAAGTGACGTGTTTTTGAGCTGACAAAGCAAACAGCAGACAAAGTTAGAAACTAGCTAGTAAAAGAAGGAAAGAAAGAAAGAAAGTAGTAGTAGCAGCTTGGTTGGAGTTAGTGGAGATCAAACCACGGGAGAAGGAATCATTTACAGCTGTTTAGAAAAAAAAAATTAACATGACTTCAACTTATGTGTTTTTGTCTTAGCAGAGTGCAAACCTTTCCCAGTAACAATGAGGTAGCTGAAGGAAAAAGAATCACTTTAGCTGGAATCCAGAAACACTACTAGTCAGTGTCTACCACTCACTACATAAAGGCTTAGTGAAGCTGCTGACAACAGGAATATCATCCACACTCTCCAGTCAAAGCAAGCATTATTTATTGTGATACATTTTGAAAAGCTCATTTTTTAACTGCTCAGAAACACTGACCAACAACAAATGTTGTTGAGAATTTAAGTTTCAGTAGCTTCTAAGCCATTGATTCCAAACTATTTACACATTAGATTAATTTAGCCCTAAAATTCTTTTCTCTAGGTTCTTTGTCTTCCTCCCACAGTCCAAACGCATGCAGCTCAGGTTAATTGGTGACTCTAAATTGCTCCCTGCAGGCTTGAATAGGATAAAAGGTTGTGAACGATTAATAAATCAAATTCTTTATGGATTTCTCTCTAGGAGTGTTAAACAATGGAGGTCATTTGCAAATAGACTTCACCTGTTTTGTATCAAAAAGGGTACCAGGACTAATTGTCATTTCATCTATACAATCATCAGCATCCACCAGCTGTGCACAGTGTTCTCGTCCATCCCTGTGTCCTGATCCTCCACTTGTGTGCACACCTGCCCCTCATTAGCTCATTAACCCATTGGTGCTTCTCAAAGTCGCTAGGTCAGTTCGAGATGAGCCAGGCCTGCGCAGATTTGATTTAATGTGCCTCTGCTGACTCTGTTCCTGCTACAAACCCTCACCCTGCTTACTAGAAAAGCATTGATCCAACAGTTTCTCTCTCAGCACCTATTACAAAACCTCAACCTCAAAGTACCAATAAATTTTTTCTTTTTCCCAAATTTGAATGTGCATTAAAGGGATCGCTGTGGCACAGTGCATACTGACAAATTAAAACCTCCCTTTATCCTGCAACCACTGACTGCTTGGTCAGACCGTCTCACTTTTTAATTGTAACACTAGTAGTGGCCACTAGGTGTCAGTATCATCTCAATTTGTGTAAGCAGTGTTGATGGATACAAGAAGAAAGTGGACATGTTTTTGGTTGGACTAGACATAAATACAGGTCCTGGTTGTTGTAATAATGTCCAGCTGATTCCACAGGAATCAATCTGCAGTGACTCATTGTGTGACTGTAAAAATCCATCACTCTGCAACAATATTGATTCATGTGAAAAATGACCCTAATATAACATACTCAGTACTGTCAGGCAATTATGAGAAATTGCTTCACATCCCCAAGTGATATTTGTCAGGCTAATATCTCCTGTGAATGTCCAGCAGTTTGTCATGATTGCAAAGACCAGATGATTTTAAACCTTTTATCATTAAAGGTTTGATCATCTGGACGCACTGAACAGCTGCTGTGCTGCTATTAAAAACTGGATGTCATTTACATAATTGAAGTTCAGCTTATTGGCTTTGAAATTATTTCAGGTGACATAACCTGCAGCAGAGGCTAAGATATCCTGACTTTAAGTACCTAGTAATAGGCATGGTCCAAAGATACTGGATCCTATACTTTGCATAATGAAACTTGATTGCAGCTGTGTCTTTGAACTACAAAATGACCACTGATGACATTTTCTTGATATGTTCCTCCTAAAGATACAATAAGTAACTCATTGTATCAGAATGTCTAAAGACAGTGAGACCAATGTAATGTATTTGTTGGGGTGAGTATGTAAGTTATCCCAGACATTTCCAACAATGTTCAAACCCAGAGAAATCCAAAACCTTTATAAAGGTCAAGGTACCTGTCATCTGGTCGCTGCCACCTGTCAGTGGCATATCTCCTTTGTGCCTGTGTCAGGGTTGTGGCTGTGTGCCAGAAGCTGTCATAAATTGACTTTTTATCCAGTTTTAGCCACAATTTATTACACTTTTTTTTTTAAGATCTTAGTCATTTTTAACTACATGTTTTAATCAGATGAAGGATTTCACTCATATCAGACAAACAAGCTGATCAAACAGTTGCAGTTGCTTGGCTCCAGCCCCTGCTGTGCCAAACAGCAATGGAGAAACTCATTTTTACTATGAAACGGCTTCATTCAATATTTTTACTGGTTGAAACCACCTGACACCTTTGTTTTGGACAGGGAGATACTTCGGCTCCTGGTAAAAGCCTTCTGAATTGCTGGATATTAACTTATCAGACAGACACAGTGAGCACATTAGCAGGTGCTGGGATAGCAGCCGTTCTCCTATGAGCCAAACATCATTGAAGAAAAACAGATTTTTATTGTGAAACTGCTTTATTCAGTGTTTTTACAGTTAAAATCGTCTATGCCATTTGTTTTTGAGATTTAGTGACCTATGCAGATAATTTGGCTCCCGCTAAAAAGCTCCCAAAGGATCAACACTGAAGGAATCCTTACCAGGAGAAACTAACTGCAATGACAGCATTGTTCAGTCTTATGTTATTATTTTCACTGGGACTATAGTGGCAGAAAATTACATGCTGTCCATGTAAGTGGTGGTTCATATCCCATCTTGTACCACCAGTCAGTGTTTTTTTCCACTTACTAAACTTGTAGTTTTTGTACCCTAAATCTAACAAGAGATTAAAAGGAGAGGTGAGGAATCAGAAATGTTCATTGTACATATTTACACATATTTTTATATGAAGTCTATTTGCCTATTTATATGTTTCAGATCTTTTAACCATATTTTCAACATCAAGAATCCTAAGATGTTTTTATTGACATAAACAACATGTATAACACAACAAAACCTGGTAAATACAATAAAACACCTCTGAGGGAAATGAAGGTAACTGACAGTCTAAATCACACAGGAAATGCATCTGTATCAGCAGCTAAATCTGCTAATATCACATATTTAAATAAAACTCCTCCCATTCTGTGTGAGTATTAACAATTATTCAGATATTTATATTTTTCAGGTTTGCAATTCCACTTTTTGCTACTTCCATCTTTTATCTTGAGTTAAATGAGCCATACAGTAAATGTTCCTCTTCTAAAACCCCCACTGTCCTAGTTGTTCATTTGGCAGAGTTTTAAATCTTTCTATCATCTGTCCTGTTTGTCTGCACTCCTTATATATTTAATTCAAAAAATACCAAGCTTGAAAATATAGTGTATTCAAGCTAAAAACACATTAATTTTTGTCCTGAAAAGTCATATTTTTACATATGTTTTTAGTTCAATAGCAAAGATGTCAAAATCTTGACAACATGTGTGTTCAAAGCACACAGTCACATCGTCCTGAAATGAGACAGGTGGGTGAGTTTAAAATGACACATCTCTCTTCATGTCATCTTGGTGTCTTCTCTTGCTCAGCAGCAGTTACTGGCCTCCTGCGTCTGTTTGTCCCCTCCCAGCCACAGAGGGGCGCTGTTAATCTTGGCACTCTGCGCCCTGGCCTCTTTTGACTCACCCTGCATCCCCCCTCCCTCACTGGCCAGGCGCTTGTGGATCTCAGAGGCCATGGTCAAGAAAGCCCTCTCTACGTTATCAGAGCTCTTGGCGCTTGTCTCCAGGAAGGGGATCTTAAGAGATGAGGCCAGGTCCTGCAGAGAGACAGAGGAGAAGGAAGCAGGGATTGAGGAAGGAATCTGTCATCATAAATCTGCAATATGCAAACACAGCTCTATTTAGAAGTAAAGCATTAGCAGTACCACTGAAGAGCTGCTAAACAGATTTGCACTGTTCTGAACACAATGACAATTAAGATCTATTCTATGTGCTCACAGATTAAATGTGAGTAAGCACTTACTGTGAAAATGAATTGCTCCAGAGTCTTGAATTATTAATGAGTTGATATGTAAGCAATTTGATATTGTCGATGGTGCAACAGCTTTGTACTTTTGTTGGGTACTTCAAAACAAAACCATCATAATTTATGAATTACATAGCGTGTCAACTTAAGTGTGTTACATGCATTGTGTCTTTTCAAAATACACTTCCTTTTTTCACAGGAAATGTAGTTTCTGCTTATTACATGCATACAGTCTCTTTCAAAATAAACTTGCATTTAAGTAACACTTTGTTTTTAGGTTTATTTCCTTAAGTTTAGGCAACACAAACAGAGAGAAACAGCAGGTTGCCAGGGAAGTCCAGAGTTTGTTTGACCAATCCACCTTCCCTCCAGCCGTCTCTGTACAGACTCTCTCGCTTCTTATATTACAGTAGTTTCCGGCGGCATTACATACTGATGCTGCTGGGTACGTATCATACCACCAAGAGGAGTGCCTCTGTGCATCGGTGTGTGATGCCAACATCCTCTGGTATTTGATGAGCTGGGAGTGAGAATTGTCTGGTATGCCATGTGACAAATCTGTAGCCATCACATAAATGTAATTGAACAATACTGTGAAACTTAGTGGTGTTATATGAGGAAGTCACCTCATCAGATCAAACGGTCCGCTATCCCATCAATTAAGCTTGAGACGGGAACTCTGATGACTGAGTCCTTGTCAGTTTTAACTGTACGTGAAATATGATTGCCAACATAGAATGTAAAACATTAGCATGCTGACACTGAAAACTAAAGCATGTAACTGCAGCCTTCCCTCTGACACCACCATCAGGACAAACTACATTTAGAGAGGAGCTACAGTAACAATGTTGTTTTTTCCATTTTTAAAGCATTTGATCTAGTTCTCTGGAGTTTGATGAACATTACAGCCTCACAGCTGTAAGACTGATGCAGCCCAGTCGGTGGAAGAAAATGTTGGCATTGTACATTTTCTGCAGACAGTGAACATCTTACATTTGTGCATTTCCTGTGTCAACATTTCCAAGGTGATGTTAAATATGAGCTGACTCTTTCATCATGGATGGCATGTCACCTATGTGAGATGCCTGCTAGGCTGCAGACCACTGTTCAAGATCAACAAATAAAAAAAATCAGTTTTTTAGTGTGTGATTGCTGTGTTTCCAGTAGCTTCCATCGCACCAATTGTGTTTTTTGAGCGTCCCGTCATTCTTTTTCTCGCAGAGATGGTGCCAGTTTTACCAAGTGCCTAAACCACATATTAACCAGAGTGTTGTTAAAATGTAAAGTTTCATCGTATATGCAATATAAGAACCATGTATCCATGGTTTGAGTGGGGGGGGGGGTAAGTGATGACGGGAGTTGCTGTAGCCTGTTACCTGAGCAGTGGCAGCATCCACCACTTTCTTACTAACAAGGTCAGACTTGTTTCCCACCAGCAGCCTGGAGACATTTTCACAGGCGTAACGATCTATCTCGTCCAGCCACTGCTTCACGTTGTTAAAGGACTCCTGCAGGGAAAGAGAGAGACAGAAACAAGAGCACAGGAACAGAAGGAGGAGGAGAGAAGTTAATGTTCAAACTCACTCCTATTATGTTGAAGATGATGTGACAGAAACACACACCAACCTGCTCAGTGACGTCATAGACGATGATGATGCCGTGAGCTCCCCTGTAGTAACTGGAGGTAATGGTTCGAAACCTCTCTTGACCTGCTGTGTCCCACTGAGGGACACACACACGCACACACACACACACACACACACACACACACACACACACACACACACACTGAGACGGTGTGTCCGTCTGTCCTGATTCTGCAGGTACACCAAGCTTACATGATACAGTATTTTCAGAGTTTTTTGTTCTTACAAACAACATGGTGTCTCCTCATGAGAACACATTCCTGCCCCCCATCACAAGTCTGATAAGCAAAAGCACCATTTTACACTGCCTGTTCAAGGTGGGAATTGCTGTCGTTCTGCCTTGCTGTTCTTTGTAAAAGGTACAACTGCAGAATTGGGGGGATAGAGTTGTCTTGCCTTTGAGCCTGCGTCAGAGATAGTAATAGCCCCAAATCGACGTCTCTGTAAAAGGACAGCCATTGGATGGGACCATGTGTGCAACGTTTTGACGACGTGTTACATGTGCGACACACTGCCAGGAGATTTTAAAAGTAGCAGTAAGCAGCTTATTCAAAGAACAACAACAGCAGCCAAAAAAGACCAGAGACAAATTGGGAAAACAATGAGGTCCAGGAGCTCCTTACTGTCCGTGCAGAGGATGAGATCAGCTACTACTTAACAGATACTGTTAAATACCTCACTACAGGCCGGCCTGCTATCTTAAGCGACACACGCAGGGGCAGCACAATGCCGCCGTCGACAAAACACGACAAGAAAAAAACAAGCAAAGGCAGTGTAAAGAGGGGAGAAACTCTTACAATCTGTAGTTTCACTGTCTTCCCGTCCATGTCAATCGTCCTGATCTTGAAGTCGACTCCAATGGTGGAGATGTAGCTCTCAGTGTAGGTGTCATCCTGATGGGGTGTGTGACACATGATCAACAACACGAAGTAAAGTGTTAAAAAGTTCAGTTTGATTGTGTGTTGTTTTTTTTTTGTTTTGTTTTTTTACAAGCCTACCGCGAAGCGTAGCAGCAGACACGACTTTCCGACTCCAGAGTCACCAATCAATAGGAGTTTGAAGAGGTAGTCACTGGAGAAAAACACACACATAGATGCACTCACACATTAGGTCATTTGACATGTGTTTGGGGTCTTTTCCAGCCCAGTTGCCAGAATAAAATGTCGGCATTGTACATTTCTGTAGACCACAGATATGTTACTTTTGTACATTTTATATGTATGAAGGAGTTCAGATTACATGTAAATGCGTTGTGTTTCTCATTAAGAGGAGGAGGGGATGGTGGATGATGTGACACCTGGGAGAGACACTTGCCAAGCTGCAGACCACTTTTCAAGACCAACAAATGTGAATGTTTTTGAACAAGCATTTAGGTTGTATCCAACCATGTTTGTAGCCACCACAGTGGATATTATAAGATGTTTTTAAAATATTTTTAAAAAACAAGCATGATCTTTTCTTAACCCTTACCAAGTGATTTCCATGCCTTAACCTAAGCACACATTAACCACAGCATTGTTACACCACAAAATTGTAAAATGAAAGGTAAAGTTTCAACATAAATAATTTGCAGAAATGTACAATGCCAACATTTATTCTGGTGAGTGAGTAAAGTAACAACAGTTGTGTAAGAGAAATCACAATTTCTTCCTCAGTTTGATGTGGGAGCTGAGCTGGCTTTAAGGACAATTCCCATAAGTCACGGGGGCCTAGTGATTCAACTATCAGTTACTTAAAATTGTGCAGAAAATGAACTAGCCTTTATTTTTGTAACCCTGGACGCCTAATTCACAACCCCGTAACTGACAGATACCTCTGAGTCGGCTCAAACTACAGGAGATCATCAATTATGTAGTTTATATTTTATATACATGCAGGATTAAAGCAAGATATCTACGCTTAAACACAGGAAACTCTGCACACAAGGTTGAGTTGTAAGTATATCTGTATTTAAATCTAGGGCAGAGTTAACACATCAGCAAACACAAGACACAAGACTGCAAGATATCACTGTATCCAGGTCAAAACAAGGCTCTTAAATTGCCTCCTAATTTTTCATGTCAGCAGTCACTGTTAAAGAGCTGATGTCAGTGTCGACCGGTGGTGTGCGTTGTATGTCTTGTTAGAGGAAACACACAGCATACAGAGAGAAACAATACTTACTATTCAGGATTCATGATCGGTGAGGTACCTCCAGGTGACACAACAAAAAAAAAAAAAAAAAAATTAAGAATCCCCGAAATTGAATCCTGAAGCTGAAAACAGGCAGATTATCTCAGACTGTGATGCTGTGTACTGTTCTGTATGTGTGTAAGAGAGTATTTGTGTGTGTGTCTGTACTGTCCTTTGGAGGGCAAATGGCAGAATAAGCCGGAGCTGCCGGCTGACTGATGAGCTGACTGGTTCAGATGCATTATTTATTAATAAAGTCCAGCTCAGGTTACACTGGGGACAGCACCTGGAACCAACACACACTCACCCACACACACAGCCAGACAAACACTGCATTACAACTCTCTAAGTTGAAACTAAACTTCACCATCAACTCTTGTTTTCTGCTTTTTTCATTTAGGTGATGTTTTTGTACTGATCTGTCATTGCCGCGGTGAGGTGCAGTGCACTGTGCTTCTGATCTTCACTGACATTACCTCAAACTGACAGCATCTCCTGTGCGTCATACATCTCTGGACCGACCGCCATTTTGAACCTTCCAAATAAACAATCAGGAAGTAGTTCTTCTGGAACAACCCAAAAAACTACAAATGACACAACAGCAGCATGTTAGCTGCTATCCTACTTGTGCATCAACATGCGCCTCCCCAGAAATGTAACTACACATTGCAGTGACGCAGACCTCCAATTTATTTTTGTAAACTGAAAACCATTTCCCTCAGTGAAAACAAAGCCTTTATTTGCTTTTATTTCACGCAGATAAAAAAAAAATAAAATTTGAAGACAATAAAGCCTAACAAAATAGCATTTTAATTCCTGTGTGTGATTTATCCAGCTTTCATATGAGCAGAGGAAATCTCCACTAGCTTCTAGGCTAATTTATGCATGTAAAATGTCACAGGCTTGTGCTAGTAATGTTAGCATGTTGTAAGCTATATGTGGGGAAAAGTGTCTGGAAAGACTGTTATTTTGTCCCTCAACCTTGTAATTTATTATGATGCCAAATTTTGTAAAGTTACTTTTGCTCAATGTTACTGTTGTTCCTGGATTTATAGAGAAGAAGAAAATTCCACAAGCCATGAGGTTAATTTATACAATGTAAAATGTCATAGGCCTGTGCTAATAATGTTAGCATGTTGAAATTGTGAGGAAAATGTTAATTATTTTAATTATTTAAAGATTGATGATGATTTAAAGATTTTCTTGTTGCTCTCTTTGATTACAGCGCATCCTTTTTAGCAATTTTGTAGGCTACATGTTATTTCTGGCAGATGTGTTAAAACTTTACATTTCTTTTAGGACTGTCAAAATAATACATTGATTTCTATTAATTAATTGCAGAAAAAATAATGTGTTAAAAAAAATCAACTAATCAAACTAATTGCGTTCAGTGGTGCCCTATGACCTGGTGCTTCATTGATGGTCACAGTGGCTTTGTCACATGATGGAAGCGGACGAGATGACACTGATTGGCCCTGTAAATGGAGCATTAACATTTAAAATATGCCCAGATGGAACTGTTGATAGGACCACTGTTCTCTGCAATTTCTACAGTGAGGAATTTTCCTATCATCAGAATACTGCATATCTGAATTATCTCCTCAATGCAAAGCATGTAGCAGCGAACCTGAAGGTCCGAGCTAGCACAGCCTCTGATGCTAGCACCAGCCCTGTCAAGCCACACTCGATCAGGTGTTCAGACACAAACTGAGTAAGTCTACCTGTGACTGACAAACAGACTCCTTTGCAAAATGGATTGCAATGGACTGCAGACCAGTTTGGGTGGTAGAGGACAGGGGTACAATTGTGTCCAAAATCCAGCAGCTGTACCACAACTCATCTGCCAAAAATCCTTTGAACAGATTTTTTAAAATAATTTAACAGCAAAGACTGATGTAGATGATTCAGATTAATTAATCACAGAGCATGAAATTGATCACATTCATTTTTTTGATCACCTGAAAGCTCTTTATGTTTCAACAACACTGTGTTAATATGTGCTTATTTTGAGGCACAAAAAAACACTTGGTTAGGTTTAGAAAATGATCATGTTTTGGCTAATGATACCCAGCTCTGGTGCCACAATTGTCGCAGGAAATGCCGCAATGTCTCTCTAAAAACAATTGTTTTTTTGTTTGTTTGTCTTGAGCAGTGGTCTGCTGCTTGGCAGCCGTTTCACCTCGGTTTCATGCCATCCACCATCCCCTCCACCTCCACAACAGCATAAACCTTCTCACATTCAAGCCTATATCCACACAATAGCACTTCTGCACAGAGCCACTCGAACATAATGTGCACTGATCTGTCTCGTTACTGCGACACACTCATTCCAAGGATGTGGCTGATTATTTCTTAAATGAGTGGTGAGTTGTTGTTCTCGCAGCTCCGTGTTGAAGCATGGTGTTGTTATTGTAAGATTACTTCACTTTAATGATATAATGGAGCAGTTTATCTGAAGTTGTCAGCTGACCAGAGGAGGGAGTGGAGGTTGGAGCTGGTCAACTGAGTTGCACATAATTTAATATTTATCCATTAAACTGTGATTTATCTTTGATTTATCAAATTGATTTATCGCTGATACTGAGATTCAATTGCTTCAAATGTTTTCACACTCAGACATTTATTAAAATACGCAGGAAAACAAATGATTAAAGATAATGACTGATGGTATAAACTATCATCTGGCAGAAACTTTAATATATAGATATTGTTGATGTAAGTTTGGTTATTGAGCATAAAATAGAAATGAATCAAAGCTGGCCAGACGTGTTTCGACATGTATCCCTGCTTCCTGACACACAACTGAACTTTTTAATACGTTTCTGAAAAAGCTTTCCAACAAGAGGGAAACTGAACTTGTGTAATATTATGTCAGGCCTCTAATGAACAACTGTACAGAGAATCTTAAGAAAACATCACAGGGCATCTTTGACATGTCAGCATCTTTTCAGATATTTTTTTTCCAGGTCAGCATGTCAGCCATTGTTTTCTGCATTTCACTGCAGTCCTTCTTTCCGTTCCTCTCCTCTCCTTGTTTCCTTTCCCCTCCTCACACTGTTCCTGTCTTTGCTTTCATTACTTTTTCTCTGTGTGTTTCTTTTCAGTTCTCCTTCTCTCTCCTCTCCTTTTCCCTGTTTCCTTCCAAGATTTCTATCTTCTCCCTTTTTCTTTATGTATCCTCAACTGGTCTCATCTACTGTCCTTGTTTCCTTTCTTGTCCTCATCTCTTCTCCTCCCTTCCTTTCATTTCCTTCCTTTGACTTTGTCTCTTCTCTACTCCTGTCTTCTCCTCTCCTCCTTCCCTCGCCTCTCCTCTCCTTGGTCCCTCTCTTCCCCTTTTTTTTTCTTTTTTAGAAATGGACAAAGCAAAGCCACACAGTCTTATTCACCACTGATTCCCGTGTGTGTGACCCCCTGGTCACGGGAGCGAGCAGAGAGCAAGGGATTGTGGGATATGCGATGGCTGAGCAGCTGTGATCGGGTCAGGGGTCAGCAGTCCTGACGACGGCCTGTTGCCGGGGCAGAGGCGGCGGTGCGGTGGTTGCTAGGGCAGGGGCAGGCTTTGTGGTGCTTCTGATGGAGCATAGAGGTGGGAAAACTGGGGGAAGGGACCAGGAAAAAGAGGAGGAATAAAGAATGACAAGAGAAAGAAATTAACAAAGAGAGAGGGTTAGAAAGCAAGAGGAAGGGTGGGAAAATGAAGCTATATTGTAGAGACATAAAGATCGGGGGAAAACACGGAGGAAAGAGCAGAAATACTTCATTTTGACGTCAAACTTTTATTTTATTGTAAAGGCTTTTCATACTGTACAATAATGAACTGATGCAGAGGGTTTCTGGAGGACTAAATAAGTCAACACTCTTCAACTATGCTGATAGTTCATTCATTGTATGTTTCTGCAAACCACCATTACATTTCACTTGCACATTTCATACATATCATGTCAACATTTCTAAAGTGACATAGTGTATGAGCTGACTTTGCCATCAGGCAGTGGAGGGGATGGTGGATGGCATGACACCTAGGCAATTGGCCTGCCAAGCTGCAGACATCTGTTCAAGCCTAACGAACAACAAAACCAGTTGTTTTTTTCAGAGATTCATTGCTGGGTTTCAAATGTGGATAGTGCCACAAGAAGCCTTTGTTTTTACCAAGACAAGGACAACTTGTCCAGCTGTGATTGTGCCCCCGGAACCTGATATTTTGAGTCAAAATTTGATCTTTTCCTAACCATAACAGTGTTCTTTGTGCCAAAACCTAATCACATGTTAAACACGGTGTTGTTGAAACATAAAGTTTCTGCTGCATAATATTGAACAAATGTAACATATCTGTGCTTTACAGAAATGTACAAGGCAAACATTGTTTTCTATTGACTGGGTGGACATATGACAAATAAAACTAAATTAGTGTTGATAGACCAACATACAAAAGAGAAGTCCCTGACTCTGTATTAACACCTTTTATTTATTCATAGACATCTCATCATGGACAATGCTTCACTAATGTCTCAAAGTTTGTTCTAAAATGACTTTGACACAAAGTGCATCTCGTGTAAGAGAGCATGTCTGTGTTCTGTGTTTATAGACAGAATGAAGAGTGTGTGAGTCAGGTTATATATAAACAGCAGTGTGTGTGTGTGTGTGTGTGTGTGTGTGTGTGTGTGTGTGTGTGTGTGTGTGTGTGTGTGTGTGTGTGTGTGTGTGTGCAGGTCAGTGGATGGAGTTAAACCGGTCATTGTTCCTGGCAGTGTGTGTCCCAGGAGACCTGAGGGAGCGGGGATAAATAGGTGCTTTTCACTATTCACCCTTATTTTACCACGCTCCCTGGCTCCTGAATATATGTGTTTGTTTGTCAGCCTGTGTGTGTGTGTGTGTGTGTGTGTGTGTGTGTGTGTGTGTGAGAGAGAGAGAGAGAGAGAGAAACTCACCTACTGAATGCTCAATGAGATTCACATTTTTACTCTCTATGTTGAATAAAACTAAAGGCTAAAATATGTCAGGTAATAGGTAAGAAAACTAGGCTGCAAATATGCAGATAATACATTTTCAGCTGTGTGTGTGTGTGTGTGTGTGTGTGTGCGCGCGCGCGTGTGTGTGTGTGTGTGTGTGTGTGTGTGTGTGTGTGTGTGTGTTCACTGTTGTTGCTATTGGCTGAAGATTTATGTGGAGTCACTTTGTCCCATTTGCTCTTTTCCCAGTGTGTGTGTGTGTGTGTGTGTGTGTGTGTGTGTGTGTGTGTGTGTGCGTGTGTGTGTGTGTGCCCTGAGGCCAATTAGGAGACAGATAATTAACCTCATTGAATTAGATGTTGAATGAAGGCCTTATTGTAGCAAGAGAGATGGAAAAAGAACAAGAGCTGTATATTTTTTGAAATGTGCAAACATCATGCAATCCTGTCTCCTATACAAAAAAAAGCAGGTTCAAGTTTTCATTTTTAAAGTTAAATGAAGCAAAGATGTTACTGTATTGATAATGTGCACACACAAACACGTTTGCCATGGCAAACACTTATAATAAATCAACATAATTTAGGAGTACCACACTACATATATAAGTGAAGATATTAAATATTTTTTCCAAAAAATCCTAAAACTGTTCTTTTTAAAAAGCATGTTTTTGAAAATGAAGTGTTGTAGTATAACCAAAAGGAGACCACTGATGTGTGAAATCATTTTGGGCAATTACACTCTATAAGAGTGAGGTTACTGACGATCTTTTTTCAGTGTTGCACTTTGAAGACGGTCCCTGGAAACCTCATCTTACAGTCAGCTGCATAGGGAGTAATGTTATTTGTTCAGCTTGGAGGATGGCGCGTTGTGATGAAAATTAAGTTGTAGCTCGTTGTTTACTTTAGTGAGGTTGGACAGAGGCGTCATTTGTATTTTGAAAACATTTTGGTTATGTTATTGATCCGGGAATTTCAAATCTGTGAATATCTTTCCAACAGAGCTGCATCCTCAAACGCAGCCATTTGCAACACCATTTTAAGTGCCAGCCTGTGATATAAATATCGAATGACAGGAAAAAGGAGAGTAATAATGACCTCATCAGCTTTCTTTTGCATTTTCTGGAATGATAAATGCTTTGGTGGACCAGCCCAAAATAGACAGCCCTTATTTTTCCTCGTCACAGTTTTGGCAACGCCAAAATGACAAATTCAGGTTTTTCAGAAAAAAACCTTTATTTAACAATGTGAGTGTAGTGTTCATGTAAAATTTTCATTATTACTTATTACTTATTTTTTTGTAAAGGCTTATTATAGCTGTGTATCAACTCCACACTGAGCCTGTACTGTAGCTTTTGCCTTTGTGAGCAATTTTACTTGTGTGGTGTGCGTCTGTGTTGCCCTCTAAATACTAGTCAGCAGTGGGGTTTCTGTGACACATTAAACATGGCTTAATAGTGAAAACTTCAAATACAAGTAGTCTTCATTCTACCTTGCTAGATTAACAGACAAATGCTTTGTCTGTTGCTGGACACATTTTCCCCACAAATAGAATATGTTAACGATATTAGCACAAGCCTATGGCATTTTATATTGCATTTATTATGCCATGATTAATCACACACAGGACTTTATAAGTTATTTTGTGGTGGTTTTATTGTATTCTCATTTTTTTTTGCTTACCTGTGAAATGAAACTTTATAATAGCGTCATATCCACTGAGGGAAATGGTTTTCAGCTAACAAAGATAAAGATCTGCGTAACATTGATGTGTAGTTACATTTCTGAGGAGGTACACATCAAGCTACAGAGAGGGGTAAGTATCTACGCAATGAAAGTCATGGAATTCTGGCACTTGGGCAGTGGCTTCTGGCACCAGTGGAAGACGCTGTCACATTGGCATGATACGTGGTCAGTCACTGTTATTGTGTAACAGCACCGGTGGTGTCAGGGGGACACGTGGTGGGACATCAACGTAAGACACACACACACACACACACACACACACACACACACACACACACACACACACACATACACACACACGGTACAATAAATGAACTGGCACAGCATCACATAATAGCAAAGTGAAGAGGCCATGATGCAGAAATGAAAAACTTCTTGAATTAGATTAAAGCAGATTAAGATTACTTATAATTAATCTGAGGTTATGGTGCGTAATGTAGTAATGTAAGCAATGATACACAGTGTCTCCTGATCTAAAAAACAGTGTTGTTGTTTGTTGGTTTCACCACATCCACCATACCCTCCACCTCTAAATGGCAAAGTCAGCTCATGTACTTTTATATGTACTCATATGCTTTCCCTGATATGATATGTGTGAAACGTATACATGTAATTTGCAGAAATGAACATTGCCAACATTTTCTTCTTGCAGCTGTGCTAGAGAAATGTTATGGTAGAAAGTCCTGTTGTTCTGCAGCTGAGGTTATTAGTGCCCAATTAATCCAGTTAATCCAACAGAGGGAACTTTTATAGTCTGTTGTCATTGTTAAGACTGTGTGCATTGATGTAAATGATGCTAAGGTTTTCCTCTGCTGACTTTGAAGCTAATGTGAGAAAAGCAGCTGCAAAGATGGTGTAGTTGAATCTCTTAGCAGTCTTCTTTCTCTCTGTTTCCAGGTTTTTTCTCGTTCGCTGTCATGCTTTATTTTTCTTGTATCTTTTGTTCTTTTTCTTCTCTTCATATTTATCTGTATTTATGTCTGTAGATGATCTTTTTTCTTGTTCGCCCTCTCTTTCCATCTCTTGGTGCATGTAACCCCACCCTCCCTCTCTTTCCGTCTCTGTCTCTCCAGTGACAGCTGGCCTCTGCTTTCCCGCCAACAAACCAGCTGTCCATACTCACCAGAGGTATTTGAAAAGTGTGTGTGTGTGTGTGTGTGTGTGTGTGTGTGTGTGTGTGTGTGTGTGTGTGTGTGTGTGTGTGTGTGTGTGTGTGCTTGTGTGTGTTTCAAATAACAGGCAGCTCCTTCTATGTCACACAGACTTTACAGACAGGAAGCAACATGACACTCTTATTAAAAGACCCCTCTCTTCTGCTACTGCAGGAAGGAGTAAATACACAATGAATGCACACACACACACACACAGCCAACAGTATTAGGTTAACACACTGTCATAGTCTCTGTTAGCACACAATTAAAGGTAAAGCTGTGATCCTATCTTGTTATCCATCTCTGCTAATAGTTATTTCCTGTGGAGTTTCTGCTGTGCAGTTCAGAGATCACCTGTCAATCAAACTTTATTGGTGCTACAGTGATATCATCCTCATTTTTCTTTCCTCTCATTACCTGCTGCAGTGTGAGTTTCTGTGGCAGGCTTGCCTGTCATTGTTGGTTTAGGCACTCGCCAGTGCCGCTCAATTCCTTTTCTATTTTTATCTATTCTAACTCAAATGTAAACATAAAGACATCTCTGAGGAGTTTTGTGAAAGAAGTGTCTTTGTGTGTCTTTTATGCCCCATTGCTACTGAACAAAAAACCCACAAATGCCCACTACAACATATCCTCATACAACAGGTCGTATGGTATTCTATGAATTAGTGGCCCACGAACGACGTTACATCCTTAGCGCAAAGTTACGCAATTATACTTTCAGAACTTCCAAACACTGGTCTCCTGGGGAGAGTACTGTTTTGTGACCCATCCACCACCCCACTTCTTTCATAAACCACAGTGTTGTTGAAACAAATTTTGATGTATCCACTACATATGTGCAAATGCAACATACAGTCATGGAAAAAATTATTAGACCACCCTTGTTTTCTTCAATTTCTTGTTAATTTTAATGCCTGGCTCAACTAAAGGTACATTTGTTTGGACAATTATAATGATAACAACAAAAATAGCTCATGAGAGTTTAATTTAAGAACTAAGAACTATTCATTTTCCATGGTTTTCTTGATAATAACCAAAATTACTTAACATCAATAGCTATGGCATTGTACCGCCAAAAACACTACTTTTAAGCATTCCATGTTTTCTTTTCTGTTTGCTTTAAACACATGATACACACAAGAGTTAATACTTGATTGCATAACCATTGTTTTTGATGACTGCAGCCATGCGTCTTGGCATGCTCTCCACCAGCTTCTGACATTGTTCTGCTGTCACAGCAGCCCATTCCTGTTGGACAAATTCAAACAAATTTTCTTTGTTTTTGGGCTTGTGGTTCTCCATTTTGAGTTTGATGATTTTCCACAGGTTTTCAATTGGATTAAGATCTGGTGATTGAGCAGGCCAAGGCATGGTGCGAATGTTGTGGTTCTCCATCCAGGCTTTAACTGACCTTGCCGTGTGGCAAGGGGCATTGTCTTGTTGGAAAATCCAGTCATTCGAGGCAGGAAAGAGTTTTCCAGCTGATGAAAGAAGACTGTTTTCAAGGGTAGTCCTGTACATGACCTGGTTCATTCGGCCTTCACACAAATTCCATTTGCCCTGTTCCACTCAGACTGAAACAACCCCAGATCATGACTGATCCACCCCCATGTTTTACTGTAGGGGCAAGACAGTCTGGGTTGTAAGCTTCTCCAGGCTTCCTCCTAACCAGTAAGTTGGCTGGAGTGGGCATCAATTCAAAATTGGATTCATCACTGAAGAGAACCTTAGCCCAATCATCAACAGTCCAATCCTTGTGGTCTCGAGCAAAGAGTAACCGGGCCTTCCTCTGCCTTTCATTGATGAAGGGCTTCTTGCGTGCTCTGTGTGACTTCAAACCAGCTTCAACAAGTCGGTTTCGAACTGTCCTTGCCGAACAAGTCACATTTCTCGACAGTGCCCACTCATTTTTAAGGTCCCTGGAGGTCTGACGACGATTCCTGACACAGGAACGGATGAGTGCACGGTCATCTCGTGGGGTAGAAAGACGTTTCCTGCCACGGCCAGGTAGCAATTTGGTAGTGCCATGTTCAGCTTGTTTTTTTTTGTTGTAATGAACGGCTGTCTTGGAGATCTTCAGTTTTTTCGCTACCTGTCTCTCACTCATGCCAATTTCCAGCAGTGCCAAGATGGCTGCCTTTGTGGCTTCACATAATTCTTTTGTTTTAGGCATTATGTGAGAGCTGACAACTTCTGAGTTGTGCTACGGCTTGAATGTAAGCAGGAAACCACTCTAGGCCTTTGCATGTGCAGTGCTGCTTGTGACATGAAATGGCCTCTTATATACCCTGGGAATCAATTAAGCTTAAGAATGTCAAATAGGACATAAAGTATTATGTGACCAGCTGCATTTTTTGTTGTGTTCATTGTATTATACGTTTAGTGGTACCAGATATTAGAATGAACAAGAAATTGAAGACAACAAGGGTGGTCTAATAATTTTTTCCATGACTGTATCTGTGGTTTGCAGAAACATACAATACCACCATCTTTTCTGACCAGAGACAACCAGCTATAGGTTTGAAAATGCCCAGAGATGAGATGTGCATTTAAATGACCATAACTTTGTGGTCAAGTGACCATGGCCACCATCAGCCAATCTGCAAGATTGTCAGGTTGCATGTTTTTACTAAGACACACTCTACATCAGACTGTGATCCTGAAGTCTATGTGTCTCATGTTAAATATCTTGGAATCATTCTCGATTCCACCCTATCCCTCTAAGAACAAGTCCTGCAAACAGCCAAATATACAATCTGCCAACTGCAGGAGCAAAAATATATTTGAATGCAATGATCATTCCCCATTTAACACACTGTATGACAAGCTGGACCCAAGCAAAATATATAGCACTGAAGTCCACTCTCTCTGTTTACAAGCAGGCTCTCAAAGTTATAACGCATCATCACTGCAAAATGCTTGATAAACATGACATCATCAGTTGGGAAAACCCAATGAAATACACTGACATCTGCCCGATGTATTAGATGGCAAGGCTCCTCCACCACTCAGCACTTTTATTAAACAGAAGAACTCAAACAGCAGATCCACAAGGTGTGCACTGAGAGGGGACTGTGTAATCCCTCACAGGTCCAGCTCCTTCAGCCAATCATGCTTTTCTGTCAGAGCTTCTAAACTATGGAACGATCTCCCATCTGAGATAAGAAACTGTAACATCTATCACACCTTCACAGAAAGGCTCAAGACCTGGTTTTTGGAAAATCAGACATGAACATTACATTTCAACACAGTGCCTGGTTTTTTTTTCACTAGCGACGAGTTTACATACAAAGTCAATGCAAACAGGCGACTGAGCGTGGAAATGTTGATTAATGCACATTGTCCTTATAAATAAATAAATAAATAAATAAATAAATACATACATACATACATACATACATAAAATGAAATCAAAGAATCACAAGCACATTTTTGAGCCTAAAAATATTATATTAGTAATACTCTACAATTGCAGGCTTCAAGTGTCATAACTTTAGAAAAGCAACCCTGATGTGTAAATTTGATCCTGCAGCATGTTCACATACAGGAACACATACACACACACTGATACAGTCAACAGTAAACCACATGCAGAGTTCTGGCTGTACACTCCAACTGACGGCAGCTGTGTTCGTTAACCCCTCGTCGCTCAAACATTACCACACAGCTAACCGCACAAACACACACACACACACACACACACACACACATATATGCAGAGGAAGCCTTGTAACACCCGTTGTGCCTCGTTAACTGCTCGGATTATCAATGTGAAGCAATGCATGTGGTCAAAGCGGCTCACTCGCTTATCAACACCATGGTACTACACACAAACTGCTCAATTAGTTCCACTGGCTCATGTCATTAGCAGACACATGAAAACACATTCACACAGGGCATAAGGACACAGTGTACAATGTGGCGTGTGTGTGTTTGTTTTTATGTCTGCCATCACGGTTTGCAAGTGTACCAGACCACCCTCTGAAACACACACACACACACACACACACACACACACACACACACACACACACACACACACACACACACACACACACACACACACACACACACACACACACACACACACACCTCTGTCGACCCTGTTTCTCTTCCTGTAGTAATTATGTCACTGTGTGTTTGGTCTGCAGACATGTTGACAGGAGACACGTGTAATTGTGAACACGCACTCACACACAAATGCACTGTTGCTTGTGTATCGTTCTCATTACCCAGTGTGTGTTTGTGTAAGAGCAAGAGAGAGTAGAGATGTGTGTATGTGTTAGTCTGTTTTCTTTGCCATCACAAGATGCCTAAAAACTGGGACAAACATATTTTTTTTTAGAAAAAAACAGTTCAAACTGGTCTATCCGCTCCAACATTTAAACAGATTTTTATACAACTGCATGCAGGTGATTTGATGGACTGCTTTGATGTGTTTGTTGCTGTGTACAGACAGCTCATCTCAAACTGGTTTTCAGAGTGCTGTTAAAGAACAATATCATCCCACATTGCAATGCATAAAAGAAATGGAAAAATATTTCTTTCTCTCAGAGTAAAGTTCTGTTTTTAGTAGCCTTCTTAAGTCTTCCAAAGGCCAAACTGTAGTTTTCTGTATTATACCAACTTTTTACTTGGGTGGGGTGGAAACCTTTCAGTATCATCAAAAACAAAATGCAACAAAGTGGAAAGTTTGGATGGAAACTTAGCTCAAGTTGTATTATATCAGCCCAGTCACCAGAAGAATAGGTTGGCATTGGACGTTTCTGCAAACTACAAATACGTTTTTGTACATTTCACACCTGTCATATCAGTGTTTCTAAAGTGACGTAGTATATTAGCTGACTTTGTCATTAGGAGGTGGAGGGGATGGTGGATGGATTGACACCTGGGTAAGGTGCCTGCCAAGCTGCAGACCATCGTTTTAAGCCAACATACAACAAAACTGGTTGTTTTTTATTGACTCATCACTGTGTTTCCAGTGGCTTTTTAGCCGCAGGAATAGTGCCACGTAAAGCGGCTGATTCTTACTGTTTTTTTTGCCTTGACCTAACCACACGTTATCTGCTACATAATAACATACAAATGTAACACATCCATTGTTTGCAGAAATCTTTAATGCAAACATTTTTTCTGGCAATTGGGTTGATTATGTAACAATATAACAGTTAATATAAGCAAGCCATGTTTTCAGAATTGAAGGTAGCAGAGATTACAGACCTGCCGCATGTAAACCTAGCCACATAAATGGGCCCTTCATAATTCAATAAATGCTGGCTCTTATCATCTGAACTATGTGGCATAAAAGGGACTTCCCTCTTTCTTCATCCAGGGGCTGCAGGTAAATCTTCTCTATTAGCATCAGCACCTGAGTCTCTGAGTCTTCCCCTCTGCTTTTCACTGTCCACAATTATGACATTGAGGAACAATAAAACACAGTAACACTGACTGAACTTTTTGTGGCTTAATGAGGTCGGTGGAGGCCCGCTGTGGAAAACAAACCAGGAACAAAAGCAGTAGACATGGAACAGTTCAGTGGACTGTTGTATTTACTCTGTTGGTTTGCATTGTACAAAAAGAGGGCAGGAATTCCAAAGGGAATTATTGTTTGTTATGGTAATGACCCCATTAGATATGGCTGGATGGCTGCATCCATAAACACACTTATTTCTCATGTGGCTGTTGATGCTACTAAGTTGAAAAGCACAGTATGCTTTACTTTCTTCATCTTCATCACAACAAGCAAGCAAAGAAAAGGGTACAATGGTTTGTTACACCGTACTTTGTTGTGACACTTCGTAAAGCAAAACTCTCTGCTAAGTGTGAACAGTGTCCAAGTGTTTGTTTTTTGATCCATCATTTGAAGAGCCTGTTACGTACATAAGCCTTGCACAGTAGTAGATCTGATATGCTTCTCATGTTTTATACTTTGTGCAAATTATGAAATTACATTTAAGGAGCAGGGAGAATTCATTAGCTGATACTGGAGCAGCTGAACCGCTTGAGGCACATGACAAAAATGCTGAAAGAGCACACCAAAATTAACCTAAACAACTACAGCTGTTACTGAACAGCAGTCAGTAGTGTGTTACATTTTCACATGAAAATAACAGACATGATGTGCAAAGGCCTTTACTGTGGAGTTACCATTACAGCAGCTGAATGGGAGACTGAGAGGGACAATGAGCCTTTTTTCAAAAATATAAAGGGATGAGGAACTTCTAACCCCTGTGACCTCATGTTATACTGGGCCACATCCAAAATTCCTACAATACCAGTGCAAGTTCTGCATAATGCACAGAGGGGAAAACTGAACTTTTGAGGTTGCTTTATGAGTGTCTTCTTGTATATCATGATCTTTACCTTTTCACAGGAAAACAACTTGTGAACTTTAATGAATATAACTCTGTTTTTAGGAACTTTCTGACCACAGAAACCTTAAAGGAAATCTTTCCGGAACCTGCATCACACTGTATTTCCACCACAGGTTAGTTCCTGGTTCAAACGAGGACCATGATCCCATGATCTAACTGTAAACATATGGAATGGGTCATATTAAGTTTAACATGTAAATCCCCTTCTGTAAAATCAAATTAAATGTACCTTCTCATACTGGAGGGAAAGTCCAACACTGGGGACTTCCAGGTCTGCTTCTAAACAGCAAAATGTTTTGTCTGTAATTCCAGCCCATTCTTATTCTGCAGTTGTCAAATACTGCCGCTTTGTTGGTGATTTCAGTGTCAGACTTTGGCTATGTTTACACGAAAACGATCCACTGAAAACAGAATTGTTTGTCATTTTCGTTTAGAAAAAAGTTCCGTGTTTAGACGACAACGTTTTGATAACAATCGCTGTGCACACAGATCTGCAAAAATGACCAAAAACGCTGTATCCACACCAGGCCAGTAGTTGGCGGTGTGATGCTTATGCTTCCTTCTACAGAGTGACGATGTATAAACACACAAAATGGCACCTGCATGAATGTTTGTCTGGATGGACGACGAGGTGGAGTTGCTACAGTAAATCTACACTATGATGGGGAAGCGTTGATAAATTCAATAGGGTGAGCAGCACAAGCGGAGCTCAAGAGTCCGCCATTGTTGTTGTGATGGTTGACTTTCTTGTGCATGTCCAAAAAATTGCACTCTGCAACCCGTTTTCAAAATGTTGCATTTTCAGGCACCCAAAATGCCGCTGTCATGTAAACTCTAACAGTCGAATATATGAAATGTGCCTTTAACATGGTGAATACTGTGTTGCTTAACAGCAACGTCATCAAGCAGCGCCTGTTATGAGTTGAGTCTGTTGAAAGTGCACCCAACACTGGTCAGACGGATACCTATGTGCTCCTGCTTTTTCTTTTGTCTCTTAACACAACAGTGATGGTTGAAGTACGTGTAACGACATCTGTAACATCTGTTCATGTTTGAAAAGGTAGTAGCCGTACAACTGGGCTTGGTAAGGTTGGGGTGTTTTTAAGTTGATGTAAAAATAAATGAGCATTTGTGAAATCCCACACTCGTCTGGAAGTGAGTTTCTGCCTGTCGTCTAACTCCAAAGAGCTACACAGACCCGAAACCATTACAAAACGGTCGGCCAAAATCCAACTAAAGTTTACCATTTTCATTTGAAATCGTTGTCCTATAAACAGGACCTTTGAGGCCAAAAGCTACCTTTCGAGGCAGTATGATATGCCACCAGTCGGCCAGGTGGCACCTGTTGCAGCACTATGATATGCCGACAGGTGGCATCAGTTCATATAAGGAACTGGAAAGTCCCAATAGGGTGGGCAGGAGGGGCGGTGGATGAGTCCAACAAACCTTGGACTTTCATCCATATGTAGAGCTAAACCATAATGTTCCTTCTTCTTCTTCTTCTTCTTCTTCTTCTTCTTCATGTGCTTTTTTAATTTCTGGGCATTGATTGTGGCATCCCAGAATGTCAGCAACAGACACAGGAGTATACCCAGCATGTAATATGTAGACAATATGTGACGACCTGGGATGAGAACGTGTTGATTACGGTACTCAAACTAGAGTGACAGAACACATTGCACCAGTGCACACGTGAGTTTTTTCCTAATTGTTGACTGACACACGCCTCGATTCAATTTCTGACAAAAGAATGAATATGTATCATCACTCATTTTTTATATTTGATGTATTACCCCCCTTCGTAGTTGTCACTTTTTCTATGCTGGTGACATTTAAACCTTTTAGATTTCATTTTTGTCTAAACAGCAACAAAACCTCTTAAATACTGGATGCCCCCCATCTGTCTGTCTGTTCCCGACTATATGATGTCATGCAAAAACAAAAAAGCGTTTGCAACTAACAGCTGAGGGCAAGAGGTGCACGCACACACATTTGACAGCCACTGTTAAAACAACACAGCAGCAGCTGCTGAGGAGACTGGTTTCATTTAGCACCAAACAACACCTCTCACACTCACGCCCAGACCCAGTCAGTGTGTGTGTTTGTGTGTGTGTTTCTTCACACTGTATCAGCAGACTGGAGCTGTCTGAAGTGAACAAGGTCCAGTCTGTCACTCACACACACACACACACGGAATGTTCGTGTGTGTGTGTGTGTGTGTGAGTGTTAGGGAGGCTGGCATTTGTCCTCACAGACATTTGTAGTGAACATTTCAGTGCCTGTGCAGCATCCTCAGCATGCACGACACACTGTTTCTATATTCTTTTGTAGATGCACTTAGAGCAGCAAGAGTTTTTGGTCAGGTTATTATTTTTAGAGACATTCATCAGCATTCACTATCAATTGTAAATCCACTGTTGGACTTATACTGACTTTCACACTAATGCTATGATGCAAAATAAACTGTATTTTAGGGTACATCCACACCATCTCTGCATACATATTTTAGCACTATTTCAGCAGACCAGTCACCAGAAGAAAACTTTGGCAATGTACATTTCTGCAAACCACAAATACATTACATTTGCATGTGTCATAGGTGTCATATCAGTGCTTCTAAAGTCACATAGTTTATGAGCTAAGTTTGTTGGGAGGTGGGGGGGGGGGGGGGGGGCTGCATTGCATAACACCTAGGCAAGTTGCCTGCCAAGCTGCAGACCATTGTAAGAGACCGACAAAAACAAAACTGGTTGTTTTTTAATGATAAGTCACTGTGTTTCCAGCAGATTTTTCAGAACTTGATGTGGATGTTTTTGGCAACTAATTACTGTTTTCCAAGATGGGATAGTGCCACCAAAACCAGGAATTTCAAGCCAAAATATGAGCTTCTCCATCTCAACCAAGTGTTTTTTGTGCCCTAATCTATTCATACACATCTTGGTACTACAGTTTGTATGACATCCTATGAAGTGTCTGCCCATGAATAACATCATGTCCTTAACTTAAAGTGACATAATTAAAGTTACAGGGGTTGGTCAGGTTTAGGAAAAGAAACATGGTGAGGACGTACCTAATAATGACAAGAGGTTCACTCAGTGTTCACATGGTTCCCAACACCGGTCTCTCAGGGGAAGTCCTGTGTTTTTTGACCGATTAACCACCTCAACCTACCTCCCAAATGGACCACTCAGGAGCGCTTCCTTCTGTACTCCCAACAGCACATTAGTCCCGTGACCACAGCCTTCCAAAATATGTGGTTTATGCACAAATTACTGGCTCATCATTACATGGGATATGTATGAATTTTGGTGGATTACTGTTTGTAGGAAAATGTCCGAACAGTGCATGAGAACAGTGTGAACCACACATTAATCAAACAGATCAACCAACACATTAACCAAACCAAATGTTAGGTTTCAATGTACCCTCTACATAATATGCAAATGTAAAGTTTTCATGTTTTAGAATTCCAATATTTATTCTGGCAATATATGTAGTTGGTTTCAGAAATAATCTCTGTCCAAACTAACACGCCTGAAAACGTGTATGGGGCAAAAGTAAGACCACAGAATTCTTTGCTTGGGCAGACCACAAGGTAGAACTGTCACTGATACAAATACATGCAGCGGCCAAGGCGGTGGAAAACATGAAACAAATATGGTATGACTGATAAGCCCCAGTCAGGAAGCAAAGTGGTTTTCGGCATCATCATTCTAAAAAGTTTCTGCACGTCCATACTAAAACGTAGTTTTTAAAGTAGGATGGAGTCAGTAGTGATTTCAAAAGTCTGTGTTTAGGGCGTTTGAATACGTTGGAGTAGTGTGGATGCTACATGTTTTAAAATGAAAATGTATTGTGGCCTCAGTCTTTCTGTATCGACAAAGTCCACATGACCTGACTTCAATAACAAAGTACTTTTGAAATGAGAAACAGGCCAAAAATTCTCACTAAGTTGTGAGGTTTTACTTTTCCCTGTAGTATTTGGTGTTTGACTTGTTTCAGAAAGACAACGCTGGAAACATGAGTGAGAGGGAGTAGTGTGTTGTGTTGGAGTACAGAAATCTTCAACACGTTTTCACTCTGACCTGCAGCCCTCCTGCTAAATACTTCAAAGCTGTTTTCACATCTATCACTTAAACACAAAACCATTGGAAAATAGGATCCAGGTCATCACTTTTGAACACTGTTCATAATTTTGTTTTCAACATTATGTTCACTGAAATTTCATCTTTAGTATCTTGAGTACATTTGTTTATTTATATAGAGGACCTGTTGTAAATAACTCTGCAACTGTAGTCAAAGTTGAGCCTTGTTGTAAATACAAGAAAGATTTCCAATGAGTATGTAATGCTAAAAAAAAGCAGAAAATATCTAAATGTGTTGATTGGGTTTTAACCTCAGCAGTGCTACCTACTGACATGATAAACCACGTGTTGAACATGCTGAGTATCAGAAACACTGACAATGTGGAAAATAATCTTTTTATTATTGTCACAGGATGAAAAGGATTCTGCAGATTCTGTTTTTTAAGGCGATTTCCAAGTGACATGATAAAATAGTGTATGGATTACGTTCCCAGGGATTTGATGAAAGGAAGTCTTTATTAACCAGATGCCCCAAGGGCTCGCTAGTCACTGTGCTGTTGCATCATAGTGAGCAGCTGGCACCAAATGGCCTGTGTGTGTGTGTGTGTGTGTGTGTGTGTGTGTGTGTGTGTGTGTGTGTGTGTGTGTGTGTGTGTGAGAGAGAGAGAGAGAGAGAGAGAGAGAGAGAGAGAGAGAGAGAGACGCTGCCAGATTCCAGGAAACAGGAAACTGACTGGCGGGAAAATTACAGCAGCAGGGGGTCCAGTCTTTTGTCAAAACATAATCCAGTGGACGCTCTTAACACTCTGTTCACCCACCACCCCCATCCTCCTCTCCCCAAGTACACACACACTCACACACACACACACACACACACACACACACTCTCTTTCTTTCTTTGGACATTCTTCCAGGAAGCAGGGCCGGCTGCTGCTTCCCTCCTCAAGAGTGAACTGAAGAGGGGAAGTCAGGGATTCCTTGTTGGTTGAGAAAGAGTTTGTGTGTGTCTGTGTTTGTGGTCGAGTCCAGTTGGTCAATTGAAAGGATTTAAGGAGCCATACGGCCTGAAGGAGGATCAAAGGGAGAGAAAAGGGACATGGCTGTGAACCTGATGAACAAGAATGTATAAAGAAAGAGAACTAGGCTGATGAGACAGTTGCTAGAAGAAAATGTTGGATAAATGTTGCAGGGATATCTTACATTTGTGCATATGTGAAATGGCTGCCAAGCTGCAGACCAGGTCAGACCACTGTTTGAGACCGAAATACAGCAGAGATTGCTGATTAAGTGTCAATATTTGACTACACTGCTAAAAAAACACCTGAGGGAACACTTAATCGTCATAGTAGAACACCAAGTCAGTTAAACTTCAGTCTGTCAATTTAGGCAGCACAAGTGATTGTGAATCAGTTTCACCTGCTTTGGTGCAAATGAAAGTGACAACAGGTGCAATGGAGAGGCAAAAGCAAGACAACACCCAAAAAGGGAATGGTTTGCTCTCTCCTTATCCTTCCTGAATGATTCTTTTCTAGTTTTGTGTTCTGCTAGTGTCCTTGTCACTACTGCAGCCCAATCATGTTGCACAAGTAGTCCAGCTTCTCCAGGATGGCACATCCAGACATGTGGTCACAAGAAGGTGGTCACATCCTCAAGTGGAACCTGTGCTCAAAGCCCTGCACTGTGCAGCTCGCCAGAAAACACCAGAATTGGCAAAATTGCCATTGGCACCCCGGTCTCTTCACAGATGAGAGCAGGTTCACACTGAGTACATGGGACAGGCGTGAAAAAGTCTGGAGACGCCATTGTGATGCCTGATGCTGCCTGTAACATCATCCAGCATGACAGGTTTCGGTCACACAGACCTCCATGTCATAGCCAACGGTACAGTGACTGCTGTTAGGTACAATCATATTGTCACCAAACTAATCTATATAAGTTCTTTTTCACATATGATTACAATCTATATATGTTATTTTATTCTGATAGTCCACCCACCCTCTCAGTTGCTCTTCATGAGGTTTCTTCTTTCTTGGTGGGTAGTTTTTCCTTATCTGAATTGAGGGTTGAAAGACAGTGCTACAGGAAATCCCAGCAGCATTGTGTTATCAAGGCTGAAGTGGGTGTTTTAATCCAGTAACATTTATAGCTTTTGCCAGTCATCCTCTCCTTCTGTTTTTACAGCACTGCCTTTTGTCAAAAGGCAAATCCAGAGAGAGTGTGAATATGTGTGTGAAGGACATTATACAGGACAAGAGATAAAAAAAAATAATTTAATTTTACCACACAGGAGAACAAGCTATGGTAAAATAAGGGGTAGAGGAGCAATATGAGATGACGCTGGCTTGATGGATGTAACAAGGCCAAAGACAAAGTGAAATATCCTCCCTCACCAGCTTGTTGTGACACGGTTGTTTGTGCGACCTCACTGGAGTCAAACCCCGGCACAGTGATTTATCAACCTCTGTATAACAGTCACTAACTGCCTGGAGTCACCATTTGTCTCTCAGCTTCAACGACATGTTCGTTTCTCAACTGTAGTCACCATTAATCTTTATAACTTTTTAATTTAATCAGCCGTTTAAAAACTCCTATCAGGGCTGAAAATACTTCCTGGTACTTTACAAAAAGACCCATAAATCACTAGCTAAAGAGCAGATAGAGTTGCTGTGGTCCTGTGTGTTTTACTGGCACTAAGTGTACTGTCAGTGTTGAAGGTTTCATTCCCTGGGTACAAAAAGAGCAAAACACTCACAGTCTCTCAGCACAGAATGAACATATATCAACAGTGTGTGATAGAGTTGTTATTTTGCTACAAATTCAGACTTCTTCTTGTCAGCTTCTTCCTCAACTGCTGATGATTAGCAGTGGATGTTTTAAAACATTAAATATTTGAATAAAAGATGCATTACAACAAAGCTGTGTTTTCTTGGTGAAATTGGAGCCTGAATCCTTCCTTTGCTGGAAACCAAGAAATATATATCCCTTTTCCACCAATACTAGCGAGAGTACGCTGTTATTCTAAATACAAGGAAACTGGACTACCTTGTGTGTGTGTCACATTCATCATCAAAACAGAACAGGTCAGTAAAGAGTAGAAAGCAGTATGGAGGCCAGTGAGAATGTTACACCAATTACATTCTTTATGTATCTGCTACCTATTCGGTCTCTCTTTCGAATTCAGTGCTAACTAAATTGGAATGATGTTTGAGCACTGCTTGGAAGAGTGGATGGTATTTTGTGGCAGCTTGTCATTGCATCACACCAGCAAAGGGACTAAAATTAGCAGGTCCACCTATCCATCCAGCTGATAGAAGCAGGTCAGAGCCGAAGCTGATAAATACCTATGACTACTGCAGAGTCAATGCTGATTGTAACCTTTCCCATAAATACAAAGGCCAGATATTAGTGCGTGTTGTTTAAATGCCCTGAGTAATAAAATACAACATGTCTTCTTTTTAGTATCCGTGTTGTTTCCACATTACAACTGCAAGCTCATGAACACATCAAAGCCAGAGGAATGAGTGTTTGAGTAGCTTGTGGGTGCACCATTTTTAATCAGCCCTCACTTGTTCGTTCAGCGCTCTTGCTGCATCACAATCACAGATGTCCCACCTAAAGACAGCAAATCATTTTGTCTGATTCAGTGAGTAAAACTGCCTGTCTGTTGGGACTCGAGTCCGATTCCATTGTTTCCTGTTCACCCACTGTAGCAGGCAGCACAAGCACCTACGAAAACGCTGAGTGGGAAAAGTTAGAAATTCATGAATACTGGGATGTTCGATAGGCTGACCTGGTACATACCAGAGACTGAAACGAGTTGTTCAAAAAGATTTGTTTGTTAGTTTTTGCCCATCATCATCACAATATGGGCATCCTGACAGCCTGATGGAAAGGTGCATGTTACATAACTAGAATTCTCCTGTGATATTCCAGCTGGGTACCTTTGTTCCGTATAATAATCAAAATATTCTCATCCCGACTCGTCAAATACTGTCACTTTGTCAGTGGATCTAAACGTCAAAATATGGTGTGCTAGGTACCCTCCAACGTCAGTTTGGAAGTTCAGTGATGGCGTGTCAATTTACACTGGTTATATGCATTGTGTCTTTCCAAAATACATTTTTGCTTTTACAGGAAATGAACAGTTTCTGCTCATTACATAAATACAGTCTTTTTCAAAATAAACCAACAACATAGGTTAAGCCTTAAGTTTAGGCAACAAAAGCACATGGTAGGTTTAGAAAAAACATCATATGTCATGTGATGTATGTCTCTCAGCATGCGACACATACTTGAGAGAGAAATTTATTAATGGGATAAACCCCTTGAGATGCGCCATCTTGTTTGCGAGGGGGTCCCACTTGCACACTACTTACTACTTACTGTCATTAAAATAACTCCATTGACTTTTGGTGTCTCATGGGAAACAAACAGAGGGCCTATGGACTTTCTCGCTCTTTATACCAGGGTAGCTGAAGTGGCATTAAAAACTGCAGCAGCCCAGTTATTATCACACTGCTGCAAAGGGTGCTTCTGTGCGTCAGTGCCTGATGCTATCGTCCACTGACGAAGCAACAGTATTTGACCAGTTGGGTTGTTGCCCCCTGTGTCAACAGTGTTTTTTAAACAGGAATTGTGCAGTCTAGAGCTGCTGCAAGAACCAACAATACGTCATATCATTTTATAGTTTTATTTACTAAAATATGTATGATTGGCCATGGTTACACAGTGGTTACATAAGCCTCAAAAACAGCCCCAACTCAGCCCTGAGCAAGAGTGCTCATTCACTACTGACCAATCAATGGACTGCAGTGTTCACAGCTCCACCGTTTTATTAACAAATCAGTGTGCTATACATACCCCAAAAATGGGGAGGGTGAGGAACGGTTACATTGGTACCATCCACAAATTTTCACAGTTGAAACGGAAAAATATGTACCAAACTGAACTGCACCGTACCAGACTGCTTGGTGGGAATGGGGCCTCATACAACACTGAGGTGTCCTATTGTGGAGGAAATAAGGTGGTGGACATCTGGTGGCAATGGCCCTCATTCACATCAATTGGCGTAGGAAAACGGGCGCAGAGTACCACCACAACAAACAAACACAGCAGGTTACAACAATAGACTGTGGCTTTGCAAACACAGCACTTGACGACCACTCAGATCCGCCCTGACATGGAAATGACTTAAAGCAGCTGATATCCTTTACAATGGGCAGCCCGGGAGGAGATGATGATGAATATTAAAGGCATGAATTGTTTTCATATAGGAAATAAACAGCTCATTGGCCTCATGTGGAACTGCAACATTAATTGTAAGTGAGGATGCATTCACAGCAATTAAAGGTTTTTTGAAGAACTTACTCATAACAAATGCCTTTTCAGAGACAATGTCCTGCGTATTCATTGATAACCAACAGACTTTTCTTTAAGAACTCCAATTAAAACCTCTAAGTTAGGTATGTGGACTGAATAACTGGGTTTTTGGAAGAAGAACATGTTGCTATTGAGTTCACACCAGAACCAAAAACCAAAACCTCAGAAAAATAAGAGGTAAGGCAGCGCTTTAGCAGTCAAGAGCTCCTACAGGATTTCGCAGGCTGTTTTTGGGATTGTTGCAGCCTAAAAGCTGATTTATTGGCAGCACTTATTTAAAAAATGTGATCAATGTTGTGATTTTTTTCTCAGGCATTTTTTTGCAATTAAATTGTGTAAGCAAGCAAATTTTTTTGCAATATTTTTGTATTATTCATGAACTGGTTCCATTGAGAAAAAACCTGCACTGTTTTGAGTGTGATTTATACTACACTAACGTTACTAATCTGCATGTTTAATCTAACTCACCTTGATTCTTTCAGCATGAGCAATGAATCTGGATGCAACAACCTCTGTCATGGGGATTTTTCCTGCCTGTTGTCTATATCTGTAAGTCATTTTGTGGGTGTGTTTTGTGGTTAAAAAAAAAAAAAAATTGATGACTTTTGTGTTTCACCACAATGTTGCACACAGTGCAGAACAGTTTACCCCTGCTTTTGTACAGAATATGAGAGAATTGCCATGCACAGACTTTAGCAGTAATTTTTGTTGGTAAATGTGAGATGTTCATGTGACACATCTGCACCTTCACAACCAGAAACAAGGAAGTGAAATTAGCATTGTTGTGCAGAGGCCTGCTATGACTGGTTTACAGGAACCTATAATTACTGGTCAAATGTGCGGAAAAGTTTGAACAAAAGCTGGAAAAAATTGAGA
Organism: Epinephelus cyanopodus; assembly: GCA_026686955.1. Taxonomy (NCBI): domain Eukaryota; kingdom Metazoa; phylum Chordata; class Actinopteri; order Perciformes; family Serranidae; genus Epinephelus; species Epinephelus cyanopodus. The sequence goes on along the minus strand of CM048918.1, from coordinate 7,594,376 downwards.
GGTCATCTAGAATTCACAGGGATGGGTTGTAATTTGTGTTAGCTATTAATATCCTGACATGGCAACATCCTGGAGGGGCTGTGTAAAGTACCACCAACCCAGCAGATCCGGGAATCACCTAAGTTTGGTTCACAGTTAGGAAATGCCTGATTTCACAGTAGCTTTTCAAAGAAAAAAAACAAAAACTGCAATGCAAGCTGTGATGTTTATTGGTGTTTTATAGAGTGTGCCGGTAAACCCGGAACTCCGTTAGCGCTTTTAGCACTTCCAGTTCTCTTGTCTAAAATTCAATACATTTTTTGATTGGGATTTTGGTAAAATGCCTCAAATAAGGTCTGTGGTTAACAAAAGCTTAAGCGAGTTTCAGATTTTGTTCTACGACATAAAACATGTCAGTAAATACCCTACTTGTGAATTTTGAGGCTTTTAGGTGTCGTAAAAAAGGCGGTTGCTAACAAGTTTCTCAGTACTACTACAAACCCTGTTGGGGACATTAAACGTCATCACCCTCGAACGGGTGAGAGTGCTGGCAGTCTGCCATTACAGCTTCTTAATTAGCTTAAACAGTCCGATTTCCCCATTATACAATGTTTTTAAAATAAAGCGGCCTGTGTTGACTGAAGTTCTGCAGCAGCAGTTAACATTCAACACTGAGCCGTTAATCTCACACCAACTCTGAAACAGCTAGACTTTGACATTAAACCTATTAATAACCGTTAGGTAACCATAGGTGTGTGATGATAACAGTTAGCCCTGTCACTGTGTGTGTGTGTGTGTGTGTGTGTGTGCCAGGCAAACTGCTCCAAAAGCCTAGTCTCAAGGTAAACAGAGAAAGAGGGGCTTAGCAAATCAATACGCTGCACGCAGCTCTACAATAAAACTAGATTTAGTCACATTTACGGTGAAGTTGTGGTAAATGGACAAATTGCAAGGTTGTGCAGATTTCTTTGGGATTAGCTTAATTTGCATTAATAGTTGCGATCGCAACATCCTTGAGGGGCTGAATTATTTTGCATGCACCACTAATGATGAGTTGAGGATTATGCTTTGTGGGAAATCCAAGATATGTTCTTCATTATACACTTAAAACCTGGTATCTTAAAGTCAGTGTTCTGTTTCAGTTGCAATCATGAAACATTTTCAGTTAACTACAGATCTGATTTATAAGCTATCAGTGATACCAAAATCAAATGTCCAGGAAATAAAGTTGGAATAATTAAAAACATATACCATAGCATAAAAGTAGTGCTATCAGATTGTTACATCTAGTCAGTATTCATTTTTTAAATGCAGAGAGTTGCAGTGGCAAATCTATAAGAATTTTTTTTTTTACCATATGCAGCTCAGCCACGTGAGTGTCAGGATGAGCTGTGGTCCTTGATTAAGCCACAGAGGACAGTTAGATCAGATTCTGTGTGCTGGTATTGTCCTTAATACTTCACTGTGGTGTATATGGGAACATATGGAGCAGCTTCTGGACAATGGAGCTCTTGTCATGCTGGCCTCAACAAAGAGGCCAAGACAGGCTCAGACAGGGGGCCGACAACCATGCTGTGTGTGTGTGTGTGTGTGTGTGTGTGTGTGTGTATGTGTGTGTGACAGAGAGAAAAAGAGAGAGAGAGAGAGAAGAGAGAGAGAGAGAGAGAGAGAGAAAAGCTTCGTACTTTCAGTGTTTTTTGTTTGTTATTCCTGTTTTGGTATCATTTAGTTTATGAGACTTTTCTGAATAATTTTCTGTAAACAGATTTCTAACCAAAATTCTTCAGATCATTTGTTAGTCATCTGGTTATCGTTAAAAGTTTGTGTTTTTTTGTTTTTGTTACGTAATCTATAAGATATTACATCTCATATGTGTCTGCAGACCATAAAACATACCCGACACTGTGTTTCTGTGTTGTACCAGCCTCTGTAAATCCGCTCCTCCCTCGTCTCCACCCAAACCACTGCTAACTGACACGGCACGTGATATTTCCCAGCCGAAGTTACACTATCATGATCATCATGATTTTATGCAGACATAATTTTGCCATAGTGGTGGTATTTAGTCCTGATATTAATCTCTAACCTTATCAGAGCTCTGTAATAAATGGCACTCTACCACATTTAATAAGGTGATTTGTGATCCAGTTGGAGGTTTTGCTCAGCTGAAATGTGTCAGTATATTTAGTAAGTAGTAAGTAAGTTTTTGACTCTCAACTGTAACTAATGAGAGGATTTTTGTCTAGTCAGTGTTGCACAAGAAATCACATGTCTCTCTATCTAAAGAACATTCAAATGTGCAACTTTGTATTGCATAGACAAACATGAAATAATTAGAATTACAGCCCCAGAGATATATGCCTTTGTATACCAGTCAAAGTTTTCTTACAGTTTACATCCATGTCTGTGAAAACATGAATGCTTCACACACATCTTCCCCAGGCAGCACATAGATCTCTACAATCAGGGCAGTTTTAAGAGTCACCCATTCAGTATCTGACCAAATGTCTCCCCTTCTGTTCCTGAGATATGACATTGAGAAACTGCCAGAAAAGTGTTTTATGCAAAAAATTAAGCTGATGTTTGACCTTTCGGATATAAAATGTAATGTGTGTGAGGTTTTGTCATAACTGACATATGAATTCTGGAGTTATGGTCAAAAACATGTTTTGGAGGTCACAGTGACCTTAACCTTTGACCTATTACCACCAAAATCTAATCACTTCATTGTTGAGACCAAGTGAACATTTGTGCCAAATTTGAAGAAATTCCCTCAAGGTATTCTTGAGATCACATTCAAAAGAATGGACCAGACAGACGGATGGACAACCCAAAAACATAATACCTTCAGCTACGGCAGAGGTATGAAAAAAGTGTGGCACTTCCTGTGTGCAAGATAGGGCTATGAATCCAAATTCAGTGCTTAATAACACTGTCCAAATTGTGACTATAGTAGTCAACAAGATCTTGCTCATATTCCCTATCTTATTTTCTTATTCTCTGGTCAGACATGACCTCATTTAAATAATTATTTTGTTACTTTTAAATATTATTTTACTTGCAGGAAAACATATTCTTTAGGAAAAAGGAACAGCCCAGTTGCTAGAAGAAATTGTTGTTATTGTACGTTTCTGCAAACCAAGAATACACTACATTTGTATGTTTCATATGTATCATCAACATTCCTAAAATGGAAGGTGGAGGGGATAGTGAATGGTGTGTTGCCCAGGCCAAACACCTACCAAGCTGCAGACCACTCTTTGAGACCAACAAACAATGAAACTGACTGTGTTTAAGTGGGGTATTGCTGTTTTTCCAGCGGCACCAAATATGAAAGTTTTGTAGCAACCAGTCACTGCTTTTCCTGCAAGAATAGTGGCACAAAAAACAATGTTTTTCCAAAAGGTATTGTTTCCCCAAAAATGAGTATTTTTAACAAAAACATGATCTTTCCCTAACTAACACCAACCAGTGGTGTTGAAACATAAAGTTTCAGTTTATCTATATAATAATACTATATATATATATATAATATATATATATATAATAAGATGCAAACATTAGTGGATCTTCGATTTTAAGAAACATAAGATGTCAACATTTTCAAGCAACCACAATATTACTTGCAATTATTTTGAAATCTTTCTACAATGCCCAGTATGAGTACTACAGTAACACTGCCAATAAATACTGATGTCTACAACTAGCTCTCTGAACTGGGTGCAGACTCAGTCACACTTTATAGGAACAATTAGTGGAAATAAAGACATATATCATCTTATGGCATGACAATTCATTATAGCAATGCACTGTACATATTCATTTTTGCAGCTGCAAGAACTTCAAGAAAACACCTACATACTCAGTCACCCACACACACACATCCCACACCAACAGACAGTTATGCTGGATATATAAAAACAGATTAAGTTGCTGTGTCACTAGACCAGACCGCACCACCACACACAGGCACAGAGAGATGATTCATCTATATGAAAATACAAGAACATTCAGGGAATAGAGGGTGATGGTAAAATATGTCTATTCCACCAATAAATAACTCGACTAATATGTTGAAGACGATAGACAGTAAAAAAAAGACAGAGGGTAAAACAAGGAGAGAGAAAAAAGAGACATAACGACAGTCGGTCTGTTACCAAACCAACCGACCACAGGGAGGAAACCACACTGGATTACAGTTATTTAACCCTGAATGCTCACACACACACAGACACACACACACACACACTCTCACACACACACACACACACACACACACTACAGTAACGTATCAGTGAGGCATTGTGATAAGAAATGTCTGTTGTGTGTTTTACAGTTTGTTTTTGCAGCCTCTTCAAAATGAACTGTCACTCACATTTTACACCAACAGATGAGCCAAGCATCAAACTTTTGGCAACACATGCAAGTGAAATACATTTTTGGATCAGTAACATTTTCCCTTAGATTACACTGTCAGCTTTATATGATGATAATACGATATGAAGATATCATGCACCTGCACAGGACCACCACCCATTCTTAAAAGAACAATGTGTAAGCTTTAAGGGGATTTGGTGGCTTCTAGCAGTAAGTATTGCAGATTACAACCAGCTGAAACTTCTCCTGGTTAGAATTCCTTCATTTAGGAGGTCTTTAATAAGAGCTAAATTATCTGCAAAGGTCACTTCCTCTCGAAAACAGATCAGGTAATTTAAACCAGTAAAACAATGAATAAAGCTGTTTCACATGACAACTCAGTGTTTCTCTGACGCTGCTCATCGCAGGTGGGCTGCTAACTATGGTAGCCTGGAAAGCATGAATGGCCCTATCTAGAGCCAGTGTTTGGTTTGTCCGTTGTGGGCTACTGTAGAAACATAATTGCCATACAATTTGAAACAACCTCTTCTTCCTCGCTCTATTTCAGTCAGCAAACAATAACACTGTTCAATTTAGCCAATGTCTGGTCAGCAATGGGACCAAACTCACCATGTAGATATAAACTCTATAATTTACATGTTTTCATGTTTCTGTTGTCAGACAACTGAAGAGGCATAAAATGGTGATTTGATCGCAGCTCATAAATGCTACCTGTTAACAAGGTAAATGGTAAGTCATGCACTGCTGTGCTGAGATGTTCATCAGTCAATTTTATTTTATGAATTTTATCATCTGGCAAAAATAATTAATATATTCTAGTTTCAAACAACAAACAACAAAACCATTTGTGATTTAGCGAGTCATTGCTGTGTTCCAGAATCAGAGATAGCAACAGCAGCAAACAATGTCTTTATAAATGGGACAGCTGGCAGGACGGGATCATGGGCAGCATGGATGTGACGTTTGGACGACATGTTATGCATGCAATCCACTGCACAACCAGGTGGTAGCAGTTAGCAGCTAATTCAAAGAAGAACAGCGGCTGAAAATGTCCGCAAATTGGAAAAACAATGAGGTCCAGGAGCTCCTTACCCTCCGAGGAGAGGACGAGATCAGCCGCCATACAACAGGGAAGGTGAGTGACTGTTATTGCTATCTCAGTGCCATTTTATTGTTTATAAAGCGCTGCTGAGGCGTATTTGATATGTCACACCAGCAGCCAGTGCGGTTGTATTATATGTCACTTTCATTATGCTTCTTATGATTTGCCATGCTGTCAAAAATCACACACTGGGTCAGCATGATGCTGCCATTGTTTGGTTCCGTGTAAAAATATTAAGGCAGCATGAAGAAGTGACATTGTAGCATCCCTATACCCCATTTTCACCAAAATTAGCATGTGTACACAGGTTTTTCATACACATGTAAACCCACTAAAAATGGGCTATAGACTCCTTTCTAATTGCCAGTAGACTAGAGCCGTGTACATACATGTCTTTGCAGTACATGAGTATGTCTTTCCCTCAATGTTTTTTTTTGTGTCATGTTCAATGTCAGGGACGGGCCATAAAACAGGTCAGTAAACAGTAGAGAATGTGACCATGGCTACATCTTTTTATGTATCTCTTACTTATTCAGTCTCTCTTTCAAACCCGGTGCTGACTAATATGGAACAATGTTTGAGTGCTACTTGGGCAGAGATGAACAGTATTTTGTGGTGCGTCATTGCATGTCACCAGTCAAGGAGCTAAAATAAGCGCATTCACCCAGGTATTGTGTTTCCATCAATACCAATTGGACCCGGAGCCAATAAATACCTGTGACTACTGTGGACTAATTTAACCCGGGTGAGAATGCTGATTGTAAACTTTCCTATTGCATTAAAAAGCCAACTGTTAGCAGGTGTTAGCTGCTTTTTGTGCAGTGGAAAAGGAGCTTGTTTAAAAAGGGCCATTTACACCGTCTGAAACATCTCTGCAGTGTCCATACAGAGACACAATGCACACTGTTCGAAATGCATCATTGCTCCCGCTGTAAAAGTGTCAATGGTACAATACACAACAACAGGTTCAAACTGCTTTTGTGTACTCAAGGTGGTCAATGAGTTTCAGTGACAGTTGGAACCTGAACTCACCATGGATGTAAAATGCTTTAATATAACATAGCAAAGATTTAAAACACATGAAAACAGCTGCATCAGTCATTTGCTAACACAAAAGACACACTGACTGCTCTAAGGCAGTGGTGAGGTAGTGGTGGAGTTCTCCTCTGTTCTGTTTTTCAACATTAACACCAGTCAGCACTCCAGAAAAGCACTATTTTTTGAGACTTCACTGGTTGACGTGTCTTCTTTTTAGTTATTTGACAGTAACAAACGCACAAGCACAACTTTGCAAGGTTAGAGGACTGACAACAGAACTTGACATGCATCTTCTGTGTAGAGGCCATCAATACAGACAATGATCGCCTCTCCAAGTGACTGGGAGAATGGGGCAGATTTACATTCTCCTCGCAAATACTGGAAAAACTCCATATGTAACCATGCACAAGCACAAGGTTTAGACTGGGGATAGACTTTTGCAATTCAGTCTGTGGCATTACTTAACATGGTTTTTGCATTTCAGCATCATTAAAAGGTTGTTTGATAGTGTTCACCATGGCAGACACTGATCTGGTGTTTATTGAAAAAATCCCCAACCTTTCCAGTGACAAACTTTATGTATACAGTATACATTCTACAAACTGATCGTTGAGATTTGGTGACTGATAGATCTACAAGTCTCCATCAACAGGTGACGTGTGTGGTGTCATCAATAAGTCTTTGTAAAAGCCAGGTTGAGAGCACAAGCGTGGACCCAAGTTAGAAATCCCACATCATCCCATTCAGAAAAGCTTGTTTTGTCCCATGTGTTACTGTGGAACAGTCAACACTTTTCCACTCTGCTACCTTTAAATCATTTTTACTGACCTCAATTTGCATTTGAACACAACAATGTGATGTTGATGAAACCTTCCCTGCTGAAGGAGTGGCTGACCACCACTGAACCACATGGCAGGATGTTTTCCGATCTCTCGTAAATGTAAGGCCATCAATGTAAAATAGAAAAGGAGAAAGCAGTGACACTTTAATTCATACAAAATCTCTAAAGATTTTTTATGACTTGGTCATAATATGCTTGGCAGATCACCATGCTTGCTAATGTGCACATTTTGTGTGTTGTGTCAATACATTTTACATACAAACAAACAAAACATACTTTATCACTTTTATGCACTTTAGTATTTTAACCAATGACATCATTTCTGCCTCCAAGGCATCTCTGACTCTGACGTGTTCAGGAACTAAAACCCTTTTCACAAAACTGGGTGGGTACGCCTTGGACAGATCATCAGTTTAGTGCATTCACACTCCATTTACACCTGTGGGCATTTTGGAGTTTTCAATCAACATGGCTTTGGGATGACAATGGAGCACACATCTGACACAGACATGTAGAGACTACAATTACTCTTCTGAGTATCACAAATTGTTTATTTCAATATATGTTATATGTTTCAGCAAATCACAAATCCATTAAACTTTCTAAGTTAAACTTACAAAATAGCTTAAACTTTATAGCTCTTTACCCAGTGAACAAAAAACTCACTAACATCCATTAACATCTGCCTTTTTTATTTAATGGGAAAGGTTACCGTAGGGACTCACACCTGGGCAGTAGACACTGGTATTTATCGGCTCCAGCTCTGATCGGCTCTGACTGGAAGGTTAGAAAACACATCACCTGGGTCAGCGTGCTAATTTTAGACAATTTGCCAGGGATATGCAATAACAGGCTGTCAAGATACTGTCTGTCTTTGTCCAAGCAGTGCGCGGACATTGTTCCAATTTACTCTGCACCGAGTCTGTTGCAGGCTGAAAAAGTGACAAATATAAAACAAACCTAGCTCATCACATACCACTTCTTGGTCAGATGACTTTCATGTCTACATGTTACATGGTAGGTATCCTGGGTTCATCTGTTGTTGACATTCTGGGACACCATGTCAATTTATGCTTGTTACATGCATTGTGTCTTCAAAATACAGTTTTGTTTTCACAGGCAATGTACAGTTTCTGCTTGTAAGATGCGTAAATTCTTTTTTAAAAACTCGTTTCAAACTGATGAGGTCCGATGGCATCATTAACTGACACCATCTGACGGCATAACGTACCACCCCAAAAGTATGCCTGTTTTTTGTCAACTTCTAATGCAAAGTTTAATGACCAAGTGGTAGTATTTGATGACTTCAGGTTATATAAAAAAAAGTAACCACTGTTACATTTTCACTGGCCTTCATGCTGCTTTTGTTACCGTTTACTAATTCTGTTTCCCCGCCCATCCGTGACGGCGAACATATCACACCAGGAAACTACAAAACCGTGTCCATAGCTCTGAATAAAAAGAAAAAGAGCAAACCTTTGCACATGCACTATTTTGGTGGAACAGCGGTATATGTTTCTTTATGTTTTGACAACACTGTGGTTAATGTGTAGTTAGGTTTAGGCATAAAAACCACTTAGCTATGGTTAGGAAAAATCATGTTTTAGACCTACTTTTTGTGGCAATATCCCAGCAGGAAACATGGGGATGTCGCAGTAATAAACAAATGCCTTTTGTAGCTCTTTCCTCTTTCATGGCACTATTGCTGATGAGAAAACAGTGACGGGCACTAAAAAACAATCAGTTTGTTGCTTGTTAGTCTTGAACAGTGGTCTCCAGCTCAGCAGGCATCTTGCATAAATGACATGCTATCCACCATCCCCTCCACCTCCTAATGACAAAAAGGCGACTGGCTTGCTTATTAGTAGTTGATATCATGTTGGAATCAAACTTTTCCATCAAGAAGCTGAATGCAGTGCCAACAACATGGCTGGATCTTATAGTAGGTGTTAAAGCAAGTTCAGTGCGGAAACCTTGATCATGTCTACTTAGGATACTTTTGATAGCTCCTAAATGTTTACATGTTGTGATTTGATTATTCTCAGTTTCCATGTAAAACATGGGTTTTGGGGATCCTCTGACCAAATTCCCTGCATTGTGCTGAACTGTTATGCACTGACTTGTGCCTTTTCTGCATCACTTTATGGTGTAAATGTCCTTAATATTGTCAACATAACAGTCGACTGTGAACTTATCTATTAAAAGGAAAAATCATGTTGCACAATTCTTGCCCTCTATATTGTGATTACTTCCCTCACTTTCAGCTTGATCGTCTTGATCAGGACTGATTGCCCCTGAAAACCAAACGTATAGGCCTACTAAGAGTTATTAAAAACAGTTTTTATTTATCAAATAGACTTTTAAATAGTTTTTAACAACTTTGCTGCATTTTTACCTCACTAATGACAGTAAATATGTTGGTGATTGCAACACTCGTCATTATCTCCTCAGCTGTATCGATCCCTAAACAAAGTGAGGGGACGGCCACTTTAAAAAAAAGAAGAATGCATCTTTAAGGATTTGGTAATGAATGGGTAGAAAAGTAGCTTCATTCAGCTCCCTCCTCTTCTTTCTGTGCCCACCCTGCCCCCCAGCACACCATTACAATGCAGGTCCCCATCCCCCCCAACACACACACACATTAACACACACACACACACTCCCTGCCCTGCCCCCTGACGAACACACACATTAACACACACACACACTCCCTGCCCTGCCCCCTGACGAACACAGGCAGGGGGTGGGTGTGTATGGGTGGGTTTCCCCAACTATTTAAGCAGATTCCAACAGATGGTCGAGGAACTTTCCTCCGAGGGTCACGTTGCTCTTTCTCCCAACTCCCTGTCTCCTTCTCAACGGACCAGACTTGATTCCTCTCCCCTTCCCTCCCAAAAACCCCTCTTTCAACTCCTGGGACGAGTAGCTTCTCTTCCCCTTACCATCAAAAAACAAAGTACACAGGGCCAAACTGAAACTCCTTAAGCCCTAAACCCTTTTCTCTGCCACTTCAGCTCCCCACACACCAGCCGTCTTCCTTCACTTCAGACCCAGAAACATTCTGTCCTCCCCAGCCTTCCTCCACTGTGGGATCAGACACCCAGCTCCTTCACTCAGCGAGGACAGTGGAACAAACTATGCCCTCCGACTTTCTAACGCCTTTCCTGGAACTGGATGAGGAGTTCTTCAAGGTGAGTGCATCCAAAGACAAATTTATTTTACTATTTTTTTTAATGTATCGTAACTTCATTTACAGATATGGCCTCATTAGTAATTTATTGCAGCGTGTTTTAGAATAATCTAGATTGTGGTGAGTCTGTAAATTTCATCTAAAAAAGGGTTGGAAGTTTGTTTCGATAAGCCTAACAATAATGTTAAAACTGCTAGAATAGTCTTTCACATGTTTGGTTTTTAGGTTAAAAAATTTTTTTTGCTCAAAAAGTAATATTTATTGCAATGCAGCATGTGTTCTGCCAAGATTCTTTTTTAATCTGCAAGGTATTTTTACATGTAAAAGTATCGTGGCTTAAACTAAAGCATGATAAAATACAGTTTCTTTGTCTTTGTGCATCCCACTGCTAGTCTGCAAAACAGTTAAGCCCAGATTCAACACAAACATTTATCTGTATTTTTATTCAGTAAAATGAAAATGAACGTGTTTAGGTCTAAGGCCTTATTTAGTACACTTAAAAGAGAAAACATAGTCCAACTTTTAATGTAAATTACTGCGGCTGCTTCAGCTGCAGCTTTTAAATCTCCTTTCAACACGACTCTGCTCCAGCGCTCCAGGAATGCAGAAAGCTCACATCTATTCTTCTCCTCTCTCCTTTTGTGTGACAGAATTTCCAAGGCCTGGAGGTGACAGATGGCTCAGCTACTGGTTCACTGCCGCAACGGCAGCAGCACAGTCAAAGAGTCCTGGGCTTCCAGCGTCGCCATTCTCTCTGCCCTGTGACCCTCCCCAACTCCAAGTTCAACAGCAGCAGCTCTGAGGTGACTGACCCAGTAGGCTGGGGGCTCAACAACCAGCAGTGGAGTAGGGAAAGTCAGCTTCCCCGCTCCTCGCTCAGTCACATCCCCTTCAGAGTTGATCGGTCGGTCAGCATGATCGAGGGCAACGTCAGCAGCCTGGGAGGCAGAGAGGATAAAATGTCCCCAAAAGTGCTGCTCCCTCCACCAGGCTTCTGCATTAACACCTCTCTCTCCTCCATTGCTTCCCCGTCTGCCTCTAGACCCCCTGCTCCCTCACCTCACATCTCTACTCGGTACAAGACCGAACTCTGCCGAACCTTTGAAGAAAGCGGGACCTGCAAGTACGGTGCCAAGTGCCAGTTCGCCCACGGAATGGACGAGCTGCGAGGCCTCAGCAGGCACCCCAAGTACAAGACGGAGCCATGCCGCACTTTCCACACGATAGGCTTCTGTCCGTACGGTGCCCGCTGCCACTTCATCCACAACGCTGATGAGCTCCTTGCTGGCAATGCCAGCGTACCTCCACAGAAACAGAAGATGAGGCCTCCTCTGCTGCGTCACAGCCTCAGCTTTGCAGGCTTTTCCTCCACTCCACAAACTTTCCAACCAGTTGAGGAGTCGCAGCCTTCTACCCTCCTCTTCACCCGGGCCTCCTCTGTATCCCCTCCTCCATCCTCCACAGAGAGCCCTGAGCTCCTCTCCCCTCTCTTCCCTGAGCCAGGGACCCTGAAGCATTGTGCCTACCCCTTCTCTGGCATCAATGACCTACCAGGAGACAGCAATGATTCAGCTCTGCGATTCTACGCTGTGACCGACTCTGGCAGCACCAGGTGTCCACCCTCCACTTTCCCCTCCAAAAATCCAAACCTCCCTTACCACCTCCCCCAGCAGCTGCCGACCTCCCTGAGCAGCCTCCCTGGCCTTCAGCGCTGCTCTTCAGCTGACTCCCTCTCTGAGGAAGGCTACACCTCTTCCTGCTCCCTCAGCTCTTCCTCCAGCGGCACAGAGTCACCAAGCTTCGAGGGCAGACGCCTTCCCATCTTCAGCCGGCTCTCGGTTACAGACGAATAGGGAAGGGTTTTACTATAGGGCTGAATTTAATTGGGGATAGATGCACTAACTGTTAAACTCAATGTGACGAGGATTTGATGTTTGATTTTGTGTCCCAATTCCGAAAACAAAACTGCAGCACGATATAGGGTGTGAATAAAGCAGAAACTTGATTATCACAATTAGATGGTTAAGATCTAAGTCACAAAGGAAGAAAACATTAGGGCTTCAGTTCCTCCCTAAATCCAGCCAGGTAAACGTACCTAACTTTGTGCATATTGCATTTCTCATCCAAGCAGTTGTATCGCTGCTCAGTGTTTGTCCAGTTTTAGCTGACTTCTTTTTTTTGTTTTATTGTTATTTTTGTAAGGTTGTTATTCTATGCCATTGTTACTGATGTATACTGTTGTATACCCATTTTTAGAGAATACGTTGAGGGTACTTTATGTAGCATTTGCCAGTATGCTATTCCTACTCAGTGGAAGTTCCATGTGAGAATTTCCTGTACCCTAATTTAAGGACTTTAAGATGAATGCGGTTTGTCCTATCTATGACTGGTGTGCTATCCACTTTGCTAATATAGCAATGTTGCTTTTAATTTCCTCTTTAAAAACTGTTAATAGTGATGCCAGGCTGCAGCACTTCTCCAGTCATATTAGGGCTCTCCAACTGAAAACCTCTTGTCCACAAGTTGAAATAACTGTATGCTGTCACTGACTGATTCATGGATTGGTTGTATGGCTGTGGCCACTTGATTGTATTTGTCAGCCATTTTAACTGCCTGGCATAGATTCGGCTAAACTGCCATAGCAACATAAATAGCACAAATGTAGGCAACCCACTGACTCTCTCTAGTTACCAAAGTTGATGTTAGCATTCCCCTAACCTGCTAGTACTGTTAACACCTAGCCTAGCCTTTAACCATGACAGGTAAATACAGTGTTATGATTATTGTTATTATAGCTCAACACTTTTGTAGACTTATTTATTGCTTTTTGTATAAGTTGTTGAGTTTGTGATTTATGCCTTTTTTTTTTATAAAACCAGAGAAATTATGCTTTACTTATGCATCCATGATGTCCATCTGCTTGGTTTACGCTATCCAGTAGCTTTAAGGAGGCTCGTGGAGAGGAGAGGAAAGGAGGAAGAAAAATATTTTGGCATTCTATATGTATGTTGCCTTATTGGCTAAAGGCCTGGCAGAAATCAAGACTCACTGAGCTTTTTCATCAAAAGCAGCTTGACGTGTTAGTGGTTTCTTTCTTCAACTAGAGATGCCTACTGACTATGCTTTGCCTCCTCAATCAGAGCATGAGCAATGCTTAGCGCTGTTGGTGTGAGCATACAGTGAGTCTGCTCTCCTCTCCACTAAGCCTCACACCTCTGACTGTAATAACATTTTTTTTATTTGTGCTGTTGTCGAAACACAAAACAAGGTGGTGGTGAAAGAGGGGTTCACCACACATTCACAGCCTCAGTGTGAGTCAGCAGTGGTAAATCAAAGTGTGGGCTTACTTTGACCATTAGTTTGGCAGCTACACAGCTATCAAAAGACAGATAAATGTGCATGTGTTATTTCTCTGAGTGTCTCTCAGGCTTGCTATATTACTGCATTGTGGTCATAGTGTGTGGAAATTCCTGCCTTTTTAAAATCCCGCGTGTTATCTTCTCTTGTGGTGTAAACAAACAGGTGAAAAGTTGTAGTTGATGTTTATCTATCAGAGTTGCCTTGATGACAATGTGTTTGTAGGTCGACCTCTGTTGCACGCTAGCTAGCTAGGTAACACTCTGAGCGGCAGGTAAAATCAAGCGAGTTCAACTGAAATCAGGCAAGATTTTTTTGTTTGCTTTTGTCGTGAAATCGACTCTACCTGCCCAGAGAGTCCAGAGACGTTTCCTGTTGCTGTTGCTTACCATGAGCTTGACCTGGCAGCAAGCCGTTTTTGAAACTTTTGTTAACTTAAAGTCTTATTTATTTTGTTTTTCAAAGCGAAACATATATTGTGTTGTTTGATGTTGTGTTCTACATAATTTAAGTGCATTTATTGTTTACATTCCATGGGTTATGTTGATATCCTAGCTCTTTATCTTAATATATTTGTCCCATTTTATTTCAAAATAAAAGTCTTTCAGAAATAAACTGTCTTGTATCTTGCACATTTGAGTCATTTATAGCGCACACGAAGTCTGTGATTTGATCAAATTAAGGGTGTTTAACAATTTAAGGTATTTTCCAACAAATCATTTTTCTAATCATTTTTATCATGAGTAACTTAGCCTATAGTAAAAAAAGGGATAAAAGTTTGAATTGTCCAATTCACAAGTTACATTTTCAAAACAGTTTGCACTCATGCTGAAACTTAGAGTCACTGCTGAAAATGACATATTTTAGTTGCAAGATGCTCTCACACTTGCAAAACATTAAAAATGTCCAACAAGAGCAAATACTTCGATTAATCAACACAACTTCTTTTTTAACCAATCATTAGGTAATAGACATCAAAATACAGAATACAGCTGTCAACTTGAACCTGTTGTACCTTAGTTTTTGCAAGATGTTGAAATACTGTCATCTTATTATTCTTGTATGGAGGTCTTTCCATGCCCATCAATTGTTGTTAACATGTAGGACCTACAGTTAGCACTAGGACCAGATGAATTGGAACATCCATTCAGCTTTTGTACCTGGACTGCAATAGCAATGTATGTTTTGACCTTTGGTATTTTTGATCCATGTTTGCAAACGGAAACATAGAGGTGATATTTTATAGACTAAGACGGATTGATTGCTGAATGAAGGGCTTTGCAAAGGAGTTTTACACATGTGCAGTAGATATTTACAACTGTGTAAGTAATGTCTATCAGCTGTGAATAGATATGTTCTTTTTGTTTAACAATTAATCCAATACAGGACTGAGTCTTTCTGTGTTAAGTGTTTTGAAAAAGGATGTGAAAAAATGTGTGAAACCAATGAAAACATGATAACACATTTCTAAGAGAAGAGTTCTGCTGTTCTAAGAAGGTGATGATGAAGATAAAGTGGATCCTAGTTTCATTTAGCATGTCTTACTAATCAAGAAAAACTTTTAAAAAAGACAGATCCTTTCTAAGAAACTTTTCTTCATCATTTTACTTCATCACACTCACTTTGATCCAGTAACAGAGGAGGCATCATTGTGCAAAGGAGTTTCACACAGATGCATTAGAGAGTCATAATTATGTAAGTCATTTTTATCAACTATTAAAAGATGTTTTCCTTTTGTTTAACAGTTTATCTAAAAGAGTTTTGGGTCTTTCTATGAGATCTGTGTTTACTGTTTTAGAAAGGATGAAAAATGTGTAAAACTGATGAAAAAGTGTCGACACATTTACAAGAGAGGACCTCTGCTGTGCTGACAAGGTGATGATGAAGCTCAAGTTGATCCGATTATCATCAAGCATGTCTTAGCAATCAAGAAAAAAATACTGTACTGACATTTCACTCTGCTCTCACATTAATTGTGATCCCCATCAACCACACAGTGTCTACAGTAGTGTTCTCACATCACCCTGTTCAGGCTGTCTCATATTATCCCCGTCTACTCTCTCTCATCTCTACAAAAACCTAATTACCTCTTACATTTTTAATCAGTTTTCTGCAAGATTATGTCTCATGAGCACTTACACCTTCTGCAGAAAAGTACAGTCTCGTTTTATGATATAGTTAGAAGTATATCCAGAGTATCACAGAATGCATGAACATTAGAGGTGTGGAATGTAGTGTTTTTTCTCAGTAACTTATTTCAATGTAAACTTAATTTGTCTTTGGACTTGATAAGTTCACTCTTTTATAACCGGTGTGAGTTAGATTCTTTGTGTAAAAGTTGGGAAACCTTTGTTGTTAACATGATGGAATAACACAAATGTTCATTTTGGGCAAAGTGTTCCCACGAGCATCACTTCAAAATGTTGCCACTGCTTTGCTTCTAGAGCCTTTACAATCATCTGTGTCTCATTGATGCACAAAAGGAACAAAGATTAACTCTTTCTCTTACTTGCGTTTAGGGAATCTCCCAGCCCTCCCCTCTGTGTGTGTTTATGTGTGTGTGTTGTGTGGGAAGAGAAGTGAGTTTTGTTGCAACTCGTCTGAACAGACCAATTTAGAGTGAGTGACACTGAGGAGAATGTTTGGGCAACAGATGCTCGAACAAAGACTTCCCAGCACACAATGGGGCACGGAGATACTTGTGACTGATTTCCATCTATTCACACAAAGTGGAGCAGAAGTTGACGTCCACCCCTATGTATGTGTGTGTGTGTGTGTGGGTGTGTGTGTGTGTGTGTGTGTGTGTGTGTGTGTGTGTGTGTGTGTGTGGGTGTGGGTGTGTGTGTGTACTGTCTGGCAGTTATAATCTACAGTAACACATTGTATTTTAAAATCTGATCATATTTTTATATCTACAGTGGCAACTCAGTCACTAGAAACCAGCTGGCATTGTACATTTCTGCAAACTATCAGCAATGTCTTGAAACAAAAAAACAAACACCCACATTTGGGGCTAAAAAGACGCCCGAAAAACAGCCATGGGTCGCTACAAAGAATGTCCATTTGGTGGCTAAAAGCTGTTGGAAATGAAGCAAAAACTCACTAAAAAAACTTGTTTTGTTGTTTGTTGGTCTAGAACAGTAAACTGCAGCTAGGTAGACGTCCACCACTGTCACATTGTTCGCCATCCTCCCCTCCACCTCGCAATGACTAAGTCACAACATCATCACGTTCATATGATACGTATGAAATGCGCAGTGTTTAAGTATTTGTGGTTTGCAGAAACCTAAAATGCCAACATTTTCTTCTGCAGCTAATGGCAGCAAATTTTACTGTTGGCAAGTTGAATAAACATCAACACATTGTAATTTAAGTTTTTATGTAAAGTCCTGTCAGATGGATATAAGGAAGTCACTAGTACTATACATCTGTTTGAGATGTAGATGTAAAATTTAACTTAATTACAAAAACCTCAAAATTTTACTGAAATCAGACTGAAACCTGCTGTCACTCCCACATCACCTGATAGGACTTCAAATACAAGCACTGACATTAAAGGCTCTCTAAGTCTTCCTAAGCTCGAAAGGTTTTTGTCACATATGGCCAACATCTCCTCACTATCGGCATGATCCATCCTCTGAATGTGCTGTGAAAAAGTCCAGTCTCTGTAGGCAGCCCAGGCTCCGCAAATGGCGACAAAAACATTTTGGTCCAGGCTGCACCAACCAGCCAGCGCGAGACCAGCGAAAGCAAGCACACACACATGAATGCGGTGTCCATGCCTCACGGTCTCACGCAAGGGACCATATAACGCGGTGCCCAGAGAGGCAGTTAGCACTACAGGCTGCAATGAGGCTAAAAGGCGAGCTAGCTCTGTTGTGCTTGATAACATTGTTGAAAATAAACAGAAGTGAAGTGTTTTTGTTGCCATTTGTGGAGCCTGGGCTGCCTACAGAGACTGGACTTTTTCACAGCATATTCACAGGACATGTAGCTAGTGGATCATGAGCAGATGTTTGCTGTATGTGACAAAAACTAGAGTCTTTAAACAGCAACTAATTCCAACAGAAAATCAGCTAAGAAACAAAAAAAAGTTTTATTTTACCTATGATTTCAAGTTTTACTGGTAATTTTATATTGTAAAAAAGAATATCATTCTGGACACAGTAAAACCTCTGCAGTACTGTTTGTGTTATGTGTTAGAGAAGTGACGGACAACAAGTATTTTGATTGGAAAAATCTCCATAAACAGGTTCATGTATATGTGTGCATTCTGTCTCAGGCAAAAGAGGCAGTTGGGACTGTGTGTGTGTGTGTGTGTGTGTGTGTGTGTGTGTGTGTGTGTGTGTGTGTGTGTGTGTGTGTGTGTGTGTGTGTGTGTGTGTTGGCATTCAGCTGTGGGCAGCCTGAGGATTTCCCTCTAGTGAATGAATAACAGTGGAGTGAAGCAGGAGCAGACTCCCACAACCCCCATGGCTACTTAGCATTCAATACCCATGGATGTGTGTGTGTGTGTGTGTGTGTGTGTGTGTGTGTGTGTGTGTGTGTGTGTATGTCTGTAAGACCCTAAAGAGGCCAAGGGCCATCTCTGTGCAGCCCCTCGACCCCTCCCTCCCCTCCTGGTCATGCAGGCCCTTTGTGTTACCCTGCTTTCCCTTTTCAGTCGAACATCTGTATGCTAATGCAGCTCAATGGGAATGGACTAGAATCATCCTGGGAGAGAGGGTGAGGGGCGGCTTCCCTGTGTGTGGATAGGGATGGGTGAATGAAGTGATTTGGAAGACTTCAGCAGCAGGAAAGGGTTTGTGCTGGGCTTAAAGAGAGAGGAGTTAAAAAGAATTATTGATTAACGGGTAGCTCAGGAGGGTTTGAGGAAAAGTTTGAAGGAGGTGTGTGTGTATGTGTGTGTGTGTGTGTGTGTGTGTGTGTGTGTGTGTGTGTGTGTGTGTGTGTGTGTGTGTGTGTGTGTGTGTGTCCTCAGATAAACCAAAAATTAAACAGCAGAGTTGTGTTGAAGTCAAAGCTGAGGTAAAAAAAAAAAAGCTGAAATCAATGTGTTACCTATCCCATGTAAAAGGACATAGAGGAAGCACTGAGTCTTAGATTTGACCATTTTGAGCAAACAAAGCGTTGGGAGAGTTTAAGTTATACATCACCCTCCAAATGACCATGTGTATATCAATTACTCACCCTGTGTTACATTGAATTTCTGAAGGAAACTTCTTTTCTTAATGCCTCTATGGGGAGCAGAGAGTCCAAACATTTATACATTCATAACATTTATCATTTATCCAGTTGTACAATAAGTACATCCTAAACACATTACACTACCTTGCCATCAGACAACAGGGACCTCTACTGAAAGTGAAACTTATCTAAACTCTCCCCAAAGCCACACTCCATAGACAAAAACAGTAATTTTACATTGCTAAACACACGAGCTGCTGGTCTACCACTGCCACAATAATTTAGTTTGTTGTGATATCGTTTGACTTTGGCCTAACCAAACAGACTCTTTAAAACATTAAAGTCACAACACAAACAAACTAATTGATCAGGGCAGTGGCAGACCATCAGCTCTTGTGTTTTGCGAGGTAATATTACTGTTTTTGTCAACAGAATCTGTCTTTGAAGACAGCATAGATAGGTCTGAATCTTAGCTCAGTAATAAAATAAAATACAATAAAGTTTTAGCCAAATTAAATATACAAATGGTTATTTGTGGGAGTTAAGTAAAGTCAAGGTGGCACCATTTTGAAAAACCATATACAGTCATGGAAAAAATTATTAGACCACCCTTGTTTTCTTCAATTTCTTGTTAATTTTAATGCCTGGCTCAACTAAAGGTACATTTGTTTGGACAATTATAATGATAACAACAAAAATAGCTCATGAGAGTTTAATTTAAGAACTAAGAACTATTCATTTTCCATGGTTTTCTTGATAATAACCAAAATTACTTAAATTCTTACATCAATAGCTATGGCATTGTACCGCCAAAAACACTACTTTTAAGCATTCCATGTTTTCTTTTCTGTTTGCTTTAAACACATGATACACACAAGAGTTAATACTTGATTGCATAACCATTGTTTTTGATGACTGCAGCCATGCGTCTTGGCATGCTCTCCACCAGCTTCTGACATTATTCTGCTGTCACAGCAGCCCATTCCTGTTGGACAAATTCAAACAAATTTTCTTTGTTTTTGGGCTTGTGGTTCTCCATTTTGAGTTTGATGATTTTCCACAGGTTTTCAATTGGATTAAGATCTGGTGATTGAGCAGGCCAAGGCATGGTGCGAATGTTGTGGTTCTCCATCCAGGCTTTAACTGACCTTGCCGTGTGGCAAGGGGCATTGTCTTGTTGGAAAATCCAGTCATTCGAGGCAGGAAAGAGTTTTCCAGCTGATGAAAGAAGACTGTTTTCAAGGGTAGTCCTGTACATGACCTGGTTCATTCGGCCTTCACACAAATTCCATTTGCCCTGTTCCACTCAGACTGAAACAACCCCAGATCATGACTGATCCACCCCCATGTTTTACTGTAGGGGCAAGACATTCTGGGTTGTAAGCTTCTCCAGGCTTCCTCCTAACCAGTAAGTTGGCTGGAGTGGGCATCAATTCAAAATTGGATTCATCACTGAAGAGAACCTTAGCCCAATCATCAACAGTCCAATCCTTGTGGTCTCGAGCAAAGAGTAACCGGGCCTTCCTCTGCCTTTCATTGATGAAGGGCTTCTTGCGTGCTCTGTGTGACTTCAAACCAGCTTCAACAAGTCGGTTTCGAACTGTCCTTGCCGAACAAGTCACATTTCTCGACAGTGCCCACTCATTTTTACGGTCCCTGGAGGTCTGACGACGATTCCTGACACAGGAACGGATGAGTGCACGGTCATCTCGTGGGGTAGAAAGACGTTTCCTGCCACGGCCAGGTAGCAATTTGGTAGTGCCATGTTCAGCTTGTTTTCTTTTGTTGTAATGAACGGCTGTCTTGGAGATCTTCAGTTTTTTCGCTACCTGTCTCTCACTCATGCCAATTTCCAGCAGTGCCAAGATGGCTGCCTTTGTGGCTTCACATAATTCTTTTGTTTTAGGCATTATGTGAGAGCTGACAACTTCTGAGTTGTGCTACGGCTTGAATGTAAGCAGGAAACCACTCTAGGCCTTTGCATGTGCAGTGCTGCTTGTGACATGAAATGGCCTCTTATATACCCTGGGAATCAATTAAGCTTAAGAATGTCAAATAGGACATAAAGTATTATGTGACCAGCTGCATTTTTTGTTGTGTTCATTGTATTATACGTTTAGTGGTACCAGATATTAGAATGAACAAGAAATTGAAGACAACAAGGGTGGTCTAATAATTTTTTCCATGACTGTACATCTTTAAAGTGCCTCCTAAAGGTGAGGGCACATTTATTTATATTCTGCTTTGGGAGCATTTCCATTTTCTTAGTTTTTTTTACACTACTACATAATGTATACAAGAAGACTGTACTTAGATGTTTCTTTGTTACAGTTATGCTGAATTAGAAGGTTTGTTTGTTTGTTTGTTTATTTATTTATCATGCCCTCTCAAGCCATACAGAGATATAATCCCATGCCCCTCTTTGATGTGTAAATCAATTGAACTTTTATCAAATGCTAACAATATTGGGCTAGGGAAGCTAGAAACAAAAGAAGCCAAATTTACTTTAATTATAAGAACTGTTTCTTTTTCTTCTATCCAAATGAAAAATTCTACTTAAACTCTGTTCAAACTGGCAGAGGTTTAAAACACAATGGACACAGAACTTTGTTAGATATTGTAATATTTTAAAAATATGTTTCTGACATTTATCTCATTTTTGTCCGATATTTTATTATTATTCCTCAGTTATTTCACAGATAATTTTATCATCATATTTTAGACAGTAGGTCATCTGCTCATTTGAAATGTCTACTGTGTAGACAATACATTCTCATCCCAACAGTTCAAATACTGCTGTTTTGTCAGTGGACCTAAACAACAAAATATGACATTAGGCTGCATCCTACATCAGTTTTGAACATTCATGTCTGGTGTCAAATGACGATTGTTACATGCACTGTGTCTTTTTAAAACACATTTCTGTTTGAAAATGTACAGTTTCTGTTTACTACATGCATACAGTCATTGTTTGGCTTAAAATAAGAATATTTTTTACTAATGTGATGTCATGTCATGTGACATATGTAACTAGTGTAGTATGCCACACATACTAGCACACTATGTTGTTGTTAAAATAAGTCCATTAACTTTTGATTTCACAAGGGAAACAAACAGTACACTCCACAGCTTTTTTTGACCCATTCACCACATCTCCCATCCCCACTATGTGGAATTTATGACTTTTAATACATACGGTGTCCACTGACAAAATGCCGGTATTTGACAAGTTTGTTTGTTGCCAGCGTCAGGAAAAGCCGCTGTCTGGTGCATATAGAAACACCATGAGGGATGCTTCTGTGCATCGGTATCTGACACAGAGAGCACCGACAAAACAGCAGTATCTGATGGGGTGGGAGTAAGAATTGACTGGTGTAGAACAAATGATAGTATTGACCTCTGTAGGATCCATCCTATGGGGACCATGGATGTCTATTTCAAACTCCCCATGGTTGTTGAGATAAAGTAATAGACCACAGAATCAGCTGTGTGCTGTTGTAAAAGTGCCTGGATAAAGAAGTCTTGGCGAGTCATAGTAAGCTTGTAGAGTCAAAGACATGCTGGAGGGGAAAGTGCTGGCTGCATCTTCTGCTTTCATTGTGAGATCACTAAAACCCCACTGGAAGTGTGATGCACTTTTGCTTAGAGTTTAAATATATTTTTAACTTCTAACAAAATATGCTGAAGTTCCAGGTGCTATTGGGAACACACTTATATGTGTCACTACATTGAAAATACCACTGAAAATGCCTGCTGCAGCACACACTCAGCTTCATAACCCCCGGAGTGTCAACAAAGAAGTTCACACAGTCATTTCTCAATCTTAGCGCCATGAGGCAATCCTCTAGTGTTGGTTCATGTTCCTCATGTACTTTTGGCCTTTTATGTTAACTGTGAGCTGATTACAGTGCTTGGTTGCATTGTGTCTGATTGTTTGTTGGTTACAGTCTGCCTGATTGTACTTCCATCTGCGCTGTGCCACTTTCAGTCCCAGTGGGAACTTCCTGCTGCAGAGGAACAGTAAAATAATACTGCTGCTTCTGAGAATCACTTTGTCACATGCAGCACATTCACAGGGTAGTAATGGATTACATGTAATAGGTATTATGCAATCAGATTACAAAAAATAAGTATAATCAGCCCAGATTACATTCGAAAAAATGTGTCATTAGATGATATGATTGTTTGATATCAGCTGTTGATTACATCTTTAACATGTGGCAATTTGAGGATGTCTCAATTGATAGCCCCCAACAATGACAGAAAAGTATTTAAGTTCAAGTTAATGGTAGATGTTATGAGAAATATTCTGAGGACCTAGCATGCAAAAGTATAGTATTAAAATATAGAGTAATCAAAATGTATTTTGTTATTGCAGCCCACCCTATGACTAAAAGCTGTGCAGTGTAATTTAAAAAAAAATATAGGCTAGGAAAACTATCTTAAAAACAATAAAAGGTCCTCCAGTGTAGGTATTATTTGGTTATACACCAACCCTTAGGTTGAATTTGAATGTGTTAAACTTATATGCAATATAGAAATGTATGAATATCATGTAGTTCAGTCACAAAAAAAGCCTCTACAGGGCATTTATATCTTGTTATCTGCTGGGGCAGATGAACAGACAGAATATGACAGGGATCAGCTTGTGACTGCAGCTGTCGTTCAAACGTTTTCATGTTCGAAACAGACCTGAGACCTGTCTATCAGTGGCTTGCAGTCTGTCCTCACAGATTTTACATAATGACTATAAACATATCACAGTAAGTATGACTGAGATTTGCAAGGGCTCTGTCCGCAAGTCCAGAGGGTGGACATTTGGATTCAGCCTGTGTCTCATTACCCCTTTTTAAATAGGAATTGTGCAAATTTGCAGGAAAGCCCAATCAGTCTTCTTTCAGCATTGGCAGTATAAAAACAAAATCGGGGAGTGCTGCCTGCCTACTTTTGTTCATATAGAATGTGGCTTTTTCGTGGGCAATGGGGGTCATGAGCAAGTAACAAAATGTGCAACTCAGCTTGTGACGTAAACAGTGACGTGGGAGGGAAGCCGCAGCTAGTCAGTCCTTGAGCAATTCTCTCATAAGCTGGCCCATTCCTCACCATTCCCGTCACTTGACGGTTAATGGCCACTTCATTTGCGAGGATAAGGAGGGCGCGCAATTCCTTGTCTCCCCAGTTGCTCATCTTTACAGTGTCTTTCAGGTTTGTGTTTCCCTCTTGCTACTAGCTGCTCATTCCTGCTATCAGCTGTTTCCTGTTTATCCACCGCCAGTGGATCGCACGTGCGGCGTCATCAACAGCTCCTCCCACAAGTCATCAACAGCCCCTCCTCTCGCAGAAGGCCGCCTCAATCTTTTTAAACCAAAAAGGTTCCACCAATATGCCTACCCTACGAGACGGAAAATTGGGCACCTTGGATCAACTCGCCAATCTGGCTCTATGTGTGTCTAAACTTTAGCAGTTTGCCAGCAAAACGGCCCAACATTTGCAGAAAATCTGGCAGTGTAAAAGGGGCTATTGTCTTCCCTCTTCTTGTGCATTTAGCCTGTGTCTTTCCTTCCTTCCATGCCAGATCTTGTTTACCTTAGTGTGAGAGTTCCAGTATTTTTGTCTTAGTATTCCTGGTTTATGCTCCACTTTATTACATTCCTTTTGACTGCCGATATGGATACCTTTCCTTGTTGGACTGATTGTCTGTGTAACCCTTTAACCGTTTTGAGTCTGCTGTGAAAGGCCTTCATTAGTTTGTGCCTGATACTTGACACAGCACATACTCACATGGCACATAAACAGACTCGACATCTGAAGAAGCAGTAGTTTTAATGGTGTCAACCTGTGGCAGCACCACCTTTTACAGAAGCACTCATGGTCTGTACAACTGTAGTCAAGCACCCGTATAGGAACATTGAAACACTCCTTCACAGTCTTTGAGGTACAATATGTAACTATCTGCTGCTAGATTCTCAATCAAAACAGAAGACAGAGTACA
Source organism: Epinephelus cyanopodus (assembly GCA_026686955.1). Lineage (NCBI taxonomy): Eukaryota > Metazoa > Chordata > Actinopteri > Perciformes > Serranidae > Epinephelus > Epinephelus cyanopodus. The sequence goes on along the minus strand of CM048918.1, from coordinate 7,569,313 downwards.
GAGACAGAGTAATGCCGTCCTTGCAGCCAGTTTTTCCCGATATGGATTATTTCAGTGTTTATTGTTCAGGAGGTTTTTACCAGGAGCTGAATTATCCAATGAGCTTTGTTCCTCTGCCCAAATGTAACAGGTAAAACCACTGAATAAAGCAGTTTCACATTACAAATCAGTGTTTCTCCGACTAATGACTAAAATCCGAAAAGTGGGTCATAAAAATATGCATAAAACTGGATAGAAAGTCAATATATGACAGCTTCTACAGACAGCCACAAACCTCATGCATGTTCAAAGGTGATATGATGCCTCTGATAGACAACAAAATGATGAGAACCGTGTCCATGATTATAATGACATATTTTGGGGGTTTAAACAGCATTGGAAACGTTTGGGATAATGTAAGCACACAGCTAATGAAAATACTTAACACTGGTGTGGTTGTTTTGAGACAGCAGATTACAAGTTACAAAAGCCTCTTTCCTACTACACAAAAAACCCACTAAAGTCTGTCTTTTTTTATTTGATGGGAAAAGTTACCATCGGCATTCACTGCCGGGTCAAATGACTCTGCGGTAGTCGTGAGTTTCTATTATCTCCAGCTCTGATCAGCTTTCATCGGCAGCGATGGAAACAGAACACCCAGGTGGACGCGCTAATTTTACCTCTTTATCCAATGTAATGCAATGACAAGTTGCATGTACCTCCCTTTCTCTCTCCCTCCATCTAGCTTTCTGCTGTTTATTAACCTGTTTTTCGGCCTGTCTGCAATGTCATTTTAGCAGAATTGCCTGTGTTTAAAAAACCCCACAAACACACTAATTTGGGTGGAAAGGGGAAACACCAAATCTTTCACTAGTTTCATTTAATTAAATGGGTATTATCCACTCATCCATTATCAGAAAATGTCTCCTGTTATTCTTTGGGATGTGCAATCATTAGTACAATGACTTTGTTGAATGCATATTACAATGAATTATACCAGCTAAACAATATTCACAAAACTGTATCTGTACTGTAGTGCTGGAATAATATGCATGCAGCAGTTGCACAGAGGTGAAGAGAACAGCTTGATCTTTGATGACAATGTGACAACTAATGTAAGCTTTTACAGAGGGTAACTCTAATGCTGGAAATACTTTGTAATGAGATGTAGAGAGATAGAGCCATCTAGTGGACGTTTTGTGAAATGCACTATTCTCTACACTGTGTGTGTGTGTGTGTGTGTGTGTGTGTGTGTGTGTGTGTGTGTGTGTGTGTGTGTGTGTGTGTGTGTACACTGCAATCTGTCTTTATATTGTACCCAGATTACTCAAATCACTGTTTGTTACTGTAGTGCACATACAGTGAATGCACATGAGCTGTTTCTAATGGCAGCAATGTAAATTTTAAAATAATTTCCAGCATTTGTTTCTGCATTTATTGATATTCTGTTAAATTCATCATACAATGATCAAGTTTATGATTATAATCAGGATTCTTTCTGTCATGGAAAAATACTTCAATATGAAAGTATATGAATGTTATCATGTATAATAACAGTAACTGTATGACTGTATGATTCATCCATGGTCATGGTTAGGTTTTTCAAAGGCCTCAGAGTCCTTCACTGTTTGCATGCAAGCACGTTAGAAGTTTAGAGTGTGTCGAAAGGTTAAAATACTGTGAGATCTTTGTCCATGCATGTGCTGTACATTAGAGCTTCTCGGATCCCATTTACATTATATTAAAGATGTATTCAAGTAAGATCAACTACTCATTGAGTTTATTTTTATTATTCATCAAAATGAAGACTGAACAGGAGTACATGTTTTTCTACATGAGTTTCATAATGTTTTGCAGAAACGATTTATTAGTCGGGCCGGTTCGATCCCGGGTGTGGGAGCCCTTCTGTGCGGAGTTTGCATGTTCTCCCCGTGTCAGTGTGGGTTCTCTCCGGGCACTCCAGCTTCCTCCCACAGTCCAAAGACATGCAGATTGGAGACTAGGCTAATTGATAACTCTAAATTGTCCGTAGGTGTGAATGTGAGTATGGTTGTTTGTCTCTATGTGTCAGCCCTGCGATAGTCTGGCGACCTGTCCAGGGTGTACCCTGCCTCTTGCCCGATGTCAGCTGGGATAGGCTCCAGCCCCCCTGCGACCCCCAAGAGGATGAAGCGATTAGAAGATGAATGAATGAATGAATGATTTATTAGTCCAAATGTTTCATCTACTGTATTTGAGTCACATATGTTACTGCTTTCTCCAAGAAAGCCTATTCTGACAGAAATCTATTCATTTTAAACCAAACCCCGACTTTTTTTCTAACCCTCACCAAGAGAATTCTCTCTGGTAGAAAGCCCTGGAGGAATATTTCTCCCAACTGCATGCTCCCCATTATCAGGAAGTAACACACTTTTAGACATTAAAGCTTCCAAGAGATGTCAGTAAAGCAGTACAACAATCAGCTTACCTTTAAAGGGATAGTGCACCCCAAAATGAAAATTCACTCTCATGCCAATGGAGGCTCAGGTGAAGTTTTAGAGTCCTCACAACACTTGCAGAGATCCAAGGGGAGAGCGGGTAGTAACACAACTCCACCTAATGCAGGCTTACAGCACCCCAGATTCAAACGTCCAAAAACACATAATTGACACCACAAAATATCTCCATACTGCTCGTGTGTAGTGATCCAAGTGTCCTGAAGCCCCGACATAAAATGTTGTTTGGAAAAACATTTGACAGCATTACAGCTAAATAAGAGGATATAGCAAATTATATTAAAATATATCAACACTGTTTCAATATTTTCTGTATATTAGACATGTATTAACGCATCACATTACATAACGTCACTTCACATTACCTATTAACACACTCTGCAATTTTTTCCCATCCCACCTAATGTTGTTTAGCTGCAGCTGCTGTATTTGATCTTTGTCTGAAGACATGTTCATATTCTGCATATGCTTTCATAAACATCTCCAGTTCAGCTGGCGTGAAATAATTGGTTGGAATGAAAATGCATCATCAGGTGTGACAATTTTTTTGTCTCTCAAGTTTGGAGACACTGATCATTCAGTGCACCAAGCACATTCATGTATAACTTAAAACATGGTGAAGCAAAAGAAATAAGATGTTTTTTCGATCCTTCATTGTTGAACCAGTGTTGCCAGATATACGGTAATTATCATATATGATATACGATAAATACTTTTTAAAAAGGCCAAATATACAATAATTTTGGCGTTTCCATGCACCCAAAAAAAACCCATTTTGATTTACATGAACACCCACACATCACCATAAACTGATGCCTGCTTATACTGGATCAGCTCATACATGGCTGGCGTATCACCAGTCACCAGTCACATCAGTAGCACTCAGCTCATGTTAGTTTGCGCAGCTGCACAGGCACCGCAACACGCTTAAAGGAGCCGTTGGAAAAAATAAGTGAACATGAGTGCAGACTTGGAGCATATACACGACACCGGTAAGAAAACATAATCATGTTACGAGTTGAATGTTAAGTGGTGAGGCAGTTCGGCATGGAGTGTGTAGTACCAATGCTTTTATTTCGATAGTTAAGGACAGAAGTAGTGGTTGTGCAAAGAGGTGCAATTGACTGGGCAGGTGGGTGTGTTTAAGTGTGACAATGAATAAAGCAGTTGTTCCATTCAAATGGCCAAGCCTCTGTGTTTATTCCTTAGATTATTGCAGTTCCATGCACATAGAATAGCTTTGTTTTTAAATGCATTGTCCTAGCGTGGGAACTTGTTTTAGTACATACGATAATTTGGGTCAAAATACAATCATTTTAAAGCAACAGTACGATATTTCTTCATTTCCCATTTGGCAACACTGTGTGGAACACTAAGGCTGGTCCCTGGTACCACCTTCCTGATCACTCTATGCCACGTAGCTCGAGGGAGGAATAACTGCTCCATCCCTGACGCACATAAAGTAATTACGTTCTTCCATTTGATGTGTGTGGCTGAGACTGGACTTCCTCTGGGTGAGAACAAAGTCTGCCTGCTTCGAAACAAAAGTCAAAACCACTGGGGAGCCATTGACTGTCACTGTTGAGAGGAACTTCTCATTCACAACCATTAAGGACAATAACAGACTCTGACACACTGCCATAAACAAACATTAGCCCATTTTCCACCGACATTCCCAGGAACTTTAATTTCCAGGAATTAATTTACCTGGGTAAAAGAATTCCTGGGGTATGCGTTTCCACCGCACCTCAAAGTTCCGGAAAATGTATTCAAATCAGGCTGATGACTTAGATGATTGTGCGAGTGGCCTACATCCACCAGGCTATCCGCCAGCTTAGAGTTGGGGCTGTTTGTCTCAGCCAGCATTAGTCTACATAGTCATACTACTCATTTGAGCTTATTAGTAACAATCCGCTATCAGCCGAACTAGTGTGCTGTCTAAATCAGCATGTAATGCCCTCTATACACTGTGCAATTTTAGCAAATTGCATGACACACTGTGAGATTTGGATCTAATAAACTTTGGTACAACATCAAGTTTGATGTGTGCAGATTGTACGATGGGCGTTTACTACTGAATCATAGGTTATGACGTACGTCAATATGCAATGTCATCAGTGTGCACCGCATCAGCGTACGTCATCATCTATCTGCACCACCATAGGTAGCTTGCTCAGCTGGAAGTTGCAGTTCCTCCTCACTTTCCTTCCATACAGGGTCTTTTTTCTCGCAGTCAACACAGCAGCTGGAGGAAACTTCAAATAAACAAGGTTTCTGCTGCCACAGCTCCACCAAACTTTCCTCTTTCTAGGAGTTCCACAGACTTGTTTTTGGTCGTTTTACCTCCATGCCAAGTGATCATTTGTTTCGGTTTAGCGCCGGTGTCGCGGTGACCATTGTGTCATTTCGTGCTGCATTTCTATTGGTTGATTAGCAGACGTAGGTCGTAGCAGCTCTCACACTGTAAGATAGTCATCCTAAATTTCTGACACCCTCAGAATTTTATCTCAGGTTATCTTTGGTAGCAAGAGCCATGACCAAAGACACCGCCACATTTCTCCCACGATGGTCATCTTTCGTCTGGGACAGCCCAAAATAGCACAATGTATACCGGCCATAAGACATATTGTAGTGGTGGTGTATAAGAGACTTTGGACGGAGCATATTGAATGTCACTGTCTACAAGTTTACATATTCATGCTTGCTGAACACATGCATTAATCAGTTATTGGCTTCTTACTCCCTGAGGGTTAATGTCACTTACAGTTATGAATGTAGCTGCCATCAACTTGAGTAATTTTCGAGAAGGTTTGGGGTTGAGGGAAAGTTTTTTCCCCGGGTAATTTCGGTGGAAATGCGCTGAGATTTTCAAAATGATTAAAGTTCCTACGGTGGAAAAGGTGCTATTTACAAAAGCTGGAGTAAAAACTTTTTGATATGCTCTCCTTGTGGCATTGAAAGGTGCTTATACTGAGAGATAAAGATTCACATAAGATCACTTTAAAACAAGCCACCTCTAGCTAACAATTGCATGGCTCAGTTTTTGAAATCTGCAGTCTTCTCCCAGCAGTTTTTTGCTGTGTGGACACATTACCACCAACAACTGTGGATCAAAGGCCCAGTTGCCTCAAGAAAATGTTTGCATTGTAGGTTTCTGTTCACCACAAGTATGTTACATTTGCACATTTTGTATGCATCATATCACCCTTTCTAAACTGATGAAGTATATGAGCTAAACATTGTCATCCGCAGGTGAAGAGAGAGGTGAGATGCCTGCAGAACTGGAGACCACTGCAAAACAAACAACAAAACCAGTTGTAATTTAGCAAGTCAGCGCTGTGTTTCCAGCAGCTTTTTAAGCAATACACAAGTGTTTATTAGCAACCTATTGCTGTTTTTCCAGTGGGGAGATTGCCAAGAAAAGCTGGGTATTTAAAAACAAAAATCATCTCTTTCTAACCATAAGTGAGTGTTTTGTTGTTTTTTTTTACCAGAACTATAACCATGTTAACCACAGCCTTTTGGTGAAAAAGATTTCCACACACTTACATCTATGTGTTTCACTTTGTTGTTGAGCTTTCAGTCTATTAGACCTTCATCAGAGCAACCATGAGGCTAGTCTCGCGTGACAGGCCTCCCTTACTTCGGAATGGGAGTCTGGGGACATTCATCTTTCGTTTTGTAATAGAAATGGGCAGGGATATCCAGACCATGTGACGGCATTGTAATAGATAAGGCATGCAGTAAATTCTAAATTTCTCTAATCTTGTGGACGTTGCAGCTCTGCAATATAGTTGAATCAAATGAAATCGTATCCATTTAATCTCCTCTTGCGATGCACTGAGCACCTTATCTGTTGTACTATGGACAACAATTCAGGGAACAGTAATTCCGGTGTAGGCGAGTGTAAGGAAGTACACAAGTACACAGATGTGGATCCAATCAAATCACTAACTCTGGGAGCGCTAGTTCTATTACAACTTTCCTATGGGAATGTCCACAGACGACAGTCAGCCAGCATGCGACTCTGTCGTCTGTGTAAGACACCACCATGAGGCAACATTGGATAGGCTGGTAAGTGTTAACAATTTCAGTCTAATTATTGGCAGTATGCAACTCACCTGCGCACAAGCCCAGTGGTAGAAGCTCCACCTCCTGGGTGCTGTATTTTCTTAAGTACTGAATGGCAAAGTGTGAGGCATAGAAATGAAAGACACACTTGTCTTGTCATACAGTACCAGAATACAAAAAGGCTGGGACACAGTGAAAACAGAAAAACATATAAAATCACAAAGCACCTAGTATCAAAGTACAATTTCATCACATAGTAAATGGGGCTTTGGAAGGAAACAGGCTAAAACCATCATTAGCCAGAGATCCCTTAATCTACACAACACACATCTCAAAACAAAAGTAGACTGAAAAAACAGCTGAAATGCCAACAGAGTGCCAACATTTTACTCTGGTGACTGGGCTGGATTGCCAGATTGCTTGCATTTTCTGCTCTGTTGGACAAATGGCACCTCCAAGACCCCGATGGAATGATTAAATCATTCCAATAAGCACAAGATTTCTCTTCTCATATTAAATAAAATATGGTGGGCACAGCCAAACAGACTTCACAAACACCTGGAAAACAGTGCTGTCAGAAAGACAAACAGAGAGAGACAAGTATTATGGCCAGGAAAATCCTCATCTCGCATCTTCCCGCTCGACCATGATTTTGTTTATGAATAAAAGCATCCGTTATTGTGGCAGCACTTGACCTCTCCTTGTCTCCAAAGGTGGAATATGACCCTGAAGTTTTCCTCCTGTCCCTCAATAACAAACGGACACACCTCCCCATCCTCTAGACACACAGGATGTTGATGTTCAGGGGAGGACAGAGGATGTCTGTGACGTACATGCAGGCACAAGCTTCTATTCAGATATGTCACACACTCAAACATATGTGTGCAGAGACAATATCCACCCTGGGTTACAATCTCTGCTCACATATAGTTTTTCTGTGCGTATTTTGTCCTTTGTTATTTTTGTAGACTGTGCCAACTCAGACTTCATTATCACGCTGACAGATGGGCTGAGATCAGCGGTTTAACACTTTGGATCATGACCAAAATTTACAGCATAATACTTCCCAACGTGTAATTTTTTTTGCTTACAGTGTACCATTTATAAGCGATTGTGACGTTCACACCTCAAGAACTCGCTCAAAGTGCATTTCACAGAGATTTAAATGAACTAGTTCATGTTCATAATTCAGGATTTAGATTCTGATCTAAGTTTATGGTACCAAAAAATTGACTAGCTTACGCTCATTTCTTCTGATTTTTAATGAAATAAAAGTTTGTCATCATTATTCAGTTAATCATTAGATTCAGAGCAAGATTCATGTGTAAGATGGTCTCCTTGCAGTCTATTGCGAATGTTTGTCTTGACCTGCACATACATACTGTTAGGCTCCGACGCCAGATGTTTGTCAAGTTTGTCCTTTCTGTAGGACTGGCAGGGAGACTCTATAAATGACTGGGTCTGGCTTCCTCTCACAACTGCCTGTTTATGCTGTCTTTATATTCAACAGAACATTTCTAAAACCAAAAAAGGAAACTGAAATAATTCTCTATGTATTGTATTTTGTCTATCTATCTATCTATGTATGCAATGTATGTATTTACTGACTTACTAAATTACCAAGATCAGTCTCGTACAGCCAGGGGGAGTATTTCCCCTCTGACAACCAAGCTGGGTCAAAACCTGTCATCCGGTGGTGACTGGGCTTGTGCAGCACAAATAATATAAGTCTATTTAGTTTATTTGATAATAGGACAAGGTATAGACCCGTTCTATCCACCTTAGTCCTAGAGCCCATTTTTTGACTCTTGATCTATTACAAACTGTTCTGAGCGAAACATGATGCTGAATTTAGCAGCAGACTTCAGTAATTTAAAGTAGTAGTAAAATAACTTTTGGCATTTTTATATGATATAAAGGTAGTACAGTAAATCAGAAACACATTCTCAGTCCTAATGACTAAATACATATTTCAAGGTATGTTGCTGAGTTTATTTTATAACGAGCAATTTTCTAATGTAGGTTGAGAATGGAGTCAGACGGGTAAAGACAGGGATATCATGTATTGTTGTGTGACAGGCCTGTCAGTCTAGGTCTCATTCTCTTCTGCAAATTCCGATTTGATACTTTTTCGCTATGTCTCATGAAACTCTTGTGGTTTTATTTCTCATATCAGTAGTACCTTTGGCAACAGGAACAATCCCTTTTTGTTCTGATTACATGCTCAACACACAGTTGCTGAAGACAAAAATTTAGCTTAGACTGGTCAGTGTTCCCCATACGTTCATTTATCTGTGGCAGTGTGCCAAGAATAAATTATCTCCGCCACATATAGATTTTTCTGCTTTTGGCTCCCGTTTTGGCCGGGAAACTACCGTATTTTTACCCCTCTTTCCCACCGTCCTCCTATATTAGTATTTTCCCGTAAATCTCCCGCATTATAATATAATTTTTAAAAAAAACAAAAACATTCCTCTGCCTCTCCAAACTGAACTCTGTCACTAGCTACCTGCAGTAGCCTGGGTGGCAGTTGTCGTGAGGTTAGTGTCGACAGCGGGTCTGGCTGACAAGTGGTTATTTTAGATTTCCTGTACACCCAGAGATGGGTTTTGCTATGGGCAATGTGGGCGACTGCCCTGGGTGCAATCTATGTGAGGGCACTCGTCTGAAAAAACCCCCAAACAAAACAAAACTCGCCAGTTTTCTAGACTACCACTCATTTCCACGTCAAGTTAGTCGAGTGGGCGCTGGGGCACCACTATTATCATGTTTCAACCAGCAGGTTGTCCGTGGCGGACATTTGAAAGCGAGTAGATGAACAGTACAGTGAAATTGTAGATAACTCAAATATATGTAATAACTTAGGTGGGAAATTCTTTAATATTTCATGCAGCCACTGGCTTCTCTATCTGTCGCTTCTGTACGCAGTCAGTGGAGCCCAGATGAATACGCTGCGACACTACACTTACGTGACGCTTACGTTTGCAGCCGGTGGAGACCAGCCGTAAGGTTTTGCTCGTTAGTAATTAACTCTGACGTTGGATGTTGACTCCTTCACACAGATGAGTATTGAAAAAACCCCGACCACACCGCCACAAGTAGATTCCTGTCCTGTGGGAAACACTCAACATTAGTTAAATATTTGTTTAAAAAATAAATCAGTATTTGCTAAACTGAAGGCAAATTGCTATCATTATCAAAAAGAACCAGCGTTGGCAGTTAGCCACCAAGAATAGCCACTGGGACTAATAGACAGTCTGTAGGACTAACTAGCTTACTGCTACTTCCGCTATCTCACTGGAAGTTGCGCACATAATAATTTCTACAGTAGTGCCCTCAGGAATAAAGTGGAAAGGAAAGGTAACCTTGAATGACTTGACCTTCAAGGGGGAGCGGGGGGCTGTTGGTAGGGGAAAACGGCATGTAATGCATCATGCATCAATTTACAGCGCATGACCTTATGCATGGCATATACAGAATTGACGTACGACTAATTAACTCAAATTAGCAAATTTCTTAATCAAAAACAACTTACCATTACCAGGACTGGTGAGACACACTCTGGGCACACTGGGAAAAAAATGGAAACTCTGTCCACTCAACCTTTTGTATCTTCCAGAAATAATGAAAAATGTATTTCTCCAGCATAATCCAACCAGTAAATTTTTACAGCAATCCACAGTGCATCTGACTCGGATCCAGTTAGTGCAGAAGAGAGTCAGGGCTGCCAACTCTCACACATTGGCCGTGAGACACGCATTTGATTGGCTTCACACGCAGGGGCGCCGCCAGGTATTTTGGGCCCCATGAAAAGAATTTTTAATGGGCCCTATACACAGCTTGCTGGGAGGCCACCGAAAATTTATGTAAAATTAAAATAAAACTATGTATTTTGATGGTATTTTTGACTATCATTCCCACATTTGTGAAAAAAGAACAGTCTCTTCCTCCACTTCCACATTCCTTCCTGACAAACTTGAAAAGGATCCTGGACCTGGCTCTGTAGAGTGTATGTTATAGGGATGACCCAAAAAATTCGAAGCTTCGTTCGATAGCACGGGATTCGATCATGAAAAAAAAAAATCGAATATTCAACCTTTTTTTTCTCCCGTTTTTTGGGGGGACCTTGAACGCAACACCATTTCTGATAAGGAAATAGAAAGCCCGGTGTGCAATTAATGGAGACCTGTTATCCTGCTTGAACACAGACAACTAAATTCGTTAAACAATGTGTCCCAAAATAATGATGAAATAAAATGATGAAATTGATGTAAGATAATATGCTGATGGTGACATTTTCCACTGGTCCACTGCTCTCAGAGTCTGGTGTCAGTGACACATGCTGCTCTGAGTCGCGCATCTGTCTGCTTGTGCTGCAGTCCTACTCCACCTATTTAGACTATTTAGACCCCACAGTAGATAAGCATTTCCCCGACCACATAGCGAGCCACAAGCTCCGTGGCTTCTTTTAGACTGATAGGTTTAACGTTATCTCCGTTATTAGAACCAAACGACAGATTTTGCTATTTCGGAGCTGAAGGACCAGCGTTCTAAAAAATAACGCAAGCAACTGATGTTTGAAAATGTACTTAAGTATTTGATTACTCAAACAGCAAACTGACGCGTTAGGTTACTTATTACTGCAAAAAGTAATCAAAGTACTCTTACTTTGTATCATGTTATACCCAACTCTGGTTGTGAGATCATTTAAAGGCATTTCGAGAGCATTGTACATATTATGTTGAGGTTTCAATGCAGCTGTAAAAGTATACTGTAGGTTGATGCCTAATTAATTTTGTCTGTTTTATCTATACAAAACATTCTTCTACGCTGCTTTATAATTGTATATTAATTACTGTATATACAGTGGTATATACAAATTAGAATAATTTGTTATGTATGTATAAAGCAGCATATACAGTAGGTGCATGCATTTTGTTTTAGACAAAATTAATTATCAACCTTTACTCATCTTTCAAAGGAATATAACAGATTTTATATTTTTTTCCACTGTGTTCTTGGTTCATTCTTCATAGGTGACAGGGTTAAGTCTGTTCATGAGGCTTGCCACCTTTGCAAAGCTGGTGTTACCCCACTCCAATGCAGATGCAGAGAGAGATACTAAAACCAGGAGCAGCCTGGCTCTGGATGGAACCCTGTCATCAATGATGACAATAAAGATAGCTGGCCTGGAGTCCTGCTTCACGTGGGAGCCCTCCCCAGAAATCATCAAGGCCTCAAAAAAGGTCACAAGCAAGTACAACAAAGCACACAGATCTTAAGGACTTTGACAGTATCCTATTTTGAGAATTGTTTGTATAAATGGTTAAACTTTATTTATTTATTTTAATTTAAATTGGTATTAGCTGTATGTTGTTTGGGGATGTCCAAAAATGTCACAATAACATGGCTTTTGTGGGTTTTCATTTTTATTTAAATGTTTTATGCAACATGTTGCATATGTGTTTACTATTTGATGACTTTATTTTTATACAGAATCCCAAAATAAACATGCACAAATCTGAGCCATGCTGTGTCTTATGTCTTACTGTTGGGTCAGTTGGTTCAATTAGTACACTCTGAGTTAGGCTAATACAATGAGAACTACTGATGTATGGAAAATGGTATATTTATATTTTTGCTGTATGGTAATAACGCTGAATGGGCCATACAAAAAATTGCAGTGTATGCGGCAAAATTTCGGTTGGCCCCACCAAATCTCACTCCAAGGTTTTTTGAAAAGTTGGCAGCCCTGGAGAGTATAAATTGACAAGGTGGATAAGCTTAATTGGCACAGAGAAAGCAGGGTTCTGATTGGCTGATGAGGCAATCAGCCTGTGTCATGCACATATCACATGCACTCACCAAGTTCAGAGCTAGCCTCCTCCCATGTCACCTGAATCTTTACAAATGTGGTAAACACTTTCACCTCACTTTAAATGAAATGAAACATTTATGATTGATGCTTTCACCCACTGTCAACATGTGCAATAATTTAATTTAACTTGTGCAATAACCCCATTTCACTTTGACTGTATATATTCTGTGTTCTATTTATGTTACTATACATATATATATAGTAACTTAAATAGATTATACACAGAATATATTATATACAACTCATCCACCTTGTCAATTTATACTCTCCAGGACTGCCAACTTTATCAGGATTATTGACAAAAATAAAGGTATATATATATACATATGTATATATATATATATATATAATATATATATAATATATATATATATATATATATATATACTTTTTGTTAATAATCCTGTTTATTTTAACTATATATTTCTAAATACTCTTCGTAAATTTCTTATATTTTCACTTATCTTTCCACTCTTGCAAGGAGCACCTGTAACGCAAATAATTTCCCCTCAGGGATCAATAAAGTATTTCTGATTCTGATTTGCATTCTTTTTAAAATGTATTTATTAATGTACTAGTTTTTCCCTTTTAATCAACTCCTTATTAATTTCTTTATGGTGTTACAACCTGGCTCAGGATTGCAACAAAGGAGGGAGTCCACACACAATGAAGTCAATAATTTAAGTATTTTATTGTAAAACCAAAAGAAACCTAGTGAGATATGGAGTGTATCTGTAGTCAGTCATGTGAATTCATGTGTGAGTGCATCAGTGTGTGTATGTGGGCGTAAAAATGGTGAAAGCAGAAGTCCAAACCCAAACCATTGTTGCAGCAGCCCAGCCAGAGAGAGAGCAATCTCAAGAGAGCAGCCCTTCTTATGCCCTCTAGTTTCCTCCCAGCTCTCAGGTGCAACTAATCTCAATGATGACCCACCCAGTCTCTGGATAAACAAGTCCAGAGGACACCTGGATGGGCCGTCACAATGGAAAATATGAACTTTACCATAAAAATTTTTCAATTGACTTATTCTTCATTACCGTCTAACATTTAAGGCCTAATAACTTGGGTTACAGAGGTCTGTGTGCCATCCTACAAGGATATGCCTCCTCAGACCATTACTGGCCCAACTGCGAAATTGGTCATGCCTGATGTTGTAACAAGCAGCATAATGTTCACTGTGGTGTCTCCAGATTCTTTCAAGCCTGTCACATGTGCTCAGTGTTAACCTGCTCTCATCTGTGAAGAAAAGAGGTGCCATTGGTGGAACTGCCAATTCTGGTGCCAGTCTGGTGCTGGGCTGTGAACACAGGTCCCACTAGAAGACGTGGGGCCCTCATGCCACCCTCGTGGAGTCTGTTTCTGACAGTGTGGTCAGAAACATGCACACCAGTAGCCTGCTGGAGGTCATTTTGTAGGGCTCTGGCAGTGCTCCTCCTGCTCCTCACACAAAGGAGCAGATACTAGTCCTGCTGCTGGGTTGATGTCCCGCTACAGCCCTGTCCAGCTCTCCTCATGTAATGGCTGGTCTCCTGGTATCGCCTCCATGTTCTTGAGACTGTGCTGAAAGACACAGCAAACCTTCTTGTGATCACATGAAGGGATGTGCTATTCTGCCGTAATACTTCCTGACAGGTTTCAGAGGGTTAAATTAAGGGTTAAAATTAAAACTAATTTAGCACAGTGGCATTGTATATTTATTCTTTTTTATTCATATTGACATAGTGATTTCAGCCTGAGCACTGAACATAAGATTTAGCCTACACATTTTACATTTTGCATTCACAGCAGAATAAGGTAGAGCTAAAAAATGCATCTACGATATCAGCTGTGGTTCAGACATGTCCACTGTCCACAATGCTGGCTGGATCAGTTAGTTGAAAAGAGGCTGTTTGGTTGGGTTTTTTTCTTTTGATTTTATGATTGTCTTTTTATGCCTCTGCACCAGCAGCCGTGGCCAGAGGCATTATGTTTTCAGGTTGTTCGTCTGCCTGTCTGCCTTTCTCAAATTTGGCACAAACATCCACTTTAACACAAGAATGACATGATTAGAATTTGGCAGTCAAAGGTCACTGTAACCTAACAAAACATGTTTTTGGCCATAACTCAGGCATAAGCAAATTATTGACACAATTTCTGTGTCTAATAGAATAAAGTTAGGACATTTTCTATCCAAAAGGTCAACTTCACTGTGACATCATAATGTTCTGCACAACGCTTTTCTGGACATTACTTAGTGTCATAACTCAGGAAGAGAAGGGAGGACATTTGGTCATATAGTGAATTGATAACACTAATCTTGGTTGTCCACCTTGAAACTGGGCGGATTGTATACATCTTCTGTGCTGCCACAGGGAATATGTGTGTGTAGCATCCATCTTTTTACAGACATTGATGCAAACTGTAACTGCAACTTAACTGGTTCGCAGAGGCATAAAAAGTGGTTAATCTTAATTTTAGGTCTACGGTTTTATCTGTGCAAAGTTACAGACAATATTAATAGGCCTTTAATTTTTTGTGTGTGTTTGTGCGTGTGTGTGTGTGTGTGTGTGTGTGTGTGTGTGTGTGTGTGTGTGTGTGTGTGTGTGTGTGTGCGTGTGTGTGTGTTATATGTGGGGTGGTGGGCCGTGTTTTTCATTGTTTTAATTATTGAAGCACTTTGTGTTGCATTTTTAATGTATGAAAAGCGTTATATAAATATAGTTTGATTTGATTTAATAGCACAGAATCTGCACTTCCTGCAGCTATATATACATACATTATCAATCCTTATGTATATTTAACCTTACATGGCCTATTATATATTGCATCTGTAATGGCATTCGTATATAAAAAAAAAACATGTCTCTGTAACTTTCAAACTAATCTTTATTCTAAAATGTTTTTATATTATTCTTGATAGGGTAACTAATAAAGTTACAACTTACCAACTTACTATTCATCCTGTTTTATGACCAAATTCACTATCATAACATTGAAACAGTAGGCTGACCTGTGTCCTCATTGGTTTCATTTATATTCTGTTTGGAAGAGTAAAGCATGCAGCCATTTCATTTCACTTCATACAAGCTGCACAAGCAGTTTAAGACCAGACTTCCTCCTCATCCCTCCTCCCTCTGCTGCCGGCCCGCCGCTTCATCAGGTGGTGCAGCTGCACACAGCTATACACAAGGCGGGCAGGAAAACGCATTAGCTTTGTAACAGTTATGTGTCACTTACAAACAAGCTGGAGATGATGACTCGGAGGTAAACTGCTCACCAGCAAAACAAAAGTAAAATACAAAAAAATGCACTCTGGATGTGTTTAACGTCTTCTCTACTTTTTGTAAACCCCTTTCCTTACATCCTTTACCAGCTGAAATTGAGGATTACAGACATCGAATTTCTAACATGAACACGAAGAACTGCACGGGAAAGGTAAGTTATGTCCCAGTTCAGCCTGGATTTAACCTACTTTAACTTCGTGTTAGTTAAGAGTTTTTTTTAAATGGCTATCAACCCACTGAGGGGGGAGTTAACTATCAGTTTCTGCATGAATACTATAGACAATTATCAAAAATATAAATAATTAAATAAATAAATAAAAACTACAGTAAACTAAATACGTTGCACGGTGTGTTCACAGATCAGTCATTTATCTTGTGCGCAACAGCCGAGGGAAAACGTAGAGCTGCAAAGCGCAAGTTGTCCCGAAAAGTGATTTTTTACGGGTTATCTTGAGTGCACAATATAAAAAATATCACCATCGGACTTGTAAGAAGTCCTGAAGTCCTGAATTACAGGCGCAGCTCCGGAAAGATGAGGGGTTTTTTTTGTATAGCAGGTGATCATAAAATCATTTGCTTCCCTTACGACTTCAGATGTAGAAAACCACCTTATAATGGAGAGAACCCAACTATTCAACTATTATTATTTCCGTGGAGCTCCTGAAGTCTCATATGATATTTATTAAGTTATTTATTTAGTTATTTATCTGAATATTATTGCAAGTTTGCACTCATATGACTTTATACTTTAATTTCTCATACGCATGTGCGCGTGCTGTAAACACGTCCAACACGTGATTAGAAAAAGCATTGATATATATCATTTATTATATGACGGGTTCATTTGCAAAAAGATGAATATATTCGTTATTTGTTTTTCTCAATTACGTGCTTTGTGAGGGTGCAATCCAGGGAATATCAATCAAAGGGTTGATTTATCCATTTTTAGGATGGATTTAATTTAATTTAATTTAATTTTTTTTTTTTTTGCAAATTAATTTCTCATATCCTGTTTGTGTGTGACATGTTCAGTGATACTGCACACTGTGTTTATGAGGAAGTAAAACTCTGTTCAGTTAAATGAAATATATGTAACGTGTGCATGGCACACTGTTTAAGTTTAAAAAATGTCAAGAAATAATGTCAGACACACTGAGGTCACAAGTCCCCCACTGCAGCCCTCTGCACTCTGTTTTCATTTCTTACTATTTTCATACTGTATTCAGGTAACAGCTCAGTTAGTTATCTTTCTTAAGTAACAGAGTGTATGAGCTGACTTTGAGATTGAGAGGTAGAGAGGGTGGTGAACAGTGTCAGCCTGGTGAAACCATCCTAATCTTGCAAGCTCATATTCTATTTTGCTCCACAGATCAGTCTGGCCATTCAATGATAACGGCGCATTCTGGCATTGGTTAAAGCTTATCAGCGATGGTTAATGTGTTGAACAGAATGTACATTTTCTTTAAAAGCAGAGCAAATGGCTGCAATGAAAGCTTTTATTGAAAAAAAGGGATATGTTTGCCATCCTTCCTACAGGGTTTGGTAAAAGTTTAATTGACCAATTGGCTCTGTTGATCAGGAAAAAGATGGGACTCAGTGAAAACCCAGTGGCTATTGTTGTTTCTCCACTAGTTGCTCTCATGGAGGAGCAGGTCAAGGAAATGACCAAGCTTGGGAATCACAGCCATGCAACTTGGAGTCCACCGTGAGGAGGAAATCCGCAAAGATGTCAATACTCATTCCCAGACATCATCACAGCTCATCTCTGCTGCAGCTTGCTGGTCTGTTTACAGTGGCGTTGTGCTAGCCTACATCACACACTTCGTTTGGTTTTCCGTCTTTTCAATTGTGTGACGGGGCACTTTGAGTGACAGCCATTGATACCACCCCTCGGAAATAGAGGAAATGTACACTCCAGACCCATTTGTGTTTTGCGAATTGGGTCTGGACACACCAGGCTAGGACAGTGTGACACCTAGGCGAGACCACTGCAAAGCTGCAGTGACTTGCTAAATAGCGAGTTAGTGTTAATCACAGTGTTGCTGAAAGGTTAAGTTTCAACGTGTCCCCCACATAAGAACGTGCAAATGTAACGTATCCAATGGATACGTTACATTTGCACGTTCTCAAGTGCTCCACAGAAGGGTACAGTGTCAACATTTAGTCTGTAGACACGGTTGCAAACACTGTTGCAGTATCATTTGGATAAACATTATGTGATAAAGAGGGGGTAGCTGAATATTTGGTGTATGTTTTCTAGTGTTCTTAAAGGAGAAAGTCACAATTTTTTAAGTCTGTTATAAAATAGTCATGTGAATATTGAAAAGGCTTTGCTTGTTCCTGTTTGTAAACCCATCCTTAAGACCTATGGGACTTGTTTCTCTCTGAAAGATGTTGCCCATAGTGATAAACTGGGAATAAACATTCAGCTCTCCTCTCTCGGGAGTTTTTTTTAGTCTCCGTTGGTTTTGCAGCTCATTTCCTGTACATGGTTCACTCTAAGCACTCTCATCAACCTCATTTCCCACAACAGCACTTAGCTGATAAACCCACACACACAAAGACATACAGAGTTAGCGACGAGCTGGTGAAGAAAGTGAAACATTATCACAGCTCAAGAGCCAAATTTAATTCTCAGAGGTTGGTGGAGTCTAAAAACAGACATGAAAGGAGTGAATTTTGAACAGTATTTCTGTGTTGTATTTACTGCTTCATCCAGTGCCTATAGGTGACAAAAACACCCTAAGCATACTGTCAGGATGTCCTCATTGGTTTCACAAGTGGCCAGGGTTGTCAACATACTTTGTTGAAATAGTGAAGACCACACATGACTGCAACAGTGCGTTACATTTGACCGTACTTAAGTTTGAGGCTCTAATCTCCCATCAGAAAACTGTTTTACTCGATGCAAACGTAATTCCTTATCTGAGAATGTTGACTGTGTTCTTTCAGTGGAATTTGACTCTAGTTAATGTTATACTAAGGCACACCATAATTGCTGGAGCAACAATGTGTAAGACTTGTTGCACCATCATCACAGAGAATTAGGTAGGAAAGACAAAAGACATGCACCTGCAGCATGTTAGTCAGTAGGAAGTAGTCTATACCGTGGAGTCAAGTATAGACTCTACTTAATCTGACAGAGCTCTCTGTGGTGGGACTCCTGCAGTGATCTCATAGAAATTAGTGAGCAGGCCAAACAGAGCTGTTGGTCTTACTGCAGCCTAGGTACTAGAGGGTGTGGGGAGGTCTTAAGATGATCCCAGCTGACATTAGAAAGGAAAAACAGCTGCCTTACAGGAAAAAAAAAATGACATGAGCCCTCTCTCGCAAGAATGAATACTTTCTGATTCTTTTAGATTTTTTGTACAGTCTGAAACTGAAAGCAGTAAACATTATTCAAAGTCTACCTCCACCAAAAAACTTGTTTTTCTAAATGTCTGACTATGACTATGCTTTAACCTGTGCAAAGGTTATCACGAGAGAGGTGTTTTTGTTTTCCTCTACTGCTGCTCGCTAACGACACAGCTGTGGTGGGTCTGATCACAGATAATAATAAAAAGCCCCACCTGAAAGTAGTAGAGGACCTGACCCACTGGTGTAAGAACATCAAGCGACTCATGAACGTCAGCAAACAAAAGATCATTGACTTTGGGAAGAAGAAGCAAAGGAACTACGCCCCCTTCAATATTAACAGGTCCTTGGTGGACAGGGTGGATAGCTTCAAATACCTTGGTGTCCACATCACTGAGGGCCTGACCAGGGTGCTGCATACTGACTCAGTAGTGAGAAAGGCAAGGTAGAGACTGTTTAACATGAGGAAATGTTGGGCATCCACTCAAATACATACGAATTTTTACCAGCACCATCAAGGGCACCCTAAGGCCTCATACAGACTGTGAGATTTTAGCATTCTTATAAGTTTAGTGCAGCTACACTGTGCGACATGGATCTAATAAACTTGAGCACAACATTGAGTTTGATGTTTGACCTAAAAAGGTTTGTGGGCACACTGTGGTGTGTGTGTGTGTGTGTGTGTGTGTGTGTGTGTGTGTGTGTGTGTGTGTGTGTGTGTGTGTGTGTGTGTGTGTGTGTCTTTGCTAGCTGCTAGGTTGCTCACCTGGCAGCTGCAACTCTGCCGCTATTTCCTTCCATGCTTCATCCATCTTTATGTGATCATGGTATGGGCTGGAGGACACATCATAGAGACAAGGATTCTGCTTTTTCCTCTTTGCTGGAATCCCACACATTTCTTTTATCGTGTTTTGCCTCCATGGCAAGCTGCTATCTGTCTGTTTGTTTGGGTCTAGCCCCAGTGCATCAATTCAAGCTGCATTTTTGTTGGATGTTTAGCAGACTTAGGTCGTAACAGCAGTCACACTGTGAGATGGTCATCCCAAATTTCTGATACTGTCAGAATTTTATGCCAGGCTGTCTTTGATCACAAGACCGTGACAACGGCTATCCTTGAACCTCTCTCACTGTGCGATATAGGAACACCTTTTTAGAGCCACAACCAAAGATATTGTCACGGTTCTTTCAAGTTGGCCATCTTTTGTCTGGGACATCCCAGAATTGCAGAGTGTATACTGGGCTCAATAGGGAACATCACTGCCTGGTATGGAAACAGCAGCAAACAGGACCATAAGGCCCTGCAAAAAGTGGTTCCTTCAGTTGAACACATTAGAGGCCCTGCTCTGCCTTGTATAAATGATATTTACAACACAATCTGCAAAAATAAGGTCAGGAGAATCATTAAAGATCCCAATCACCTAAATAACTTCCTTTTCTCCCTGGTGAGGTCAGGAAGAAGGTACTGTTACACCCGGCCAGCACTGAGAGGTTCAGGAAGAGCTTTTACCCTCAGCCAACAAGGATACTGAATGAAGACCGATTGAAGCCAACTGTGTGTTTCACAAACAAAAATGCTGTGTCACCACTGCCAGTTAGCCTAACATGCTAACAAACAACATAAATGAATTTTTAACAAAAAGCTAACTACACTCACTACTCTGATACACCTGAAAGCTTCAGATAATCGTTCCATCAGGGAGGGTGTCTGAGCAGCTGGAGCTTAAGTATCTAAGGGAAAAGACAAGAATCACTCACTTACTTCTGCTTGTCCAGGTTTCTCCACCTGAATCAAGGAGATGTGTCTGAGCCGAAACCAACACAACTGAGGCAACATGTTTGTGATGGGTCACAATCAGCTCCCACCTCACCTAAAGAAGTTCAGACGATTGGTGTACATCAGTCCTGTCATCACCATCCTGTCTCTCAGTTTGCTGGTGTGGACCTACAGGTGGGTAAAATCATTCATCTGATCTGCTTTAATACGACTGAAATGTTTTAGGTTTCATTAAGACTTCTCTGACAATTTATGGCGCTCTGACATGGAGGATGGATTGGAACTACCACTACTACTCTGTCACACCTTATTGGCCTGTGTAAAATGCTGTGATAATACAATATTAAAGTCCTAATGTCGTCAAGTCAGGACTTCCTAGTTAACAGGGTCTTAGCTTGTTACTATTGCTAAAATTTTTCAAAACTGTATGCCATATCAAATCACAAACTTTATTGAGCATACAAAATGTAATCCCAAATGTAATGTCCTCATAAGAGCATGCAAGGTCACAGGAAAAAAAACCCATAACATATAAAAAACAAACATATAACACAGAAGTATATGTCTAGCTGTAAATGCTGACATAAGATAAGATAAGATAAGATAAGATAAGATATACTTTATTGATCCCCATGGGGGAAATTCAAGTATCACAGCAGCACAAGACAAAATCAAAGAACATTAAATAGAATAAGATTAAAGAGAGGAAATAAAATGTAAATATTAAAGATAATAATTAATAAATAAAAGAAAATATAAAATTGCTACATCAATAAAATCAGATGAATAAAGTGACTAAAAATGGCAGACAAAGTGTTGAATGAAATAAAGTGACAGGTGGCAGATAAAGTGTCATATTGGACCGATGCAAAATTAGTCACTTTAGAGCTGGATGTTGCTTAAGCCAAACCACTGTTGTACAGTCTCTTGGCGGTGGGCACAAAGGAGTGTCTGAATCGTTCAGTCTTGCACCTGGGTGAGATGATCCGCTGGCTGAATGAGCTGCCCATCAGCCACAGCTCGTCGTGCAGGGGGTGAGAAGGATTGTCCAGGATTGCACAGATTTCGTCCTTCACCCTCCTCTCAGCCACTGTCTCCAGACTGTCCAGGTCCAGTCCCACCACAGAGTGGGCTTTCCTCACAAGCCTGTTGAGTCTGTTGGCCTCACCAGTCTTAACTCCACCCCACCAGCACACTACAGTAAAAAAGACTGCACTGGCAACCATAGACTGGTAGAAGGTGGTCTTGAGGAGCCCACTGCAGACGCCAAACTATCTGAGTCTCCTCAGGAAGAACATCCAGCTCTGACCCTTCCTAGAGAGGGCATCTGTGTTATGAGTCTAGTCCAGTTTAATGTTGATGTGGACCCCAAGGTACTTGTACGAGTCCCCCATCTCCACCTCCTCTCCCTGGATGGTGACTGGGGCAGGTTGCCTCCGGTTCCTCCGGTAGTCCACCACCACCTCCTTAGTCTTACTGGTGTTGAATTGACGGTGGTTTCGGTTGCTCCATGGGACAAAACTCTCAATCTGTACTCCTCCTCGTCATCATTGCTGATGCACTATAGAAGAGTCGTCAGAAAACTTTTGGAGGTGGCAGGAACCAGAACTGAACAGGAAATCAGAGGTGTAGAGGGTGAAGAAGAATGATGCCAGATCAATTCCTTGGGGCACCCTAGTGTTAATGGACACATAGTGTTTTAGTGGTGCAATGGCAGGGGAAGAAAGTCTGTCATATTCCCTCAGTTCAGTGTTTTGTTGAGGGATCTTCTTCACTCGATGCTAAATGAATGAATTCACCTGCTGAATGCTGCTCTGCACTCTGAACAGGGATGGAGACCTGTATGCCTTGTACAGTCACTTAATTAATTACTCCTTTTCATTCTCATTCAAAACCAAAGAAATGATTTTTGAGCCAAGAGTTCTGGAGGATTATTCTCCACTATAAGTTCACAATAATTGTATAACCCAGTTTTATTCTTACAAGTACTTGGGTGTACATATTGACTGTGATCTGTCCTGGAGTGTCCATGTGAAGTCTGTATGCACAAAGATCCAACATTGACCTTACTGGTAACACTTTAAGACCACATCTGTAATGTGTTATGAGGACATTCATAGTGGATTATAATGCATTTATAATGTTCTATGACTACACCCATAAACACACAAAATGCTTATTGATGCATTATATCCACATTCAGAAATATTATAGATATGACTTATACTGAATTAATAGTATCCAGTGTCTTATGGATGCTCCTGACTAGTTATAAACTAGAGGTTGACTGATGGGGCTTTTAATGCATTAAGAATACTGATCCACCTTATTCCTGAGGGCACTATTGTAGAAATGATTATGTGCACAACTTCCAGTGAGATAGCAGAAGTAGCAGTAAGCTAGTTGGTCCCATAGGCTATCTGTGGTTAGTCCCAGTGGCTACTCTTGATAGCTAACTGCCAATGCTCGTTCTTTTTGAAAGTAATTTGCCTTCAGTTTAGCAAATACTGATAAATTTATTTTTAATATTGTATTTATAAATTAAATTACAAAAATACAAAGGACAAAAACATACAGACACAATACAGAACTAAACTAAACAGAACAAGCTGCCAGATTCAAGATAAATAAAAATAAATATATACACATAAGCCCACAACAGTGCAAATGGATCTGGGGGTCAGAGTCACACAGAGCAAGAGGCAGGCAAAGGAGGCGGAACTCCATATAGTCCAAGCCAGGGTGCAGCACAGAGCAGTGTAATGCCGACTGGTATGATTCAAAGTGAGGTTAATTCCCATCCTTTCTGATGTGCTCAACAAAAGGACCCTAGACCTTAAGAAACCTGGGATTGGCATCTGACAGTTGGTATCGAATCTCCTCAAGATATATGCAGGAGACCATTTCGTTCTTCCACTTCTTGAAGCAAGGGGGGGAATTTTCACTCTCTCAGGATGACCGTTTTGCAACGACAAAACCAAACATAAGGGCTTGTTGCAAAGCTTATGGTAGAGTTAATGAGTAATCAGAACAGCCAAGTATCACAGAAAGACAGCCAGGAGTCAACTGCCTGTTATATATACCACTATACAGGTGGAAAATATCATCCCAAAACATCCTCAGCTTGGACAGGACCAAAAATGATGACCCAGGGTCCCATCTGCAGACCTACACTTACCACAGGTGGGACAGACATTAGGAAAAATTCTATGCAGTCTGGTCTTGGAAAAATTAAGCCAATGGATAAATTTGAATTGAATAAGTTGAAGTCTGGCATTAATTGAGCACGTTTTGATCTTAAGCAGTGCTCTCAACCACAACTCATCAGAAATCTCCTCGCCAGTGTCCTCAATCCACACCTGTTTAATGTGGAGAGAAGGGTTTGCCTCGGAGAATAGGTCAGCAAACCACGAAATTAAACGCTTGGAGGTAGGTTAAGGTTGTAAAAGTTGTGTTGTGCAGGTATTGCTTCAAAGGAATTGATAGAATGTCTGAGATAGACTCTAATTTGAAAATACCGGAAGAGATGGGCGGCGGGGAGGTCAAATGTAGCCTGGAGCTGAGAGAATGACGCAAAATGTTCGTTGACATAAAGATCCTTAATAGTAGACAGGCCCTTGTCCGCCCAGCGTGAAAAAAACACGTCTGACGTGCCTGGTTTAAATAGATAGACAATTCTTTGAGACCCAGCACACTCTTTATTTGCTTTAAAATCTTATATGCATTACGCAAAATGAAATCAACCTTCAGTTGCTTAGTGGCTAGTTCTAGATTAGAAAATAAAATGGCTGGTAGGGAGGCTCCAGCAAGCGACAGAGTGATACCGAACTCAATTTCAGGCCATCTGGGACATCGAGAAGCCCTCTGCCCAGTCACCGCTGGGGCATAATTCCAAAAAACCCACTCTCTGGCATTACAGGCCCAGTAATAGTGGCGAAAAACAGGGAGGCCAAGACCACCTTCAGTTTTAGGCTTCTGTAGATGCAGCTTGGAGATATGGGGGTTTGTTGGCCCAGATAAAGGGAATAATGATAAAGTCTAAGGCCTTAAAAAAAGAGGCAGTGAGAAATATGGGTACATTTCGGAAGAGATAAATAAATTTAGGGAGCACTTCTGTCTTAGTAATATTAATGCGCCTGAGCAGAGAGAGAGAGGGAGGAGTTTCCATTTCTCTAACATATTTTTAAGCTTGCCAATGAGGTCCAGAGATTTGAGTTTGAAGAGAAGGTTTGGGTTCCTTGTGATATTGAACCCTAGGTAAGTGAAATGAGCAGTTGAAATTTTAAAGGGCAAATTATTAAGGAAGCCAAAGTCAAGGCTATTGGCCAAAGGCATAAACAGACTTTTTCCCCAGTTGATAGTTAACCCAGAGAGCTGACCAAAGTTTTTTATGAGATCTAGAAGAGGTAAAAGGGATGCCATCACGTCTGACAAAGTCAGGATTACATCATCAGCGTACAGAGCAATGGTACATTCAGATGCACCACACCTTATCCCAGAAATAAGTGGACTGGCTCTAACGGAAATAGCCAAAGGTTCAAGAGCCGGCACGAAGAGCATAGGCGAAAGACAGCAACCTTGTCTGGTCTCGCAGTGCAGAGCAATCATGATTCGTCAGCAAAGAAGATTTGTGGCACGTATAAAGCATTCTCAAAATTTAATATTGATTTATTTTTTAACAAATATTTAAATGATGTTAACTTTGCATTTTCTAAAATGTCTCTGTGGAGCTCTGGTGCCTGTTGCACTGTCCGTGTCTGTAATGACTAACAACCAGTCAAAGCTAAAATGTTGTCTTCAGCAACTGTGTGTTGAACATGTAACCAGAACAAAAAGGGATTGTTCCTGTTGCCAAAGGTACTACTGATATGAGAAATAAAACCACAAGAGTTTCACGAGACATAGCGGAAAAAGACTCAAATCAGGATTTGCAGAAGAGAATGAGACCTAGACTGACAGGCCCGTCACACAACGTCACTACATAATATCCCTGTCTTTCCCCGTCTGACTTCATTCTCAACCTACATTAGAAAATTGCTCGTTATAAAATAAACTCAGCAACATACCTTGAAATATGTATTTAGTCATTAGGGCTGAGAATGTCCGTCCTTTATATCATATTAAAAAAAAGAACGGCAAAAGTTGTTTCTTTTACTAATACTTTATATTACTCAAGTCTGCTGCTAAATTCAGTATCATGTTTTGGTCAGAACAGTTTAGATCAAATTTTTTTAAAAACTATGTCGTTAATGCAGACAAGCGAAGGATTAGCTGGGAAACATCACATTTATTTACTTTACATGGAGCTACAGTTAATACTGAATTATGTTAAATGATTTCTGAATGTGTTATTATCTCTTAATAGGCCATCAGAAACCATAAATCATCTTTAAAAGGAGCAGATGTTTACCTTCAGCTAGCTCAGGCCATGTTACCCCCAATTTCCACATACTCTGTCTGCGCCGTGTTGCACAGCGCCGCGGATCTGGAGCGACCGACGGCATGTACCCTCGCCTACTGGATGCTTTTCTGGAGTGCTGTGCCAAGCCACGTAGCAGAGCCACAAGCTCATGTGGGAACTGCGAAATCATGCGATAAAATTGATAAAGTGTGAGCCAGACCAAAACAATAGTTCATTCAGAAGGAGAAAAAGAGAAAACAAATTGTGCGACAGGATGTGATGCAATTTTTTAAAAAATTGAGAGTTTACAATCCATAGTCCGTGCATTGTGTTGTCATATTTTAAATTTTTCCGGATGCTTTCCGGTTTCAGGTTTGGTGCAATCTGAGCTACGTGGTTTGACACGCTATGGACGTGCGAATAGACCTGGCACATATCTCCGACAAAGCGGAGCGCTGTGGCACTTCTGGGACTCTGTAAACAAACTGTTCTCTGTAAATAGCCAGTTTCAGCTCAACGCCATAGGGACCTGGGCTCGGAGCCAGAGGGTTGCTGGCTCAAGTCCCTGTCCGTACCAAACATGGAGGGTGAACTGGTAGCTGGAGAGGTGCCAGTTCACTTCCTGGTCACTCCCAAGGTACCCCTGAGCAAGGCACTGGGCCCCCCAACTGCTGGGGGCACCTGTCCATGGGCAGCCCCCTCACTCTGATATTTCTCCCTTTAATGCATGTATAGGCCCTGTTTGTGCATGTGTGTGTATTTCGGATCTGTTTCCATATGTATGACAAATGAGTGAAAAAAATAGAATTTCCCCTCTGGGATTACTAAAGTATACGAAATGAAAATTAAAATTAAATTTAGTTAAGTGTAATGCATTTAATGTGTTTAAAAGAATATGTGTTGCTTCCTAAGTTATTAATCCTTAGCATACACTAGAATACTGAAAATACATTTAAAAGAGTAAAGTCTGACACCCTCTCACATCCAAACGGTGTGTCATGAGTAAGAGAGCTTTTAGCCACAGAAAAAGATTTTGCAACGACTGGGGATCTTGCAGGGTCACTATTATCGAGATTTTTAGCTTCAAAAAGAGAAAACATGGACAGAAATTGATGCAGCCTTTAAAATCCCCAGTGAGAAGGCCTATGCTATATGCTATGCTAGCTAGCGAATCACTATACCCATCCCAAACAAGGTAATTCATAAGTTAACAGCTACTGGAACGTTTGCTATGAGCCTACAAACAAACTGTATATCTCAGCTGAAGATTTCTAGCTTCGAGCTTATAGCTTATGATGATTATGGGGATGAATTAAGTTCTCTCTCTCTCTCTCTCTCTCTCTCTCTATCTATCTATCTATCTATGATTTCTGAACATATGGTCAGCCTGTTGGCTTATAGCAACCATGCCAGTAGCTAACGTTACCTTGCAAATAGCTATAGTGGTTAGCTAATTAGCTATATCATATTTACAGGGGATTTCAAGGACTACAGTGAATTTTGTCCACTTTTTTTTCCTTATCTTCCCTATCATGGCACAAATGGGAGGACATGTCAAAGAGGCACTCCTTTTCACAACTCTACTTTCCCCTTCTCTTCCTCGGTACAAGAGAGACAACACAGTCGTATCAGTGGCATAAATTATTGTTTTATTTTCCCTGAGCATGTTCCACCTGCTCTTGCACTGTGCTACATTTCTCTTAAACTATGGAAGTGAAGGAGTGGAGCTTGAAATCTTCAGCTGAGATGTATGGTTAGCTCATAGGCTGATAGCAAACATTCCAGAAGCTTAAAAGCAGCCTTGTTTGAAATGAGGACAGTGGTTAACTAGCTCTGGGGTTGAGGTGAATAAAAGAACTGTGTTGTGACCTAAATAACTTGCTGTTGCTATCTGCAGAAAGCATTAAAGCATGAAATTCCGCATTTTTAATGTACGAAAGCATCCTGTATCATAACCACATGTGTGCCGTTTGTAACAAACCAAACCGCGTGAAAATCAGTTAAAAATTCAGTGAGTTATTCTATTTTACTTGTGCATACAGTTCCTTCCTCAATAGAAGTGAATCTGTGGTGGCGAAGCGAGACCCATCCAAGATGGCGGCTGGCTGGGACGCGCTCAGGCAGTCATTGCGGCATCTATGTATATATGTCTAATTCACCAGCATGTTCACAAAAGGAAGCTGATTTCACTCTCAGGAAATGATACAACTTTTGGAGCAGTTCATTATCTCATAAGGGGTGTTTCCATTAAAAGTAACAGGGTTGACGACTACCTGGGGACCTGACTAAATTGATGTTTTTTACAACATAATAAAACCCATTCATGAGTAATGAAAGGACACTTGAGGCTTTATATATGTTTTTGTTTTTATGATAGCTAGTAAAAGTAGAACAATCATATTGAGGGACAGGCCATTTATACAGCTTTTGAATGATGCTTCATACAAAAAAGTGTTTAAAACTCTTTGAAAACAAAAGAAATACCTTTTTGCATTGTTTTAATGTTGCAAGAGATATCATGGAAAATAAATTCTAAAATGATTATAGTGTATTTATTGTTTATTGACATTTATATCACAGTTTTGCTCAAGGGACACAAAACTTCTGTCCATTTTTCTCTTCTCTTTGATAATAGTGACTGAACTAGCCTCACCAATGGCAGGCTGTGTGGCTGCATCTCAGAGGATCCCTAAGGACATTTCCATATAGTACATTTTTTGTGCAGGCGACACTTTTACTCTGTGTTTCAGGTGTTTTTCACACAATGTGACCAATAATGAATTTACATTTGTAATTTAGTTCCAAAGAGCTTAATAATAAAAATATAATAATAAAAAATGTCATACCACTTACATTATCTAAAAAAGGCAAATGGTTATTTAACACAGGGCGACCTATTTCAGTTAATCCCCAATTTTATTCATGATTATAGTTTAGAGTTTTTAGACTGTATGTAGCAACGCCCACATTTCTCATCATGCTTAGCGCTGGACCAAGATGTTAGCAGTTTGCAGTAAATTTGCTGTTTTATGTTCCTGAAAATGATTTGTAGTTAATTTTAACTTCTTGCTACATTCTTTTCTGGCTTTTGAGATGGCTCCTGTCAAGATGTAACAGAAGGCAAGCTTTACAAACCTTAACATTAGGGCTAAAACGATTCCTCGAGTAACTCGAATAATTTGATTACTGAAAAAAAGGTTTGCAGGTAGGCCTGTGTGAAACGAATTAGTGACACAGGCACTATTAATAGCCACAGCCGTATTTTTAATCGACATGTCCAATTAGTGGTTGAGTGGGCACAGATATTGATATGCAAACTGAGTGAAGTGTGTTACCGCATCCAATTATAGGTAACACTTTACAATAAGGTACACAAAATTAGAGTAGTTACTGAGGAACTAATGAGGAACTAATGAGGGACTAATGAGGAACTAATGAGTAGTTACTGAGGAACTAAGGTACGCAAAATTAGAGTAGTTACTGAGGAACTAATGAGGAACTAATGAGGAACTAACTATTAGTTAATGGTCCATTCCTCAGTAACTCATGATCAAATTTTTGAGGAGTAGTTACTGAGGAACTAATGAATAGTTACTGAGGAACGAATAGTAACTAATGAGTAACTAATGAGGAACTAAGGTACACAAAATTAGAGTAGTTACTGAGGAACTAATGAGTAACTAATGAGGAACTAAGGTACACAAAATTAGAGTAGTTACTGAGGAACTAATGAGTAACTAATGAGGAACAAACTATTAGTTAATGGTCAGTTCCTCAGTAACCACTGATCAAATTTCAGAGGAGTAGTTACTGAGGAACTAATGAGGAACTAACTATTAGTTAATGGTCAGTTCCTCAGTAGCTCATGATCAAATTTCTGAGGAGCAGTTACTGAGGAACTAATGAGTAGTTACTGAGGAACGAATAGTAACTAATGAGTAACTAATGAGGAACTAAGGTACACAAAATTAGAATAGTTACTGAGGAACTAATGAGTAACTAATGAGGAACTAACTATTAGTTAATGGTCAGTTCCTCAGTAACCACTGATCAAATTTCAGAGGAGTAGTTACTGAGGAACTAATGATGAACTAACTATTAGTTAATAGTCTGTCTTCAGTAACGCATGATCAAATTTCAGAGGAGTAGTTACTGAGGAACTAATGAGGAACTAACTATTAGTTAATGGTCAGTTCTTGAGTAACTCATGATCAAATTTCATAGACGGGTTAATCACGACTTGATAATTAGTCAACTATTTACTTCATCAGTACAGAATCATTACTGTGTAACCCGTCCATTAGTGAACCTTTTATGTCCTAAGTGACACACAATGAGTTTTCATTACTTCATCATCATGTTTACAATTAGTTCCTTAACAAATGAAATCACAGCCAGCAGGATTCTTGCAAAGGTTTAATTCATTATTTTCAGACCACTACACATTAATATGATCATCCATGTTATTCTGTACAAGGTGCTGACACACCAAACCGACATCAAAGAACTAGCGGCAACAAAAGCCAGCTGTTGCGTTGTCTACGCCGCCTCACGTCGTCTCACATCACCCTTTGTCAGTTGCATTTGAACACACAACAAAGACTCCACCCAAAGCTTGAAACGGTTACTCATCTATTTTGGCACTGCCCCATTGTCAAAAGACTCTGGAGTTATATTTGTAATTTTATTGCGAACAATATTAAAAAATAATTTAAGCTGTTTGAAGATGTGCTGTTTGGACTTTTTGACTTTAACAGAAATACGGCAAAACCCACTGAAAGATTTGTTATTAATCTCATCTTACTTTTGGCAAGATTTCACATTCACAAATGTAAGTTTACACATAGAAAACCCTCTTTTGTTGCTTTCGTTACATCAATTCCATTAAATCTTCCCTAATCAAAAGTCAATCAAAACCATTAATATTTGATATCATTTTAATATTTTCTTGTAAACTCTTATCCGCCCCAGCATATGTGATATATGACATCTGTGTGTAATGTTGAAGATCTGCATTCTGTAAACTTCCTCTCATAAATAAAGTTGTGGAAAAAAAAAAGACTACATCCGACGGTCAAGTAGCACGTAGGTTCTGCGCCTGCGTGAAAGGAAATAACGCAAAAAGGCAAACCGGAAGTCCGTTGAATGTATGAGATCAACAAAGTAGCGCAGAGTGACAGAGTGATACATCCTGTCAGCGGAGGGCTTTCCCATCTGCAGCCGAGCAGCGCAGCACCTCCACGGACTATTACATCCAGACGGTCCCGGTGTTTCCTCCGCAGGCCCCACTTCACTCAGCTGCCCGACAAACTCGCTACTTCTTCCCACTTTAACCTGAATAACAAACCAGGGCTCGGTGCTTGAGTTGGATCCAAACGGAGAGCCGGGGCTAACATTAGCTGGTAAGCTAGCGGATGCTAACTGGCTGCTTCCCTCCGGTCATGCTGCGGCTCACGCTCCGCTAGCCGCTCCCAGCTAGCTCCGGTTTGTTATTCAGGTTAATGTGGGAAGAAGCAGCGGGTCTGTGGGGCAGCTGAGTGAAGTGGAGCCGAGGAAGCACCGGTTAGCCCCGGTTTTACTACAGGCAGATTCACTCGCTACAGTGAAGAGGATTTAACACCTGAACAGCCAGTCAGAGGGATCTCTCTCACCGACAAGCTCCGCTGCAGATTCAACATGCTCAATCAGCCGAACATTTGGAATGAATTATGAACTAACTATTAGTTAATGGTCAGTTCTTCAGTAAGTCCTGATCAAATTTCAGAGGAGTAGTTACCGAGGAACTAATGAGGAACTAACTATTAGTTAATCATTACCTACCATTTTTGTGTACCCTAAAGTAAAGTGAGGCATCAAAATGAGTAGGTAATGATTCAGTAATCATTAGTTACTCATTTTGATGTCTCACTTTACTTTAGTGTACACAAAAAGAGTAACTAATAAGTAGGTAATGATTACTGAATCATTAGCTACTCATTTTGATGTCTCACTTTACTTTAGTGTACACAAAAAGAGTAACTAATGAGTAGGTAATGATTCAGTAATCATTACCTACTCATTTTGATGTCTCACTTTACTTTAGGGTACACAAAAAGAGTAACTAATGAGTAGGTAATGATTACTGAATCATTAGCTACTCATTTTGATGTCTCACTTTACTTTAGCGTACACAAAGAGTAACTAATGAGTAGGTAATGATTCAGTAATCATTTAGTTACTCATTTTGATGCCTCACTTTACTTTAGGGTACACAAAAGAGTAACTAATGAGTAGGTAATGATTCAGTAATCATTAGCTACTCATTTTGATGTCTCACTTTACTTTAGGGTACACAAAAAGAGTAACTAATGAGTAGGTAATGATTCAGTAATCATTAGCTACTCATTTTGATGCCTCACTTTACTTTAGGGTACACAAAAAGAGTAACTAATGAGTAGTTAATGATTCAGTAATCATTAGCTACTCATTTTGATGCCTCACTTTACTTTAGCGTACACAAAAAGAGTAACTAATGAGTAGGTAATGATTCAGTAATCATTAGCTACTCATTTTGATGCCTCACTTTACTTTAGAGTACACAAAAAGAATAACTAGTGAGTAGTTAATGATTCAGTAATCATTAGCTACTCATTTTGATGCCTCACTTTACTTTAGGGTACACAAAAAGAGTAACTAATGAGTAGGTAATGATTCAGTAATCATTAGTTACTCATTTTGATGCCTCACTTTACTTTAGGGTACACAAAAAGAGTAACTAATGAGTAGGTAATGATTCAGTAATCATTAGTTACTCATTTTGATGCCTCACTTTACTTTAGGGTACACAAAAAGGGTAACTAATGATTAAGTAATAGTTAGTTCCTCATTAGTTCCTCAGTAACTACTGAAATTTGATCGGAAGTTACTGAATCACTGACCATTAACAAATAGTTCCTCATTCATTCCAAATTTGTTCATAGTAACTACTTTAAATTTTGTGCTCCTCAAACAACTGTACTGTGAACAACGGTGTGATCAGTATACAGTACTTTAAACGCCCCCATGATAAATACTTTAAGCTTAGCCTTCCTAAAATGTGACACACTATCATGTTTATTTCTAAGGCATCATCGTACAGAATAACATGGATGATCATATTAATGTGTATGTGGTCTGAAGATAATGAATAAAACCCTTCTCAAGAATCCTGCTGTCTGTGATTTCATTTGTTAAGGAACTAATTGTAAAGATGATGATGAAGTAATGAAAGACTACATTATGTGTCACTTTAGAACATAAAAAGGTTCACTAATGGACGGGTTACACAGTAATGATTCTGTACTGATGAAGTAACTAGTTGACTAATTATTAAGTCGTGATTAACCCCTCTATGAAATTTGATCATGGGTTACTGAAGAACTGACCATTAACAAATAGTTAGTTCATCATTAGTTACTCATTAGTTCCTCAGTAACTACTCTAATTTTGTGTACCTTAGTTCCTCATTAGTTCCTCATTAGTTACTTATTCGTTCCTCAGTAACTTCTCATTAGTTCCTCAGTAACTACTCCTCAGAAATTTGATCATGAGTTACTGAGGAACTGACCATTAACTACTAGTTAGTTCCTCATTAGTTACTCATTAGTTCCTCAGTAACTACTCATTAGTTCCTCATTAGTCACTCATTAGTTCCTCAGTAACTACTCTAATTTTGCGTACCTTAGTTCCTCAGTAACTACTCATTAGTTCCTCATTAGTCCCTCATTAGTTCCTGATTAGTTCCTCAGTAACTACTCTAATTTTGTGTACCTTATTGTAAAGTGTTACCCATTTATATCTCACTGTGGGAGTGTAAACAAAGCTTATGTATATGCGGCCAAATCCACAATGACTGAGATGTAGGTGCACATGATGCTTTATAAATCATATGCTCCTTAAGTTTAACATGCAGGTGTAAAGGGACCTTCAGATAACATTATCAAGCAGCCAGCAGGTCAGTGAGCGGGCTAAGGGTGGTCCTGAGCGGCGTCTCAATAACAATGGCAGCAGTGACGCTGAATAACAGCCCTGCTATTATGTGACATTCTCCTCCGCAAATTCTAATTTAATATTTCACCGATGGCATTACCCACTTCCTCTCCTTTAAAAAAGAGTTCACTTCTCCCTCTCATTGGCTGTAATGTTATTTTCTCTAATCAAGTTTGAGCAAAGCCCAAAAGTAGAGACTTTTTTAAAACTATGATTTCTCAGTCATTTTTTTCTTGAGCCACACAAATATATCTTTGTGTTCAGCAAAGACTGTCACTGTTTCACTGAAATAAGCTTTGACTGTAAGTAAAAGATTATGACACATGCTTATTCTATAACTGTCATTAAAAGTAAAAAACAAAAAAAAAAAAAAAAAAAAACACCAATAAGGTACGGCAAACTTTGTGTAAGTTGTGCAGCTGCATTCCATAATTGCTGCTCTTCATTTTCAGGTTGGAGATGCTAATGATATCTCCTAGGGTTACGGCATGCACGGCCGCCTCCCTCCACAGGCTCACCTCCACTGTAGTTTGACCCTGTTAAAGAAATCCATGCTTTTGATGTAATGTTGCAGTAATACCAATACCTGCATTATTTTGGAATGCACTTTTCCCCTCTTATTTTCACACTTGTCCACTTGGACTGTTGTGTTGTCTTTGGTCTTGTCTTTAAGTTGTCCAAATTTTTACTTTTTCTTCCCAATTTAAAAAATACAACCACATCGAGGAGCTCATGTAGTGTATTCCTTCCCTTTCCTTCTCTGGCCCATTTATCTGTCTGTCTGTCTCTGTTTGACTCTGTGTGTCTGTCTCTGTGTGACTGTCTGTCTTTCTTTCTTTCTTTTTGTCTGACTGTCTGTTTATGACTTACTGTCAGTGTTTCTGTCTATCTCTGAATCTTTGCCTGTCTCTGTCTGACTCTCTGTCTCTGAGTCTTAGTCTGACTGTTTGTTCCTGCGTCTTTGTCTGTCTCAGTCTGTCTTGAAAACAAATAAAAATTATAGCTGCTACGCAGCGATGGGTCAGGTCCGGGCTATTATTGGCAAATTTAGGCAACTCTGAGCAACAAACAGGAGAATAGGAAGACAAGACAATTGACAACAATTTTCATTTTGGACCACTTGAGGTTTGAACCCACAACTTCTGGAACCAAAGACTGTCATCTCGCTCTGAGCTAATTGGCAAGTGGCAATACAAATTGAGTAAGCCATGGTCCAGTCCAAGCTATTTGTTTTTATTTAATTTAGAGGCTTGCTGTGATGCCACCATCAGGACAATTGTCTTGTGTTTCATGTTGAGGACATCTGACATTTTGATCTGTCATCATCATCATCATCATCACCCTTGCTGGGTCTTGAACCCACAACCCCTGACACCAAGAACCAGCTCCTAACTCAGTGAACTAATTGGCTGGAAGTGACACCAGCTGTGTAGCTTCATTTGTCGACTCAGGGAGTCACTGTCCGGGCAGCTGTTGTCAAGGCAGATTTCAAAAATGGTCAAAATGTCAGAAATTCTGTTACCTGAACAAAAATCTGATAATACATAAATTGCGTCTTGACAGCATGGAAATGTTGGTGATTTTTTTTTTTAACTCTAACTAACTTAATGCCACTCTTACTTTGACTCCAGTTGTTCCCATGAATGCTTTGTAGTACAGGCCTCTGGTTAGCCAGCTCACTGATGGGAGAAGTTTGCCCAGAGGGCTTTCTGCCAGAATGTGAGTTCTTAATTAAATTAAGGGGGAAAAATTGTGGTTTGGGTTGAGATAAATTGCTGCCATGCCACAGTAAGCCTCTTCCATGTGCAGCAAGCTCAACAACGACCTGCACTGCCAGCCCCTTGGTCTGCAAGAGGAGACACAATCAGGCCAGGAAAGAGAGACACAGGGTGGGTCTTCACAAGGTCCTGTTATTAGTTTTGCAGCATTGGCTCATACTTACTTCTCTTTCTGATGAGTTGCAATAGTCTCATCTTGCGAAACTATGTGTTACATGACAGACCTACATAAATGCTAATAATAAGCCACTAAAACAGCCTTCTTTCACCTTAAAAACATTTCTCACCTCCGCCCCCTCACTCTCTTGCAATGCCGCTAAAGCCCCGATCCACGCCTTCATTACATCCTGCCTTGACTATTGCAATAGCATCCTTTATGGCACAACCTCCAAACTCCTCAATAAACTCCAATACATCCAAAACTCTGCCACCCGCCTCCTCACTCACACCCGCTCCCGCGACCACATCACCCCTGTCCTTCAGAACCTCCACTGGCTCCCTGTCCCACAACACATCCACTTTAAACTCCTCCTACTCACCCATAAAGCCCTCCACAACCAACCCCTCTTACCTCAGAGACCTGCTCCACCCTTACACCCCTTCCTGCAGCCTCCGCTCTTCCAATGCCAATCTTCTCACCGTCCCCAAGACCAAGCACAGAACCTGGGGGGACAGAGCCTTCTCCGTTGCTGCCCCCACCCTCTGGAACTCCCTACAAAAACACATCCATGACTGCACTGACCTCCTATCATTCAAATCACCACTCAAAACTCACCTGTTCCGTTCTGCTTTTAATGTTTAGCTACTTTTATTCATTTATTTATTTATTCGTTTTTTTCACTCCTATTGCTATTCCTCCTTGTCTTCGATGTATTTTACTGTAAATTGTTAATAATAATAATAATAATAATAATAATAATAATAATAATAATAGTAATAATAATCCAAGACAGTGCCTGACAAAGCTGTGGAATAGAAGGGCTAGATGCAGGGTTAGATGCAGCACTGTAGGACGTCTATGGAGCCACTCTTCTCCCGGGGAGGGATCTGTTCAGTTCAACATATGCCTGGTTAGATCAGGCTAACCATACATTGATTTATCAATGTATGGGAAACACTGATAATAATTTCTTTGTCATTTCTCAAAAAGCAAAAAACTAAATCTGAATCCCAAAACTGACAAACCAAATACCTACCCTGTTATGTTCATGTGTTTTGCCGCCAGTTTTGATTGTCTGCCCTGCCCTGATTAGTTTCATCTGTCCCTCACTAATCCTCAAATCTACTCATCTTTTCTCACTTCCTCAATTAGTGTCTCCCTACTCACACCTGCCCTCTTCCTTTGCTCTTTGTCAGTTTGTCTTCATTTTTGCTTTGAAGTTTTGTTTCCTGCTCTTCTGTGTTCACCCGTGGGTTTTGGAATTTGTTCTTGTTTTTTTTTTTGTTTTTTTGCAATAAGTCTTTGCATTTGTCCAGCTGCCTCTTCTGTTGTCAACATTTGGGTCCAAGCCTGCGACTTGCTCTCCAATACCTCGACCTTCCCCAAAGAACAAATATCTAGTCAAATATTTGAGTCCAGCCCTAATTTCTGTGCTTTTGATATACAGCACTGCCTATGTAAAGTGTGCCAAGTTACTTAACAGTATATTTAATCTCTAGTACACCACTGACAACAAACAGTTGCAATCACTTTTAAAGGCTGCTTTTTAAAAAGCATTCATAGAAACACTCACAGGAAACACCTGGTGTTTGCCAATAAATTGTATCAGTGACATTCAAAAATGTAGCTAGGGTGTAGGAGTTAATGTCAAACTAACTATTTTATCAAATGGCCCATTTATGGTCAACATAAAATAGAGAAATGGACGGAGCCTTCTGTCCGTACTCTGCATTAATTTTGTCAGTATTTGTGAATGTTTTCTGAAAGCTTACGGATAAAGATGAAATGGAGCAGAACCACCAGAGATTGTGAGGGCAGTGTAGTGTAGTTCAAGCAAGATCCAACCATAGGAGACAATCAAGAAATTTAAAAAATGGTGGAACAGAGCAAATTGGTAATGTAGTGAAAAACTTATCCGTCCACGTCAGGATGTAATGTTATATGGCTGCACACCACTGTCTACAGCACTTCCTCCGTTTAAAGGTATCATCCCCCACTGTTGCATCATTTATTGTTGTGTGAAACTTTTGACTTTGCCCTCAAGTGCCATCTATGGGTTGTGTCTATGCTATCATAAAGAACATATAGAAGTATGAGGGCAGTGATATTTACAATGTCTGAAACAGACATATCGATTTTTGTATGTAAAGGGAGTATAAGTGAGCAGCAAGGTGTTTTTTTTCGGCTGGCAGATGTGAAAAATAAATCATGACGAACATGAAGCATGTGGCTTATTTGTCACTTAAGCTTCAATTGAAGAAACTAAAAATAATAGCAGACAAAAACATCTGATCTGTGTGGACCGGGCTGGGCTTTGAAGCCAAATTTCGTTGTGGCCAAACAGTGGGACTGCAATTTCTGGGGTCTGTCACGTGATGTCATTGGGTCCAAAAAGACTTTTCCCCCTAAATTTACACTGTGACAGAGACATCTATAATCAGTGGAGAAATTTTCACTCTACTATCAATATTTAATCCATTCAGTCCAATAACATTTGGAAATTCTAAAAGAGCTGTCAGATGAAATGATTTTATCTCCATTTAAGTTAGCGGAATGCTGGTCAGCTGGAAATAGAGCAATTTTGGTTTCATGCACCACCAAGCAATTTTCATAGAACGAAGCCCCACTGCCAATGCTGTATTCAGGTCTCTTAATACATCCATGGGACCAAAGGTGACTGTAATATTCCTTGAATTAATATATGAAACAAACATAAATGTCACATTTCCTTCATGTTTTCCACAGGGTTTGACCTGTGACTGTAAACATATGTTGTTTTAAGATGTTTGTCTCATCATTTTTCAGCCTGTTGTTTCTTTTTTTTTTTTTTTCTTTACTGTGAAGTTGAACAAGACAAATGACAACGTATAGTGGACAGAATCACAAGCAAATGACAAGAAAACGAAAACAAAACAGAAACAAGAAACAAGAAACAAAATAAACTGTCTGTTGTTTTTTTAAAAAAAGCACCTTAACAATGGAGGAAAACTACAGTAGCAGAACAATAGCCTTGATAATCAGCCTCCTCCTCTCTTGACTCATGAAATGTTACTTAAACCTGTGATTAATATTTCTCATCAAGGAAAATGTATTTATGTTACATGACCTCACCAAAATCATTTACTGTGGATCTACAGCTCCGACATGACCTTCCAGTTCATCACCCGGTACTACCATGCCACCAGTGAACCTCAGACCCCAGTGCAGTTCACACTGCCTCTACACCGTGGACCAGGACAAATGGGTAAACTTACCATTGCGGAAAGCTGCTTACTGTTTTTAGGAAATCAAAAATGTCTTTGTCCAGCAGCTGTCTAAAAAAAACTTTCCACATCCTGTTCGCCTTAGCTGGTGTTTCTTATCTAACTTCCTATTTCCTGTTGCTGAACTTCTCCCTCATTACCAGTTTCCATTAATGTTATTCATTGTCTTTCACTGCTTCCATATTTATGTGGGGGAATAACATTTACTACAGTTACAGCCCCAGTTTCACATTTATACTCATCAGAACATTTCAAAAAGGCGAGAGTTTATCTGGATTCAGGATGCACATTTATTGATAGGACCGCTAAGTGTGAGGGGGAGAAAGAGGGGGAATGACATGCAGCAAAGGGCCACAGGCTGGAGTAGAACCTGGGCCACTGTGGCAACGGGCTTGTATATGGGGCACCTGCTCTATCTACT
Source organism: Epinephelus cyanopodus (assembly GCA_026686955.1). Classification (NCBI taxonomy): domain Eukaryota; kingdom Metazoa; phylum Chordata; class Actinopteri; order Perciformes; family Serranidae; genus Epinephelus; species Epinephelus cyanopodus. The sequence continues at coordinate 7,529,469 of CM048918.1, read as the reverse complement.
AAGCCACCGGCGCCTCAATGTATTACACTAGTTTTAGTCACAGAAGTTGATGTGAGAATGAAAAGGTGGATAAACTTTCATTCACTGTGCATTATCTTGTTGATGCACATTATTTTCTCCTCTGCAAATGGAAAGCTTTACCGCGGGAAATGTCAGGAGAGTTCAGCGTGTCGAACCATTAATGTTACACAACAGTGTTTGTGTGTTTCAAGGATAAAACTCTGAGCCGCTTAGTCTGCCAAAGAAAATATGGAAAAGATGAGCAGTAGTGGACAAAATATTCAGATATTCTGCCTAAGTCAAAGTTGCAATACCAGTGTAGAAATACTCTCAATGGAAAAGTCATCATTGCAACTTTACTGTTCCACCATGTTTCACATTCCTGTATCACAGCATGCGGGAGGTGTACAATGGTGCTGGATTTCTTGAGGTAAATCATAAGGCTTTTGCATTTGTCAATTACATGACATCACATCTTGCATGTATGCTGGTGTGTTCTCTTTGATATCAAATGTGTGTTTGAGGACGATGTTGATGATATGGGCTACGCATGACATCCACTTGTAGCTGCGGAGGGCAGCTTTGATGTTGGCTGCCTGGTCACTCACGAACATGACTTTTGGTAAGCGACCAACTTCAATACCAAAGTCATGCAGATCCTTAATCATCTGCTTGTGAAGGTTGAAAGGTGTCTTTTTGAGAGTAGAGTCAAATTCAGCCGTCGTTATGACGTGAGTCTTCAGTTTCCAGTCTTCACTGATGAAGTGACTGGTAAATGCTGTTTATGCCTGTTTGTTGTAATCATCAGTCCACATGTCAGTGGTAATTGCAATGCCACAATCCAGAGCTTTAGTAATCTCTTTTGCGAGGATTTCTTCTTTTTTTCTGTGGCCATCGCTTTGGCTCTGTCGCAGACGGTTTGCCTGTGAGGGAGAACACTGCTGGCATCCACACGTCTGTAACGTGCACCTACGTTAATAAGAGACTGGGCTACAGCACAGAATCCATTGCCAGAAACAATGTCAAAGGGCCGCAGATCTTTACAGCACAATTCAACACAGGCATTGGTGACCTCAGATATTTATCCACCGTCTTTGCTATTAAAGTGTGTTCACACCGGACCTGTTTTTTTTTTTCGCTAGTGACGAGTTTACATACAAAGTCAATGCAAACGGGCGATTGAGCGTAGGGGGGTGCTTGACTGTAATGACATGTCAGCTTCATTAAAAGTATAGCTGCAAATTCAAAGCAACAATAGATGTAAAAATGTCTGTGATCAGTTCCCTAATTTAATTTTAAAATTTTTTTCAATCTTCTCCAATTTCTCGTTTTATTTTATGGAAGTTATCAATATAAGTGCACTTGTCCTAGAACCGCCACAACGTATTTTAGAATGCAAATAACTCTGTTTAGATAAAACCTACAAGCTTCTCTTCCTATGACCTTTCCTAAAAATGTGTCCTGTATGTTTTCTGAAGCCTATAAATTACAAAAATGAAACACACTAGACTTCTGAGCATTTATACCACCGACCGAAATTATACATTTTGATACATACATATATTGCAAAACTCTGTAAAAGTACACCAAAGCATACATTTTCATTTCCAAATATTTATTTGAAAACGAAACCATTCATACGGTCAATAAAAAAACATTTTGTTAATAATAAAAAACGAATGTAATCTCAACAGTGACCGCGCCAGACTGCAGCTAAACCACTTCTAATGTTCATTTATTCACTCAATCGCGTGTTCAATGTGTGTGTGTGTGTGTGTGTGTGTTGTTAGTATGTCAGAGAGGTGGAGTATCAATAAAAAAAAGTTTCCACTGCAATATGTATAGCCTACCTGTATGTATCAATGTATGTACACCTAAAGGGGCGTGGTGGTTGCAAACCCCACGTGTCACTGATACAGGAAACTGACTCGCAGTGGACCATCTTGGTTTATCCACCGTCTTTCATTTACCTAACCTACAGCAGTGTTGTTAACAAGTAGGCTATAACCGACATATTTAATCTTTAATGACCCACCCCACCTGCCCTGCCAATAAAATGAACATTTCTTGACCCAGCCAAACCCGACCCGCGGATAACCCATGAGACCCGCGGTTTACCGGTCGGCCCGTGCATCACTAACATCCAGTACTTGTGTCAATTTACTCAGTTACATTCCATCACTGAAGAGTTTCAAGTTTCAACCGCAAAGTCTGATGTGTGTAGAGGTCTGAGTTACACTGTGGCAGCCTGGTGCTGTTTTCAGACAGTTTAATGAGGGTGAACAGTGAATCATCTTGCAATACATCATAGCAACTAAAAAAATTATTTAAAAGAAAATAATAATAATTCTTGTGTGATCACCCCAGCCTAAACATTTCTTTGGCTGTCTATTTACAGCTGCTGTGGTGCAAGTGCAGTGAAACATAGTGGCTTTTGTGGAAGGACAACTGTTGACATCATCAACGTGTGTGTTAGACCCATCCCAACTAGGCTACTTAAGGAAGTCCTACTTTTAGTTACAGTAACACATTAGACATGATCAGTATATCTTTATTAACATGCTATGTACCACAGTCCTTTAAGGTAACTGTAATTAAACCTCTCCTAAAAAAGCCCATCCTGGATCCAGAGGTGTTAGCCAACTATAGACCAATATCTAATCTTCTCTTTTTTTCAAAGATCCTTGAGAAAGTAGTCGCAGACCAGCTGTGTGATTTTCTCCATGATAATAATTTATTTGAGGAATTTCAGTCAGGATTTAGAGCGCATCATAGCACTGAGACAGCACTAGTTAAAATTACAAATGACCTTCTGATTGCTTCAGACAAAGGACTCGTCTCTGTACTTGTTTTATTAGATCTTAGTGCAGCGTTTGACACTGTTGACCACGAAATTCTGCTACAGAGACTGGAACATTTAATTGGCCTAAAAGGTTCTGCACTAAGCTGGTTTAAATCTTATTTATCTGATCGTTTTCAGTTCGTTCATGTTGATGATGACTCATCTCTCCATACTAAAGTTTGTTTTGGAGTTCCACAAGGTTCTGTGCTTGGACCAATCCTATTTACTCTATATATGCTTCCTTTAGGTAATATCATTAGAAATCACTCTGTAAATTATACTCAATTGTATTTATCGATAAAGCCAGAAGAAACTGATCAATTAATTAAACACCTGGATGAGCACCAAATTCCTGATGTTACATTCAGACAAAACTGAACTTATTGTTCTTGGCCCCAAACAACACAGAGACTCTATCTGATGATATTGTTTCCCTGGATGGCATTGCTCTGGCCTCTAGCACTACCGTAAGAAACCTCTGAGTAATATTTGATCAAGATTTGTCTTTTAATTCTCATTTAAAACAAACCACATTGACTACATTTTTTCATCTCTGTAATATTGCAAAAATTAGGCCTATCCTGACCCGAAAAGATGCAGAAAAATTGGCCCACGCTTCTGTTACCTCGAAGCTGGATTACTGTAACTCTCTATTATCATGTAGCTCTAATAAGTCTTTAAAAACTCTCCAGCTAAAACCACAAGAAAAGGGGAGTAACGATTCTCTGCCATAAATCCCTACCCTTGGTTCCAGAGAAGATCCTTCAGGATAAAAGGGGTCGCTGGATCATAATCATAGGCTCCATGGGAGAAACTGTATTAACAATTATGAATATCTATGCGCCCAATGAGGATGATCCAGGGTTCTTTAAGGAGGTGGCTCAACTCTTGGCAGGGAACGCAAAAGGAATAATAATATTGGGAGGCGATTTTAATTGTGTGATAAACAACAACATAGATAAATTTCCATCCGAACAGAAATATCAAATATCTAAATCTAAAGCAACATGTAATATGCTAGAAGAGCTCGGACTTGTTGACATCTGGCGTGTAAAAAACCCCAAGACTAGAGATTACACTTATTTTTCAAAGTCCATAGGAGCCACTCGAGGATAGATTACTTCTGTATTTCGAAACAAGAAGCTCATAAAGTGGGTGATTGCCACATTGAACCCCAAACTCTTTCGGACCATAGTCCAGTGATTATGTCGTTACATATGGATCAAAATAAGCCTCGAAAATTGTGGAGATTAAATGTATCGCTTTTAAACAATCCGGAGATGGTACAAGATATAAAAACTGAATTTAAAAATTTCCTTGACACAAATGATAATAATGAAGTCTCCCCTTCTATTTTGTGGGACTCGGCGAAAGTAGTGTTGAGGGGCAAAATTATAGCACTATCCTCTAAATTAAAAAAGGAACGTGAGAAAGATCAAGAATCATTAGAAGAACAATTAAGAAATTAGAATCAGAACACAAAAGAACAAATGACAACACTATCTTCATGGAGCTGAGTAACTGTAGACAGAAATTAAGCGACTTACTTACACACAAAGCAGAGGGGGCTTTACGCTTCGCTAATCAGAAATACTATGAACAAGGGAACAAAGCGAGTAGGCTGCTCACCTTCCAACTAAGAAAGGCACAAGCAAGCCGAACAATACAAAAGATTACATGCCCGTACTCAAAAAATTTGGTGTCTGACCAAAGCAATAGCAAACGCATTTTCTAAATATTATGAACAATTATACGATGCACCAACCTCCCCCAACAAATCAGAAAAAATCAAACAATTTCTTCAACAAATGAACCTCACCAAACTGAATCAAAAAGAAGCTAAAGCCATAGTTGAACCCATCACTGAAGAGGAAATAAAAACCGCCATTAAAAGCTCAAAAACAATAAATCCCCGGGCCCAGACGGGTTTCCTGGGGAATTCTATAAGTGTTTTCAAGCTGAGATTATTCCCCTCTTACATAGAACATATAACTATGCCCTGAATGCTAGAGATCCACCTAGAACGTGGGCAGATGCAGTCATTTCGGTTATACATAAAGAAGGGAAAGATCCCACACAATGTGCTTCATATAGACCAATAAGTTTGTTATGTAATGATGTTAAGATACTGAGTGCTATACTAGCAAGAAGACTCCAGAAGATTATTAACGAGTTGATTAACCAGATCAGACGGGTTTTATACCTGAAAGATTAGGAATAAACAATATTAGGCGCACTCTGAATATAATATCAACCGCCAGATCACAGTCTTACCCATCAATGCTTCTCAGCCTTGATGCAGAGAAAGCGTTTGATCGGGTGGACTGGCTGTTTCTGGAGCACGTCCTGAATAAAATGGGCTTTGATGAAGTGTTTACTCAGTGGTTCAAAGTCCTGTATAAAGATCCCACTTCCAGAGTACGGGTTAATGGTTATATTTCAGACAGCTTTCCCATTAAAAAGGGGAACGCGACAAGGCTGTTGTTTGTCTCCGATTTTATTCGCCATAAGTATCGAACCCATAGCAGAACTAATACGGAGTAATCCACTGATTCTTGGTATACCAGACAAGACAAAAGAGCACAAATTATCATTATATGCGGACGATGTCATTTTATATATTAGAGATCCTAGGACCCCATACCTGAACTTTTAAAACATTTGAAAGACTTTGGCGAAGCCTCAGGCTATAAAGTTAATGAGTCGAAATCGGAAGCCATGATGTTGAATGGGTGCTGGCCACCAGAACTATCAAAAAAGGTAATTTCAATTGGTCACTTCAGGGGTTTCGATATACCTAGGAATAGTTATTTCCTCAGACGCTTCTCAATTGTACAATTTAAATTATGGGAAATTAATTGAACAGATACAAAAAGACCTGGAAAGATGGGAAATATTGCCACTATCCTTCTTTGGTAGGATTGAAACAGTCAGAACTAATATTCTGCCCAGACTGTTATATATGTTTATGTCTCTTCCTATCTGGATTCAACAACTACTTTTAAAAAGTTACAAAAAATGATCTCTTCCTTCATTTGGCAGAAAAAGAAGCCCAGAATTAAATTCACACACTTGACAAGTAGTAAAGCATGCGGTGGTTTAAACGTACCAAATTTGAAATTGTATCATTGGGCAGCACAATTACGTGGGGCAGTAGAATGGTTGAAACAAAATAATGAAACAACATGGTTGTCTTTAGAGCAAGACTCGTGCCCGGGAGTCTCACTACAAGTATTACCATTCTGCTCTAATGAGATATGGACAAGGAATAAAATCACAAATCCCTGGATGAAGTGCACACGTAAGGTTTTAAATATAGTGAAAAAAAAGATGAATGCACCTCAATCCATATCTAGGGCAATGAAAATCTCAGAGATAATCAACTTTATACCTAGACATCTAGATTCAAGATTTAAAGACTGGGAAAAAAAGGGCCTTACTCTCATAGACGATTTATTTGACGGTGGAACCCTGAAGTCATTTAACCAATTACAGGAAAATTTCGGTTTGATTCCACTGATTTTTACAGGTTCCTACAGTTGAGAAGCTATCTGACGTCTCACACTGAATGGCAGTCTCTCACAATGCAGCCCTCTGATCTAGAACTCTTCTTTATTAAGATCATAAAGAAAGAAGAAGATGGAAAAATTGTGTCACGTTTATATAAACTGCTACAGACAATTGTACAGGGGAGCTCTCTAGGGGTAAGGAGAAATGGGAATTAGAAATGAATGTTGTGATTGAAGACCAAAGTTGGGAACAAGTGTGTGAGAATGGGCATAAATTGACTAACAGCCCTACATGGAAAGAATTCATCTGGAAAGTGAATACCCGTTTTTTTCAAAACTCCTCTCATTATTTCCAAATTCGACAAGACAAAAACAAATCTTTGTTGGAGACAATGTGGACAAATCGGAGATCACACACACATTTTCTGGGATTGTCCCAAATTGAGATTGTACTGGGAGGGAATCTGGGTGGAACTTACTAACATCTTACAAATTAACATAAAAAAGGATCCTGATCTTTGTACTTGGAGTGCTCCCCTTTGATTTTTTATGTAAAGAAAGAATGTACCTTCTCAAAATCCTCATAATGGTGGCAAAAAAGATGATAACCATGTCCTGGTGTAAACCGTTACCCCCAACCGTAGACCAATGGAAAGAGCGACTTATCAGGGTATACATAATGGAAAAAATAACAGCAAAGCTCAACCTCGACATGGTCTTGTTTAAGAAGAGGTGGAATCCGCTGATTACTTACTTTGGACTAACATTGTGAGACATTCAGAGGACTCAGTATCATACAGGCACCTATAGATCTGGACCCCTGGAGGTAAATGAGTGTGCTGTTGTTTCTATCTGCCCCATCTTTATAAGTGTCGGTCGCCATCATTTACTCACTTACTCTTACCTACACGTTGGATTTGCATTATTTTTTTTTATTTTTTTTAATTGCTGTCTCTGTCATAGGAACTGGGAAACACCTTGCCGATAGGTTCTGTGTTCATGTTTGTTTTCTTTGTTATTTTTTCAAAGATATGGAACAAAAGAATTTACAGCTTTTCAAAAGAAGGATTCTGTAAGCGTGTTTAAGTTTGTAAAGCTTGTAACATCAATAAACACGTTTGTTCAAAAAAAAAAAAACTCTCCAGCTAATTCAGAATGCAGCAGCACATGTACTAACAGGAACTAAGAAACGAGATCATATTTCTCCTGTTTTAGCTTCTCTGCACTGGCTCCCTGTAAAATCCAGAAGTGAATTTAAAATCTTACTGTTAACTTATAAAGCTCTAAATGGTTAAGCTCCGTCATATCTTAGAGAGCTCATAGTGCCATATTATCACACCAGAACTCTGCGCTCTGAGAACTCAGGGTTACTCGTGGTCCCTAAAGTCTCCAAAAGTAGATCAGGAGCCAGAGCCTTCAGCTATCAGGCTCCTCTCCTGTGGAATCATCTTCCTGTTGCGGTCCGGGAGGCAGACACTGTCTGCACATTTAGTTAGGCTGACTTAGGCCTAGTCTGTCAGGGGACCTCCTATAATACACTCAGCACCTTCTCTCCTTCTCTCTCTCTCCCCCTTGCTAACACTCATGTCCTGTTACTGCAACTTATAACTCATAACTTACTACTTACATCGCAGTAGTACCTGGATAGTGTGATGTGTGTGGTTGTGCTGCTGCCGTGGTCCTGCCTGATGCCTCCTGCTGCTGCTGTTATCATTAGTCATACTTCTACTGTTATTATACACATATGATTATTGTCACATATATGTACTATCAGATATTAATATACTTTAAACATATTGTACCACAATAGCTGTTATTATTATTATGACATTATTACTTCAATTAATGTCGTTGTAAGCTGTAAGCATTACCATCTGTCTCTGTCTGTCTCTCTTTCTGTCTCATTGTGTCATATGGATTACTGTTAATTTATCATGTTGTTCTGTAAGACATCTATTGCATGTCTGTCTGTCCTGGAAGAGGGATCCCTCCTCAGTTGCTCTTCCTGAGGTTTCTACCATTTTTATTCCCGTCAAAGGATTTTTGGGGGGAGTTTTTCCTTATCCGCTGTGAGGGTCCAAAGGACAGAGGGATGTTGTATGCTGTAAAGCCCTGTGAGGCAAATTGTGATTTGTGATATTGGGCTTTATAAATAAAATTGATTGACTGATTGATTGATTGATTGATTGATTGACAGTGTCTAGGCACCAGTTCAGTTTAACAGTTTTGACTCATGCAGGTGCTGAGGAACAAAAGCTGTCTCTCGTGGCGGTCAATGGGACGAAGACTGTGCTGGTGGCAGCTTATCAGGAGCACCGCACAAAGCAAAAAGAGGTCAGTAAAGAAAGCAGAGCAACAACTCAACTTTTACTCCCTGTGGACAAAAGGCCTGTGCACACTGAGTCCATCTGAGGAAACAAAAAAAAACTCATAGAGGTGTGTTTTATTGTTCTATTCATTGCGCAAATTTGCAAATGTGAGACAAAATGAAAACACATTTCCTCCCTTGCTTCTCTCCACTACTATAATGGAGAGACTAACTATATTTAGTCTGATTGTTGCCACTCTCTCTTGGTGCTGCTGAAGGGGCTGAGCTGTCCTCCCTCTCTGTCTCCACTCTCCTCCTCGTCATCCACCTGAATGTTACTATCTGACCTGTTGAAAGTTGGCTATTGGCCATTCCTCTCTCTTGTCGCAGATGTTTTTTACTGCTACATATTTTTTGACAGAACAATTCTCTAAAGGCTTTAGGCGGATGTGAAAAATGCAGAAAATTTGAACCTGTTATGAAAACTTTTAAGACAGATGAAAGTTTCGGACTCAGTGTGCAAACGTGATTGACATAGCGTGAGGTTGTATTTATTTAAAAAAAAAAAAAAAAAAATGGACTAAGTGTGCAAAGGCCTTCTACACAAAATTAAAATGATATAGATATTAGATGAAAATGTGAAAGAAGTGTTGAAGGTGATAGAGATAGAAAACTGGTTAAAAAAATGTACATGCTCCCCATAACAGGGCAATACCATCCTTATTCTTTTCTTCTGGTGGCAGGTTCGTATTATTGCAGTTGTGCTGAGGAGCGAGACAGTTGCCTATCGCTGCCTCCTCCGTTGCCAGGAGCAACTGCGCATCTCTGAAGGTGTCAGCACCACCCACAGTGATCACTTTGGCTTTGCATATGGGACAGCAGACATCATGTGTCCTCTCCCCTTGGGCTGCGAGACAGCATCTCATGTCACTGTGACCTCTGCTGCATCTGACTCAAACGGTACTGAAGGGCTCTGCACATGAGGTTTTTAGCATGTTAGCAGCAGGGCTTCTAGCTGTGGCAATGTCAGTCTGTCACTCCTGTTGACCTTTTCCTCTAGCACCACCATCAGCAAGTCAAAGTTTTCACTTAATTTTTTAAACATCTCAACTTTTCAACGTGGATTGAGACCATTTTTAATGGTGCCTAGATGACATGTCTAAAGGCCTAGACATTAGGGGTGTGCCCGAATACGAATACGTTATCCGTATAGGCATGAATAACAGATATTTTTTCTAGACAAATATACCAGTTATTATTGGTCATGTGGTTTAGAAACAAATCCAACGAAATCAAACAAATCAAACATTGGCTATGCGTGCTTACAGTGAGACGGTAAGACACATTTTCACTCACCCGTTGTCTGCCAGATAGCCTAAAGTTGAACGGTCATCACAGCAGCAAGTTCCTTAATCCTGTGTAGGCCTAATGTTAGCTGATCTTTCTTTGGTATGGAGTTGAAAATGCGTTCCACCAGCAGACGTTACTATCCATTACCGTTAAAGAGACAGAGCGTAACGCGTCATAATCTGAAAGCCACGCCCCCAAAGGGGAAACGAGGCCCACTTTCCCCTCACACTTCTGCTAGCTAGCAGAGCTAACTAGCTAGCTATAGCTAATAATTTTAGCTAGCTAACTAGCAATACAGTCGTGGAAACTGGAAGGCGCGGCTGTGGAGGCAGAATGACAGCGGACGAGCAAAGAAGGGGAAAGTGGGCCTCGTTTCCCCTTTGGGGACGTGGCTTTCAGATCATGACGCGTTGCGCTCTGCTATCTACAGCAACCATTACGGTGCAACTAAAAATAGTTTTGTACGAGCAAAAGAAATCATTCAGGAGCACGCTGTGTGAGTACAGATTTCAACCAGCAGCAGAAACGAAAGGCGAATCCTGCCGGTTGTGGGTTGAACGGGGGTCACAGACAGGAATACGGTGGAGCACTATGGCCACTGCAAGATAAGGATTTATCTGCGACCGAGAAGCCTGGCTCCAGATCCAATAATTTCCTCTTCGTTGGTGCCATGCTCCACAGTGACTGTTAGCACCCAGCCCACTGTGGGGAATATACTAAAATATACCAACCGGGCTGCATGATGTGTCTGGTTTATGCTCTAATAAGGGACTGTTCTTAACTTATCAGAGGAGGAGGGTGGCTGGTCGAATTTTATTGTATTTATATATTTTAAATTGATCCCCCCTGTAGCCACAAATATTTTTCCCTGAGCTTTTCAAAGTGACTGATGGATTTGATTTGTAAAGCTGTTTTTCCCCCCAGTCCAAACTGATCATTCATTGATCCAGGTTAGAGACAGGCCTAAGCCAATTGCCTAACAAAAAGCAAAAAGCTCAGTGACAAAATGTTTAAAAGAGTGTGTTCATTAAATCTTAATTTTCCTGGTTCAAATTCTCTGGTCAATGTTATTCTTATATAAACTATGTCTTATATAAACTATTCCAAATGCAAAACAGATTATTATTATTATTATTATTATTATTATTACTGAATAGTGAAGTATGAGGATATGGAAATATATTTCAGAATTATTATATGCCAATATTAAATCAATTTGATGCTTTTAATGCTCAGAAATTGCATTGCCAAGAATTTTAAGTTAGAAAATACAATGTTATACAACTTCCAGTATAAGTCACACCCACTTGGGGTTTTTATCTGAATACAAATACAGATACAGATCATTTTGCTGGTTGAACAGATACAAATACAGATACAGATAATGACGTCTCTGCACATCCCTACTAGACATACCAAACCGAAATCTAAGAACTAGTGCTAACGAAGGCAGACTATTGCATCGCCTGTGTCTCAGTCAAAAAGTTGTGTTTGAACACATCGCAAAGACAGTCAACGGCTAACTAGCACATACATTCTGCACCTGTGTAAGAGGAAATAACTGTCCATCCTAACAGGCAGAGGTAGTTTGTATTCATCATTCTGCAGTCTCCAATGCTGATTCGTGCTGAATCAGCCGAAAAACAGCCGACAATGGCTGACTAGAGCCAATGGTGTAGAACATGCAGCAAAAACTAGGGTTATAGGCACTAACTGATGGCACAACATTGGCCAACAGCTGACAGTTGGGTTGGTGTGTCAGGATCCTAAAAGACCTCAGTGATCTCTGACTTTCTTCGACCCCCACCATGAGGTTCACATTTGTGCTTTTGAAGGAAATTTCTCAACAACTATTGGATGCATTATTTTACACTACCTTTTCAATACTGTCATGAGGTCAGAAATGTAATTTGTCCAGTACTTGGGTTTATGAGCAGATAGCCTATCCCCAAAACATCATGACATGAAATTCCTATCAGCAACAGCTGATTTTATTGCTAATTAACAAACATCAACATGTTGACATGTTAAACTAAGTACACAGCATGCAGTCACCCAATGTTACTGGTCAACAAGTAATTGAATTCATTATATGAAAGTATTTTTTTTCCAAAGATATCAACAGACATTTAGTACTTTAATAATCCGTTAAGGGAGTCACACATCTTTTTTGGATGCGTTTTTGTACTACAATGTCCACAAACAAAGTTATACACAGAAACTTAGCACACTGAGTCCAATGCAATTGTTCTATTTGTTTATTGTTAAATTTGCAACACAACAAAATGAAAAGACATATTTCCTCCCTTGCCTCTCTCCACTGGAGTTACCTATCTGGCTGTAACCACTCTCCCCGTGTCTGAGCTGAGTCAGTGTGCAAACATGATTGACACTACATGAGGTTGTACGGCGATAATGTCGTACGAGAAAACGGACTTAGTGTGCAAAGGGCTTTATTCAGGTGTTCTTCTAACTCTTCCTATTTAAATATAGTGTACTTTAAGCATAAATGTGATTGTAAAAATGTATCTGTGGTTCTTTTCTGTGGACTCTTAGATACACTTGACAAAGAGTTTATTGAGGTGAAGAACCAGAAGGTGCAGAATGACTCCTTTCCTTACAACTTCGTCGTCTGCCTCTCCACCATGTTTGATTTTACAAACGTGCTACAGGTAACTTTATGTTACACTGATTTTACGTTTATTTTTTATTTAGAATTTTTCTTAGTTTATTAAGCGCCAAATCAGAAATTAGGAAAATATTTTTCTGAAGACCAAGACAGGCAGACATGACAAATGCAGAGTAACAAAATGGTACAGTTAAAGACAGTTGGCTGTTATTTCCATGCCTGGCACCTTTCCATCACACATGACAGTCAAGAGAATGTTTCCTTAATGCTTCTTACTACTATTTTCCTCTGATAATGGAGAAACTGAGTCTGGTTAGAGTTTTAGTGCCTGCATGTCCCTGGAGTATCAACCAATGCTTGTGTTTTATTGTAGCTGGTCCAGAGTTTGGAAATGCTGCAGTTACTAGGGGTTAACAGAGTTGTCATCTATAAGACCAGCAACAGCCCTGAAACGCAGCGCATATTGGACTACTACATATACAAAGGTGAAGTATGTGTCTCTCTCTTTACAGCACAAGCAGTCACAGCAGGGTTATCTTGTACACTGTTTTCCCTGTCAGCACTATTGTGTGAATAGAGCCAGATGCCCATTTTTCCTGCATTGACTTCCTTCCTTCAGCTCCCCAGGAGGAGGATTAAAAAGCTGTTAAATACCCTGCTTTCCAGGTCCATCAAGTCAGGACATTCCTTCAAACTCTTATCTGGTCAAACTTTTTTTCTTTTTTTTTAACAACGGAAATCAGTTGTTTTCCAGTCTAAAGACACCGATCCCAATATTAACACGACTTGGAAGACTATGAAAGCCCTGACAGCACAACCTTATCAAGAAATCTCCTGACTTTAAACCGGATTTATATGTGTACACAGTGGATTTATCAGAACTGCCTGCTGAACCCATTTTAATTGTTATCACTGGATTGAATGGCCTTTATCAGTGGTTTTCAGCCTCATAGATATGGGTTAGAGGGGGCCTGCCACATATATTGTTATCAGTTGTAATGGGGGACGCTTTTGTTAGGTTTTACTTTCATTAGATTTATGTGCCAAGTCCTGCAGGGTTAGGTTTAGGAAAAAGATCATGGTTTGGGTTAAAATAAGTATGTTTGTTGTGTTTTTTAACGTAACATGATATGACAAACTAATGTATATCAGGTAAAATATGTCAGTGTTAACTTTTCTGTTTCACGTGAGACATGAGCTGATTGAGCTGATTGAGCTGACATGATTTGCCTTAGTGAAAAACTTGTGTTTTTCTGACCTATCCATCATCAAGACATTATTCAAACATGAACTTTTCATGGTCATTATTCTGCGTCACCTGTCTTCCCTTTTTGCTCCTGCCAACCGGGGTCACTGCATAACAATAAACATAGTCATTTAATGAGCTGATAACAGCATTTTGAACCTGCTAGACATTCAAAACATTCAAAGATATTGATGTATTACGATACCTGGATACAGTGGTGAATGCAGGGCATTGTTCATTCCTTTGCAAGTTGCTTATTGGTGCGTGCATGAGGCCAAAATGGTTCACCAGCTGCATATGAAACTACTTCCTCACTGTGTGGCTCATAGAGCAGGCACACTAAATACTTTGGGCAGCCGAGTGTGGCCAAGTGCAGGCAAGCTGTTAACTTCAGTTTAGTGCTAATGGGGATAAAATGATAGAATCTTGCAGTTCTTCAGTCCAGATAGTGAAACAAGTAGACAATGTTTTGGTTAAAAAACAACAACAAAAAAAGATTTTTGTTGATCTTGAACAGTGGTCTAATGTAGGTTTTATGTCACCCACCATCCTATCCATCTCCAGAAAGCAAGGTTAGCTCATGTAGGCTACTGAATCACTTTAGAGACACTGACAAGACACAGATGAACCATACAGATGTAAGGTGCCTGTGGTTTGCATAAACGTACAATGCCAACATTTTCTTCCAGCAACTGGGCTGGAAAAGTTAGCATTTGGAATTAAATAATTCAGCTTTGAGTTAAAATTTACAAACAGTATCACTAATTACATGCAACATCATTCCCTTGGAATCCATCATATGTAGGCAGGCAATTTGATTTCAGCACAGGTATGGCAGACTCTGCCACTAACAATGGAAACTGTACGGATTATAACATACATACAGTCATTTCCCAGAATGTAACTAAAATGCTGAACTAAAACCTTGCAGCTGCTAACCCATGTCTACCAATGTCTTCTCTACAGGTTTTGTAGAGGTGATTCCTTGGTCTCTGTCCAAATTTGTGAATGTATCTCGAGGCTGGCTCCCCGAACACGGTCCAGGTGACCTCCACTACTTGGGCCAGATTCCTGCTCTCAACGACTGTCTTTACAGATACATGTACCAATCCACATACGTGGCCCTGCAAGATATGGATGAGCTCATACTGCCTCAATCAGTCAACAGGTAGCACTTTCTTTTAGATAATGGGCGCTTAAAATGAGACAAATGTCTATTGATAAATTGAGCTTTAGCCACAGGAGATGATGCCTGGAATCAAATATGTAATATCAAAATGGTTTATAGATTTTACGTTTACCAGAAATACATAATATCTTTGTGTGATTGTAATTACCTTTGAATTATTTAAGTCAACGCAGTAGTTATTGATGCTTCATAGGAATAATAAATGTTCACAAATGCAACAGTATATTCGTAAGTGCTTTCAACCTCATTAGTGTGCTCTAGTTTGTTATAAAGCCTTTATGAATTGTTTACATATTGCTTTGAAATGTAAATGGGTGTGATTGTTGTTGAGGTTTTTTTCATTGTGTATTTTTAATCATCAGTTGGTCGGAGCTGGTGCCACTGCTGAAAATGAAATATGGGGAGGACAAGTGTTACATGTTTGAGAATAACGTGTTCCCCAACACTGTTTCACTGCCTCCACCCACCTCTCAAACTCTGCCCCCGCCAAATTGCTGTCCCGGCTGGGAGAATGTGTCTGGGGTAAACATCCTGGCTCACTTGTACCAAGAACCCATTATTACAGAGACACATTACACCAACTTCAAGATCATTGTCAACCCCAGAGCTGTGTTCTCCACGAGCGTCCACGGACTGCTGAGCTCACTGATAGACTGCTCCTGGGTTGACAGGAACATAGCACGGATGTACCACACCAGGTAGACTGATGGTTGTGTTCTCTATAATCAAATGATATATATGTGTTTTCACTGTTTTTCATTGGTTTATGTAGCTGCAAGAAAAACAATAATTCAAACAAACCTATAATGACAATAACATTAACAATACACATAATAATAAACTTTATTCATATAGTGCTTTTCAAAACAAAGTTACAAATTGCCTTAGAAAAATAGTAAAATGCTTAAATTGTTTTAAAATGCTTAAAACAATTTATAAACAGTTTAAAACTTATACAACATTGGGGCATCGGCGGCTTAGTGGTAGAGCAGGCGCCCCATGTACAAGGCTGTTGCCGCAGGGGCCCAGGTTTGACTCCAGCCTGTGGCCATTTCTTGCTTGTCACTCCCCCTCTCTCTCCCCCCTTCACACTTGTCTGTCCTGTCGATTAAAGGCTAAAATGCCCAAAAATATATCTTTAAAAAAAACTTATACAACATTAAGGTAAAGAAGCCTTTATCAGACAGAATGTAATAAGTTAAACAAAAATTGCTACAGCAGCATCTTTGTGTGTCAAAAAAGTCTGAAGAAGAGGAGTAGGAGAATGTGGATGCGGTCATGGCTGGGGAAAAGAAGCCAACTTGGAATGCCAATTTTGCAGCGTAAGCTGGCAGTGTATTTATTAGCATCTACTATTATTTTGCATTGTCGCCCTAACCAGTGTATCATTTTATACTGTATTTCTCTTGGTTGGTTAGTTGGTGTAGGTTGTAACAGCAGTCACACAGTGAGATGATCATCCCAAATTTCTGACACAGTCAGAATTTTATTCCAGGCTATCAGCATATTTACTTATATTTCTGCATTTATATGCAGGTATCTTTCTAGAGATTAGCTAAGATGTCGTTTGTTAAAACACCTTCGAAAAGTATTGTGTGTGTGGTGTGAGGAGAAGCATGCAGAGATATGCTAAACCCCTGTGATGCTGTGATACAGAGACAAAAACGCTGTGCACCCTCAGTACCAACACAAGACACTAAACGTTTATATTGATTTTCATCTCATTAAACATTGAACTCATTAACTTGATTTTAGGTTGGTTTTACTTTTTTTGTGGAACACTCTGTGCATATAATTTCTTTAAAGCACTTAAAGTCACAAAACTTGGATAAGTAGGTAAAAAATATTTATTTTATTAATACCATTATATCACTCCTTTGTTTTGATTTGAAGTACTGCAGGTACAAAAACCAATTAATTGTGGCATAAACCAAACATATGATGCAGAATGTGAGGTGATTGGGAAAAACAAAACAAGTGTTTTTTTATACTTAATCAGGAACAAACTTGGACTGAAATTACATAACATATAAATTTAGGGGCCGAGCCTAGAGGCAGAGGACCCTACTGTTTTTGGTGTGTTTATTATTCTTTCTTTCTTTCTTTCTTTCTTCTTTTTCTTCTTTCTTTCTCCCGCCTCCTCTTTGAACTGGAATTTGACCCCCTAAACATGCTCAAAAACTCACCAAAATTGACACGCATATCAGAACTGGTGAAAGGTGAATGGGCTCTGCAGCGCCACCTAGGCACACTAAAATGGACGCTGCAGCCTGTAGGTGTGTTGTTTTTGTCATGTCATCCTCAAAATGAAGGAACAGGAATCTGATGGGAGAAAATTCACTCATCTAATTTATATATTGTGATATCACTTCTACATACCTACAGCTACAGAAAGCATTCAAACATCAAAGCGTTCAGCTCTGTGAGAATTTCCTGATGTTTGTGGCAATATGTGTGATATTCCTAAATAATTCGCTGGAGGCCGAAAGGGGCGCAAGGCGAGGTCCTGCCAAATGCTGCTTGCAGCTTTAATTGATATTTGTTGTTTTACTTTGCTGACATGATAGGATGCCATGCATTCTCACAAGCTGTGGAGGCAAAAACTACAAACTACTGTAAGATGCGAGATAGCTAGAAGTTGACTATATCAGTGCCAAGTTATATCCAGCCTTGCAGCTGAAGTTATGGCAATTGTAGCTGGGTCTCTTAAGCAGTGGTGTATTTATCAGATCCTTTACTTTAGTAAAACTACAAATAAAAGTAATTGAAAAATACAACCATTACAATTAAGTCCTGTATGCTAAACCCCACTAAGCAAAAGTATTCAACAGGTTCATGAAGCTGAAATATTGCAGTTGAAGTACATTAGTGTTATTACCTTAATATTTTAAATTAATGCAGTCGAAGTAGCGGGCCCTCTGACTACCATTATTATTATTATTATTATTATTATTATTATTATATATGACATCATTTGATTTATACTGTAGCATTACTGTGCAAGCAGCATACTACAGTTGTAGTTCATAATATAATTTGGGCACTTGACACATGTGAGAAGTTCAGATGGATAATCCCTTTTTGACAGAACTATTAACTTATAGACATCTGACTGCTTGTTGGAATAATTAATTTGCATAATTAACTAACAAAATTGTCTTCTGAAAAGCAACAAAAGCCGTCATATAAATATAGTGGCGCAGTATGTGCAACATTTCACTCTGAAATGTTTCGTTAGTGGACTAGCATAGTAGGCTATATAGTTGCATAAAATGTAAAGACTTAAGAGGTTATACTTCACTTCACTGACATTATTTCAGTAACTATAATTAGTTTCTTTCCACTATTGCTTTTAAGGAAAGTAAATAGACGTAAGATATCGTGACGATGAGACTTACCACTGAACAACAGGTGGGTCGGAAATGGAAATTCGCCTCCTCCGCCGGAATCATCATTTAAATGAACAGACCTAGCAGTCGCAGTTGCCGCTGATGCATTTAATTTAGGATCATGATAGTAATAAGACAAGACATGGAATCTGAGGTTTTTCTGTGTATTTTGTTGAACTCATCAAGGTCTGACAATTTGTGACATTTAGTTCAAAGCGTTGTGAATGGGATTAACACAACTGTAAGAAAGGTTGGAGTGAGAAGGGAAGTTTGACTTTATTAGTGCCCCAGGAATGAGTCCTAAAACTTGTAAATGAGTTCACATTTTAGCACTCCTGGCTCCCTTATCTGTAAGTCACTATGTTTTTTGAATGGGTTTTTAGTTAGATGACTGAAATAAGGTCTGTGGTTAACACAGGTTTAAGAGACTTTCATGTTTCGTTCTATGACATAAAAATCACTAGTAAATTACCTACTGTGAATGTTTAAGTTTACAGTGTCTTAAAAAAGGGGGTTTCTGATAAGTGGCTAGATTAGACTACAAGACATTATCACACCACATATGGCTTCACAGGCTTGTTGTGGGTGCGATGTTAAGTTATGCGACTGCGGTGTACTTTGTTTATAGCCCAATGTAAGTTTTTTACATTTGGCAATTGAATTTACGCTTCAAAAATCCTACAAGTGGTGTTCATTTGTGAAGATTATCTTACTGAGTGAAACGTCAGAAATGTTTGTTTGCCACAGAGCTCATTTTCTGCAATAATCCAAAATCCAATGGGAAAATCCTATAAACTCTCTGATGAGGGAACCAGGGTGACACCAGCTAATGTGTCAGTGTACAAACATCCCTGCACCACTCAATTCCACAAAATCTAACTAACATCACAGTTGCACCCTCAAAATTTCCTCAGAGAGCTGTACACCATTAGTTAGCCCATCTAAAAATACAGACCAGCAACTAAATCTGATTCTATTTTGTTTATGTTTAGCGTGTAACCCTAATTTCTCTGCTCTCTGTCTGTGCAGAGCTTCAAGACAAACTGAGTTGACAGCAGACGAGCTGATTTATGATGGTCGACTTCTGAGCTACAGCGCCAAACTCATACCAAAAGTCAATGCTGTGTTCAGAGAGAGTGGACTTCTACCAGAGGGGAGCATACATTAGCCTCTGTGTGTGTGTGTGTGTGTGTGTGTGTGTGTGTGTGTGTGTGTGTGTGTGTGTGTGAGGTGTGTGAGAGAGAGAGAGAGAGAGAGAGAGAGAGAGAGAGAGAGAGAGAGAGAGAGACTTATCTGTCTCTTGAAGGACTTGAAGAAAGCTTTGTCTTTTTGACTCAGCAGTTCAGAATCATCTCAGAGGGATACATAGTACTGTACCTTTTAATCAGTCTACTTCAAACTCAGTGTTGGCAAGATGGGTTTCAGATCCTTATTCAAGACCACATTATGGTTGACTACATATTGCTTTTTTAGTCAGCTGAACTTGGTAACATGTTTAGTGAGAAAACCTAGTGAGCTACACCCTCAAAAATACATCATGCATAGCCATGTTGGTGGCTCTGTGAGGCTGACACTGTTTATCCTGAGGATATCATAAATGTCTGAACTAAATTTTATGACACTTAATCCAATGATAGTTGGCTACAAATTTAGACTACCTGGCTGTTAAAGCAGCTGTAAACTTCGATAAAATGTTAACAAGTTGCTGATGACATGACACAGCAACAAACAGATGAAAGCTGGAAGTCAACACCTGTAGTTATAAATTAATTATTTTAGTAATCTTTCATTTGAACAAACAGTTTGGTTAGTAGAAAATACTGTAGGCTATTTATTTAGCAACCAAATGCAAGCAGTCATCATTTGAAATTTACAGTTGATTGATGATTCCTCACAAATTCATTTTCTGGACATTCTAATCATCAAAGATTAAGACAAATTTGCAACAAACCCTTATAGAAAACTGATAAACAAGCATACGATATTCCATCCATCCATTTTCAACCGCTTATCTGAAGCCTGGTTGCAGGGGCAGCAGGCTGAGCAAAGTTTTCCAGACGTCCCTCTCCTCAGCAAAACTTTCCAGCTCCTCATGGAGGATCCCGAGGCATTCCCCGGCCACACAAGAAATGCACTCCCTCCAACATGTTCGTGGTCCAGATGTCCGAGCTCCTCACCCTATCTCTAAGGCTGACCCCAGCCACCCTTCGGAGGAAACTCATTTTGACCACTTGTATCCGCAACCTCATTCTTTCAATCATTACCCAGAGTGGTTAGTGTTGGGATGTAGATGGACCAGAAAATCAAAAACTTTGTCTTCCGGCCCAGCTCTCTCTTCACCACGACAGTCGGGCATCATGCAGACACCACATCAAACTGCCGATCTGTCTCGCACTCCATTCTACCCTCACTCATCTGGTTTTAATCGGACTAACGCAATAAATCAATTTTCTCTAATGTCATGTAAATGTACTGACTGACATACGCTGGTATCAAACATGTGAAAACACCCAGAAGAGGGGGTGACATCAACAATATGCTTTTACAAAGAGAGGCATTCTATATCTTCACTCTTAATACCCTTTAAGCTAAAGGTTTAAACTTAGAGTTTGATCTTAAACCTTTTTTGTGATTGGATATATCTTGGAAAAAGACAAAACATTTTTCTTAGTAGGATAGTAGGAATTCTTTTCTTTTTCTTTTCTTTCCCAACTTGCTGTTTCCTATTATTGTTTCCTATTTTTCTTTCTATTTTTTTTCTACATTTTCCTCGTGTTTTTCTATATAGGATTTTTTTTATGATTAGTGTTTTTTATTAATGATGATTTCTGAAATATATTTGATGTAAATGCATTGTATCCAGTATATCCTTGTAGGGCATTGCTTTTCTTGTCTCTTGTTCTTTTTCATGATACATGTTCTGTCCCCTTATGTGGGAGTGCCAAAGAGCGCCATTCAGATCTCTTCTGATCGGCCCAATCTGATTGCCTCAACCTGAGAGTGGATTGACTCTCAATCAAGCAGATCACAATCACCTGAGAGACTGATGTGTTTGTGTCTTAATAGTGCTTGTTGTATAGTGTGATGCTGATTTAAAAATGCCTGACAGAAATCTCTGTTACTTTGAAATGTTGCACAATTACAACTTCTGGGAGCTTTTAATACAGTGTTCGGATCTCCTGTTTGGTTCTTGCTTTAGCAACCCAATCGCCAGAAAAAAATGTTGGCATTGTGCCTTTCTGCAAACCACAAGCATGTTACATTTGCCAGCTGTTATCCAGCACAGGGGTGTCAAATCAATTTAGCCCACGGGCCAAATACTGCCCAATTTGATCTCAAAGTCCCGTCAGGAAACGGAGCGATGTCTCTGTAGCAAACATCCGCTTTTTGTTGCACTATCCCCAGTGGAAAATAAATGATGGGTCGATTAAAAAACACTCATTATTGGGGGCTGAAAAGCTGCAGGAAACATCAGTGAATATCAGGACTGGTTTTGTTGTTTGTTAGTCTGTAACGATGGTTTGCAGCTTGGCAGGCATCCTCCACCTCCCGATGACAAAGTCAGCTCATATACTTAAGTCACTTTAGAAATTTTAATATGATATGAAACATAGAAATGTGCCTGTGGTTTGCAGAAACATACAATGGCAACATTTTCTTCTAATGATTGGGCAGTGTCACTCCAACACTCTTTCAATGTGTCCTTCATAATCTCATTCCAGTTGATTCTGGTGCACACATGGTAGAGCATGATCAAGGCCATCTCAAAGTGTCTGAAGTTGGCAAGACAATGTAAACTCAGGCACAGGTAATTGTTAGCGTATTCTAGCTTGTTAAGCAGCTCCAGCCCCAGCACTACTGCCTCCACTTGGTTGAGGTATCACCATAAAAGAGTCAAACGTGGTCTACCTCCATGGCTCGCTGCCCAGCTTCAACCTCACTCCTCTGTTTTCTTCCTTATCAAACAAAATCACAATCATTTCCCAAACAATTCCCAGGTGTTGCTCATAGTCAAGGATCCTCCCTTGCTGTGGACACACATTGGAACAGGCTAACAAGTGCCCCCAGGTGTGCGTCATTAACTGACTGAGAGGGTTTCAGGGTACTGTGGTTATTTTGAGTTATACTTAAAGAAAATTTAAAAAAAAAAAACAGGTTGGCTAAATGAAACTTTGTAAAACGTGATTTTATAATGTGCTACAATGCGTAAAAACTGACCTTACCCATTGTGATGAATTGAGGTATTTCTGTGAAGTCTTAGGAATGTGTGAAGCATTTCCAGTTTCATCTCATTGATTTGCACATTTACATCTAAAAATGTATCCTGTTGTTTTGGGAAGACCTGGCAGTGGGAGGAGTAATCCTTCCTTTCACTGAATATGAAAAAGGTGCTGTTCACAGGTGAGGCCAAGAAAAGTCCCACACACATACACACACATACACACACACACACACACACACACACACACAGGCAGACACTCAGACGATTTGAGTATGAAAGGCACAGCAATGCTTGTGGGCAAGTTCAGTTCTCTAAAATGGTGGCTTGGCTGCTTCTTCAGTTGGCAGTTATCAGCCAACTCATCCTTTATATTTTTCATTTATTCTTTTGAGTAGCATTAAAGTCATTAAGCACTTCACATCTTATTATTAGTGTACTCTTACTAATGTAGTTGTAATGAACCGCACCGTGTATAGTTAGGTTACCTCGTTTCAGTATGGTTACATTAACTGTTGTAAAATAGGACAAGTGGCAAGTTCTGGTAGTTAAGGTCTTTGATAGAACAGCTATTGAGGACTGATCTGCAAGCAAAAGTTTTTAACTCACAAGCAAAGAAGACTGATTTAAAAGCAAAATGAACGTATGTTTTTACTTACAAACTTGATTTTTGATTGCAGTTCAAGAAATATGCTCTCAAAACAGTTTTATATGATTGCAACAAAAAACTGTTTTATATGATTGCAACTAAAAGACACATGAAATAAGTGACTCTGCTTTTAACTCCGCTTTCTGCCACTGAGAATCACATCATCTGCACTCCATTGATGATGTCTTTTGGTGCTCACCGTGAACGCGCTTCCCTAAGGGTGAACATATTCAGAGTTGATTGAGCTGATTCTGATCAGCTGTTCTGGAACCAAAAACTCAAGAGTTTCCCAGCTCAGACTCAATTCGAAGACAGGGATCAGGCTCAGAGCTTGTTGAGCCTGCTTTCTGAAATAGGGCCCTGGTTAACCGGTACTACGAAGCTGGTTATCAACTGGTTCAGTCAACTCTGGGTTTTGCTATCCTGCCTCCAGCGCTTTCATGTAAAATGGGCAGGCTTGTTAATTCTTTAATTTTGTTTTTATTTATTGTACGATTGTTATTTATTTGTATTACTGTTTGTACTAAAAATTCTGCTGCCTCTTGGCCAGGTCACTTTTGAAAAAGAGATTCTTTATCTCAATAAGCTTTACCTGGTTAAATAAAGGTTAAAATAAAAAATAAAAAAAACATTGCGAGCGTCATCATCAGAACCATGACAGAATTAGGCTGCTTCATATGATATGAATCAAATGGTTGCTGATGTTTAAGAGATAAAATATCAGTGGAGTGGAATGTATTCGACAATCTTTTATCTTAAAATGGAAAATCTGACCATATTGTAAATACCATCCAAAAATTCACCATCATTGAAGACTTAAAAAATGTGCAGGTACTAACACGGAGATATGGGCCTATGTGACATTAGTATAGAGTATTATTTGCTGTTTGGTCGGATGATGATAATACTACTCAAAATATGTCACAAAACATTTTTAACACCAGACCGTTTCTGCTGCTGAAGTAAAGAGTGAAAAGTAGTTAATGACTGAGGAGGTCTATCTGAACGAAATGTTACATTTATAATAACTGGATCCAATTAACAGTGTGTGGTTTATTCTACTAAGAAAATATTTTATGTCAGGTGTTAACAGGCTGTGATCTGATACTCTGAAGTTAACCTGAGTAAGTTAGCTGTTCAGCATAAGTTACCATAGTGATTTATCCTGGTAAAAAGAGAACCAGCTTTGTAGTACTGAAAATCCAGAGTCAACCCCGAAGTTACCTCCCTAACAACAAATCCTGCTTCATAGTACAAGCCTTGGTTCAGTCAACTCTGGGTTTTCCTATCAAGCCACAAGTACGTTAATGTGAAAGAGACGGGGCTCTTAATTACAAGCAACATCATCAGAACCATGAATGAAGTAGGCTGCCATATCATGCGAGGTGAAAATTGTTTTGTAAATGACACAAGTGACAAAATCTTAATCTTAATACACTATCTACAAATCCGCCATCATCCCAGACTTGAATCAACTCAACAACTATCCACTTATCCTAGCTAGTTCCAGTTACAATGTCCCGCCCATGGGTCTACTCTGTTGCTGACTGCTCAGTTCCAGTTGGGGGCATACCTGTCAAGTCTACCATATTTTACCCCTGTTTCCCGCCGTCCTCCCATATTAGTATTTTCCCGTAAATCTCCCGTATTATAATACAATTTAAAAAAAAAATTAAAAAAAAACATTCCTCTGCCTCTCCAAACTGAACTCTGTCACTAGCCTCGCAAGAACTGCCACCTGCAGTAGCCTGGGTGGCAGTTGTCGCAAGGTTAGTGTCAACAGTGGGTCTGGTCGACAAGTTATTTTAGATTTCCTGTACACCCAGGGACGGGTTTTGCTATGGACAATGTGGGTGACCGCCCAGGGCGCAATCTATGTGCGGGCACTCATCAAAAAAAAAAAAAAAAAAAAAAAAAACTTGCCTTTTAGTGGAGTGGTGCTGGGGCGCCCCTGTTATCATGTTTCAACCAGCAGCAGAAAGGAGAGGCGAATCCTGGCAGTTGTGGGTTGAACGGGAGTCACAGACGGGAATACGGTGGAGGCTCATAGTGCTCTGCGGTGCAAGATAACGGCTTACCGGCGACAGAGAAGTCCGACTCCAGGTCCAGTAATTTCCTCTTTGTTGGCGTCATGACTGCCCAGGAGTACCTGGACAACCGAACCGTGGTGACACATAGGTATGTGACGTGTCAGAGGAGAAACAAGCCGTTCACATTTCTCTCTTTGTGGCACGTAACGGCCCACAAACCTCACCACACTTCAGGGACTGTTCATTACTTATGAAGGGACTGTTCTTTACTTATGGAGGGACTGTCAGGGGATGAGGGTGGCTGGTTGATTTTGATTCCAAGTATGTTAATTACTTATTGATGTTGTTTTTGAAGTATGAATAAGTCAGTAAGTAATTTATTCCATTGAAATATCATTGGTGTATTACAGAAAAGTAATTTATCTTTTTATAAATGACAAAGGTCACATCTGCCTCATTTTTGCCGTGATATCATGATACTACTCAGAACCGTGATACTTTCACTGGTATCGTACTGTGGGGAGCCCTGGGGCTCCTATGCACTGACAATATACACAACATTTGTACTAAAATAGCAACAACACAGTGAAGATTGGTCTCTTTGAGAAAGCTGGGGCCTGATCTTCTGGGGGCCCTCCGGTGGCGTAAGCTACGCCTCTACAGGTACTTTCAGGTAAGTAGGAGCAGGTTGATGCATTCAGGCACCCTGGGACTACTGCTACCATTGAGGACTGGTGAGGCCTTCAGGGAACCTATCAATATCCAGAATTACTCAGTGAGAACTTGAAATGGTCTCTTTTCCACATCGATTTTTTTTTCATTTTCTTATATCTATTTTGACACCACCTTTTTTGCAGTACTTGCTTTTATTTTCAATTTCATTTTCTCTCACCATGTTTGTGTGATGCACCACAACTCCAAATCAAATTTCATGTATGTGAAAGCCCACACAGCAATTCTGCACAGAGCACTCAAGAGATTAGAGAGACTTAAATGCTTTTTATAAGTCACACAAAATTACAACATTTCAATTCAAACCCAAAATAAACTTTTAATACAAACATTTTCAATTAAAACACACTAAAACACCAAGACATGTTAGTTTACCCCTCTTCCTCTGCTTCTCCTCCCCTCTGCTTCTCGTCCCTCTGCTCCCTCTTCCTCTGATTCTGCTTCTCCTCCTTCGCCTTTTTCTTCTTCTCTTCCTCCTTCTTGGCAGAGTAGTCCTGCCTCCTCCACGCATTCAACAGTTCCCTGTTGACAGGCTTACGCCTCTTCTGCATTCGGAGTCTCTGAAACTCCTTTGAGGTCACCCCTCCCCAGACCTTAGTCAGCCACTGCTCCACAGTCCTGTTATGTGGGTCAGTGGCCTCACAGAAAGACTGTCTGGTGGGCTGGTGAACGCTGTGGCCACATTCTTTGCAGGTCCTGGTCTTCCTCAGCCTTTTGACCTGCGCCTGACCAGGTGGTAAGGTGTTCGCCTTCTCCACTCTCCAGCTCCACCTGATAGTCTTTGGGACATGCTGCTGCATCCACTGGTCGAGGGTGACCCGAGATGTGGCACGGCAATAAATCTTCTTAATATGGACAAAGTGTTCTATTATATTTATGTCCACCTTGCACCCTGGACAGATGTGTGGTGGGTCCCACTGTGAATCTACACAAAGAAACACACACAGAGACTCATTTAAGTGCAAAGTCTCTGGGGCCGTTTATACGACAACAATTTCAGTAAAAACAGAAAAGTCTGTCCTTTGCGTTTTAAAAAACTTCTGCTTTTATGTGACGATGTTATTGAAACAATCCCCGTTCACAGGGAGCCGCAAAAAATCTACTGGAAACGGTGTAGTATGCACACCAGGCCAATGGGTGGCAGTGTAAATTTGCAAAGCAACACCATGGCCTGACACCGGATTTCCACTGGATGTGTGTCCGTTGCGGTACGGCAGCGCTGGTTATCCGCTGCGTGCTCCGCCGTCCGTCAATACCCACCGGCTGCGTTTGCTATGCAGAGCGGTGCATCTCCGCCGGAAGACATCTCAGTGCACTGCTGTGATGAATAGCTCCTCGTCCACGGTGTCAACGGGGTGAAATGACATCTGAAAACCTCTGACCTGTTGACTTCAGGCCTGTCTCTGTCCATTATGTAGTTTTCAAGGTGTAGTGCAGGGAAATATGATCCACCGTGAACACTGTGTATCTTATTTTGAAAATTAACCGGATGTTTTATTTTGTTTCTCTGCACGACTTCCTGCCCCACACGACTTCCTGCCCCACACGATATGCTCTGTGCTGAATTGCTGCGTTGTGCTCCGGCGTCCGGCAAAAATAGAAGTCCTGTGTATCTGTTGCGGAGGCCTCCAGAGTGCCGGAGCTGAGACGGAGCCGGAACGCAGCACAGCCGGAGCCGGTGGAAACACACACATTGACTAGAACCAAATCTAATCGGCTCTGCTGCCGTGCCGGACCGCAGACGCAACCAACACGCATCTGGTGGAAATTGGGGGTGACACCATGCGCCTACGCTGAAGCGCCTTCCTCTACAACGCCATGGTTACAAACCAAAACAAAGAAGACAATGGTAAAAAGAATGCACAGATAACTTTGTCTGGATGGACAACGAGATGGAGTTGCTACAGGAACAGATCTACACTTCACTTCAAATCAACTGGGTGAGCAGCACATACAGAGCTCGCCATTGTTGTTGTGACGGTCGGCATGCCTAGTGACTGGAACAGTACTGCGCATGTGCGAAAAGTCCGTTTTCAGAGGCAGGAGATGTCTTGATGACTGTTTTGGCTTCTGTTTTACATAATGGAACATGGAAATCTGTTTGTTTCATTCTAAGAGCTTGTTTGGCAAGAATGTCTACCTGTTCATTACCCTCGACCCCAACATGTGCAGGAACCCATATGAAGTGTGTTGTAAAGTTCTGTTTTTCCATTCTGTACATGATATGAAATATTTCATTAATAATGTCTCTTCTGACTAACCTTCCAGACCCTATGCTTGTCAGTGCTGAGATGCTGTCAGATACTATAACTGTGTTTGGTGTTTTGTTGTCCAAAATCCATTGCAGGGCTATTAATATTCCAATGAGTTCTGTGGTGTAGACTGATACATGATCTGATAACCGTTTCTTTATATATGTTTTATGGTCTAGAATAAATACTGCTGCACCTGTACTTCCTGTAGTGGGATCTTTGGAACCATCTGTGAAAATGAATACTGAGTTTGAATAATGCTGATCTAAATATTGTTGGACTATGCTCCACACTGGACGTTTTATTAATTTATTCTTTAATTCCTTTTGTATAGCCAAATCTACACTCGGTAAAGGGAATAACCAAGGAGGAATGGAAGAGACTGGGACAGAAGGACTGTACTCTAAGAGACTCAATCCTGCAGTTCTAGCCTTTGCATCACCAACCCATCCAAAACTTACAAAGTTTGATTTACTGTGTTCCCAGCACTCTATCAGAACATTTTTGGTTGGGTGGGAATCAAGCTGTCCCTGAAGGTTAGCCTAGTATGTCAGCATTAACTTTATTCGTCTTAATCTTAGAGGCATTTCTCCCATTTCCATCTGCATAGCTGAGACTGGCGATGTTTTAAAAGCTCCACTACATACTCTAAGGGCTTGAGCCTGTAAGATATCAAGCTTCCTTAAATTTGTCTCTGCTGCTGACATGTAAGCTATACAGCCATGATCCAGAACAGATCTCATGAACGCCCAGTATATGTTTTGTAAGGCTGCCCTGCTTGCTCCCCATTCTTGTCCTGCCAGACAACGAAGCATATTAATCACCTTTTTACATTTATTTTGTACTTTTTCTAGATGAACACTCCATGTAAGTCTTTCATAAAACCACAATCCAAGAAATCGAACTACTTTTACTTGCTCTAAAGGTTGTCCATAGAGTTTTAAAGAGACAGGTACTCTTCGACGCTTTGAGAAGCAAACTACTTGTGTCTTTGACAATGAAAGTTTGAATCCCCACTCATTTGCCCATTTTTCCACTTAAACTATTGCATTTTGCATTTTAGAAGTGACATAAGACACATTACGTCCCCTTGCCCACAATGCCCCATCATCTGCGTACAGGGACTTTCCTACAGTACACTCAACTTGATCAAAGATGTCATTGATCATAATATTGAATAAGAGCGGGCTGCAGGCGCTGCCTTGAGGGGTTCCATTTTCAACTGTGTATACACTAGAATACTCTGTACCTACCTTTACCTGAATTGATCTACCAAACAAGAAGTTCATAATCCAATTATAGCTTTTGCCACCAATTCCCAAAGATTTTAGTTTGATAAGAAGTCCTTCCTTCCAGAGCATATCATATGCTTTTTCAACATCAAAAAAGACTGCTACCACTACCTCATTGTTTGTTTGTGCCTTCCTGATATCTGATTCTAGGCATAAAATTGAGTCCATTGTACGCCCACCTCTGCAAAACCCACTCTGAAATGGAGATGAAATAGAATTTTGTTCTAAATAATATGTCAGTTTCTCTATCATCATTCTTTCCATTATTTTACATAAGTGTGAAGTTAATGCAATGGGTCTGTAACTTGATGGGTCTGATGGTTCCTCACCTGGCTTTAAAATTGGTACTATTATTGCCTGTTTCCAATCTAAAGGAAGTTGGCCGTTTTCCCAAACTTTGTTAAATAATTTCAAGACTATATTTAGTGTGTTGTCATCCATGTGCAGTAACACTGAATAACAGACTCCATCTTTCCCAGGTGTGATCCCGTGCTTTTGGGAATTGTCTCCTCTGCAGCCTGAATTATTTCATTTACTATCTTGCTATTCAATATATTAACATTTGTTTCATTCTCTTCACAAAGTTTCCTTAATCTTTCAGAACTGATTCTTTTGAATGCATCCCAATCAGCATTTCCTAATTTCCATTTTGGGATCTTCTTTCTTCTACTATTTTTAATCATTGAGCCAACTTTGGTCATTACAGGATAATGGTCACTTCCTATTGTAGTTTGTTTGATAACCCTCCATGTACTTATTCCGGCAATTACACTGGATACAAATGTCAAGTCAAGTGCTGTTTCAGTATTTTGTGTGCAATTATACCTGGATCCTTCCCCATTATTAAGACACACTAGACCATGATCATTTATAAATTCTTCTATAACTAATCCATTACCATTTTATTATTGCCCCATAATGGATTATGAGAATTAAAATCCCCACATAATATGACATTATCCTGCATTGATCCACTTATATCTTTTAGTATATCTACATTCAAATTATCACATGGGTTGTAATAATTTATAATATCTACAATACCTCTTTCAGTCCACACCTTTGTATTAATTGATTCATTACTTGTACCTATACTTATAACCTTATAATTCATTCCATTCTGCAAAAAAGTCACAACACCTCCACCTTTACCAGCAGTTCGGTCTCTTCTAATTGCAGTGTATCCTTTAATAATAAAATCTAGCTGTGGTTTTAACCATGTCTCTTGCACACATATTACATTTGGTTTTTCTTCTAGACTGTCAATATACTTTTTAAACTCCTGACCATTTGCAATTAAGCTTCTTGCATTCCATTGAAGAAGTAGCAGCATTAGGAGGATCCAGCCCATGATTGGGTGTCTACATTAAGAATATCTCTAACAGTTTCCCATTGGAGATCCCTCACATCCAGATATTTCTCAGCTGATCTTACAATTATTTTGATCCTTTCATTTCTGCTTTTTGTCTGTAGTGAACAGTTAACAATCTGTGTCATAAAGAGGACAAAATCATTCTTATTCACAATCAGAGTTTCTTCCTTTATTTTATCACAACTTTGGCATTTCTCTGTGTTTTGGTGTTTAAGCTGTTCTGTTTGATCCCTTGGGTGTCCCCTGAAACCTGTTTCACTGCCTCAGCATAGCTGATTCCCTGTGTGATTTTTCAACCGCTGCACCTCCGCTGCTCTCTTACTGACCTTGCACCCGCGGTAAGCTGAGTTGTGCTCCTCTCCACAGTTGCAGCATTTAAGCTTTGCTCCTTCGGCACATTTACCGTTCTCATGTTCACCACACTCACTCATGTTCACCGTTCTCATGTTCACCACCACATCTTTGCTTTCCCTTGCACACAGCCGCCACATGTCCAAATCTCTGACATTTGAAGCACCTCAGTGGAGGGGGGATGTATGTTCTTACATCATAACTCATAAATCCAAGATTTTTTTCAGGGATTCTTTCTTCATCAACCGTGATGAGCACCGAGAGACTGCAGAGACATACTATTGGACACACCGGCTTGCCCGGCCACGCCCCATTGCGTAGCTATAAAGCGCCTGCGCTGGCGCGTAATCAGTGATTGTTTGAGCTCCACTTGTGTGTCACGGTGCAGTGTGTCACAATCGGTATTGCAAAAAAAAGAAGAAAAGAATTGAGTCGTAAGGAAAGAGAAGGAAGGTGTACAGCTTTAAGCCCGCTTACCTGTGTACATCGGGGCGTCTGTCTTTGGTAGCCTCCCTGGATTGCTGTGTCCTAGAGCTCTTTCTGTCAGCAGAGTCATCACCCTGCCTGGTGGAGCCGGAGGTTGTCTGGCTCCTGGCAGCGGTGGCTGTGTGTTATTCCCGGCGTATTGCTCGCGGCTCGTGAGCTGACGCGCTTGGTGAGGTCCACATTGGGTTTTGTCTGCCCTGGTCTGGTTGAGCCGGAGGTCTCTGACTCCCGGCTTTGGCGGAGTTTCTCCCCGGCGTATTGCCCGCGGCTCGCGGGCTGACGCGCTCGGCGACGAACCCTCTCCCTCTCCCAGTTCAAGCACTCCCCCGCTCACCCCCTTATAGCGTACGGCTCCCACAGCGGCCGGCACGCAGAGTACACTTCGAAAAAATAAATATAAACAAAGTTAGCTGCGGTACTAGCGCTGGCTAGCGGTAAACAGGAAGTGGCGGAGTACTTCCGGGTGCCTGTCCCTGGCAGTATGGCATATCAGGAGGGACATTGCTGTGTGGGTTGTGGGGTGGCCGGGCATGATAGCTGTGGGCTGTGTTTGGGACATGAGCATGCTCTGGTTTCTAAGGAGAATCCTCAGTCATGCATGGACTGTTTTATTTTGCCTGCACGTACTATGGAGGTTCGTTGTCACGTTTTTGTTGCAAAGCGTGTAGGCTCCCATGTTTCTGATGGGCCTTGGCAGAAAACTGGGAGAATGGCTGCAGCCCCAGAGGGGAGAAGGGAGTGTTCAGGAGCCTGGCAGGCTCCATTGCCTCCTCTTCAGCCTATGGTGGTCCAACCTCCGCTTAGCTCCTTCCTTCCCCCGCCTTCAGAGTTAGGCAGGGAGGAAGAGGATGCTGAGGAGGAAGATGTGGAAACTGTCTTTTCCTCTAAGGACAATGACCTCTCTTGTGCACAGCAGACAGTGGGCGAAGTAACAAGAAGGGAGTTAGCCCGCCGTTTTGAGGAGGTGATTAACAGGGCTTCCAGGGCTCTGGGCGTTGCCCTCCCTGAGAACCCCCAAGCCACATCCTCTAGGTTTGAGGAGGATATGGAGTTGCGCCCTGCATCTACCCAGGTGCCCTTCCTACCTGACTTTAAAGAGCAGCTGTGCCAGCAGTTCCATTCTCCGGCGGCTGCTCACAAGTGGTCTGCGACATGTCGCTGGTTTTCCAATGTCCATGACAGGGACCAGATTGCCTGTGGGCCACTTCTCCCAGTGGACCGAACCCTCACCCCACTAGTTTTTCCCTCCAGCTCCAAACTTGGTAATGCCACCTGCTCCAGCAAGAACTGCAGGGTTATGGATAGCCTGCTTGCTAAGCTGCGTAAGGCTATGGCGGTGCAGACTCGGCTGGCCAATACCTGAGCTGCGTTTCAAAAACGGTTTGAGTCGCCCTCGCTCACTTGCCCTCAGCCCTTGCTTTGACGTCACACGGAGGCCACTTGGAGGGCGGAGGGAAAGTGGGCGGAGCGGGAGTGAAAGAGGTAAATGGAACACACCTGCCCTCGTTCACTCACAGGGCAGACAATGATGGATCAACCACATGTCGTTGGAGTAGCGCTATACTGCCTATTCCAAATCACACACAATATACAGAGACTCATGTCATTAAGACGGAGACGTATTCTGCGCTTGATGGCAATACGTCGGTACCTGGTAATTATCAGAATTATTAGTTTTGTATCAAATTTTATTTGGGCAATTCATTATTTATTTATTTATTTGTCTTTACCTTATAATTTGTAGACAGTGTTGTTGTTGTTGTTGTTGTTGTTGTTGTTGTTGTTGTTGTTGTTTAAATACATTTAACCTACTTTAAGTTTAGTTGACATTAGTTTTAGTTTTAGATTGTTTTTTCCTGATTATTAGGCCTGTTACCACCACCATCCTCCTCCTCCTCCTCATTGTCTTTATGGCCTTAATTGTTAAAGATTGTGGTTCAGACAACAATACAAACACAACACTTAAAGTCATGTAGGATAGACGTTACAAGGAACAATGTTTAAAGCAAAGAACAGATCATTACCAGAACATTTACAAAACTTATTTAAATTGGAGCAAGGGGGCAACAGACTGAAGCTTGATTTTAAACATTCATTTGCAAGGCTAAGCTTAAAACAAATGTGTATTTTTGCTGCAGGTGTAAAACTATGGCATTCACAAAGCAAGGAATTGAAAGGTTGTACAAGTATGTCTCAGTTTAAGAAAATGTTTGAAAAAGACGAGATAAGCATCTACAAAAAAGGAGAAGGAGAAAAAGAAAAAGAAGGGGAAAAAAAGAAAAGATAGATAGACAAGTGGTGTCTACTGCTAATTTGTTTGTTTTCTTGTCACTACTATGTTTCATTATTCTTAATATTTTGAAACAGAGTACAATATTGGTGTTGATAGTAAGCCAATGTAATTATAACAACAGAGAGGGGCAGGTACTATAAGTTTTCTTCATCATGCTCCTTTTTATTTATGGTGACAATGTGTACATTATGTAAATATGTGCAACCATGTGAGAATGTATACCATGAATTGAATAAATCAGAATGAAATGAAATGAAACAATTGTCTATAATATAATAAATGAGAAGAGAGCATACTTTTTTGTGCACTTTTTCGTGATACAGTTTTGATTTAATTTTTTCCAGACACCCTCTGTTCGTTATGCCGTCATCAACGCAGCACTACCATTGATGAAAGTATATTTGGATCCCCAGGAGGATCCAAAGAGGGATTTCCGTCTGTCACGTGATGCCATCAACATGTTGATGGAATTGCTTGACATCAACAAAAGTCATGGCTGGGAACCTGACTTTGAAGTCCTTTTATTTTTGTACTGGCTGGCTCATGGGGCCTCCTACAGTGTTGTTTCCCGGGCATTTGGATCCCCGAAGACAAGTGTCTTTCGTGCTGTGCATAAGGTGGCAGGCAAAATAGTGGAGAAGAGGAGCCACTGCATCACCCTCCCCAAACCAAATGAGCTGGAGGCAACAGGAGAGGGGTTTGCTGCCCTTGCACAGCATGAGGCATTCAAAGCATGTGTGGGTGCCATTGATGGTTGCCACATAAGAATAAAGGCACCTGCAGGTCCTGCCTCCACTGACTACACTAATCGCAAGCTATTCCATTCTATCCAGCTCCAAGCTGTGTGTGACAGTGGAGGCAGGTTTTTGGACACATTTACAGGTTACCCTGGGTCTGTCCATGACACACGTGTGCTAAAGAACAGTCCTATTTACACAGGTCAACTCTACCCCCCAGCAGGCTATTTCATTGTAGGTGATGGTGGATACCCCTGCATTGAGCAGCCAATTTGCCTTATGACACCATACAGAGAGCCACTGAGGTCCAGGGTCCAGGAGCGCTACAACAGCTGTCACTCCAGGGCCCGTTCAGTTATTGAAAGGTCCTTTGGAATGATGAAGACTCGATGGCGCAGCATCTTCTTTAAGGCCCTGGAAGTTGACACAACATTTGTGCCATCTGTCATCACCTGTTGTGCTGTACTGCATAACATATGCCTGGGTGTGGGGGATATTGAGGAGCCAGTCCAGGAAGCTTGGGCGGACAATATCCCTCTTGCACCTCTTGCTGTTGAGGTCGGTGGAGCAGCACTTAGAGAAAGGCTGGCAGGCCGCATCTCCGCACCTGTCCAACAGCTAATGGACCATGATTACCTGTAGGCAATGTAAATAGTGGGAAGGCAAATGAGACACCACACAATTATGCTATTGAGATTTATTTTTCCACATTTTCCACAAAGTTTTGAGTTTAAAAAAAAGATTGAAACAAAATGAAATTTATGTTAATGTCATAATAAAAGAAAACAAATGAGGGTGTTGTGATTTAATTACTGAACTTAAACTCAAGGCATAAATCAGGGCCTAAATAATAAGTTACAAAATTAAATTGAGCTACATTTTGTCCACCATCTTCTCAAAAATGTTCAGAAGCCTGTCTGTCTGTGCCTCCAAACGCTGAAAACGGTCCTCATCCCTCTCTCCTTCCCTCAGGATGAGGTCAACAAGGCGCTCCCTCCGGGCTCTTTTTGTAGGTGGAGATGAATGTGGTTGTTGTGGTGGTGGTTGTGATGATGATGCTGATGATGCTGATGATGCTGATGATGATGCTGATGATGATGATGATGCTGATGATGCTGATGCTGATGATGCTGATGATGATGCTGCTGATGCTGATGATGCTGATGGTGTGGGTCTCTCTGGAGGTCCTGGCAGACTGCTGGCAGTGGCAGTGCTGCTCGTTGTTGGTGTTTCCCCTGTGCATGAGGCAATAAGGGCAGGTGGTGTTACTGATGGCCGTGACCCAATTGCCTCATGCATCAGGGGAAACCACTGCCAGCTATCTGCCTTTTCCTCCCCCTGATCTGTTCCTGCTCCAGTAGGGGGGGCTTTCAGGTCCTATAGGGGAGAAAACAGAAGTAACACAGTCTCTTTTTTATTATGAGTGAATTTGTTTCACCAATTGTATAGCTACTGTATACTGATTACCTTGTATTTCTTTTTTAGGTTCTCCCACTTTTTAGCCGCCTGTGCTGCTGTCAGCCTCCCCTGCAGACCCATCTTCTGTACAATGGTCCTATTTTCACAATAAAACAATTATGTTATGCTCACCAAACGTATTTTCCGGACTATATGTCGCACCTGAGTATTAGTCGCATCTGTCAAAGAATACATCATGAAGAGGAAAAAAAACATACAAGTCGCACCGGTTTTAAGTCGCATTTAGATTTAAAACATTTAATTAATAGCCAGGTCTCATATAATGGCCGGGGCTTTGTTTACACGAAAGGCCGACACTACTACAGGCCGGGTCAAAAAAGAAAAAAAACCTCACTCGCCTGGAGCAAACTGAAGAGGATATGATCAGAAACTCTTTGTGGACTGTCTGTGAGGCTGACGGGAATGAAGCTGACCTCTCCTCTGCTTCAGAGAGGGAGAGCCTTGCACTGTCGGACCTGGGTCTCTGCTCCGTGTCCGGAGCCCGGTCGGGACCGGAGCAGAGACCGAAGACGGGCCGACAGCGCAGCAAGAACGTGAGGAAGAGGAAGATGAGCTACTGAATGAGGAGGGATTTAGAAATAAAAGCCTCCCTTCCCTCTTGTGGTCATAATGTAGGCTATATTTTTGATATATAGGGTGAATTCCAATTCCTGTCTTAACCCTCAATCTTGACCCTCAATCTCAAAAATGCGCGCTCCCGCGCAGTGCAAGTGCTGTCCCGATTCTCAGAACGTTAAGTTGAGGGGCAAGTTTGAGGGCCGTACAGCCCTCAATACTGAGATTCTCCGGCACCACCCTTGGGCACCACAACAAAGAAGCAAGTAACAGTAATACATTCATATGCAATGCCACAGTAAGTTACAAACAAACTCACTCCCAGGCCAGCTTTGAGGCATTTCTTTTCCCCGTAAAGAGGGCTTCGTTTGTTTCTCTCAGCTTTATAAGAAGCTCCGTCTCCTCATCAGACCCTGTAACAATATGGAAACAATCCCTTAATCACACAGAATGCACAACAAACGACGTGACATCAGAAAAATAAAATGCTATTTAGATACAAGTATTTTGCTATTTTTTTTTCTTTTGTCTGTGACAAATAGCTTATATACTTACACTTGTAAACGGTGGATTCTGCCATAACTGCCACGGACAGTGTAATTGCACAATTAACCGACACGTGCTGGCTCCTTAAATTCATTGTCGTCTTCTTTGGTGGTAAATGGACAGCAGCCAACGGTGTTTGAGGTTCATTATCGCCACCGCATGGACATATTTTTCGTGCACCACTGCAATGCATTGTGGGTGATATACAGCTCTGGAGTGACCATCGTTGTTGACTAGGGATGGGCGATACCACACTTTTAGGATTCGATACGATACCGATACTTTTTCTTGCATTTTCATCGATACCGATACCGATACCATTAATTTCTTATTGGCAATTTTTGTCAGTCAAAATATTATTACTATTGTTATTATTTAAGACAAATCACAAGACAAATACAGACCATTTATACCACATTTATTATGGTCAATATATAGGCTAATAAAGGTAAAATTAAAATAAATAACATAAATATGAAAAATAAATTAAATATAAACAAAAATATACACATTTTCACTTTTCTTATTTCTCAAAAAAAAAAGTATTGGTAGAAAAAGCTTAAAAAAACAATTAATCATAACAATGTTATGTTTCAAACCTCTTTGTGGAAGTAAACTTGTAACACTTCACTGAAGCAAAGTAATCATTTCCTTATCACAATAAACTAGGATTTCCTTGTCCTATAAACCTGCATACGAAAGACAGTTCCCTGAGAAAATGAACTTGGAAAAATGAACTACAAAAATGTCTGACACCATCACACCTTTAGTGTACTCGAGATATGTCGTCACACGTCACACTTTACTGAAGTCTCAGATTGCTGTTCAGGAAAAGTAACATGTTCACGTTTTCTGCTTTGAGACGATTACGCCTCTGGCTGATTATTTCTCCGGCCTTAGAGAAGAGTCTCTCTGCTGGAACAGACGTTGCAACAGTTCCAAGGTATTTTTTCGCAACTTTGTTCAGCATTGGGAATGTGGTTTCATTTTTTCTCCACCAAACCAAAGGGTCCTCACTCCTTGGGATCACCTTTTCCTCCATGTATCTTCTCATTTCAACATATGCATCTGTGTTTGCTGTGCGATTGCTCTGAAAAGCCAGAACACGACTGTCAAACTCCTGCCATATTCCCTTGGATGATGAGCACTCAGCAGGTGACTCTTGTGTCACAGTTGATGCAGTCGCGGCGGCCTCATGTCTCGTTGACTGTGTTTCAGCGCAGGCCAGGGCTTGCATTTCTGTAATGATCCGTGATTTAATCATCTCCACATTGCAGAATCACAGAACACAATGTTTTTGAAGCGAATGTCCAAAAAGGTGCTGGCTGCAAGAGTGTGGTTGTGTTCAATGTTTTGGAACCTTCGCTTGCATTGTGCAGCAAGTTGTGAAGCCAGACTGTTACCCTGGTCAGCAGATGTGGTTACTTTCTGGAGAAGACAGACCAGAGGTATGACTTTGGAAATCGTAACATACTGCTCTGCTGAAACCTCCTTGGTGGCCTCTTCAAAAGGCCTGAGGACATCA
The DNA here is from genome assembly GCA_026686955.1 of Epinephelus cyanopodus. Lineage (NCBI taxonomy): Eukaryota > Metazoa > Chordata > Actinopteri > Perciformes > Serranidae > Epinephelus > Epinephelus cyanopodus. The sequence continues at coordinate 7,490,489 of CM048918.1, read as the reverse complement.
CTGGCCTGCCTGATGTGGGACCATTCTTCATCACATAGGCACATGTTGTTTCTCCCAAGAAGACAAAGTGTTGTTGTGATGGCTTGTTGTTGCTCATACAGTCTGTCAATCATGTACAACACAGAGTTCCATCTAGTATCCACTGCTTGGATTAGTTTATGCTGTGGTAAATTCAACTGATTTTGTACTTCTTTTAGCTTGTCAGTTGCTCTGGTGCTGTGATGGAAGAACCGAACAATGGCACTGCATTTCTCCAAGCTGGACTCAAGACATGTGTCAGCCTTAATGGAGTCCTTCACAATGAGGTTGAGTGTGTGAGAAAAACAAGGAATATGTTTCCAACAAGTTTTACGCACAGCAGAGACCATATTGGCTCCATTGTCCGTAACAACTGCATGAACCTTACTGGTGATGCCCCATTCATCAGTTGTTTTTTTGAGGAGTTCAGATATATTGTCTGCTGTGTGCTGCACAGCTACATGGATTGTTGCAAGATTGCAAGACTGCATCTGCCAGTCTTTGTCAATAAAATGTCCTGACAGAGTCAAATAAGCTTCAGTGGTTCTTGCAGTCCACATGTCGGTTGTTAAAACCACACTGCTTGCTGATTGCATGGAGTCCTTTACTGTTTTTTGTGCATGCTCGTACAGTTTGGGAATTTCACCTGTCATCATGGATTTCCGACCAGGGATCTGGTATCGAGGATCTACCACCTTCATAAAATGCCGGAAACCTTGGTCCTCTACTATTGAAATGGGTTGCAAGTCCTTCACAATCATTTTGGCCAGGCTCGTTGTGATCTCACATGCTCTTTGAGACTCATCTGAAAAGAATAACATTTTCATGTCACAATAGGGAAGATAAAATGTATTTGTTATAAAAGATATTAAGGATTTAATTAGATATTAGGGCTTTCCAATTAACTGTCAAATCTGAATCGCAAGAAGCTGCAGTTATTTTTTTAAGTTTGTGATATAATTAGCAATTAATGAAATATGAAATAGGCTAATGTTTTCGAAATGTAAGACATCATGTTACAGATTAAAAACAAAATCAGATTCAATCATATATTTCAAGATTTTCTTGGAAAAAAATAAAACTGTAATGCAAAGATGAAGAATCTCCAAATTTAATCTCATATTTTCTTATCTTGTTTTAAATACTCAAGCAATTTTCAACTAACAGTAAATTCCCCTTTAAGGTGTGGAAATTATTTGAATTTAGGATAATCATTTAAACAAAAATATTCAGTAAACATTACTTTAAAAAAAATAAAATAAAATAAAATAAAACCAATGCCTGTTTTAAGTCAACAATTGGACAACACTGGATTTTCCCCTTCACCTGAAGTGTCTGTTAAAAGTAGATTGTGATGGGAATATTTATAGACTTTATCACTACACTGTCAAAGGTCGGACAATAACAGTCTGTAGGCTACCTGGATACACTTGGCTTTTTTGCAGACTTTCGTGCAGGGTCTTCTGCCGGGCTGCGGGTGGCGGTGCAGGTTCTTTCACAGCAGCCTGAGCCTGTCTTTTTACCAGCTCACTGTGGCTCTCGGGATGTGTGGTCTTCATATGTTTAAATAAATTGCTGGTGTTGCTGCTGTGTGGCACTTGTTTGTCACACAGTTCGCACCGTGCCGTGGCTTTGTCTACTGGTGAAAAATAACACCACACCACGCTTCGTTTCTTCTGGTCTGCCATTATCGCGTCTCTTTTCCTCCGGCTCCCGCATCCGTGGCCGTGCTGGCCTCCTGGCCTGGCTCATGGATGTATTGGCCTGGCTGCGTCGCTGTCGGCTGTGTGTCGCACGTTGACGACGCTCATTCGCTGTCTCCTGTCACGTGACTGGGCCAGCTCAATACTCTGCCAGGTACAGGGTGTCCCAGCACATAGTAAGTTAAGTAAGTAATCAAAAACAGCTGAAAGTGATGCATGCACCCCCCACACGCCGTTTTTTAGTTTATATCGATACTTTTTTCAGAAAAGTGATGCCAAATGAGTAGCGTGTGAGTATCGATATATCGATACCACAGGATCGATACGCACATCCCTATTGTTGACTCGATCACTCAGCCCTCAAGGGTCGATCTCACAAAGTTCACTTCAGCTGTTTAGGGAAATGGAACAGCCCTTAAGATGGCGGCGGGGATTCCCCCGAGGGCAAGTGCTGAGGGCAAGTGAGCGAGGGCGACTCAAACCGTTTTTGAAACGCAGCTCTGGGCTATTCTGTCCCTTTACCTCTGTGACCTGTCTCGTCAGGTTCAGGACACTGTCAGACCTCATGCTTCTTTGGCACTGAAGTTGAAGTTCAAAGGTTGACACTTCTGCCATCTGTCAGAATAATAGGGTTCTGACATTTGTTTAGCACACAGTCTCAACTGCCTGTGTTTTTGAGGGTAAATAATGATGAAAGAGGACAGAAATAAGACTATCGAAAATGCCACAGAATTTATTCAGGTGCAACTTGATTAAAGTGTGTTGTTTTAAAACAGTGAATAATTTGATTGTGAACAGAGCAACAAAAAAACACAGGTTGAGAACAGATACACACAGTGTTACTGAGCTCCACATGTTTCACAGTGAAGATCTGATTGAACGCTGAGTGCTGCTTCAGTGCAATCATATTTAAACATTTGGACACGACAACATCTAGTGTTTCACAGAGTGGAGTCGGTCAGTGACACACACACACACACACACACACACACACACACACACACACACACACACACACACACACACACACACACACACAGTCAAACTTCATACAGAGTTTTGAGTGGCAGTGCAATCATATTTGAACATTTAAAGACATGACACTATATTGTTTCAGTGCGTAGTCAATGACACACACACATTTTCAAACTCCAAACAGAGTTCAGAGTGGCAGTGCATCATGTTGAACAATCAGGCTCAAAGTGTGAAAGTCACAGACAGTTCAACTCTGAACCTCTTTACACATGCAAGTCAGTCAATCACAGTACAAACGACTCTGCTGCACACAGCTCTGACACAACATGAACTATGGCTTCAAATCGCAAGTGCAAAAAGTGTAGCAGCTGCATCACAAACAGCTGGAAGTATGATGTCAACATTTATTATTTATTATTTATTAATACACACACACACACACACACACACACACACACACACACACACACACTTTTCAGTCCAGGGAGGCCAGCCAGTCCTCTGGGCTTTTATTTTTTGCTGCCACCGGACAATAACTGACCCTCTGCCCAGTGTGTTTTGTCAGCAGCTTGTGGCCTGTCTCCTTCACCTTTCGCTGGCCACAATGGCTGCAGCGAATGATGGAAGGGGCTCTGACCCTTAGAGTCTGTCCTCGCTTTGCTGCCTCTGCCTGTGCCTTCTGCAGCCTCTTCCTGTTCCAGGCAGTGGTTTTTGGAAGAGGAGGTGAAGGCGAAGTTGCAGAGTTGGTGGCCACAGTAGCGGCAGCTGCGGCAGAGGTGGTGGCAGCTGCAGTAAAAGTCCCAGATAGGCCAGCAGTGGGCTTCTCATCCTCCTCATCTCCCTCCAGCGGTGGCATGTCCTCATAAATTGAGGAGCCCAGGGCAGGCTGGGTCTCCTCTTCCTGGCTCTCTCTTGCTGGCAGCAGGGTGCCCTCAGCCACAAGAGGGGCCAGCAGGGAGAAGAGGGCAGGGGCAAGGGTGCTCCTCTCTTGGGCAGCCATCCACCTTTTGTGCCTGCAGAGTGAACACAGAGCTGTTAGTGTTGAACAGTGACATTAAATATTTGATGTTGTGCGTCAGGAGCAGCTGCTTAAGACAAATGAATCCTCATCATTTGGGACAAAACTGTAAAAAGAGTTGAAACAAAGAAAAGAGTCTCACCACTGAGAGAGGGTGGCCTGGTTCACGGCAAACATCTGGAGGGTGGTCCTGTTTCTGAGGGCAGGGTGCATTGTGACCACGTTCCTGATGGTATTGTAGTCCCTCAGAATCAGTGTCCAGCGGCTTACCAGGCACCCCATCATCCTCTTGCTGCTGGGATGGAGGACAGTCAGCCGGATAAAAATGGCCTCCACCAGCCGGCTGGTGTCGGGCCATGTGGCAGGCCTGCTGCCCGTTCTCACAACGCAGCTGTCACCAGACACAGGAGAGAGAGAGAGAGAGAGACAGAGATAAGTAGACTGAAAATACACTGACTGTTACACAGCGAACACATCAGCTCTGTGCAAACACGTACCGCTTCATACTCCCCAGTCCCGGCATGGCCACTGCATTAGGAGCGTAGGTCTTTGACCTCTTAGACCTCCCCTTGGACAGCTGGGCCCTGTAGTGTGACGGATACACCACAGGACCCTTGTCCGCAGCAGAGAGGTTCTGCCAAAGGCCCACAATCTCCTCAGCTTCAGCGTCACTGATGAAGCCCTTCCTGCAGAGCTCCACCAGTCTGTCAGCCAGCAGGACCACGTGCTGGTACCCCGGCCTTCCATCAGGATCACTGTACTGTAACACAGATATAAGAGGTCACACGTCAGTTGATAAGTTCAGTGTAACCCAGGTCCCATGTAGTTAAAAATAAAGCTAGAGTGGTCAATACAATGGGACTGGGCCTGGGCTCGTTGTAGGAAAATACAACTTTTTTTATATGTTACTTTTTAAGAATGTGTACCCTTAATACTGTCTGCTATTGTAATAATGACCACCACAACTGTACTTTAAATGCAAAAATTCCCTCACAGGTATTTATTAACACAAAGTGAAATAAGTTGAATGTATTTTAGCATAAAATAAAATAAAATGCACAGAATTATTCAAAGTATGAATACAGATTTTCAAAATAAACTTCAGTTTCCCTTTTTGTTTCACACCTTTCCTTTAACTTAAAAGAAAACCCTTTTTGTTAGATACTCTTAAAATAAAATACCTTCAGAACCTTTTTCTTAATACATTTGTTACAAGCAAAAAACACTTTACTCTCCAAAAGACAACCTTTTGTTTTTTTTATACTTGAAAACAAATAATATTTAATCACTTTCAGAATCTTTAAGTTACCTTCAAAACAGTATTCTTTAATTTACAACAACTCAAACTCAATAGTTTACCTGTGGGCCCACACATTCCTATGAAACACACGTTAAATGAGATTTTAACCCGTTGCAGGCCTGTTTATTTAAGCTTGTGCGGTGGGCCTGAAAACTGTAATGGCCGCTTCACTCAGAGCTGAGCACAAAATAAAAAGCACGTGCATGTGTATGTTAGTACTCACGAATCCAGGGTTTTATTAGTAGGGTAGAAAGGGGAAGGGGAATGAAAGTCTCCCGATGATAATGGCAATGGCGGTGGCAGTCACAAATCCAAACACACACGCGCGGGCAATGGCACGGTAGCGAAGTCACAAGGAAAAACCACAGCATAGCAGGACAGGACACGGCAGAACAGCAGGGCCACTGTTGGAAAACCCTCTCTCTCTCTCCAACGTCCATCTCCTTAAAGCATATTATCCGAATTAAGCCACAATATCAAACGCTATCTCATGTCGAATTAGCATTAGCTTTTCTTTAGCTGCAGAAATATCACAATGCTAAAGCTACGATATTCAGGCACATTAGCACCGAATGCTACCACTAGTTAGCATGTCGCTAAACTCGTTGTACATCCCATCTCTTCACACAATAACAGTTAGTTATAGCACACAATACAGGCATACATATCATATTCACCTCTTGCAGGTCACACAGAAGTTTATATCAGGACCACGAGTAGTCGACCTCCACGATAAAACTTAAATGCTCCCCACACCACGATGCCTCCTCTCTTAGCTCTCTGGTCGATAGCGTCTGTTTCTGTTTCTGTTTTTTTCTCACTACTCCCCGCACTAAACCCGTGCCACTAGTCCCGCCCCTCACACAGTGACGTTACTCTGATTGGCTCGTGAGGTCTTAACACATCCAAAAACAAAACAGGAATGAAATGATTGACATGTGACAGGTAACAGGTTAGGTTACACGTATGAACACGGCTTCTTCCTCTCTCCTTTTCTCTCGGGTCACAGATATTTTACAGACTTAATGAACTTAAAGACCTTTACATGAATTTATCTTTTAACTGTAAATAGTCTTATTTATTAAACGGTACATAGTATATTTATGCTTTTAACCAGCACACATTTTAACCATAATTTAACTATTATGAACTCTATTTAACACAGCATGTTTTTATACTGTTAATAATTTTGGTTTTTAGGCTCTGATAACTTATGATTTTTGTACAGGGCTACATCAGGATCAGCCAAAAAAACAACCTGACCAGTGGGAGAGTGTAGTGTCACTAATGATGAACAGTACAAACCGTGGATGACGATGCAGTGGTCAGCTGGGAAGAGGGCACAGGTAGAGGCTGCTGCTGTGGTGACACTGGCTGCGGCGTCGGGCGAGGTGGAGGTGGAGGCTGCTGCTGTGGTGAAAGCTGAGGTGGCTGCTGTGAGGGATGTAATACATCCAAGAGGAACTCATGGAATCCCTCATCAGCAACCTCCTCCAGAACCAGATCTTCCTCCTCCTCCTCAACACTGAGGTCCTCGCTGCCGTCAGTCTCCTCTGGGTCATCAGGGAAGTCCTGCAGAGTCCGCCCAGTCTGGCTGTAGAGATAGCTGATTCCAATCAGCTCCCCTGAGGAAGAAAAATATAAAATGCATTTATATTTCTTAGCATTTTTCCCTTGTGCTAAAGTTGTTTTTTTTTGTTTTTTTTTGAAAGATTTGAAAGAACAACATTTTACACTCTCTGATATGTACTGAGGCTGAAGCGTTTTCTGATCAACTTTTTTCCTTCCTGCTTGTTTTTTTTATTACCTGTGTACTCCAGCGGCTTGGTGTAACTCTCAACCAGCGTCAGCCCGAAGAACTGCTGACTCAGCTGGTTGAGAGTGTGCTGCTCCTGGCCACTGTAGCACTTTTTCCCAGTCATCGCTCCGCCCGCCGCTGCCTGGGCCCGATCTTCGTTCCACCTTGTGAGGCCCTCCAACAGGTACATCTGAAAGAAGCAACCGCTGGCTGCAGTGCCTGCAACACAATTCGATTAGAGAGAGAGAAAAGTCAGAATTTAAAGAGGAAGAAGACAAACACTCAGTGTGTGCACGTTGTGTGTGTTGTGACTCACCTGGGATGAACCTGTTGAGGTGCAGGTGGAACGACTCCAGCGACGTCGAGCCTCGGGCGCAGCGATAGACCGGGAGAGCCACCCCACCTTTGGTCAGCTGACCGGTCCTTGTGTACAACTGGACACCGGGCGGATCCTGACATAGTGGCGAGGCGAAAGTCGGTACAGTGATAATGGTTATTCACTCTGAGGGTTATAATACTGAGAAAATGTGTGTTAAATATTCATTTCAGTCTGTCATTCTCACCCTAACCCTGGGAGTCAACTAAAGTACACAAATCCAACCAGCTTGTGTTGATTATTGATATAGAGTGACTCATAAATCATCAGTCTATATCAATAACTTAACACAAGCTAGTTGGATGACTCACAGGGTTGTGGTCAGTTACTGTTTGTGTATTTGTTTTCTCTCAGTCTACCTGGATGCAGTGGACATGTTGCCTCTGGGTGTTCCAGATGTTCTCCATGCGGCAGCTGTCCAGCAGCGGGATGTTCACGGAGTCGGTGGCACCCATGAACACCTCCACCGTCTCATCAAGGAGACGCTCGGTCTCCTGCACCCCACGTGTGCGGCGCCTGCAGTGCCGAGACATCTCCTTGATGGTCACGACGTTCCTCCGTCCAGACTGCTCTCCCTGCTTAGCCAAATTCAAGCGGGACAGGTCTTCAGGGTCCCACTCGAAAATGCAGCAGAAGAGACGCCGCATGAAGTCAGGGTAGAGGGGATGGCTCTCTGAGCGCACACCTGCCGCCAGTCTGCGCATAAAATGCCAGATGTCCAACCTGACGGTCAGCTGTGGCCATGCAGGGAACAGAGCTGCTGCGGCGCAGGTTCCTCCGTCCCTCCTGCAGCAGTCCCTGTCCACATAGAGGACCTGCGGCGGCTCCTGCCCTGCCTGCTGGTACCGCTCCTGCAGGCCCTCTGCCATGTCCCTCAGCCCAAAGCCCTCAGCTGCTGTGAGGACACAGTTCAGCACCTGCCCCAGCTCGTTGCCCACGCTGGTCATCCACTGGGCGGTGCCAGCGTCCGCTCCAGCCAGCTTTTTGGTGATCTGCAGAGGACAGACATATTTCATCCATCAGTAAAGGTGCAGCTCTGTGAGCAGCAGTGTCAGATACTAGATACATTAACCTGCTGTTCACAGGCTCAAATCTTCTCACCTTCTTGGTTGAGTGCATCTTAAGGATGGTGCCGAAGGTGGAGGTGACCTTGGCTCTCAGCTCCTCTATGCGAGTAAACGTGTCCCTTGCGTAAGTCGAGAGCACCCAGCTGCAGCTGGGTACAGCCTCCATCTTCGGCACGTCAGCTGGAGGGGGCATCTGCACCCCAGGAACCTCAAACCTCCTGCAGGTGTTGAGGTAGTGGATGCAGCGCCTCATCCACTCTGCCGTGTGCTGCTCCACCAAATGTGAGTGCAGACGGCTCACGCTGTTCCCCAATGTGCGCCCCTTCAGCTGAGCCAGCACTTTCTTGTCACAAGAAAGCCTGCAGCACAAACACAGTTTCACAGTTAAACAACACGAGCATCATGTGGCACATCTGACATGTAATTCATTTCCTGTGAACATCGCTGTCTCACACAGGGCTGTACAGAAACCTGTACTTCAGTATGTTTACCTGTACGTCAGCACTGCAGGGAAGAGCTGCTGGTGGTCGAAGTCCAGCTGCTTCCTGACGCACTCTGACCAGGCGGCCAACTTCTTACCGCAGTACCTGTGTGAGGAAATGCATTTTTAAAAGGACTGAACACACAGTTGCTGCACTTTCTCTGCGCCTCAGTGACAGTGACAGTCATCACTTAGTATAGAGACGTGTGTGCGTGCAAGAGCTTCTGTGAAAATATATGGAACATTCAACTATCATCCTCCTTTCCCTCAGACACCAGGACAACCAAATCTTTTTTAATTCAACAGTACCTGCACTCCAGGTACTCTGTGCCCATGCAGTACCAGCCATCACAGTCCAGGACTCTGCGGACGGTCTTGTAAATCCCGCAACCTGTTAGTTTGTGACCGCAGGTTGGACACTGGAGGTGGTACTGCCACATGCGGTACGGAGCCCAGAGGAAGAAGGGCCGCTGGAAGAAGGCGTCAGGGGAGGAGGGGCGCTGGTTGTACACCAGCTGTGGTCCAGGCGGGTGGTACCACAGCTGGAGCCTAGGGGACAGGACTGGCCTCCCTGTCTGGTCCTTTACAAAGAGAGCCCTGGCGACCCACTCCTGCTCCGCTGAAGGCAGGCTGCTCCTCCACGCTGCAGGCAGCAGGACCTGTAATAACACATGGAGTTCACTGACCTGCAGCTGTAAACAACACACTGCTATCACATGTTCACAACAACAACAACAACGACGACGACACGAACCTCTGGTCGAGGAGCAGCCAGCTTGAGAGGAGCAGGAGGTGGAGCTCTCCCTGCCACAGGAGCAGCAGGCTTAGGATGTGGTGGTGGTGGAGGAGAGGAACATGCTGTGAACAACAGTAAAAGAAATGTAATGCCCACGATGTGTCTTGTTTTCCCCTGACACTATTACATTATTAGGAAGACAACTGGAAAAATACCTGAGAGGGCCGTGGTCCTTCTCTTCCTCGGACTAGATGATGAGGGGCGGGGCTGAGGTGCTGGTGCTGGTGCTGGTGGTGCAGGAGGAGATGCTGTCAACAACAGAAAAAGAAAAGTATTGCATTATGTTTACCTTTACACATCACATTAGCTTATTGTAGGAGCCACACTGTTACACAGCTCACATGCCATCAGCCATCACTTCCCACTGTACTGACTACAATAAAGTTAAACACAACACTGGCTCTGCCCTGAGACACAGCTGTATGAGGCACACACAGACTCACCTGCAGCTGCTATCTCCTGCTCAGCAGCAGCTTCCACCATCAGCTTGTCATCTTCATCTGAGGAACCTGGAGACACAGTAATCAACAGTTCAATCAACCCACAACAGGCAGCACTTCTACAAGATGAACATGAGACGGGAAAACAACTTCTGAGAGTGTAAATATGAATGGAAAAGATGACTGGATACATACTTGACAGGACATAAACCCTCTTCTTCCTCAGTGTGGACACAGATGAAGTGCTGAAGGAGGAGGTGGAGGGTGCAGCACTGCTGGTTTGAGACAGCGTTGCTGTTGCTGAAGGGGACCGGAAGGTAGAGGAGCAAAACTTCTCATTCAGTGTGTTCAAATCAGGAAAAGAGAATCATTTTCAAAAGTTTTTCTTCTCTGGTGTCTGTCAGCATCTTAGTAAGCTAAATCATTGATTCAAGAACCTCTACACCCATACTTCATACATGTGCACTTTCTTAATGAAATGTATGATGCATGATATTACAAATTAAGATTTTATGACAGCAGAAAATTTACAAGAAGAAATGCTTTACCTCTTTTTCCTACTTTCCCTGTGCTGAGTACAGGAGGCCAGAAGGGTTTTGCAAATTTCAGGTCAGGTGGAGGGCTGTAAGACTGGGGGTCAGACTTCCATTTAAGGAGCTCCACCTTCTTCAACGCTCTAAGATCTTTCTTTTCAGTCATGTCTGCATGAAAACGATTTAAAGAGAGTTAATGTTAACTGAGCCAAGCATTCAGCAACGCAGTCAACTCGCAATAAGAGGAGAGCAAACTTACCTGTTGGTGCGTTGGTCAGCAGTTCTGCCAACTGAGATGTTGCCACAGTATTTCTTCACTTCTGAGCTTCACCTCTCAACCAATCAGATGTGAGGCCTAGTGACCAACCAATCAGATGTGAGGCCTATTGATCACACAGCCATCTCCTGCTGACCCCCCCCCAACCCCCCCCCCCCCCCCCCCCCTTCCCTTCATCTCCAGAACAATGGATGAAGATCACCCAGCCATCTCCTGGAGCCTCTCAGGGTGTGAGCCATCAGGGTCAACAGGCTGACCCCCCTCTGAGGCTGGGACACTGTCAGACCTCGTGCTGCTTTGGTACTTAAGTTGAAGTTCAAAGGTTGACACTTGGATACTGCCACTGTGTGCTGTCGGTCACTGTTGCTTTTGTATTCTATCATCCTGTAAATTGTTCTTTAAAATCTGACAGCAACTTTAAAATGAGGTCAAACTCTCTGTCTGTGTTCACACACCTGGCCAATACAGGTGGCATCATTACATCACATTGATCAGCACACAGTATGAGCCACAGATGTTTTCTTAGGTTAATAGTAATTGTTCTTGGTGACGGGATGCTGGAAACATATTGATTTATGTTTGTTAATTGTGCAGACAAAATCATCCCTAATCCTAAAAATAAAGAGTTAAATGGCTCCTCTGTCCTTTAGTTTAATGCGCGCAGCAGCTGGAAACTCTGTGGTCCAGTCAGCCTTCTACTGCCTGATCAGGGAGCAGTAATTTTAACGCACAGCTTACAGCATATGACAAATTCAGAATATGCCATGTTTTTTCACTGAGTCTGCAGGGAAGAGCTGCTGGTGGGCACTGAGCTCTGACAGTGGTATGGTTTCTCTCTGCTTTACTCCTACTTAAAGATTATCGAAAACACGAATGGTTTGAGATATTAACAAATATTTGTATATCATTAAGGATTAAATGAAGGATTGCATTAAATGGAGAGATGTGACATGTTGGATGTTCATTATGCAACATCAGAAAGTTAGAATCAGAGGAGAGCAAACTTACCAAACTCCAGTATGTAAAAACAGATGATCGTGTGTCCACAGCATTTTTACACCTCTCTGTTCCTGATGTGTCAACCTGTGAGACACGAGCCCTGTCAGTCACCTGACCATCCTGCTGATCAGGCAGCCATTGTGTTGATCACCCAGCCATGTCCTGCTGACCCCCCTCAGTGTGGGAGCAGCAGCAGCAGCAGAGCTCTGGTGTCGTCTCTTATCCACCATCTCCACACCTTTTGAGAACAATGGATGAAGATCACCCAGCCATCTCCTGGAGCCTCTCAGGGTGTGGGCCATCAGGTCAACAGGCTGACCCCCCTCTGAGGCTGGGACACTGTCAGACCTCATGTTGTTTGGCACTGAAGTTGAAGTTCAAATGTTGACACTTCTGCCATCTGTCAGAATAATAGGGTTCTGACATTTGTTTAGCACACAGTCTCAAGTACCTGTGTTTTTGACGGTAAATAATGATGAAAGAGGACAGAAACAAGACTGTATCGAAACTGCCACAGAATTTATTCAGGTGCAACTTGATTTAAAGTGTGTTGTTTTTAAAAAACATTGAATAATTTGATTGTGAACAGAGCAACAAAAAAACACAGGTTGATAACAGATACACACAGTGTTACTGAGCTCCTCATATTTCACAGTGATGATCTGATTGAACGCTGAGTGCTGCTTCAGTGCAATCATATTTAAAGAAAATACATTTGAAAATGAATAGAACCCAGTGGAACTGTCTTCTGGATTTGGGCTGTAGCCAGTTAAGTGATTCATACAGGTGACAATGGTGAGTTCTGAAGGGATGTCGCAAAATAATTTATTTATTTATTTTATTTAACCTTTATTTAACCAGGTAAAAGACCCATTGAGATCGAGATCTCTTTTACAAGGGGGACCTGGCCAAGAGGTCAGCAGTCCACGTCACAATAAATAACAGACAGGCAATAAACAATATGATAGAGCAGCCAATAACTAAGGTCAAAGGTTGACATTTAAAGTGCAGCAGTGGAAGTCACAATAACAATTTTAAAAACATAAGCACTGTTCCAAGGTCTCACAAAGTCTGTCAGTCAAGAGAGAGCGAAAGTTCTCCAATGGAATAAGCTCCGACATTTTTAAATCAGACTGGAGGTTATTTCACGCTGATGGGGCAGCAAATCTGAAAGCTCTTTTCCCCTGTTCAGTCCTGACACGGGGGAAAATCAGGTGAATGATATCACCAGAGCGTAAGGCATAACAGCTTTTAGTTCTTTGCAGAAGTATACACAAGTACGTTGGAACTAGGCCAAGAAGAGCTTTATAATGAGAGTCAACCAGTGTATGTGCCAGCGGACACTCAGAGATGGCCATCCAGACTTGGCATAGAGATCACAGTGATGGGTGAGTCTGCTACAGCCAGTGACAAATCTCAGCACACAGTGATAGATGGTGTTCAAGGACTGTAGACATTTAGCTGAAGCTGTCAAATAAACCTACATAATGAATTAAAAACAACATTAAGGGGCCTGAGGTTGGTGTCAGAAGTGTTTTGGTATATAATATCGGCATAGTCTATGATGGGTAATAGCAGCTGGGAGATAATCCTTTTTTTTTTTTTATTGGAAGTGTAAAACAGTTGATTGAGCGATATAATGAGGAAAGACAGCCGTAAGTTCTTTTTAATGATATAATCAATATGGGGTTTAAATGAAAGTTCAGGGTTGGTCCAAAGTCCAAGATATTTAAATAAGTCAACTTTATGGAGAGGTGAGCCATCAACAAAATGAATGGGCAGATTATGATGATAAGATTGGGTGTGTCGTGTACCGAAAACCATGCTGCAAGACCTCTTTGATTGAGTAGGAGTCTGTTGTTAAAGAGACATTGTTGAACAGAGTTGAAATCAAGCTGTAGGGAATGTTGGATTTGAGATTTATTGGGGTTGGAGGTGTAAATAACAGTATCATCAGCATAAAGATGAACAACTGTCAGTTTGTGCATAAAGGAGGCAGGTTGTTGATTAAAAATGGAAAAAAGGAGTGGTCCCAAGGTAGAACCCTGTGGAACACCTTTATCCACAACCAAATAGTCGGACTGAGAACCAAGAAAAGAAACATACTGACGTCTGTTGTGGAGGTATGCACTAAACCATAATACAGCCTGTTGACTTAAACCAATAGAAAACAGTTTATCCAGAAGAAGATAGTGGTCACCATATCAAAAGCCTTAGATAAGTCAATGAAAATCATACCAGTGAGTTGGCCTCTATCGAAGGAAGAGAAAATGTCATTAGTAAACTTTAAAAGAGCCGTGGTGGTGGAGAAATTTGATCCAAAGCCAGATTGGAATGGGGATAAAATATTGAAAGATAAATTAAACAGGTCAGCAAGTGGATACATGATTACATGAGCTGCAAGTTTTAAAAACTTAGCTTCCAATCCATCTGGACCAGTACTGCTATTTTCCTTCAAACTAGATGCACAAAAAACATCAGTAGGTTGGATTTTGTTAAAAGAAAATAAATTATTATAAGTAGGTGAATTATTGTATGTTAAGTGATTGACCATATTATAAGGAGGAAATTGTTGAGAAACACAGATACTTGAGAAATGTTGATTGAAAGCATTAGCAATACTGAGGGGATCAGAAATATATTCATTATTAAATCTAATCTGATTTGTGACATTTTTATTATCTCTTTTTAGAATATGATTCATCTCTTTCCAAAATTGCCTGGGGTTATGAAAATCCTGAGAAAGACTCTTTCTGTAATAGCTGGATTTGGAGTTTCTTGTTTTTGTCTCAAATATCTATAAGTTTTCCAGTCTGAAGGTTGTTTAGATAGCCGGTACTTAGCCCAAGCTTTATCTCGTTGTTTAAAGAGACTGATAAGGCTTGAGTTTATCCAGGGTAAATGTCTGCCTTTAACTCTGATTATTTTAGTGGGAGCATGTTTATCGATGACTTTGGTGAATTCGGAACTAAAAAAATCCCAAGCATCTTCAACAAAAGGAATAAGTTGAAATCTATCCCAGTTGATGGCAGTAATGTCATGAATGAAATGATCAACATTTAATTTCTTACATTGTTTCAATATAATATATCTAGGAGAAGATGTTGGCATGTTTATTTTCCAAACACAGAAAATTATGAAATGATCGCTTTAGCAGTCAGACAAACGCCAGATTTAATAATTCTTTCAGGATTGGTGACTAAAATCCAATCTAATAAGGATGCGGAACGACCGTCAACTCTGGTTGGTTCTTTGATTATTTGGGTAAGATTTACACTGTTAAATAAATTTCTAACGTTGAAGGAGGAACGGTCGAGCCAGTTACTACTGAAATCGCCTAAAATGATCAATTCATTATGCCTCTCAAGGGAATCTATGGTTGACAAAATGTTTTTCATTGAATCAGATGGAGCAGAGGGAGGCCTATAGATATTACCAATGATCAAATTTTTTTATTTTTATGAAAGTTAATGTTTATAAAGAGGCATTCAGAGTTGACTGGCTCGATGTACGGGGTGACACGCTCAGAATTATAGTTTGCAGACACATAAGTGGCCAACCCACCACCTTGGGAAGGCCTATCAGCTCTGTACAGGACAAAATAGTCAATATGCATTTCAGCATCCTTATGTAACCAGGTTTCAGATATTGTAACAATATGTGGATTATGGAGAGCCACCCAAACTCCAAGAGAATCAATTTTAGAGGAAAGACTCCTGATGTTGAGATGGATAACCTTTAAACCTTTAGTTGAGTCAATTGTATCTCAAAATAGAGTAGGAGCAACCAGAGAGAGGAAGTGGACAAGGGGTTAGTGGAGAGCGAGCAGCAGGAAGGGCAAACAAACACACACACACGCACACGCACGCACGCACGCACACACACACACACACACACACACACACACACACACACACACACATATATAAGAGTAGTTGTTATTAATGTTGAATCAAGGTGGACCTGACACAATATAGAGATGATTCAAATTTTCCTTTATCATAAATTTGTAAATGTACCTACGTAGGTACATATTCACACAAACGCACATGACACACACATTTGCATACCAGTACCAAATGTACGTAGAATTGTAGAAATACATCAAAAGTGCAACCTTTATGACAGTATACTTCTGCTTTACAGCTGAAACACCATGCGACAGTGTGCTCACGCTTCATGGCAATAAAAAAAACAAGCCTCAAATGGCTGGAATCACCACACAGGTTGTAACTAACAGCAAAACCAGTAAACGAACTAAAAAAACGGGTGTAAAACTAAAAGTAAACATAACATTAGCTGATCAATATCATGACTCACCAACCTCAAGTTGAAGGAGCTCCGGAGTGGACCTGGAGAAGAGTTTAAAGGACTGGGTCAGTGAACAAGCCAGCAGCATCGCAGGAATTTAAGAGTTGGTAAAGGAGTTCATGGAGAGGTTCATGGGGGAGTTCACAGAGGACGAGAAGGCAGCTTCAGCAGCTTTATGGTCGTGGAAATGTTGCTCCTTGCCATCAACCCACACACACAGTGTGCAGGGGCAACGGAGGGGATATTTCAGTTGAAGATCATGGAGCCTCCTTTTTACCGGGTCAAATGCCAGACGTCTTCTCATCAGCTCTGCGCTATAGTCAGGGTAAATAAAGACGCACCTCCCGTTGAAGACCAGCTCTTTATTCCGACGAGCTAGCCGGAGGATTTTCACTTTATCTTGAAAGTGTGCCAACTTTATCAGGATGGGTCTTGGTCGGGATATATCATCTTGGCGGACAGTGGGGACGCGATGAGCCCTCTCGAGGGTTGGAGAAGAGGGAAAGTTGTCCAGCCCCAGGAGCTATTGAATCAGGCCGGCCATGAATCCCAAAGTGTCCCGTCCCTTGGCAGATTCAGGCACACCAATGAAGCAGAGATTAGTGAATCTGCTCCGGTTCTCCAGATCATCAACCTTATTCAATTCAATTGTCTTTCTCAAGTTGCTTAATCCGACTGGAGAACTTGTTCAAGTTGTCTTCATTAGCTCCAACACGCTGCTCCAGATGCGTAACGTGCTCATCCAAAGTGGACAGAGAGTTCTCAATGCTGTCAAGCTTGGTGGCAATGGGATTGAGTTTGGTATCAAAATGGATAATCATGTCAGATTTAATCTGATGAATAGAGTCAGATAGCGATTTCAATTGACTGACGAACTGATCCATTATGTGGTAGCCTCACCTTAGATATGGTAACACAAACCGTCCAAAAACAAAATAATTGAGCGACTAATTGCGTTTTAAATTTAATAACCCCTAGTAGAGCAAAAAACAGCTATGAGAGGCAGTAAAATGCCACAGGGTTGCTAAAAATGTGACAAAGCAGATGCCGGCTCAGATCAGCTCACTCACACAGTGGCCATATTTCCCATGTTGTTGAGTCCTGCCGGTCCTCCGAAGGTGTTGAGGAGTTCCTGGATTAGGAGGGCCGATTCCAAGGCCCCACATGTCCGTCTGCGACAGTGGAGCCTCCACTCCTCCCTGGAAATCCTCTTGACGACTTTGGTGTCAGTCAGGCATTTTGGACAGGCCCTCAGGGCTCTCAGTGCAGGTGAGGACACTCATGAGGATCTGCCCGTGCTCATTGCCAACGTTGGTTGCCCAGGCGGCCGTGTCTGCAGCAGTACCTGCGAGCTTCTTCGTCACCTGGACAGAGAGAAACTTTAAATAAACACACAGCTGTGGAGTAAAAGCAGCAGTAAGAAAATGAAGACCAGTTAATACTCACCTTCTTGGTTGAATCCATCTTTAAGATGGATCTGAAGATGGACGTGATCCTGGCCTTGTACTCATCCAGCCGCTGTACACTGTCAGCAGCCAGATGGGTGAAGGCAGAGGGGGCACCTGTGGTGGTGGTGGTGGTGGTGGTGGTGGAAACTGCCCCCTCCCGGTGCACAAGGCCAGGAACTGCTCGCACACACCGAGGTACTGGATTGCTCTCTGCGTCTAGGTGTCGGAGTGTTGCTCCCGCAGGGTGTTGTACAGCCGATTAGCACTGTTGCCCAGAGTGCGAGACCTCAGCTGTGCAACAGCCCTCAGGTCACTGATGAGCTGTGGCCTCCCCCTGCTGTCCCTGGAAAACAGCACCCGACTGATCCAGCTCTGCTGCTCTACAGTGAGAGCTGCTCTCCAGGACTGAAGCAGCAGCTGACAACAAGAGGAACACAAGGAGCCCTTTAATATCAAAGGACGACACTTTATGAATAAGGACAGCAGTAACATCTAAAGGCCTGACATGTTTGACAGACAACTTTACCTCAGCACTGTCAGCAGGTGGTGGGGGAGGGAGGGAGGCAGGCCCGGGCAACTCCTCCTGTAATCCTTCCTCCAGGGGCTTCCTCCTGGTCGTAACTCCTAACCCCCAATTTCCACCAGATGCGTGTTGGTTGCGTCTGCGGTCCGGCACGGCAGCGGAGCCAATTAGATTCAATTCTAGTCAATGTGTGTGTTTCCACCGGCTGCGGCTGTGCTGCGTTCCGGCTCCGTCTCAGCTCCAGCAGTCCGGAGGCCTTACGCCTGGTCTTAGCTACGCTGGTTTTAGCTGTGCACGTTCATGTGAATGCCCCCTGGAATGCTGCACCCGGCCTGCCAAGAGGAGCGCGGTGACGTCAAATGACGCGCCATGGATTCACCCCGCGAGAGTTTTATCTGTGTTGACAGTTAATTTAATATGAAGAAAACATGGAGGATCAACGAAAAAGAGAGGGTAACTTCACCAACATAGAAATTAGAAAACTAATTGAGCTACACAGCCAGCACAGAGACGTGTTGACTGCCAAGCAGTCAAACATCATCACGAATAAGAAGAAACAGTCGCTATGGGCAGAGATAACAGGGATAATCAATACATGTTCAGACTCTGGCTGCCTTTGTACAGAGGCTGACATTAGAAGAAAATGGAAAGATCTCCTCAGCAAAGCCAAAAAAGACGTCTCCTCCAAAAAAAAACATCCAACTGGCGGGGGTCCTCCTCTGAAAACCTCAATTTATAGCGACATCATTGTCGACGTATTTGGGGAGGATTCCCCTGCCTTCACTGGTTTGGATGGCGTCGAAAGTGGCAGCAGTCCGGCAATCAGTCCACCACCATCACTGGACAAGCCAGAGACAGAGCCAGAGGATGTTCACCACCTTCATGAGGAGAGCAGTATTTGCGAAGGTGTGGATTCTACATAAAACTATATCTATTTAGCCAGGGTGCTTGTTATTCTTGTTTTTTGTATTTTGTACCAAAGTAAAAAACACAGGGCCGAATTCACGAAGAATGAACTGCGGCCGCTGATAGCACCTTGAATTGCACTTCACTTGTACCTGCAGTTTGCTCCGTCTCAACATCCTATTTACAAAGGATATTGCGCTAATGATAGGCCTATACCAGCACAAATACACCCACAAAGTTTGGCAGCTGAGTGCAGTTTGCCCCTGATTTCCACCTGTTTGCAATTAGCCACACATTGCAAAGTATAAATGCTGGCTTTGCGCCGAGAGCACCATGGCAGAACAATGGCAAAGTATGGCTCTGTTTGGCAAAGTACTGAATACTATATACCCTCATGCAGTGATGTCTGCTGGTGAGTCAGTCTAACAGTGTCGGATGGGTTGAGGCTGTGGATTTGACCAAGTTTGACCACTTTATCTCTATTCCCTCTCACTTGTAGCTGTTTTTTCGTTATCTTTTGAATTTAATATGAATTATGGAACCGTTTTTTGTCAACCTTTGTTTCCCCCGTTTTGTACAATAAATTATTGTTTAAAGTTTCAACAAGTTTCTTTTGGAGTGCGTGACACAAGTGTGTTTTGAAAACGGCTGCAGACTGTCACCTGCTCAACGCATCAGTACCTTCAGATGCCATGACAGTAATAGATTATAGATTAATAGATTATAATAATAATGTCAAAATATTATTTACAGACTGATTTAACAGACGATCACTGCTGCCACGATCACTGGAAATTCTGGGCCATAGGCTTCCACAGAGGAGCGCCCAGTTTGCACCAGCTTTCAAGATGTTATTTACTTCACTCAAACTGCGTGTGGCTATTAGTACTGGTGTTAGTGAATTAGACGTTGTTTATCAATGAGGCTCATTTGCACAGAAATGGGCAATTTTTCCACCAAATATATGCATATTACCTCGAAGCACCGAGACACAATCTGCTTGGCAGTGCAGTTAGTGGAGCATTTCACCCTCTGCGTGCTTTGTGAATTAGATGGTATCTGTTTGCTCCATTTTTACCGGCTTAGCGGCTGCAAGAGCCACGCAATCCTTTTGTGAATTCGGCCCACAGTGTTATAGGCATAATAAAAACAAAAAACCCCCAGAAATGTTCAAAAAGAAGTAGGAGTCAAACTTAGGCTATATATTCCTGCCCCTGTGTCACTTTTTCTTCTGTTAACTTAAATTTATAGAGGAAAATAGGCTATTTATAATGCATTTCTAGATTATTTACAATTATTTACAAACCGGAAATTCACCTTCTGAAACTAAATAAATGCGATTTTCCCTAATTAGCCTACTTATTTAATTTCAGACTCAAGCGATGCCAGTGCTACTCATGCCAGCAGCCAGGCACCACCACCACCAAAGAAAAGGAGCAGGCGGGATGATCTTCAGCGGTTGCTGCTGGAGAAAGAAATAATCAGAGTGGAGATGGAGACCAAAAAATTACAGACACAGCAGGAGAAGTTAGAGCTAGAAAAAGAAAAAATTAAATTAGAAATTCAGTTGCTCCAGCAACAACTTAATATGCTACTCTCTTCGCCTGCACATATGCTGGAAGACGGGGCACGGGCCTATGTGTCCCTTTGAATAAAATTAATTTGAATTTCTTGTATGTTGTATTGTTCCCCAGTTAAAAAGAGAAAAAGATCAACTATATTTGTTACGTTGTATTGTTATTGCTTGTTGTTTCCCCAGTTAAAAAGAGAAAAAATATCAATTTTATTTTATTTAACATTTATTAATCAACCACATGAACTGTAAACAATAAAGAATTTATTTGCAAAAAAAATGCAGGCCTGTATGCATTCCTTTCTGTCATAGGCTAGGCTATTTGTTTTGGAGACAACGAGCAGACATTTAGACGGGAATTATGCAATTGGGAAAGAAGCAATACGTTGGAAATGGTCAAATGACAAAGAGCTGATTGAGATGTTTTGAAACTGTAAGAGAGGTCTGTCTGAAACTTATTATAAGGTGTTAACAATTTGTGTGCGGGCTAGTCGGCCACCGATGTCCCCATGCACTGCTGGGACCACACGCTGCAGAACGTCCTCCTCCTGCACCGGCTGATGGTCCTGCCTGGGGAGAGGGATCCTCTTGGTGACACAGATGTTGTGGAGGACCGTGCACGCAGCTATCACGGTGCAGACTCTTTCAGGACGCATCCGCAGCTCCCCATGAAGGCAGTGAAACCTAAGACACAGATTATAGGCTGTGTCCATGTTCAGCTACATAACTGTTTGAAGTATTCAGCATTTGAAGACATGGAATTCATAGCCTAGTATTATTATTATTATTATTATTATTATTATTATTATTATTGTTAATGTTATTATTGTTATTGTTATTATTATATTTTTTATTTAGGCTAATTTGTTCATTTTTAAGTTAGCCTATGCAGCTTACCTGTGCTTGAGGACGCCTATGCATCGCTCAACAACTGGCCTAGTTGCTGAGTGGATGGTATTGTAGCGCCGTTCTTGGTCAGTCCTTGGAGCAATGATAGGTGTCATCAGCCAGCATTTCAGTGGGTAGCCGCTGTCACCAAGGAGCAGCCCGTTCACCCTACCAGTCTCGAAGTCCCGGTACAGCGCACTCTCCCGGAGGATGCGAGCGTCATGTGTGGATCCAGGCCATCTTGCCACCAAATTAAAGATCTTATAATTGGCGCCACAAGCAATCTGCACATTGATAGAATGATATCCTTTGCAGTGAACAAAGAGACATTCATGCTGAGATGGTGCCTGGATCTTGACATGGGTCCCATCAATGCAGCCCACAATTCCCAGGATGTTGCAGGCTTGGCGGAACTGTTGCTTCATCCCCACTGCCTCTGCCTCAGTGGGAAGGTGAACATGAAGCTCAAGGCGGCAGCTCAGTGCCAGTGACACTCTGCAGATGGCCCGACAGGCAGTAGATTTGTGGACACTGATCATATCCCCAACAGTATTTTGGAAAGCTCCGTTTCCATAGAAATGGAGCGCAATCAGCAACTGTAAGGCTGGTGGCAGTGTTGCGTTACGGCCCGGCACAAACCGTAAATCCAGTGACAGCTCTTCAATGAATTCAAACAGATATCTCCTACCGAATCGAAACCTCTCAATCAGCTCCTCGTCATTATAAATATCCAATGGATTGCTTCTGTCCCTAATTATTCTCTCCCGTATAAATGCCCGCTTGTTGTAGAGCTCTAGAGCGCACGAGCGCAGCTTGATAATGAACTTACGCCTGCTCTTGACTAGGCGTAAGATTTACGCCGGGTCTTAGTGAGAGGAAGGCTTAAGCCCTGTTGGTGCAACCAGCGTAACTATTAGGTCGGACTTAGAACGCCAAGTTACGACCAACTTAGCTTAAGACCAGGCTTAAGACCAGTTGGTGCAACCAGCCCCTGGGTAGCAGCTGCAGGTGGCAGCTGCCACCCTGCTGCCACCTGCAGGGTGCAACAGGATGGCAGTTGCAGGTGATGCTGGAGACATCATGAGGAGTTCTTGTTCCAGGATGGCCTCCAGCTGCTCCTCATCCGTGGGCTCACCTAGCACAGAGTCACCAGCCTTCATCCTTGTTCCTGCTGAGGTGGGGGCAGGAGGTGGATGCTGCGGGAGCAAGAAAGGGGCCGATACATCTGAGGCTTAAAGAGAAATTAAATGTTTTAGTTCCATGAAATTATTATGAGATTTTTGTGTTGATATTGAGTGACAGACACATGATGAGCCAAGCTGCATCTAAAAACTCCAGGAGCACAGACAGTGGTTCTAGAGAGAGAAAATGAGGATGAGGCAAAATGATGAGAACAAATGAGAATTGAAGAGGGAGTGATGCAGGCTGCAGATAGATGGGTTACACAGGCAACTAGGGAAGGGATGATGAAGAAAATGTTACTCTACAGATGATCTCATTATCGTTGTTTTGACAGGTGATTGGCCAGCAGATCTGTTAGTGATTTGAGATGTGCATTAGGCAGACCCCAAATTGTTTTTCATTCAAACCACACTTTCCCTTCGTTTCCTCTCCTCTCTGATCACACAATCATTTATAAAACAAAATAAAAAGTGACAACAAAGATTTTGTCCTGCATGTCCACCGCAGACAGAGAATGCCGCCCTGAGCGACTGGGGGGTTCTGTGCCTCGCTCAAGGGCACCTCGGCAGTGCCCAGGAGGTGAACTGGCACCTCTCCAGTCTCCAGTCCACGCTCCATATTTGGTGCGGACAGGGACTGGAACGGGCGACCCTTCGATTCCCCACCCAAGTCCCTAAGGCCTGAGCTACTGCCGCCCCACTGACATTTTTTTTAAATTCAGCTACATCCAAGTCAGACAGCTTTACAGTAAAACAGGTACTGTGATGCACTCCTGGCTCCCTGGCTTGCGGCAGAGACAGAGGCTGTGCTGCTGCTGCTGCAGCTGGTGGCGGTGGCTGCAGCTATGGTGGTGTTGGCAGCGGCAGTTGAAGCAGCAGCAGCATCCCTTGCTCTCTGTCTGTCTCTGTTCTGGACATAACGGACGGCGTTCTCCATCTGTGTGCCAGGAGCTGGTGCCTTCCTCCAGAGGTAGTTGACAAATCAAACTGGTCACATGATTGTTGTCATTGACGGTCAGTGCAGTGACTATACTATAATCCTGATGTTATAATAATTTACCAGAACTTTTTGGAGTCCTCAGATCCGTACATGGCTTGCAGGGTCTCGAACTTGAAGTCCCCGAAGCCAACAAGGGCCTGTCCCTTCCGTCCAGGCTGGAGGCACTTCACCCGCGCCTCCTTGAACGCATGGTGGAACCTGAAGTCAGGGTATGCTGAGGAATAGTGGGTGAAGGCATCCTGTAAGTTCACAGAGGGACTCTCTTTTTTTATTAATTGTATTGTATGAATCAATTAATGTTACGGTCCGGGAGGCAGACACCGTCTCCACATTTAAGACTAGACTTAAGACTTTCCTCTTTGATAAAGCTTATAGTTAAGGCTGGCTCAGGCTTGCCCTGTACCAGCCCCTAGTTAGGCTGACTTAGGCCTAGTCTGCCGGAGGACCACCTATAATACACCGGGCACCTTCTCTCCGTCTCTCTCTCTCGTATCCTATTACTGCATCTTGTTAACTCGGCCATTCTGGATGTCACTAACTCGGCTTCTTCTCCGGAGCCTTTGTGCTCCACTGTCTCTCAGGTTAACTCGTACTGCAGCGGTGCCTGGATAGTGTGACGTGTGTGGTTGTGCTGCTGCTGTGGTCCTGCCAGATGCCTCCTGCTGCTGCTGCTGCTGCCATCATTAGTCTTTAGTCATACTTCTACTGTTATTATACACATATGATTATTTATCATACATGTATACTGCCAGATACTAATATATACTTTCAACATATTGTACCACAGTAGCCAGAACTATAATGACAATATTATTACTTTCATGAATGTTGTTGTAAGCTGCTGTCATTACCGAGGATGTCCTGCATCTCTCTCTCTCTCTCTCTCTCTCTCTCTCTCTCTCTCTCTCTCTCATTGTGTCATACAGATTACTGTTAATTTATTATGCTGATCTGTTCTGTGCGACATCTATTGCACGTCTGTCCGTCCTGGAAGAGGGATCCCTCCTCAGTTGCTCTTCCTGAGATTTCCGGGTTTTTTTCCCCGGTAAAGGGTTTTTTTGGGGGAGTTTTTCCTTATCCGCTGTGAGGGTCTAAAGGACAGAGGGATGTCGTATGCTGTAAAGCCCTGTGAGGCAAATTGTATTTGTGATATTGGGGTTTATAAATAAAATTGATTGAATTGATTGATCAGACTGAAGGACTCCCCCTTGTTGGCCATCAGTGGGGACTGAGACCCTGTCCTCTCTCACTCCTTCTGGTAGGAGACGACCAGGTTGATGGCATAGCACACGTCATTCTCCAGGAGCCAGTGGAAGATCTTGCCCTGGTAGCGGCAGAACTGGACCTTCCACCAGCTTAAGACGAGGGTGGCGTTGGTGGTGGCGCCACGCTCGGAGTTGACGTGGACCCACACCTCAGCATCCACCTTCTCTGGCTTCTTCACCCTGTAAAGGGAGGCCAACGGCCTGGGCCTCCTGGGAGGCCTTCATTATGAGGCCGCCATCGGCGGCCCTCTTCAGGGTCGGGTGTTCCATCTAAACAGAGGAAATTTACGTCAGCAGAACTCTGCAATAAATAGCCTACTTCAAGACCATGAGATATAATAGGAGATGATGATGATGGTGATGAAATGACATGTACTACTTACAGTTTGAGTTTAAAGATTGCAAAATCTACAGTATAACAGGACAACACAGTTTGATTACAGTGACCTGTTTATCAGAGTTTAAATGATACATCACATCATTTAAGATGTTCTGACATCATTCTATAGACAAAATACACATCTGGATGTAGGTTAACGTTTGCATGTTCATTAGCAGCTGTATTCAGCTCTACACCACTGTTGAATTACACACATGAATGAAAAAAGCCTCAAGTTGTTTGGCTCTACATGGAAAATCATTAAGTATAAGATTTTAACCAAGCAGATAACATTATATAAGGCTATGTAAAACAGGCACCAGCCAGCTTACAGCAGTGTGTTAATAATTATAGCTGCCAGCTACGAGTTGAATAAAAAGCTCTGAACAGCATGAGCGATATCAGGGTCACATGAATCAGTTAATAAATAGTATATATCATTGATTAAATACTATGAAATAAAAATCTGACATTAGAGTGATAAAACTCCGGTCATTAACATCAACATTATATAACATAAAGGGCTATAAGACACTGTAAAAACACCTCTATTAGCAGTCTGATTAATGTCAGACAGATATGGGAGTTTAAAGATGAGTTAATAATATACTCACAAACTTGGCGTTGCCCAGTCCGAAGTTGAAGTGAGCACGAGAATCCAAGATGGCGGATTTAATTATGCTGTTGGCAAAATGGTGGACATACTGATTGGTGCTACTGTTGAGTTGTGGGCTGGCCTAACTCTGATTGACAGCTACCACTGTTGACCCACAGAAACCTTGTTGGCACAGAGAAGATTGGGACGCACTAGGCGCAAGAGTCTTTCTTCTTCTCACTGCTGGCTGTTGCTGTCCCCCAAGGTACAGAGCTGACCAAGATGCCGTGCCTCAGCCTTGATTCTGCCTGTGTGACCGCCTTCTGTGCCTTCCACCTCCTTCCTGCTCTGACTCTGGTGTCAGACGAGTCTCTATGAAGTAGCACCTCCCTGGCTCTGGTGACCTTAAACTCCTCTGTCAGAACAGTGAAGGGAAGCTGTAGCTTGTTGTTGTGTCCATAAAGGCCAATGCTGCTCAGGCTCTTTGGCAAGCCCAGCCACCTGCGCAGGAACTGGCTGATGATTCTTTCGAAGCCCTCGACGGTGGTTATTGGTACTTCATAGATGAATAGTGGCCAGAGGAGTCTAGGCAGGATACTATGTTGATAAATCCATGCCTTGAACTTCCCTGGGAGGCCTGACTTGTCCACTGCTGATGGCCAGGTTTTCAGTTCTGCTTGCGTAGACTGGACCACTGCTGTGTCTCTCAGGGTGGCGTCGAAGATCTTCCCCAGGCTCTTTATGGGCTTCTCAGATACTGATGGACTTAGGGCTCCATCCAAGTGGAAGCCGTACTTGTGCTGCACTCTCCCCTTCCTCTGGAGCAGGGACCGAGATTTGGCTGTTTTGAATGCCATTCTCGCCCATGTCATGAGCCTTTCCAGTCCCTGAAGGAGCCAGTGGCATCCTGTCACTGATGTTGCTTTGACCATTAGATCGTCCATGAAGGCTAGTATCAGGGGTTGGTGAGTACCAGATTTGGACCAGGGGCCCCTATATTCTACCTCTGCTGCCTTGACAAGCATGTTCATCGCCAGGGCAAACAATGTTACTCATATGGTGCAACCAGTGATGATGCCACACAGATGTTGTTGTCCCAGAAGTGAATCTCAGGCTGAAACTGCTGTAGTAGTCCCATATGAGTTCCTTGATCTTCTCAGGAATGTGGAATGTCACAAGAGCAGTTGCCACAAGCTTGTGTGGTATGGATCCATATGTTTTGGCAAGGTCTAGCCAAATGACTGACAGGTCTCCTCAGTTTTCCCTTGCTCTGCAGATCAGCTGGGTGACCATTCCTGGGGCTGCACTGGTCCATGCAGTTCTAACTACTTCCCTGACTTCTGCCAGGGTCAGCTCTTTGGTGTTGAACTGGGTGGAGGGTGTAGGTGGTGTAATAAGCTCTCTGCAGGGGGCCAGATCTTCCTCCCTCCTGCTATCACTGTAAGTGCCACTGAGGTGTTGGTTGATCACCTCCTCTGGGCATACAAGGGTTCCATTCCGCTCCTGCCCTAGCAGTTGTTTAGTGAATCCAAATGGATTTGCTATGAAAGCAGCATGCTTGTGAGCCCTCTCTCTGCCTCTTCTTCTGAGCCTCTGGAAGGAGATGAGCTTCTTTCGAAGGATGTCCCGCAACTCTGTAAGGGCTGGTCTTTCCTCCTCTGTTGCCTTCCTGCACTGCTGTTTCAGAGACTTCAGTTCTTTCCTGAGCTGGTTTGGCCTAGAGATGTTCTTGTCAGTGTTGTTTTCATCAATGATGATGATGACGAAATTATTTTGTTGACGCCCCTTTTTTTTCATGACGATAATGAGACGGTGATGAGATAAACATGGCTCTTTGATGACTAAAACATGAAGAGACGTGTGTGAGTTTTTGTTAACGAGACGAGAATGGATGTAAATGTTAGTGGGTGGTCTGTCAGACGTTCAAAATACATGATATTTCTGCTTACTGTGCGTGTAATCTAGTCTGGGGCCGTTAAAGGCTGTTTTGGTAAGGAAACGGAACTAGGGCGAGAGAGACAGGATCCGGAATTTGATGGATGTGCCTTTCCATAAAAATAAAAGCACCAAGCTAATAACAATACGGTGAAACTTTTAATTTAAAGAATATAATTTACAAGAAAAGCCCCTAGCCACTAAGTTAATCGATTTTCTTACACCCCTCATCACGGACAGACGGCTCCGGCCGTATCCGTATCCGTATTGAACGTTGAACATAATGGCATATATAATGAGCCTTAATACTGCAACATCTACATCGCAATAGAAGATGTTTAAAGATGGCGGAATCTGGAAATACGGAACCGGAAATGCGTTGCTACCAAGCAAACCAATCATAGCCGTGCTGGTCTGCGCTGGGTCTGCGTCGCCTCGACGCGTAGTTACATTTTTGGGGAGGTGCACGTCAGGCTACGCCGGGGGCTACGGCGAGCCTTCTGCGTAGCCCCATACCCTACGACGTAGCGTCGTCGTCAATTCAACGCACGACCATAAATCAGGCTTTAGTCTGGTGAATTTGGTAAATACCGCATCCGCTCTCTAGACCGGAACCAGAATCCAGACAAAAGTCAGAGTGATTAAACACCAGGCTCTTTACTTAATGTGAAGAGCCTGGTGACGCAAGGCTACGTGTAATCTGTCAATTAAAACCTAAAAAGTATCTGCAGTGCTGCTGCATCCTATCCTTGTTTGGTCACGCCCACCACCTGCGGTCAACAAAGGAGCTTGGTGGTCGGAAACGACGAGAGGATATATGGACGTATTTTAAATATAATCCAGCAGAAAAAAAAAAACGGAATGCACTGAACATTGATTCCACTGTTACCGCTTTATCTGTGTGTAATGCATAATCCTTAGATCCTTAGACCACCATTGGGTGGAAACCTTGTATGTCTAAAACCATTCCTTTATGATTGTAATTATTGGTGAAAATAGCCGATCCACAAGCTCACAATGTGTTGAACTTATAGATCTGCTATTTTCACAACTTATGTGTGACACTCTTGTATGATGAAGTAGGGCATCACTTCATGAAAAAAAACCCAGTTGAAATATGTTGGAAAAAAGGTTGAAAAGTTGAAATATGGAGATAAAAGGTGCCTGTCCAATAGGGCTGTAGTCAACCAAAGAAAATCTTGGTCGACTAAAATCGTGCATAATCTTAAACTAATCAATTAGTCGTGGAAAAAAAATCTGCATGTTATTTTTACTTCTGCAGTGGTCTGCGTCATTCTGCAGTTACACCTCCAAAACACTGGTTGGTGGTGGAGGATTGTGTTAAGTGCCGTAAAGTTTAGTTGAAATCAAACTTTATTTATATAGTTGACTCAAAACACACATTAAACATGGCTTAATAGGGACAATTTCAAACACAAGTACACAAATCAGCTTCACTATAAATCGCAGAACTGACAAACGCTTGTCTTTATCTGGACACATTTCCCCCACCAATACAACATGCTATCGTTATTAGCACAAGTCTATGGCATTTTACATTGTATAAATTAGCATAGCGTCTAGCGATCTTTTCCTCTTCTCATATAAAACCAGGGACAACAGCAACATGCAACAAAGGTAACGGTACATAATTTGGCTCCATTACAACTCACAACAGTCACTGACAAAACAACTGTCTTACTAAACACGTTTTCCAAGCATATACAACATGCTAACGTTATTACCGCCAGCCTATGGCATTTTACATTGTATAAATTAGCCTAGCGACAAGCGGAGATTTCCTCTGCTCATATGAAGCCAGGATAAATCCCCAAGTATAAATCCCTGAAAGATAAATCATCAACACGACTTAGAATGCTGTTTCAGTGGAGGCTTTACTGTCTTCACAATTTATTGTTTCTGATCTGTGAATACAAGTAAATACAAGCTTTGTTTCCACTGTGCGAAATGGTTTCAGCTTACAGAAACAGACAGGAGGTCTGTGTCACCGCGATGCTGAGCGTGAGGGTGGGCGAGTTCAACTTTCTGTCAACAGCGGGGGTGTTTTCCACAGGTAACTTAGCCTGTCCTCCCGCCGCAGGGAATAATGGATTAATCCTGGAAAGCTGTTGATGTGGCACTTTCCTCCTTATTAAAGTAACACGACGATTATTCAATCAATGAGAATTTGGTCGGGCGAGAGCATAGCAACCAATTAATCGACTAGTCGACCAGGAGACTACAGCCCTACTGTCCAACAGCAATCTCCAATACTTATTGACCTAAATAAATAATTTATTGCAAATTGGACAGTGTGCGGGAGTCCTTTTGCTACTAAAACTGACTAAAACTAGACTAAAACCTTTTTGAGTTTTCGTCGACTAGAACTGGACTAAAACTATCACATATAGAAATGACTAAACTTTGACTAAAACTAATAAGCATTTTAGTCCAAAAGACCAAACTAAGACCAAATCTAAAATGGCTGCCAAAAACAATGCTGGTTCTTGTCCTTTGGTTGTTTGATACCGAATCTCTCTGCACCGATGCTGATAATTAGGATGCACATTGACTGAAGTCACTGATCCACTGCCTCCTGTGATGTAGCTTCAAGGGCAACGTCAGCGTCCTCATCAGTCCCCTTGTGTGCAGCAGGCCACAAGACCCGGCGATGTTCTGGTGGTTTGCTAGGTGCAGCATGCAGAGCTTGGAGGTTCTGTGCACTATGGGGTGGCTACGGGTCCTGCTCATCCCCTGTCTCACCAGAGACAGTACTAGGCACTGCCTCTGTGTGTTGCTCAGCTTGCTTCCTCCTTATACAGCCCATCTTGGTCTGGTGGATCCTCAGACCTCTAAGGTTCTTTGTCCGTCTGTGGTGCTCATCCTCCTCCCCTCTTGGGTACCACTTGGGGTATCTTTCCTTAGGGCTTTCTGTAGCTTAGTTTTGGGTGCTCCCTCATGGGAGCTGCAGCTTGGGGTGCTGACCCTCACTGCCCCGGTTGCTGTCTCTCTGTGCTGTCCACTGTCAAAAGTGAGACGATACTGATTAGTGTGTGAGGTATTTCTCCAAATTCATATGGCATTGGTAGGTGAAATATAGTTAACACAAATACGTTATTTCATTGTTTTTAATGTTTGCACACATCTGTTATATCAAATAAACATGAATGACAGGACTTGCACTTGTGTTTCTTTGCTCCACATGAAAAATTATGAAGGTTAAGTTTAAATGATACAGATAATATCATATAATGTTCTACAAAACAGACACAGCATTGTGTTAATGTTAGCAGCCAAGAGCTGAATAAAACACTTTAAATAGCATCAACATTACCTGTATGACAAAGTCTGCATCGTCAATTCACCACAATCAATACATTATGTATAGCTACAAAGCTCTGACTGTAACCTTACACTGTTGTATCCATCACTCAGATAGTTCACGAAGGGCCATAAAAACGCCTCATTACCTCAGTTAGACTGATGTCCAACAGAAACATGAGTCGTTACAGTGTTTCTACTAAAATCTAGCCAACATATTAATGAATATTTCACTGATGAATCACAGTCAGTTCAGAATTTAAACTGAGCCCTCAGTAGGAAGAATCCAAGATGGCTGATGGAGTTTTTCACCATGGACATCAATAAAGCCATGTGACTGGATGACAAAAAGTTGTATTCTCTGATTGGCTCCGCTGTTGAGACATTCAAAGGTCCTGTTGTTTTGGTCATCTGTGTCTCTGTGCTGCAATAAAATGGTTAATCTGCTGTGCCGTGCACTGTAGAGCCGATGCGCTGCTGGTTCTGCCGGCCTGAATAGAATATAATGTCTATAGCCTGACTGTTGTGTACAGCCTTTATAGACTGAGCTGAGTAGTGAAGCGCGGGTTGACCCATAACCCGTGGGAACCGCAAATGGACCTGTGGGTCGGGCAGCAGTGATCGTCTGTTAAATCGGTCTGTAAATGATATTTTGACATTATTATTATAATCTATTAATCTATAATCTATTACTGTCATGGCATCTGAAGGTACTGATGCGTTGAGCAGGTGACAGTCTGCAGCCGTTTTCAAAACACACTTGTGTCACGCACTCCAAAAGAAACTTGTTGAAACTTTAAACAATAATTTATTGTACAAAACGGGGGAAACAAAGGTTGACAAAAACTGTTCCATAATTCATATTAATTTCAAAAGATAACGAAAAAACAGCTACAAGTTAGAGGGAATAGTGATAAAGTGATAAAACTTGGCATTGATCCACAGCCTCAGACGGATGCGCTCAAGCTGCCATGCGCACAATCTCAGTTGTTAGACGATACTATATTTTCAGATTTCTAACAATGCAATTTAAAAGTTTTGATTTTTATTGATAACCTGCATTTACCAACAACAAAAAGACTACATTAAGCACCAAAATAATATTTAAAATACTTTGATGGTAAATGGACCTGCATTTTTATAACGCCATTCTATTCATTAGACCACTCAAAGCGCTTTTACACAGTGG
The DNA here is from genome assembly GCA_026686955.1 of Epinephelus cyanopodus. NCBI lineage: Eukaryota > Metazoa > Chordata > Actinopteri > Perciformes > Serranidae > Epinephelus > Epinephelus cyanopodus. Next base: position 7,458,194 of record CM048918.1, on the reverse strand, counting down.
AGAAATCATATTATTTAGAGAATGTAGACTGTTAAAAGATTAACAAGTTGTTTTTTTTAATTTATTGTGAACTGTAAGTTAATATAACTTAAGTAATGTTAATGTTCTTTATTGCAATGCAACATTGTTTAATAATTAATAAAATCCAGACATTTTTTTAGAAAGTTTTTGAAATGTTTCTTCAGTAGTTTTTGAAAACCGAGGATTGCACCGAACCGTGAGTCAGGGGGGCGCCATCAAATATCTTGCCTAGGTTGCCAAATTGGTCAGGCACGGCCCTGTCTTAACCCATATGCCTCACTAAGAACATTCTTGGTTTGTCACTTAATTTTCTTGATAATTAGGGGCCGGGCAGCCTAAGCTGCCAGGACCCTCTTCTTCTTCTTCTTCTTCTTCTTCTTCGTCTTTGTCTTTGTCTTTGTCTTTGTCTTCTTCGTCTTCGTCTTCGTCTTCTTCCGAGGAAATCCTACTTCCCATGCATGATGTCCTCAACTGGAAACACCAGACAATAGTCCTGATGGTGCTGCTACAGCAAGCCTCTAGATTTCAAAACTTTGAAAATTCATAACAAATCAACCATATGTGCTACAGCTTTGGAATTTTCACTTTGAAATTTGCTTTTCCATGGCATGGATGGCTACTGTCTGGCACCCTGATGCTTGGCTTAGTCAATTAGCTCAGTGAGATAGAAGATAGACCTTAGTCTCAGAAGTTAGTTCAAGCCTCTTCTAAGGCAGAACGGACATTCTAATGTGAAAATCCTGTGTTCAGCCATCATGCTATGTGGATTAGAGACTACTATGGTTAATATAATTATGATCCAGGCAGTTTCACAGAGAGACAAATACTCTTTATCAACACTTTCCCCTGTTATCCCTTGTCTCTTTTCCCTGTTTTTTCTGCTTAGCCTAATTTTATTTTATTTGTGCAGTTTTGCTGGTGAAAGGTAATGTGGATTTCCTTTTAAAATGAAGCTGTAATGGTGCATTTACAATTTTACAAATAGGCCTATCTCTGCTATGAATCATTTCATTGTTGATTAGCATTCCAGTTATTTTCTATATTAAATGTTTGTCTATAAAATTATGTAAAATTCATATTACCAATTCCAATCTGGCATCCACGAACATCTCACTTTGTCTGACTAAAGGTCCAAAACCATGATAAAGCAAGATTTGAGGAGGATATCCTCAAATCTGCGAAGGTAACTCCAACACTGATGCCTGAAACAGTCAATCCAACATGAAATAGTTGTGGATTAATTATGTGTTTGACTTATTGATTTATTGACTAAGCACTGTAGTTGTAGAATTCCTATAATGAGCTAGAAGAAGTTTTAAACATATATAGCGCAGAGTCTCTTGCTAATTAGCTCAGTGAGATAGAGCATAGTCTCTTATGTTTAGAATGCCACCTTTTTTCTATCTTCCTACACTCTGCTTGTTGCTCAGAATTGCCTAATTTTGCCTAAAATTGCCCGGCCCTGACCATTGCTGCGCAGCAGCCATAATTTTGGTTGTGTTCATATATATTTGGCATCAATAGAACGTAATAAACTCAATTCACCTTATTTTTCACGGAAACACAGGCAAAACAGAACACCGCCAGGTTCCGTTTTTTTGTGCGACACTTCCGGTTCAGTACTCTTGACCACTGTGTAAATGGGAATCGCCTTGTTGTTTATCTTGTTGAGTTTAGATATATCTATATATATCTCACAATTCTCACGTCACTATATCACAGTTTAGACTGATCTGATGTTTGTCTATAAGTCTATAAACACAATGGTCATCGTAGATTAGCTGGGCTAACCATTAGCTGTTAGCCGTTAGTGTTGGTTGTAATTACTCAGTAACTAAATAAACGGTCCATGAAAAAAAATTTTTTTTTCGGCGGATGTCTTAGTTACAACATGATTGAGCTAACTGGAGTAGTTTCATGTTGTATCAGACAACAGGAGGCTTTTACCAGATGACGTCCTGAAGTTAGCTTTGCTGCTAGTGTTAGCTGTCCCTGTCAGCTGTAGACACCGATGCATTCTAGACATTGTGATTTCCCAAAACTGAATAAATACCACACATATTAACACAATACTGCTTTGCTAGCTCAATCATGTTGTAACGGGTGGATGGTTGATGCGTACATGCTGATGCTGGTGCTATCAGAGCTGATCCGTACATCACTATGGCTTAATAATCAACTCAGTCAATAAAAACAACCCGTCTTGTGATAAGAGTGTATGTCACTGACAGAAAGAAAAACAAAAAAAGATAGAAAAGCAGCGTACACCTCACATATGTATTTCTCACAGTTGAGCACACGTTTGGCTGGCATGCAGTAGCACCGTCTGTGTGTCTGTGTGTTGAGGGTGCGAGCCGCAGCTTCAGCTGCTCAGGTAGAGAGGCTGTGTAGCCCGGTGTGTTTTTTCGCTGATTCGGTTTTGCAGGTTCTCTGCTGGTACTGGAGACAAGGGGATCAAGCAGTTTGTCTCACTCGGGATAGATTGTGCTTTTTTTGTTCATAGTTTTTGATTGACGTGCGATTTATTCACATTTTAGAGGGAATTATTTTTACCGGCAATAACCAAATAACGGCAACATGGGCACAGTTATCTATATAAAACACACAGACTAACTAACTGATTGACTAACATAAACAATTGGAAATTGAAAAAAATAACTTGCACTGTTAGCTTCGGTAAGGGGAAGCATGAGGGAAAGCAGCTGACCGGAAGTCACACACAAAAACACGGAAGTTGATCACTATTTACTTCCGTGTTCGAAAATAAGGTGGATAAAATGATATATTACACTTCAAATGTGCTGTACATTTCCTCATACATAAATGTGCAGCACATTCACATGCTATGAATGCAGATCTGCAAGACCCTGTATGTATCTGCACATACACACATTTATGTACAAATACTCATGCACAAACAGCAAAACTTTATTCAGTGAGGCATTAGGGTTAAATAGCATGATGGATATTGATTTTAGTATTGCTCACTCTCCACTCAACATGCTTATTTACCTATGCATTTTCGTCCAACCCCATGCAGAGCTGGCTCATGAAGCCCTTCGCAGACACTGGCAGACTGACCCCTGAACAACACACCTGTAACTACAGATTAAGCAGTGCACGGTCGGTTGTGGAAATGGCTTCTGGGAGATTGAAAGGACGGTGGAGGTGCCTCCTAAAAACCTGCCATTCAAATGTTTGTTTTATTTAGTTCTGGTTGTGTATGATGCACATGTTCTGGCTGCTACTCCCCATTGTTTTTGCTGTTTTGTTGCTGCTTACCTGACTTTTACCTGTATTTGCTGGACCAATATTGTTTTATCCTTCAGTTCAATAAATTCATAGAAATGATTATGGCTGTCATGTTCTGATTTCTTTATAAACACAGTGACTGAAGACATCTATGAAAAGCATCTTCATAAATGGGTAACCTGTTGAGTTCTTGACTTGCTTTTACTAGCTACTTGAACTTATTACACAGTTAAATTGTACATCATTAAAGAAGCAACAGACAGCATTTTTGCCTACATATCTCATTATGAAAATAATGTGGGTTGCACAGGGTACTATACACAATAAAATCAGACTATCAGCATTTACACAGGTTACTTAGTGACGTTGCAATAAGCTTCTGTCAGCACACTCGGGGGTATGTGCGAGGACAGGCGGGCTCCGCCAGGAGAATATCCTCCTGTCCAAAATGAGCGCTGCACACGACTGCGTTTTTGGTTACAGATGAAGCTGTGAAATCGCGCCTCTTCATCTGCACAAAACGCACTCAGGCACGAAAACTTAACTCCACTCCTTTTGTGTCCGGAACACGGTGGACTCGATGTCCTCACAGACTTGAGTTTGTGCAACCTGCACAAACACAATAATTCGGCACAATCACAAATGGTGCAATGCACTGTTAACAACCGAAAAAATACGAAATCACAATTTTACTACCGCTCAGACTCACTACTACCTACTACTGTGCATTGGACAGAGACAGGGTCAAGGACGCAGAGTCCCTCTCGTGACGTAGTATCAGGCGATGTTGAAAGAAAAAATTTTTTTTAGAAGAGGAGCTAAAAAGAGACACTTTTTCCTCTGAATGTATGCCCTTATGTTGTGTAAACCATAATATATTCTGAATTAACTGCTCTATGCATTATGTATATATTTTTTTAAAAAAATTAACCTGCAACTTGCACTTTAAGTCTGATGGTTATTGATCGGGCGTGTGATTGGCTGACTGATCGGAGAGGTGATGGGCGACTTCCGTCGAGCAACGTGTTTAGTGGAGTCCTGGTTGAAGTGGACTCCGAGTTTTACGGTTTTACACGCAGCCCCCGCAGTGTCAACGTTGAGATCATTTATAATGAATAATAATCGAAGAGGCACTTTGTTTAAGCAGAATTTCAACTTCTACGAGTGTTAACACTCAGTGTTTGCCGCTATGATCTCTGCTAATTAAAGCGGTAATGGCGGCCCTTAAAATCGAAATAAGAGCTCATTGGTGTGTTGGTTGTATGCCGAATTTTCTAGTCTAAGGTCTAGTCTAAAATCCTGATTCATGTTTGTCAATTTGGAATGATTTATGAAAAAAACAAAACAAACACAAACTGTGAGATTTTCTGAACGGGATACGGTTTGGCAATTTACACGCACACAATATAACGGCATATTTCGTGGATTAATTATTACTAAAACAATACAACAATTGACATGAAGGACGTTGTTGTGACTTATGTTTCACAATAGTTTTGTGTGTTTCCCTCATTGCTCAGGTGCTGCAGTCACACTGGAGGCGTATGAGGAAGCCAGAGCACAAGCTGCTCACACACTGACACCTGCTGGTGAGTTTATCAAACTGCATTGAATTTTCTCGACTTTCTCTGCTGTGTATTTTACAAGTTTTAGGGAATTTAATGGGTTCTTCTTTGGCCTGTGCTACACCCCTCCACCAAATTTCGTAAAATCGGGCCAGTAGTTTTCTTTGATTGTCCAGACAAACAAATAAACCGAACTGAAAACACAACTTACGTGGTGGAGGTAATGACTGTTTTTAAAAGTTACAGTCAGATTAAAGCAAGAGCTCACTGGTGTGTTGGTTGTAGTGTTGAAAACTCTTTATGTAAAAGCAAAACAAATACAAACTGAGATTTTATTAATGGACTCCGCGGCGGCAATTTTAATATAATGGCATGTTTCTGGATTTATTTTCGGTAAACATGACAACAATGCAAATCAGGGACCCATTCATATAAATAAGTTGCTGTGACTCGTGTTATATTTTGTGTTTTCCTCCAAATTTCATTGGAATCTCTGAATGATCGCTCGCCACCGACCTACGCTGCGTATTTAGATAAGTTGTTGTGACTCATATTTCATATACTAATTGTGTGCGTTTTCCTGCAAGTCCTGCCGGCTGACCTCAGCGCAGCAGCGCCCCCACTCCATAGACTGGTCTAAGGCTGACACCTGGTGGTGAGTTTGCGAAACTGCATTGACATTTTTTTGAATGAAAACAGGAAGTAGGAAAGAACCACACTGATGTGAAAATAAATAACACAGTTTAATCACTTAAAAACAGACTGCCCTCCGTCTCTGCAATCTTGAGAATGTGGGCAAATAAACCCTGTTAGATTTTGAAGAGTTTATCTGCAGCCGTCCTGCGACAGAACAACATGACGCAGACATGAAGCTTCAGCTGTAAACACCGTGGTGTTTCCTCTCCTTCTGCTCGGAGTTGACTTCTTCATGAACACACACGTACAGCTCTTGTTTGTAGGCTTGTTTCTGACGGTCTCTATCCTTCTGTCTCTGTCCTTCTGCTCAGGCTTCAATACGTGCAGCTGAGGAGCAGCTTCAGGAGTCCATGCTGTAGCTCCAGCTAGCTGTCTGCGTTCAGCCGAGGAGGTTGTTGCTGCCGTAACACATGGTGTGTTTCAGCCTGTGTGTCTCTGTATGCCTCCCCTCCTCCCCCGTCCCTCTCTCTGTCTCTGTGTGTGTGCTCAGGGGAGGGTTAGCAGACACTGGAGCTCAGTGGGGGTTTCTGGGGGAGGCCAAAGTGCCTCTGGGAGGAATGCAGCAGGAAGAGGGAGGAGCGGTGAGCAGGCCTTTTGTTCTCTCGCTTGCAGCACACCAATCCTAGCTGTGTGACGTAAAGGCTCATTGAGATTATTTCCCATCAGCCCCTTGAGTTCTTCAACAGGGCTGACAGGACCTACGGTGGGTCTGACCGGGTCAGACCGGGTCACTACACCCAGAGAGCTCTCAGCACACACTCCACACCTCTCTACACTCTTATTATTGATGTTTAAAAGCTATCTCAATACAGTGTTCACTGCTTTCAGCTTCTTCTTGTTCTTACACCATGACAGAGACCTCTCCGGGGTCACAGCCCCCTAAATACCCCCCAGGATTGACGCACTGTTGTATTACTTCGGTAATACATATACTAAAATTGGAACGATACAGAGAAGATTAGCATGGCCCCTGCGCAAGGATGACACGCAAATTCGTGAAGCGTTCCTCATAACATCCCTCTTTTCACCTGGTTTCTAATGATTTATTAATTATTTTATATGATTTTTTATAATATCTGACTGTATTTGGATGAAACAGCGCCGCGGCGGCGGCCTGAGTCACTGCAGCTGCAGAGCGCAGAGCTGCAGAGCATCAGAGCGGAGCAGCTCTCTCTGCAAGACTTTGCCCTAAAAACTCTTTAAACTACAGTTAAACCTGCTCAGATATGATCTTTCATCACTTTACTGTCGGCAGGTGGGGATCTAAAACCTTTCTGTTGTTTTGGTGCCGGACACGGGACCCGGACGCTGTGTTTTCAGAGGTAAACTTTACATTTCTGCTCGCAAACTTCATTCAGTCGTTATTTTCGTCACTTATTTTGTATTTTGTCTAAAAAAAAACCCCACCGTGTTCATGTTCAGATTATTGTAGAGAAACGATGCCGAATCTGTCGCCAGATGTTAAAGTCAGGACTCGGTTTTCAGAGGCAGACATGTATAACTGTTAAATTCATCCAAACTTGTCTTTTCAGGTGCTTATTCGCTAAACTTGCGTCCAGATAAACGTCTGTGCTCATCATTTGTTTTTCTGTCTTGAAATAAAAAGTGTCCATGAATAAAGTCAGGATTACAGTCAGCTGTTTCAGCTCCTAGTCTTTTCTTTCGTTTCCTAATTCATTCAAACTCGATATTGTCACCATATCTGACCTTAGGACTCTGTGTTGTCTAGAAAACCCCATGTACGTCCTAAGATTCAATCGCGAAATGTAAAACTGAGAATTCTGTTTTGAAATGTTTTTGGATTTGAAATTACACAAAGTTTACTTGAGTCCACGCAGTGATCGCTGACAGTGTTGCGCTATTCTCCACTCTGTCCCACATTAAAGGCTCTCCGAGTTACAAATGCTCCGCCACTGCCCCCTTGTGTCCTAAATAAGACCCAACACTAATCCATTCAAAGCATCCAGACTACTAAACCCCAAAACTGAGCCCGTGTTCCACAAGAAATAAGATAAACGTGACTACACTTTGTGTGGGTCACATTGTTGTTGTTTTTTTTTTTAACATACCTTAAGTCAGCTGTATGTCTCTACAGAGTACAAAATATTTATCAGTGTTTCACATTTATCCACCCAGAAATGACTCTTTACAATGTAGCACATTCTTCTTTCTATCTTCTCAAATATTTACATCAATACTATCAAAATATATTTTTGTAAAGTTTTTGGGCGGCTGTTTTTACTTTGTGCTATTTTTTCCCTTTAAATAATATAATGTACCTCATGTTGTGTTGACAGGCTCTTTACTCTCATTTTAAACATTTTCAGGTCTCATCATCACCAATCACACATCTGGGGCAGCTAGAAACAAGGCTTTAGATGATTAAATGGTGCATATTCAGAGGGGGTCAACTTCAGCTGGTAGATTAAATAAACCTTTACGGTGTCAGCAGCAGCAGCAGCATGAGTCACCATGTAGTGTTTTTTTGATTAGCGTTATAGTTAAATGTCATGTCGACATGTCAGAGGTTTTTTAATGACAGGTAATCAGACATTAAAAAGTTACAAGACTTTTCATTTTATTGAGAAAAACAAGCGCCATAAAAACAACAGTGTACAATAGGTGTAACATGAAATGTAAGATGAAACGTAGAAATATAATTTATAGTATAATACAGCACTATATCACAGAATATCAAATATAGTACAATACATAATAAATACTGTATAATATAAAACAATAAATAAATCAGTCTTCCTCTTGGCCTGTTCTTCTGTCCCTGAGAATTTTCATGTCATCAAGTCAACACACATCTCGTTAAATCACTTCTAATATAGTCCTTAAAAATAAAAGTCACTTTGAAATTTCCTGTTTGAACTTTTGCTGTAGTTGTTGACACTACGTCAGAATCAGTGTTGTTCTGTTGTTAATGGTGGTGTCAAGAAAACTAAAAACAGTAACTCAACTCATATAGCACCATACTGAATATATACAGAGACAGTAACTCAACTCATATAGCACCATACTGAATATATACAGAGACAGTTACTAAACTCATATAGCACCATATTGTGTACATACAGAGACAGCAACTAAACTTACAGCACCATACTCTGACTGGATATATATTCAGTAATACTTGCTGATGTAATGTACATTATCAATGCAGGTTGTCAACAAACTGTGTGCTGAATTTAGCTGAACATAATAAACATATTAAACTTAATAAATGTATTAAAACTTTCTGAGTTTACTCTGCTGTAGAAGCTCCACTAAACAAATAATTATTTTATTCATTTCCTCACATTTAAATTTCTTTTTTTCCATGAAGAACTTAATGTTATGAGGAGGTTGTGGTAGGAACAGTCAGGTGTGTTTGGTGTCGTCTTTACACTATGTTTCTTGTCACACCAGCCTACAAAACCAGATTTCCCTCCTGATGTGGTTGTTGGAGTTAGTGGTGTCAATAATAACTGTGCTGCCAGAGTACTTGATACCTGAACATCTCAGATCTGAGCTGCTACTTGTCCTCTGTGTTGAGGCTGAACAGGAGTGTAGACATGACAGAACATGGTGGCGCCTCGGTGGACGGTGGAGCTGACTGGCTGGAGTCTGGGAGGAAGGCGAGGAAGAAGAGGATGAAGCAGTCAGACGGCTATCTAGAACAAAACAAGAATTCACACAAACTGTCATCAAACTAGTAAAACCAAAGCTTACAGAGAGTCAACGAATTATAGGAACACAGTTTCTAGAGTCAAAACACATTACAGAGTCCCTGAAGAAGAAAACAAAAAGTCCTCACTGAGTCCAGATGTGATGGTTTGTTTTGGACAGAAAACTTTCTTAGTCCCACTTTTAAACTTCAGTGTTTCCTGTCATGTTGTTTGTTTCAAACTACACCCCCCACGTGTCAACACACGAATACTTTTTTTAAAGATATTTTTGGGGGGGGCTTTTTTGCCTTTCATGTATAGGACAGACAAGTGTGAAGAGGGAGGGGGGACATGCAGAAAAGGGCCACAGGCTGGAGTTGAGCCTGGGCTGCTGTGGCAACAGCCTTGTACATGGGGCGCCTGCTCTACCACTAAGCCACCGGCGCCCCAGACTTCTGTTGATGAAACAGATAATGGCCACTGATTTTTGTTTTTATTGATGTTTTTATTTGGAATTCCAAAAACACTCAAGATTAAAATAGTAAGACCCATTTTTGTTGTGAAATCAATGTCCCAAGGGGCCTCAAAGCAGTACCCCACCCACCCGTCACCAAGAACATGAAGACATTGAAGACATTCATTCAATAACTGAGGTGTATATGAGTATATCAATGTAAAGACATACTAATAACAATGAATGGGAAGATGAAAGAGTGTGAACTGAATAAAGAAAAACTGGAATACATAATTTTTGAAAAATGATTGAAAAATTAAATTAAGAAAGACAGAAAGGGGGGATTAGTCAGTTGGCAACATTTGGAAAGAATTAAAATCATTAACTGAAGAATTCCATTCATGAAAAAACATTTTGCAGAGCTGCCTTTCACTAAAAATCTCATCTTTTCTAACTTAAGAAAAGACATCTCAAAGCTAAAGGGACGTCATAAAGGCCACTGTTTAAATGAATTAACGCGAGATGACTGATGTTCCCTGAATTGCAAAAAAAGATTTGGGAAAAAAAATAAAATAAAAACAGAGAAATCTGTTTTAGCAAACTGACCCTTTATATGTAGAAACATCTCCCATGTGAACCACAACTAAGAGGCACAATGACACGACTGTAGTCACCATTGTTACATCACCTCACCTTGTTTTTTTAAGGTGACTCTTCTCACTTAATGTTTCACTAAAATCCTTTGTATGTCGGAGATTTTACTTACCACCAGAAGTCTATTGTCTTAATGCATTACCTTAAAAAATCATCTAAGACTGTGTGTAACAGAACTGCACTCAGAAACTGTTCAGTTATACAAATACTGCTGTTTCACTGCACAAAACGTCATCCTGAACATCTACTGAAAGAAGTTTTCTGAACTGCACAGAGCTGCTCCTAAATGTAGGGATGCACAATATTGGATTTTTTGCCGATATCTGATATGCCGATGCATAACTTATTTGACCGATAACCAATACCGATATCAACTACATTCACTATTTTCCCTACCTGATTTAAGTGATCAAGTCTCCTCTGTAGTGGAATTCACATCACATGCTTATCGTGATGACCCACCAGCAGATGGAAAATGCTTTTCAGTGTATGTACTATTCATTCATTGTGCAAAATAAGAAAAACCATGTTGGCCAATTCTGATAGCTTTATAGTCAATATTGATACTGATGACGTGCCTCTAATATCATGCAACCCTACTTCAATTTCAGCAAACACACAATCGTAGGATAACGAAATAATATTCATACTTTGTGTAACTGTTTTGTTTCAGGTCCACAAACTGTCACTAACATAGAACTCAAACAGGAAAACTCGATTTTCTATCGGTCAGGATTCAATCAGACGTGTTAAAAAACAACTTTTTCAAAACAAGGATTGGTGGAGAAAACAGCCAGTTTCTCTCACAGTGTTGCTCCTCTTCACAGCTTTACCACAGCAGATTTTAAACAGCAGGTTTTGCTGTATGACACAAAACATGTTCTAGAGCAAATTCATTTAGCGATGAAACAATGACAAGAAGTTTGTTTGAGACGAGAAAAGACTGAAACAGCAGCGTTACAACTAACTGTCATCCTGACTTTATCTACAGTTAATGTTTCATTTCATGGACAGAAACTCTCCATCTGACAAACAATACGTAGGCTACAGGATGTTATGTGGGCATGATGTTAGTGACTAAGCTTCAGAGAAGAGGTTTGGATGAATTTAAAGGCGAATGTTTTCGTCTGAAAAATGAATAGGCCTACTGACTCTGACATTTCGTGAGATTTTGAAAATACAGCTTCCCTCCAAGAAACTTTATATTTTCTAGACAACATTTGTGGTGGAAAAAAAACGTCTTTCAACAAAGTTTGAAAGCAGAAATGTAAAGTTTACCCCTAAAAATAGAATTTTAATATTTATATTTAGGACATAGTTTCTGTGCAGAGATCTAACCATGTTTTTAGACATTTGCAATGATTTGACAGCGGATATGTAAAGTTGAAAACAGAATTCTCAGTTTTACATTTCGCGATTGAATCTTAGGACGTACATGGGGTTTTCTAGACAACACAGAGTCCTAAGGTCAGATATGGTGACAATATCGAGTTTGAATGAATTAGGAAACGAAAGAAAAGACTAGGAGCTGAAACAGCTGACTGTAATCCTGACTTTATTCATGGACACTTTTTATTTCAAGACAGAAAAACAAATGATGAGCACAGACGTTTATCTGGACGCAAGTTTAGCGAATAAGCACCTGAAAAGACAAGTTTGGATGAATTTAACAGTTATACATGTCTGCCTCTGAAAACCGAGTCCTGACTTTCACATCTGGCGACAGATTCGGCATCGTTTCTCTACAATAATCTGAACATGAACACGGTGGGGTTTTTTTTTAGACAAAATACAAAATAAGTGATGAAAATAACGACTGAATGAAGTTTGCGAGCAGAAATGTAAAGTTTACCTCTGAAAACACAGCGTCCGGGTCCCGTGTCCGGCACCAAAACAACAGAAAGGTTTTAGATCCCCACCTGCCGACAGTAAAGTGATGAAAGATCATATCTGAGCAGGTTTAACTGTAGTTTAAAGAGTTTTTAGGGCAAAGTCTTGCAGAGAGAGCTGCTCCGCTCTGATGCTCTGCAGCTCTGCGCTCTGCAGCTGCAGTGACTCAGGCCGCCGCCGCGGCGCTGTTTCATCCAAATACAGTCAGATATTATAAAAAATCATATAAAATTAATAAATCATTAGAAACCAGGTGAAAAGAGGGATGTTATGAGGAACGCTTCACGAATTTGCGTGTCATCCTTGCGCAGGGGCCATGCTAATCTTCTCTGTATCGTTCCAATTTTAGTATATGTATTACCGAAGTAATACAACAGTGCGTCAATCCTGGGGGGTATTTAGGGGGCTGTGACCCCGGAGAGGTCTCTGTCATGGTGTAAGAACAAGAAGAAGCTGAAAGCAGTGAACACTGTATTGAGATAGCTTTTAAACATCAATAATAAGAGTGTAGAGAGGTGTGGAGTGTGTGCTGAGAGCTCTCTGGGTGTAGTGACCCGGTCTGACCCGGTCAGACCCACCGTAGGTCCTGTCAGCCCTGTTGAAGAACTCAAGGGGCTGATGGGAAATAATCTCAATGAGCCTTTACGTCACACAGCTAGGATTGGTGTGCTGCAAGCGAGAGAACAAAAGGCCTGCTCACCGCTCCTCCCTCTTCCTGCTGCATTCCTCCCAGAGGCACTTTGGCCTCCCCCAGAAACCCCCACTGAGCTCCAGTGTCTGCTAACCCTCCCTGAGCACACACACAGAGACAGAGAGAGTGACGGGGGAGGAGGGGAGGCATACAGAGACACACAGGCTGAAACACACCATGTGTTACGGCAGCAACAACCTCCTCGGCTGAACGCAGACAGCTAGCTGGAGCTACAGCATGGACTCCTGAAGCTGCTCCTCAGCTGCACGTATTGAAGCCTGAGCAGAAGGACAGAGACAGAAGGATAGAGACCGTCAGAAACAAGCCTACAAACAAGAGCTGTACGTGTGTGTTCATGAAGAAGTCAACTCCGAGCAGAAGGAGAGGAAACACCACGGTGTTTACAGCTGAAGCTTCATGTCTGCGTCATGTTGTTCTGTCGCAGGACGGCTGCAGATAAACTCTTCAAAATCTAACAGGGTTTATTTGCCCACATTCTCAAGATTGCAGAGACGGAGGGCAGTGCTGCTTCACCTCATTCACAATCATTTACAGTCAGTCTACCAGTGTTCCTGAAAGCTCCATATTTCACAGTCAAGATATTTTAGTAAAACAGCCAAGACTGTTTTTAAGTGATTAAACTGTGTTATTTATTTTCACATCAGTGTGGTTTTTTCCTACTTCCTGTTTTCATTCAAAAAAAGTCAATGCAGTTTCGCAAACTCACCACCAGGTGTCAGCCTTAGACCAGTCTATGGAGTGGGGGCGCTGCTGCGCTGAGGTCAGCCGGCAGGACTTGCAGGAAAACGCACACAATTAGTATATGAAATATGATTCACAACAACTTATCTAAATACGCAGCGTAGGTCGGTGGCGAGCGATCATTCAGAGATTCCAATGAAGTTTGGAGGAAAACACAAAATATAACACGAGTCACAGCAACTTATTTATATGAATGGGTCCCTGATTTGCATTGTTGTCATGTTTGCCGATAATAAATCCAGAAACATGCCGTTATATTAAAATCGCCGCCGCGGAGTCCATTAATAAAATCTCAGTTTGTATTTGTTTTGCTTTTACATAAAGAGTTTTCAACACTACAACCAACACACCAGTGAGCTCTTGCTTTAATCTGACTGTAACTTTTAAAAACAGTCATTACCTCCACCACGTAAGTTGTGTTTTCAGTTCGGTTTATTTGTTTGTCTGGACAATCAGAGAAAACTACTGGCCCGATTTTACGAAATTTGGTGGAGGGGTGTAGCACAGGCCAAAGAAGAACCCATTAAATTCCCTAAAACTTGTAAAATACACAGCAGAGAAAGTCGAGAAAATTCAATGCAGTTTGATAAACTCACCAGCAGGTGTCAGTGTGTGAGCAGCTTGTGCTCTGGCTTCCTCATACGCCTCCAGTGTGACTGCAGCACCTGAGCAATGAGGGAAACACACAAAACTATTGTGAAACATAAGTCACAACAACGTCCTTCATGTCAATTGTTGTATTGTTTTAGCAATAATTAATCCACGAAATATACTGTTATATTGTGTGCGTGTAAATTGCCAAACCGTATCCCGTTCAGAAAATCTCACAGTTTGTGTTTGTTTTGTTTTTTTCATAAATCATTCCAAATTGACAAACATGAATCAGGATTTTAGACTAGACCTTAGACTAGAAAATTCGGCATACAACCAACACACCAATGAGCTCTTATTTCGATTTTAAGGGCCGCCATTACCGCTTTAATTAGCAGAGATCATAGCGGCAAACACTGAGTGTTAACACTCGTAGAAGTTGAAATTCTGCTTAAACAAAGTGCCTCTTCGATTATTATTCATTATTATAAATGATCTCAACGTTGACACTGCGGGGGCTGCTTGTAAAGCCGTAAAACTGTCCACTTCAACCACGACTCCACTAAACACGTTGCTCGACGGAAGTCGCCCATCACCTCTCCGATCAGTCAGCCAATCACACGCCCGATCAATATCAGACTGGAGCGACAGAGCTCGTGCGCACAAGGTTAAAAAGATCAGGACTTCGTCTACTATAAGGAACTGTTGTTCAGTAATATTTAATGAATAGCTACAGCTATTTACTACGAACCGTAGCCTGTTATTTAATCTCTAAATGTGAAATAAGCCTTTAGTTCTTTAGGTGACAACATTTTTTGTTTTTTTGTTAGCCTATGTCTTTTTATTTCACATCAACCAGCATAATGTGGCAAACCCCATTAAATAAGGTAGTTTAAAACATGGCACTCTTGATTCTGACCAGTCAATCAACACAATTCTGCAGTGTTTATGCTGTGTTCCAGGCAGGCTTTTGAACTCGTGAGTCACGACTTAAAGTCACGAGTTACGACTTTGTAGCGTTCCAGGAAAGTTACGGCAAACTGCCAGTTACTTCCTGTTTAACATCGAACATGGCGAACCGTTTGTTTGTGCTTCCCCATTATTGCTATCGCCAAAGGTACCTGCTCCTTGCTCATTTGAATGAATTGGAGGAGGAGAAACGACGCATAGGGTCACAGATGCTAAATAGGCTATTTTTTTTATGTTTGTGAGTTAGGAAACGTATTTTGTATTGATTTATTCTTGCACCAGAAACCAGCTGTTAGAGCGGCTGCCAATAATGCGTTAACATTAGGGTTATTTTATGTATATTTCTCACCATGTATCACCTGCATCAACACTGCATCCATAGGGCTGCCATTGTTGTTTAGAGGAGTAAGGTAGTTGGTTTAGAGGGAGTGTGACGTCAGAAACCGTAACTGAGAGTACATCGATCTGGTACAAGTTCACGGGTTGGAAGTTACAGGTTTGACTGCCGTTCCAGTGCCCTTTCACGGATTACAGGTTGTGAAAACACGAGTTACGGGTTGCCTGGAACATAATTATCATTAGGCTGCCGTTGCCATGGATACAGAGTACAGACACATTTCTTTTTGCGAATTTTGAATCAATAAAACGTGCTTTAATCATTATTTTGTGTCACATCACTGAATGTTTTAGTAGTAAGCCATGTTCTAAGTGGGATAATGTATAGTGAGCCGGTGACAGTTGAAAAATAACTCCTGACAGGAGAATGGAACCCCGACGCGCAGCGAAAGAACGCTCGTAGCAGGTGGCACCTTGTATGGTAGCCTCGGCCACCAGCACAGGTGGGTAGTAACTAGTTACATTTACTCAGTTACATTTACTTGAGTAACTTTTTGGATAAATTGTACTTTTCAGAGTAGTTTTACTGCAAAATAGTTTTTACTTTTACTTGAGTTTTATTGTTTTAAAGCAACAATACTCCTACTTGAGTACAATATTTGGCTACTCTACCCACCTCTGAGTACATAATTGCATATATATACATATATACAGTATATAAGTAAGTATATATAAGAATATATTTGTGTTTCTTGTGCCTTGATTTATATAGTTATGTTTGTAAAGATTTAATTTATTTTTGTTTTAGTTAAAGGGGTATCGTTTAAAAATGAATTTGCAGATTGTTATTTTTGATTGACTGATTACGTTCATGTTCTTATTTTACAAATAAATTATTACTCAACAGTTACTCAGTACTTGAGTAGTTTTTTCACCAAATATTCTTTTACTCTTACTCAAGTAATTATTTGGATGACTACTTTTTACTTTTACTTGAGTAATATTGTTCTAAAGTATCAGTACTCTTACTTGAGTACAATATTTGGCTACTCTACCCACCTCTGGCCACCAGTAGCCTATATGAATGTGTGTGTGACTGGGTGAATGTGCCTCGTAGTGTAAAAAGCGCTTTGAGTGGTCTAATGAATAGAATGGCGTTATACAAATTCAGGTCCATTTACCATCATAGTATTTTAAGTATTATTTTTGCCTAGTGCTAATTTTTTTAATTTTATTGCAGTCCTGTAATGTTTTTATTACCGTGTCCACTGTACCACTGTAATATTGTGTGTATTATTGGACAGCTGTTGCTGCAAACACAAACACAGCCCAACTGGCTATAAATATACAATTCTAATTCTACTGTGATGTCTATATGAAATCCACTTAATTAGGGAGAACAGGTAGATACAGTTGTAACACAGGACGGTTGTAACACCTCAAATTCCTCCAATCAGAAACAAGCTACAGTGAAGATACTCACTCTGCACATGCTCAGTTAGATTGTCTTCTTGCCTGCAAAAAAAGAGCCAAATCTGCAGCACTCAGAGGAATTTATCTACAGAAGTGTGTTTTTGAGGTAAAAATTTAGATTTTTCTGTCAGATGTATTTTTTAGATACTGTCATGAGATCAAATATCTAAGAATTCAAACAGTTATTACTGAATTCACTGTTTTGTAAGCTAGAAATAGAAATGGCTAACGTGTCAAGTTAGCAGTCAAGCTCTATTCACCTTATTTATCACGGAAACACGGAAGCAAAACAGAACGCAGCCAACTTCCGTTTTTTTGGTATGACATTTCCGGTCCAGCATTCATGACCACTGTGTAAATGGGAATCACCTTGTTGTTTATCTTGTTGAGTTATATATATATATATATAGTAGTTTCATGTTGTATCAGACAACGGGAGGCTTTTAACAAATGATGTCCTGATGTTAGCTTTGCTGCTAGTGTTAGCTGTCCCTGCCATTGTGACATTGTATCCAGACATTGTGATTTCCCAAAACTGAATAAATACCACACATAGCAACACAATACTGCTTTGCTAGCTCAATCATGTTGTAATGGCTGGATGGTTGATGCGTACATGCTGATTCGGGTGCTGTCAGAGCTGATCTGCACATCACTATGGCTTATATGGCTTAATCAACTCAGTCAATAAAAACAACCCGTCCTGTGTTAGGAGTGTATGTCGCTGACAGAAAGCAAGAAAGAAAGAAAGAAAAGGGTAAAAAAAGATAGAAAAGCAGCGTACACCTCACATATGTATTTCTCACAGTTGAGCACATGTTTGGCTGGCATGCAGAAGCACCGTCTGTGTGTCTGTGTGTCGAGGGGTGCGAGCCGCAGCTTCAGCTGCTCAGGTAGAGAGGCTGTGTAGCCCGGTGTGGTTTTTCGCTGATTCAGTTCTGCAGGTTCTCTGCTGGTACTGGAGACAAGGGGATCAAGCAGTTTGTCTCACTCGGGATAGATTGTGCTTTTTTGGTTCATAGTTTTTGATTAATGTGCGATTTATTCGCGTTTAGAGGGAATTATTTTTACGGGCAATTACCGGATAACGGCAACATGGGCATAGTTATCTGTATAAAATACACAGACAACTAACTACCTGACTGACTAACATATACAATTGAAAATTGTATTTTAACTTTTAATTCAACATTTTAAATTCCAGACCGATCTTCTCTGTGTTGTTCCAGTTTCAGTACAGATGTTGTGCATCATGTCAGTATGGAGGAGAAGACAGGCTAAATGGAACCATCAATGGGAGCGTTCGACATTATTCCACCTAACTGGAACTGAGCAATCAGCAACAGAGTAGACCTATGGGCGGGACATCATTACTGGAACTACCTGGGATAATTGGACCCCAAACAACAGAGACCAGTCCTCTCAACATCTGTACTAAAATTGGAAAGACACAGAGAGGATCGTTCTCCTTGATGAAGGAGACCAATCTTCTCTGTGCTGTTCCAGATTTAGTACAGATGTTGTCTATCTTTTGAAGGAGACCAATCAAATTTCAATACAGGTGTTGTGTCTTACCAGGATGATGAGGACCAATCTTTGCTGTGTAGTTCTAATTTTAGTACAGATCTCCAAGGCTAAGGCTCACCAGGCAGTATCTGGCAGTATCTTTTTTACCATTGTCTTTGTTATGATGGGATTGTGGGTCGTATAGCTCTGTCAGTCTCAGCAACTAGTCTCACCTCATCCATTCTTCCCTCAAACTGGAGGGTCAGCCAAGAAAATTAGAAGTTTATAATAAATTATAGAGTTTTTAGTACCCTGGGGACAGCAACAGCTAGCGGTGAGAAGAGAGAAGACGAAGAAATTCTGCAGAAGCTGGGATGGACAAACAAGGACTTTCACAAGAAAAAAAAGGTGTTAGGCGTAGTGAGGCCTGTAATAGGACAGTGGCGTGAGGTGGCGCAGGGCAGTGCATCTAGGACCAGTGACGCATGTCTAGCCTCAGCCGGTGTGGGGCTGTACATATAGGTCTATATTTTGACGCGTGCCGTTCACCACCCTGTGTATTTTGGCCTTAAGCCTGCTATGGAGCAGGCTAGTTCAGCAATACAAGTTACCAGGATTACTGAGCAAGGAATCATATTAGCCACTGTGATGGAGTGGATCTCTCACTAAATCAGCAAGACTTGTCAAAATGCATTCACATTCTACACTAAAAGCAACAGTCACACCATAAAGGGACATTTACTTGTTTACACAAAATCTTCGGTAGTAAGCTTACTGTTGGCTTGCTAGCTGGCCGGATAGGTAATGCTAGTCAGTTTTAATAGCTCCTGGAGCTTCTCCTTATTTTCGCTCTACAGTATTATCTATTTACCCCCAGAATTTAATTCAATAAAGAGTTACAGAAATAGAAAAATAAACTAACAAGCTTGCTAATGTCAGTAAGCAAATTTAGCTCAGTCAGACAAAAAGATTATAGTTTATTCAAAATATGTCTTTTGTATCTTCAGCTCCACAACTGTCTGATAACCATTGCTGTGGGTTGATACAAAATAAGCTTTGATAGCCTCCCCCATTTTGGACTCTCTGACTCTCCATCCCCTCAAGAGTCAGCACGGTCAAGGTGGTTCAAGTCTACTATATGTCTGTGGTCTGATTTCACCTGTCAAAGTTCACCAAAATCAAACTCTATACAGAACATTTGCCTGTGTAATTTCTAAATCACATGAAGTTCCATGGTAGTACCAGTCCTGTGTTATTAGGGCTTAGGATATATAGCTTAAACCAATTAGTGATGATAATAAAAACACTATTTTTCTGCACTTAATGGTTTTTGGCAGGCGTCACTCATGGCACTCAGTTAAAACTGAAAGCACAACAACAAAACCAGAGCAGGAAGGTTGTTGGATGTGTGTTTGGATGCCTGTGTGTGGTGAAAAGAGGATTGATGTGTCAGGAGAGGGAAAGCTTCTTATCCCATCTCCTTGGGACCTGTACTGAATGTGAAGCTGAGCAAGAGGTAAAACAAAAAGGATGGAACTGAACTGATGAGAGGGCATTGAAAGCCTTTGATAAGTTCGCCACAACTAAACATTGCCTTGTCACTTCTTTTTTTAAACCATATAATTTGAACAGACTTGTTTGTTGTTTTAGGAAACCACTCCCCAAATGCAAGAACAAACTGTACTCATAAATCTTCAGCATGTAATAGGTGACCTGGAATATATCTAGGTAAGATGGCATACTGGTCAAACCCAAAAGATCTTTATCACCAGGTCAAACACTCCACTGTTTGTTGGGAGGATTAATGTTTAAATAATGTATCCTCGTACAGTGACTCTCATGATATCTTGCAAAAATGCACACACAACGCTTCGTATTATGTCTAACAAATTAGCGCCACACGAATGACATTTAGGTAAATTTCCATAGGTTAGACTGAGCAAGTAAAGTTACTGGGGTTAGAGTTAGAAAATTTGTTGACCATTTACCTTAAAATGACTCAAAGTTCACTTGTGTTTCACACGGTTCTTAACACCGGTCTACTCAGGGAAAGACCTGCAAGAATGTTCTGTGTTTTGTGATCCATCTATTTCCTTCTTTACTCCTGTCGGTGCACTGGTCATATGATTGCAGCCTTCCCAAAGATGGGATATAGATTAAATAATCGCTCATTATTCCTTGGATACGTCTGAATTTTTTTTTATTACATCTTTTAGGTTTACGTATGAACAGAGAACAGCCTGTTTTAAGCCAAGCTTTGAATACAAGTGTGGATACTGAACCATTACAGATTATAGTGGCATGTATTTGCAAAGTGAAAATATCTTGAGTTTGTGAGATATCTGAGGAAATACACACAGGCCAATATGTCAAACGTCAGCGAGTTACTGATGATTCTGCAAGGTAATCATAACCTGTTAAAATGACAGGTCATACAAAAAGGAGATGTGATCCCATTCCCCTCTTGTAATGACGGACAATTAAGGTGTAATTTGCTGTGTCCGCCCCATTAACTTCAATATAAGTGTCACCAAAGTAGAATTTGAATGCTGTCACTGACGTCATGACCTTTCCTTCTTTTATACTTTCTTTGACATTTATCAAGAACAGCTAAACAAAAAGACAGTCTTTAAATAAAATGGAATGTGTAACTACTTTTTAATTTGTGTATAATTACAGTGTCCTCTTTAAAAATAGTTGGCCAAACCCCTGAACATATAACTAAGGTTTCTTGCTCTAGGGCAAGTGCTTTAATTGGTTAGCTGGACATGTTCTTCCTTTCATTATTAATTATCCTGATTAAACATTAAGCACAACTAAAGGTAAGTATGGTATGGTAAATGCATGTTCTTTTCTTTTGGGTGGAAACCACCCACACCCAGCATAAACAAAGCATCACACTGCACTTACGGTACTAGAAAAGGTGTGAGTCTGCCTGGTTATTTCCTACCCAAGGAGGCATTAGCAGAAGCCTTTTTTTGGTTCTTTGAGGGGATTCCAAAGAAAATATCAAAAAGTTAAAACCACCACAGGTTGTAAGCGTTTGTCACCACAAAAATGAAAAAAAAAAAATCTTTATCAAAAAAGATGTTTAGCAGCAGATTTCTTTTATGTATATCTGAACATAGCTGTCAAGTCTCCCGTTTTGGCCAGGGATGGCTTGCGGTGGGCGCCGGAAAATTTCCCTTATTTTCAATTCCAAAATTTGACAGGTATGTATCTGAAGCTAATGATTTTAAAGAGAAGTTTTGCTGACATTTTGAACACATTTATTCAAATTCTTGCAGAGTTTTAGATGAAAAGATTGATACCACTCTCATGTGCATGCCAAATACTGTAACCTGTAGTTGGAGCTAGTGGCGGGTTAGCTCAGCTTAGCACAAAGACTGGAAATGGGGAAACAGCTAGCCTTAAAGTACAAAAATCCACCTGCCCAAACTTCTAAAATCAGTTTTTGACATTATATATTGTTTGTTTAAGTCTTTGCTGGTTGTCTTGCAACTTCATGAGGACAAGACTCCAGATAGTCAGTGCTCCAGGCCAAGAAATGGGATGCATTTGGAAATACTCTCTCCAAGTGACACAAACTGGGCCACACTTTAATTCCAAGCACTGTTAGGACGTAACAAAATATACTGCATCCTCGGAACAGCAGCGCGTACTCTGGGCACTCTGTTGGGTTGGACAGAGCAGCAGAGTGCCAAGTGGAGTGAATGTATGATTAGCTTAATGGCTCCTTAATTCAGTCTTTCATTTCTTCAAACAACAGCGCTTTGGTTTAGTGTAGAGGATCAAAACGTAACGTTTTTTTTACACTTTAGTTTTCATACACTGTTAAGACCCGGCTCAAGTGGCCATAACAAAAGGGAGACACACCATGATTAACAGTTAACAAAGGATATTTTATTAGAAACAAATTACACCAAATTAGACCAAATTAACAAATATAACAAATAACTAAGTAAGTGCAACATATCGAGTGTGAATGTCAGTGATATCAGTACTATGTGTACGTATTAAATGATGAGTGTGTGAGAGTGTGTATGTGTAGGTGTTGGAGAGTGCATGAAAGCAAAGAAACTAAAACATCACCAAACCAAACCAGAGTGGTTGCCTGTAGGGAGAAGCAGAGATTGGGTGAATGAATGAGCACAGCTTTATCATTTTCAGTGCACCAGGCCCAGGTGCACTGAGTTACAATAAAGTCAGCCTGGGAGAGACAGGCCTGACAGACTAACAGCAGAGACACCCCTAGATGACACAGGGATCATCACATACACATTAAACAAACCCTCTAACCATTAGCTTTCGCTCTGCTGGTACATGGATTTGCTTACCTTTGGACAGAACCTTGTCACCTGTTTGCCACCTCAGTTAAACTCAACTAAACTAAGCTAACTATCTATTTTCTGTAGCCAGAATATCTGTTTTAGGCCCAAGTAAGTCAAATTAAGCAAAGATTTAATGTAAATAAACACTGTAAATAAAGTAAAATGTACATTATGTACATTTTACATTATTTACTTTGTAGGATTTGGAATGCAAGATTTTGACTTGTAATAGAGAATTTTTTCATTGTAGTATTGCGACTTTTACTCCAGTAAAGGGAGATAGTGATTCTTCCAACAATGTCTGTTGTGTACATCTTAAAAATAACGCCTGCTTGATATTAGATTAGTTAGGTTATTAGTTAGGATATCATTTAACACTTTGCTTATTCCCTGGGTTTGGGTCGACAGTTTGATTTCCTGACAAGATTTGCGATGGTTTCACAAGTTAATGTTGTAACCAGCACAAAAGACAAATGCATCCTCCCATCTCATTTGTGCTCTGCATGTCCGAGGTCAACACCCTTCTTTTTTTTCCTTGATCATAATGACCTGAAAGAAAGCTGTCATACCGGGTGCATATTTGAAACATAGGTAACAGTAAATACATTTAATTAAAAAAGTGCCACCTAGCTTCCCTGAACAGCCTGCACAACCAGCTCTGGCTGTAATTAAGCACTGACATGGGTCAGACCCATGGATCTAGAGTATAAAAGACAGACAGACCAGACGGGATGCAGGTCAGCAGCACCCCACAGATACAGACATACATCCAGAAGTGTACTGCTGACTACAGACTCCCAAACACAGACAACATGAAAGCTATTGCAGCCATCTTGCTGGTTCTGTGTCACTTGGCCGTTAGTCATGGTAAGTCACTGTCTTATTACATTTTTATTACAAAATTAATTGTTGAAGCAGTTTAATGTGAAATAAATTCAGACTTTTTATAAATTTAATGGAGATGTATTTCTCACTCCCATTGTGGAGCTCAGATGCCAATCAGGCCAAATATAGGTAAGAGGGCCATCCACTGGCTGTTTACAATAGTGTCTAAAGAACAGCTTAAGTTAATTGTTGAAGCAGTTTAATGGAAATAAGACCAGACTTTCTTATTTTAAAGGATATATCTTTCTCCCTTATTTTAATAGGGTCTCCGCCATCAAGAGGTAGAGCTACGCAGAGACGGCCAGTTGTGCGGCCAGTTGTGCGGCCAGTTGTGCGGCCGGTTGTGCGGCCAGTTGTGCGGCCGGTTGTGCGGCCGGTTGTGCGGCCAACAGGTATGAGTGCAATCCACTGACTGTTTACATAAGTGTATAAAAGAACAGCTGAGCTAGGTAATGTCTTGTTAGTATTTATACAGCACAACATTAACTTGCTTGTCTTTGTCTGTATCATTGTATAATTGATTTGGTTTGTAAATCTGAATTTCCTGCATGTGACTGTTTGAAAATTGGACATCGGCCTCAAAAGTTTTTAAGTTTTTGAAATGCTGAATGGTGTAGGCACTAATGACAAACATCAGATAAGCACCAACTTCACAAACTAACTCGATTATGTTCATTTTGTCTACTCAGTTAAATAGTATAGAGGTTTTAATCTCTTCGTCTGAAAAAAGAAAAACCTCTATACTAACTTCATGAGTGGCAAGCTATCAAAGTCCTATGACCATTTTTTATCTCCTACTTTGTAAGGATGACTATCATTAACCAGCTTCAGTATGATGCCTTTCCTCTCTGTCAATAGTGTCTCTTTATGTGGACAAACATACTTTATACATTTTTGATGAAAAAGATTGATAGGTGACAAATAACCGATGACAGACAATGGTGGCTAATGTTGCTACGTACACTATTCTCCAAAGATGGTTGTGCTACCCCAGAATGCTCCATGATTCCACTTCCCTCTATTTTTCCCTCGATTTTGTCTTCACAGCCTGGAACTGCGACGAGGGTCCGCGGCTGTATAATGCTCGACAGATTGATGCTGGACAGGGAAAAGTAGTCGCACTAGACAGGTACAGTTATCCATATTTCCTGATTGGATCCTCTTGGCAGCGACTGAGCTCAATCAGATTCAGACATCTCTCAGTGGGACCTGCAGGACTTTGGGGATGTAGCACATCAAACATCGTCTACAAATACGTTGCTGGCAACTTTGCACAATCCCGTGGTAACTATCATTATTATTTCTTCCACATGAATAAATACAGTCCATATCGGTTTGCCTAGTGATCATAAGGCTACTCCTTTGTTAACAGTTAACAGTTGAATATCATAGCGCTGATACAGTACAATGCTCCTACTACATAGAAAGATCCCCACATGACAGACTTATTTTGTTTGTAACACACATTTTCCACCTTTACAGGGTACACAGTGTATAAAAGGCAAAAAAAGTAGCAGCAAGTAGTTGCTGACTCAATGACCTGTACCTCTCTGTGTCTTCAGGTACGTCTATGAAGCAGGTGGATGCTGGAGGTGATGATCAACTTGTGGGAGTTACTACCTCCAACCAAGCCTACTGTCTGAGATGTAGCTCAGCTTTGACCTACCGTGGAGCAGGCTTCCTGGGGTGGAACTATCTGTCAAGAAGGCTGAAGTACTACACCTGCAGCCCAAAGAACGGATGCTGGGGAGTGGACACAAGTAACCGCGTCTTCTTCACACGGGTTGGTCACTGCAACACTTCTGACCTCTCATGTCTTTAACTCTTGGTAGTGTTAGTGTTACCGTTAGGTCACATGAACCATATTTCACTCACTGATCATGACGACTCCATGTATTCCTCTGATGACAGACAATAAACTCTGTAAACTGTGGCGCCTCCGGCTGGACACAAGTGGCAGGGCAACGCTTGAGCATGGTTGAAGTGGGGACTGACGGAAGGGTTTTTGGATTGACCCCAGGCGGTGATGTCTACCAAAGGTAAACCAGTGCTTAATTAGTCTGGTAATAACATTTATGCGGAGGATTTTTTACAGACACAACAGGGTTACAATCTGAATCATCCACAACATTTTAGTATGTATATTACATACAGTAAGAGCAGCACTCCTAATGAAAGTATAGTAATCATTGTTATCATGTCAGTTATACTTTAATACTTTAAATAATACTTTAATAATAGGTGAGTTTGAAAATTTGATCTTCGCTTATTGTATCTACCTCAATCAGTGTAATTCTTAAATGCCGGGAGTGCAGTGGCAAATAACATGCCTCAATAATTCATCCAACTTTATTGCTTCCACCTGTGATATAAGGCATATGTGTAAAAGTTTGGCCTCTGATAACAGCACTTAGTTTTTCTATATTCATAAATATATACACTAATATCAAATCGTAACCAAAAGCACATTTTCTGTAAAGGGTAAAAGCTAAAATAATCTAAATAAGCTAAATAAAAAGATGATGGTTTCACAGATTTCTGCTCCTCTCTCAACAGAGTTGGCATCTACACTGGTCGCCCATATCCTGGCACATCTTGGGTCCGTGTCCCAATGTGCATGAGGGTTCGTCACCTGAGCTACGACCTGAACAATCTCTGGGTTGTTAGCAACTCTGGTTTGATCCTGAAGTGCACAGGCAGATAGGCCTACTAAGTGCTACCTGTCTCTGTTCATCATGGAAGATTTGATTTTTTTCAGGGACAAGAAACTCTTTAAGTGGTGTTTCGGCTGTCATCCCTATGAAGCTCTATCTTTTCTTCTAATTATCCAGTATACAGTATGCAATTAATACATCAGTAGCATTTTATCTTTTCTAAATGTCAAAGATATGGCATTACAATTCATTCATCTTCTTGTTATTAGGCTGCTACTTATTTTGGCAATAGTGAAAATCAAGACTATGAAAAGTATTGATTCTTAGATGCAATTTGAGCCTTTCTTAAATGAGTGTTCATCAGACCCTATCAATTCTGTTTTTGAGTAAATCTCTTGAGATACTGTAAATAACATTGGAAGAAAAATATTTTTTATTTAAACATATTGGACTGCGAAACATAAATATCAAATAAAAATAACAAATGTGCAGAGTAAGAGTAGCCTAATGCAGTAGCAATATACCTTGAGGCCATATAATCATCTTTAAGAACCTCAGGCATGTTTAATCTCCACCTGTCATACTTTCTACTATATTAATAAATGATCACTGAAGCAATTTCATCTGACTTGTGTCATGCTGCATACAAAATGTCCATGGTTTTGTGAATGTGTGGAGAAAAAATGCACAAAGTTATTCCAAACATGTTCAAAATGGAGAGACTGCTGAAAATGTTGCATTATTGGGCCAATGTATGTGTTAATAGTATAAATGTTTTTTTACTGAATGTGTATGAATAAGTATTTTGGGGCCCCAGGTCATTTTTCTAGACTTGCAATTTTGCCTTGGTGTCTGTCATAATAACAGGATAGCTCTGGAGTTTTCAGTGATAGTACACTTATTTTAGAGCTATGAGTTTAAACACAAGTTATTGTAAAAGGAGAAATATCAAATATAATACATAGGCCACACTATGCAGGGACACTGGACATCAATCAACCATTCACTAAACTCCTCTGCAAAACACCAAACTGTCCAATCATAGCGAGCAAACATACTTAGGCATGGCAGGCCTGTCCAGTATTCGATGTGTTCACATGTGAAGCTGTGGACATGGGGCTCAGGTAGGAGTGATAGCCTACTCCATATATAAAGTTTATGAAGTTTGAAAGGTGGTTTCTTTACTTAGCCTTTACAAAAGTGGTGTGTGAGGAGCTGATAACTGTGATTGCAGTAATATGATTACTGTGTATTTGGCTGCTCCAATGTGAACTGCAAACGTGTGGCAAACAAGCTTATGACCTACATCTGTAACCAAGTAAAATACATCACTAACTAAATATTTTACAGGCTTACTGGTTATGGTAATAAAAGGTTTGGTCATGACCACCGCATCCACTCTGTAGGCTAGTATCTCCCCACTTTGGAGAATGTAACTCTGTCTTGGGCAACATGACAGAGCTGCTAATGTTAGCTTAAACTCTGACAGTCCACAGCCAGCTTACACAAACACATTAGTTAGTGTCCTTATCCAAGAAGTCTTTTCTATTGTGACATTAAATTATTTTTGAAAATAATGAGTATGTGATCAATGGACCCAGATTAGGATGAGATTTTGTGTAATTTGTTTTCAAATGATCTCAGCGGTACAACACAAGCTGTTGTGGCTGATGGCTTTCAGTCCAGCTTTAACAAAGGCATGCCACAGGGTTGTATTCTGGGGTTACTTTTATTCACAATATTTATAAATGAATTGAGTGTTCAAGTTAGAAACAGCCGAATTCATCTGTATGCAGACGATGCCATTTTATTTGCAACAGCGCCCTCTGTTGCCAAGGCAGTCAACAACTTGCATCTTAATTTCTGTGTTGTGCAGCAAACTTTAATTGATCTTAAATTACTGTTAAACTCAGATCAAATGAAATGCACACTGTTCTCTAGAAAACTGAAAAACAGTTCAACTGAAGTGAATATTGACAAAAACATTGAAGAGTGCTGCACTAGTTCAAGACACTAGGTGTAGGTAAATTGTAAAAAAAAAAAAAAAGGTGCTCAGTTGCTCATCAAGAATAGGGACATGGGAATAAAAACTACTGACCATCCCAGTTTGCTCCGTGTAGAAGTCCATGGTGTGTGCTGGCAGTCTAAAAAAACATCCAAGGCACTCTGATTATAATTATCTTTTTTTCATGTAGGACAGACCAATTCATTTTGACTTGAGACAGTCTTCATCAGGGTATAAAATGTATTGGAACAGGTGCATTTTAAGGTAAGTGGCAAAATAAGTTAAACAGCTAGATTACCTATAGACATCTTTCATTTTGGTTTGTTTTTAAGAATTAGCTATCAGCCCTGCTAGTGCAATGTGTTTGTGTTTACCTCGACTGTAAACCATACCAGTAGTGAATGACAGACTGTAGACAGAGCAGATTGGAAATACTGCATGGCTTTCTACATGCTGAACACATGAAGTAATCTTAAAGTTCTATCCCCGTCATCTGCACAGCGGCCTCTCTGCTGTTGTCTGACTTCACTCTGCCGTGTGTGTACTGTGGGGTGGAGGTCAGCCCTGACAGCAGGAGAGAGGCTGCAGTATGATGATACATGGAACTTAAACTTTAAAAATAACAATAAAAGAGCTGATAACATCAGAGCTTATTAATAATACTTCTGTCTTTATTGAGTTTGCCCCAGGCCATTCACAACCGGGACTCAGTACCCAAGCCTGGCCACTCAGAGGTTGCCTCTGGGCCAGATGTGGCCCATGGGCCGCCAATTGAATACCTGCTCTAGATGTCTGGCAGCTGAGCAGCAGGAGAGCCACGCCTAAATACACTGCTCACACGGGTATTGTGGCTGCTCTGACCTGTTAACATGGGTGCCAACAACAAATATTGCAGATTCCTCAACGCTCATGCAGAAAGTGTGGTCTTGGTGTCATTAGCGAGCTCTGTCATTGTTTAAAAAATATTTACTTGTTAACTGCAGCTAATTAGTGTTTTTATTCTTTCTGTTAGAATAAGAAAAGAAGGTCAGAATTTTTTAATTACAGTTTATCTCTTTTCAAAATGATTGGCCTAACCCCTGAAACCATGACTCAGGTTTCTTTGGTTAACTAGACTTGTTCTCTCATTCATTCTTAATTATCCTGACCCAGAAAACACTACTAAGCTATGATAAACACATGTTCGGTGTCTTCTGGATGGAAAACCACCCACACCCAACATAAAAAAAGCATCACATTGTCTTTACCAGAGAAGGTGTCTGTCAGGATCATCACATGTGAGGCTTGCGGCCAAATTGCTTTTTGGTCATCAGGGTATTTCATGTTTGACAGCTGCAGAAAATGAGGAGACAGAGCAATTTCTTAAAAAGGGTGCCAAGAAAGTCATTTAAATCTTTTATTGGTGAATTCTAAAATGCTGATGAAGACAGATCCCTAGTTTCATCAATTTCATCTTCTTTCTTTGTCTTCTATTTAACGGTTTCTGAGATGCACAGATAACCATGAACACAATGAAGGCAAGGCAGCCTAAACAAAAGTGATCATCATTAACAGGAAATTGCAACACCAATTTTAGTGCATATTAAAATGAACAAAATACCATACACACTGATCTTTGTGTAGTTCCAGTTTTAGTACAGATGCTGTGTCACATTGACCAGTACCAATCTTCTCTGCGTGCTGAGTCAGGACGACCTTTACTAAATTTGAAACAACACAGAGAAGAATGGTCATCCCAGGGGATTCCACCGCAAGTAAGTGTGAAGACAGTGTCTAAACTTGTCCACCCATCCCTTGCTCAAATGCTGATGCAGCCATGAGTTCACAAGCTCACCATTGCCACCTTCTGGGGCTCAGGAGGTAGAGTCACACATAGATCAGAACCAGGGATCTTTCAGAAATTCCTTCATTTGGTAACCAAAATTTTAAACTATAAACACAAGAAGTAGGGGTGTAACAATAAATTTATTTGTATTGAAACATTTGGTTTGAGGCTTTAGGTTCATACATATTGCAAACCGATATGCTGAACTATCATTACATTTTCAAAATAAAATGTGTTTCATACAATGTTCTCAGTGCCACTACGCTCAACAAGGCAGGCCACATGACGGAACAGGCAACGTGCTGTCTGACCCTCCCACTCCCAAAGCAATTCTACCACAGTGAGACATATTGGGAGGCAGCTATGCTAAGCTAGCTCGTTGCAAGATGGTTAGTGACACGGTTATCAGGCTAAAGATAGAAGTTCCTACAATAACCTACAGGTCTGGTGTTTGGAGCCACTTTGGTTTTGCTGTGAATTATGAGAGCGTTGACGAGCGAGAGTGGTGGATAACAAAAAAAACCCTAAACACTAAGCCAAAATATGAGCTACCTCACAGCTGCACTCTTCTTACCAGCTGGGCCAGTAGTACAGTAACATACAACATCACCAAGCTGAAGCACAAGCCGCCACACGGCCACAGACTCTTTAGCAGCAAAACCAGTAGCACACACAGTCACAGCGCACACACCCCTAACAAGAACCAACAAAGTTTTAAACTTAAAGCAGTCCCTCATTCTTTGGTACTTGCTGTCATTTTCCTTTCATTTCATGTCATTTTAGTTCTCACTTAAGATTTAAACTGTTCACTGTTAGTGAGGAGGCATTTGCAACATGACATCATCAAAGGTAAAGCTAAAAATTGCATCCAGCCCATCAAAACCATTGTATTTTGGTTTATTCATGTGTTTATCTTGAAAATCCAATAATGGTTTCTTTCTCAAGACTTTGAATGGCAAAGCTGTGAATGTCTTCTCATTGTGCAGCTACAGTGTCAGAATTGCGTTAAAACTTGAGCAAAAATGATCTGAATCAGACAGTGATGTGTGTACAGAAAAATAACCACCCGCGTAGAGTTGATATCTAAGTCAAGTGTTGGGTGTGCAGTCCTCTAATAGTCTATACCTTTCTGTACAGATGCTGGTGTAGAAACTGTAGCAGTAGCTTTTTTTTTTTTTTTTTTTTTTTAGATAAAAACATAAACATAAATCATTAAGAAATGTTTGTCCTTCACTTTGTTTTCCATCACTCAGAGACATATGCTCCAAGAATACTGCAGTTATTTGACAGTTAGAATCAGAACCACATACCTCTCTTTTCCAATTCCAGCCAAGACTAAAGAAGTTCACTTTAAAATAATGAGTGACATTCACACATGTAACTCTGACACTGGAACCTTAGAACATCTTTTTTTTTGTCTTTCAATTTAGCTCGGACCTTTGGGGACTTTTTCCAATATCGGTTGGCTTATGATGATTAAAATGGTGTGCAACTGGAGGACAAAAATGCAGAGTGTGGGATTCATAATTAAACTATTTTGGCAAAATACATTATTCACATTTTTTTTTAAACTAGCCTCATATTTCTGCATTTCTAAATGAGAGAATTCTCTTACAAAATATGTAAAATGCTGTAAAACTGGAAAGGCCCTATGTCCTTATGAATATATGTGTACCTTAATTCCTGAATGACCACTTTTATTTATTTATTGTTTTTCATTATTACTTATTTCTGTTTTGTAGGTTTTTTTCAGTTATATTGATATTGCAATCTGTGTTCAGTGTCATTTGAAAAAAACAAAACCTGTCTTTTCCTGCCTTACCACCGGCCATTTTCTGTGTTGTTATTTATAAAACCTAAAATGAATAAATTAATTAATTAATTTAAAAAACCCTTTAAATTCATTCTGCTTTGTAACTATAGTACACAAAAAACCCTCTTAAACGTTTCATTTTTCATCAACAGGTTCTTCTGGCTTGGGCACTCATTTACAAGCACAATTTCTCTTCACAGAGATGTTATATTTGGAACAACTACAGTATTTTATAAGAACAAGTCATTATTTTAACAATGGTATCATGCTAGTAAGTCAGTTGGCTAATAAAGAAGGCCTTCTATACAACTATTTAGAATTTCTCCCAGATACAATATACTAAAAACTCCAAAATAATTTTTGATTTGACGCTACCCCATTTGGTATGCTAATCAACCCCTCTCCTCTGGTCCTCACCACAAAGATTTTTCCTAACAAAGAAGTGTCATTTAAATTGATCCACATATTTATCCAGCAAAACACTTCATAAAGAAGTTAAAGGGTGACACTGATGTTAATTGCTCTTTTTGTAAATTATATCCTGAGACATGCTCTCATTTATTTTGGTTCTGTACTTTTACATACGCATTGTGGAAGGATACTGCTAATGCTAAATTTACAGCTGACAAGATTGTCTCAGATTTTGCTATTTGCCATGGAATTGTATTTGGGTGCTATGATTACTGTAACAAAGATAATAATGTTTTTTTTCTTTATTAATCTAATTTTACTGGCCAATTTGAAAGTCTTTAAAAAGCCAGCAGTACTCAAGTGTCCATCAAACGTTCTCATTTATTTTACTCACAGGCAGTTTACAGGTAGCACAGACGCGTTTCAACACTAGGTCACTGACGAAGACCTGAGCACTTGAGTGCTGCTGACAGTTTTTTATCTTTGAGAGTGCTCATATTTTCCACTTTTTTGCAAATTTCACATTTAGCCTATGCATGTAAATTTACTCTTTCATAAATTTTTGTATTTATTAAAGAGGTGTACCAGGATTTATCAATATATGTCATCCCACAAAACAAAAAAGCTGTCTAAATGATAAATACATGCAATATCTTAACAATTCTCAAGTGAACCTTCTGCAATATCCACGTCTTTATTTTAATTTTAATTTATGTAATATCTGTTTTACTTTTGCTGTCCTCTTTTGTTTCGCACCGTTTTTGTTTTCTCGATGCTTCATTTGTATGTGTTTTATTCTGTTCAAAGGTTCAAACCGTGTTTCAGCTGAAAATAAAGTTTATTAACATTGGGAGGAAAAAAAATCCGGCGTCACCGGAAGTTAATCATCTTGGTATAAAAGCATTTCCGCATCCTCTCAGGGTCCTTTCCTGTCTACGGCCTTTTGGAAGATGGCGGTGCAAATCTCCAAGAAGAGGAAGGTTAGCACTATTTATCCACGTTTTACTTACACAGACGGCCGCTTCACACAAAAATGGTGTCATATTGTGTAGGATACAGCCGTTTCGTCTTCACTCCAGTGTTGGTCGAGCTTGTCCACCCCCGGTCCAAAGAGGATTAATCCAGATGCTGCCGGCGCTGCGTCCTCCTCATTTGGCTAACAGCTATCATGGCTGTGTTCACCGTGGCCGGGGATCCGCTAATAACCGGTTTCCTTAGACTCGAGTCCCCTACGAATTTAAAACTCACTTGGTCGTGTTCAAAACAATCGTACCAGACTTTAAACGTTGTGCAATATTTATGCTTTAACGCGGTGTTTGTTTCTCAGATCTCCTAATGCGGTTTAGTTAGCTGGTTAGCTTCACTGTCAAATGAACGGGGACCGAAGAAAGTCGGCATAGCTGCTGTAGCTTAACCGGCAGGTATTAGCACGGTACGTTAGATCAATCAATAATAATTAATGTAATATTTATAATTAATTAAGTAATGTTTTGTCAGTGTCTAATTGCTGCAAATGACAGTGTAATGAATTTCAAATGTCTTCAAACGACATGACAGCGTCGTTTTGGGTGTAATAAAGTTGTACCATGCAACAGATTTTATGTGGTTCCAGTATTTTAGGTCACTAAGGGATATATATGGTATATATAACAGTATAACATAATATTCAATAACAATGCTGCATACAATACAATAACACCTATCAATGTGTCACAGGTAGGATTCAATAAGCTACTCAGCTGACATAGAAAACTGTCAATCACAGCCCAGCCGCTGGGCTTCTATTTGGGAACGTCAGTGTGTCTGTATATTTGTAAATTATCGCTGTCATTAACCTTTATAGTCACTGTCTGTGGGGTGTTTTTTCCCCCAAATTTTTCAATATGGCCTCAACAGGATCAAAGTTGCAACAAGCTTACAAGAATTAAAGAAAAAAAAGAAAGACATGACGGGCGTTTAGGTTGACGTTTTCCTTTTTAAGAGCAATGTCTCAAGCAGCTCTGCAACTCATTCATTCCCTATTAAGGACAGGCGTTCCCTTGATTCAGTCCTACATTTTGTCTTCTGGATGATTGAGAGTTTCATTGTAGGTTAACTGTCACTGTCCTCTCTCCTTAGTTCGTCTCAGACGGTATCTTCAAGGCTGAGCTGAACGAGTTCCTGACTCGCGAACTTGCTGAGGATGGCTACTCAGGTGTGGAGGTGCGTGTGACCCCAACCAGGACTGAGATTATCATCCTGGCCACAAGGTGAGTGTTCAGACTCTACAATATAATATACATGGTTGAGGGAAAAAGAGTCATCAAAAGCTGCAAGAGTGACATGTTTATGCAGAATTAATTCAGTGATAAGTAAAGTTCACAACAGAAAGTGGCATCTGTTGTATGGAGTCTTGTGTTTGACCGTTCAGTGAAGATACGATGACGAGTCGGAACAGGACTCAGTCTGGCTCTGTGGGTCACTGCTGCAGATTCACGTTCTGTGGTTCTGCTTCAGTTCCTCAGAGCAGTGAGTCCTTTTTGGTTGAAGACATTGAGGCATTTGTCTGAGAACGGTCGAACACAGTTACCCGCTGAATCTAACAAAGCATTAAGTTAAAGTAGAGAGCCTGGATGTCTTTTTGAAGGCTTGTAACCAAAGCAAGATGACTCTGCTTTCAAAAATAGGTAAATGCAAGTGTGTATATAAAGCTTATTTAGACTTAAAAAAAAGGAAATGTTATCACAGAATTTAATTGAAAAGTTTCAATTATTGAAACGTATCAAACCCACTTTTTTGTTTTGCCATTTCACAGAGGCTTTAAGTTGGTTGTACAAATTATTCCAGGACTTCATGATGTCCAGCACTGTCCTACAACAAAACTGATGCTGTTGATGGCTTAACTTTTTGCCTGTGAATATTGTGTAACCCTGAGTGTTTGAAATTGTCTTTAAGGACCCAGAATGTTCTGGGAGAGAAGGGCCGTCGGATCAGAGAGCTGACCGCTGTGGTTCAGAAGAGGTTTGGCTTCCCCGAGGGCAGTGTGGAGGTAAGAAATTTCAATAATTTAAAAATAAAGGTCCTCAATGTAAATTGTTTATAATTGATTGCACTTTTGGCTTAGCTGATAACTTTACAACACAATGCACAGCAGTTGTGTATAATTTAAGTTTTTTCCTGTAGTTAAATATTAAGACATGGAGTTTGTTTTGAAAATAAAATAAATGCAGGTGCAAAGGCTTCAGAATCTTGATTGTCCTCCCTTCGATGATGATACGATGACGAGACAGAGCAAGACTCACTCTGGTTCTGTGGGTTACTGGTTCATGTCCACGTTCTGTGGTTCTGCTCCAGTTCCTCAAATCAGCGAGGCTTTTTAACGTGAAGACAAAGAGGCATTTGTCTGAGAAGGGTTGAAGCACCAGGAGTGAAATGTATTAAAAAAAACAGCCAACAAAGATTAACCTCTCCAGCAGTACTAGTAGATGAGAGATACTGTGCATCTAAAGTTTAGGTACTCTTGACTCTCAGATGGGTCCAGTAGCTAATTTGCCCCAAACCTTCAATTTTACATTGGCAGCATGTATAATATTTGACTTGTGAACATTCTCCTCTGTCTCTTAGCTGTATGCTGAGAAGGTCGCCACCCGTGGTCTGTGTGCCATTGCCCAGGCAGAATCTCTGCGCTACAAGCTGCTGGGAGGCCTGGCTGTGCGTAGGTAAGCAGTGCTATACAAAAACTATTACGATTCAGTCACCTGCATTGCTCATTCAACATGTTACCCACCTGGTCTGTGTTTTATTGTTGTAGCAGTTCTTTATCTTGAAGATGACATGTAGCACTTGGACCCTAAAAGCAAGAGGATAGTCAGTATCTTTAACTGCAGGTGTTGAACTTTAATATCTTGGACTCCTTTGCATCATGCTCAGGGTTCCCACAGTCATGGAAAACAACTATGTTTTCAAGCCCCACAAAACTCATGGAATAAATTAGAATCATTAAGTTTTGGAGAAAACATGGGATTTTGTAGCGTGCAATATGTTTGCAACAGTAATCTTTCATGGATAACCTTCAATGTAGGTAATGTAAATTTACAGCAGAACATTATTTTGTAGCTGTTGGCATGGCATAGCTCTAAGACGTGCTGATGTGACGTTCTGTTTACCATCATATATGCCGTTTCATTTTCTCCCTGTGTGTTTAATCTTTCCCTTAATATTTGAAAAACACTGGGCAAGAGGGGCAAGAAAAAGAATATTGAGTTCATGAGAAATCACGAAAAAGTTTGAAACTTTGTTTATGAAAGTGTGTGGAAACTCTGCATATCATTAATGTTACTTAGCAAGCAGTCATTGTGTTTCTACACACCAGGATTTAGGCAATAGCCCACAGTGACAGCTAGTACTGCAGGGTTCGCACAAGGTGCTCAAACATAGAGGGAGGGAAATCAAGCACTGATATACTTTGAAAATAGCCCCCTTTTTTAAATGAAGTGCTTCAAAAGTCCTTGAAATTTAAATGAACGATGCTGATGTCTTAAATTTTATTTTGACCAAAGTATTGGTGTAAGAAATTGCTCAACTTTCTTTAAAATTCTGACTGGTCACCATCTGGACTGGAGTGCATTCTTTTTCTTCCTCGCTTTGATGTTGTACCATCTGATATTGTGGTTTATTTTTAACTATGTTCTACTCTTAAAAACGCAGCAAAGCAAGAAGGTCAATGTTGACATGACAAAACCTAACATGACTTAACATAACAGCCAGTTTTTCATTTTAATTTGTTTTCCTCCCTCTTTTGAGTAGTGCTCTGATGTAATAGGTCTGTTGAAAACTGAAATTTAAACATTTCCTTGCACTACCAATGGTTCTATTTTAAAGAGAGAATATCAGACAAGTGCAGTGTCTCCCTTTCCTCCCCAGTTTGCAGGCAGTCAGTAGGTGTGTGGCAGGCTGGAAGATACTGCTTGCAGAGCTCAGTTGTAGTGAGTTTCTATGATTACTCTGACGCTTTGGCTCTAACACTTGGATCTTCTGGAAGCAAAAGTTGTTGACTATAGTACTGTACATTGGTGGAAGAAGTACTCAGGTTATCTGCTGCCAAAGCTTGTAGTACAGCCTTTGCTGTGACTGGATGTTTAGGAAAAGAAAATTTTATTAATTTAGCACATAATCTTAGCATTGTAAACAAAATGGGGTTTCTGTCCAGTTGTAGAAAATCAGTCTCGTATTGGTAAGCAGACAGTAAACACAGACTAGGTTTATGTTTTATAAATAAGCCAGACATAGACATTTAAGGCAGTGAGTATGACATGTTTCTGCATAGGTGATTCAGTAAAGTTCTTAGCTGAAACTGAATCTGGCATGTGTTGTATGGAGCATTGTGTTCGCCTTAAGGGAGAAGTGTTTGTTTAGTGTCTCAGTTTTGTCCGTTTTTGGAACAGGACTGGTGCTGGGGGTCACTGTTGCAGATTTCTTTTTCGTAGTTCTGCTACAGTTCCTCAGAGCCGGAAGTCCTCTTTGGTTGAAGACAGAGGCATTTGCCTGAGAAAAGTCAAAGCAACACACACAACCTGGTCGCATTTAAGTATAGAGAGAATTAAATTACACCCACCTGAAGCTCAGTTCTTTCTTACTTTCACAGGATTTACTAATATTTAATATTTTAATAACAGAAATATGCACAGGTGGTAGCTACATTGCTGTTAAATCTTTGTTTAAATAGAGCTTAAAGCTGTCATCTTCATCAGTGCTGGATTCTTGACACATTTTCTTCATTTTCCAACAACAGGAAAGCACGTTTTTTATGTCTGCGTTTGATCACGCTGTATCTACAGTGTAGGCCGATGCTCACCTCCCCAGAAATGTAACTATGTGTTGTCGGGCAAAGTATTACTCCGTTATATTCAGTGTTTCATATGTCTAGGCCTTAACGCGTCATATGCTATGCAGTAGTGTCAGAATATGCAATATGTTGTGAGCTTTGAGAAAAAACACATTTGGTGTTTTTTTTTTTTGTTAAATCACAATTTTTTGGTTATTTGTTAAGGTTAGTTAGTAGTCTCCATTGTTAATGTTATCAATGATGGAATGAGAAAAGTGCTTACATTTTGCACCCCCACTAGAGATCAATGTTTACACCTCAATCTAAAGTCATTTTAAGTCCACACGGATGCACAGTCATGCCAGCGTACCTGTTTTACCAGGGTTTCAGGAGTGGAGTGAAGTACAACAATCTAATGTCAGGCGATGTGAATAACAGGACATTGATTTAGAACAACCTTGGTAACAGCCGCTATCTTGTCTATAGGGGTCACTGTTATTGCTCCTTATTGGTTCTAGCACAGCATGGCAACAGTGTTAGTTTTGGCTGTGGCGCTGATAAATTCCCTGCTGTACTCATTGCTCATCTTTTTAATTTAACCATGAAAATTCTTCATGTCGTGATGCCAAATGAATCAGGCAACTTGAAGTTAGTGGAGGGGGCTGTTTCAAATGTCTAGACCCAGGCAAGAGTTATAATTGAGCCGGTTTTTGTAACATTGCCTTGGTTAAGTGTTGCTGTTTTTCCTGGCTTCATATGAGGAAAGAAAAACTCTGCCAGCGGCCAGGCTACTTTATGCAATGTGAAATGTCATAGACTTATGCTAATTAAGTTAGCATGTTGTATTTGCGGAGAAAACCCGTCCAGCAAGGCGGAGTTGTATTGTAGCCAAATTTTGAACTATGAACCTATGGTTTAGGTGTTAGTTGAATTAATCAAATTTCACTGCACTTTACAGAAGCTCAATTCAGTGGCACAGAAACCCCACTGCCAACTACTGTTTTGGGGGTGTAGTTTCAGAGTGATGCATACACACCACTGCA
The DNA here is from genome assembly GCA_026686955.1 of Epinephelus cyanopodus. NCBI lineage: Eukaryota > Metazoa > Chordata > Actinopteri > Perciformes > Serranidae > Epinephelus > Epinephelus cyanopodus. Next base: position 7,418,911 of record CM048918.1, on the reverse strand, counting down.
CAAGTATAAATGTTCACAGCAGCGTAGCCTACATTTGACTATGAATCAGCCTTAATCAATGATTTAACGGTTGCGTGTTTTCTTACCCCTTCCGTCTTTCAGGGCATGCTACGGTGTTCTGAGGTTCATCATGGAGAGTGGCGCTAAGGGTTGTGAGGTCGTTGTGTCCGGTAAGCTGAGGGGTCAGAGGGCCAAGTCCATGAAGTTTGTGGATGGCCTGATGATCCACAGCGGAGACCCCGTCAACTACTACGTCGACACAGCAGTCCGCCACGTCCTGCTAAGGCAGGGTGAGTACATCTTGACCACGGACACGACAGCAACATTACAGAAACATCTTTTTACTTTGATGTTTGATATTTGGAGGGTTTTCTGCAAAGTCTCATCAAAATCTTACGTGACACTGGTGACCTAATGAGTGGTAGTGAAACTAACCCAAATAATTCTTTGGAGGAGGATGCTGTTTTATGCTGGCTCTGTATGTCGTAGCTTTGTTTTTTGTTGGTACTAATTCATGTTTATTGATGTGTGTTTGCTGGTTGTTCTCAGGTGTGCTTGGCATCAAGGTCAAGATCATGCTGCCCTGGGACCCCAGCGGTAAAATTGGCCCCAAGAAGCCCCTGCCTGACCACGTCAGCATTGTTGAGCCCAAGGAGGAGAACCTGCCAACCACACCCATCTCTGAGCAGAAGGGGGCCAAGCCCGAGGTGCCCGTCATGCCCCAGGGAACACCTGTACCCACCGCATAAGAAGGTAAGAGTTTGCAAGGTCCCATCAACAGCAGGCAGGTTTGTCATATGGAAAGGCAGCCACCATAAGTCACGTTGGTACTCTGTCTTTTTACTGAGTAAAAATTTAAGTAGCTATTATATAGTGTAGGCCTCAACACTGATCATAGGAGAGAAAATTATGGCTATGTTTCCAATTTATTTGCAGATATCAATGTAATAGCAGCAAGCAGGTAAATTAAAACAGTGTAGTCCATTTTATTTTGGTCCCTTCAGTGAAGAAACGATGACGAGTCGGAACAGGACTCTGGTCTGGTTTTGGGTTACTTCTGCAGAATCACGTTCTGTGGTTCTGCTCCAGTTGCTCAGAGCACAGAGTCCTTTTTGTTTGAAGACATCGAGGCATTTGTCTGAGAAGGGTGGAAACAGCACACAAAGCTGTTCTAAAATAATTAAGGAAAAGTGAATATAGTGTCTAAGTAAGGGTTGGTTAGTAACATGCCAACAAATATAGCAAAGTTGATCTGCTCTCAGTAGCCACTAAACTACAATTGAAGCAAAGTTTTAAACAAACTAAGCTCAAGATAAATACCTTATTTCACAGCATTTCTCTAAAATGTTTTATTTCTTTATATACTAAAAATTGCCAGGAGGTTTAATAGAGATGCAACTGTCAATGGGCTTATCAAAATTGGCTGATTTTCAGCTTGTTAGTTCAATATGCCCTCATGACTGCACAGATAGTAACAGACTGTTGTCACAATTTTAAATGACTGATCAGGATCAGTGGCAAAAAACCTTGATGGGGGCATCCCTAGTTAATGTTTTTGTCATTAAGAAAGCAATTACTGTTTTGATCAAGAGGATCTATTTTACTGGAGTGATTTGAAGCAGTATTGTAATTCATTTGTTTGTCTTTTACAGGTTTTCAAACTTTCCACCAGATGGAAGCAAGACCCTCAGTTTTTTGTGTACAAAAACAATAAAATCTGGAAAATACACTTGCAAGTGTTTTGGTCACTTTTATACACATTGTTCACATGTTCTTGAGAAGTTAGCGCATGACAAGCTTTATTTGATTAAATACAAAGCTCAAGTTTCAAAAGTTAATGGTAAAATAGATACAGTAGTCAAACATCCTGCAACACAGTGCTCAAATGTGCCCAGCCCCTCAAACAAGGTGATGTCTTTTTCTCTATCTTTTTGCCCACAGACAAGACTGTACTTTGTAGCTTTTACTGTTAAGATAAATATGAAGTTCTGTAGAGATAATGATTGTGTGCAAACAGTGCAACAGTCTGTCTTCCTGCAGCCATTGGCACCAAGGTACCGTTAAAGGTCCAGTGTAAGATTTAGGGGGATTTAGTGCTGTCCAGCAATGAGGTTTGCAATCATCTGAAACTTCTGGTTAGAATTTGGCACTCATTGTTCAGGAGGATTTGCATTGTGAGCAGAATTATCTACAGAGGTTTCTTCCTCTCCAAAACGGGGATATTAACAAGTAAAAATCGACGAAAGCAGTTTCACAATAAAAAACAAAATCTCCCACTGCTCACTGCGAAGGGGCTGCTAACTAAGGTAACGAACACAAGAACGCTAACAGCCTTATTAGAGCCAGTGTTTGATTTGTTTGTTCTGGACTACTGTAGAAATATTTTGGAGCTACATGGTAATCTCTAAAAACAAGGACCCGCTCACTATGCAGATAAATACTGCTCATTCTAATGTAATTAAAACACAGTTCTTATTTTAGGATGATTATACACTGAAGAAGACATACTTATATTCTTACTTAATTATATTTTTTCTTTTTGTTTACACTGGGTCAAAGTGACTCTGAGCACAGTTACATGCACACTAATAAACTGATCATTATCTGATTTCTGGGGCCCGTTGTTCGAAAGTAGAATTAACCAATCCAGGATAAGTGGGAAAGTGAGGCTGGACAAATTCCCCTAAGTACATCCTGGCTTAGTTGGTTGTTCGAACACAAAGCCAGGCTGAGTGGGCACTGCTTTGTCAAGCCAGGTGTAACTTATTCAGTTGAGTGCACGTCCACGGCTTTCTTAAATAGACCCCGAGATCGATCACAGATTCACCGATGCAGCAATGGAGAGGGCACGTGCCGCATACTTTTCACCCAGTGAGTAGCGTCTCATCATGGACACTTATGAAGTGGTAAAACATATAATCACGAAGAAAGGAAACACTGCAGCGATAATAAAGCAGAGGGAGAGTGCGTGGCAAACAATTGTGGACCGTCTGAATGTGTAAGTTGTCTAAAAACTTGGTGCGCAAATGAATCTGCCATAATTACTACTGAAGTTCCTTCCACAAATCAACAGTTGTACACTTCCCCTTAAAGGTGAGCAGTGGATATAATACTCGGGAACGAATTGCTGATTTCACACCAGCAGAAGAGCTCGCCCTGGATCAGAACCGGCCACAGAGTCTGTCCCACCCACAGAAACCGCCCTCTTCATACAGGGTACATTATTCCAGTATACTGTACATGGAATCAATCATTTTATTCATTCATTAATCAACCAGTGGTATTATGTGGACGGTCTGACTTTGGATTGTCTTGCAGTGTAAGACAAATTGACAAATTAAAAGAAAAACCTTAAGGAAATGGACTTAGAAATTAAGAAACTAGAGAAAGAAGTGATTTTAATGCACATTGTAAGCATGAGACAATGTATTAATCAACATTATTTCTCTCTTTCTCTCCCCAGCTCCAATCAGACAGCCTTTCAATAAGGTTTTTTTTGTTAAAATAGCTGCCTTTATAAGGTGTTTTGTTAAAAAAGCTGCCTTAAAATAGTTGCCTTTTTGCAGTTCTTATTAAATAGCTGCTCATAGCAGGGTTGTTGAAAATAGCTGCTTTTTTGCAGTTTCATTAAATAGCTGCTTATGTCAGGATTGTATTCATGTTTTGTTTTTATAAAAAGTATAAATCGCTTAAGATATAAGCAAGTCTTCTGAGGGAGCAGATAGCAGGGGCAGATGTCAAGCTCCAGTGTGAGAAGAGAAAGCTGCAGGACGTGGAGCTTGACAGACAAAAGAAAGACCTTAAGGAAACTGCACTTGGAAATTAAGAAACTAGAGAAAGAAGTAAGTGACTTTAATGCACATTGTAAGCATGACTGTGATGCAATGTATTAATCAATATTATTTCTCTCTTTCTCTCCACAGCTCAAAGCAGACAGTGACTGATTTTAGTACTTTTCATTTAAATAAAAATGAGGTCAAAGAATATTGTGGTTTCATCTTCATGTTTTCATTCATTGATGTAAAGTGCACTGGAGTCATTAGCCCAGTTAGCTGGGAATATAATTTGGGAAGGTCATACAGTTATGAAACCTAATAAACACTAATTGTTGTCAAAGTATGTTTGGGCTATGACAAAAATAATGTTTTAAATGTTTTGGGGGTTTTTTTCATCGTAGGCTTAATGTATTTTGTTCAAAAATGAGGCAAAGACATACATAAGAACATGAAATGGCGATAAAACATGTTGATTTCCGATCACAGTGTCAGCTGAATGGACAGATAAGACACCAGGCTTATCTAAGCCTGGTTTTTAGCCTGGTCGGGACCAGGCTAGGTGTACAGAATAAATATCCATGGCAACATATGTGCCTCTGCTTTCAAACAACCAAATCAACGCTAAATTAAGCCAGGATAACCAACATATCCTGTCTTAATCCCTTATCTAGGTTACGAACAACAGGCCCCTGGAGTTACCTGACTATTCAAGTGGTCTTGTAACCAGCATAATCCGATAGGCTTTATCAGATAAAAGCCATTATCTGATTATGAAAAATCAGATAAACACATCTAGCTTTTTCCCCCAATAGTCAGATTATGCGGTGCATTTATACCCTTTAATCTGGTTTCTTTTGGGTTTTGCTATTTTATATTCCCAAGAGGGAAATATTGTACTTTCTACTCCACTATGTTAATCTGACAGCTTTTGTTTCCTTTCAGATAAAGATTTTACATAAAATAATGTATTTTTATATTCTCAGTGTTTAAATTGTCACTTTTATTTTATCTTACTTATATGTTATGCACTTTATGTGGCAAGTTTATATACCATATACTTGTATATTGCATTTTGCAGTACTTTTACTCCGAATCTACCAAAAGTATGTAAAATTGGCTCCACACTGATAAACTACACATTAGAATGCTCTCACATATATTTGTTAATGATAAAAACAAACAGTACTGTAAGAATATAAGCTGTCAGCATGATGAGTGCTTTATTCTGCAAATATATGACTTGCGTACTTTTCGAGGTTTTTCAAGGATATGAGTACCTACTGTAACAGAAAGTTGAGTTTTATGTCATGTGCATGAGGAGAAATCCAACTGAAGGACTGAATCATGTAAACCAGGTTTTTCTGATGATCAGATTATTGAAGTGCACGTAAACCCGTCAAATCAGATTATTACCATTACCTGATTATTCCCAGTTATCTGATTATTGTGCGCATGTAAACGTGCTCACTAGTCTTGAGTATAGTCTGTATTGACAGACTGACAGTGTGAATTCAGTCACGAGTGAAAACTGATGTCTCACTCTGCTTAATTTCCTGGTACCAGAAATGCAGTGAGTCTTTGTTTTTTTTTTGTCTGTCAAAGCGATTTAAGCTTTTCTGTGTTAAAGTCCACATCGACGATTTTACAAATCTTTTAACCTAACACTTAACCAAATGTCTATTTACTTTGTACTTGCGCCTACTTGTTGGCTAAATGTAGATCAGTTTACTCTAATAACGTATAACACATATATACTCATTTTAAACAATTGTTTATGCTTAAAGCTAGTACATACACTATTTAGCTCTATACTTAAAATTTTGTTAATAAGTGCCCTTAAAGTGTGTTCAAAGCTTTATATGGTTGAGAAAAAAAAAAAAAAAGTTAAGTGTCTGATAGCCTACCTGTAGTCCGGTGGCGTTTCAGTCTTTTTTCAGTCATGTTCCTACTTTGTGGTGCAAAACATGTTTGGTAGTCCAATTATCTTAAGAAGAAGGATATGAAATGGTCAACGATTTTTAGTTCTGAGTGACTCATCTTCTCAGCACTAAGCATCAAGTCCGGGTTAGGCCACGCCCCCTGGCTCCTACCTGTTGAGCAGTGTTAAAAAAACAGAAAAAAGATAAGACCTGGGAGAGTCAAGATGAGTTTGCCGGAATACAAATCATCTGAAAAACAGTCTTCAGCCGCCATCACAGTAAGAAAACCTTTAATATGACCGTTTTCATATTAAATGAAGCAGAGAGAGCTAAACTCTACTTTGTACGTGCTGAGTGACCCAGCAGGTGGATGGAGGCGCACACAGGCTTGACAGCAGTGGGGACAAGACACCTCTCTGCCTGCCTGCCTGCCTGCATACCGATGAGCTTATTATTCACCGCGCATATTTTCAGCCTGTTTCCTTTTGGCAGTTTTACGGTCTGAAATAGTTTGTTAAAGGCGGCTTCCTGTTTCACAGGAATTTAAAATCCCACCTCGAGGAAACTGCCGAGTTAATCTGCCGAGACATAAATTTATGTCTCGTGCTAGAAGATTATTAACTCCTTAATTGTGTCAGAGGGAACATAACTGGTAGGGATAAATGTAGTCGAATAAGAAGTACAGTATTTCCTTATAGATTGTGGTGGAGTAGAAATTTAAAGTGGAAGTAGTGCAGTGAAGTAAACTTGTACTGCTCTGAGTTTGCAGACACTGTGCAGCACCGCATAAAACCAAGGGACTGTTCTTTACTTAGCAGAGGAGGGAGTGGCTGGGGTCTCACTTTTTTTGTTTGTTTTGGTTTGTTTTTCACCCTCCCCAAAGCTACAGTTATTTTTACTTGAGCCTCCTGAGTGACTGTCGGAAAATACATGACCCTCCATCCACCATAGATGTGTGAGAGTTAAAAGTTTAGGGTGAAATCCTGGAGCTGGATAAAAAGCCTCACTTTTGTTGCTCTGATTTTTTTTATTTAATTTTTTTTTTTTTTTCTGTGGAAGCATGATGGGTCCATGAATAAAAGGAAATTTAAGAATCCAGCAATAATTTCTGTTATCACAGTTTCTGGCTATGATAAGTGGTGCCATTTATTTATTTATTTTCAAATTGTAGGGCTGTACGATATAGGTGAAAAAGTGATTATTTTGAGTTTTGTTGCAATTTTAGTGGGAACAGTAATTTTTGCATTTATTTTAACTGGAAAAAAAGTATTAAGTATATATATGCACATACATAAAAGATGATGGGACTGTTGGATTTAATACCAAACAAGCATGTTCCTTTAGCCTGCACTATGATTTGTTGGCTGGGGCATCTCTGTCGCACCACAGTGCTTCAGTTGTAATGGTTTGTTGCAATACTTTTTACCTTTATCAAAGAATTGCAGCTCCTGCAATCTGGATATTGTACTTGGCCAAATATTGATTTCAATTATGTTTCAATGCAGTTGTTTTATTTGTGAGGATACATCTCGTCAGTCTGTTTGATCAAACAGATTAAGAGTCAGTTTTTACTAAATCACTGCTGGGATCTACGGTGATAGTTATTTATAGTGAGTATTGTCTTAAAGATTTGTCTAATCCACAAATGCTGTTAACAGATGAGTTTATTGTTTATATTCCAGTTATTCTGCCATTCGGCCTTCATTTCAGACTTCTCCCCTTCTCATAAGGTGTAGCCTAAAGGTTTTTAACCTCTTATTAAAAGATACAAAACTGTATTTGTCTGGAGTTTTGGTTGAGTGGATAATGGATGATTTAGTCCAGTTGTCACTGCTGCTGTAACTGGGTGTTTGAGGAACAGCAGACATCATGGATTTTCTGACAGACAGCAGAGGCATGTGTTCTTATCAGCCTGAACAAATCAATGTGTAGGCGCTAACGCCCTTCATGTGGTCACTGAGTACACAGCACATGTGGGTGAAAGGTCCAGTGTCCAGGATTTAGGAGCATCTGATGGCATAAATGGAATATAATATTTATAACTATGTGTTCTCTCCAGTGGATAATCACCTGTAAACATTATCCTTTCCTTTTGATGAAGTCATTTAGGCTACATCTCTATTTGACTGACTTAATGGGTAGTAGGTGTTATGAGGTACTCTAAGAGCTTCTAAATGCTCTCCAAAGCAGCATTGCATAATCTCCGTCCAGTTTCAGTAAGTTTGAATTAACTAATAATCTTTCCCCTCAGCACTCTCCTGTTGTGCAGTTGAATGTCGGGGGTCATCTGTTCAGCACCTCTCTGAGCACGCTCAGGAAACACCCTGAGTCCAAGCTAGCTGAGCTGTTCAGCAAACATCCCAAACTAGGCACAGATGCACAGGGACGCTACTTCATCGACCGCAATGGCTCCAACTTTGGAGCCATCCTAGAGTTCCTGAGATCAGACTGGCTGCCCACAGAGAACATCCAGGAGGTGTGGATCCTGCAGTTTTATTTACAAGTCATCAAGCACCTGCTTTAAAAATCTTAGAGTGGTCATGAGTGTGTGTGTGTGTGTGTGTGTGTGTGTTCGTGTGTAGGTTCACAGGGAGGCCGTGTACTACAACATCAAACCACTGATCAAACATTTGGAGGAAACTCCTCAGCTGTTTGGAGAGCTGGTGGGGAGGCAGCAGTTCCTCTCCAGAGTCCCTCACTACAAAGAAAACATTGAGGTCAGCTACGCACACTGATGTTGTTTCTTACTTCCCTGTTCATTCAGTTCACATCATTTCAGTTGTACAACACCACAACATCTCCCTCTAAAGCCCTAAGCCTATTTTATAGGCCTCTGTTCGAAAATTGCATACTATTATGTCCCAGTTGTGACAGGGCCCACTAGGGCGTGCCACTACTGTACACAACATAAAGAAAACAAAACAAAAACCTATAACACACAGAGCCGGCTAGTGAACCAAGCAAAAACAAACAGAGGCAGCCATGCTTACTGTTATGCAGTGTCATCGGTAGCGTCTGTTCACTCTCCTGAGCCGCCAGCCCCGTCGTCGTCTGGATAGTTCAGTTTCTAGTTTTCTTCTTTTTTTGAGGGAGAGAGAGATATATAAAAAGTATCGTCATTTGTCCGTTGGGTCGTGCAGATGCTGCTTCCATTGTATGCCATTTGTAATCAAAGGTCCCCGCCATACGCCTGCGCACACAGCACCGTAACACCTGGGACCTGCCGCTCTAGGATTTGTAGTTCATTGTCCCAAGGCATTGCACAACATACATAACAATAATAACATAGCTGCAACCTCAGGTTCACAACCTGCTCTGCATAGACGATAAAGGAAAACAAAAAGAAAGACCCAGACCGTGACCGTAACACATACCCATAATGAAATAAGTATATCTCTGCAACCACAAGGACTGTTTGAATACTTTTGGTGTCGTAGTAAATGGAACACTTGTGAGATTTGTTAAGATGTGTAAATATCAGTATATGTTATATATGAAGAGTAAATGAAGATGGCACACAGCACAAATGAAATATTTTGATGTTCACCTAAAAAAAAAAAAAGCATTTCCAGGATGAGTATCCCTTTGGAATGATGCAGCTGCAGCTCTAAACCTCTATCACATCATAGTACAATAAGTGAACATTAACTCTGCAAAGCTTGATTCTGATCAAGTGGAGCAGAACAAAATTAGAGAGGTTTTAGTACAGACAGTTCATGCAAGGTCTCCAAAATGGCCATCTTAGCACATTTTGGCACCATGTGTGCCATTTGATTTTTCTCATGTACACTAAACACTGTAAACTTTATATTTCATTTGTATAGCACTAATGATGTTCAGTATAACCAGATACAATAATTTCTTGCTCTTCTTTTTTTTTTTTTTTTTAAATTCAACCAGACCTCTATATGTTTCCCATTCCAAAAATGACCTCACAAAGCAACTGAATGTTGAATCCAAATGGAGCAGATTTACTTTTATCAAACTGTAAACATTTTTGTGAGAATGCAAACTGTAAAAACACAGGTAAAACAAAAAAACCCTCCATTGTGCCTCTTTCGGATTGCGAACCAAGTATTTCTATAAAAATACAAACTGTAAAAACACACATAAAACAAAACAAAAATATTCACACTATTGTCCCTTTATTTACACATGACCATTAGGATGTTACTGTCCATCATGCCACAGCTGGAAGCAGAGCCTTCAGCAAGCTCTAGCAGCTCCTTGGCCAACAGGTCTTGTGGGTGAGGGGCTTTGTCTGGGTGGGGTCCTGCCTGAACTTGAACAGCTCCTTTTGTAAGAGGTAACTGCTGATTACAGCAATGTCGGTGTGTCCTTAGTGTTAATTATAACAGCCAACTTATTGAAAAATGTCAGGTTTAATCGGGCTCAGGCCGTTAATTACAGTTAATTGGACGGCTGGGCCGGGTCGGGCTAAATTTTTCGGTCCAATCTAAGCTCTACCTGTGGTGGACTGTCAAAGGCCAGTGAAAATAATAATGGCTAAAAATGTATAAAAGTCCTTCACTGTGAGCACGTCCCACTTGAAATGCATTCCAGCTTGCTTTCTTTTGGCAGCGTTGGCATCTGTTTTCAATTATTTTTCTGACAAGAGAAGCAGAGAAGAAAACCTGGAAGAGGTCTACCAGCTTGTTTTCTGTATTGATGTTGAAGGTCCTGGGTCACTGGCAAAGGGTGGCTCATAATCCTCATCCTCATCACTGTAAGCCCAAATGTGGAAGAAAAACAAATATGTTCATTCAGTGGTCTGGTTCTGAAATTGCAATTACACGTAAACACAAAAGCAAGAAACATGGTAAAAAGAAACACACACTTTGCTGGAGAAGTCAACATACACACACACACACACACACACACACACACACACACACACACACACATACATACATACATACTGTACATACACACACACACATACACATACACATAAACAAAACCTATTATTGTATGTCATATCATCACATTATAAGCCTAGATTGAAAATTTGACAAGGATAAATCTATAATACAACATTTATAAGACATTCCATACTTTTCCAGTGATGGAAGACAATAATCCGAGTCACCGCTGTCATGTGTGTTGTTGGGATGCATGAGGTCTTCGTACTCTGATGAAGAATCATCCACATAAACCATGCTCCTGGAGTCCCTCTCAAGCAGTTCCAGTAATATTATTTTGAATTCAATTCCTTTTAAGACTTTTTAAAGATCTGCGGGAACCCTGGGTTTAAAAGCCTTTTAAAATATATTTTCCAGCATAATTGAAGAATGAAAATCAGGTTTCGTCCCAATTCTCAAGAACAAGTGATTTATTACTATCGTTATTATTATTATTATTATTATTATTACTGTTATTAGACATGTTGTAACCACAATATAACAATAACATATGAGTGAATTATACACACAACTCCTGGTCAGTCCATAAGTACTTCTCTTCCAGGTGCTGATTCGTATTGCCAGGGCCGAGGCCATAGCCGCCCGCCACTCTACCATCATGATCTGCGTACTGCGGACAGAGGAAGATTTGGGTTTCTATGACAATGCCATCAGCAGCCTGGAGGCGGATAAGGAGTCAGTGGTGACGTTCGGACCGTGGAAGGCCATCCTGTCTGTCCAAGACCTGCTGGACTGTGTAAAGATGGACATTGAGAGTCAGGGCTACAAGGTGGACATCCAGCCGCACATCGTAGAGAAGAGCTTCTTGTCCAGGAGCTATGACTACTTCCATAAACTCATATTCACCTGGTGGTGATGGGAGGGCTGCTTTTCTTTTCTTTTTTTCTTTTTTTATTCAGAGCACAAGTGGAAAATGTACAAACTGTTTTTTAAAAATAACTCCATTCTGATAGGCCAAATAGTTCATAAATACTTTTTTATTGAAGTTGTTTCTGCACCTCTTTGGAAAAAAGGGTCTTGGTTTTGAACACCAGGCACTTTGGACACAAGGGGTCGGTAAAGCATCTGTATATAATGACTTTTAAAGGTAGAGTGATGGGCCCAATAAAGTATTTTCATATCAACTTTATTATGAGACAGATCTTACCTTACAGTTAATTCCAGGTGCCTATAAACATGGATATAGTTTCTTTTTCTGTGTAATATCAGTGAAATCTGCTGCTAAATATTAATAAACAACTAACAGTAAAAAAAAAAAAGTGTTTTTTTTACTCAAAGTTTAAAGTAGGTTGTTTAATCAGGTACCAGGCACTTGACCAACACATTAACATCTCCAACACCTGGACAATATAATGCAAAACAAATCAACATTACTGCATTAAAAACTACTTTAGTGCAGTGGCAAAAGAAGTATATGCATCATTTAAAAACAGTAACATATTCGCACACAAATGTACTTGAAGTATAAAAGTATTTATAATGCAGAGTGGATAAGGTCAGTGTTATTCAAAGATAATATTGGCTCATTACTCGGGTATAAATATGTAAGTGGTACTTTGATGTTGTAAGCGGTCAAGAAGGGGCTAATTCCAATACTTTTGGTAGTTACATCTGCAAGAATGGACTATTTTATAAACTGAAAGTCTTTATTTGAAAAGTGACTCATTCCTCTTAAAGGTCTAGTGTGTAGGATTTAGTGGCATGAAGTGGTGAGGTTGCAGATTGCAACCAGCTGAAACTTCTCTCGTGTGCCAAGCATGTATGAAAACTATGTTTTTTGACTTGAAACCGTGAATGACTCCATCTCGAGCCAGAGTTTGTTTTTTCTGTTCGAGACTACTGCAGAAACAACAAGCTGGACTGTGTGGAAGAGAACTCGCTCCCAATATTGTTCTGCCTTGGTGCTGGTTATGGCCGTGGCTGGAGGCATCATGTTTTTGAATTGTCCATGTGTCCCATTTTTGTGAACGCAATGTCTCAAGAAGGCCCTGAGGATCTTCAAACTTGGCACAAGCGATCACTTGGACTTAACAATGAACTTATTAGATTTTGGTGGTCATGCCTAAGAGGTCAAGGTCACTGTGAACTCAATGGTCTCATTGTTGTGAATGTGATATCCCAAGAAGCCTTTAGAGAATTTTCTCAAATTTTCACACATTTACTTTGACTCAAGAATGAACTGTTTAGATTTTGAAGGTCAAAGGTCGAGGTCACTGTGACCTTGCATCCCTTTCATTCTATTGAATGCTGTATCTCGAGAAAGCCTTGAGGGATTTTTCTCAAATTTGGCACAAATGTCCACTTGGACTCAAAAATAAAGTGATTAAAATTTGATGGTCAAAGTTCAAGGTCACTGGACACCTAGACTGTCACAAAACATGTTTTTGGCCAAATCATATGTGAATTATGACAAAAGTTCACAAATACGTCTAAGACGATATCATGATGAAGTGATGATATTATACATCCAAAAGGTCAAAGGTCAACCTCACTGTGACATCATAATGTTCTGCAAAAACACTTTTCTGGCTGTTTTCTGGCCAGATCACTGTCGGGTGCATACTGTCAGGTGCACCCTGCTAAGTACGTCGGGAGTATGCCAAACACATCTCGTAATTCCGTAGTCAGGCTCTATTGGTGCACCAGTGGATATGCGGTGGGATCAAAGAAACACATTTATATAGGTGGGTACATTAAAAGCTGTTATGTTCAAAGCTTATTAGATTTACTACCTTCACCTTCATTAAATCGTGGAGCTCTCTCATGATGCATTTACAATTTGAGGACTCTGCAGAGACGTTTCCCCAGAGGAAACTTATCCTTGTCACAGAAATTCTTGAACTTGAACTTATACCCTAACAACCTGCCACATGATGTTGCTCATCACAGCCTCACATGTACCTGTATTATTATTAAAATGCATTGTGTGGCCAATAGAGCAAGTGCACTGGAGACCTCCACTGGCCGAGCTGGCTACTTTAGTGCTCCACGAAGTTAAATGAGGATGAAATTGTGCAGCTCTTCTAGATTTTACAATTATTATCAGACCAAATGGATTAAATTCTGACAATAAAACAATAAAGCAAGTCTGACAATCGCCAGATGATATTTTGGCCAGCTTTGTAAAAAAAAAAAATCAAACCTGTGCCAAATTTTTGGAAATTCCCTTCAGGTGTTCTTGAGATATTGCATTCTTGAGAATTAGATGGATGCAAGGCCACAGTGACCTTGATGTTTGACCACCAAAATCTAATAACTCCATTGTTGGGTACAAGGGAACATTTGTGCCAAATTTGAGAAAATTCCTTCAAGGTGTTCTTCTTGTGTTCACTAGAATGAGACAGGTGCAAGGTCAAAGTGACCTTGACCTTTGACCACCAAAATGTAATTAGTTCATTGTAGAGTCTAAGTGTAAGTAAGGTGTTCTTGAGATATCATGTTCAAGAGATGGATGGATAGACAGACGGACTAACCACCCAAAAACAGACTATCTCTGGTGCATACGAATAAAAAATATTGGGTCTTGTTTCATATATAAACAGCCCATTGGTAATAAATAAAATCCCAATAGTGAAAACAGTTCTGAATATTACATTCAATTTCTACCAGTATATCCCCTTAAATCCTACAGTGGCCCTCTGAATAGATGAGGTGTCAAGTGCAATATTTCTAGAAATTTAAAGCACCATAAAATGGAAATACTCAAGTAAAATACTCATACCTCAAAACTGCACTTAAGTATTAATACTTGAATAAATGTTCTTGGTACTTTCCAACACTGGAGGTGTTCATGTGGTAAGCCTACTGTTTGGTGTGAAATACATTGCTGTTTTACATTGTATCTTGTACTATGGGAAATTCAGTCAATGAGGAAAATACTGCGTCATTTCCTCAACATTGGGCAATCAACGACCCAGATCGAAACAAACAAACAGGTCATAAAACACAAGTGCTGAACCAGCATGTCAGCAGAAAAAGGAGCAGAGGTGCAGTGTTAACCACAGAGCAGGGCAGGGTATCTGCCAGCCTCCCGACCTTGATGTCACATTACTTCCTGTGTGATCAGAGTGTGACAAACAACAATAAACAGTGGTTTCAGAGTGGATACAAATACTGTCTTACAGCAGAGAGGGCAGAGATTAGAGCAGTCTGTGGACATTAGGAGCCATGAAGTGTCCTGCTGGTGTGTCCTTCTGCTCTTTGGGTGTCTGGATGAGAGCAGGGTGTCAGCTCAGTGTCTGATAATAAATGTAAGAACAGACATAACCTGAATTTACAGTTCACTGGACATTTTAAATGGGATGAATTAGGACGTTTTTCAAATTCAGCATATTCTTAAGATGAAATGTGGGATATATTATTCAGGTTTTGATAGCATTATTTGGGCATGTATACTGCAAATTCAGAATATGTATGGCAGACCTCCTGCCTTTTTACGGTCAGCTCTGTGCATTGGCATGGAGACATTGTACACAAACCAACTCACCAAAGGTTTGAAGGCTGGGGTAAAGATGTATGCCCAGTAAATGAGAAACACACCTTTAAACACTACGAACAACTTGGATATCAACATCTTTTCGGATACACACAAATATCACAACAGCGACCAAGAAGGTGGTTGGAGGAATGAAAGAGGGAGGCTAAGCTTGCATGTTCCAACAAGTTCCCCACAAATGAAAATCCCACTTTACTGGAAAAAAAAGTCTCCAGCTGTATTGCTTTTCTTTATTTTGATGTTACAAACGATGTTAATAGGAGTATACAAAGCTGCATGTAAACCGAAGCATTAGTGTAATATTCATTTTCAACAGCCATGTAAACAGCTTAGTAGGAATGTTGTCTTTATTGGAATAAGGGCAAAAAGTGAAATATTTGTAAATGTCCTCAAAGTCACCGTCAATGCCGCTTCCAGAGTTCAGATTCAAGAGATTCAAGATTAAAAGATGCGGAAAATCAGCTCTGACTGATCATGTCAGAAAACAGATAAATGTTGAGTGTAAGTGTCCCGTGACACAGAGTCTGGACTTTTCCAAGGTGCGTTCACAAGTTGTTTTATTTGTTGTAGGTCTTAACAAGTCACCAAAAGAACAAAGCAGGTATGTCTTATTGATCAATCTAAATTTTGGTCGAAAGGTGTCATTTTCATGTAGGTTGTTAGCTTGGAAGTTGATGTTGTTGTTTCTTGTAGTGAGGGGGATTTGCGGTAACAGTAATCCACACACAATGGGAGGAGGAGAGAAGGCTTATAGCCGTAGTCTACAACCAGGGAGTCTGACTAATTTCCGCTATATGCGGCCAACTCAATATGCCCAGTAGTGTTTCACCTGCTGGCTCCACCCACAAGTTCCTGCTCTGCTCACATTGTGACAATATCACAAAATTGTCTTGTTTTTCTTGGCTTGAGGTAAGTTTTACAAATATTTAACCTTCATAGGAAAAAAATTCATATTACAAATGGTCATAATTAAGCTTCTTCGCAGTTTCAGGTGATCTGTCAACAGTTATACAACAACTCTTCTAGAGTGATGGTTTATGGGGAAGGTGCTTTTTGGGCCACAGGGGATTTTTATGATCCTCAGAGAATGAATCCCACAGACTTTGGTAAACTTGGTAAATTTTGGTTTATGACCAAATACATGAAAAGCTAATGACATTCAGCCTCAGCTGTAGGCTTTGTGTTTAGAGCTGATTAGCAAATGTTAGCAAATGTTAGAGTGAACATGCTATCATGGCCTGATACTACGGTGGCCGAGACCCGCCATAGCTGCAAATAAAAAAAACGCTGCAAATAAAAAGAAACGCCGCGATACAAATAAAAAAAGCATTGACGCAAATAAAAAAGCAACGATGCAAATAAAAAAGCCACAACGGAAGTGAATTACCGGGGACTATTATTCCCGATGCACATGTTTTTTTATGTGAAAGAAGAAGAAGAAGAAGAAGAAGAAGAAGAGAGAGGAAAGTAACAAGAAGACGAAAAAGAAAAAGAAAAACAAACGAAAAACTAAGTGTGTTATATATGGTTAGGCCATGTAGCCCCAGGTTTGATATGAAGCTGAACTGGAGGATGCTGGTGTTCCTCCATCTGTATAGTATAGACGAATTCGGTGATCGATTTGTGTATGCCGCCATCTTGCGGCGGCGCCATTGCTGCGGTGACATGTGTCAGTCATCAATTCATTATGCTGTCATTGTGAACTGACTCTCTACAATGACAGCATCATGAATAGCTGGGTTGATGTTAGACAGTGGCCTCCGGTAACTGATGAAGGTATCTTAAATGAGTTCCGATATTAATTTAGAAATAAATCATCTGTTTGAGCGATAAGCAGGAAAGATTAGAGTAATAGGGAGATAATAGACTGTATCATTAAACACTGTGTAATATAACGTTAGTATACATTACGTGTGCTGACATTAGCAAGCTAGCAGTGTGACATTTAATCATTATGGAGAGGCTGCGTGACCATCACATCATATTGAAGGTGATCAATATTGATCGCCTTCAATATGATGTGATGGTCGTCTAAAAGGTGATGTAAAATTTGCCCGACCCATCCGGAGCTCAGGTAATTTTGACCCTCAATCAGAAACCTGTAATTGCCGTTTTTCTGGTCATCGGAGGCCACGTGATCATAAAATATTCTAGAATACCTAAAACAAAACACAAACACGTGTTGTTGTTGTTTTTAGTCATGTACCCTGTCCATAATGATTAAATGTCACGCTGCTAGCTTGCTAACGTCAGCACACGTAACGTATGCTAACGTTATATTACACAGTGTCTATTGTCTCCCTATTACTCTCATCTTTCCTGCTTATCGCTCAAACGATTGCTGCGCTGCCGCAAGATAGCGGCATACACAAATCACTCGCCGAATTCGTCTAACGTTATAGTATACAGATAGAGGAACACCAGCATCCTCCAGTTCAGCTTCATATCAAACCTGGGGCTACATGGCCTAACCATATATAACACACTTAGTTTTTCGTTTGTTTTTCTTTTTCTTTTTCGTCTTCTTGTTACTTTCCTCTCTCTTCTTCTTCTTCTTCTTCCTCTTCTTTCACATAAAAAAAGAACATGTGCATCGGCAATAATAGTCCCCGGTAATTCATTTCCGTTGTGGCTTTTTTTTTATTTGCATCGTTGCTTTTTTATTTGCATCGCGGCGTTTCTGTTTAATTTGTAGCGTTTTTTTTATTTGCAGCGATGGCGGGTCTCGGCCACCGCATGATACTGCTTCACGTCAGCATGTTAGCATTGTCATAGTGAGCATGAGCATGTTTGCATGCTGATGTTAGCACTTATCCCAGCCTCACAGAGCTGCAAGCATCGCTCTAGACTCATGTTTTTCAGTGTTTAATGCCGATCATGTACTTTTTCACACATGGTCTGTGTTAATGCTGTCAGACTTCTGAAGAATATTTTTAATTTTAAAAGAACTGTTTGGTAAAATGAAATTAAAACAACAGATTGGGAAGATTTAAAAGATAACTTTGTTTCTCCACCAAAAAATCAGGCCAAAGTGAGTTTCCTTCCTCTTTTCAGAGAAATGAACTTGGACATGCAACCTACAGTAGTCTCACCACAATGTGTCATAATCACACATCCTCCTGACCCCCCCCCCCCCCCCCCCCCCCCCAGTGAACAGAAGTTGCACACTGCTGCATTTCACACCTTGGACCACATTGTAAGAAATATGACACTGATAAGTGACAGTGACATCGGTGGATGCTTATATCTTTATTCTCCCAGTGGCCTCAGCGGACTCTGAGTGTTCATTGAGTCAATCTGACATTAGAGTTGATTTTTCCTCCCTCATGATTATGCTGTTGAAAAAAAAATGTTTTGACATCAGAGATGATCACAAATGGGGCTGGGGAGAAAAGGAAAGACATGCAACAAAGACCCCTCACCAGTGCCTCAGTCCCCTACCCAAGTTGGGAGCTCTCACATTGTAATGTGGAAACAGCATGGACGCTACACAGACTATAGCCATGTTTCCATCAGCCTGTTTAGAAGTATCGCATTGGAAAATTATGATGGAAACGCAAAAATTCAAAATTAAAATCCCCTGATTCGCACAAACTAAATACGCTTGCTTTAGCTGGGTTTTGGATGTTTTGAAAAAATGTTGATTTGCAAAACGGGGGATGGAAACGGTTATGTTCGAATTAAGTCTGACGTAGCGCACCTCTCTCCATGGTGATATCTACACTCTGGGTCGGGAAGGCGGTAATGCATTTACAAACTGGTTGCCAACTGCCAGACAACGTAGACGAAGAAGAAGAATGCGAGACTTGTTTTGTTTCCGGTTCTGCGGAAAACTCGCGAGTTTGTAGTTTTCACAAAAGTCCGTACATTTACTGGAAAAACACACACACAGGATTGGTATTTCTTTTAATGTGCATTTCCCAATGATTCGAATCACTTTTGGATGGAAACATAGCTAATGAGTGTGTCTTAAATCACATACTTCCATTAGTACACAAGGAAGTAGGCTACAATGTACTCTATGTACTTCTTGAGTGGTGCACTAATTTCAGCAGGGTAGTTTTATCTCAAATCATGCATTGCACTCCCGGGATTTTTTTTTTCAATCACCTTTTCTTCTTCTTCTTCTTCTTCTTCTTTTTAAAAAGAAAATTGAAAATGGAGGGTAGAGCATTACTGCCAACTTTCGACCACTATCTCTACCCACACATATGCAAAGATGTCAATGGCGATTAAAATGTGCTGCCGAAGGAGTGAGTTAGCTAGCTCACAAATGCTAACATTAGCTAGCAAGCTAACATTACAACCTGCATATTTGTTTGTGGTACCAAATCATTACAAACCCAACACACATTACTGACGGCTTCTATTCACCAACAGTATTGATACTTAGTGCAAAAGACATGTAGAACATCTGTACAGCACGGCAGTATTCATAATCAGCTCAGGCTCCTTGTTGTCCGCCATGCCAAAAGTTAAGAGGCTTGTCACGCAGCTTCTACTACGTCACAAAGACAGCAACCATTGCAGGTAAGAAGTGTCCATCATTCTACACTCAACTTCTGGACAGTTTCAGTACGCTAGTATTACACTGCATTTTACCATACTTTGCAGGGTGAACGCACTATGTAGGCTAGTATGCAATTTGAGACACACTGATTGTATTTTATTTTGTTGCTCAGAGCATTTAGTGCCTCAGTGATGATATTGTTATCCAAGTATACTGAAATAGTTTGACACTTTTTATTAGCCTACTATGTAATTTTGTCCCAGACCCATCATGAGTGATTATTCTGACCATAGGTATCATTTCCTCCAGTTATCTCCCCAACTGTAGGAGAGACCGGGGATGGAACATGGGAAACTTCATTATTCATTATCCATAACTGCTTGTATCCTGGTCTAGGGCTATGGGATCGGGGGCTGGTGCCTATTCCAGCTAACATGGCACCCTGTTTTTTTTTTTTTTTCCCAGCAGCACTGAAGACAAAGGTTGTGTCCAAAATCATTCACTCATTCACTACTCTTTACTCACTATGTAGGGAGTTCTATGTAGAGGACTATATAGTGAGCTCATCTGCAACATGAAAAAACACTTTCGGACACTGCTCGCATCATTTTCTCTGGGCCATTAACAACGTCAAACATGCCATATCAGTGTCACCTGTTGGATCATCCATAACAAATACCATCATGCATATTTGTGATAAATACATGATACCAGGGGTGTAAATACAGACAGTGCACAAAGTGCACTGGGGCCTGTGAAGTGGGAAGGCCTTGTGAATGATTCAGATTGGTGCCTTGGAGCTACACCTGAGCTCAAAAAAGAATTCACATTGAATTAAAAATGGTGTCAAATCTGTCAAGACTGACAGCACACATCTACAAGCCTAGTGAGCAGTCATGCCTTTTAAACATAAAAGTGGCAATAAGAAAGGACAAGAGAGAAATGAACAGGAGGAAAAATAAGCAAAGCTCCCCAAATTAGATTCCTTTGGCTTTTTTCCTAAACAGCTGGCAGTGATGCGTGTGTGTGTGTGTGTGTGTGTGTTTGTGTGTGTGTGTGTGTGTGTGGGTGTGCGCGCGTGTGTGTGTAACTAGTAGCTGCACCAGGGCCTGTCACAATAGCGTGCACTGGGGCTGTATTAACTACCCTTACATCACTGCATGATATGTTAAAGTTTGTTTTACAAGCTAGTCATGTAATAAATTGTGAGTTTAACGCATTACGCTAGTGTGGCACAGCTAATAGTGACCCGGCTCGCTAACATTAGCTTTAGCATTATTAGCCGCCCTCTGTACAGCACCAATGACAGTCAGTTGCTGACGGCTACACATTAAACTGACAGTTAATACATAAACTGGTAAAACTAACTTCAACATAATTGAAAGGTAAACGTACAACAGGCTGTAGATGAGCTGTTCTGTCTCCTCTTGTCTGTATCTGTCCCTTACAGTGTGTCTGTTCCTTCAGCACAATGCATGATGGGATATATTGCTTGGTTAGTGACCACTGGTTTCACACCTCTTTACACAGTGCATTGTGGGATACTTTGATACCATTATATAGAGAATAATAATTCCCACTATACATTCAGACAACACTACACAATGTGTGTCGCTGTGTTGTCGCCCACGTAGGTGGTTTTGGACACAGCCAATATTTACACCTCACACGGAATCACGAGATGAATAAAATGCCATACATTCCTTATAAAGGAAAAAAAAACAAAACAGACGAACAATTAGCATTTAATGTGTAAGGTTGTCTTTATTATGTAATTTATTTCTTTGAGGTAGTATATTTTGTACTACCATGTAAATCAGAAGCAGCACATTAGCTACTGTTCACTTGGACTGAATGAAGTGATAGTTACAATGGTTTGACAAAACAATCCTAGCTCAAGGTCCACTTACTATATTTTTCCAGTGCATTCAAATGCATTTAATGATGATCTCCACCTGCCTTTAATACCATGAGGTGCTGTTGAAACTCTGTAGAAAAGTCAGTAAGTGGAGCTCAGATTATTTTGTCAAAACACTGATTTCCAAGGACAAGAATGAACTTACCTAGAATCATGACACTGGTGTATTGATTAGATATTTTGCATTAATAAATGTTTATTGTCAGAGTCTATCATGATGATAAGAATGAAGGCTGATGTGTGTATGTCCTGTTGAGTTCAGTGTAACACAGGAAATGAAGACTGTCCTGTAGAACAAAGCAGCAGCGACAGCAGAGAGACACACAGAGCTGCTCAAACATGACAGGCAGAGAAAACCTCATGAGACTTCTGCTGCTGTCCGGTCTGCTTCTAACAGGTAGGCTTCATGTTGTTCTACTTAGGATTGGATTTGGTCAGTGATGGAAGAATTCGAGATGCTCTGCTTAAGTCAAAGTACCAGTAGCCTACAACATGTAAAAATACTTGATGTGTCCAGGGCCCAGGGTGTCAGCTATGATCAAATCTTGAAACTTGATTTTTTTTATAAAGAAGAAAATGATTCTGAAATCGGATAAGATCATGTAATCCAGTAATGATTTTGATCTAACCTTTAGCATGTGTTCAAAATATTTAGAGGTGGAGGACTCGAGTCACATGACTCCACTCAAGTCCGACTTGAGCGACTCCAATCGCAAATGTAGGCTAAAGACCTGACTAACACTGATGAATGACTCGACCTTGACTTGTTATTATTGACTTGAGACTTGACTTTGGCTTAAGGCAAATTACTTGAAATGTCTGGACTTTTTTATTTAATATCTGTATTTTTCTAGATATCGAGAAGCTGTGTTTCGTTTTTGAAACATGATGACGCATATATGGCAGCGGCTGGTATTTGTAGCCACACCAGGAGAGCTCTGTCCTCTGTCCTCACAGCTCTCCTCGGAGGGATGGCAGTGTGTAGGCTACAGCAGCATCATCAGCTTCACTATGTGCTTTTATTCTGTACTATCTGCGTGATACATGTGAGTCAGGTCTCAGTAACTCATTCATTATTGAACGTGCTTTGCAACCAGCAACACACTGTCAGCTCACAGTGAGAGCCGACACGCGAGCTGTTAACTGTAAAGGCTCAGGCTGTCTTCTAACTTATCTGTACACGGTTTTGATATCTGTTCATGCCTGCTTTCCCAGCATACGTTTTTAGGTGCGCTTGCGCGCACCCGCGCGCCATGAGATATCCTCTCACACCACCTTTATTTTGGCATCCCGTTCCTGCGTGTTGGGTCCCTGTCAATGAATTATTATCGTCCCCTTTCTCTCACATCTGCAGCTGTTACGGGAGTGACGTGTCGTTCACCCTGAACATTCACATAAAGAGATAAAGTATTTAAATCCTTTTCCTTTTAAAGTAGCCAACTAAAAGATTATAATGTAAAAGCAAGATCTCACTGTTGCAGTTGGTTGAGGTGGAGCTCATTTTAAACTATAAACTCATGATTTTTTCATATTGGAATTTTCCGCTATCTTCTTCTCCAGTTGATAGTTTGGTTTGTAAAAATAGTGAGACATGGCGCCACAGGGATCCGGAGCCTAAAGTGACATGTTAACAATGTTTATTTTATCCAACTAACCGTCAAAACCTCAACATTTGATTTATTAAAAGGGAAAAGCAGCAGATCTTAACATTTGTGAAGCTGGAAACATGAAATGTTTTTGTATTACAGATGATTTAAATGATTATCAAATAAGTTGCCAATTAACCTAATTTTCTTTTCAATTTATAGATTCATTGGTTGACTAATAGTTTCAGCAGTATACTTGTACGTTTTCATATGTTTTGTCTGCAAAAAATGTAATATATAAAGTAACCAGTAACTAAAGCTGCTGGATAAATGCAGTGGAGTAAAAAATACCACTAGTACTACTATTTCCCTCCAAAATGTAGTGGAGTAGAACAAGACCAGGGGTCAACGAGCTTTACTATCAAAAGAGCCATTTTTGAAAATCTGGTCTGGAAGTCTGGAACCACAAAATATAGTTTGTGCCTTAAATTGACGGCAACACAGCCTATTTACTCTTTCCAAAAGATGAACATGAATATTCATTATTATGTTTATGTTTGCAAAGTTGCTACTCTGCAGTGGGTTTTTTATGATTATTTGGTACTTAACCTTTCCAGCGTCAGTGGTGAAAGCAAACAAATTTGTCCACTCAGTACGAAATTCTCTATTTTCCTCCAAGACGTTTTCTTTTTTTGGGATTTGAAATCAATAGCTAGTCTGGCTGTAGTCTGTAGGTGTAGACTAAGTCGTATGACCCACATAGTTGACGAGATGTTATAACTTTTTTTTTTTTTTTTTTGTATAGGCTACACATTTATACAATTAGAAAATCTAATAATCACTATAGGAATAAATAACTGTGATTCGTTTCCATATGTTTTTTTGTCAAAGCCATAGGGAGCCACGTGTCTCCTGAGCCGCAGGTTGCCCCTGAACTAGACAGTGGCATGAGAAGACTCAGATTTGTATTTACAGTACCTGATGTATTTAGTTACATTCCTCCACTAGGCAAAGTTTAATTTTTTTTTTTTTTTTATCTTTATGAGTTTGTGAGAATGACTTGACTGCTGGATTTAAGGAACAAAATGTAACAAAACTTTGGTCAAATATATGTACATTTATTTATATTTTGCACTTAATTTGTTCAACCATTACATTGATTAGGCTACTTATTAAATCGTTCAGTACAGTAAAGTAAAAATAAATAAATAAATAAAAAAAATAAACAAGGATTTTGTCCCTGTAAAATAACCCCCCAAATAGTTGTCAGTACCAGACAAAATATTTAGATACAGTCTTTGGTAGTACCAATGTAAGGTTCAGTGTGTGAGAGCATATTATCAATAACTCTGCAACTCTCGTGATTTTACCTGCAAATTTTGCCACAGACAAAAGTCCATGTCATGAATTTACTGTATTCTATTTATCTGCTGATCAAAAGCATTGAGACAAAGTGCAAAGAAACACATTATAATGCCACTGAAGATTTGGAAAATAGAAAATAAAATTAAAATCAAGACTTACACATGTATAAAATACAAGACTAAAAGTTACAGTGCAGTGTATGAAATGAATAATTATTTGATTTAATAAAAGACAGTGGCAAACATAAAAGTCTTCAGTCTTGGTTTAAAACAACTTAGAGTTTCGGTAGACCTGAAGTTTTCTGGGGGTGTGTTCCAGATATGTGGTACATAAAAACTGCTGCTTCTCCATGTTTAGTCTTGACTCTGGGTTCACAAAGCAGAGGCGTCCCTGTAGACTTGACAGGTCTGGATGCTTCCTGCTGTAGCATAAGGTCAGGAATGTATTTGGGCCTTAAACCATTCAGGTTGGTTTAAAAACCAACAGTAGTACTTTGAAGAGGGCCCTAGATGTAATGATTTAAAACAACTGTCTGTGTTTTCTGTATTGTTGACATATTTTAATACATTTCCAGAGAAAATTAAAACTTGTAATATTCAACTGCTTATTTCTTAAGAAATAAAAGATGTCAGCAGGACAATGTAAGTAAATAGTTGGGATCCATATTATAGCGTCACAAAATCTAAATGATAACAGATTCAGATGTAACACTGGTCACCTTCTTTTCATCATCCATTTCTGAGCATTTGAAAAATGTTAATGTAACAATGAGTTTTAGTTATCATTTTTGTGACTTCTGTGTTCCCAGTTGTGACATGCAAAAAGGATGCCATATTCGTGTACAGCAGACTTAGAGGTGATGCCCTCCTGCCATGTATCAACCCGGTTTCCACAGACTGCTCCTTGATCACCTGGACCTTCTACAAAGGCGGCCGGGTGCGGTACACCGAGGAGGTCACCAGGGGTCAGGTGAGGGCAGAGTCAGACAAGTCCAGCCGCATGTCCATCACATCCAACTGCTCACTCATCCTCCGTGAACTCATTGTCGACGACGCCGGTTCCTACGTCTGCGTGATGCATGGACAAGCCATCACTGATGTTTACCTCTCTCTCCTCACCATCACTTCACCCTCCACCATCACTGACCTGCAGCCTGGAGGAACCCTCACTCTGAGCTGTATCGTCTTCACTTACTATGATGTTGGGAGCTGCAAGTCATATTCCAGCATGTTCAACCTCAGCTGGGTGGCTGAGGACGGTTCTATGCTGCCCAAAGACACCAGGTTTTTAGTTCTTTGTCCTTTATCTGTCAATACTGACTGCTGCCTTTCAACTGTGTCATGGGAAAGTTACTTTTTTGAGGAAAAATAGTCTTTATTAACCAAAATGTTTATTAGTTTTAACAATAGAACTATTAAACATTATCTAAAAAAATAATTTCAATCAAAATCGTAACTTGTTATGAGTATTTATGCTTGTGCCATGTATATTTACATGCACAAAATAGTCCATCTTTTGCCCTTATTTTGGAGGAGACGATATTCCTGCTAGAGACAAATTTAAACTTGTGTGTCAGCTCCATGCAAAAATGACGTAGCATACATACGTGACCTATGCCATTGCAAGCATTTATACTTGTGCAGTAGTGTGTCTGTGTCACTCTGCAGTCACACCCCAAAAACACTTTTCAGCAGTGGGGTTTCTGTGAAGTGCTGTTGATTCAAAACACACGCCAAAACACGCATTAAACATGACTTAATAGAGACAATTTCAAACACAAGTACACAAATCGACTTTATGATAACTCACAGGATTCACAGACAAAGCACTTGTCTATCTGGACACATTTTCCCCACAAATACAGCATGCTAATGTTTTTAGCACAAGCCTATGTCATTTTACATTGTATAAATTAGCCTAGAGACTAGTGGAAATTTCCTTATAACCCAACTAACACTGGGATATCCCACAAGTCTTAATTGGAAAATGTTTAATTTGTATTAACACCTAATTTGGAATATTTAAACAGAATATGCTGTTTACATTACCTGCATCAAATTCAGAATATTGTCATGTTCAGAGTAATAGGAGAATATCCGCCATTGTCAACAATTCCCATGAAAATCGCCAAACAAAAAAGAAACAACTTGCTATCTCAACTGCAGTCTACTTAAATGTTAAGGCAGCCCACACACTTTTTTAACTGAACTTGAGTAGTATTTTTGTCACGATCCAAAACAAATTAACTTTCCTTGTCAAATAAACTTGATCTAAACTCTAAAAGTTGTTTAAAACATTGCAATATTATTACTCAAGTTTAGTTTGGTTAAATCTTAATGCAGCTTGAACACTAAGTTTTTAAGTTAAAACCAGTACTTACTTTTTATAGTGTCATTTTACAAAAC
Source organism: Epinephelus cyanopodus (assembly GCA_026686955.1). Taxonomy (NCBI): domain Eukaryota; kingdom Metazoa; phylum Chordata; class Actinopteri; order Perciformes; family Serranidae; genus Epinephelus; species Epinephelus cyanopodus. The sequence continues at coordinate 7,392,015 of CM048918.1, read as the reverse complement.
ACACACACACACACACACACACACACACACGCACACACAAAATAGTACAAAATAGTGCATTTTTGGGCACTATTTTAAGCAGTGGATTAATTCACATTTGGTGCTCTAGCCATTATTTGTAGCAGCAGGACCGTGTCTGTGGGATTGAGTCAAAATAAATTATGTTGTGTATGTTCATGCTAATGAAGGAACCTCATTGATGTGTTTTTAATAGTATTTCCCCTCTGCACAGGTATGCGCAGATTGCCCGCACTCGCTGTAACATCACTCTGGTCACAAAACTTGAGGGGGAAGACAACAACAGGAAGTGGAGGTGTCAGGTCAATGCAGCAGATAACAGCAGGGCAACATTTCTGGACTTCACATCTACATTTTTATTCCAACCTCCTTCCACTGCCCAGACTGTGATTCCTTCAGAAACCATCGACTGTCCAGTCCAGCTGCCCATCAGCCGCATCGTGCTCTGCGCCGCTCTGCCAGTCATGGTGTTAATTGTGGGATTCTTCACATGGAAAGGAGATCGTAAGAGGGCCAAACTAGCTGCAGCTGGCATCGAACTTCAGGAGATTAACTGACAGTTTGCCACTGTGTCTTTCCTTGGGTTATTCTTTGCTTTCAGCAGGATTTCTTTGCTGTATCTGTTTGATGGCCCTGTTCTTAAGCCCCAATCCCCATGGGTCCCAGACAATGAAGACGTGTGATACAATTCAGATTTTTACATTTTCCACATGAAGCTAAGCTAACATCAGTAGGCTACTTCATGTGTTTTGGCACTGTGTGGTGATTGTGTAATAATGTTGCAATGCCAGAACAGATTGCTTTTATATTTTATTTTTATTTTAAATTAAAAACCTGAAACAACTTTGAGTAATGGTTGAAATAAACCATAAACTATAAATACTTAAGGTAGGCAAAATTTGAATCATATTATTATTAGACAACAAACACTAGAGAGCTTAAAATGTTTCCATATGTTTATCATATACCACTTAGGAGTTTGGAAACAGAATGCTGCCACTAGGTGACAGCACCAAGCCATAAAGATCAGTGTTTTACTCCCTCTGCATTGCTGTGACTGCACTGTTATGATATGCTGCTGTATATTTGTAACAGCCCACATATTCAAGGTTGAACCAAGCAGCAGGTTCAACCTTGAATATGTTTGGCAGTTCACTGAATGGCCACTTGAGGCTGGCTCCAAGAGTGAGTAAATCTCCATAGTCCCCCAAGTTAAAGGGTAACACCACCTAAATTAAAAATTCCAATATGCTATTTCCATGTTCAGTCAATATTTGTAACCATGAGCTGCTCTGTCTAAAAGCCAGAAACTTGTGATGTCATTACATATAAAGTCTAGACAGATAGAGAGATAGATAGATGGATGGAAAAGTAGAAGGGGATAGGATTATATCATATAATTCAGTGTCTGTTTGGTTGGTTTATTTTTCTTTAATTATTATTAACACTACCATTTATGACCTTTTATACAACAGTTAGTTCCGACCGAGTAATTTGATTGGAGTGCTGATATAGAGTATAACATCACTGCTTGTGAGTTCCTGGGTGTGTGCTGCGTTGCCTGGCAACAGAGTGGGGGAACTGTTTTTTTTTCGTGGAGCCACACAACATACTTAAATAATTTATTTCATCACCTTTTGTTAACATTTCCTTACTCGGCATTGCTGTTGAAGCCTTTGTTGAACTGTTGTATAAAACCAACATCACATGAGAGCGAGTGATGTTGTACTGAATATCGTCACGGCTGTAATTGCCTTGTGCCTATGACTGAATCACAGCCATACAGATATACAGTCAACATCACTCCCTCTCGTGTGATATTGCTTAGAGGCGCCGTATGTAAGAATGTGGCCAAAATGGTTACTGCACTCAAATTCAATATCTATATCTATATCTATATATATATACATACATATGTATATATATATATATATATATATATATATATATATATATGTGTGTGTGTGTGTGTGTGTGTGTGTGTGTGTGTGTATGTATATATCAATAATTCAAATAGTCCGCCCCCCTCCCCTACAGATTTGAGGTTGCTGGAGACTGATTTGTTTGCAGTGTCCTTGATCTTTGGTTTTCCAGCGGACCGTTCGAGCAAGTCCAGCTTCTCTGCTGCTAACGCTGCTGTTGGGACACTGCTAAAAAAAAAATCAGTCGGGTCAATGACTCACCTGCACATGGGCTACAATGTATGATCGAAAATGAAAAAGAGTTGAAAGTATTCAAAATGTCCATCCCGTCTAGCTATGATGCTAGTTCGACAACTTTGGCTAAAGCTTTACCTGTTGAGGAGAAGAGAAGCCACTTTGACATCCAATTCGCAGGGCTCTCAAGTTTTGAAGTGAGTTCAGAGTGAGATTTTACCAGCGGCAGCGGGGATTTGGTTTAGGTGGGGATGGATGTCTGACAAATGATAATCTGGCCACTTTTTTAGGGAGCTGCGAGAAGCAGGAAAGTATGCTTGTTTGCCTCTTCCCTGACATCTTTGAAGGCAAATGCAATAATTACTATGCATTGTCTGGATAAAACACAATATAATATTTGTGTCACACACACACACACACACACACACACACACACACACACACACACACACACACTCTCTCTCTCTCTCTCTCTCTCTCTCTCTCTCTCTCACACACACACACACACACACACACACACACACACACACACACACCAGAGATGAAAATTAACTTTTTTTTGCTAATTTTAAAATCTATCTTCCACTACCAGCTTATTCAAGCATTGATGTGTAAATAACACCTAGAAAGATATTTTTCCTGTGTAAGTATCCCCCAATCAGTATTTCAGTAGACTAGTAGGCTACTAAATAGATTTGTGGAAACCGCACAGTAGCCAATATTAATTGGTTCAGATCTGACTGGAATAACCCACAGTAACTGCTACTAACTGCTAATTCGATCCCTGACGCACACACACACACACACCTACACACACACACACACACACACACACACACACACACACACACACACACACACACACACACACACACACAAACACTCTTCTCCGTCCTTACGAAACCGGCTTTTTCGGCGAGTGTCCGTCTTCTTCTGTAACCGCGCGAAATATCAAAATCTACCCGGATACAGCAACTCTACTTTTTGATTGGCTGTTCGGTAGATATGCTTTATGTGATTGGCTTGCGTGTGGCACGCAGCTTCTGAACTCTGGGGTGAGCTCGCTTGACTCCTACCTGCTCCACTCTCAAAGCGGAGCAACTTGGTGGACGTCACCGTGGTAATTTAAATGCGTGAGAAATACAACGTGTGGCGTGTGAGCGTGTGAACGGGTGGGAATGCGTGTGTCACACGCCAAATGCGTGAGACTTGAGAGCCCTGAATTCGCTTTCAGTCGTCTCCACCATTCAAAAGCATCTCCTATATAGACCCTCGCTTTGCCTCGAGTTTTGTCTTGGCGTTTTTGGGAATCATAACGAGGTCGTTTGGGTTTAGTCGCACCATCAGACATTGTAGCTCTGACACTCTACTGACTGCGTGACTGGTAGATGGCGGTGGGTGGCGCAACAGGCCAAAAGACAAATTCAAAACATAAACATGATTTGCAGACTGTAAACATTTTTTAAAAATGCGAATATTCGTAGTATTGTTGCCGGTGAGATTAGTATGTTATATGAACATTATTCCTTAGTTTCTGTGACATATTAGGATGATTTTACGACTATTTGCTTTAGATTTCTTACATATAGCTCCTTTAAATACACCCAATGATGTGAAGTAGCCCAGGGACAATATGCCATACACACTCCGGGTCAGTAGATGGCGCTGTATACCTTACAAATATCAGTTACAATATGACCACACGGAGAAGAGGAAGAAGACAGGAACCAGACACACAGCCGTGTACGGCAGGTCAGTTTCATAATGTGGGTCCACGGAGGTTTGATAAGATGCTGAAAGCCTGCTGACAGCCTTCACTACAGCTCACTGCTACAGTAAGCTTCACCTTATCGTTTGTGTCATACAGTCCTCAGCTGTCTGTTAGCTAACGACTGGCTCTTTATTTACGCAGTGTTTACCTCAGAGCCACCAGTGTGGAGCTGACATCAGCCTCCGAGAGCACATCAGTCAGCTTATAGTTAATGTTAGCTAACAGCTCGGGTCAGCTGAGGATAGAGAAAGGAAATGTCGCAGCCGCATTAAACATATTAAGATAACGTCATATCTGGAAATATGATTGGAAATAAATTGATGAAACGAAACATTAATATCAAATTAGATTAATGTTTGTGTCTGGTTAAAGTCTGGTTAAAGTGGCCCAGAGAGGGCTGTTTAGACAAACACACGACACTTTACTGAAGCTGAATCGAGCTCTGTAATATATGTAACACATAAAAATGACCTCTTCACTAGTTTGCATGTTGTGTATGGAAATTAGAAAAACAAAAAAACTGTTCTTATTTCTGTGTTGAATATAGAAATATTTCACCAATCCAAAATCTCACTGAATTTCTATTTTCAGCAGCAGCAGTTTAAGGAAGGAATGCTGCCTTTAGTTGGAGCTGAGCTGACACCAGTGCAGCTCTATCGACATCTCCTCAGGTGCTGCAGGAAGTTACCAACCCCAGCAATGCAGCAGCACTATCGACATGCCATAAGACAGGTGAGGTCATCACGCGCACCAGTTATTGGCAAACAAAATGTTCTTCAAATTAGGGATGCACGATAATATCGGCATGCCGTTGGTATAGGCCGATATTGGCTTTAAAATGAACTATTAGAATCGGCTAACATGCTTTTTCTTATTTTGCACGATGAATGAATATTACATACAATGAAAGCATTACATTTTATCCACTGTCTCCATCTGCTGGTGAGTCATCGCAATCAGAGTATACATGCATAATATGATGTTAATTCCACTACAGAGGAGACTTGATGTTCACTAAAATTAGGTGGGGGAAAAAAGTTGATATATCAATATCTGTATCGGTTATCGGTCAAATAAGTTGTTACATGTCAGCATACCGGATATTGACAAAAAAAATCCAATATCATGCATCACTAGTTGAAATAGTCTTGGACATTCTATTATGTAGAATTTAGCTTAGACACAACCCATTAATAAACCTCCAAACAAGTGACTGAGCTACTGATGATACATACACATTTTCAAGCTACAGTTTCTGAGCTGCCCATTAGCACTCTGATAACATACACGGTCCAGTATGTTTTAAAGTCAGTCCTACAGTCGATGCTATGATGTCTCAGTGGTTAATATTGTCACCTCACAGTAAAGAGGTCCTCAGGCATCTATCCACACCAAAACACATGCATGTTGTAGACATACAGTAGTCATTGTCCCTGACCAAGACTGATCAAAGATCCAGAGTTGTGGCTGCTATCACCTTCTCCCCTAGCCAAAACTAAGTAATTATTTGTAAAATGATGATTAATAGATCATTTTTAGGTAGCTATCAGATATCACCATGGATATTGTATGTTTAGTAATTAGCAATTGTGTGCTGGGTGCCACTCTGCAAAGTATAATGAGACTTTATAGTGGTCTCAACCATCGAGTTACAGATCGATTAGATTAGATTACAGTTGGATCTCATTTTTGTTGTTTTATCCATCTTCTGTATCAGTTACATTGTACTCCCCAAGACTGCACAAATGCTGCGCAGTAACTGCAGTAAGTCAAAGTTGAAATACAAAATTGGTCCCCTCTGTTTTCTCTTCCAAATAATTTTTGCTAAGCTGAGGGTTTGTTTACAAAGTGTCTAATAGCCTGACTACTTGTGTTTTTGACTTCTGTCTTTTATATTACCAGATCACTACTGATTACAATATTATTATTACTGATAGAGAGGCTAGCCAAATCTACAAATAAAGTCTCAAGCTGTAATAAATCAGAATTAGGGACTACGAATTATTTTCATCATCAGGGTGCGCGTGCCGTGGCCGTGCTGCTCTCGCCGGTTTTACACACAGGCTCGGCTCCTTTCAAAGACTCCTTGCGAAGCACTCCTCTAGGGTTTTTCGGACCTAACTGTATTGCGGAGTTTTGCACAGCAGCGACCGGATCTTTGCTCTCAAACCACAAAAAAATGTGGTGACACAACAGTCTCCTTCAGTACATTATTCTATGCTTTCTTTTGATTTTCACATTGGCTAGTCATCCTGTTTAATTTGTCTTCTGATTAAATCAGAACCGTTGAAACAAGTTGTAGGAAGCCTCTGCAAGTAATTGGTTGCTGGCAGACACTCTGTGCTGCAACAACATGGTTAATCAGCAGTGCCGTGCACTGTAGAGCCGATGTGCTGCTGGTTCTGCCGGCCTGAATAAAATATAATGTCTACTGTTGTGTACAGCCTTTATAGACTGAGCTGAGTAGTGATGCGCTGGTCGACCCGTAACCAACAGGAACCGCAAATGGACCTGTGGGTCGGGCAGCAGTGATCGCCTGTTAAATCGCTCTGTAAATGATATTTTAATATTATTATTAAAATCTATAAATCTATAATCTATTACTGTCATGGCATCTGAAGGTGCTGGTGCGTTGAGCAGGTGACAGTCCGCGGCCGTTTTCAAAACACACTTGTGTCACGCACTCCAAAAGAAACTTAATGAAACTTTAAACAATAATTTGTTGTACAAAACAGGGGAAACAAACATTGACAAAAACGGCTCCATAATTCATATTAAATTCAAAAGATAACGAAAAAACAGCTACAAGTTAGAGGGAATAGTGATAAAGTGATAAAACCTGCCATTGATCCACAGCCTCAGACGGATGCGCTCAAGCTGCCATGCGCACAAGCTCCGTTGGTAGGCGATACTATATTTTCACATTTTTAACATGCATGCAGTTTAAAAGTTTAGATTTTTATTGATAACCCACATTTACCAACAACAAAAAGACTACATTAAGCACCAAAAATATGTAACCAAAAAAAAAAAAAAAATAATAATAAAAAAAAAAAGTAAATAAAAAAAAAAAATATCGAATACCAAATTTTCATAACGAATACCTACCCATAGAAACAAATATTCGAATATCCAAATATTTGGGTACAGCCCTACACTCAATGCAGCATAGCTCATGAACAGAAGGGGAGACATTTGGTCAGATATTGACTGGAATCTGTGCTGACTGTAAAGATGATCTGTGCTGCTGGGGGGAATATGTGAGTGAAGGATCTGTGTTTTAGAATATGTAACCTCTTCACAGCAACATCCATATTTGAAGCATTGTAAGCTGTCATGGCTACATATGAGTTTGGACAGACGTGGATGTAAACTGTAACTGCAACTTGACTGGTTTGCAAGGTATAAAATCATGATATAGTAATTCTAGTGTTTTGATATTATTATGAACTACATAATGACCAACAACAATCATTCATACGTATTTTATGTGTCATCATCAATCCTGTTAAGTGCTGTTTTCTAAGATCGGAAAGATGAAGTAATTTTTGTCAAGTGCTCCTTCACTGTGAGATCTAAAAACATGAACACTTTATAATCGTCCTTTGCTTTTGGTTTCTAGGGTTACAACAGTCACTCAGATGAAGATGACCCAGAGAGGATACAAATGATAATCCAAAGGGCTATTGCAGATGCAGAGTGGATTCTTAACAAAGTAAGTTTGGAGGCCCTGTCAGATTAAAGTTGGTGTGCAAATAAAATACACACTGCTGTAATTAATTTTCTTTTTGATTCACAGTACACGAAGAAGGAGTGAAGTTCATACACCATGAATATGTCCTTCGATGATGCATTTTGCATTGCTGCACCAAACATGGGTCCCAGTGTGTGTCTGAGCCATGAGTGCTTATTGTTTTTATTATTGCAACAATGTGGGTGAACAGCCATGATGAAGCAACACCTGGGACTACACTTTATGAAATGACTACTCAGTTCACTCTGATGTTCACTGTCTATAAAAAGTGTAAATACTGTTCTTAGTTTGAAATGCGTTGACTATGTATAGGTTATTTTTCAATAAATTAATTCTCTATAATATAGATTTCTTTTCGTATTAACTGTGTACTGAACTTACAGTAAGAGTGAGATGTTAAACAGACTTAAAGAGTTTTTTAGATCCCCACACTTCAGAACAACAAGCAGATCTATAGAGGGTAAACTGAAGCATTGGTTAAGACTATTTCAGAAGGTCAAAGGTCAGTACGCCACTCAGGAGCCAGGAGACAGAAAAGGGCCCAATCCAACACATTTTCATTCCCAACTCGTCAAATGTGGACGCTTGGTCAGTGGCCCCACACGTCAAACTATGATGCTCCGGTAGCCCTTTAGCATCAGTTTTGGATGCTCAGGGATGGCTTGTCAGTTTGTGCTCATAACGTTCGTTGTCTTTTCTGAATTAACTTCCTTCTTCATAGGAAATGTATAGTCCACTCATTCGATGCATGCAGTCTCTTCTCAAAATAAACTTAGAACATTGGTAAAAACTTGCTTTTTTAGGTTTACTTGCTGAGGTTTAGGCAACAAAAGCACATGGATAGGTTTAGAAACAACAATATGGTTTGGCTTAAAATGAGTACATTTGTTACTAACGTAATGTGAGGTCACAGGATGTATGTCATGAGCACAGTATGCCACACATTCTGGCACCACATTTCTATGAACTCCACTGACTTTTGGTTCACAAAGGAAACGAGTAGTTTGACCCATCCACGTGTCCCAAATGTCCACACTCATGCACTCACTGACGTAGAGGCGCCATCCTGCACAGTGCATAAGGGTTTAGAGCTGTAACACTGTCAAATCATCACATGGATGAGGGCTCTCCAGATGTTTCAAGCCTTTTATGCACAGATTAACTAAGTCTGCATTTCTGCAGACTTTGCTGAAAGGAATTACCCACAATTTAATATTGTTTATTAAAACACTGGGTTAGTGGGGGCAGCCCTTCAGTATTTGAAAGAGAAAGGATAAATGAGGGCTGGCACATGGGGTTCAGCCTAGTATAGTAAATTTACACATACACTAGATTAACATCATGGATTGAAGATAGGTTCATAAAAACACAAAATCCATGCAAACAGGCGATAATACAGCAGTCCCTTAGATGCAGATACATTGTTAGTGGTAAATAGCACGATCAAAGGGGAGAGGAGCTGATAGACCAAGTTTCAGAACAGAAAAATTCAACATAGAACATGAAAAAAATACTCCATCTGCTTAAGACGATAATGTGATATGACTAAAAAAGTTATGGTACTGACATATAATTTTGTAAACAATGGACTTGGTATAAAGTTTAGCTATTCTCAGCAAAACCTTCATATAAGATGCATAACAACTAGTTTTCAGTCCATGACAGAACATTGTGTGCCTATGTGTGCACAAGGACCAACAGTGTAAAAATATGTGGATATTAAATCATTTTCTTGAAACAAAACACAAAGCACAAAGTTAAAACCTGCTGATCCACCCCTCCAACGTCTTGACAGCAAAAATGACACATTTTATTGTGCAATATAATACAGTATTTATTCAAGTATAACCGTTTGTCATCTTAATTAGTACATGAAAGACTTTGACACATAACAGATAGAAAGAAGAAGAAAGGACAGTATATTCTTCATGTGCTGTGCCCACAGACTGGTTGTACCAGAAGAATTAAATAAAAGCAAAAATAACACACATCATCAAATTAGGATCAGCTCCTATCTTTTCAAATCTAAATGTATATACAGATGCATGCACATGCAGTATTTCAAGTGATACAAAAAGTAATAAAACTAGATATACAGAGTAATTTTTCAGTATAAATAGTATAAATAATATTCCTTTGTATAAATAGCTCCATCTTCATTAATGTTGTTCTGAGATGTTGAGACATTTGGTGTGAGCAGAACGTAATGTTCCAAACATATTCAAGCGTACAACACTGTAGATCCCCACGCCTGCTGACTACGGTGGGAACACATACAGTTGGCAGCTGGCTGTTATTTCACACACACAAGCATGTCAGAAATGAGGTGGTCAGAGGAGGTGGAGATGTTCGAGGATGATGAAGTTGGAGCTTTGGGATTGCTTCAGAAAAACAGTTGCAGCAGAGTAATTCTCTAAGGTGGGCATCGCCCAGAGAAGGCTGGACAGGCACTCTGGAAACACGGCTGTGCAGAAGTCGTACATTTGTCTGCTGTCTCAGTCGCATCCTCACTTCTGCAGAATGAACTGGTCGATAAACTCGTTCTGCTCTGACTCCACTTTGGACAAGGCTTCGTACTCAATACGATATCTGGAACAAGGAATCAGCAGAAAACTAACTGTAAGCCAATAAATGCAATAAGGCAAAAATAGCAGTCCATTACTTGCATGAAATATTGTTAGAAATATCTCTGTAGTTGACACCAGGATACAGTAAACACTGATGCGCCTGCTAAAGACATTGGTTTTTTTAACTAACTAAGTAATATTGACAGCTGAAAAAGTCTCTGGATGATATCATCACTGCTTAAAATATGGATTTTTAACATTAAAGCCATAAGAGACGTGGAGACTTTTCTCAATTACTATTGATTTGCTGTTCCACATGACTTTATACACCAGAGGCAGCAATGTAAAACAGTCTACAGCAAATGACTATATATACATAAGTGGTTCCCAAACTTTTGAAATAATGTACCCCATTTGAAATATTTTTCAGTGGTGTACACCCAGACCAGCACAAGACATTTTGGGTAGGGGGAAAAAGAGAAAGAAAGCCTATATAAAGAGATCCAACACAGCGCTATGCGATCAGTGTCTGACTAAACCACAAATTTGTACCTGGAAAAACACTGAACTGCTACAGTACAAATGCTGAGAATTCATCACTATATTTATGGCAAATCATTTTTTGTCATCATACAGTAACACTAAGACAGAATAGTATTTCAGAATCAGAATCTTTATTGTCATTGTACAAGTACAACGAAATCATATATATATATATATATATATATATATATATATTGTAGAATGCAATTGCAGATATATGTTTTTTGTGAGATATTAATTTCTGTTTCTTTTCTTTTTTTTGTTGAGCTACTTCACAGTGTTTTTACATATCCCCTGGCAACTGTAGAAGCACCTTGTGGGGTAGAAGTACCCCTCATTGGAAATCACTGGCATATGCTACATAAGAATGATAGCTCATGTACAGGCAGGCTTCCTACAGCTTAAGGCAAGTTAGATTTAAGCCTTTTCTTCGAATTTTTAAATGCCACTTGGAAATTCAAACCACTTTTACAATAACCGTAACTGACAAAAAAACATTGAGCTGACATCAATTCCTTGGGGTTAGGGACAATTTTGCCTAAATGTTGTAGAGATGTAGAAAACATGACTGTCCATTTGGTGTTTCTAACTATGCATGTGGAATTCCACTACCTTGACTCCCATCATGCAGAGTTTGAAAAAACTCTTTACATTAAAATACATCATTCCTTGTATGTTGCAAAATCTTGATTAATGAGGCCATTTTTGATGAATTTGACCCTCTCCGTATTGTCAAGGGTCCAGTGACAGCTAGCTAGCAAACTGTGGATGAAATATATATATTTTTAAATGTGCGGATCAGTGTACCTCAGGGATTTACACCTCTACACTACATAGCAGTATTTGTTAAAACCTTAACTTGTTTTTTTTTCTCATATCCACACCCCACATCCACTCAGTGTCTTGCCCAAGGAAATTTTGACAAGTGCTGAGGATCTAACTGCCAACACTGTTATTAGTGAACTACCTTCTGAGCTACAGCCCCCATGATGACCTGTAGGAGGACCCCCATCACCTGACAATCAAACAGTGACAGATGGTGTTGCAGGTACTGTGGTAAGAGCTCTTGTGGAAATTAGTGGATGTAAAACAGACATATATCAGGTGGGGCAACATTTAAACATGAACACCTTAAACCACTAGGGGTTATACAGCCATAATTCAGGCCAAACTTTTCATTTACAGCTTTTAACTGTTTTTAAGACAGTATACTACAACTGCTGCTGGTACATGTGGGATATTGATTACCTGCTGCAAAAGCCATTTATTCATTTTTGAGAGAAATTAACTATTTTGTGTGCTGAATTATGTGGATGGGAAACCATGACCTGTCCCGCACACACCAGCTCTGTGTTGGTTGGGTTATGGAGACCACCCGTGCACTGCTTACCTCTCAAGTTGCATCTTCTTTTCAGCTATGAGAGCCTGAAGCTGCTGCTGTTGAGCCTCTCTTTGTTTTGCCACTGACTTCAGCAGGTTTCTGGCTCCTATTGCCTAAAGGAGAAGAACACAGGGTTATTATTCAAGTGTTGCTCCCATGATCAAACAGAAGCACATACTGTATAGTATAAGCTACATGAGACAACTAGTGTGTTTAAGGAGAGTTTAACCGACTTTGGGAATTTCAAAGCTTTGGCATACGAGTTCTACATCTTCTGCAATAGCCAATTAAAAGCAGCTTTAAATGTTAAGCTTACCTTCATCTTTTCCGTCTCTGCTTCTTTTGCCAATTCATCCACCAGCTCGATTAGACCTCCCACTATCTTCTGAAACTGGCTGATTTCTGCAAAAATACAAGACATATTTGTATATCTTGTAGGACCCGTTGATGTTGGAGGGGACACCAGGCACATCTTAATAGACAAATTATTCAGTGCTTACTGTCCACAAATTCTTTACATTCTTCCTTTAGCTCTGAGGTCTTCTGGCTGACATCAGGCTCCAGTACCCGGAGCTTGTTGAGTTCATCAAAATAAAAGCCTGCCTCGGCTAATGGGTCTTTAGCCATGGCCACAAGGCCTGTGACAAAGGAAAGACAAAGAATGAGGGGTGAAGAATGGGACAGCAGAGGAAACAAACACAACTTAAAACTAGCTTGGACTTGTAAGGCATCTATGGAGCCATCTCTTACATGATATATTTTGAGATAAAGCAAGAGCTGTCTGTTAGATAACTTTAGTGTTACACTGAAATCAATAGGCTTTATGGCTTGATAACATAATGCTGACAAGTGGCTTGCTACCTGACTATCACACAGTGGGAATATTTGTTTTGCTGACAGCGTGTCTCTGTCTCCAGGCAGCTGGCCTCCAGCAACGTTAACATTCGGTATGCTAAACAAACATTTTGTTGAACTATGACCTTCAATCAGAGTCCACCATATGGCAAGACGACCCAAAACCTTTAAGAGCGCAGCTTTACTCAGTAAAGCTTTGTGCTAAATATACGAGTTAAATACATAGCTATAATGTTGGATTACGTCACATGCATCATCGTTAACGTTATCTGGTTTAACCCCTACGTTAGCTTAACGTCACCGTGATCATATGTGTAAGTTTGACTTTGCTTTGACTTAACAATAGTAATACAAGTCTCTAAAGGTGGAAAGAATATCAAATAACTAAAACGGTTCAGATACATTGAGTGTTTTCCCTTGTGGAAATTCATGCCTGCCCTGACTTTACCTAACCTACAATTAGTTAACGTACATTAACTCAAGCTAGTTAACGTTAGCTACATTTTGTTAGCTTCAGCCTGCACACAAAAGCTAATAGGAAAACGAATTTAAACACACACTGTCCATGTTAATGCATATTAAGTTCCTTGGAGAGCTAACGTTACGTTAAACCGTATCTAGCTACGTTATGGACAGAAAACAATGTATTTACCTGTTAACGCCGCTATGGCCGTTAGCTCAGATGGCTGTGTGTTGTGTGACTATGTGGCAGAGCGAGTCAGCCTGAAGCTCCTCCTCCTCCCGCTGCCAGGGAAACCAGATGCTGCTGCTTGTGTGTGTGTGTGTGTGTGTGTGTGTGTGTGTGTGTGTGTGTGTGTGTGTGTGTGTGTGTGTGTGTGTGTTCCTGGCTGATGCTCTGTGATTATCTCCCAGACCACAGGCAAACTTGCAATTAAATGTATTTTACTGTCAAACGCTCAAACGACTAAAGAGACGGGCTATCGTAAGTCTTCTCAGCTGACATTGAGAAACTTTTACTTTGTATATAAAGCGGAAATGAGATCAATTACCGTAATGTGGACAGTATAACGACTGCATAAAACCGACGAAGCCAAATGTCCAATGTCTTGAATAGAGCTGCAGAGATGTTCACTCTGCTTGGGCTTCATCTGATGTATGGAAGCATGAAAGACAGCGTAAATTAATTCAGTTATAAATATGTCAGATCTTGTATGGTGAAAGCATCCGTGTTGCCTTATTCTTTTCAAAAGTCTACCATACCTGTTAATTCATATGATTTAAGCTGTAAACTGGGTCCTAATATGCTAATGTCCATCTTGAAGTAGCCTATTTGTTGTCAACAGCTCTTAGCCTGTTTAGTTGTGTTTTTTATAGTATTGTTCTTTAATCATTCCTGATTTTTCCATTTTGTTTATTTTGTTTTGGTAATCTGGGTACATTTTACTGGTAAAACCTGTAAAAAGTCTCTTTACATCAGTCCAGGTTCCAGATTGGAGGAGGGTCCCTGGTTTTACTCCAGCAGAGCCAGCAACCTTATCCAAATAACTAATTCAACCTGCTTCCTGAAACAAACCTAAATCCTGACTGTATGCAGCAAATCAAATGATGGCTTTACAACTTAATTACATACATATGCTCAAACAGCTAGAGCCAGCTAGAACCTACTACTAACCTAAAAGCCTATGCTGCCTATTGGAGGAAGCTTGGGAGCAAAAGGATAGCCTACCTACCTGTGTTAGGTGCTATAAGTAAATGCATTATGTTTTACAAAGTAATCCATGATTACCTCAACATCCAATTGTCAAAATTAAATGGGAATCTAACCTACATGAATATGCCATGTTTTAGGTATAAGCTGCAGGGGATGGATTAAAGCCATAATAATAGCAGAATGGATGAAACTACCAAGTACCCACTTTGCCAGTAAATTATATATTTTTATAGTGTGAAAACACACAGTAAAACATGTAAATATCTGTCAGACATAATCCAAGCAGACTGTATACAAATACTGTTATATCCACTTACTTCATATAGGCTATATAAAGCAACCTGTTACATTACTGTTTTTATATCACAGAAACAAAAATATAATATAAAAAAGATTTGCTTTCACCACAGTATTCTATCAGAAAGTCCCTGCCTTTTTTGACGAGGGTAACATTTCAGTTTTATAGTTGGCTATTGACAGTAAAAACAAAAAAGTAGTCCATGACCTACATAGGCTTTTACAAAGCTTTGTTAGATAGTGATCTTGGCAAAGTGTTACTTCTGGTTAAACATAAAAATCAGCTACATTTTGATATGAGAGTTAAAAGTCTGTGATGAGTGATTGTAGCTGGCTAATATAATTTTATCACAGAGTTGTTTCAAATGTTAGCAGTGTTGGTTAACTCACTGATTTTGGGGTTGGTTACTGTAATTTTTTTAAACATTAAAACTATTTTTAAAGGTAAGAAACAATATTTACGTATTTTTTTAATTATTCTGAAAAGTAAATGGCAAAAGTAATTAGACATTCCTACTCATAAATTGCACAAAATGTTTGGTTTTAAAAACACACTGATATTAACATTCTTGTTTTCTGGTTCTTATTTGAATTAAATGTTCAAAATGTTTCTTTTCATTGCATCAATTTTCTTTTTTTTGGTAACTATAGCAGTTTAACATTGTGCCAACTAGGCCCATAACAAGCACCAACCAGCCCCAGCCCGCACAAATGCACAACATGACTTTTATTGCTGAGACCTTAACCTCTCATTTGTCAGAATATGTTAACATAAATTATACCAGAGAAATACTACAGTGAGTGAAAACTGTGCCAACCAACTATGGAATCAAATTTGTTTCCATAACCAACCCCAGTGTCCCCTACTCAAAAGTTTATGTTCATCTTGTTTAGCTTCATTGTCCTTGTTCTGACATGTATGACTATTCTGTGTATGTACAACGAAAGCTACAGAAAACAGTCAGTCAGAAAAGAGATGTGCGCACATGGCCAATAATGCCGACTGTAATCCTGTTTCAGAAAATGTGTCGCAATGCATATTACTGACTGCGGGGGGCAGCATTATGCCCTGCAAGGCACAGACTGCTGTAAACTCCATAGAAGAAGAAAGCGGAGGGGAGAGTAACTTCACATACTTTTCTCCAACACAAATGTCGAAGCTGAACCTGATGTAGATTTCCATCTCGCGGAGATAAAGGCCAGGTTAACTAGCCACACAGTGTGCGTTTATCCGACAACACGAACAGAAGGCAGTCAGGCAGGTGAGTAAGACAAGCTTCGTTACGTGTTGCTCACTGCTGGATGAAGCCAGGGAACATAACGTCACGTACTCCATTGAAAAATCTGGTGATTTAATGTGACTTTGTTTCGTAGAACAAACACATCTGGAGAATTTAGAGCCTTTTGCGAATGTAACTTTACGTTGTGAGTAATTCGGGCTGTGTTCAGTCCAGAAACTAACCTCATAATAGATTAAAAAAATCTACTTTCAACTTTTAGGATTGGCTAGTTTGTCTGGCTGTCCCGTATTCGCATAAAGTTTGCCCACCCTGTCCAACATTAGCTAACATTAGCAAAACACACCCACGTAGGAAGTAGCGGTGACAGAGTGACGCAAAGCGAATTAACGGGACAATGTTTTTGTTTTAATAAAGTATGAGTGATGGAGTGTTGACCAGAAGACTGTATTTTTCATACACATTAACGTTACTGTAACAGCCCACACTATGATAGGGCCTTTGCTGACGAATAGAAAGTATTAAAAGGGGCACATATTAAATGGAGTTCGGTCCATAACATTTCTGTATATGTCCAGCGGAGGTAACCCTCAGCTTGGTGTTAAATAACACCATCATTTGCCAAGTAACGACATGTTTATAAGTCAAAGCTAGGTTACAGTTAGCCATTGCTCACTTAGCTTAGCCTTGACAGCTCTCTGTTAGTAGATGATTTGGCGATATGGGAGTTAAACACCAGTTTGCCAAATAACTTTTAACAGCTAGCAGACAACTACTTGAAGTTAGTATTAATTTGCTAGCACCGCTACACCTCAGACAATAGAACCATTCAAACCTTTAATATGGTGCATAACGCTGTCACAATACTCTGTTCAACTGAACCAGCTTCTCTTTATGGGGACCACCACTACAGGAACAGACTGGATATCAGCAGCTAATAATAGCTAATTTAAAGAAAAGTAAGCTGCCTTCCGTAATATTTGTAGTTTATTTTACATTTTAATGCAGTATTTTTTTTCATCACAGTATTACTTACTTACACAAGTAGAGAATATGAGTTAACACCCACACTGAGCGCGTTTACATGCACATTAATAAACTGATCATTATCTGATTTCTGGAGTTACCTGACTATTCAAGTGGTCTTGTAACCAGCATAATCTGATAGGCTTCATCAGATAAAAGCCATTATCTGATTATGAGAAATCAGATAAACACATTTAGCTTTTTTCCCCAATAGTCAGATTATTTGGTGCATTTATACCGTTTAATCTGGTTTCTTTCAGGTTTTGCTATTTTATACTCCCACTCCACTACATTTTAGAGGGAAATATTGTACTTTCTACTCCACTACGTTAATCTGACAGCTTTTGTTTCCTTTCAGATAAAGATTTTACATAAAATAATATATTTTTCTATTTGCAGTGTTTAAATTGTCACTTTTATTTTATCTTACTTATATGTTATGCACTTTATGTGACAAGTTTATATACCATATACTTGTATATTGCACTTTGCAGTACTTTTACTCTGAATCTACCCAAAGTATGTAAAATTGGCTCCACACTGATAAACTACACATTAGAATGCTCTCACATATATTTGTTGATGATAAAAACAAACAGTACTGTAAGAATATAAGATGTCAGCATGTTGAGTGCTTTATTTTGCAAATATATGACTTGCATACTTTTTGAGGTTTTTCAAGGATATGGGTACCTACTGTAACAGAAAGTTGAGTTTTATGTCATGTACATGGGGAGAAATTCAACTGAAGGACTGAATCATGTAAACCAGGTTTTTCTGATTGATCAGATTATTGAAGTGCACGTAAACCCGTCAAATTGGATTATTACCATTACCTGATTATTCCCAGTTATCTGATTATTGTGCACATGTAACCGTGCTCACTGATGGGCTCATGTCGTAAAACAGCTTTGCCACTGTCTTCAAACATAAAGTAGTCTAGTGAAAATTAAGATTATTAGAAGTTGTTACACATAATATCCAGTGACATTACGTGACAAATATCCTATGGCTGAGCAGCATTAGAGTGTATTTATACTGTGTGTTTTGATATAGGCTTTTATAAGAGTTTCACCATACATTAGTGTACACATTTATTCATTCAGTTTGTAACCCTTTATCCTGTCATGGTTCGCAAGGGGGCTGGAACCTGTAGTTAAGTGTAGCCTATGACAAAAAAAGAGACATTTTCTGAGTATGACATCTTTTATTGTTGTTGTTTAAGACAACAGTAGCTTATTGGTGTTTTTGTTAGTGCTCAGGATAAGCCACTGTCAACTTCACACTTCAAATCATATGGCTGTTTTATGTGTACATTTGCTTGACAAATTTCTCTTTCTCACTTTTATTTCCTTCATTACAGTTGGCTACCTGTTATTAGTGGTGGGGGAAAATGGATCCAGCATAATATCGCAATATTTTTGTGTGGCAATGTCGTATCATGGGTGGCATGGTGATGCAGTGGTTAACATTGTTACCCCACAGCAAGGTTCGAACCCAGGATTTGATGCTTTATGTTACTAAGTGTACGCTCGAGTAGGATCTATCATAAAATAGAATTAATATTGAACTGCGCAATTGGTAATCAATTGGTGACTCTAAATTGGCCGTAGGTGTGAATGTGAGCATGAATGGCTGTCTGTCTCAGTGTGTCAGCCCTGTGATAGTCTGGTGAAAAAAGGTAATAAACAATAAACACAATAATCACAATACTTAGTACATCGCAACATGTTTAAAATGTCAATAATTTTGTATTGTGACTGACGTATCGTGATATTTTCGTATTGTGGGGCCTCTGGTAATTCAAACCCCTACCTGTTACTGCAGTGTAACTTTAATTCTATCATAGCTCATTTAATTTTATGCAATTTTGAATGTCCTTCAGTTTTATCATTTAAGGGTGCAAATAAACTAAGTACTTTTAATTAGTATTAGAGTTAATATGTGTATTATGTCATGTGGGTATTCGCTTTAATTTAAAACAAAGGGACTTTCCTGGATTTGCTGTTATACTGAGATAATAGCCATAACAATCTAGGTAGATTTTTATTAATGCGCATGTACTATAGTACTGGAATATGACAAAATATATCTAAATTTTTTAACATATGGTTGTTATGATTGAATAAACTTAGAGATTGTCTTTAATAATTAGGTGTATGAATTTCCCTGTGGTGTAGTCTGTCTACTATGGGAAGGAGAAAGGCAGCTTCCACTCTGTATTGTGAAACATGCCGTCGGCCACTGGTTGTCCTGCTTTACCAGCATTTGTTACCATTTACTTTCCTTGTACAGCCTTATTCATGCTCTGTATTTTGCCAGGAATGATCTGGAGCAGTGAGAGGTTGTGGCGGCCTCATCAGTAGCTGTCACCACGGCGGGGGACCTACGGACCTCCGTCTGCAGGGTGGTCATCTACCTCCAAAGGGACATGTCCGGGGACAGCTGCCTGCCCCACCATCACGCCCAGACCCACCCCAACCCCTCAACCCCTTCTCTGGCCTGTCCCAAGACCAAGACCTGCAGTTATCGAGGAGCGGTGGGGCTTGGCAACAAGTATGTCCGGATCAATGTTGGTGGGAACCTGTTTTACACCACACTTCAAGTGCTGACCAAGCAGAACTCCATGCTGAAAGCCATGTTCAGTGGAAAGAAGGAAGTATTCACTGATAAAGAGGGTAAGCCATCTCTGAATTGCAGACACAGATAACTGCCATAAACACTGACTGAAATCTATTTTATGCTGTTAAATTTCCGCAACACATAAAACTAGCGTTGACATTTTAATGTTCTATGTGCAAGGCATTGCTGGTTAAAAGTCAACACAGCAATGTTGTGTTGATTTTGAGCTAGCTATGACTTAATATATAAATGCTGTTATAAGACATACAACTCCTCTGATACATTTATGGCATATTTTGGGGGAATTAGATCATAGATGTCTTATACGCTGCTACTATAAACCACACTTGCTGCTCATTGTGATCACAGCAGGTCTAGCTGAGAGTGGATGAACTAATTTTACTGAAATAACAATAAAAAAAGTCTCATATGATTTGACCATCATTGCCTCTCAAGGACACAGAGTTAGCTGTAATGTTGGGCTCGCATTCTGGAAACTGTAATCTTGCCACAGTAATGTGCACCAGTGGCTTAGATGTGCATATTCTCAACCTGGTCTATTGTTTCTGCTCAGGTTGGATCCTGATCGACCGTAGTGGGAAACACTTTGGCAGCATTCTGTGCTTCCTACGTGATGGCACAGTCACCTTACCTAAAGGGCGGCAGGCTGTCCAGGAGCTGCTCGCCGAGGCAAAGTATTACCTCGTCCAGGACCTAGTGGAGCTTTGTCAAAACACCCTGCAGGTCAGTCACGCCAACACTGACAGATATTTGAAACATGGAGAAAAGAGGATGTAGTTTGAAGCCTCTGGAAAGTTTGTATCAGCAGAGGAGTTCAGGTTAGACATTTATTATCTCTGCATAATACAAAATGTACCAAGCCACTGACACTGACTGGGCTTGGTATGTAGAAATTTGAAGGTGGCAGCACCTTCTGAAACCAGGTATTGTGTAAAAAAATGAATTTATCAAAGTTTAAACTTCATATCTACATATTTTAGTAAACTTACATTTTCCTCTATGTTTAGATAATCAGTTATTGACATTTGTGAATCAATGAAGAATTGTCCACATCCACATTGTGATCCATCTAAGAATTGAGTTTTTCCTCCCACCCCTAATGATAACTATAAATAACCCTGGTTCTATGAAGCCATTGGTGGCACTTTCATAAATCAGTGACTATGACTGCTATCGGGCAGTGTTGTGTTTACAGGATTCTAGCATCATTATCAGGTATTTCATGCACTGGATGGAACCTTTATTTCAGTAGACATTTTCAGTTGTCATAGCAGGAAAAACACAGGTTAAACTTCTGACCTTAACCATGGCTCAGTTCCTTTAAGTGTCCCAGTAAGCTATTCCAGCGAGCCAGCATGCACTGTAACAAGGCCTCTGCTAAGTGGAATGCAGATATCATAAATGTTGTTAATGAAATGTTGCTATGGCGATGCTGTTTTGTTGGTCGGACGGTCCACCGCTTTGGTGGGAGAAATGTTTGGTTCCCCGAAAATTTGTTCAATATAAATCTGGCAAAAAATGTAATTTTTCCAATATATTGGTCTATAACCAAAATGTATGACATTCCCATCAGCTTCAGCTTTACGTTGTAGTGCTAAATGTCAAATGTTAGCACGCTAACCTGCTATGGGAAGACTGTGACCATGGTAAACACTATATCTGCTAAACATCAGCATGTAAGCATTGTCCTTGTGAGCATGTTAGCATGCCAATGTTTGCATTCAGATCAAATTGTGCTAACATGGCTTGAGCTATCTTTAAATTGTTGTAGTTTATTTATCAAAAATGCTCTATCTACCTCTCTCTATATCTGTCTGTCCGTCTGTTTATCTATAGATATCAAGATATTAAATGCCATATCCTCTCGGAGCACATTATCCAAATTGTTCACTTATACTTGCTTCTGACTTCCTTTGGCTATGTCACATCAGGCGATGATGGAGTCATAAAATCGTGCCGTGACATGACTTGGCCGACAGACATGACAGACTACATGATGATCCACACCTTTTATCCCTGGTCGTCTTTCACTACGTGTGTGATGTCATCATGTTATTCTTGTCCTATTTGTATTACTTTTACTTTGATTTCAGTCACTGTGTCTGTTCATGTGCCAGCTGAAATGTTGTAGTAACGTAAAAAGTGCCACCAGATGGCAGGAGCTGCATTTGAAGTACTGTACGCAAACATGCAAGTCACTGAATCCTCCACAACAAGTTCATGCAAATGTTTCACAATAAAAGCCTATTTAGAAAATAAAGACATTCTCTCAACCAAAGTTATAATGGGCTTTTAATTTGAAACAAAAACAGGAAGGGTTGTGTTTGAAATGAAGGCGCGATACATTAACTTTATCAAGGCAAAAGAGAGTGGATAAAAAATAGAATACAAAAACACAGAGGGAATAATAAACAAAGATCTGTTTATAATGAAGTCTGTTTCAAATTAAGCTGGTACCCTCTGCAGTTGTGGTGAGTATAAGCCACTATTTTTTAAATTTTCTTACTTTATGTCCGTCTGCATTATGAAGAAGTAACATTGTTTACTAGCTTGATGCTAATGGCAGTACTCACCACCATAATTTTTCCCTTTTTACTCTGTGTGGTAACATCCCTAGAGGACATATCGTAAAGGCTTTGGTGTTGTCATATAGTTGTCCACAGCAGCAGGTGGCCCTGTGCCCCTATTTGTCAAAGTGACGGCTGTGACGGGAGAAATCGTGAATGATGAAAATCAAATGCTTGGTTCATATGACACAATATTAGCCTGATTCTAGCCGAACGCAGCAACGTACAGTGTCGGCATGGATCGTGAAGGACAAAGTGTGTCGTAGTAGATGGCAACAGCCGCTAAGCTTAGAATTCAATAACTTGCTGCCTTGCAATCTGTCCCCCAGGAAAACAAAAGATGTGTAAACCTTGGAAACCCAGCAGACATTCCTGTGAACATCTGTCAGTATGATGCATACCCGCTGACACTTGTCTTCCACAGATGGTGCAGCAAACTGTATTGCCACCATAGCCCAGAGGCATGAATACACACTGTGGTCCCCAGCAAATCAGATCTGCGCACCTGAGTGCCTCTGTTGTAGAGCTGAATAGAACTCAGATAAAACATACAGCTATGACCAAGCCCTGAGAACCATGAACTATAAACTGAAGGAACTGTAATTCCTGGTTCACACTACACCATATCAGTCTGATTCTAGCCTGATGCAGCGGCGTACGGTGTCAGCATGGATCGTGAACGACAAAGAGTGTCATACATGATAATCCATCGTTTCATCTCGTGTAGTGTGTCATAGTAGATGACAACCGACGCCACATCTGGGACGCCTCACAACGTTCCAAAAGAAAGTCCAGCATGTTTGATTTTCTTTTTCCCATTTGCCTTGATGAAGTTAATGCAACCTGCTGTGATTTTAATCTCAACACCTCCTGTATCTGTATAAAAATAAAAGCCCGTTATAACTTTGGTTGAGAGAATCCCTTAATTTTCTAAATAGGCTTTTACTGTGAAACATTTGCAGGAACTTGTTGTGGAGGATTCAGTGACTTACATGTTTGCGTATGGTACTTCAAATGCAGCTCCTGCCACCCGGTGGCACTTTTTTACGTTACTACAACCTTTCAGCTGGCACATGAACAGACACAGTGACTGAAATAATAGTAATAAATAATAGTCATAATAATAAAAACAGGACAGGAATAACCTGATGACATCACACACGTTGTGAAAAACGACCGGGGATGATTGGTGTGGACCATCATGTAGTGTGTCATGTCTGTTGCCGAGTCACGGCGCGATTTTATACTCTACAATAGCTTAATGACATAGTGACTGTTGGAACGGACAGAAATGTTGTGTAGTGTGAACCGGGCAAAACATGCTGGACTTTCTGTTGGAATGTTGTGAGGTGTCCCAGATGTGGCGTTGGTTGTTGTCTACAATGACACACTACACGAGATGAAACGATGGATCATTGTGTATGAGACCACTATGTCGTTCACGATCCACACCGACACCGTATGTCACTGTGTTGGGCTAGAATCTGGCTTATATGGTGTAGTGTGAACCAGGCATTACAGTTTCTTCAGTCTATAGTTCATGGTTCTCAGGGCTTGGCCATGGCTGTATGTTTTATCTGAGTTCTATTCAGCTCTACAACAGAGGCACTCAGGTGCGCAGATCTGATTTGCTGGGGACCACAGTGTGTATTCATGCCTCTGGGCTATGGTGGCAATACAGTTTGCTGCACCATCTGTGGAAGACAAGTGTCAGCGGGTATGCATCATACTGACAGATGTTCACAGGAATGTCTGCTGGGTTTCCAAGGTTTACACATCTTTTGTTTTCCTGGGGGACAGATTGCAAGACAGCAAGTCATTGAATTCTAAGCTTAGCGGCTGTCATTCATTCATCATCATGTCTGGAGTTTATGAATGAACAGCACAAACATGCCTCCTGAGAGCCATTACATACTCTTTGTAAGCAGCATCCAGAGCAAAGAACTGTGTCAGGTGTTTCTTCTTCTTCTTCTTATTTCTCTTGTGTAGCACACAATGTATCAACACACTGCCAACACCTTGAACCATGTTATGCATGTCTTATGCTAGATGAACAATGCAATTAAATAAGCAGCTGCCACTGCAAAAGCCTCCTCCCCTGTTTACAGCTGTGTTTAGTACCTTATCACCAAGGAATGCTGTAAGGAATGCTGCAGAAATTCACAGAGTTAAGGGTAGCTTTACAATTTCAGTGTCAGTTTCAACTGTTTTCAGTTCATGAAATTTAATTGTAAAGCATTGGTCGCCTAAAAAAAGTCTTTTTCAACTTTTGGTTGCAATTAAAAGAAACTCTAAGAACGTTCAGTTATTCTGGTGAGTCTGTTTTGTTTGAATTGTTTAAGCCTGTTTTGTGTTGGTGAAAATTAGCATCCTCACAGTTAACCATAACTGTAAATGCACCATGCTAACCAAGCTAGAAGCTAGCATTAAGGCTAGCTACACCCTCTGGTCCAAATATGGTCACTTCTGGCTCCAAAAACCCAACGGACGACGGCCAGACAAACCAATGGGCGACGTCACAGTGGCTATTGTTATTATTTTTTACAGTTTGTGGATACCTCTAACTCCAATTGTCTGTTGGTTTGTTATTTTCAGGGCAATAAAGAGCAGCCCCTGTGTGTCATACCTGTGGTCACGTCCAGTAAGGAAGAAGAGAGGCTCATACAGTCTTCTACCAAGGTAAATATAGGCTGTGCGAGAATTTTGATCATTGTTATGAATCTGGAATTAGTGAAGGAAAACAGTTCTGAATTTTTTAACAGCACCTCCCAAAGTTAGATCGTTACCAGTGCCATGTGACAACCAGAAAAGCAAGCTTCAATATGCTCTTTTGATTGATCCTCTCATAGGATGTATTATTGATAATTAAAAGATAAAAGGATGTTAGCCATATCCTTTAATCTCACTGAGCAGTTATTCACAGATGAAGAGTTTTTTTTCATGTGAATTCACTTAGATATTCATAGGAACATTAACTTTCTGCCCTCTTGTCGTAGTACTCCTGCCAAATGGATGATGCCTACTCAAAGTGTATTTATAGTTTGTACATTTTGATATTAAAGAAATGAAATCCAGATATTTAATCCTTTTTTCTTCCTCTTTTAGCCTGTGGTGAAGCTGGTGTACAACAGAAGCAATAACAAGTACTCCTACACCAGGTGAGAAAGCCTTCCTCCAGAGGCCCCACTGCTTCCATCATTAGAAGAATAATTGATTTATTTTGAGGGAGGCACAGATTTTTCTTACTAATAAAGTCTAATGAGCCTCAGGACATAGAGCGGTATAAATGATGAAGCAGTGCTAGTCAATGTCAGGGTACTTTTGTCTTGACAGTAACTCGGATGACAACCTTTTGAAGAACATCGAGCTGTTTGACAGGCTGTCCCTCAGCTTCAACGGCCGCGTCCTCTTCATCAAAGACGTGATCGGAGACGAGATCTGCTGCTGGTCCTTCTACGGTCAGAGTCGCAAGCTGGCTGAGGTGTGCTGCACCTCCATTGTCTATGCCACGGAGAAGAAGCAGACCAAGGTGAGGATAGATGAGGCCACATTTAGGCTGACTTGGTGTTACAACGGGCACAACACTAGCAAAAATGTTGAACAAAGCTCAGCTTTTGTCGCAGCACAGTGCGACATCATCCAGCAAGAAGCTATGTAGCAAATCAAATACATGCAAGCACACATTTCTGGTAGAGTACTTTGTGCAATAATGCTGTATTTCCATTGTTAACGTCACCATCACCCTGTCCTAAAATCCTGTCTTAGTATTACAAACTATTGTGCAGTGTTTTGGCATCTGATAAGCCTTTAAACACACAATTCTGTTACATCACCTGCACTTTGTGGGTCGCATTTCATTGTCGCACCAAAACTGCCCCTGTGCTTATGTCACAACTGCTGTTTTTTAAAAGGAAAAAGAAAAAGAAAGCTTATATGAATGGCTTCATACAGTTGAGGTGGGGGACTTTTTGAAACTTGGTTACCTTGGATAGATTTTTCTTTGAAGAACTACATGACCATGTACACAGGTAACCAGGTTTCTAATCAGCTTTTACATGTATGCATGTGTGTGACAAAGACTTCAGGAAAAGAGCAGCAGGAAGAAAGGAAAAACCGTTGATGGTAGCAATTTTTCCTTGTATTCAAAACTACTTCATCCAGTGTCTGACCAAACCTGAAAGTGACCCAAAGTGGCCTCTGAAATTCAAAGTATTCAACATTAATCCCTGGCATTTGACTGTAAAATTCAGACACATTTTGGGATGTGAGGTGATTTCCACAACCACAGTTTGCCACAAATGGATGCAGAAACGCCTTTAAACACCTGTTTGCATATTGATACTGCTCTCTGCAATTTCTGCAGTAAGGAATTTCCGTACCATCTGAGTACTTCAACCTTGAAATATCATCTCAACACAAACCACTGAGCAGCGAACCCGGAGGTCTGAGCTAGCACGCCTCTGATGCTAGCACTAGCAGTCAGGCATGTCAAGCCACGCTCGACCAGGCGTTTTAGTCTACTTGTGATCAACTAACTCCCTTGCAAAATGGATTGCAATGGACTGCAGACCAGTTTGGGTGGTAGAGGACAGGGGACAATTGTGTCCAAAATCCAGCAGTCTTAGTACGACACATCTGCCAAGACTTATTTGAATTAATTTAAAAAAAAACTTTAACAGCAAAAATTTGATGTAGATTTTTAATTGTTTGACAGCCTAAATTCCAATATAAAGGTGGGGGAAGAAAATAAATGTGATTACTGACCTGGGCCCTCATTTATAAAACTGTTAAGCTCATTTTCCACTTCACAAAAAAATCTGCTAACACTTGCTAACATCTGACTTTTTAATGTAATGGGAAAGGTCACAATTGGCATTCACACCTGGGTCAAAAGACTCTGCAGTAGGCATGTGTATTGTCTCCGGCACTGATCGGCATTGCAGTGCAATGCAATGATACGCCATCACAAAGTACCATCCGTCTTCATCCAAGCAGCGCTCAAATATTGTTCCAAATTAGTCTGCACTGTGTTGGAAAGAGACTGAATAAGTAAGACAAAAAAAAAAGAAGTAACCACTGTAAATGGTTCAAAGGCCTCCATGCTGCTTCCTACTGTTTACCAACCTGTTTTCTGACCTGTCTGTGATGTCCAATTTGACCCACCAAATAAGAAAAACCACACACACAGAAAGGCATGATCGTCTGCTGCAGAGCTACAATGGGAAAGGAGTTAGGTTTTTTTACGTTAAAGTAAACACACACTTATTTGAGAGGAAAAGGCAAATTAGCATCCCAAAAGAGCTTGAGGGTCTCTTTTGTGTGCTGCATCCTTGGCCATGTGTAGTCAAATGTACTAAATGAATACTGACAGATGATGTGGATTTGACTTTATTGGGTATAAATGCCCTCTAGCAATTGCACAGAATTTTTTTTCGATGTGTCTTGTTGAGTGATGCTGTGGCAGAGAGGACAAAACTTGATATAGTGTACCCATCTCCAGGCCAGGGGTCTCTATTTATGACCAGATGGAAGCAGCGTGTAGAAGAGGTTGGGAGGTTGCCTGAGGCTGTGCTATGCCGAGTAATTAAGTGTTATGGCTTGGCTGTTGTTGGTCTGAGAGGTTGGGGTTGGGAAGGCCAATAAATTTGGAGGCTCTGGGTGTGATGTGAATTGACGCTATAGAAATAGTTGGCATCTGTCTCTTCCTTCCTCAGGTGGAGTTTCCTGAAGCTCGAATCTATGAGGAGACTCTGAACACCTTGCTCTATGAGACGATGCCGCTGCCAGACAACTCCCTGCTGGAGGCCACACGTCGGAGCTACACCAACTGCGGCTCTCATAGTGAGGAAGAAGACGGGCCTGGAGGAGCTGAGCTCCGCGAGCGTGTCCGTCGAATCCACGTCAAGAGGTACAGCACGTATGACGACCGACCACTGGGACACTGAGACCGAAACCACAAATGGCTGGACAGATTTCAGCTTTTCACATTGATGATGAACTTTCGAACATGAAATCTGTTGATGCCCATACATTTCTCTTTTGAATAGTTTATTATCTTACTTCCTTTACCACTATCTTAAAGAAGTCCAAACTGTGGCCTTGATGTTATTGCATCTGACTTTTTACTCTAGATGGTTGTAGTGTTGTCTGCTCAGTCCATCATAATTTATGAAATATTATCAGAGGATTCAGAGCAACTACTTCAAATATCTAGAGAACTCTAGGTTATTATTATTATTTTTTTTTATAAATGTAGATTAGTAGTGGAGGAAAAATCACTGATATGCACTATTTCTTAGAAGAAATACTGTCACAATCATAGCACTTACATCAGCAGGAGAGCATGTTTCATATTTATAGATTGTATTTTTCATATACACATTTACGACAGCCTGTTGTTTGCCAAAGATGAATCTGTTTAGTTTTTCCAGAACTAGTGCCTCTGACATGTTTCAATGCAGTTTACCATGATGCCTTTTTTTTTCCAGCTGTGAAGATAAAAGTTCTTGTTATTCCACTACTGTTTGTCTTTGTAATCTTTTTAATAGGCAGGTATTCAGATACTGAATTGAGGTGTCAATTAAGGCTGCAAATATTTCTATTCATTGATTCGAACATCCTCCCTTTTTAAAAGAATGAAACCTGAAAGATAACTGTCCCACAGTTTCTTTGATCTAAACTAAAAGGCCTCAAAGAAAGCAATTAAATCACTAAATCTCAGAGGTCCAGTGTGTACAATATGGGGGGGATTTAATGCCATTTAGTGGTGAGGACTGGAGACTGCAACCAGCTGAAACTACTTCAGATTAGAATTCTCTCATTCATTTTTCAGGAGGTTTTTACCAGGAGCGCAATAATCCACAGATAACTCTTCTTCTCCAACACAATGGACTTCAGATCTGTACTACTAAGCAGAATTTGGAGTTAGCGAGGGGTTTTCAGTACTTTGAAACTGGTTCACTTTTTACCGGGATAAATCACCATGGTAACTTATGCTAAACAGTTAACCTGCTCCAAAAGAGGTTATGCTCAGAGCACTGGATCACAACCTGCCAACACCATGACGTCTGACCAATCAGATCAGATTGAGAAGCCTACATGCTGTTATAGGTCAGTTGAATCATTTCATTGTTTCAGGGCTCTGTTTCCACTGGGTTCCATACAGAGATTGTTTACAACACCAAACACATGATTTTAGCAGGATTTTGAAGCAGCCTACTTCATTCATGGTTCTGATGATGTCGCTCGTAATCAGCATCCCTTGCTTTTTTCACAGCTCATGGCTGCACAGGAAAACCCAGAGTTGACAGAACTGGTTGATCACATTTGTAGTACTGGTTATCCAGATAGACAATGTTAGGGTTAGTCAAACCAGATAATGAAAAGATATCCTAGTTAGTTTGCATTGGGTTCATAGTAGTGATCAGAATAAAGCAGTTTAACATAAAAAAAGTGTTTTCCCAGAAATGGGAATGGCCCTTTCTAAGCCAGTGTTTGGTTTGTCTGGTCTGGGTTACCATAGAACATGTTGGTGCAACATGGTGACCTCCGTACACGAGGACCTGCTCCCTATGTAGAAACGATGGCTCATTGTGAGGTGACGAAAACACGATTCTTGTTTTCAGGTGAGCATACACTAAAGAAAACATACTTATATTACGTTACATTTCTGCCAATATATCCCTCTAAATCCTGCACACTGGACATTTAACTATTTCTTTATATTTTGTATTTAAATTTTTGTAATTCATCAGAAATGAGGGGTATGGTCTTACCGCATTTGACTCACAACTGTCATCACATTTTGATTTACATTTTGCCAAGTCCTGTTTGCTGCATGCAATTATGTCACATCATTTCTTTTAACTGAGTCATTAGTCCTTCAAACCAGCAGGAGCTCGGACAAACACTGCAGAAAGAAATCTCTCATGGGAAAGAACCAAAAGTGTCAAATTCAGAGAAAAAACAGAGTGATTAGGGGAAGCTTTGCAGATTGCATGTCCTTTGATGGTTGCAGGTGCACCCTCAGCCCACATGGAGGCACAAGCAGGAGGTTTAATGACGGGGACCCAACAGAGAGGGTCATTCTATATCATCTATCGTGACGTCATCTATTTTGCAGCAGGCCAACTTGGCATCAGCACAGAATGGTCAACATGTGCTTCAGAAAGCTCTATTTATAGAAACCGTTTGGATGGGCTGCAGTCTCTTAGTGTGTGTGTGTGTGTGTGTGTGTGTGTGTGTGTGTGTGTGTGTGTGTGTGTGTGTTGGTGCTATTGTGTCAGGCTTATGAATGAAGTCATTAAATAAGCTGCATTTTGATGAGCTCATTAAATGCATTGCATGTTTCCCCCACCAGAGTCCCATATATATTCATTAAGTAGCTGCGTATCTGCTCAAGACACAACCAGCCAGCACTGGCAAACCCAAACCTCCCCAAACCATTTGCCAGCGTTTCACACCTTTCACAGGAGAACATCTCCCTGCTGTAACCCTTTCCCGCCCAGGGGAGGAAAAAGAAGATGCTATAAATAACTGGAGGCTCCACAGGTTGGTGTGTTGGATGCTGAGAGGCTGCGGGCTGCAGGTTGGGGCGGGGCTGGATGCTGGCAGCCTCTGGGAGCTCCGGTGACTTTTTTTTTTTCCCTTTTTTCTTCCTCCTCCATTGATCAGTACGGCGGCGAAGGCGGATCCTCTGACGTCGCCGTCAAGCTGGTCGGCTGCGTCAGAGTCCAGCTGAGCGAAGGAAGAAGGAAACGAGGAATAAAAAGGAAAGAGGTTGTGAAAGGCCGGGGAGAGAAGACGGACAGTGTCAGCGAGACAGACCTGTGTCGTGTTCACCGCGGACGGACAGACGGAAAGACATGGAGGGCTCCACGGAGGAAGACTACAAAGAGAAATTATTATGGAACGTTAAACGGGAGGTAGGCGCTGTTTGACGGCCCGCCGGGCTTCACATTTATATCTGTGCTGCTGTATTATTAGGTGCCATTATGCGCTCAGAAATCACGACAGGAGACTTGGAAGTGTTGCGTTAACGTGTAGCTTGTTTTTCGCGGGTGTGTTTGTGTCTGCGTTGTGTTGGACTGAATTCTGTTCAGTTTGAGTTTACCAAACTGAGGCTGAGTAAATGGACCTGCTTTCAGTTTTTTTTGTCAATATCAACATCTCTGTTACTGAACTCTTTAATATTTGCAACCATTTCTTCATTTGCTTTAGTTAAAAAGGACTACAGGAATATTCCTACATTATTGCATGGACTTTAATGTTACCTGTGGTTTTCTAATGAGTATAAATTGAGTGTAATGTATTTTTCAAACCGTTATGGCGTTGCTATAATGCCTTTATTATATTCATACAAAACTTTAAATTGACAGTTCCTCATATGCATGTTTGATGTGATATTTGCATAATATCCTATCACATTTTGGAAATTATAAAAGTACAATTTCTCACTAGATCCAGCCATCCATTAATAAGATGGCCATGCAGGCAGAAACCCTCAGTTAAAGGCTCTGTCTGAAGTGTTGCAGCAGGGCATCTTCTCAGCACAGGTTGTATTGCTGTCTGTCTCTCCCAGCAGCACTAACATCCTCAGCTCACACAGTGCTACAGGCTTTTTGTTCCTGGTGATGAATGTCTCGCGTCTCACAGGCAAGCAATAAATCATTACTCCCTTAACCTCTCTACCCACTCCCACTGTAATCCTCATACTGCCCTCACCCAAAGCTACAACCAAAAGTATTTTCCCAGCACTGAAATGTCAGTGTAAATCAAAGGCAGCTGATATTGTGAGACTGAATGTGGCAAGGTGTGGCTCACTGCTTATACCTCAGTCTGAGTGAGTGTGAGCGTGTAGTTTCCATCATTATAATGGAGAGGAAAGGTCAAGCTAAAAATATCAATCCAAAAATCTATCCAGAGCACTTGAACATTAAATTATATATATGTGTACATAAGTGTTGTCATGATATTGGAATTATACCTTGAAAAATATCGATATTTGATATCATTTTCACTACCACGGGGAAAATTGACATAAAAACAACATTACAACAATGACTTCTCTTTCTTTGATTAGTTGCAGAGAACAGAATGAATGTACAAGTTAGGCGAGAGAAGGCACAGCTGGTACTTGTGTTAGTATTCAGTATCAACAAGTATCCATAAATTGATATTTGATATATATATATGCACACACACCACACACACACACACACATATATATATTATATATATATATATATATATATAAATACACACATAAGAACTAGAGTGTTCCCTGTTTGCGAGATTTGCATTCACCAAAATGATGACTTATTGCAATCAGGATTTTGCTTTTGGTGGTGAGTGGTAGATGCATCCACCATAGCTTGTTCTCTAGTGCACTGGCACCACTGCAGCTGATTAAAAAAATGTGAGACGGCTGTTATGTGAACGTGACCACAATAGACAAAAATACATATAAAAACTTTTACTTTAAAAGTGTTTTTAAAATTAATGAAATTGCTTCTGTAGTCATGGCTACAAAGATGGTTTTACAAAATTCATCTCAGTATGTGATCTTTGCAGTATGTCAGTCATACTCCTCTTGTTCAGCCTGTGTCTTCTTTTCCTTAAGGTTGATGCAGTTTGTCTGTTTTTGGCAGATGCACATACCTGCAGTTTGATCTTTGCGGTCTGTATGTGGCTTTGGAAATTTACACAGAGTGAAGGTTAGACCTCTTTTATAGCTGACAAATGCTGCTCATTGGCAGGCTCGCGATTGGCAGAGATTTCATTTTGACTTGTTAGACAAAGTTGTTGTCAGCTCCACCTGAGTCAAGTCAATGAGAAGTCCAAGTGAAGACTCCCAATTGGGGTTGAGTCTGACTAGGCCAAGAAAAAAAATAATGATAAATCCCTATTCAATATTCATCATACTGTACTGTTGTTGTTGTTGTGGTGAGAGTCAGCTGTGGTATAACTTAGATTCAGAAAAAGTTCAAATGTGGAAGCAACATGAAAAAAACAAAAATTTGCCAAGTCTCAGTCAAAACACCCAAGACATTAAGATATGTCCAAGTTGAAGCACCCACGACATTGAGGTACTTCTGACATAATAGAAAAAAGTGTCTTGAAATTGGACTAGAGTATTTCAGCCTGTTTACTTGCTGGAACAGACCAGGGATTATACTGGAGATATGTATTGCTTCAGAGTGTTGTGCTGCAGTTGTCAGGAGCCCCCAAACTCCTAATCGGGCGCCTGACTCTGTAGGGTTGGGCTGGTGTAAAAACTTTCAGATTGGTTTGATATTAAGCCAAACACCGTACTGCACCAATCTAACAAATTCTACCACTAGGCATTGCACTTTACTCAGCAGCCCCTCACACATGGAACGTGATGACACCATGTCCTACAGCAAACAAGTCCGACATACAGTATATATGTTGTATTGCGTAACATGGCAGCTGTCTGTCCATACTGAATGCATTAAATATGCATTTACCTTATGCCATGTTAATAAACCACTTAGCCATCAGTTGTGTCCTAGATCACACATGAGACAAAACAACATTATATATGGGTGACTACTTGCTATCTTCCTACATCTGTACCTTTTAAACAGAAAACATACATTTTATATTGTGATCTGGAAATTACATACAATATGTTAAACACCAAGTTGCCTAACGTTAGCTTGTTATTAGAGAAGGCCATTTACCAGAAACTTTTAGCTCACTCGCGATCCTTCTCCAGCCACCTGCCACCTTAGTTAGGTTTTTGTTGTAAAATAAGAGGTATTGTAAAGATATTTACTCAGTTTACCTTTATAAATCAGCCATTCCTCATTCATTACGACACTGTTTTAACGGGAGCAACAGGAAAACTATTAGATACAGGGCATCTGACAAAATTAAGCTCAAAACGGCAGACAGCTTCACTCACAGCCAGTTAGGACACCTTTTTTGTCAGCTTCAAATCCAAGATGTTGCCATATTGGCGCAGTTTGTTTTCCGGAGAGATTAACTCTGCCATGTCTTGTCTCGTCACCCCAAAAACAAAAAAGTTTCTAGTAAACGAACACATTGTGCGCTGCTCTTCCCTCTTCCACCTCCGCTGAAATTTGATCTCTTCCTGTTGGTGGTGCTTTGCCCCTGGTCTGTCAGATAATAGTGGTTTCGTTTGTTCATCAGTTTATAAACATATGAACATATTACTATATTAATCACATTGTCATATTGCTTATTACTAATACAATCATTTGGATTTAGTGCTGTGACATCGTCTGCACAGGTTGCTGATGTAGGCTTCTTTTTATTTTGCCAGAGCCTGTTATAATGACAGATGCCAGTTAAGCCGCTTTGTATAAAATCAAACCACATTAGTCTGTACACTTGACCAGAACAGCAAAACTGGAAATTGACTCAACTCTACCTGACATTCCAAGTCTGGTATTTAAAGTAAGTACATTTTTTTTTTATTAATTTCTGTCATGTGAAGAGCCGTTCTGATACTAATTTAAAGAATGGCAGAATGCATACATGATTGTGAGGGCTCAGGTTGAATATCGAGGCTAAATACTTTTCTGTCCTCCTCCAGCCATCCCACAGTCACCCACGGGTTTGGGTCTTAATTAAATCATCACGATGTCTGTAAAGCTGAAAATAGCTTGACTTCTCAGGATGTCTGCAGGCGGCGGCGAGCTCTGTCTCCTAAACTCAGACCATGAGGGAAATAAGGAGGAACATTGCATTCTTGGGTCACTGGGCCATTGCAAGCTCCGTGTTGATGCACCAAGCGGCATCTTCAAACACACCTCATGCCATTTTTACTTTGTGCTCATAAATTCTTTATGTTTCCTGGTTGTTATCATTTAAAGAAACCTACATTGTTTGTCAGTGGGATGTTTTGTAGGGTCTCCACAGCTTTGTATTTTGCTATAAGATTTTTGAAGTAGCATGGAAACTCTTATTCCATGTTGGCGGTCATGGTTGGTTGTGATACAATATTCCCATTAGTTTTATGTTTTCTCTTCTATTGTTCTAAAGCTTAGCGTACATGATAACATCAGTGTGATGTTAGCGGTCTTAGCAGTTACGGCCAGTGTTTATCCAAGTGGTTGTTGGGATTCAGACCATCAGATAAGCTCTGAACGAATGCATCTTTATATTTTTAGACTGAGATCACTTTTCCTTAACATGAAAGAATTGCTGTTGCCTCAGAACCATATTGATCTGTTGTTTTGCAAATGTAGTGTGCTGTCAAAAAATGCAACATTTAGCCGATAGCATTGTATTCTCTATATCCAGTCTAAAAATCACACCATTCATATCTATTCAAAATTCCATTTAAATAAAAATCAGCTCCTGGTTTAAAGCCCCTCTCTTTAGCTCCAGCATCTCAGCTCTCTCAGTATTGCTTGGCAACTGAAAGCTTTAGCAGCTCCCTAAGAAGTTAAATTGCATCAGTTGGCGATTAATATCACAGCAGTGTGGCGGCCCTGTCAGGTGGTTTCTTTTAGAGACACAAAAAGTGCCTTTCTGTATCTGCTACCATGGATCCTTTGGTTTTTGTCTTTAAAGGGTTCTCTATTTAGTATTAAGTACTAAGGACATGAAGTCCATCTTCTGCTGTTAAGAAATGTTGAAGCTGCAATAGATATATTATTGGATAAACCTGCAACAGATAACAGTCACCAGTTCCTTTAGAGAATCTTGAGAGCAAATTTATTTCCCCAAGGAACTTCTCCAACAGGCAGTGACAAAACAAGATTAAAAAGTAAAATTGGAGAGTACATTCTCTATCCAGTAGAAGAGTGGCTCATTACAGTTATAAACATCCAGTTTTAGGATGTTGTGTTTCAGACATACCTTTTTCATACTATCTTTATTTGACTGTGAATCCCTGTGCCTCAGTCATTATGACTTGAATGCTCTACGATTGAGTTGTCAGTCAAACCCAAGAGGGTGTAAAAGAAAGCACCTTTTCTTCTACACTGTGTACTGTGCTTTTGTGAGGTGTATAAGGTGTCATATGCCCAAAGCTCTATGACAAATGTGATAATGAAAGATTATTGAGAGACTGCAGGGAGCACTGTGATCCTAGTGTCAGAGCTACAGTATGTAAAACTGATGGGGTGGAATTGAAATGACAGGATACAAGGCCAGGCTTATAGTGCCTAAAACACTATTGCATTTATTTAGAATGCTGGTAAAGACAAAGTTGACTGTGAAGATAAGGAGCATGATGTGAAGATATAGCCTAGTGAAAGTTGTGTTAACTACCCTTCCTTTGTGTTTTAGCTCTCCATTGACTGCCTCTACATTAATAGCAAAACAGTTTATCCATATAATTCATATAATCCATAATCCATATAATTTTTGCAGTTGAACTCCCTCCAGATTAGTGTTGTCACGGTACCTGTGTTTGGCTGGCTCGGCTGTTCAGGTACTACTGGGCAGTCATGACACCAAGAAAAGGAAATTATTGGAGCCCACTTCTCCGTCGCTGCCGGTAAGCTGATGGCCGCCGTATTTGACAGGAATACATTACTGTCCATTTAACCCACAACCGGTGGGATTCGCCTATCGTTTCAGCTGGTGGTTGAAATCTGTACTCACACAGTGTGCTGAAAGATTTAAGCCTATTTTGCTCGCTCAAAACTATTTTTAGTTGCAAATGCGAGTACGGTGACAGACGGATCGCCACACTGCCGACATTTTACTCCGCCCGTCACGGCACGCTGTTTGATTGCGTTATCAAAACACGCCGCTATTATTCGGCCTTGCTTTTAACTTATTCCACGGAATACCGAATGTGTGTTTTTTTGCAATATTCGGCCAAATATATTCGGTTACCGAATACTTGGTGCATCCCTACATATAATCATATTGTTTTTCAAAGGCATGACCGTGCTGCTAAGGCTAGATACAAGCTTTGGAACATTCATAATGCTGCATTTAAGTGCCTGTGGACATATTTATTCACCAGAGGTGCTGTTTAAATATACACCTGATATTTTGACAACTGCTCTGCATTCCAAAAAATGTTTTTGTTGTCACAGTTTTGATTAAACCAGACCAAAACCAAATTGTTAAAAAAAAAAAGCTTGTTTTTAATTCTTAGCAAACATGGTGAAGTAAATGTAAAAAATGATTGTGGTTTGTATGCTGCTGGTTGTCATGCCAACATATTTACAATGTTAACGTGTTTGCCATGTTTACCATCTTAGTTTAGCCTGTTAGCATGCAAACATTTGATAATTGGGATGAAACACAAAGTACAGCAGAGGTTAGGGGGGAATGACAAGAGATGCAAAACAACCACAAAAAGACATAAAGCAGTGACAGCATAAAGCAAACGACTACAAAAAGCTGCAAAACAACCACAAAACTGCTACAAAGAGACACAAAACAACTACAAAGAGATGCAAAACGACAACAAAGAGCATCAAAATGACCACAAAATGAAAAGTAACATCTACAGAGAGATAGAGAATGACCACTAAAAGCTGCAAAGCGATGACAAAGACACAAAGAAAGAGACACAAAAAGACTACATAAAATCAGCGAAATTACAACAAAGAGCAGCATAACAACAGGAAAGAGAAAAAACCAAGCATAGATTAGACTGGCATTGCATCATTACCAAGGCCGCGTCCCCTTTGGGACTAAAGAAACATGCTGTCACAAAAGGGAAGAAACAGGAAAATGCCCAAAATCTATTGTGTAGTTGGTTAATCAAGGCTTTCACACTGACTACATGAATATTTACAGTTAGTGTTGTGAAATGCTAAAAGCTGCTGGTGACTGTTACTGCTGATGGATAGCTAATGTTAGCTTGAATGGGAGGTTGCGGCACAGTCACACAATAGGCCTAGCAGCATTAGATGTCATCTCCAACTAAATCTCAGCACATAGTTTAAACAGTTGATTATAAATAGGATCCTTATTTACAGACAACAATTAGTCTAATTATACCTGATAGTTCACTCAAGTATAGATAAGTAATATCTGGTCACTGTGTTGGGTCATTCATCCACTTGGACGGGGGAAGACCAAAGGTGAATAATGGTGATCAACCATAATTAATTTAGGTATCGTGAACACTCAGGTCCAGGCAAGGTTGCAAAACAATAATTAGACATGTCTATTCATCTCAAAATCAAACACAAAAATATTGTATGGACGAGTAAAAAATTTGACTTGTACTTATGTCATTCTTGCAATATCAGGCTGAGGTTAGTTGAATCGCTGAATTGCTGCAAAATGACTTGCGATTCATGTAATCTCCTTGATTC
The DNA here is from genome assembly GCA_026686955.1 of Epinephelus cyanopodus. Lineage (NCBI taxonomy): Eukaryota > Metazoa > Chordata > Actinopteri > Perciformes > Serranidae > Epinephelus > Epinephelus cyanopodus. Next base: position 7,353,244 of record CM048918.1, on the reverse strand, counting down.
TCAGATGGAGCTATGATGGGAAGTTGAGTCCCATAAATGAGACTGTTACACTGCGGAATCTTTAAATATATGAAAAGTAGGCCTAGACATGAATCACTGCATAATGTATCCACATAGATTAATTTGTGATTAAAACTGACAGACCTGCAGTTCTGTGGAATTCCGCTTCGATGATCCTTTCTGATTTATGCCCAGGGAAAACCACAAAAACAGGCAAACGTCTTTTCAGAGCCAGAGTCATTTTTCTGACGGCCCGACAAAACGTTACCTCGCTGATGTGTTCAGTGTCTGATGATATAAAGAAAACTGCCGCTGCCAAAGAATCAAAAGGCAATACATAAAATCTGCTCCGATTATAATGCAAATCCACAAGGTATGTTATATATGATGTATCTGGATGGAACCGATTGTTAAGATAAATGATAGAATGTGAGGTGAAATAGTGTCTTTCGTATAGACAGTCTCCAGGGAGACATCCAAACTGGGTCTAATCACCTTCTCCTTATGCAACAGCCCCTGAATAAATTGTGCTTCAACATCCACAACTTTATTCACAAAAGGACACGCCATGTTTCTCCTTCCGGCCACACACTCAGCGGGCGATCAACCTCAGCAGGTTTGCTTCATCTGAATGTGTTGCCATAGTACCCGACTCAGGGTTATGCTGAACTGGCTTTCTGAAACAGAAAAGTCAGAGTTTCCCTCATCTCAGGCTGGACATATTCAGAGTTTTCACTAATCCTGCTTTCTGAAATAAGGCCCAGGCCATAAAGAGAGAAAAAAAGATAATTAAGTGACGCAAAACAACTACAAAGAGACAACATTGACCACAGATGACCCAGGGGCTCAATGTCACTTATTTGTACATGGTTTCCACGAGGATATAATGCTAGGTGATGTTGCACTTGGTTGTCACTTGAGAGAAAAGTTAAAACCCTGTACACTTTCACATTTTTTGCACTAATTTTCCAATTACTACATAAAGTGTTAAGATCGTTTGCTTCAGAAAGTTACAAAAAATGTTGAACACTCTTAGACAATACAACAAGCAATTAGTGTGAAGCATATTGGGAAGTAGTTTTTTTCTTATGGCTAAGGACTTGATTTTTAGACTAGAACTGTAGATTGTATTATTACACGGGGTATATGTTCACTAGGGACACGAACATACGTCCACGTTTCTGTCTTAAGAGTAAACACGTTTGTCTTCATACTCCTAAGTTAACCATTTTACAGCTGGTCAGAGAAATACAAAGCAGACCTGAAACCTCAGTAAATCTATTCTGGTCCAGTAACCTTCAAACACCAGGGTGTTAGAAGCCACTGCCATAGGCCTCCATTTTTCTAATACTATTTCCTCTGTTTACTACAGTTAGCTGCCTTGGTTGCCATATTGCAACTCTTAGCTAAACAGCATTAAGTTGCCTCTTCCCTGAAGAAATATTCTATCATTATGCAGCAGAGTGTTGGATAACTTCTCCCTCAGACTGACACCTCCTCCAGGACAGAATGATTTCTTCCTGCCACAGTCTTATTTTATGACTTCTGCACCAAGAGCCAGGTCTCTAAACTGCATTGATATCCACCTGATATTTTGTACTCTAAGGTTAAATGTTAATTCCTGCTCTATTTTCTTGACCAGAAAAGTGGTGAAATTGATTCGACACAGGATATGGCATTTTTAAGGAGAAAAAGTGATTGCAGTGTTGTTGAAGATGTTAGGAGTTTCATTTCTTTTTTTTGTGTAAAGCTGCAGCAGGTTCAAGACGAGTAAAGATAGATTGATTTCAGTAACTCGTCCTTCAGAGTCTGCTATCACTGCAGCAGCATTGCAGCCCTCCTCCTCATACACAAACCCTACCAGGGCATGAATAATTACCTCATTAATGACTGTGTCTCTGCCGTGGCCTAACAATAGCTGATTAGGATGGAACCATATTATATTCCAGCTCCTCAGACAAAGAGGAAGGGAGGCACCACAGTACACAGAGACAGGAACACAATAACATTTAAAAAATGCACACAGAACAATGTTGAGACAGTTAGGCAATACATATTTTCAACTTAACTGTTATTGCAAACAGCTTTGAAACTGTATGTAAAGGACCATTATTGTGATTTGTAAGTTTGAGCTTATGTACTATTAGAGCTGAAATGATCAGTCAGTCCACACACTGTTTGGCAGCAACAATGCCAAACAGTGATGGTGATTTGGGGATAGTTCAGTACAAACTGCATTTGATTGATACGTTCCGCACTTCTTAGCTATGTTGCACCTGTTAGGGCCAGAACAAAAATCATCTTTGTCATAAGCCCTCTTCACGGAAGACCTTTTGACATATCTATTGAAACTGAGAAAAAATGGCAGAATTCTATTTGCTGCTTCATTGTCATGGTCTATGAAGCCATCGTTAATGTAATAAGTAACTTCTGTGCCTTCCCTATTATGACCAGTATGTGATGTCACATACTCCCCTTTACAGCTTTGCACACCTTTAACTCAAGCAGACGTCTAATCAGCAGCTAGAAAAGTGCAATCAGTAGAGAGCAGAGCTCCACCAAGCAGCCAAGGAGCCATCATCATGGCCACTCTAGACAATTCTTTTAATTCCAGCAGACGTGTGACTTTGTTTGTAGGCTACAGCGCAACAAAGTAGGAAATAGCAGTAAACACAGTTAAAATAGACAACTATATAGCTGCTTATGTACTCATGTTAGAAGGGCAGATATCAAGGAATAAATGACAAAGTCAATAAAATCTGCAGGTCTACAAAATTAGGCAGGCAAAATGCTCGTTTTCTGAAATACTTATGGTGTGATATGACGCGGTGCGGAGGAAGGAACAAAACGAGGTTGCAGCTGGACCATGCAGAGCTCTGCCCGGTTGAATTGTCCCTCCTGACTCCCTTACAGTCAGTATGCATTGGAAATAACAGAAAGGAGGACTAATTCATTTCTTAATGTGCCAAACTTAAGTGTATCATAACATTAGGAGTAATATCGGCACATAATTGGTTTTTGGCTGATATTGGCTTTCAAATGAACTATTAGAATTGACCAACATGCATTTTATGAATGTGAACAATGAATGAATATTACATACATAGAAAAGCATTGTATTTAATGTCTCCATCTGCTGGTGGGCCATCATTATAAGAGTATGCATGCATAATATGATGTTAATTCCACTACAGAGGGGACTTGATGATCACTAGAGGAGAAAAAAGTGAATATATCAGTATCAGGTATCAGTTATTGGTCAAATGAGTTGTTACAAATTGGCATATGGGATATTGGCAAAATAATCCAATCCCTTTGCAGATGCTCAGGTTTTAAATGAGACCATGCTTGGACGGATGGACTATGGATGTCAGTTTTTGAGCCTCAACGAAGGACAAAATGTGACACGCAACAGACAGTAAGGCTTGTTGTTATCAGCCAAGCTGCTTTCCAGAAAACTTGTGACCCCTACCAGCTGGTTAAGAGGAATCAGCAGTTAATAAAACAGACAATAAAACAGCTTCAACCATTTTCAACATTATCTTTCGCATGTTGTATGTTTCTATGTCTTTGGTTTAACTATCAGATAAAAAAAGCATGTGCCCCATGCTTGAAATGTATGCCATAAATACCAGGACAAGTACTAAAAAATTGTAAATGATGATGTAATGGTGTTATGATGTAATAATCATAAATCTTCCGGCAGCTATCTTAAAAGCAGTCACCTTACACCATGGCAAAATCAAATGATTGTGTTAGTCAATATTTTTGAGCACTTGAAAGAAGCAACTACAGTGTAAAGACAGAATGCAAACAATGAATTTTCATGCAAAGATGTTTTATGTGTGTGATGTGTGGCTTTAAGGTGGCACTAGTTCTTTTGTTTGGTCAAAATTCAAGCTTTTTATACACTATATCACAAACTAAACAGGCTAGTGCTCTTTTGTCGAACATGCTCAGATTAAATCACTCATGTCAGGCAAGTGTGTGAGCCTAATTTTCTGCCCTGATTGTAATCTCTCATCATCCCACATAGTGAGCACTGGCCTATGAATGACAAACAGTCTGAATTAGTGAACAGTCTGTTTGTATTTCCGGTATTTCCCACATTTGCAGTATTTTCTCTCCCAAGGTGAATGTTCATCTTTTTAGTGTCTGGAAAATTATCCTCCTTGATGACCACAGTGTTGATGTGCTGTTTTTTGTCCCGTCATGAACATGAGATGAAGGGAAAAGCAAATGTGTCCTTATGTAACTGACAGTTGGCTAATGAGCTCTTCCTCCTAGAAACCATTAGCTTCAGGATTCTCAGAAGTGTTTTAGAGTTCGTCAGCTCCACTCACCCGTGTGACATATACCAATACAATATGTTACTTTAATGTCATCTCCAGAATGAGGTGCATAGTTTGCTGCTGCTGTTAATGAAAATCCTCCTTTAGTAAAAGCAAACCAATGCAAGTGTGTGTCTGTGTGTGGCTGCCACCATGTTGTTTTCCACTGTCTGATTTTTTAAATCCTCCAGATCCTTAAATATTTAAGTAGTGGGAGCCAAAGTAGCAAATAACAAAGTCTAGGTTCCTAACCAATGAGCAATGAGCTGCTAAACAGAACAATAAAATGTTAATAGTACAAAACAAATGTAATACATTCATGGTGTGAACATTTTACAGATACATCTTTGAAAAACACTTCTTTATTATGATGATATTACATGTAATCTGGGTGGAGACATTGTATTAACATTGTCTTGGGTGAGTCAATCACAAGTTGACAGTTCGAAGTCTGTCTGTCCACACCTGACATGAGAATACGTCTCCATGAGTCTTGAGTGACACCTTATGATTGGATCTCACTTCCCTGCTCTATATACAAATGAATACGTACATCAGTTCATTCACCATCATTAGGAGACTACTGCTGCTGGAGTGTGTGCTGTACGCTGGGGACAGTCTGTAAGAGAGAGTCTGACAAATAGACTCTATAAAATAATGGACATAGCTCCTGTGGTGTCACCCACTGGTTTGTGTGCACCTGTTTTAAGCTTTGATTTCAGCATTTCGACCATCACCATCTTGGCCTTTTGGAGCCAGAAGTGACCATATTTGGACAAGAGACTGGAGCAGTGGAGGAGTGAGGAGTAGATCTGACTCATAGACTGATGTGAGGCCTCACAGACAGCCTGTCTCTTAAAGTGGCCCACCCATAAATAAGCGCAACTTTGGGCCTTAATAAAATGTAAACGGGTGAGTTATATAAAAATTCAGCCCCATATAATTGTCATGAATATTGAAATGAGCTACAGAGAAAAATGTTTATTTCTGCTGTAAAGCTGGGAATTTGGGGGTAAATGGGGATTTACCCTGTTTTGGAGCCAGCCTCAAGTGGCCATTTGTTGAACTACTGCAGATTTTGGCACTTGCATTGGCTTCCTTAGCCACGGAGGCTGCCATTTGGTGCGCTTGCACAGACGCTGGGACAGGACTAACTGCCAGCACCACCCAAATAATGTCACCTAGCACCTGACAGAGTTGAGTCTTTGGCACAAATTTGTTGGGACTGTTTAACAGCTGCTACTGTGCTAGCTTGTGCTAACTGGGCAGATGTTAAACGCAAACAGAGATGGTCTTTAGGCACTGTGCATAATCTGTGTAACGTCAGCAAGACAAAGTTTGCTGAACTGGTGTGGGAGTCAAATAAACTAGGACGTGACTGAGAAGGTGGTCCTTCACTGTGGCCCAGGACACTGCTGACACGTCCCAGACCACCTCTGAACATGGTCACAGGTCCATTTTTGAAAACCCAAATCTGCCCATACCTGTAAAGCTCAGCACCAGAACTGACCTGTTACCCATCATTATGCCTAAGTCAAAGCCGCGCCTGCAACCCGAAGCACGCCTGTGATTTAACACACACACAGGCTACAGTCACTTGCATTCAGCTGGGTTCTCTGCTCTTGAATTACAAATCCAGCAGAGGAAAAGTCTCTTTCACTGGCTGCGCTCAATGCTGGGATGGTGAAAATGCTCCACACAATCACTGCCAGGTTAGGAAACATTTTAGCATGCTCTTTCTACCACCATGAAACCTCAACAGGATCCTTCTTCGGTGTCTTGAACTCGATGTAGGCTGCCACCTCATCCTGGGGCTGCAAGGATTCATTGCTTTTTTAGTCTGAAAAATAGAAAATATATTTTCTCACCAGCTCCCTGCTTGCAAGTAGTGTAGTGCATTTTTACCCATGCCCATACCCATCAGTTTATATATACATACACACATATATATATATATATATATATATATATATATATATATATATATATATATATAGTATTTTTTTATTTTTTACCCTTTACACAGGTTTTGTGGTCTGAGTGATTGGATCTCAAGTCACATTGAGGACATACTACGTTGAATTGGGATGCATTGGCGCCTGTGCTTTGAGCTGTCCACTTATTATCAGATCACTCAAAATGCGTGTTAATACCAGGTGTAAACATGGCCTTTGTTTCAAAATGTATGTGCTGTGGCAGATTTAATAATGGAAGAGATGGGGGTGTTTTCTTACCTGGGAGACATTACTGAGACAAATAGGATAAAATTTATTACATACTAAGATAGCTGAAATCTTTGGGACTGTTTTTCTAGGTCCTCAATCTAAATTTAACTGCATCAGACCCAACAACCCAATTAGGCCTTAACCTTACCATCTCCAGGTTAATGCTGTCAGAACCAACCTAATCGTTTTTTTTTAATCCAATATACTTTTTTAGTGAAGCATTTGGTTCCATTCAATATGCAAAAGTTCAAAATGGGTCTACCTCCTAAAAATGTTCCAGTGATTGAAAGTATAATCTGCTTGTTTATGCTTTGTAACAGCACATCCAGGTGAAGTACGTGATTTTAATTGTCTGCTGCTTTCAGTTGACAGCACTAAATTAATATACCTATATTCCAATGTTGATTCCTTTTAATATACTTAATCACATGTTGAGGGGCATACCAAACTTTAAACCCACTGTAACCCCTGACAGTCAGCACCAATTAAACTGATTCATTGCTAAACACAATCAGTTCAATCTCCAAGTCACTCACACCCAGGTGAAGATATTGACCCCTCTGACCAACTACTGTTTATCACTTTACTCTGATTCATTGGGCAGAGTTATAGCTGTGGGTAAATATATGGATCTATTTGCACATCTCTGCTGCGGTCAGTCAGGGGCTCTGTATGAGATCATTAAAAGACAGAATGACAAGTGGCAGTTCTCCAGAGAGTTTACTCTGGCCTGAGAGCTATTGACCAGCAGATGTTTAGTGTGGGATCAGGACCTATTCATATAGATGCACCTGACATAAACTAAACCTTAGCAGTAGTTGGGTACTTGGTCTGTTGCCATATTGATTTTGAGTTCAAATGCTTAAATGAATAACTGTGCGTTCACACCGGGCACGATTGAAGCAAATTACTCACGTAATGCTTGGACGCCGGACCATTTTGTTCGCATTAGTGGCACGAGTAGCGAGCCCACCCATTTTCACTAGATAACAACATCTTGCCCACCATTCTCTCCTCAACCATGGCTGAGACAACCATCATCGCTACTTTGTACCTGCTCTGGAAGTCCCAGATGCATCGGAGGGCCAAATGCCGTCGTTTTTGGGTTCACCCTATCCTGCAGAAGCGCATCCAGCTCGGCGAGTTTCACCACCTCCTCCAGGAACTCCGTCTGGATGATAGCCGCTTTCAGTGGTACTTCAGGCTGACTGGGGCCCAGTTTGAGGACCTGTTGGTGAGGGTTGGCGCAGCGGTCTCCTGGCAGGAAACCAACTACAGGCGCTTCATTTCAGTTGCGTCACACGAATTCGCCTTAAAAGTTCAATATTTTCAATTCTAGCGATGAGGCGATGGACGCGATAGACACGTAGGCGCAGCGCTATAGATGCGAAATTCGCGTCCATCGCCTCATCGCTAGAATCGTGTCGCGCTAGACGTGTCCATCATGCTGCCTGGCGTGAATTTGTGTCTAATCGTGTCTGCGAATTCGCAAATTTGCGAATTGTGTGTGTGCGTGTGTGTGCCTGTGTGTGTGTGTGTGTGTGTGTGTGTGTGTTTGTTTGGCATCCAGGTTATTTGGTTAAAGGTACACTTTGTATTGGTGTTATCACAGAACAGTAATATTAAGAATATTTGTCAATGAAGGACTCTCAGTTATAGGCACTCTAACCTTTACATGCCTCACCATTTCCTTGTTTTTCCTGATAAAGATTTTTTTAACTATGCAAAGACAGTTCTTTGTGTGCGTGGGTTTTTGGTATGTTCAGACAGGAATGGTAAACAGCCAGTTTAACCAGATCTGTGGGCTAACGGCACTTGTCCAACTGGACAGTTAGTTTGAAAATGTTACATCATTTCCATTTTCAAGCAGTTTTATAAAAAAGGATATTGAGAAATGTATGTCCTAAATATTTGTGCATTAAAAGAGAAAGAAGATTGAAAGAAAATGTAGAGAGTGACCCTATAACTTCATACAAAGTTGAAGTTTTTTGGTTATTATCACAGTTAATAATTGTCATAATTAAACAGAGCATAATGTTTTGGCATTTGAATGGTTTCTGTAGCTGAAAGTATGCAGGAGTAGTAGTCGATCAAAAGATGTACAGGTACAGAGGTATAATTTGCTTTTTGACCTGATTAATGCTTAAATGAAGTCTGTAGATAATAGTGTATACAGTAGCATAATTTTCAAAGTGAAGTAAAATAAAGGTTTGAAGATTGTTTTTAAAAACAATCAAAAATTCGAAAAAGATCTGACATTCATAGGTTAACAGTAGTAAGAGTAGTAGGAGAATAGGTAGAATGTGGCAGTGCTCTGTACTGGAGATTCACATGCCAAACATAAACACACACGCACGCACGCGCACGCACGCACACACACACACACACACACACACACACACACACACACACACACACACACACACACACACACACACACAGAACACACACACACACGCACTCTGATGGTTGAGTCCAATACACACCCATTATAAACTAAGCTAAAATGAAAGTTGCAGAGAAAAGTTTCAGCGTTGTGAACTGGCTGGTTTGAGCTTTACTCAAGCTGGCTGATGGTGTCACCTGCCACTCAGCTGATCAGCTGGTTTTAGAATATAAGGCTGGTCACCTGTGTCTACAGCCAGTTGGCTTGTGAATTCTGCTGTCAAAATAGCAGCAGACAGCGTGTTCGCTTGCTGTAGCAGGTGCTCCATCCCCATCAAGCTCTTTGTTTTCGTCCTCACGGTGTGCTGGTGTTGGATGGTGGGTTGCTGCTGCTTGCTGTTTGTCCTTATGTTGATGACGGCGCACGTACGAGCCACTAACAGGAAACAGCTGATAGCAGGAATTAGCAAGCACCTAGCAAGAGGGAAACACAAACCTGACTGACAGAATCACTTCCGCCTCGGGTGGCGTATTCTGGTTTCTGACTTCCGCTGTGTGTCCGACCCGAGCTAGGCTACGCTAAATAGCCATATAGAGAAAGGCTTTTTTGTCGCTGCGGGGTTCAAATAAATATACAGATCTTCAAGGGAGGGTGATACGAACTAGGGACAGTTTTATTAAAGGTAAATAGTTCCGCACAGCTGCTTTAAAATCATTGTTTTATTGTATGGCATTGCTGCCCTGGCTTTTGGCCTTTGTGCCCTCAAAAATTGACAATGTGAAAGGCCCAGTGGCCTTGCCACTAAAATGAAGAAATTTCAGGCCTGGTTGGAATGAAGCAATAGTAAGAGCTTCATTGTGATCGTGTACAAAGAACCAAAAGATACTCTGGAGGTTGTCTACTTTAAAATTCTGGAGTTCTCATTCTCCATTTCCACCTCTGCATGTCTCCTTTGCATCCATTCATTACATCCATTCAAAAAAAGCCACTCAACTGGCAGTTACAAAGAACAACACAGTGTTTTTTTGTTGTCTCATTGTGTATAAATGTATGTGTAAAACAGCATTGCTTTCAGTCCTCACTAGTGACCCACCAGTCCAGTACATCGTATTATACCATATTAAGTGGAAGGGGTATCAGCTGTGATGTGAGGGATCCACATTAAATGTACTTTCTTTGTCAATGACATTGTCACATCTTTTTTTTCTCCATCAATTAAATTCATGCAGTCATGCACACAGCAATCCCTCACCTCATGTAATACTGTAATACCACTCCTCCACTTTTGTATCAGATTAAAAAAAAAAATCAGTTGAGGTACTTAAATGAATACTGGGAGAGAAAAAGTTGCAGCTTCACAGTTCAAAGATTTTAGTTCGGGAAACAAAATAAGGACTTTTTGATTGTAGTCACAATAGCAGTGAAGTAAATCAGTGAGGAAGGAAACAAGGTGGACACCAGTGTTCCCTCTGACAAAAAGGTGGTTTGTATTTGTCATCAGCTTTCCCTGTTCCTTTGCTGGCTGTACAGTACAAGATGGATGATTTGGCCCACCACTTAACAAAAAAAAATTAGCAAACTTAAGGTTGAATGTCATCTTGGTGATGAGGATAATGAAGCTCCATTCCTGCAGCTGTATGACCCCCCACACCTTCATAATACATGGAAAAGTTTGAACCGAGTGATTCTGTAGTTAGAGCTTTATTATCACACAACCCAGCAATTAAAGTCTTCCTGTTTATCAATTAGACCCAAATGGCGGAGGTGTCAGACAGGTCCCGGATTAATTACTGACGACAATTAATTCTACGGAGAGAGCGAACTTAGACAAGCGAACATCAGACTGACTCAGTATTGTTGAACTCACTCAGGCTCTCTTCCCAAGAGACACAATAGATAACAGCAGAAAGACTCATTTGAATGTTTCCGGGATGCCATGGTATTAATTGGAAGTCAGTGATGCGGATGTTTGGGCGAGACTGTCAGAGTTGTTATTAGTAGCTGTCACAATGTTAAGAGAAGGCTGCATTATTCTTTTACATTTATGTTTTTGTAATCAGGTGGTTGCCACACTATGACAAACATGTTTCCATACAGATAACCAAGTACAAATAATTAGTAGTATTGTCAGCTGTGGATATTGGCAATATTATTCCCCATTCTTGGGTGACATATTGAGCCATTGTTTTCAACAATGGCAACCCACAAGAAAAATAAGGTGCGTTTAAGCACATGTGGGTACTGGTACTGAATTCCAGGTACTGGTACTAGTCCAAATGTGAACGGTACCCAACCCTGAATAATGGTGACGACTACAGCTTTTCGTGTACAGTGAAACAATAATGGCAGCAAAGGTAAAGATGATGATGATGATGATTCCAGTCACAGGAACCAACTGTGGCTCTTTTGTGCTTTTGTGTGCAGGTGAAGCAGATAATGGAGGAAGCAGTGACTAAGAAATTTGTCCACGAAGACAGCAGCCACATCATTGCTCTGTGCAGTAAGTACGCTTTTCTCTTTATCCCCTGGGCACACACACATTGTCTCCCTCTCGTTCTCTCGCTGTCTTACACACACACACACACACACACACACACACACACGCACACACGCACACACACTTGTTGAACTCCTCAGCAGGTGACTCGGTGCCGCTTCTTCGTCAAGGACACTGCTTGACGTCACTGCGCCTCTGACTATGCCGCTGCATCAATGGAAAGTTAATAATCACAGTGGAGCTAATGGAAACCAATTTCAGAGACAGGCTGTACAAGACCCAGGCTTTCTAAGCCCTAGACACGTCTGCATGTATGTGTGTGCACGCGGGTGTGTTGGCCAGAGATAGAGGGGTTGCCCCTCCTGACTGAGTGGTTGAGCTTGCAGTGGTGTGTGAGTCACAGCTTCCATGCTGGTCAGACTGCCTGTAGCCTCAGATCAGCCAAATGACCGACAACACAGAAGCAGCATCTTGTTTGTTTCTATGGGTTAAAACACATAACTGCGTAAAAACTCCAAGATATATCACATGGACTATTTTCTCAAAGGACGTGGGTCATATTCATCTTTTATGAGGTGTGGCCAAGTCAGAACTGTGTCAGTGGGTGTAAATTAAAAAGGCTAATCCTCTGCATCTCTCCATCCACACTACCATGTTAATGTCTGAGGAACTCCAGTAACACTTTTAGCATACAGAACAACTTTATTGTTAGACCAGCACATTTAGGCTTGTAGCCTTCATCAGGGTCATTTGCATGAAGGCTACACTTTTACCCCTCTCTGTGTTGGAAATAATTTCTTTGCCATGTTACTACATGAATAATACAGCTGGCATTTATAGGTCCATAGTTACCCCAGTGTTTTGTTTTGTTCATTCTTGGTCATTGATTGGGCTGGGTATTGCCACTGATTGCTGAATTGATTCGGTTTCGATTCACAAGGTTTCAGTTCGATTTCTGATTCGATTCAATTCAATATTAATTCAATTGGGGATATTTCAGTGACAACACCAATTTTTGAGAGATTCTCAGAGGGCTAATAATGTAAATCTTTAAAGAAATTGTTTTGAAAAAGATTAAATGCAGAGCAAAGTCTCATTTTAAACTCAATATTTCACTGGAAATAAGTTCAAAATGTCAGTCAAATAAATCATATTTGTATGATATCATTTGAAGTTTAGAAAGAATAAAGAACACACACCGTGTTCCAGTATTAGTCCTCCTGTCCTTTCTGCTGCTGAGGAGTCACAGCTATTGTTGTTTCTGCTTGTTAGTAACAATTTGCCTTTAGCTGGAAAGTGCTCTGTGCTTGTTTATAAGATAATATTAGCAGCGGTGAATGAGAGACTGAGGACAGAGCAAATTGAAATATCACTTTCCTACATGTTTACATGTTGCTGAACAGATGCAGTGATAAAATATTGGCTTTTTCCTCATAGAGATTTTATTGAACTTACAGTAACAAGCTTAGCTGTCATCAGTTCAAGTTATCTTCACATCTCTGTCTTCACACCGGAATCTCTACTCTATAGCTCCTTTTACACTGCCAGATTTTTGGTGAATGTTGGGCTGTTTTGCTGGCAAGCTGCCCGCGTTTAGACACACAGAGCTGGATTGGCGAGTTGATCCAAGGTTGCCAATTTTCTGCCTTGTAGGGGAGTCATATTGGCGGAACCCTTTTAGTTTAAACAGACCGAGGCGGCCTTCTGCAGTGGGAGGAGCTGTTGATGAAGCTGCACATGCGAGCAACTGGCAGTAGATAAACAGGAAACAGCCGATAGGAGGAATGAGCAGCTAGTAGCAAGAGGGAAATGCAAACCTGACAGACGCTGTAAAGATGAGCAACTGGGGAGACAAAGAATTGCGTGTCCTCTTTGTCCTCGCAAATGAGGAGGCCATTAACTGTCAGATGACAAGGACGGTTAAGGACGGGCCAACTTATGAGAGAATCGCAGAAGGACTGACTAGCCACGGCTTCCCTCGGAGTATGTCACTGTTTATGTCACATGCTGAGCTATACGTTTCGTTACTTGCTCACGCCCCCCCATTTCACCAAAAAAAGCACATTCTATTTAAACAAAAGTTTGCTGCACTCCCCGATTCTGTTTTTATACTTAAAAAGAGCTTATATTTGTGTGTCTGTGCATGAATTTGACACAGCAGCCCCACAGACAGCAGGAGATTAACAGGGTTAAAGCTACCCCACAACTGTGGGGAAAAAGCGTATATTTAAAGATCCATCTTGGATTTTATGAATCGATATTGGGTCATTCAAATGAAGACCGATTGAATCAGATGAATCAATTATTTTTACTCAGCCCTGGTCATATACACACAGACTTTCAGCTGTTGTGGTCCAGCCACAAAATGTATGTAACTACATCTTAAAATGAAGAGCAACACAAGTAGACACAGTCACACAGCAGAGGGGAGCTGCTTCTCTGGAGCTGTGCCCACTGATCCCCTCCTTTTTGCTGAATTTAACACAACCCTCCCTTCTTCAGCTCTAGTCAGTGATGTACATCCATCAGCCACTATTAGAGTGAAGTTCAGCTGATAACAATAGTTTGTAAAATGTCATAGTGGCACCGATTTATTGGCTAAACAAAAAAAATTGTTTGAGCTAGAGTTGACAGTATAATCCATCATTACTATACTGCAACAAAATATTATGTATAGCCTCAGATTATGTTACTGTTATTAATCTTACAGGTAAAACAGAGGATTGTGTACAAGAAAGCGTCTTTGTCGGCACATAGCTCTCATATATATATATATATAATATATATATATATATATATATATATATATATATATAGCAGTCAGAGCTACAGGCTACAGTAAGGCTAAAAACAGAGTTCATATGACGTTTTTCAAAGCAACTTTTTATGTTGTGGCTGCAGCACACTTGGATCACTACAGATGAACAGTATGGAGATACTTTGTGGATTCAATTTTGTGTTCTTGAACGTTAGTCTGGGGCGCTGTCTGCCATTAGGTCTGCTAGCCGCTGCTACTGCCGACCTCCGCAAGGGATGTGAGGACTCTAAAACTTCACCAGGGCCTCCATCAGTATATGGGTGAGTAGATAATGGCTGAATTTTCATTTTTGGGTGCACTATCCCTTTAAGCACACAAATGTCCACCTGGACTGAAGAATAAACTGATTAGAATTTGGTGGTCATGGGTGAAAGGTCAAGGTCAATGTGACCTGACAAATTATGTCGTTTAGCCAACCCACTACCCAAAACACAACCGTGGGTAAGGCAAAAAACACACAAACACACACAAAAACAGTACATCCTGTCCATTCCTTCTCACCTCCTACCCCTGCTGCCTCGGAATCCCATTAACATTATAGACATAAACCAGCAGCAATCAAACACAAAGGAATAGGAGAATTTCCCTCCATCATCCATGATAATACCCACAGAAATAGCTAAGTGTATACATAATATATTAGGTACAGAAAAAATGTACATATAGTATATTATGTACATGTATGATATGTATGTATTGTACTAATGTGAATTAGTAAACAAGTTAGCAAGCAGGCAAAATACATGAAAACATTGCTGAAAAAGCCAGTTAACCACGAATATTTCTGATAAAGCACTGATTTTCTCTAGTAGCTTTGATCGGCAGGTTATACTTGTTATAACCTGCCGACCTGGCAGGTTATACTGTTCTGGCGTAATGTAATGGTGCTGCTGAAAGCTCCAGCTGTGCAAAAAACCCAATAAGAAGAAAGCAATTCCCTCACTGACTGTGCATGTAGTAGCTTCCAGCCACAAGCTCCAATTCCATGAGCAGCTATGAGACTAGCGAACAATAAATGCCTATCATTGGTAGTTAGATCCAAAGAGGAGCTGTTATTGAGAAGTAGCACACATTGTGAGTGAAGGATGGCTCTCAATTATATCAAATATGATACACGAAGCTTTTTCCCCAAATCTGTTAATCTCATACATCGTAATAAAGTAGTTGTTCAACAAGAAATGGTTTCAAATGACTACACTATACTTCATCACATTTGATTATTTTCTTCTCTTATTTGGAACCTCCATACTAACAAAGAACACAGCTGTCTCACGTGAGAGTTAAAAAACAAAACACTCGGGGTGTCGGTGGCTTAGTGGCCCTTTGCTGCATCTGTCCTATCCATTAAAGGTTAAAAATGCCCCCAAAAATATCAAAAGACTCAAACCAATAAAACTAAAATTCTTTCAGAATGGAAGCTTTGAGGTCCTGAGAACAATAGTTTTAGGTGTCACAAGTTTTTAACAACTGGCGGGTGGATTTGCGAGATTGCGAGATCATGAAAACACAAGAATTACAAGATCATGTAAGAATCCAGCCCTGATTTGACACAGAGCCTGCTGCGAAAAACTTCTGCAGTCGAACTGGTATCGCTGAATCTCTACAGGTTGTGCTCAACCATATGGTATAGGACAGTACGGTGTGGTAGTTATCCTTTTACAGTATGTATATTCTATTTATTTTCTGTGCTCTTACTTTTTCTACATCTTCCATTCCTGTGTGATCCAGAACTGCCTAATTTGGATAATAAAGACAAATTTCATTTTATTTGAGGTTAAATATAGGATGGTGTGCTATGGCAACACATCCTCATACAGAAGTTCATATGGTATCCTATGAATAAGTGGCCAAGGAATGACAGTACATCCTTAATGAATAGTTCCATAATTAACATAAAGTTAATGTGGTTAGGTTCAGGGAAACATGGTGAGGACTTACCTTAAAAAGACTGAAAGTTCACATGGGTCTACACACTGGTCCCCTGAGGAACGTCCTGTGCTTTTGACCCATCCACCACCCCAGCCTGCCTCCTAACAAAACTGCTCGGACCCTCTTCCGTCTTTATTCCCATCACTGCATTGGTCCTCATCATTATGTGCAATATATACAAACTTTGGGTGATTACTTTGCTTAGATGAATGTATGAATAGTGCATGAGAATAGCCTGGCTATGGAATAACATGATATGGTTTGGTATTGTTCATTATGGTATAAAATGGTTGGTGTACACACAAATATTCAAAGTTTCACTTTGCTTAATCATGCAGTAATGAATTTTAAACTCATGACTTTATAAAGTTCTATCAGAGGCATCATTGATTCAGTTAATTTAATTTTCCTTTGTCAAAGTATTCCACAGTCTGCAGAGGCTGGAGTGTGCACCAGTTATTAGCTACATGATGTCCCAATATAATCCTGGCTGATTCCCATAATGCTTCCACTTAAAGGTCAAGATATTGCAGTACATACTGTACAGGTGGAAAGATGTGAGAACTACTGGAACTTGCTCATTTTCCTAAAATGTGCTGAAATTCAAAGATTATAATAAAGCCAGTTCTTCCCATTCTCATGTACAGACAGGACAACGTAAATTGAATTGACCCTTGCTGGCTGATGGGATTCAATGCAATAAAAGAGTAACGGCTGTAACAGCAGAGTTCATTATCCATCATCATCAGTAGATCAAATGTCTCTCTCCAGAACAGCCAGAACCACATCCATCCCTGTCCAAGTGGTGGACAAGTGCCCTCCTAATGGCAGGCCTGGGAACAGGGCAGTGTGGAAATTAAACTGTCAATCTAAGTTTTAATTGTAGCTGTTCAAGATGTCACCCTCATGCTGCTGCTGTGGAGCTGAGGCTGAAGGACGTCATTTTAACACTGTTTGTCTCGTCTGTTTCTTGTTTTGTTAAAGGAAGAATTCATCACCTTTTATGTGGATGTCCAGTCAGTGTTGATAGTAAGTGTAATCAAATGAAGTAATAGATTCCACAGTGCGTTCTATATAGACTGAGTATTGTTAACGTTTTTTGTGGGAACTTAACTATCAGCACACATGTCCACTTCTTAAATCAGTGAGGTTTCTGGTGTCACCGGCATTTTGTATGATACAAGTGCTTGTTTTGAAGACTGCAAATTCATTGTAATAATTCCAGGCCTTTTGTGTAGGAAAGTTGTTGATGGCTTGAAGCAGGTGTGTGACTGTGAACTGTATCAAGCAAGCAGAGGATGGGCAGGTCCTACACACTGACAGGCACGCTAGAGAAAAAGGAGGGCAGAAAGAGAGAGTTACAAGTTGGAAAGATTGATTTTTTTTGACAGCAGTACCATGTTATGTCAAGATATCCTCCAAAATTTGGAATGGATATTTGGTTTTGTATCCATGTGGTTTTGGATCTATTTCTTTATGTTTTCTGGACCATGTGGACAAATCTTTATACCACTTGTTCTTGTGTGTTAATACCACTTGTTCTTGCTCTGTTTTTTAGATGAGGCGAGGCACCTCCACTATAGAACTCTGCAAAAAACTTTGGTAAATAATTAATTCCATGGTGGAGCAGCCTATAAAGACCCGTTAATGTGGATGTATAATGTATATATTATGTAGGGAAAGGTCTGAGTGGTGGAAAAACAATTCATATTACCAAAAATCTATAATTAAAGAATAGGAGATCCAAAGAAATGATATTCAGTTTGTAGACTGACATGAAATGTAGATAGACATGAAATCTCTGCTCAGTGCTTCCTTAATGATGTATGATGATGATGATGCACAGGGGATTTCAGTCTAAATCCACAGAATGCTATTGCTTAAAATCAGATGTTGGATGGTTGATGATATTTGAGATTGTAGTTACCCCAGTGTGTGAGTTCAGGTTAAAGGAAATTCCTTTAATAAAATCTGTAGGGCTGCCTCTTGAAAGTTGGACTGAGTCGACTGAGATTACTTCAAGTCAAGCAGTCAAATGCCGCTGTCACATTGAAAGTCCTGCTAGCCCATTCAAAATTAAGGACTTTGTATGAAGAAAAAAAATAAAGAAACAAACAACGAATCGTCAGATTTTCATATTGAACAGCAAAATGTGATTTGATTGGCATAATCCTGATTTCGGTACGACCCTTAAAATCTGAAAAGTGTTTGTAGGTTTTGGGACCTCAGAATTGGGTCTCTGCTTTTTGCAGACGATGTGGTTCTGTTGGCTTCATCTCACCATGACGTCCAGCATGCACTGGGGTGGTTGGGATGAGAGTTAGCCCCTCCATATTTAAGGCCATGGTTCCCTGCTGGAAAACGGTGGATTGCCCCCTCTGGGTTGGGAGAGAGTTACTGCCTCAAGCGAGGGAGTTCAAGTTTCTCGGGGTTTTGTTTACGAGTGAGGTTAAAATGGAGCGTGAGATGGATAGGCAGTTTGATGCGGTGTCTGCAGTTATGCAGGCGCTGGACCGTTGTGGTGAAAAGGAAGCTGAGCCGGTTGAGGCGTTTCAACCCTTACCTATGGTTATGAGCTTTGGGTAGTGACCAAAAGAATGAGATCGTGAATACAAGCTGCCGAAATGAGTTTTACCTGTATGGTGGCTGGGCTCAGCCTCAGAGACAGAGTGACCAGCTCAGACATTAGAGGGAGCTTCAAGTAGATTTGCTGCTCCTTTCCCATGAAAGGGGTCCATTGAGGTGATTTGAGCATCTGATTAGGATGCCTCTGGCCGTTTGGGTTATTACTGTAGCCCCCTGTGGGACCGTGGTGTGGCTCTTGTAGTTGCTCCATGGGCTAAGAGTTCAGGGGAGCACTGTGTAGTCTGTGAGGGCCTGACCTTAGGGCATCAGAATCAGCTGACATTATTAACACAAAATATTAACATGTCTTTACACACAGTACCTGTATAAAATGCAAACTTTTATTTTAAAGTTAGAAAAATAAATGGTGATATACAGCATTTAAACAATTTTAAATACATCAGTATCACAAATCTCTACTCTGTCAAGTGACTCCACCACTATCATCACCCTCAGACTATTAACCTGATATCTTATTATAGCTGTTAGAATTTTCTTCCTGATGTTTGTATAAGGTTACTTTCCTGAGACATATAGCTGTGAGACATTGTAAGCTTGAACCTTTATTGTGTGCTTTGCTCGCATGCGCAAATTGGACAGTGTGTGAATATGTGTATGTGAGGGACAGAAAGCAGGAGAGAAAGAGAGAGCATAGAGCGTGCCAGCTCATGTAGTCTGTCATCATCCTGTGTCGTCACCTTCTGCTTCTGCCTCAGGTCATTTACTTGCAAACAGGAAATGCACTTGATATGTTGTCATGCAAATCACAACAACAAAACCAAAAATATAACGCCATGAAAAAACCCACAACAGTAAACCTAGAGATTATCGTGCCATTGGATCACTGCAGCTGCAATACAGTGATCCACAACTTAAAACAAATGTGAGACAGGGGCGTTAAGTGGTGTTAAGTCCCTACTTCCTACCTCACTTCTTCTGCCCCCTTTGCTCAGACCACACCTGTCTTTGAACCCAGCCTTTACTTTGAATTAATAGTTATTTAATGTTATGTATTTATTATCTTTTTTTTCCACACCTTTTTCATTGACTTTGTATTGACTTTATTGATGAAATACCTTTACAAAACATATATACATACATACATATATATATATATATATATATATATATATTTTTTTTTTTTTTTTAAATTTTGGATTGCCCCTGATTGTTTAAAGTGACAATTCCCCAAAAATCACAATTTGCCTCAGAGGGCTTTACAGCTTACAACATCCCTCTGTCCTTGGACCCTCACAGGAGATAAAGTCCTCCCTAAAAAAACCCTTTAATGGTGAAAAAAGGGTAGAAACCACAGGAAGAGCAACTGAGGAGGGATCCCCTTTTAGGATGAACAGACGTACAATGGATGTTGTGTGTTAAGTACAGATCAACATATTAAATGTACATTTATACATATTACAAAATGATAGATTGAGATATCCAGCAGGTTGTGTCACTACAGGTGTTTATAGCTGACAGTTGACCTGAGACACAACATGTGATCTATTTAACTAGTTTATTCACAGGATGTGTGTGAAATCCTGCTTTTTAATCAACCAGAATGATGTGCGCATACATAGTTTTCCTTGAACACATGTGCTTGATGTTCTTAGTTGTGCAAGATTTAATCAAGGTACTGATATCGAGTGAGATATAAATCATGCACCATAACCTTTAAGATAGAGGCTGCAGATAGAACTCCTTTCAGAAAACTAAAATATTTTAATCAACCAAGAGAAGGACTCAAATATTGTGAGGTGCTGTGAGTAAAAGATAGTAAAATACAATCATCAGTTATTCTCTAAGTCAGTACAGACTTTGCCTTATGTTAAAATTTCATCTGTGTGCTGTTTGTCATTTGCAGTTTTATTTAATCCTATAATATTGTGGATTTTTACAGATTTTACAGTATGTAGCTCACCACCCCATGTTATGTGACTACATTAACAATACATGTGGTCAGACACATTGTCTGCTCATCTTATCAGCCTGCAGGCTCACCCAGCCATGACATCACTGTAATGCAGGCTAATTATCAGCCTCTGAGCTCGGTCACTCTTGTTAAAGGTACAAGGTAAAAGGTCAGATGCTAATGTCCAATGATGTCAGCGCAGAAATGAGTCACTGCACTGACCCAGTCTTACAGAGTGTCCCTCCTAATACCTGGTAATTGTGCTACGTCTGCTAATGAATGCTGAATTAATACCAGTGTTTCATTAGTGAAGAGCCAGTAGAAAACACTGGTGTTTGGTGTTTAGAATGGGAATGACTAAGTAGGGATGCACAGTTTTTCTGCTGAATATTGGTATCAGCCGATATTCACCTTGTTGACTGCTGTCAGCCTATCAACAAATAAGCTGACATTCACAGATGGTAGTGGCCGTTTTTTTCTGTTGTGTCACGTCAGTTTTGTGCAGGCTAAAAAGCTGGCCTCCTGACTAACAGTGTCCTGTCGGCCTGGGGACAATAGAAAACAAACCCTATTGTTTCCCTGATAATGCTATGTGAACAACAAATCTGTTTTGACGTCAGCAGTAGGAGAGCTAGTTAATGTTAGCTGTTAGCAGCAGATGGCTGGAACTAACTGCTAGCTGAAGTTGCACTGAGGGCCATTATCATACATTCATGCTATCTTCAGTAATTATGAGTATTAGGCGAAGGTAAATTATAATGTTCTCATGATGTGTTCAAATGTAATCTTGTTAAATTTATTTGAGAAACTTGAATGAATACCGCTGTTTGGAGGAGAAATTTTTTTATGTTTTTCACAGGAAAGAAGGTTATGTTAAAGATTGCTTTATAAATGTGTATGGCTGAATTTGCGCTTACTCAAAGATGTAATGAAGTTTAGCGTGTAATGAAGAATAATACAATTTCTTTGTTGAATAAATAACAACAAAACAAAGATAAACAAAAAATCATTGGTATTGTATCAGCGATTAGCCATAATTATTATTATTATTATTATATAATATTATTATATTAATTATAGAAAAAATAAGTTTTATTTGTTTTTAACTCAGGTGTTGTCTCATGTGAGGCAGGGTTTTTTTTCGGTTGTTTCTGTGAAAGGTTCCAATAAAAGGAAAAAATAATCAAATGCGGGAGCCCACTATTCACTTTTTGCATGAATAAAGAGCAAACCATGTTTTGTTTTTTTAAAACCTAACTACGTGCTTTTGTTTACGTCCCGATGTTGGTAGAGGCATGTGTGAATGTCAATATAGCAGACACAGGAGGATACCTAGTGTGTAATATGTAGCTGTAAAAGACCACTGACAGAGTGGCACTATGTCATGACTTGGGATGTGAACAGGGTCCAAAACTAACTTTTTCACTTACCAGCCAGGCTGGCTGGTGAGTAATTTAAAGGAAAAAAAAGTCAAGTCACTTAATGCTGCCAGTGGATGAGACTGAGGGGTGGCGGGAGCAGCAGCAGCAGCAGCAACATTAACCTCCGTCTCTTGGTCGTCGGTCGGTAAAATCTCAGCCTCAGCAGGTTCTTTTTCTTTAGTTTTTTGGGGTTTTTTTGCGGGAGGCTCTGCAATACCTGGCCAGCATCATCACATGATACTTTTTC
This sequence comes from Epinephelus cyanopodus, assembly GCA_026686955.1. Lineage (NCBI taxonomy): Eukaryota > Metazoa > Chordata > Actinopteri > Perciformes > Serranidae > Epinephelus > Epinephelus cyanopodus. Next base: position 7,330,853 of record CM048918.1, on the reverse strand, counting down.
TTACTTCGTCTTCTTCTACGGGGGTTCAGAGCATGGAGGTACATTAGGTTTGTTTGAGATGAGCCAGGCCTGCTCAGATTCGATCACCGGCGATCGGCGCACAATGCATGCTGGTTAGATTGCAAGGCGGCCGCAGTTTTTAGAGCCAGGCGCTGCAGTTGCTCTCCACCGACTGCACCACATGGCTCTCACCCGATGTAACAGCTGATTCGTTCAGATGTCAACACAACAAGATGACTTTTAGATAAACTACTCATTTTTGTTGAATTTTAGAGATTGACATTTTATTTGTCTGATTTGAAGGTTTATTCTGTGACCAGAAATTGTGTGACTGATGGTGAAGTTTAGTTGTCAGAGACTGAATTCATCATAAACTATACAGAGTCTACTGTACTATATTAATATTGGACGGTTTAATAATTGAAGTATTTAGCAACACAGACTGGTGGTCAGTGGGATGTGAGGATTCTTAAAATAACATCAGATGTGAAGCCCTGACTGTATCTGACTGATCTTTAATGAAAGCTGTTGTCTTGTATTTTTTTCCCTCTGAAAATATTAACCTTACAGTCCAACAGTGTATTTAGCCTGTGTAGTTGAGGGGACAGGTCAAACTGATGTGATGCTGATTTACAGGAGAATTCATATCAAATGGAGGATAAACCATGAACATAAACTACAGATCACCTGTAAAGCATAATAAATTAGTTTATCATAATTAAAACAAATGGAGACTGAGAAAGAACTGATATATGGGTCTGATCGCTTTTTTAATAAATTGACATCATTTCAGACAGGATGTAAGTGTGCCTGTGACTTCCTGTACGAACTGAAGGCTGCTGGAAACTGTTGAAAACTGTCCAACTTGACCGCAGCTTTTTGTCACTGCCCCCCACTGCGGCTGCCCGCTCTCATCTACTTTGCAGGTGAGGCGCAGCTCATCTCGAACGAGCATATTAACAAAGTAGCGGAGTGAGAGAGTGATACATCCTGTCAGCCGAGGGGTTTCCTATCTGTGCAGCCGAGCACCGCAGCACCTCCTTTTACATCCAGACAGCCCCGGTGTTTCCTCCGCAGGCTCCACTTCACTCAGCTTCACTCAGCTGCCCAACAAACCCGCTGCTTCTTCCCACTTTAACCTGAATAACAAACCGGGACTCGGTGCTCTGGTTGGATCCAAACGGAGAGCCAGGGCTTGCTGGGGAGCTAGCGCAGGCTAACTGGCTGTGCTTCCCTGCAGTCATGCTGCGGCTAACGCCCCGCTAGCCTCACAGCTGTGCCTCGCCAACGAGCCAGCGATCCACCTCAGCCCGCTGTGACAACGTCATGACTGACGCATTACATGACTAAAGATCATCTCTGCCTGAAGTACACATTACTCTGCCAGGAAACCAGCTGATACCAGCATCGTTCTCTAGTAACAAAAAATGCATGCACTGGTAAAATAACTTGCCACAGTGGCGAGTGGTCTTAAAAATTTACCAGCCAGAGACAAAATCTACCCGTAATTGGCGAGTGGCGAGTGTTAGTTTTGGACCCTGGATGTGAACGTGTTGAGCATTCACACTGGACGTGAAGAACGGGCTCCTGGGTGAAAGTACAGGGTTTGCTAGACCCATCCACCTTCCCTCCCTCCTGCCCTAAAGGGACAGCTCTTAATATCATGTCTTTTCCTGTTTCGTTACAAACTGCTGCCGGCAAGTGCGTTTCATAACACCATGAAAGGTGCCTTTGCGTGTTGATATCTTACGCAGATGTCCACTGACATTGCAATGGTATTCGACAAGTTTGGAAAGTAGCGGAAAGTAGATACAGTAAAGTTAGATAAGATAAAGTGTATTCATATAGCACTCTGGAGCAGCAAGTGTCCAGAGCGCATCACAAGTCAATTAAAAAACCCTCTAAGGTCTCATGTGGTTCTTGTGTTGGTTGCTCCCCTGACCCCTCCATGAGACCTGCTGTTGATTATTCAGTAGCAACATGTAAACTTGTTATAGAGCTCTTCTCATCAGGCTGTCTTTCTATTAGTAATAATGAGCCAGTTGGCTGGGGTAGCCAGTGAAATTTAAGTGGGAGCTGGTGACACCCCTGGCATTTACTGCAGTTAAAGATAGGAAACTGCAGGATGTTTGTTGGCCAGTCTGTCTGCGTGGTTGGAGTTAACCGTTGTATAACTGTGTCTATGTGTAGGAGTCCAAAACTTCTCTACAACATTTAAAGTGATCACATAACTCACCCTCATTAGCCTCATGGATGGGGGAGTCAATGTGTGATTTCTCTTTGTGTAAGGCATTAGTTATTATGGTATCATGCATGTTATCTTGCTTATATGTAAAACATAGACAAAAGAAAATCTTGTTGGAGCAAACTGTGTCCCAAACATACAGTCTAACACACAGAATCCCGAAGTGAACACTGCTATTAGTAGAACACCCAAGAAATACTGTCATTAAAGAGCCGCCATCACCCTGACTGGCTTCATTTTTTCCTTCACATCAAACTTCCCATGCTGAAAGCAGAAACACTAAAATATTCAGGTAGAAATAGAATGGTGATCCATCTGTTGAACCTGTCATCTTCACTCATACCCACACTTTTCTGCGAAGAATCGCCACCCTTAAAATATGCAGTCTTCAGTTAACTGCTCTGTATGTAATTAAAATACTAATAGGTAATTATAGGTGATGCCAAAGCCTATTAATTTGTCATTAGGTCAAGGAGTTAGAGTAGGCTGATGAAGAAGTCTGGTGTTACTAAATCAGACCTTTTACCAACCTCCATCTTCACAATCAGAGAAGTAACACCTTGGGAAAGGGACCTAAGGGTGGGAATGTATTGAGTATAAGGGAAACAGCTGTTCAGTCTATTTTCAACAAACAAAAAACTATCCAACAGTTTCTATCTTAATATTTGACCTTTTCTCCGACAATACCATTAGTTTTACTGGAGCATGCAGACTGCTTCTAAAGCAGGGGAGATACAACATGACATGACCTGTCAGAATAATGTTTGCATGGTTCTTCCGGGCTTTTCAACAGATATGGCAGGCTGGAGCTCTCGCATTTCAACACATTGGTAAAAGACATTTCCTGCATGGTGTAACTGTAAAAAAAAATCCAAACAAAAACAAAACGCATGTATGCAAAGTCAGTTAAAAGTGCTCATACAGAGCAAATACCAAAAAGTGTTTTGGTCAAGCAAATGCACAGTAAGGGCCTTCAGTGACTGATGTTGCTGACTGCCATGATGAAAAGAGTAATACTTTCATGCTTACTCCAAAACACATACTATTTTTAAATTGATGACTTTATGATTGTGTCCCCTGTGAAACCAAAATTTGAAGTTCTTTTAGTGTAACTTTAAAGTCAATGCTTTTTTAATTTAACGTTATGTAATTTAAGTAGGGTCATCCCGCACTGATATTACATAACAAGTGTACTTATTTTAACCCAAACATGATCTTTTTTCCAAACCCAACCATTTAGTTTTGTTGCCTCAACCTAACTGCAACCATCGCAACATTAACCAGGTGTTGTAAATGTGTTTAAGCTGTGCACTATCAGTTACTATGGGGTGTGACAAAGCGTAATTGATGACCTGGTCCCAAGTGCATAGGGTTTTAAAGCCAATTTTCGTCATGGCCAAACAGTGTAATTACATCCATACTGTGATGCCCATTGACTTACATGGCGAAAGAGGCATCTGTAAATCAGTGGATAGATTTTTTGGAGCATCACAACCCTGCAAAATGACTTGTTTCACTTTTAGGATTTGAACTTCTCAGTCCAACAACAGTTGAAAAGTCTATAAGAGCTACATGATTATATCATTTTATTCCTATTAAAGTTAGCAGTGAGATAAACTGGAAGTAGCCAGCGGAAATCTCTGGTATGCCTGCTCTATGGGCCACACAGTGCAGAAGCAATGCCGATTACCTGCGTAAGTCTGTATGTGACAGTTGAACTTTTTTTGTCTCGTGCCACTGAGAGTCTCTCGCTTCATACTCCAGTCCAGTTCAGAACACTCCTTTCAAGCCAGCAGCAGCTGCCTCATCAGTTAGTTTTAAGTTGGATATTTGACAGACATTCACTCCAGACCCGACAGTATCATTTAGTTTCACTTTAACTGATGTCGGCAGGAGGAGGATGGTAAATGGTAAGCTCACCTCCCGTTTATTGCCAGGGGATTAGGTGGACCGTCAGTTGTACTATGAATAAAATGATGCAGGCGTCCACAACTCTTATAGGATGTGTAATACGGAAGGCATGTCCCAGCCTTGACCTTCACAGGAATGAACAGGGCCCCACCTCTAACGCTGTATCCAGTTCTCTTTATAAGTCTGTGATGAGAACGGGTTGGACATGTTTCACTACAAAACAACACAAACGGCTGATCAGAGTCACTGTAGCTGTTACATCCTTTGGGTAAAATCCTGCATTTCTCCATAGAAGGAATGACAGACAGAAAGTAAAATGAAAAAAGAGGTGCTAATTGATCTCAGTGATTGGGGGTTAGAAGAAGGACATGATTTGATTAACTGGGAAAGTGTGGAGGAGTAGAGGAGAAGAAAAGGAATGATTGGTGAGTAAGAGAGGAAGGGATGGCCTGAAGCAGCTAATGGGCTCATTAGGAAGCTCGTGGTCACGTAATGACCTGCCACTGAATGGACATCCGGGGCTCTATGCACTACAGACAGATGAACAGACAGAAATAGAAAGAAAAAATAGGAAAGAAATAGCGGAAGACAGTAATAGGATGGATGGAAATAATGAAGGGGCATATAACAAGGCTGTCCACTTGATCCCATTGAGGTTTCACATATAGCTTTAATTGGATGTGATCAAGAATATCAAAATAGGCCTACACATGGAGATGAAAACTACGCTGTTAATCAGAATGATAAGATTACAGTAATTAGCAGTGAATTATAGAACGTAAAGATATTACATGTCAAGGCTAAATAATTGGCTCAAACTTGTCTAATCAGTTTTATTTTGGTTTTATATCCCTCATCATTATATTAGACAGTGAACTGAGCAGATCGTAACACTTCATTTCAACAGTTTATTCTTTTCCATACCAGTTAGTTTTAGACACAGTCACAGCATTAATGGTGTCTTCACAGTGGGTGTTTCAGATTGAAAAGCTCATTGGAGACATAATTATTATACTGGAAAAGCACCAAATATGTTTGAACTGGTTCTATTGACAGAGGTGTCAGCTGGATGTCCATTTATAATACTTAATCAATATTTGAATAGATCAGTGAAAGATATCATTAACATGCCACATATCCAAAAAAAAAAATTATCATGAAGTTTTTGAACAAACACCTTGATATTGATATGGCGATGATGTTGTAGGATGGGTTATTGGTCTACCCATCCATTTTCATCCGCTTATCCGGGACCGGGTCACAGGGGCAATAGTCTGAGCAAAGTCCCCTAGACGTCCTTCTCCGTAGTGACACTTTCCAGCTCTTCCTGGGGGATCCTGAGGTGTTCCCAGGCCAGATGAGATCTATAATTCCTCCTGTATATTCTGGGTCTGCCCCGCCACCGGACCCTACAAGTTGGACATGCCTGAAAAACCTATAATGGGAGACACCCAGCACCCTTTTCCCACAGTCATGGACTGGCTTGGCTTGGTTTGGTTTGGTTTGGTTTGGACCATCAGCTCAGGATGGCAAGGATTTGCAACAGGGCGATGAACTAAGTAAGAGTCTGCAGTTCTTCATCAAAATCTCACTGATTATTTTCTGATTTTAGTTAGACTTGCCTTTGCCAAAGAAAAGCCACTAATGAAGTTCTGCTAATTCAGTGATAAACACATTTAATTTCCTACAGATTCTTCACAGTAAAAGTCCCTGGTTATTTTGTTGTGTAAAAACTTTTATTGTGAAGCAGCAAAAAAGGATGGAGTTTTCGAGCAGCAACTTCACACAACTTCTAATAAGGCTGATTGCAAACATGAAACAGTAAAATAAAGCTGTTATCTAAAGTAAAAACAGGATGCAGGAGAGAAACTAAACTCCAAACCACAGAGATTCAGTTAGAAGCTACAAAAGTACTGAGAGCTGAACACACAGTCTTTGAAAAATGCCTTTTTCTCTACTCTCCTGCAGACAGAGGTGAGTAGAGTCTTGCAACACATCCTCAGGGATTGGCTATGGTCGACGAGAGGTCACTGCTACCCGCTTGAGGGCAGGCAGCCCCACTTTTGGACCTACTTCAGAGAAGGTCCATCTCTGGCATGGCTTGGTGTGGTATGGCACATCTAAACTGATAATGGAAACACAAATCACTGCAGCATGGCTTGATTCAGTGCAGTCAAAAGTGATGGTGGAAAAGGCTCACAGGAGACATCCTGATCAGATGCTTAAACCACCTCACCTGACGCCTTTTGACGTGAAAGAGCCGTGGCTCTACTCATAGCTCTGTCTGTATGTCTGAGCTCCCCCTATCTCTAAGGCAGAGCCCAGCCCTGTCACTTAACACAACAACACAACACTTATGATATTAACATATCTAAAATCTAAGATGATATCTTGTCCCATATCACGATATCGCTATATTATTGATATACTTCCCAGCCCAAACTTCTTTTCTTTTCTTTCCTTTTCTTTTCTTTTCTTTTCTTTTCTTTTCTTGTCTTTTCTAGGTGACAGCCTGGAGTGCTGGTTAGGGATGCACGATAAAATCTGCAAGTCATTGGTATTGGCCAATATCGTTTTTAAAATGAATCGGCCAACATGCTTTTTCTTAATTTGCACAATGATTGAATATTACATACATTAAAGAGCATTCTATTTCATGTCTACATCTGCTGGTGGGTGCAGAGTATGCATGCAGAATATTAATTCCATCACAAAAGAGAGTTGATGATAACTTGAATTAGGTGGGGAAAAACGTGGATCGGTCAAATGAGTTGCTACATATTAGCATATTGGATATTGGCAAAAATCCAATATCGTGCATCCCTAGTGCTAGTGGCGGATGCAGATCAAAAAGCCAAATGGCTCAGCGGAGTCGTGACTGGAGAAGCCGTGCCTTCCTTCACAATGTTTTCAGCTTTCAGCTTTTAGCTCGACTTGCATCACAGTTTAACTGCTGCAGCTGCACTCAGCAGCATATTAAAACACGTGTGTGTACACACTAACTGGCTGTGTGGTTCACCCTGTCAGGGGAGCTTTATAATAGTAGGCTTGAAAACCCAACAACAATCCTGATTAACTGCTCTCATGACACTTTCTACCCAGAATTTACTGCCAGGCTATGAGTAAGTTTATATCACTGATGATAAATAGCCAGTCACATTAAACACAGCAGTATGATATGATATGATATGATATGATATGATATGATATGATATATTGAAACTCCCTTGTGAGGAGAAATAGATCATAAGCACATAGTGTGTATGCCATAAAAATATTAATAGTGGGTAATTATCTAAATTCAAATGAATGAATGAATAAACATGTAAAAGTGGTTTGCTTGTATTTGTATTTGTGTGAGAAAACAGAAACAGATAAATGTGAGAACAAAAACATGAAAATAAATGCAGAAGCCAAGGCCTGAGGAGATAAATTACGCAGCTTAAGATGCATTAATCTCACGGTATTTCTTCAACTTCTATCACCCACCTCCTGTAGTCTTGAAAGGTGGCTGCAAAAAGTTTTGTTTTTTTATAGTTTTCTCCTTCCCACAGAGAACAGAGACTGGGTTTTCAAGGTGGAAAAATGCATCAACATATCCATGAAAACTCCTCAAAGACCTCCTGCAGCATAATCCGATTCTCTGCTGTCCACCTATGTGCCCACCAAACTAAATAGACCCTTTCCATCTCAAACATCATGCATGACCACCTGATTCAAATGTTTCCACTGGTCAGAACCACTGCAGACAATCTTTTACTGTAATTCCAGCACCACTGGCCTTCATACGAGCTCAGACTGCCTGCTATCTTGTGTCTGTACATCTGAACACAGGCCAAAACCCAGCACGCACCTGTCCCTCCAACCCCACACAGTATCTTTGCCTCACATCTCTCCCTCCAGGCGTCTGATCTAAATGACCTATGAGGATTTTCTAGCTGGCAGGTAATTTCTCATCTGGTTTGGTCAGTCCTACTTGCTTGCTAAGTGAGCTATAAAAAAATCCAAGGACTCACCCAGCTAGCATGGTTAAGCTAACAAACAGCAACTTTGGTTTAGCTAACAAAGCAAGCTGTCAGGTGGGTTTCTTCATCTGTCACACTGGGCAGCCAATGTTGAATTCCTGAGACAGTTTGAGGCTAAATCCACACAAAGGCCCCGATCAAATAGACAGGCTACTTTTTGTAATTGTTTTTAATTAGAATTAAGCTTTTTGCTGGCTGTTTTTGCGTTGCTACATACCTCGTGTTTCTGCATAGCTCACATTTCTGCGCTCTAGGCACCTGCAGTTTTTGTACCACTCTGAACTCCTTGAGTTGAAAAAGCTTCACCTCAGAGCGGAAAAGCGCCCCACATCATCTCTTTTTCCTATTGTCCAATGGGATGATTTGAGAGGCGGGCCATCTGTGGTGGTCACGACATCAGGTTTAGAATTGGTAAACAATGGTGGAGAAATTAGTGGTAGCTGTTGCTGGATACCCAGAGCTATACGGCTCGAGATAGACAGCAGGTTGTCAAACTGCCCCACAATCATCCTAGAACGTGCCTCACAGAGACACAAATGACTTCAAAGACACACAAAACTACTGCAAGGAGACACAAAGTGAGACACAAAACAACAATAAGATGCATAATCACTGCAAACACATTGCCTGGGTCCATGCGCTGTAGAAAGATAGATGTTGTTATGGAGGGTGCTCTAAATTAATATGTCTTTCTTCTCAATATCGCCTGACACTGTAATTTGTTTTACTTTGCTCTGCTCTACTCTCAAACAGTTTTGTTGGCATGGCTGCACATCAGTGTGGACATAAAGTGATGTTAGATTCAGGTGGATATGTTGGTCTCTAGTGACTGGTTAACAAAAATGAAATCTCCCTCCTCTACGGAAATTAGGTAGAATGGACGCAATGTCAGACTGAAGATGGAATTGGAGTCAAACAAGCTGATAATTCTGTCTGATATCAGGCAAACAAAGACATGCAAAACAACAACAAGAAAAGCCATGGCAAAACCACCACATAGTCTCTGTGTGTTGCTCCTTCGTAGGAGAGGTCGTGGGGCCTTTTGCATATCTGTGCCCAGGGGCCCATTGTCTCATAATCTGTCCATGAGCAGAAACAGAGATGTTTGAAAATGATGATGCAGGCACCTAAGTTCCACTCCCAATTGGGTCTTATCAGTCACCATGTGTCAAGCTAAGACATTATAGCTCGGTCTACACACCTTTTGAGATTGTGTTGGTAACACTCCTCTTTTTCTGTTGCCATGACTTCTTCCAGCGACTGATAATGCTCCAGGTGCCGCTCTGATATGTTGCCATATCTGCTTTGCAATGACTCCCAATCTGTTTTCTGCTGCCTTCACCGCCTTATACTCATGTGTTACTTTCAGTAACAGTTCCATTTTGTTGTCAGTCCAAGCAAAGAAATGCCTGGTCCTACTTTTGGCCATCTTGTTCGAATTTTTTGTAACTAAGCAACCAACCACAGAGTAGCCAATCTGCTTCCTGTTTACATCAGCATGCACATGCTTAGTGTACATGAATGAACATGTGATTTGTGTTTTCAGGTGTTAGTTTGGGCAGAGATTATTTTGGAAATGGTGCTTAAACACTTTTATATGGATATCATATTTATTTCGAAATGCCATTCTAAAATTAAAAAATGTATTAGTTTGGATGTAGGCTGAATTTCAGACCACCTACTTAAGGAATTGTAATGCAAATGTAAGTTGCACATATTGTCAAGATCATTTATGTTGCTGTATTTTGCATACGCTCTCGCACTGGGGCCAGTCTCTTAAATAATAATAGAGTGCAAATTAGACATTGAAATATTTTCCATTTACTATCTCCATCTGTTCAGTTCTTTCTCTCTGTGTGTCTCTCCTTCACACTCTCCCTCCGACTTAATTGAGAATAACAGGAATCGGAAGCCACGAGATGCTGTAGTGAAGCGTCAGGTGTTCCACTGATGAGAGCCAGTCTCCATGGAAACTCTGCCATCCTCAGATAAATGTTTTTACCTTGTGACAGCAAATACAACCGTCAGAAGTACTGACAAATTTAGATACATACACACACTCGCAGTAGCTTGTATGAAGCTTGAGTCTCGTCTCTGCTGGTGGTTTGTTTGATGATGTTCATTGGAGGAGACGTTTCATCTGCTGTGGCAAACGGTTGGATGGGGCTGTGATGTAACTCATTCTGCACTGCACAACATCAGCTTTGAATGTTGAATTTTATAGCCTTAAAGGACAATACCAGGACTATTTATTCCTAACGTCATTATTGTTCTGCTTTAACCAATGTTATTGCCACGTGCAGTCAGGGGCTGCTACCATGTGCTCCACTGCAGGTCGGACTGACCTGCTGTCAATCACATGCTCCTTTTGTTGAAAAAAAAAAAAAAAAGTCACAGATTCACTGCCGCTTTGATGCACTCAGTGCATCTTCATGTTATTTTTCACATGTTCTTAAATAAACTAAACATCATGAAAGCCATGACAGCTACTGAAGGGATGAATGTGTTTGCCTTTATGTCCCGTATATATTCCTTGTTCTGCTTTGTGATCAAAGATCTCTGTTGGTTTGAAACACTGCTCAATTAAACTTGCTGGAAACAGAGGGTTATAAAAGCCAAGCATGTGATGTAAGGGCATTAAGTGGCTTTATAATTAATTTCAGTTGAAACCAGAGGTGTTATGATCTGTTGCCCAAACATTTGTCTGCATTTTTAAACATAAATCTGTGTTATTGTCGGAAATTGTAGCTCACAATTCAGCAGCTTTGCTCGTTTGCAAATAAAAGCCTATGAATCACAGCATCACTTACTTGCAGCATTAACAACCTGATATTTCCAGCAATGAATAAGCAAATAAATGGCAGTGAAAATGGCAGATGCTTTCTCTCTGCCAGTGAGACATTGCTTTGTGTAATTGTTAGGAGTGATAGGGGGATTATAGTTCCTCTTTTCTTTTCCTGTCCTTTTCCTTTCATTTACGTTTTGGACTGGTTTCCGCTGAGAAATAAAGGTATGGTTGAGCTGTGTGTTTGTTTACGTCACATCATTGAGGTGCGCACGCACCCTCTGGAGTTAGTTAATGAGGTGACAAGATTCAGGTGTGTGAGGGCGGCAGAGACAAATGTTTGCTCCCGTGTCATGAGGAGCCGCTCCATTTTTGAAAGTGCCACTGAAGAGGACAACAGCTACACCCACCCAACCAGGCCACAGACTTTGTGAGAGCGAAACCAGGTTATGTTTATTTTTCGGATTCATTCTTAACTACACAAAAAACTGAACTATTGGGGAGAGCCAGGACGGAGCTCGCCGCTCACCGGGAGCCGCGGCCGGAGCTGGCGGTGCCTGGACTGACTGACCAGCCTCTGAATGCCCCTAGCCTGCGGACCTGGTAAGCTGGCCTACCTGCATTATTTCTCCTGCCTGGCAAACCAGTCCGCTGTTCCGTTCTTTCCTCTATTTGTTCCTTCAATCACACTCCAGGTTAGGGCTAGCCTCACATTTGAGCCATTGACATCTTTAGACGTGACTAGTCCGTAACATAATGTGGGGGCTCGTCCGGGATTCTATTCGAAGATTAATGACTTAATGTTCGATAAAGCCTGTTTAGCGATTATACTGTAGTCAGTGAGTTACATCCAAGCATTCTGTTTGCGAGAAGAAGCACAACGGAGTTGTATTCAGCTCGTTAAAAGCCATATGTTGCAAGGTTTAGCTGTAGGCCACGGACATATGGCTACGGGCAGATAAGCTGCACGGTGTTAACTTCTCGCTTAAAACAGATGGTTGTGTATGTAAGCAATACTTAGTTAGCTAAAAGGAAAAATATTGTGTTGTGTGTGTCGAGGTTAAAACGGGAATATGTCCTTACAGGACGATAATAGCATGTCGGTTGGCTGGTTAGCTGAAATTTCTGTGTTAAATTGTGGTTGGTGTTTTCTGGTGTGCTGTAAACAGTATCGGTTTGTGGCTGGTTTGTGAGTTACGTAAACCTTGTCATGAGCGCTCTATTTGTGGCTTATGTTTGCATCTACCTCTGGTAAAAGTTACTTCTTATTTGCAGGTTATACGTTTTTTTTTTCGTTAAGGCTATTTTGGTAATAGTTACCTTAGAGGTAATTTTGTGAGAGGTTTGCCTCTTGATTAGTCTGTTTGGTGAGTAGTTAACGGTAACCATGGCAACGTTCTCGGTAGAGGAGTTTTGCGGAAGTGATTTTGGGCGCAATGAGTTGCGCAAGCTTAAGAAGGAAGATTTGATTGCAGTAGCTCAGTATTGTGAGGTGGATATCATCCCAGAGACAAAAAAGCCAGAGATTGTGGAAACCCTCATTTCGGTGTTACATCTGCACGATCCTGCACAGGAGAGGGAGCGAGCAGAAAGGGAGAGAGAGAGAGAGGAGCGAGAGAAAGGGAGAGTAGCACGCGAGAGAGAGGGGGAACGGGTGTTTCAACTTGAGTTGGCAAAGGTGGCAGCAAGAGAGCAGGAGCATAAGCTAGAGCTAGCGAGATTGGCACTTGAGCAGGAGAAGCTTAAAGCGACCAATAATGCATTACAACGTAAGCACGAAGCTCGTTTTGATGTTTCCAGTTGTTTAAGACTCATGCCAAAATTTAATAATGATGATGTGGGTTCTTTTTTTGATTCTTTTGAGAAAATTGCCAAAGAGCTAGAATGGCCTGAGGATAAGTGGGCACTGCTCATTCAGAGTGTACTTGTGGGTAGAGCCCAGGAAGCGTATGCAGCATTAGGTGTTTGCGATAGTAGAGACTATGAAGCTGTGAGGAAAGTGGTTCTGGCAGCTTATGAGGTGGTGCCTGAAGCCTACCGACAGAAGTTTCGGTCGCTGCAACGACAAACAAGTGAGACATTTCTTGATCTGGCTAGGCAACAGGAGGTTGTGTTTGATAGGTGGCTAACTAGTACAGACACCCACACCTTTCAAGAGTTGCGACAGCTGATGCTGGTGGAACAGTTTAAAACTAGTTTACCCCGGCATATGGAAATACATGTAAATGAGTTGGGTGTGACTGAGTTAAGAAAAGCCGCTATGGCAGCGGATTCCTATGAGTTAACTCACAGAGAAGCGCCTTTAAAAGGAAAGTTACACAGACAGGACAGGAGGCAGGCAGTAACTGATAGGCCCACAGAAGCTGTCATAATGAAGTCTCCTTCCCCTTCCGTTCAGTCTCAAGGGCCAGGGAAAAGATATGAGAAGCCTTATTTCCCTCGAAATGATGTCATCTGCCACTATTGCAGAAAGCCTGGCCATATAAAGTCTAGTTGTCCCAGTCTTAAGAGGAAGAATGGAGATGGGAAAGTAGTGGGGTTGATTAATACGCAGACTCAGGTTGGTTCCTGTGAAGTAGATAGTTTGAATGTGTCCTCCTGCCCAGTAGCAAAGGGATTTGAAGGTTTTGTATCCCAAGGGGCAGTGGCTGGTGCACCGGATGGTGAAATGGTCCCGATATCAATCTTGAGGGACACAGGGGCCAACCAGTCCCTACTGGCTCGAGGTGTCATAGATTTACCATCTGCCACCTATTTAAAAGCCTCTACCCCAGTGAAGGGTGTGGGAGGTGGTTTTATTAGTGCTCCTTTACACAGGGTGTTCCTGGCATCTAATATTGTAAATGGGCCGGTAGTTGTGGCCGTTGTCCCCTCTTTGCCGATTGATGGAGTCGCTTTTGTGCTGGGAAATGACTTGGCTGGTAGGCGTGTTTGTGTGACACCGGTAGTGAGTGAAGAACCTTGTGAGGTCTCTGAGACCATGGTCCTGGAGAGGGAACACCCTGAAGTGTTTACTGCATGTGTGGTGACACGGGCTCAGACCCTTGCAGCGGAAAAGGGAAATTCCAGCGAGCAGGAGGAACTGTCTGTTGACTTGGCTGATACCTTTTTTGCTAGGCTAGCTGAGGTGTCTCCCTGCTCCCAGTTTTCTCGGGAAGCCCTTATATCAGAGCAAGAAAAGGATCCGTCTGTTGCTCCGTTAAGACAGGCAGCTGCTAGTGCTGAGGACCTGAAAGACGTAGCTGAAGGTTTCTTTCTCCAAGATGGAGTCTTGTTGCGAAAATGGCGGCCTCGGGATCGCCCTGCGGATGAGTCGTGGACTGTTATGACTCAAATTGTGTTGCCTGAAAGTTTCAGAAGGGAAGTGCTGCATTTAGCACATGAAGTGTCCATGGCTGGTCATTTGGGCATCCGGAAAACCCAAGAGAAAATCAGTAGACATTTCTACTGGCCTAAGATGCACAAGGATGTGGTTTCGTACTGCCGTAGCTGTCATGCTTGTCAGGTTGTGGGCAAGCCCAACCAGACAATTCCAGTTGCTCCTCTCTGCCCTTTACCTGTAATGGAGGAACCCTTTTCTAGAGTATTGATTGATTGTGTTGGCCCTCTGCCAAAAACCAAGAAAGGGAATGAGTATCTCCTGACCATTATGGATGTTTCCACCAGATTTCCGGAGGCTGTGCCATTGAGATCTATTAAGACCAAGGTCATAGTGGAGGCTCTGCTCCATTTCTTTTCTAGGGTGGGTTTACCACTAGAGGTCCAACATGATCGTGGGTCTAACTTCACCTCTGGAGTCTTCCAGGAGGTGATGCATGAGCTTGGGGTTAAGCAAATTATGTCATCTGCCTATCATCCCCAGTCCCAAGGCGCAATCGAGAGGTACCATCAGACTTTGAAGTCTATGATTAAGACTTATTGTGTTGGTTACTCTAATGACTGGGATGTGGCTATGCCATTTCTATTGTTTGCTATCAGAGACTCTGTGAATGAGGCTACAGGTTTTAGCCCCTTTGAGTTGGTTTACGGACATCAGGTGAGAGGGCCATTGAAGATGGTGAAAGAACAGCTGTTGCAGTCAGCTTTGCAGACAGAAGCGCCAAGTGGGGTTCTGCAGTATGTGGCATCCTTTAAGGACCGGCTGCATACGGCATGTGACTTGGCCAGGAGTAATTTGGAAGCAGCTAAGGGAAAGATGAAGGCTCAGTATGACAGGAAGGCGGTGAAGCGTACCTTTAAGGCAGGAGACCAGGTTTTAGTTCTGTTGCCCATGGGTGGAGACAAGCTGGGGGTGAAATTTTATGGACCCTATAAGGTGGCCAAGAAAGTGGGTGATTGCAACTATGTCATTGAGACACCCGATCGGAGACAGAAGTCCCGACTATGTCACATCAATCTTGTGAAGCCGTATTTTGCTCGTGATGCTTCATCTATTGTGTGTGTAACATCTCAGGTTACTGTGGAAGGGGAGGAGAGTGAAGATGATGAGGTTGGGTCAGTTGAGCCAGTTACCGCTAGGCTTAAAAACTCCAGCGCCCTAGCCAATCTCAGAGATTCACTGAGTCATCTCACCACAGAGCAAAGAGAGGATGTATTGCATCTTGTGGACCAGTTTAGTCCTTTGTTTAAAGATACCCCTGGCTTGACAAATTTAATAACCCATGACGTAGACACCGGCGAGGCAACCCCCATTAAACAACATCCGTACCGGATTAACCCCCAAAAATGGGCTCAGGTGAAACCAGAGTTGCTTTATATGGAAGAAATCGGTGTGATTGAACAAGGCTTAAGTGAATGGAGTTCTCCCTTAGTTCCTGTTCCCAAGCCCGATTTAACTGTGCGGCCTTGCATCGATTACCGAAAGGTAAATAACATGACTAAAACGGATGCATATCCTATACCCAGGCTGGAGGACTGTATTGATAAGATCGGAAATGCACAGTATGTGTCGAAATTTGACCTGTTAAAGGGCTACTGGCAGGTGCCGCTAACAGAGAGAGCAAAAGATGTGTCTGCATTTGTGACGCCAGAGTGTTTGTATCGCTGTCAGGTTCTTCCTTTTGGCATGAAGAATGCGCCTGCAACCTTTCAGAGATTAATGAATTTGGTAACTGCTGGTTTGCAGAACACAGTAACATATTTAGATGATGTGGTTTGCTATAGTTCTTCGTGGTCTGATCACATGACACATATGAAACAGCTGTTTGAGCGTCTGAGGCAAGCAGGGTTGGTGATCAACTTGCCCAAATGCGAGATTGGAAAGGGGCAGGTTACATACTTGGGGCACCAGGTAGGCCAAGGTTCTGTGAGACCAAGGACTGCCAAGGTACAGGCCATTTTAGACCTGCCTGTTCCAAAAACAAAACGCCAACTAATGCGCCTGTTGGGCATGTGCGGCTTCTACAGGCGGTTTGTTCCCAATTTTGCAGCTGTGACCACACCATTAACAAATCTGCTGAAAAAGGGAGTAAAGTTTAGCTGGTCCGCAGATTGTCAGACAGCTCTGGAAATGGTTAAAGCCATCCTAGCTAGTGAACCAGTGCTAGTTGCTCCGGACTTCACACTCCCATTCAAGCTTGCAGTGGACGCGTGTGATGTGGGAGTGGGGGCGGTGTTATTACAGACTGATGTGTCAGGAGTAGATCGGCCTGTTGCATACTTCTCAAAGAAACTGAACCGCCATCAGAAGCGATATTCTACTATTGAAAAGGAGGCCCTGGCTCTGGTCCTGGCAGTCCAACACTTTGAGGTTTATGTTTCTAGTGCTGGAGGTGATCTGGTGGTCCTCACTGATCACAACCCACTTACATTTCTGTCAAAGTTTAAAACATCCAGTCAGAGAGTGTTCCGGTGGAGTCTTATTTTGCAGCCCTATAACCTGACGGTTGTGCATTTGCCAGGCAAAGAAAATGTTATTGCCGACACCCTGTCAAGGGGATGAACCTAGATTGTGCTTGGGGACAAGTTGGAGTGCATTGTTGATGTACAGAAATAAATACAGTCAAAAGACTGATTAGATTATATTTGCATAATCGTTCAAATTGTCAGTCATGATTCATGACATGTTATTAAGGGGATGTCTATATTGTTGTTTTAAGAAAGGAGAAAATAATGTAAAAATGATAAAAACAAAAAGAGAAAAAAACAAATAGGTTGGATCCAGATGTGTTTTTTTTTTTGGAAGGGGGGAGGAATGTTAGGAGTGTTAGGGGGATTATAGTTCCTCTTTTCTTTTCCTGTCCTTTTCCTTTCATTTACGTTTTGGACTGGTTTCCGCTGAGAAATAAAGGTATGGTTGAGCTGTGTGTTTGTTTACGTCACATCATTGAGGTGCGCACGCACCCTCTGGAGTTAGTTAATGAGGTGACAAGATTCAGGTGTGTGAGGGCGGCAGAGACAAATGTTTGCTCCCGTGTCATGAGGAGCCGCTCCATTTTTGAAAGTGCCACTGAAGAGGACAACAGCTACACCCACCCAACCAGGCCACAGACTTTGTGAGAGCGAAACCAGGTTATGTTTATTTTTCGGATTCATTCTTAACTACACAAAAAACTGAACTATTGGGGAGAGCCAGGACGGAGCTCGCCGCTCACCGGGAGCCGCGGCCGGAGCTGGCGGTGCCTGGACTGACTGACCAGCCTCTGAATGCCCCTAGCCTGCGGACCTGGTAAGCTGGCCTACCTGCATTATTTCTCCTGCCTGGCAAACCAGTCCGCTGTTCCGTTCTTTCCTCTATTTGTTCCTTCAATCACACTCCAGGTTAGGGCTAGCCTCACATTTGAGCCATTGACATCTTTAGACGTGACTAGTCCGTAACATAATTGGTCTCTGCTGTTTTGAAGTGGATCTGAATAATTGAAGATACATTCTTATATTTAATGCTAAGTTGTTGAAACAAACAAAAGTCTTATCTAATAGATATACTGACATATAATAGTTCTTTATGACACCAAATAATTCTTCTAATATGTCTCCTGACGGTATAGTTTACAACAACAAACTGATACTGATTAAAAACTTAAATGAAATTTGAGTGGGTGTGTGGGTGAGTTCCAACATGGAATGTGTTCTAAGAACTGGGTAGCAGGATTTGAGATGGCGGCCAGTCATTCAAATGAAAGTTCCTCACCCAGTGTGTACGCCAAAGACAGTCTCCCTGGTTTGTTTCCTCTTCGCTTTAGTCCGGCTCATAGACTAATAAAGATGGACAACGTGACACATCTCGATCGCTTCCTGGTGGCTGGCTGCAGGAAAGGTCATAGCCCCTACCCCCTCCATGTTAGTGGATAGGACATGGGCCAAACTAAAGGATCAGTACATCTTTTTACCTATTTAATTCACAACAGCTTTAGGGCTGTACCCAGCTCAAAATTATGAAAATCGAATCAGATTTCGCTGTTTAATACAAATATTTGAATATTTGCCACTTTTTTTTATACAATACAGAGTTTGTCAGTTAAACGGGGTACGGTGAGATGTTAACCCTCCTAGCTGATGTATGCTAATTATGCTAATGAGGGATCAGAAATGTGCAACAACATCTTTTGCTGACTCTATGGATATAAAAAAAAGCTAGAGACTGTATCATATTAAGTTGCTGTAAGATGTAAATTTACCACTTCAAAACAGAAGTACAAGGAGATGTTATTTTGGAGCCTAACTGGGTAAACCCTCTCTCCCTCCGGGCAGCTGCCTCCCTTCTGAGTCAGACTCATCCTGGGTCTGGATCTGCAGTTGCCTGTACTGGAAAGCAAATGAAAGAGAGAAGATCTCACTCTGCAGCTAAATCTAGGGACTGGAACATCCCTTTAAGTGCACTGCACACTGATTGACAAAAAAACCCCAAAACAAAACAAAAAAAACGACTGCCGACTTGAAGAATATCCCCCAGATTAAAACGTCCAAACAACACATAATTGAAACCACAGAATATCTCCATACTGCTTGTTCGTAGTGATCTAAGTGTCCTGAAGCCCCGATATAAAAAGTTGTTTGTTTTTTTTTGTTTTTTTTTAGCCTCATTGTAGCCGCCTGGGCACGGCATGGGCACCGCCTTCATATGTGTTCACGTGCTTTCGCTGGTGCGCACACGCGAGTTTGGTGTACACAGAAGCAGTTCGAGCTACAGGCTACAATAAGGCTAAAAACAGAGTTTAAATGACGTTTTTCCAAACAAATTTTTATGTCGGGGCTTCAGGACACTTGGATCACTACAGACGAGCAGTATGGAGATAATTTGTGGTTTCAATTATGTGTGTTTTTGGACGTTTTAATCTGGGGCGCCATAAGCCTCCATTAAGTGGAGTTGTGATGCTACCCCCTCTCCCCTTGGATCTCCGCAAGGGATGTGAGGACTTTAAAACTTCACCTGAGCCTCCCTCGGCATATGGGTGAGTAGATAATGGCTGATTTTTCATTTTTGGGTGCACTATCCTTTTGAGGTTTTTGTGGCTGTTTAGCTGGTGGTTTCTTTGCCAGTATACAGGTCTGTCATTAATCGTGCGGTTGGTGGTTTGATCAGGGCATTCTCATTCCAAAGTCGTCAAATACTGCCGCTTTGTCAGTGATATTGGTGTCAGATGCCGTGTCAGCCAAAAGCCACCTTTTGCAGCAGTATGATACAATGCTGGACAGCATCAGCCTGAAACACAGCCAAACAGAACCTTATAATACGCTGCTGGTTGGCTGGACGGTACCTTTTGTGGCAGGATTATAGGCTGCAGGTGATAACGTTATATAAGGAGTTTAAAAGTGTCTAGAGAGCGGGTGGGAGGGGACTCTTGGACTTTGATCCAGGAGGCTGGTGTTCACTTCCCAGATAAAGGTAAAGCCAAACCATGACATTTTTTCCTAAACCTAACCACTGTGTTTTGTTGATGTCCTGGCAATTGTTGCGGCATCTTGGAACATTAACAGCAGACATGAGGGATACCTAGCGCCTAGACGTGAAAGTCCACTGAATAAGCAGCAATATGTGATGACCTGGGATGAGAATGTGTTGGTTTGATCCCTGGCTCCTCCTTTCTGCTGTTCTTGAGCAAGACACTGAACCCTTAAAACCTGTCAGGGGGTTTGACACCATGATGCATTCAAGGGTCCCAGAATACAGTTGAACAAAGAGGTAAATACGTTTGCAAACACATTTTCTTTCCTACTGCTGTATGTTGATATCTTCCCACAGTTTTGTTAATTTGGCCTCCACTTGTTATAGAAGAGTGTTGTGTATTGCAGCATTGGTGCCGTGCTTGATTCTACTCAAAGGAAACCAACCTCCCACTCTCTACTGAAACAGCCTCAAGATATATTGACAAAAGTGAGGAATTAACAAAGGGAAACAGTAAATTAGCATTATGCCTTTAGATTTTAACTAGTTTGTTATTAGCTTTGTGCCATGGGTGTCTGTAAGGCTCATATTTATTACAGTCTTAATGAAGAACACTTCTCACAATATGAACGCTTGCCTGCATTTTATTGATCTGTGGGCTTTAAAGCAGATTTAATCAGGGTATGTGTTGTAGTGTAATAATGGTTAAGGACTTTGTTCCAGCACCAACAACAATCAACTGTTTCAGAGACTAAAGCAGCCGTCTGTGTTGGAGTGTTTTTCCTTGATTTTACTCTTGCAAAATGTTGCAGATGGTTTGTAGAGCCAAGAGGATTATTTTGTGTCTCTGAAGTTGAAAATCAGTAACTAAGGCAGACACGTTCAGGAACAAGATGGCAAGATATTTTCTTAATCTGTTTTTTTTTTTGTCTCAGAAGAGCAGAAAGAGCTCAGTTTCTAATACTAGATAAACAACAGTGTTTCTGTATACTCCTAACTTGTCCTCCCCTTATGGTTTTTCCTCTAATGTCCACTTTCTCTGGTCTCTGGTCAGCACTGCACACTAGGTGATTAAATATTGATTCAGTCAGTCCACCCATCACCTCTTCACTGCTCATCAAATATATAAGAGAAGTAGTGTTGAAAGGGGAAAACACAATGCTGAGGTTTATCTCCTTTCACTGATGGGACTTTAGGGGCTGAAACAACATGTACCAGTGGAAATCGATGACTGAGCACTGCAGATCATGTATAGGAGAACTTTATCTCACTGTTACAGACTGTTAGATAAACACACACACACACGCATGCGCACGCACGCATCCACGCACACACACACACACACACACACACACACACACACACTATGAGGGGTCAAACGTTTCACCCAACCACATTACAATGCGTCACTTGCGCCTACTTAGGACACATCAGATCTAATCCAATCACGTGAGCACACGCCTACATTTTACATAGTGTTACACGCATGCCCGCTACATGACACGCAGGCGTTGTTCACTCCACTCACATGACGCGCTCACACGTTTTTTCAGAATGCGTGCACACTGCATTACAAATGCCACACATACACTACACCTGCAGATATACGCCTGCATATACACACGGTTGATTTTTTTTAAATTTTTATTTTATCCTCACAGATCAGAGCTACTGACCACCCTCGATGTCTGGCTGTGGTTTAAAAATATTTAACTAAGATAATATATAGGCTACAACAGCCTAATTTTGAATATTATTGAACTGGATCCTAAATGCTGCAAACCTCCATCTGTATGTTTTTAATCAATAGTTGTGTTTTCATAAACATTTTTTTTTCACATTTTGCTCTTTTGTGAATTTGACTGTTTATGGAAACAGTTTTTCAGACATCCTTAAATGGGTTTAAATGGGTGCCTTACTTTGCGCCCGGATTATGGGCAGTTTAACTAGCAGGAGTGAGGCTCAAATGCTGATGCCATTCACTTTAGACCATGAGCTATAGATTGTTTGAATAGGGCCCTTTGAGTCTGACTGTGTGCATGTATGTGGGATGATGACTAACATGAGATATTGTTTTAATGGAGTGATAGGGTGTTCAGCGTCCACTGTACAGTAAAGAAATGTTTCACTCTGTATTCTCTCATCTCAGCCATGCTCAACAAAGCTCAGATCACATATTTCAGGCAAAACACCTCATTCGGTGGGTGAGAGGCAGTTCCCCTCATGTGTGAGCACATGTGACAATATCTTTTTCTTTGTTTAAAAAACATTTTTTAACCTTCACTGGTAAAGCCTTGATTCTCCAATCAAACGGTGTACCTCATATGTTCTTTTTCCTGTTTCTTACTGTGCATCTAGCTCTCAGCAGCTAAAACTCAGGCTTTACTCAGAGTCGTGATGCTAGGCACCTGGAGTCCTAACCACCTAGTGAGATGCAGCAAGCATTAGGGAGGAGGCCCAAGGAGAGGGAGGGGTTGTGAGAACCGATACTCGCTCTCACCTCTCCCTCACTGGTTTTAATCCCTCCATCGCTCTCTCCTCTTTTCTTCCTCACTGCTGGCAGTCGGTTGCAACCTCTCTCACTCCTACGCAAACAACATGGACTCTGTACCTTCCACAGTGGGTGGAAACAGTAATAGAAACACCACAAAAGAAAGGATTAAAAATGTTGAAGTTGCTATTTAAAAAACAATTACAATGAATTCAGGTTAATGTGTTTGATCTTTGAAAGAGGTCTAGTAGTCACAAGGCGTTTTTGTGATTTTAAAAATAATATGAGGCAATTAACAGCCTTCTACACAGAGGGTTATTAGTGTCTGAATTATAGGTGGTTAAGTCGCAGTTTCAGAAATCCTGACAGCATATTGTCGAACTGAAACAGACTGCACGGGCAAAGAGCAGAGCTGCTTGGCACAGCCTGACAAATGCTCAACAAGCTAGACCTCATCAGCTTTACAAAGATGGTATTAATAGCAGGGCTGCCATTCAGAAACCACATAATCAATCAATCAGTCAATCAGTTTAAGTTGTCGACTCCAGTGAGCTGTAATCATGCCAGTTCCTTCAGTTTGGGCATTAAGAAGAGTTTAGATAGAATGGGAATAGAAATAAATATATGTGTATGAATGCCGAGGAGTTGATGCTAGCCTCATTAATCCTGTTCCTTCTTCCCAACTTCAGCATAGAGAAAAGGCCATTAAGCTGGGCATACGCTGTATGATTTGTGCCCTGTATGATTAGAAATGCTGTTGTTTAATTCAAGAAAATCATCTGTGATGTAAAGCCAAAGCTCACAATTTTTGTGTTCACACTGTGTGGCCCAATTGTCAAGCCATGAACAGCACCAACAAACTAGCTGGTTTATAGCCTACACTTTACAATTGATTGTAACGACACTGACAAGATATCTGCTTTCTTAATCCTATGGACTAAATATTCTTCAGAAATAGTGTATCTGTTAATGGGGAAAACACCAGACCTACCGAATCACTGGAAACATCTTGGAGATGTGGGCAGAGATAAAAAGAAAATAATAATAATAAGAAGAAGAAAATTGCCGCCTACATACTTTTGTTTGTACAGAATGCACTTTTTTGGGGCAATGGGGGGCATGAGCAAGTAACGAAACATGTTGCTCAGCGTGTGACGCAAACAGTGACATGGGAGGGAAGCGATACTTTGACAGCGATTCTCTCATAAATAGGCCGGTTCTTCATCGTCCCTGTCATCTGACGATTAATGGCCTCTTCATTTGCGAGGATAAGGAGGGCGCACAATTCCTTGTGTCCCCAGTTGCTGATTTTTACAGTGTCTTTCAGGTTTGTGTTTCCCTCTTGCTACCAGCTGCTCGCTAATTCCTGCTATCAGCTGTTTCCTGTTTATCCACCACCAGTGGCGTCATCAACAGGCGGAAAATTGGGCACCCCCGATCAACTCGCCAATCCAGCTCTATGTGTCTAAACGCTCACAGCTGGCCAGCAAAATGGCCCAAACATTTGCGTAAAATCTGGCAGTGTGAAAAGGGCTACTGAGAAGTTGGTTACATTCAGTTGTTTGCTGGTGTGTCTATGAGCTGGTGTGAAAATGATCTTGCTGTGACAACTTGAGCAATGACACCTCTACAAACAGCTGCTCTCATGAAGAGCACCGTGACGTCAAACAGTTGCAACCATCAGATCTCACACATCACAAACACCACTCAGGATGTAGCGTGGTAACAGCTACAGCTGAATATTAAGTGTCCTCAGCAGAAACTTGATATTGTGTATTGTTGGCTGTTTTTGTTACACTGCGCTCCCCGGTGTGAAGACACATGCAAACAGACACAGCAGCCTCCCATCAACCCCAGAGCTTAATCAGCCCCAAACTCTGTCTGACAATCACCATGATTAGTGCTCCACTCCACACATAATGAGCACATCTGTCTCCTCGCAGTGAAAGCATTGATTCTCTGTAATGTGACACGATGCCAGTTAAGAGAAGGACTGCGTTGAAAAATGCCAGCCTGCTGCTGCGGTGGCACCACTGGAAGCGATTCTTGGTGGATGTGAAGGAAAGGATCATCTGACAGCTGATAGATCACAGCTTCAGAGGAGGTGGATTTTAACATTTACTCTTAGTCACGCTTAATATCATTAAACTCCTAAATCATCATAGTAAACAGTATAAATTTGTTCCATTCATCATAAGCCTCCATATGGGGATTATGGAGCACTCTTCTGCGTTATGAAAGGCTGATGAGCTCATTTTTACATTAAGCTCTTTGGTTCTATGTTGTGAAGTCATTACTTTTTAGTTGATACATCATTTACCTTACAGAACATCTACAACAACTTGAATTTCTGTGTCATTTTGTTATTGTGTAACCTGTTTTGTCAAGTATTGTCTGGTAAGCAGTAATGCAGCATACATCTGGGGCTTTTACTGTGAAAAGTTAAGAACCAAAGGAGTGCAGTTGTAATGCATTGCTGTGAACAATGTGGAAAGCAATAGAGTTTGCTGTCTTGGTTCAGACTAAAGCCTAGTTCACATTACACTATTTTCACCGGGATTTTGACATTGCAGAGGATCTTGAGAGCCACCTTGGGTCGGAGGTGAGTCGGTTGATAATCTGCCACAACGAGTCCTCATGTCTGAACAAGCCTACAAGCAAGTTGCCCCCTTGTCTGTGACTGGGACTGGATATCTGGCATGCTAGAAAATTGGAGAAGTCTGACACGACTGACGACGAGCATCAGCCAATGAGAGGGGGGATACATCCCATGTCAGCATGCAGGAGGACAGAAGAAATGTGAGGAGGACAAGCCTCAGGGTTGCCAGGTTTGTTTAGTAGCCGTGACTTTGGGCTTGTTTTTTTGTAATGTGGCTTACAAATATTGGTAGTCAGGGATTACGTTTTTTTTTGGGCTTATTTCTGAAGTGGAGTTGCTTATTTGGGCTTGCTCTCTAAACATTGCCTTTATGTTTATATATCTGTTGCTTCTTTTGGGCTTGTTTCCATAGTCCTGGTTGCTTGTTTCTCCCCCAAGATCTGGCAGCGCTGAAAAGCCAGCAAGCAACAACAACAATGGTGGCGTCCACAGGATTACGGGGAGCGCGTTGTGTTTGGACCCAGGCCTGATTTAATACTGGGAAGAATATCCATGCCTTTACAATGTGTCATCTCCAAGTTAAAAAATGTAGTTGGCTCGGTAGAGAAATCTTGTGGTGTGCACACACAGGTCATAACGCAGCTGGTGAGACTCCAGATGACAGAAACACACGTTGCCAGGTATGAACACTCAAAAGATTACGATCAAAATCAGGGTCAAAATCATGTAATGTGAACTAGCCTTGAGGTGCCTCTGTGTTGTTATCTTATTACCTTATAGAGTAGGTGCAACTTATAACCCTCAGCTACCATGATTTAGAACATTTAACACACAAAATAAAACCCTTCCCTATCTCCTTCCTCCAGCCTGTCTGTCACCAGGGCTTAAGCGGGATTTACTTTGTTATACTGTGAGCTGAAAACTATTTCCCTCTGAGGAGACAAAGCTTTTATTTACTCTTATTTCACAGATAAAAAACAATAAATTGTGAAGACAAGAAAATCCCCACAAAATAGCATTTGAAGTGTTGTTTTTGATCTACCCTGGCTTCATGTGAGAAGAGGAAAAGTAACCACGAGAATGGGAAATGTCATAGGATCATGCTAATAACGTTAGCATGTCCCAATGCAGTATGTAGGGAACATTTGTAGAGTACAATACAATTGTTTTGTGGGTGTCTCTGAGCCAGTGTTGCCTGTGTCAAGTTTTGAAGTGTAATTACACTTGTGACTGTTTTCGACTGGCCGTTGTCGTGACTAACTGAGACATGAACAAGCTGAGAGGGTGACATAGCGACATAGTCTTTGTTTCTCTCCATACTTTAAGTAAATCTCACCCCCAGATGTGCTCTTAGGTACTGAAATTTGGCACCAATTGACTTGGCATTAGTCGGTACTCCCTAGTATTGACGTAATTTAGTTGGTACCCTTAAAAAAATGAATTTGGTACAAGTGTTGCGCTGTACAGTATACCGTTACTAAAATAGTACTGCGATACGAGAGTATTCCAAATGGTACTATACTGCATTTGGAAAATACTGGTGCTTTGAAATTGATTCAATTCATTAATTTTGTAAATTTATTTTACTCATTTATGCACACAAACACCTTTCTTGTTCCTATTGGAGCACAGATTGCACAAGTGGTGTACATGACAACACCTCTATCAACATTTGCAGCTGACGCACGCAAGAGAAAGTCTGCCTCGCAAGGGGAGACAACACGAGACAACACCAGCTTGGTGAAACATTTGAGCAACCAAACCGTGACGTCAGTACCTAGATACTTTTGAACCACGATTTTTTGGTACCGTTACACTCCTACTATTTATTGTTCTAAAGGTTTGTAGCCAAAAGGACTTTTCCTTAAGAAAAGTACCGAAAAGTATTGAAAAGTATCGAAATTCATTTTGGTATGGGAACCGAAACAAAGATTTTGGTATCTACCCAACCCTAGTTGTTCAGTCGTTTAAATTCTTAAATATTACCTGCAATGCTTTGCATCTCATTTACAAGTGTTTTTTCACCATAGTCAGTAAGTTTATGTGACATGCTTCACAGTTTCCACCCTTGGCTCTGACTCTGAAGTTAAAGTTAAAAGTTAAAGTTCCACTGATTGTCACACACTTGAGTGTGTGAAATTTGTTCTCCGCATTTGACCCATCCCCTGAGGGAGCGGTGAGCAGCAGCTGTGCCGCGCTCGGGAATCATACTAAAAGCATTAAATGCGTAACAGAAGAAGAAGCTGGTAACAACGTGGCAAAATCTACATTTAGAGCTGTACATAGCCAGGTTCAGTACTAACAAGCTTAAAGTTGGTATATCGCCACCTATCATAGAGGAGTCAGACATACTTTGGTCAATAAATCGATACCCCTCCCTTGCTTGTATACTCGGACAAGGACAGTTGTCCAATTAAATTGCCTAGTCGAGCTATAATCTTAACTCGACTTAACTGTGCATGCAAACATACTGAGAGTGTTTTTGCTGTGTAACAACCACCCACCCTCACTTTAGACATACACCTCAAGGCAAACTGTGCAGGAAAGGTATACTGTCATAGATAGTTTGTAGCACTGCATGTAAGTGTATTTTCTTTCTAATATAGTGATACTTTTATTTTTCCAAGTTGTAATAATGATTTTAGCAAATATAAAATATTCACCAAATATAACTTTAACGGGCACTGTGTAGGAATTTCTCCCATCTAGTGTTGAGATCGTATATTGCATTCAAACGGATAGCACACTCTAGCGCTCTCGCTGCAGCTGTAGCTGCTGTGAACCAAAAGGCTATGATAACATTGATGAAACCATGTCATTCGATACTTCATGGAGTATTCATTCAGCTCTCTCCACCTGGGAAAGGCTACCCCGATGCTGACCTTTGTTTTTTGAAATCGCCGGTCACGTTGCCTTTTTGCCTTTTTTCAAATGCACGAGCACTTGTGACTATCCTGCTTGCTGCTGCTTTTCGTCACTCTACCTGCAGGCGGAAACTGGAAACCGGAAACCGACAAGTGAAAACGGGAAAGGCGATTTCGTATTTCTCAAGTATGTCCCTGTACGTACCTGTATTTTCAAGATAGTGCATGTACATGATGAGACACTGGTTGCAACGTATATGTAAATGAGAATTTCAAAGCTTACGGACATACTTATATACGCTGATGGAGGCAAATACACATGTGCTAGGACACACTTTTGACTGCAAAATTTGTTTGTCTCAAAGAACAACTGAAATTGTTACACATAGTGCCTTTAAAGCTAGTTTTCAGTGGTTCGATCTCTGGCTCCTCCAGTCTGCTTGTCGAAGTATCCTTGAGCAAGATACCGAACCCCACATTGCTCCCGATGATGCTTCCATGGGTGTATGAGTGTGTTAAAAACTGAGTGGCATGTGGCAACTTTCCCGGCCACCAGTGTATGTTAGTTAGTTAGTTACAAATTTATTAAAGTGTCCTGCACACCAGGGTGCCCAGCCCGCACGGGCTTACAAGACACTCGCTTAAAATACACATATTACAATCCAAGACAGCCAAAAAAGGATACAGTCAATATACTCGGAATGCGGCTTACGGATACAGAGTTCTCCTTCGTTGCTGTATGAATGGGGGAATATGACTCGTAGTGTAAAAAGTGCTTTGAGGGTCGGATGACTAGAAAGGCGCTACACAAATGCAGGTCTGTTTACCAAAATCAAAACCTTACACTCTGTAAAAAAAACTAGACACAATAAACAACTAAGCCTTATAGAATGGTTTGTATGATATCCCACGAATTAGCATTCCATGAATGATGAATATTGCCTAAGATAAAGTAACGTGATTAAGGCAAACTTATGGAATTTAGGTTTGGGTAAAGAAACATGGTTAGGACGCATCTTAAAATGACTCAGGTTCACTCAAAGTTCACATGCTTCTCCTAAGGGAAAGTCTGTGGTTTTGTGACCCAGCCACTGCCCTAGCCTCCCTCCTTATAAGACTGCCCGGGGTCGCCTTCTTGTTTACTCCGGTCAGCTCATTGATCATGTGATGACAGCTTTCCAAAATGTGCCAGTTATGCACAAATCACTGACTCATCATTACATGGGATATGAACGAATTTGGGTGTATAAAATTTTGTAGAAAAAATATACAAACGGTGTATGAGAATAGCCTGCAATAAAACACTCTAAGAAAAACTAAGAAAAACAAAAGAAGAACAATTAATAATCGTAATATCCACTAGGGCGCACATCATCAGCAAACCCAACACCATTGAAAATAGACAGTTCATCAGTGTAAGATATTTGCATTTCAACCTGCTCTAAATCCAGAGCACTGTACTGAGTGATAAAAGTTATATCACAGTTGACTCTCACTACAAGTAAGTAACAGTATGACAACAGAAAAAAGTGCAGTAGATAGATAGTCTTTGTGTTTTTTGACTTGGACTTGACCCGAATTTGTGCTAGAATTTGAATCCAGCTTAAAAGAAAAGGGGATTTCTCACAACCTGGCAAACCAAAAGTTTTACAAAAAGAGGTGATCTAGAAAAACATTTAGTAACTGATAGATCAACCATTAATAAAGCCATTAGTCTTTACTTATAATCCCTTAAACCTTTTCAGAAAACACCACCAACTCGTGTCTTTAGCAGCTTTAATGTATGCTTTATGGTCATTGTATCTTGCAGCAGAAACCACTTATAGAATTTTTACATTGCACATGTTGTTCATCTCTTCCTAGTTCAGACTTGAACTGTGTTTCCATAATAAACAGTAATAATTGAAAAGCATTGTGTGAAAACAAGACAGGAGAATGCACGAACAGAGAGAGGAGGTGTTGGAAGTCACAAGGTGAACAGAGGAAGCGTGAGAGAGTGGAGGAAGAGGTGTAAAGATAAGGTGTGAATCACGAGGCGATAATGTTGACACACATACACACGCAAGTGAACGTGTGTGTTTTAAAGATTAAAGGCCTGGAGATGAGATGTGTGTTTATCTCTCCTGTGTGTTAAAACCGATACGTATGTGTGTGTGTGTGTTTGTGCAGCATACGTGTGTTTGAGAAAGTGTCTGAAAGATTAAAGGAAAATGGACAGGTTGAAAGAGTATATGGGTTTGTCATATCTGCAAGAGAATTTTATCAGCTGTCTTCGTGCTTGTTTTGTTTGTGTATCTGATAGGCCTGTCACGACTCATTGTACGATATAGGGACATGACCTTGATAATTTTGCTGGCCTCGATATTGTCGGCCATCTTTATTTGCACAAGAATGTCACCAACAATTTAACCAACATGATTTCAGAATAAACAGCAGGATTTTCTGACCATTAAAAGACATGGGCACAGCGATTCTCCCTTTTTCTCTCTCTCCAACCCCCCAGCATCTGATGTCTGATGCTATTTTGAAAAAGACTGTATGCATCTAACGAGCAGAAACTGTGCATTTCCTGTAAAAAGGGAAGTGATTTTGAAAACAGACGATACATGTAACAGGCTGAAGTTGACACGGCATCCCAGAACATCAACCATAGACGCACCCAGGGTACCTTGCACTTCATATCTCAATGTCAAAGTCCACTGACCAAACAGTGATATTGATGCTGCATCAAAATAACTGTCACTGGCATCACCATGGTTAAAACACCTGCAAATGCTTTAAAACAACCTAGAATACACATATCTACGTCTGCTTTTCAAAATAAGGTATTTAAACACATTAAAAATATGTGTATGAAAATAAGATTGATTGGACCATTTTCATAGAAAATGTAAATATGCTACCTGCGTCCCTTTTAAATGAATAAATCCTACTAAATTGTGAGAGAAACTGATTTATTCTTTGACGTTGGGTTGACTATTAATGTTATTGTTTGACCCTGTAGTCATGTGGTAGAGACCCTCTGAGACAAATCATCCAAATAATTGAGGAACTTGACATTAAAAGCCAAACTTAGAGCAGAGCAATTTATTTTACAAAAGGGAAGAATGTTTTGTTTCATAATTGAATTAAAACTCCTTTGATAAATTAAAAAAGTAAGATGTAGTGTTACATCAATTTCATAATTCAGAAAAATTAAAATGGAATCTGGAAAAAAATTTAAATGGATTTCATGGTGCCCCTGTTGTGCTTAAAGAGCTTCGCTTAGCTTGTCTATTTGTAAATCAGAGTTCTCTGCCTTCTGATGGTCTGGGGACAGTCCTTTCTAAAGTGTGTTTAAAACACCAGAGAAAGTAGCCGGCAACAAAGCAACGCCTCTTGCATTTTTGAAAAGGACACGCCCTCCTGGAAATGTGTGCTCTCCCTTTTCTCGTCCACAAGGAAACAAACATACAGAGCGCTTGAAAATGGATGCAGAGAGATTTAACTCTGTTTTATCAAATGTGTGCTCAGTCCACAAGATTGTGGAAATGAAGGACTTAGAGTTCAGCGAGTTCAGCGAGCTGCCGAAGAACCGTCCTGCGGATTTACTATTGGTTCTGCAACGTAGGGAGTTTTTTTAAATTCTGAAATTGTATCCACCCATCTAAACACAAAATCAGAGAGAAAGACATCAGTCTTTAGTTAAGCAAAGCCTCTAAAGACTGACTTGTGAGTCTAGTCGAATAGTCACAAGAGGCATTTTGTGACTAATAGATTTTGTTTTTATCGGCCAAATTTAGTATTAGGTGTGTATTTTTAGGCCACTCCTATAAAGAAACTATAATTAAACACTTTTTAAGATATGTTGAATATTTTTTATTTGCATATATTAATTTCCAGTGTCTGACTTGCTCTTTGAAAGGGTATACCTGCATTATCATGTTATTGCATTGCAGTTATATCAGTGGCATAGAATGGTCTCAAAATCACAATGGTGTCATTTATCGCAATTTCTTTTAGGGACAATATATCGTCCAACAGAAGTAGTTACTGTAACAGGCTTGGTATCTGACTTGACTGTTATAAAAGTGTCATTGAGCCCAGAGAATATACGCCAGGTCTGAACTTTTTTCTCAGGAATCAGTTCAATTGTCTCAACACATCTCCTTTCCTTTCCTTCATTTTGAATTCTCCTTGACTTTTTTCTTTGCCTGTGTTTCCTGCACCTTTATTTCCATTCTGACTCACCTCAGTTATAATTACATTTTACTAAGCCCTGCCCTGAACCCACCAATCCCTCCTATATCCGCTGTATCATGCGACTGGGGCTGGAGCACTGCAGTCTTAGTCATAGCAGACGCTGCATCTCTCGCTCTGACAAGCTTCCATAGCAGCTCCGACTCAAACAACCAAGGTTGCAAAGCAGCAAGGTGCAGAAAGGCAAAGCTAAATTGGTCCTGCTATGGCTGGAGCTCTGCACACAGCAGCTGCAGCAACAGTTCATTTCCAATGGCAACCGAAGCAGATGCAGATTGGTCGCCATGCCAACCTGGCTGACCCCTTGACCATCTCTGCTCCCTCCCTCCTCTTTCTTTCCAACATCCTCCCATCCCACACAGGAGAGCAGGAAAAGGCGTGAGAGGCAGAAACCTCGAGAGACTGAGTCAATTTACTCTAAATCTACCCGAGCCGATTCAGAAGACCTTAATCCTCTTCACTGGTTGCCAAAATACATACTCCATCCACACCTGTGTGAAGCAGATACTGGAGAGTGCTACCCACCAGACACTGTCAACACTCTTGTTGATTCCCTAGTCTTCCTGTTACACTCATCTTCAAAAAGCAAATATCAGCATTTGACATTTCTAAACATCACTTCTTAATGTGTATGGTGAACAGTGTCTTCCTTTAACTTGATGTGGGAGAAATAAATGACACACCAGCTATCATACTTGTTGATGAATAGCAGCCACTGGCTACTGGAAACTGCTATTAATAAGAATCACTGACACACTTTATGACTCAGGTAAGACTGTTAATTAAAGCTGCTCTGGGTATTTATGAAAGAAATCACAAAGAGGGAGCTGCAACAGCAAAAAGCAACTCAATCCACATAATTGGAATGCCCATGTTTTCCCTGTTTGCCTGAATGGATTTAGGGTGTGATTGCTGATGGGAAATCTGCACCCAAAGGGAGAGATTAAATATGAGCCTGCTCTCTGGGGCTGATTGATTTTATCTGAAATTCACATTTTTATTTTTCTTCTCACTGGAGTTTGGAGCCATTGATATGAAAAAGTTGCACAGAGCAGCTTTAGTTTTTGCCTTGTCAGGGTGTTTCATATTAGATTGTAGAAAAGATTCATGATTCCATTTGGCCTGTTATATACATGATTCAAAGGCTTTTATATTTTTTCAGCCCAGGGGCCAGAATAAATGTCAGCATTGTTCGTTTCTGCAAACCAGAAATACATTTCATTTGCACATTTCATACATTATATCAGTATTTCCAAAATGATGAAGTATATGAGCTAACATCATCGTGAGGTGGAGGGGATGGTGGATGGCATGTCAAGATGCCTGCCAAGCTTCAGACCACTGCAGACCACTGTGTGAGACCAACAAGTGTTTCCAGCAGCTTTTTTTAACCCACCAAACTGTCGCTGTGTTTCCACAGGGGATAGTGCCACGAAGAGTTTTCTTTTTTATTTATTTATTTATTTATTTAATTTTATTTTTTTTTTAAAGAGACATTGCTGCTTGACCTGCAGGGGTGGAGATTTTTTTAAGCCAAAACAATTTGGCTTTTGAGGCTAAATCAAACTGCATGTTAAGCACAGAGTTGCTAAAACATAATAACGCACAGATGTAAGGTATCTGCGGTTTGCAGAAATGTACAATACCAACATTATTTTCTGGCAATTTACCTCTTTTACAACAGGCATTTTGACTTTACATAGTAGGAAAAGCACAAGTGAACTGATAACAATGGCTCAGTTCCAGTAAGACACCATATCCACCAAAGCATTTTTTCCTGAGTCCAGTGAAATGCTTCAAATCTTTGTAATGGGAGCACCCACTTCTTTTTTTGGTGTTTTACAGTAGAGCCATCAGCCAAGCAGCCATTGCAGTATATAGTGAAGTATACCAACTTCCCTCTTGGTAACCTACCCATCTACAATGTAGTACGCCCACCTCATCAACTACCACTGCACTCTGTATTTACATTATCTTACAAAGGCCAGCAGTGTGACGAGATGCTGAGTGTGAATTCTGTGGTGAACGCTACCCATTGGGCATTTTCTGAGCGCCTAGAGTTGAATAAATGCTCTGCTTATTACTGTCACAGCTGTTCAGTCGCATTGAAGGAGGGACAAATAGGCTACCATGAAGGCACAGGTACAAGTGCCTTATAAGCCCCTTATAACAAAGACAACAGAGGGTAAATATGTTGATTTACTGGATATATATTAGTCTATATTTCCTCTAAATAAACTTGGACACTTTATTAGCACAGAGATTTATCCTTCTCCACTGAAAGGCTCCTCATCCACTGAGCTGGACCCAGTGCATGAGGGAAATGATGCAACATCTCAAACTTAAGAAACTAAGATTCACATTAAATGGCTCCTCTGATAAATTAATCAGAATCTGGAATCCAGTTATGGAATATATAAGAGCTCGACTCTGCCTGTTCCTTAAAGGTTTCCAAGTAAGCTATTCCAGTGAGCTAGCATGCACAATACCAGGGTCTCTGCTCAGTGGAAAGCAGCTACCAGTAGTGTAATTAATCACACCTGTGCTTTCATAATATAACATGTCAAAATGTCTGCAGAGAAAAAAGTCTGTTGGGTTGATATTTTTCTTAACGACTGCAAAACCTCTGTGTTTTGAATTAAAGGGAGTGTGTGTTATTGCTTATGAAACTTTTTATTTGTCAGAGGAAGATTGGGTTATGTCCTCTTGTAAAAGTTAAAGTGTTGCTGTAAGCTAAACAGCAGTTGAACAACAGGCTCAAGTTTCGTTTCCCCCGAAGCCAGAACTTGAGGACGTTTTTCAGGCATTTCTATTTCAGCTCCTTTAGCTGCCACAAACAAGTGCTGCATAAACACCGCCTTGTCACCTGTTAAGCAGCAGACTTTGTGATTTCCTTGTGGGAGTTGGGCAGCCCGAGGAGAAAGTGGGCGGAAAGAGCGAGTGTTTCCCATCCTCTTTGCTAAAATCAATATCATCTCCACCGTTTTTCATCTCTGTTATTTTTTCTCTTGCAGTCTCCTACATCCGTCTCAAGACTCTTGTCATTGTTTCACCAGTGTCCCCCACTATCTCTCTTTTCCTTTCTCTGTCGTTTTCTTTTCCTATCTGTGCCTAGTTCAGGAGCAGCAGCATGACTCATAAAGTCAG
This sequence comes from Epinephelus cyanopodus, assembly GCA_026686955.1. NCBI lineage: Eukaryota > Metazoa > Chordata > Actinopteri > Perciformes > Serranidae > Epinephelus > Epinephelus cyanopodus. Next base: position 7,295,723 of record CM048918.1, on the reverse strand, counting down.
ACAGGTATAGACCCTCGGAAATGGATAAAAATAGTTCATAGTATATTTAGATGTTCTGGATAAAGCATGTGATGGATCTTCATTTGAAATTTCAAAGACTTATTATCAGGACGAAGTATGAGACTGGCCCTCCAAAAATAGACAAAATATATATTTTCATTATTTTACTACACTATTATGTTTACTATTTGTAGTTTGGCGTGCAGAAGCCTAAATCAAACCATTTCACAACTCAAAGAGATTTTGCAGTTCAGTGGGAGACTCGGTGCAGTAAATATACTTCCAGAAGTATTTCCTAAAGGCTTTGAAAAGATTGCCCTCTTTTCAAAGCCTCTGTGTCTCTGAGGTCTTTACTCAGAGGTGTGTAGGGCTATATACAGTTCATTATGTTATGGGCTATTAAAAGCTAACTCTGATTATGGATTTTTCTCTATCTGTGCTGGGAGTACAAGTAATGTGATTCCAATGCTGTCTTCAGTTGACCAGTTATTTACCCGAACAAGAGGGATTTACAACAAAAAAACATACTCCAGAAGTGTAAACTGTTCATATTGCCACTGCTGGATTTCTGGGTGGATTTCTCCTTTAAAGGGGAACTACACCCTTTTCAAAATCCATACATGTTACGCCTGTGGCCCAAATAGTTCAAAATATTAGCAAATTTGTGATGTCATCAAGTACAAAATCTGGAGCTGCTCCATAGACGATGAATTGCAAAAAGATGTTCTAGATGACACTGAGAGCAGCCAGGGAAATGTTCTGAGTAAATGTTAAATTTTCTGTTTCAGAAATTACAACAATATAATAGAATAAAACTCAAGTGGGTATAAAATGAAATGTATTTCTTTGGCAGTAATGACGCTGAGAGGAACTGACCTAGTACAAAGAGCAAGAAAGTCTGTTAGGGTGGGAGGAAGGGGAGATGGGTCAAACAAAACCGGACTTGAAGAGCGCAGTTTGCATCCTTTGAAACCAAAAGCAAACTCTTTCTCAAAGTCAAGGTAGGATCCTTAAACAGCTGAATTTAAAAAAGGCTGTGTCATCGAATCCCCCCAAAGAACTGTTCCAATGGCAAGGATCCTTCAAATTCTACAGAGGACCGAGCCTTCCTTTACAGAATTTTCAAGGATGCATGTGTGTATCCTCAGCAGGTATGAAGTACCCACAATTCTTTGTGCACGCGTTGGTGGAAGAGAGGGCAGGGCCTCTTCAGTGGTGCACACCTGGGCACCGCTGGAATGTACTAATGTGTGTTCACTGAATGCTAGGAGGGAGTCTTGCCAAGTGACTCCTACCCATCCTACCATCCTAGAAACTAAAACTGTTTTTTGTACCAGGCTGTAAACATATTAATTTCGGCTGTAAAGTTGGGCATTTTAACATGGGGGTCTGTGGGGATTGATTGGATTTGGCCTCAAGTGGTTGTTCAAAGTACTGCACTTATGTGTTGGCTTCATTTTTCAGCCCCAGAGGTTGATAAGTTACATAACAAATTCATTTTTTAATCCAAAATATGGTCTTTTTTTCTGAACCTAACAAGGTCGTTTTGTTACGCAAACCTAACCATAGCCATTTTGCAACATTGACCACCTGTTACAATGTGTCTCAGCTGTGCATCACATTGAGACGCTTAAAGGGATAGTGCACCCAAAAATGAAAATTCAGCCATTATCTACTCACCATCATGATAAGGGAAGCTCAGGTGAAGAGTCCTCACATCCCCCGCATTCACGCGTGCGCGCTTGTGCGATACCGTGAGACATGGGCACCGCGTTCATGTGTGTTCACGTGCTTTCGCTGGTCTTGTGCACACATGTGAAGACTTTATACTTGATGACATCACTAGTTTGAGACTTACTTCTCTGGTGTCTGGTTTTGAGAAAGAGTAACTCATGTTCATAAATATTGACTGAACTTTAGGCCATGGAAATAACATAATGTAATTCTTCATTTAGGTAGTGCTCCCCTTTATGCCATTAAGTTATGAGAGCTACAAATCTATGATGAGGCAATCCACCATCAGTTATCTTTAAACGGCCATGCACAATTATGTCACATATACTGTAGAGACACACACATCCACACTGTGTGTCCATCAGCTTGTCTGTCAGCCTGAAGTCACCAGGATTATTTGAGTCATCAATCATCGCTTTCACATTCATGCAGCCATATACAGTATTACTACTGTGTATGCAGAGATGTTCTGATGAATTGAGAGATCCTGTTTCATGTCTTGAGTTAATATCAGATGATGTGTCTGAGCCTGAGCCCAGTGAAATGCCTCCATGCCACTGTAATCTGTTTAACAGTCAGTGTAAGTTTGAGTGTAAAGTCAACACACTGCTACATTGCAACTAGTTTGTTTCACACTAAACACAGTAGCCCCCTCTCTCGTTACGCTACATAACTAAGTCGACTGTGTTCAAAACATTGTCTTCGACTGTCTCAGAAAATATCTGAGAGGAAGACACTACTGTTGTGATACTTTCTTTTGTGAACTAACAGCTCTTTACTTGATAATTACAATGTTTCTGTAACAGGCATTCAAGTGGTGTAAGAAACAATTCCCATTTAGAATGAATGCAGCATAAAAATCAATGTTTGGTCTTTGAATATTTCAAATATCAGTTGATAAAACAATCTGGTTTTTGTTTTGACTAACAAAATGACTAACTGGCAGTAGCCTCCTGCTTAACGAAATATGTAGAAGTTTAAGGTGTATGGTGTGTGAGAGGTAGTAATTCACTGAAGCAATAGTAACACCAAGTGCTGATGTTCCATGTGATGATGTACAATGTATCTTCATAGAACAGTTTGTATGATGTTGTATGACTTAGCAACCCAAGGATGACTACTTAACTAAGTGTGTCAATAAATTGTATAATCACAATTAATAAGCAGGTAATCATGGTCAATCATTTTTTTTTAGGGATGCATGATATTGGTTTATTTTTGCCAATATCAAATATGGTAATTTACAACAACTTATTTGGCCAATAACCGATACTGATATTGAGATATCAACTTTTTTCCCCACCTAATTTTAGTGATCATCAAGTCTCTTCTGTAGTGGAATTAACGTCATATTATACATGCATACTCTTATTGTGATGTCTCACCAGCAGAAGGAGACATGAAATATAATACTCTTCAATGTATGTAATATTCATTCATTGTGCAAAATAAGAAAAAGCATGTTGGCCGATTCTGATAGGTCATTTTCAAGCCGAGATTGGCCAATGATGCACCAATATTATCATGCATCTCTAAGTTTTTTGTGACCCTAGGTCTAGACCAAACATAATGGTCTATGCAGCCTGTACTTAAGTTAGTGTGTGTATCTGCAAAGGTGAGGTGAGGTTGTCAAATATCTCCATACTGCTCGTCCGTAGTGATTCGTGTCCAGAAGCCCCGACATAAAAACTTGTTTGGAAAAATGTCATTTGAACTCTGTTTTTAGCCTCATTGTAGCCTGTAGCTTGAACTGCCTCTCTGTACACCACGTTCATGTGTGTGCGCTTGCGTGCAAGACCTGCGAAAGCACGTGAACACACATGAATGCTGTGCCCATGTCTCACGGTCTCGTGCAAGCGCACACACATGAACGTGGGGAGCCTTAAGCCTCCATTACGTGGAGTTGTGTTGGTACCTCTTCTCCCCTTTGATCTCTGCAAGTGGTTGTGAGGACTCTAAAACTTCACCTGAGCCTTCATCGGCATATGGGTGAGTAGATAATGGGTGAATTTTCATTTTTGGGTGCACTATCCTAATGTTATGTTGTTAATGTACTTACCTTTCCTGTGTTTTGTGACCCATCCAAGTTGCACGTGATTCGCTAAATCAGTCTGTGAGATGAATAAAATTACTGCAGTAGCACAAGTACATTACTGTGGGCCTTTTCCACTGTCACTTTTGGCCACACTGAGTCAAGCCATGCTGCGGCGAGTTGCATTTCCATTATCAGTTCAGACGTGCCATGCCACACTGACCTGTGCCATAGATGGACATTCTCTGGAGTGTGTCCAAAAGCAGGGCTGCACGCCCTCAAGCAGTGACAAGCGTGTAGCAGTGACATCTTGCCAACTGCTGCACCAGGGTGCCTTCTCAACCAAGTTTTCCATTGTGTGCATGTAAGTTAAGTCCAGTATTTCTAACCTTGCCTTACATTCAGAAATTTTGTTACAGGAAGAATACTGAAAATATGAACAAAACAGATGGTGGGTAGTGTTCTTGACAAGGTGGTAACAATGATACCAGGTGGATTCACAGTAATTATAAAAAAAGAAAGATCACAATTCACTCCGACCAAGACAGGTTTCTTCTTTCAGTGTGAACAGAAACCAGGTGAACTAAAAAAATGGCACAGCTTTTCTACCGCACTTAAAACTGAAGTGCTTTTGCTGGTGGTAGGAGGCTGTTCTGTGCCAGGTTCTTACACCTTGTGAACACATTAAGATTCAAATGCAACAGGCTGCTGTGTGTCTGAAGCTACTTTATGTAATGGTGCACAAAACAACTCTGTGGCTCAAAACCAGCTCTATTAGTTGTCACTCCAGTGCATTAGAGGTAAGGTTAAAGTATTTGAAGACTCTTTTTTTTTTTTGTATTGAGAATTACAATATATACAATAAGTGCAGCCAGTTTTTTTCCATTTGACCAGGTGCTTTCAGATGACATTTTTAATCCTATGATTTTGAAGGCCTTACCTTTTATCTACTATACATCATCAGTCAGACCAGAGGGTTGAAGAGCCTGAATGGCTATCTGTAGTGCATTAGAAAGAAGACAGAGACTTTGTCCGAGACACTGAGATGAGGCGGGAGCTGTACAATTGAGAGAGGTGATGGTTTCAGACACTGACAGCAGTAGACACACAGGAAACCTGAGACAGAGCTTGTCAGACAGACAGAAACAGACAGGAAAGGAGACAAGCGGGCGCTGCCTAATTAGCTTTGTCTTCATTAGGTCTGCTAATGATCTCAGTGGAGACAGTTCTACACGCACCTGCCACTACCTCTAAAATACTTAGTGGTTTATTTACTCTCAACCAAATGCCTTCAAAGCCCAGTCATCCAAACTGTACAAAAAGGTACAGAGGACCGTTAGTATTGAATTCTGATGGAGAGGCAAGTGTGTGCAAGTACACGTACAGTGTCAGAAATCATGTTTCTTACCCCTTCAGAGATAGCAGTGTCTGCTTGCCATTGCTCATCTTGTATTTCACAAGACAAAGATGAAAAAGTAGTCTGAGATGGCATTAGTTGTGTGTGTGAGTGATCACTGATCATAGCAGAGAAAAAAAAGAAAAACAAGCAATAACAAGCTCCTCCAAAAGAGAACCATAAAGACTGTTTTAACAAGCAGAAATAATGACTCATATTTACAATTTTATTAGGTGGAGACCTCTAGTGGCTGTAGTAATAATTCTGGGAACAAAGGAGGAAGTCAGGTGACATAGTTTAAAGAGTAATGAACTCTGCAAAGGTCGGGAACAAGCCCACAGGAACAGTGCTGGGCTTTGAGGCTAGTTTTACATGGTGGCCAAATGTGGCATTACAAAGTCCAGGTCTGTCATGTGTTGCCATGGGGCCCAAAAATACTTTTCCCCCACATACATACATTGTAAAAGAGACGTCGGTAAGTTAGTAAATACATTCTTTTTAATAGCACGACTCTGTAAAATGACTCATCTCACTCTTGGGATTTCATCCGTTTGGTCTGATAACATTACAAAAGTCTAGAAGAGCCATTATTAGATTATTTTTCCAAATTCCAGTTAGCCTAGGGCTTAACCAGAGGTTAGCTGCTTGGCTGTACTTGGCTACTGTGTGCTTGCTCTGTGGTATCTGTATAGTTTCATACTGTGGAAATCAAGCTTTTTTGGCTTCACGTGTTATTAAGCAACCTTCATGAGAAGGAACAGCTCACCTGGCGCATATACCAGAAAAGTTCTTAGCACCACTGAATATGCACAATAGTGTTTCTCTCACTGGCCCTGCCTGCAAATTCCTGCTCAGTTTATAGACTTTATATTGTGATGACCTCACACATGACGGCGCTTTTCTTGGCTCAAGGAAAGTTTTACAAATATAAAACCTTCCTGGATCAAAAATTCATAATAGCGGGAGTCTTAATGTGTCCGTGTCAGTTTACACAATGGTGGCCCACAGAGAAGATGACCTTTTGGCATGCCTTTTTTTTTTTTTTTTTTTTTTAAAAAATTGGAAGTCTGTAGACCCCATTATGATGTCGTATATTCTAGGAGGGTGGTAAAGACGTAGTAATTAGGGAACGAAGTTTGATTGCCTAACAGGGAGAGGGAGTGGCTGTAGTCAGCTGATTGGAGGAAGCGGTTTGGAGAGAGAGAACTGTTAATGGGTATAGCATAAAGAAGTCTTCCTGACTGATCTTACGCTTAGCTTCATTAGTAACAAATATACTATAGGGGCGGCTGTGGCTCAGAGGTAGAGCAGGTCGTCTACCAATCGAAATATCAACCTAACCATGTAGTTATGGTGGTATGATTCAATGTTGTTGTTTAAATCGTCAAGGGTTAATGGTCATATATGAGCTATTCTGTCATCCACTGGTAGGGGTGTTAATTTAGGAAATGCCTCCGTGGGTCATATTGAGAAGTAGGGTCTGGGTTTTAGGACTTGTTGACTTAGTATGTATATGTCAATATGTTCATTACTTTATATCACACATCATTTAAACCTGTATTGCCATCAGTATTTTTGATATTAAGAGATAATTAAATGATTCTATACGTGCTAAAGGGATTGTTCGTCGTGCTGAAATCACAAAGAGAATAGCATCCTATTAGCTCTTCAGCTTTCAGCTTGTTTCAGCTTTTTAGCCTCTTTTAACTAATTGTGTTTGTTTAATGGCACATTTCCTGCATGGCTCTGTGCACTCAACCCCATAGGCAGCTGTGTTTAGCAAAAAAAAAAAAAAAAAAAAGGATAATGATATGGAAGGATATGGAAATAAGATGGTGCATGATAGGTGGAGCAGGAACTATAGGGACCAGGTAAGTTGGCGACACAAAAATTAATACATTCTGCATTGTGAGTGTGCTTTTACAGTGCAGGGTATGTTGATATTAAAGCTTTAATTTTGAACGTTTTTTTCCTCAGTCCCAATAAGAAGGCAATTATGCACATGGTCAAAAGAATTTGATGATTCATCAGAGTCAGAGACACCCAAATATGAATGAGCAGGCTGGTCACGAGGGAAGGCTGCAGAATGAGGCGGGTGTGGTCTCTCCAGTGGGGGGGCTGCTTGCATCTTCTGCTTGATTTTAATGTGTGCATTAACATTTCCTCCAAGAGTGTTACACGCTCTCCATAAACCTCCACTTGAGCTTAAACTTTACAGCCACTAATCCTTACTATCTCCTAAGTATTATTAGATACCAACACAACTTCTTCATAGGTTAACATGGTAATCTGGCAGAATAAAGCTGCTGTGAATGTACTGTACAAAGAGCCTTTTGAACTAAAAACCTCAAGCCTCTCAGCACTCCCTCTGCTGCAAGAACAGCAATAAAACCAGAGTATTGCACTCATAAAGCACTAATTTTTTTCCCAGCATCACAGAGAATTATGTTGTTGTTGGTCATTATATTCCACTGTAATATCCTCTAGATTCACCTCACAAAGGAAAAACACAAGCAGACAGCCGCAAAAGCTCAGAGCTCATATGAATTCATACTGCAGATGGAAGTTTTCTTTTAAATGAACAGATATATTCTCTGTGGTTGCTGCACATTTACATAGAAACCCATTTGCGTGCATGCAGTGCTTCTTCAGAAACCCTTTATTTAATTCCAGTTTACCAATAAGTCAGCACATTATTAAAACTTATAAAACCACAAACCACATACATCGAAATGAGTGCGTGGCAAATTCTCTGTTTGCGCTTGCTTGAGTAACTGTGTTACAATGTTGATTTTACCATCAGCCCTAAAAAGCTCATTATGGCTGAGCATTAATGCAGCAATTACAGAGGGAGGGGGCCGACTAATGGATGGGCCACAGCAAGAAAGAGACTGTTTACCTCCGTTTCTCCCTCATTTTCTGCATATGAGTCAATGCATTTCTCTAAACCACTTCTGTCTTTCTGCTACATCTGATATACAAATGTGCTGCTCAGCAGTGCATTTGTGCTTTTGTCCTGTGTTTATGGCAGAGCTGTAGACTTGTAGCTAGACTCAAAGTAAAGAGTTGACTGCTAGAAGATGTGACTTGATCTGAGACTTGAATCTTAGGAGGTTTGGTGACTTGTAAATTTTAAAAAATCTGTGCATAGTTTTGCCTTTTGGAGCTCTCCCAAGCTATTGCACCCCTCCAAAGTGAATTTGCTTTATACGAGCACCCTTATTTACATATTCAACAGGCATACATGCACATGCTATATATTTGCACATCAGCACAATGGAAGTATTGAAGTAATAAACTTATTCATTCACTCCAAAACAAGTCAGCAATAATAGGCAGCACAGGTGACTATAAGCAATTAATACTGTGCACCTTGAAACCTCACAAGCTAAAAAGCTTATTTTGTTACTATGACAACCAGCTAATGTCAGCTGTTGTGGCATTAGCTGTGCTGTAACTGCTTATTTAACAGGGTTTTTATTCATCATTCTGATGTTAATTGCTATTCTTTTCTTTTTGTGATACATTTGTAATATGAATATACAGTTTAAGTAAACACTGCATTTTTTAATTGTAGTGTATAATGTACAAAAAAATACAGTAAATGGACACTGTGTACCACAATACAACATAATATAGTCTATGTGTGTGTTCTAATTTTGAGTTTCTAGACTGTCACAGTGATGGAATTTCCCCTGCGGTCATAAGGGCTGGCTCAACCCTGTCATGGGAAGAATTACCATTTTTTGTTATTTTTGCAAATTACTTCATTTATCTTATATTAGTGTTTTGTCAGTAAGCCCCATTGCTAGGCATAGCGTAATATACCTATTATGAGGTATATTTTTGCCTTTTAATTCAAAAAGATGACAGTGTTTTTTCAGCTCAGACACTTTGGTTACATCTGGTTGCTTTGATACAGAATATCTGCAGAAGTATAAATGTAGAAGGTGGAGTACCTGCTTGCTCTGGGCTCTGGATGAAGTGAAGGCTGAGGCAGTGATGTGACTGTTGGTCTTTGTGGTAGGCTATTTCTTCCACCCCGCTTCACTGACATTGGATGGCTGGATAAAAGGTGACACTGACCAAGAGCTGCAGTGTTTTACCCAAAGTTAAATATTTTTTGACTCTCTGTGACCCGAAAAAAAGACGACTTGTGCAGCACAGAACAAAGTGCCTCTTCACGGTGCTTGCATTTGTATCAGAGTGCTTCTAAGAAAAAAGTAAAAAAAAACAAAAAAAAAAAACATGATCCCCTGTGGTTGGCTTGTCAGTAGCGCAATATTGCGGTTATCGCGACAGCCCTAAGTAACTAAGTGAAATATTCATAATATGAACTGATAATACTTAAAAAAATTAAAGCAAACAAACAAAATGTTTCAGCAGTAAGAGTATGAGTGCTGAGGCTGGAGAAAAAATGGTGATCCAACCTAACTTAAAACTTAGCCAGATATACTTTGTTTTGTTCAATGAGCAGCTGCTAAGTTGTTAAGAGGCGATACAACCTAGCAGCTAGTTAGATGCCAGTTAGAGTGATTTCCAGTAAAGCTGTCTTGTAAAGCAGTCGCACGCCACACTGCCTGATCATTACAGTTTTTTGCTGAACTGATAGCTGCCTCATTCAAACCAGGATCAGCACTGGTTCTGATAAATATAGAGTTGAAAATTCTGTTGGGCAGTGGCTGAAGTGGATATCTGCACCATGTTTTGTATTGCTTCAAATTTAAACTGAGAAAATACCATATGACTTGTTTAATACACACGTATAAAACTGAACAACTGGTCATTCAATGCACTGTTTCTATTGAAAAGAAGTATTTGCACCCTTTTTATTGCAAATAGCATTGCAAAGACTTGAGATTCAAATTGAACTTAAAAAGCTCTTCTGGATAGTCCCTCCGTCTTGTACACATTATGTATATTTTTTTTCCTGATATACAAGTTATCACTTATTAAAAGCAGATTTCCTGTTTAGTTTTACTCCTTTAGTCTCACAGTTATATTCTGTTGTGGTACAGAAATGGTTAGGTGGTCTACCCACCATTTTTCTTGCAGATATTTATCACTACTTTTCTGCTGCTGAGAGCCAATTTCCCCCCACAGAGATCATTATGGTTTATATGATCTTATCTTCATCGGTAATGAACGGGCAACACAAGTACCCGCAGTGTAAAGGGCGCGCTCAGGGAGCAGCTGCACACAGGTTACTGCCTCCACCCCTCTAAATATTTAAAGGCGTTGTAGGCGGCTGGCAATTGTACCTCACTTCTGAAAATCACATTTCAGGTGACTGTGTTGCTTCTAATTTAATAAGCAGCCGTCATCTCTCCCCTGGAACAAGAGATACAGAGGAAAGTGTTCCTTAATAACATTATCTGCACACACAAGTCCATTAGCAAAACTCTGAGAAAGCCTGGAGGTGGAAGGAAGAGATGAGTCGCTGCAACATGTTGACATTTGTGCAGATACAGAGGACACTGTATGCTGTAAAGTCACAATTGTTCTCTTTATACTTTTATGCTCAGCCCATTTGCGCATAAATTGCACATTTCATACCGCACACTAATTTGCAGATCTAAGACATCCAAACACTTGGTTTAGAGGAAGAAACAGTAGCTCAGCGATGACTGGACAGATTGCCATGAAATTGTGTGGAGACATTTGTATTTTTTATTTTTTTTTGTTTAAAGATGAATGTAGAATTTAATGGGCAGATGTCTATGAAATGTACAGAGTGTATTCATGCACATTTGAGGATAAACCTTTTCCAATTTGGATATTTTTAAACCTTTTATTCAGTAGCACTTTCGAGCCAAAATGTCAGCTTTGTACAAACAATATTTTATGATCTAACAAGCAGGCTGAGCACATTCCAGTGCTGGATGTATTCTAGGTGACCTGCCAGGGAAGATCTGAAAGTACACCCCTCCCTTTTTAAGGTTCATGTGAAGTAAAAAACAAACAAACTGTACAAGTCATCCCACTTGAATCTATGTGGAACAGTTCCTACAAAATAATATCATAATAACAATAAACTTCATTTCTACAGTGCTTTTCTAAGCCAGAGTTACAAAGTGTGTCACAATACAATATAATACCATTAAATATAAGAAAAACAAAAAACAAAAAAAAGTAAAAGAACATCATACTTGTAAAAAATGCAATAAATATATATCTACAATGTTATATAAATGCCAGTCTGTACAGGTGGCTTTGCAAACTAAGGAAATGACTCAGCTGATCTGATGTTTAGGGGGAGTTTGTTCCACAGCTTTGGGGCTCACATCTTGAAAGCATGATCTTGTTTGTTTTAAGCCTGGACTGTGGATGTCACAGTTATGTATTCCTGGTCACTTGATCTTTACTGCATGGCCAGTCCCCAAGCCTCAGTCATTAATTTTAAATTCACTATGTTGTCCCACGCCTCACTGCCACTCCTACCTGCCAGCCTATCACATATCGACACATTTCCTCCTCCTGCCTGTCCACCATGCACACTTCATTAAGGCAACTCAGTTCACTTGTTCCTGATTACACACAGCCAGTTTATATACCCCAGCCTTACAGACACTCATTGCCAGATCGCTCTTTGTCACTCATGCAAAACTCTCCAGCACTTTATTCCGGACTGTTTTCCCATTGTCGACCCTGCCTGCCTCTGACCTGCCTGCTTCGTTTGATCCCCAGAAAATGCATCAGCCTTCTCTCCCTTACCATGAGACCTGCTTCCACGTCCCTGGTTGCTGTTTGCCTGTGGCTTGGCATTTCCATCTGACAACAGTGCATCAGTATGGGTATTCCAGTCTACTTGCCTGTGGTTTTTCTGCGGTCCAGAGACTTTCACCTTATTCCCGCACTTGCCATTGCGTGTGTGTGCATCCAGGGTGTACTTACCTACTGGATTCTCAACCCTTGGCCTGGCCTCGACCTGCCTTCTTTCTGTCCCCCTGGTTAGACTGAGTGCTTAGCAGGTTACGGATCTTCTGCCTCCTCAACTAAGTCTCCTGCCTATTTCCTTTCCCCTACTTATGAGAGTGACACCAATTTTCAAACTCAAACTTCGTTTTGATCTCAAACACCAACTTTTTGTCGTAGAATGGTTCATATGATAACCTATGTAAAATGCATGCACAATAGTTAGTATGATATCCTATGAATGTGGGGCGCACATTCATGGAATTCATGTACATTCAATAGTACAGTGTATAAAAGTTACTGAGGTCAGGTTTAGGAAAAGAAACATGGTGAGGACACACCTTAAAATGACTCAAAGTTCACATGGATCCGAACATACAACTTCAGGGAAAAGTTTCGGGCAAATGTCCATTTGTTGTGAGTGCTTGCATCTCCTTCCTTCTTTACTGCCGTCAGCACATTGGTCACATGATTGCAGCCTACATGGGATATGAATTTGGGTGCATTGCTTTTTGTTGGAAAACATACAAAAAACATGTGTGACAACAGCTTGAATACACACCTGTAAGATTTTGTAACAGCATCTTGCATGGTTGTGACCTAATCACACTGACAAAATCTGTCTGCAGACAGACATGTAAACAGCTGGCAAATACTCAAAACCACTTTTATGGTAGTTTCTGCTGCTGTTGGTGTCACCAGGTCCACATTTAGCCATTAAGACACACACAAGGTGAACACAATACCAGCCATTGGGATGGTGCTGCAGCTGGTAATAAAAAAGTTACCCTGTGTGGGTCATGTGTCATAATGCACGCTGAACATCAAAAAATGCAGACAACAGATGAAATGCATGTGCTCCTGTTGCTGATTGTTACATGTGTTCAATTGAAAAAGAGCAGCATACCTACTACAAGCACTTGACATTATTACTAAGAATCAGTCATAGGCCTATCAAAGTGAAAGTGAAAAAGTGTGAATCTCCATCAACAAGCCATGACAATTGCTTGACAGCCTGACAGGCTGAGGGGCAGGCTAAATAGTGTTGTGGCACTTGATTGGTCTCAAGACCACTTTTTGAAGGTCTCAGTCTCATTTAAACTCGACCACATTTTTAAGCTAATTAAAATCCTGAGATCTTTCCAATCAAGACCACAACTGCAGGAATATCACTAAAATGCCTGTGCAAAATGGAGTTTTCAATAAGGATAGTCAAGATGATTTCATCTCCGTAGTGTTCCCACGCATAAAATTGACTGCTACAAGCTTTTTGATTATTTTATAAAGACATTTCTCATGGTACACTCATAATTATAGTATGGCAATAAAAGCGGTGAATGAAAAGGGAATCTTCATAAGTCAATTTGAGGAGTGCATGTGGTTTGTATGTTCCACATTTTATCACATGTATGTCCTGCAGTGTGGGACTCACACAGTCTGGTCTTGGTCTTGACTTGGTCTTGGTTTAGGTGGTCTTTGAACACTGGATGGAAGTGCAAGTAAACTATAAATAAACTATTGATTTGCACACAGTTTGCATGATCTACACTCCAAAGAAGATAAACCTAGCTCTCAGGAAAGGCTTTGAGCAGTGAGGCCATTTTGGCTGAATGACCACACTCAGTGTTGCAGGATCACATGACACACTCGCCCAAAATACATTTTCCAATCACGATCACTGTTAGAGAGGAACTGCTTCATTACTTCGAGTCATTCAGCCGTGCAGGAAGTCAGTCAACCCCAATGAAGCAAGCTTCTAGGGCTGTAGTGCACATGCTCAATGGACCCCAAAATGCTTTTGCCTGCGAAGCCTGAGCTTTGTCTTGTTCTTTCTGATAAATTTAGGAAGTACTTCTTCAAATCTATTTGCTTTTGGGCTCAGTGAATGTTTCACACTAATTTATTTTAACCAGTTATTAGGGTCTGGGCAGCTAAGCTGCCAGGACACTATTGTAATCCTAGGTATTCTTCTTCTTCTTCTTCTTCTTTTTCTTCTTTCTTCTTCTGAGGAAATCATACTTCCCATGGGTGAAAACTCACCAAAGGTCCAGTCCCATGCCAGATATCCTCAGCTGTAAACTCAAGCCAATAGTCCTGATGGTGGCGCTACAGCAAGCGCCTAAAGTTCAAAAATTTGAAAATTCATAACTAATCAACCATACATGCTACAGCTTCACAACTTTCATCAAACTGTAGCCCCAATACTGAAGAAACTTTTGTACACTTAAACCTATTAAAAAATTATGAAGTTAATCACTCTGTTTTTTCAAAAATTGTAAAACTTCTTAAACCTATCTCTTCCCACAATTTTTGCTCAATTGACACCAAACTTGCTACAGAGCATCTTCAGTCTGTCCTACAAGAGCTGCATTTCTCAGATTTTTCATTTATCAAAATTGAGCCTACAGTGCATCAAAATGTTTGACTATAAATGATACTATAAATATATACATGCAAATTCTTGCTAAATAAATCTTCAATGTTAATGAAAAAAATGACAGAATTCTAGAGTCATGGTAGATGATGTGTGACAAATTCCAGAATTTTTTGACAGCATTTTGAATTTTGCTCTAATGTGAACAATTGGAGTCAATGTAAAAATGGCAATTTTAAACATCAGTTTTTCCACTTATGGAGCAAATCAATTATTGTTACAAACAAATTACCAACATCTCCATGCTGTCTAGATGCTCGATAACTGATTTTTTTTTTTTTTTTTTTTTTTTTTTTTACAGTGGTTTAAAATCTGCTTTTCCATGCATGGACGGCTGCTTAACCTGCATGTCTGGCTTAGTCAGTTTGTGAAGCTACACAGGAACTGTCACTGACTAATTAGCTCAGTGAGATAGAAATTGATTCTTAGTCTCAGACACTGTGAGTTCAAACCTCAGCTGATGCAAAAGGCAGATTGTGTTGCTAAATGTCTTCCAATTCTTCTGCTTGTTGCTCAGAATTGCCTAAAAATGCCCAACCCAACTCATCGCTGTGCAGCAGCTATAATTTCTATTGTCCTCCCTAGTTTCATTTTACTAATAATTTGTCATACCTGCTGCCTTCCTCATGTTAAAATTACTGCTCCCATCTTTTGTCCTCTCTCTTTAGCTGCCATTGAGGCCTGCCTGGGTCACCTGCTGAAGAGACGGGCAGCCGGTTTTCTCCGCAGTGACAAGATCGCTGCCCTCTTCACCAAAGTCGGCAAAGTCTATGAAACAGCTGGCGAGGTTTGCTGTAAAGTGCAAGAGCAACTCCAGCAGCAATCAGAACTCACCAGGTTGGTCACAGAGTTCTTCTCACCCTCCCTTCCTTTAATTGTATTTTCTTTGAGAGAATCCCAACCTGTCCCTATGCAGCAGTGCGTAAGCGTTCAGTAAATGTTTTTTAAGAGACAGTTTTGATTTCAAGTTAAACTTTCAATTCATCTATTTCTGATTGGAGTGTTCCCAGCAGGGACCATACCTGACACCACAATCAGAATTTAATTTGCGCAAATTGAGTGAATCTGCCGTCTTAATTAGAGAGGAAGAGACAATCTTCTCCATTACAGCCCACTTTGTGATGAGGATAATAAGACTCGTAGTGTAGCTTCAATTATGCACCAAAACATAAACTAATTAACATCAGCTACAATAAATTTACGATCAGGGGTAGTTTTATATGGGATGGACACAATAACAGGAACACCACCTGGGATCCAATAATACATCTGTAATACTGTACATCCTGTCTTTGTGACTGCTTGTAGCTTTTTCACAAAGACATTTTGAATTGCCATAGCAGGTAGGGAACAGGTGCAAAGAATAATATTAATGATGGCTCTGCTCAGTTTTGTTTTTATTGTCCAATGAAGCCATGAAGCCACTGGGGCAGAGTGCAACATAACCAGGGCCTTGATACTTCTACACCGACACGTAATGTATAGAGTCATAGAAGTGCCATAAAAAAGAATAAACATGTAAAAGAACAAGAAAATGAATGTTGAAATATAAAGAGCCAAAGGGTAGGTAAATAAGATAGCTGAAATATATATGAATATAAATATGAGAAATAAAAAATATATAAATGTGGAAATTTAGAGATAAATTAAAAAAAAGATTAATTTTAAGCATTTCCATTTCTATTCACATTTATTTGTTGATTTATTTATGTATATGTATTTTGTATATTTTAAAAAAATATATATTCATTTAAAAAAGATTTTTTTTATTTTTTGTTATTTGTTTATATTCCACATTTTTTATTGACTTGCCTGTTCTTTTATTTATTCCTTTTTATATTTTTATGTTAATAGAATCTTTTATGTGACGCTCCTGTGACTCTATAGTAATGCAGCCCTTATTAATATCATCAGCAACACCTCGGCTTTTCCTGCTATGACTAGTTTGCGTGTCTGCTGTGAATGAATAAGAAATAATGTTCAGTTTTAGTTTTTTGTTGTGTGATAGCTTAAATAGATTAAGATATTCCTCTTTATTTTGATAAGAGTTAAATCAACACCTCTGACAGTCTGTTTGCTGCACAAAGGCAGCAAACAGCCTTACCTTTATTGGTGGTTTATGTATCTATGCTGTTGAATCCACAATGTGTCCTCACCTTACTTCCCTGATGGTTTTCTGTCATGATTATCTGTTCAGTACAGCTTGGCAGTTTTCTCCATTTTAGAATAACAAAGAGGACATCACTTGCTTATCAACAGAGACATGCGAGAGAGTGCATTTTAAAGTAAAAGTTAACACTGTAATGTTTGGATTTAGACAGATGACAGTCCTGTACAGATACAACAACAGCACACATCCTGTATGTTGCGTAATATTTTAGAAATGCATTGAAAACATATTGAAGATGTCAGATTTAGGGGGCTTTAGTGGCATCTAGTAGTGAGGACTACAGACTGCAACCAGCTGAGACTTCTCCAGTTTAGAATTGCTTTAGTGTCCATTGTTCAGAAGGTCATGGAACCTTCTGAAACTGAATTATCTGCAGGTCTTTTGCTCTCCAAAACAAAGGGACCAGGTGATTTAAACCAGTGAACACACTGAGTAAAAGAGTATTACAAATCAGTATTTTT
The DNA here is from genome assembly GCA_026686955.1 of Epinephelus cyanopodus. Classification (NCBI taxonomy): domain Eukaryota; kingdom Metazoa; phylum Chordata; class Actinopteri; order Perciformes; family Serranidae; genus Epinephelus; species Epinephelus cyanopodus. The sequence goes on along the minus strand of CM048918.1, from coordinate 7,278,581 downwards.
GTTTTAGTTTGTTCTTCATTGTATGTTGTTTTGTGTGTGTGTTTTTTTTGTATTGGCCACATTATTATTTCATCCATGCAGCACCAGTGACGTATATATTAGACACCTGTTAAGTTACATTTTTGGTGCTGTTGCTCAATTTTATATTTTTCAACATGCAATAAATAGAAAATAATTTGCTCAATTTTTGGGTTTTTCAAGGGCTGAAACTACCCGGTGACCACCTGTACTTTGCACACTGCTTTTACAGCAACATTTACTTTCTGCCCATTTTAATGCAAACACATATTTATTTAGACATCATCCACTTTCTGTCATTTCTTGTACACCAGGTCATTATCTCCATGTAAAGCATACAGTTACACTCCATCACTGTAACACAATCACTGGTCAGCTTAGTGTTTACTAAAACTGAGCAATCTGTGTACACACTGTGATAAGCCTCAGGGCTGTTTCCAGGTGTGTGTGTGTGTGTGTGTGTGTGTGTGCACATGAGGGATGTTGGTGTGTATACTTGCTTGCATGTTTGCATATGTATTTCTGCGTGCATGTGTGTACATATAGTATGATAAAGTGCTGTATCTGCAGGCACTTAGGCACAAGCCTAGCTGTTTGCAAGCCCATTAATTGTCCATTAGCCTGAGCCACATGGCTACCACATGTCTCTTCAGGGCTGCAGAGAGATGTTTCCAAATGGAGAAGTGAAAGCTTTGGGCAACAAGGACACACACTGCACACATACACACAACCCACCGATCCACAAACAATAAAGCACAGAGAGAATGTGTAGTGAGACGTCATTGCAACATGGCTGCGTGATGTGATGTAAATCGGGAGTTAAAAGTGTTTGGGTACACTGGGCGCTCAGCTCTCCGTCTTCATATCAGCTGCCATCTCTCGTGCATCTGTCACATCTCATTGGCCTTTATTTCCCCAGACACACAACATTAAAGCCTGTTATTGTGTATGGATCTGCTTTTGCACAAGTCACACCCCTCCACCACAACAATGCATACATGCATGAACACACACACACACACACACACACACACACACACACACACACACACACACACACATTCCCACCCTGCCCCCTCTCCCTGTCATCCTACCTCAGGGCTCCATCTCTCATTTACCCTGGTTGCCATGGCAACGTGGGTTGCGCGACTGGCGGCGCAAGAAGCATAGAGCATGGTGGGAAACAAGAGACAGAAAGATAGACTATGAGCAGATATCAACAGTGGAATCAAGAATTACTGCAGTGGAGTGAATGGTAATTACAGCGAGTGTGTGTGTGAGTGTGAGTGTGTGTGCGTGTGTGTGTGCGTGTGTGTGGGTCTATGTGTCTGTGTGTGTGTGTGTGTGTGTGCATGCGTGTGTATGTGTGCCAGGTTTGGTGAAGAGGCTGTGTTTGAGCTTGTCTTTGCCAAAGGCTGTCAGTTGACACCCTGCCATGGCTCCTTGTCTCCTTGTGATGTATTTCTATACAAACTTCCTCCTCCAACTCCTCTTTTAATCTTTTTCTTACCAAGACAGCACGGTGATGAATTACCAACAAACCATCCTCTTTCCCTGTCTTCCTCTCTTGCTGACACACTGAGTAAAGAGCAAAACTAGCATGTCATCTGCATTCATTTCCCATCCTGCAGTGCAAGCAGCAGATCTGCAGTGGCAACAGCTCTCAAGAACATTCAAGGATAATTCCACTGAGCTCTTGTTTTCATAGTTTTAGCCATTAGTTACATGCTATTAGGGATGTACCAAATTTTGAAATTCTGCTTGGGTACTGATATTGTTTAAATTATCAATTTGGCCGATGGCTGTTTCTCTTCTTGTTCTTTATTTTGTTTTTGTTGCTAATTATTCCCCTTTTGTGCCAGGGAAACACAAGCTTATTTTACACACAGATCGCGCTATGGGGACACTACGAAATCCCTTCTTTATGCCTCCTTTGCATTTTTACACAGAACCAAACAACAGCGGCATCATGCTGCTACAGTGTGTGATTTTAAGCCCAGTTCAGACCAGAGATTTGCAACAAAACAATTGTAGAACGTTGCAAAGAAAATTTGCAGCAAGGTGAACTGGCTGGTCTGAGCTCAAATCAAGCTGGCTGATGGTGTCACCTAACTCAGCTGGTCAAATTGCCAGTGGCTGGTTTTAAAGCATAAGGCTAGTCACCTTCTCTGCAGTCAGTGAGCCTGTAGTGAAGTCTGTGGGTCACTGCAGATGGCATTTTAGCTTGCTGCGGCAGGTGCTCTGTCCCCGTGCTTGGTGCTTGGTGGCGATGAGTTGATTTTGCTGCCGGCTGTAGCTATGTGTGATTTAAGGTTACCTTTCCTATAGAACAGGTCTATACCTTGTCCTTAAACAAACTAAATAGCCTTATGTTATTTATTTTATTTACACAATGGCATGTCATTTCTGTCTCTACATGGTCACGCATTTCCAATTCTCCTCTGCTCTCTGTATCGCGCATGGCTGAGTTCCACCTCAATGTGCGCGCACACACACACACACACACACACACACACACACACACACACACACACACACACACACACACACACACACACACACGTGGATGCACACACAGGTGAGAACACTCCCACCAACAAAACTTTTAAAACAGACAATGCACTTCACATAGCCAGTATACAGGTGTGTGGAGGTGTGAATGTAAGCACAGCTGAGTTTCTCTCTCAGGCTTCCTTTTTTCATTCTTTTTACCCGGACACTTGGTATGAACTAGTTCTTTTCAAGCATCCTGGACTCTTTACAACTCACCCACACTGTCTCCCATACACCATCATCTATGTTGAAACACCTCCAGTATTTTTGTTTATAACACTCAAACACACACAGAAAACAGATACCGTTTCTTTCAAGAACTGTAGATCATGGCAGTTAAAACCTTGTTGGTCTCTCCATATGAAGAGATGTTAAATCAAATCCAGAGTCCTAAAAAAAAATCACCCTTCCTTTTCACATTCATATTCATTTGTCAGCTCCAGATGCAGTCTGGTTGTAATCACTGTAATCAATTCAGTTAGCTACATGTTGACATTTGTTGACATTTTACATTTTTGTAAAGAGCGATAACAGCGCACAGTGGGGAGAAGGAGAGACAAAACACTGCAGGAAGAAATGTTTCCATAGAGGAGATTTACACATTTTATCAAGCCTTCTGTAATTACAGAGAGAATGTGAACAGATCCTCAGAGTCAAAACATCATCATAAAATTCATAATTCATTTTATTGTGCTGGTTTCTTAATAATGTATGTATGCACAATGTTGTAATGTGATATTCACAGTTAACGTTAAAAAAGTATACATCAAAGGTCCAAAATCAAAATACTCATTCAGAGAAACCTGACCATGAAAGTTGCTTCTTCCTTATTTTGTTATTTCCCAGCTTCATCCTTCATTTTGGAGACATCAAAAATATAACTTCTTTTGCATTAAAGTATCTTTTAACAACTAGAGCAGTGTGATATGGATTGTTGATTTGTGTACTTACGTTATCCCAAAAGTTTTCAACGCTCTTCAAACCCAGGAAACCTGTAATTATAATTAAGGACACAGTCTATGTCATTTGCATGCATCAGGATTGTGGTTTTCTGCAATAAGCTGTCAAAAATTGACTTTTTATCCAGATTTAAGCCACATTTAAACAATTCACTTTTCTGGTCTAGGTCATTTTTTAAGAATATATTTTAACTGAATGAAGAATTTTAAGTCATGGGATGTCTGAAGCTAACGTTAGCTGCAGCTTGGCTCCAGGCCCTGCCATGCCAAACAGAATCAAAGAAAAACAGGTTTTCAACATGAAACAGCTTTATTCAATGATTTTAATGCTTTCTTAGTCCATTTGTTTCGGAAAGGAAGAGACCTCTGAGGGTAATTCGGCTCTTAGTTAAAACCGCCCTAATGCCTGGATCTGAAGTTCTGAGAGAAAAAAGGTGAGCACACATTTGCAGGAACAGGGCTAGTAGCCCCTCTGTGGCGAGCCAAACAGCATCTAAGAAACACTGATTTTTTTTATGAAATTGCTTTATCCAGGGTTGTTACCGCTTGAAATGACCTGGTCTGTTTATTCTGGAGAGAAGAGACCTCTGTAGATAATTCGGCTCCCAGTAAAAAAACCCTGAATGTTGAACACTGAGATAGTTTAACGGGGAGACACTAACTGTACAATCTCACATTTATGGATATTGACAGGATTTGCTCTCTGTAGCATCATAGTTATGGTGTGAGCATACTTTAGGGTATAATGATGATTAGTATAATGACTCATTTGTTGTAAAGGTTGAAATGGCACACTAAACTTTCTGTACTTCCTAGTGGTAGAAATCCCTGGTGCCCCCTTTTCTTCAGAATGGTGGTTCCGCCCAAGTTAACTACTGCTGAGCCACTAAGGAAGAAAACAGACACAGGAAGGAAAAGGTCTCTGTGTTACCAATGCAAAGTCAATGTGCACAAACAGGGCTGCTTGTGTGCATGTTAAGGATGTAAGCAGCACACCCAAGCCAATGTCCTATTAGTAATAGGCATCAATGGCATCAACATGCATTGTTTGCTTGTTTGTGAGGAATAAAACGGTCACACATTCATTTATTTGTTACATGAATCATACAAGGTACAACTCTGGCGAAATCCTGATAGCTCTGCTCCAGAATGATCATATTGGCGTGTAGAAAAAGAGTCAGACATAGTGCCGGTGGCAACCAACCCATTATATTCTATACCTATACCTATATTGGCTGCAGAATAGAAAGAATGATAAATGAACAAATACATGCACAAACAATAACATTTTGAGTAATATAGTCTCAAGCGACATTTCTGGGTTTAAGCCCCTTTTTCAGCCAACAGAAGAAAGTAGCTAAATTGCTAAAATCAAAGCCACAAGCAACAACACGGGGTGTGGGGCTTCGCAAAACTGAGTCAGGTCACTTCAGTCACACACTTGTTTCATCATGACACTCACCATTTCTCCCCCTAAAAAGGATATGAATGAAGCTTGGTGTGTTTGTTTAGGACTTATTGCAGGATGCCTCCACTGAGTTTTATCAGGATTGCTCTCTCACCACTTGAGTTATAGTCTTTTTCCTGCAAGCCCCACCCTTTATGATTTTGATTGATGTTTTTTGACTGATCTTGCTAATTTATAATACAGTTGTGTAGCTCCATGCCGCAGTGGTGTTTACCAGATTTGTTATTCATACACTCAAAATTGAAAATGTGCAGGTCACAATGCTGTTTTTCATATTATGCAAATTAGCAATTAATCCATCATGGTGGACCTATATGGTTGAAAAGGTTTTTTTGTAGAGCACATTGAGCTGGATAGGTGTCCCAGATCAACCCACTCCTAAGTCATCACATATGATTGTTTGATCAGTGGACTTGTACGTACATCCACTCATGACGCGCTAGGTATCCTGGGTGCATCTGCTGTTAAAATTCTGGGACGTCGTGTCAATTTATGTCTGTTACATGCATTGGGTCTCATTCATGAAAAGTGAATAAATCTGTGTGTTGTGTAGATTTGCACATAAAAGCCTACGCTACTAAAAACCTACTCCGGATTGAGGAACGCCACAGGAAACTCAGATTTGATTGTAAACATGTGTGTATGATCATGAATGCCAATCCATCGTAAAGTGACAGCGCACTCCCGGCTCTGGGAGTGCGCTGTCCCTGTCTCTGGGAGTGCCCTTAATTATGTTGGTAGTTCTCCTTCCTTCCAAGGCGATCGCCAGTTGTTGTAGGACCAGGTTACCAGGTGTAGCAGCCTTGGGGCAGACTGGTTTTGCAGCCGGTGAGGATGTGTCTCAGTGTTGCAGGGTTTTGACAAAGCGCACAAGAAGGATCTTCTCCAGACCACTGATTTAAATTCTTGGGAGTAGGAAGAACATCATAGGGGGCCCTGATGATATAGATGAGTTGGCTTTCTTTCATCTCCCAAAGATCCTTTAAGCTTGCAATGCTCCAGGTTTTCCCAGCTGGTCCACTGGCCCTGTTTGGACTGTGCGACCGCCTTTGAGCATCTTTCTGCTTCCTCTTGCTGCCGGACCTGAGCAACCACCAGATTTCTCCTCTGGGTTGGTGTTGCCTTGTGCCATGTGGGTCGACTGGTCCCAAGTCCAAACCCACCTCTTCTATGCTGCACCTGTCCTACAATGTCTCCATGTCTGAGAGCAGATTTTGCTTGATCTACAGACTCTGATGGGATCCAATTCCTTCCAGTCGTCAAATTTGGGAGCAGCCGCTCAGATCATATAATCTTGAGACTGGGTCAGGGTCATGTTCAGCCAACACTTTGGTGCATTTCAACTCCTCTGTGAGGCTAGAGACAGGCAGTTCCAGGGCACCATGTCCATATACTGTAAGCCAATGTTACTGAGGCAGTGGGGGAGGCCAAACCACTTCTTGATGAATGAAGTGACTGTCCTCTCCAGCTTCTTGACTTTGGTCATGGGGATCTCGTAAACCGACAGAGGCCACATCAGGTGGGGGAGCAATCCAAACTGCAGGCACCACAGTTTCAACCTGCCAGGAAGCAAGATCTTGTCTATTTTGGTTTCTTCCCTCAGTTGGTCACTCTGGTTTGAGCCTTTGAGGCTCGCGTTGTACCATCGCCCTAAGCTCTTGACTGGCAGCTCTGACACCATTGGAATGGGTGAATCCTTGATGTGGGGTCTCTGGTGCACGAGTTTTCCCATGACGATGGATAATGCTCCTGGATTTGCTGGGTTTCAACTTCATCCATGCCCATATAATGTTGGCCCGAAGCTTTCCCAGCAGGTGTTTGGTGCATGCAACGGTTGAGGTCAAGGTGGTCATGTCATCCATGTAGGCACAAATGGGAGGTAGACGCTGTCCAGACTTCAGACGTTCTCCTCCTACAACCCGCTTGGAAGCTCAAATGATCACTTCCATGGCCATGGTGAAGGCTAGCAGGGAGATGGTACATCCAGCCATTATTCCCACTTCCAACGATTGCCATGATGTTGTGTATTCAGTTGTTTTGATACAGAATTGCAGATCTTGGAAGTAGTTCCTCACTAGGTTTGTGATGGTATTTGGGATGCGAAAGAACATGAAGGCTGTCCAGATGAGGGAATGGGGGACGGATCCAAAAGCATTGGCCAGGTCCAGGAATAAGACATGCAGATCTCTTCCTTCCCTTTTGGCAGATCGGATTTGATGCCATATCATGCTTGTATGTTCCAAGCATCCTGAGAAACCAGGAACACCGGCTTTCTACACCGAAGTGTCGATCAAGTCGTTTTGTTTCAGGTAGGTTGTCATCGTATTAGCAATGATCTAAAGAAGAGCTTCCCTTCAACATTCAACAGGTTGATCTGCCGGAATCGGTCGATGTTTGAGGCGTACTTCTCCTGATGACCTGCTTTGTCCATGCCACCTTCATTTGCATCCACAGAAAGCGGAAGACGTCTGGGGTGTTCTTATACAGCCGGTATGGAACTCCATTTGGTCCTGGAGCTGAAGCTGCCCTTGTCTTCCTCACTGCTTTCTCAACCTCACTCCACCTTGGGGGACTGCCATCCATCTGGTGAACTGGTTGAGGAAGTGGTGGCATGTCTGGAGGTAGCTCCCTCTGTTCAAGTCTTTGGCTGTCTGTGTGAGTTGTTTTCAGGTGGTTCTCCAGCTCCCTCTTTGGCACCTTAAGTGACCCGCTCTTTTCCTGTGTGAAAAGCCCATTCACAAACTTGAAGGGATCCTTGTAGAAGGATGTTCTTGCTCTTTCCTTCCTCCCCCCAGGTCTCCTTGCAGGAGGTCAATTCCCACTCTTTCTTCCGGCGAGGCTTTCTTAAAATTCTAATTTCCAATAGTGACAAGCAATATTTATGTGCTTTACTAAATTTACACAAGCACTACGAGTGGTCAGGAGCAGGAGTAGATTTTGTTAGTAGCTACGAAAAGATCCGAGCTACTAAAATATTGATGAATGCGGACATGTACGTAAGTTTCTGTCTGCGAACAGTTTCACACAAATTCCTTCTGCTCACGTTTCATGAATGAGACCCATTTTGTCTTTCCAAAATATACCTCCATATAGTTTCTGCTCATTACATGCGTACAGTGTTTTTCAAAATAAATGCACAATGTTGGTTAAACACCTCGTATTTACACTATGTATTTACTGTACATTTATTTCACTGTACAAAAACAAAAACACGTGGTTAGGTTTAGCAAAAAACATGGTTTGGCTCAACTTTCCTGCAGGAAGTGAACAACAGCCTCCTCGGTGAAAGTCTGCTGTTGTAAGACCCCTCCTGCTCAGCCTATACAGACATTCCCAGTCCTTAAATTACATTGTTATCCGGTGGTGTTTCAAACTGGCACTGTCCTGTAGCAAATGAACTGACACTGCCCGACTAAGTATCATACTGCTGCAAGGACGTTTTTGTCAGTGTCTGATGCTGAAATTAATGACCAGGCCACCATATCTGACAACTCTGAAAAGAGAACAGGTTGCCCAGATTTTGAAGTCAGTCGGACTTAGGGTGTGAGGGGCGTGACCTTACCAAAATTGTATTTTTGGGTGTTAATTTCAGCACCACCTTGGGACTGATTGAGGTCATATGTGTGTGCAGTTGTGTGAAATGAGCTAGATTCATGAAAATTGGCCCAATTTTTGGGCCATCCTCTCACCCTAACCCTTGGCCCAGTTTTTTGGCTTACAGCAATTGTGGTGGAAGACGACAAATGATAATTATAATATTCATCATAATCATTATCATAATCAGAATTATTATCATCATTAAACACTTTTTTTAGATGAGAAGTCAAGGGTCATTCAATCAAACACTCACCAGGTCAATGAACAGACTGATAGTATCATCCTTTGGCCTTGTCAGTAGTGTGGAAAGACTGTTTACAGAAATTAAATACATTACCATTCACATCAAATGTTGTACCTTGTTGAAACTTTAATAGAAATTATACATAAAGTATACAGGAGAGATGCTCATGTCTCATGTCAATAGAACACTGCAAGACACTGCAGCTTCTAATAGGAAAAGGAAGAGCCTGTCTGTTTTGCATTCTGTCTTATCTCTGACATCATCCTGATGCCCCCCCATCCCCTGGAGTTCTGTCTCATACACACACACACACACACACACACACACACACACACACACACACACACACACTTTCTCAAAATGGTAGGGGACTGCAAAAATCGTGACTTAGCGCGCACACACACACACACACACACACACACACACACACACACAAATGCTGGGGGAATGCTAACATCGTGACTGTGGCAGCCGAGTCCCCTCAGCAGACACACACATTTATTAGCTTGTTGAAGTGGGTGTGTGTGAATGGTTTTGTCTGATTGCTGTGGAAGTGCTAGGGATCAAACTCAGTCTGGGATGAAAGTGCTCCTCTCTTCAGGCTGGCATCAGGCATCTCTCTGCCTCCATATTCATGAAACACTTCACCAGGCTGATTTCCAACTTAAATTGGCACCTTGTGTCGGACATGGTACAGCTTTATTGGAAACCAAACCAGTGTTCAGCTGTTATAAGTAATGATGAGCTGTAATGAACTGCAGTCTTTAACAGCTCATTATGCTGCTTAATGCTGCCTCCTGATGGCCAAAGACTATTTCTTTTGCTTAGTGTACATAAGTTATTTTTGCATATATCTCTGCAAAATCACAGCACTGAGATGTTGTGTGTTGGAAACAGTATCTAACTACACTGTGCAGATTGTTATACTCTCAATTCCTGTCTTGTTTGCTTACATTTGACCGTAATTAACATCTTACATTACATATTATCAGCTAATGAGGTCTTCATTAAGCTGATAGGACATTAGCAATATTAATCCATCATTTGTTTTCTACATAATATGGACTATAGACTGTATGTAATAATGGACATAGCCACTGTAACATCAAGCCCTGGTGCGTGGACTCTCGTTTTAAAGCCTCAGCCCTCCTTCCGCACTGTGCTACTCACAGGGCAGGAACAATAGAGACCTCCGCTAGCCGAGCTGGCTACTTCCAGTTTAGCACTCTGTTAACTTGAATGAGGTAAAATAATTCAGTTGCGTGACTCTTCTAGACTTTCCAAATGTTATCAGACCAAATGGATGAAAACCTAAATAGTGAAAGTCATTTCAAAAATGTACCCAGTAGTTTCTAGACTTCTCTTTTGCAATGTAAGGCAGTGGGAAAAAGTCTTCTTGGGCTGTGGGGCATTAAGTGACTGTTTTGCCACACTTGAGGGCTGGGCTTGGCATTTTAGTCGTCTGTAAAGCTAGTTTCTAACTTGGCAAACACGGTCATAATGCTAATGCCAATTTACGCCAGCGAAAAAATTCTTAAAACCATAAAAACAAAATATTATGACTCCTCAGAGGGTCTTGTACCAGCCTAACATTGAACAAGACTTTTTTAGCTGACTTAACAACAAGCTAACATAATAATTAACAGCTTGCTTATAGCTATAACTGCACTCTGAATCTAGGGTTCCGCCTTTGTTATGTTACCTTACCAACACTGTTCACTTGGTAGCAACTTGTCAGCGGATGGCACGCACCTGTCACTCCATGCCACGCCCTTAATTATGTGGAACTTTAAGCCTTAATAAAATTTAAATGGGTGAGTTATATAAACATTTACCCTGCAAACAGTTTTCATGAATGGGGAAATTTGCTATTGAGACCAAAACAATTTTTTTGTACCAGGCTGTAAACATGTTAATTTCTGCTGTTGCAAAGTTGGGCATTTCCACCTGGGGGGCTATGGGGATTGATTTGCTTTAGAGTCAGCCTTAGGTTGAACTCAGTTTTTGGCTTCATTTCAGCCCCAGAGGTGGCTGATAGACATGACCTCCTCTCTGTAGATGTGCTTGTTTATTGACCTGTGCTTTGTGCTCTGCAGGAGAACCCAGAGTGTGGGCCATGAACCTCTGAGGAGACAGGGCTCGTCCACCACCAGCCGCCCCCCTCAGCCCCTCTCTGCCCAGGCCATTAAACACATCTGGGTACGAACGGCGCTCTTCGAGAAAGTTCTGGACAAGATAGTTCAGTACATTGTGGACAACTCCAGGTGATTTGTTTTATTCTTCACTCTCCAGCATTGCACAGCAGTGACTCACAGCACCCCACACCAGGCTTTGTTGTAGCTGAATGATGAACAGTCCCCTGAATTACCTATTTAGTGTTCCATTCTTCTCCGGTGCTCTCCCTCTGGGTGCTTTGTTCTGTGCTCTGTCTGGCTAACAACCACTGTGTGCTTCAACAAGCTGAGCACAGTGGGTGCATCAGCCAGACTGAAATGATGCACGACCACTTCACTGATCAAAGCCTCTAACATGAAGTGCACTGATGGGGTTCACAGACATGACAACCTGAATCACACTTTTAAATGGAGAAAACCTCACCTTAAAACTCGGACAGCGTTTGATTTAGGTTTGTTGTTTCTGTTGACAACTTGACATCATGTTCTGACAACTGCGGTGTGGGTCATCTAATGTAATGACGCATCCGTGGTAAATGTCAAGTTCTTTGTCAGTCCCTCAAAAATAAAGAGCAGGTGTTCAAAAGTCCCACAGCAGGAAATCTAACAGATACTCATTTCTCAACAAACAACAACCTCAGTAGACCTGTAGCTGGAACTGTGAGGCAAGTTTAACTATGCCTAATCGCTAACTAATGCACTAACACACTTTAAAAAGACTTTGAAAATACTTATAAAAAAGTGTCTGACAGCTTGTGTCTGACAGTTTTTACCCTATATGTTCTTGCAGGGTCATCATTTGCAGGACTATAATAAGATTCCGTTTGAGGTTATTTCCCATCCTGATTGAAAATATTACAATAAACTCTCTTTAGGAAATCTGATATATTAACGACATGTCCTCAAAAACTCACAACTCAAAAAATACAAGGTGTCATATGTCGACAGTAGTCTTGTGGATTCTGCATCTAATTAATATTCTAGCACAGTTAACCGACGGATTCTGTTGCCTCAACTTGCCATCAGCCTCCGTCGGTTAACTGTGCTATTTTAGTGGGAGGCGACTGTAGGAATGAGAGGCGGGCCGTTTCAAAAATTACGATTTCTAATTAGTGCTGATGGGCAGATCAGATACATGCTGAATTTAACACAGACGCTTGTTCACAACTCCGCCAGTTTCGCCTCCTTTTCCGCAGTCCAAGAGAACTGAGCCATGTTCACATTCTTGCACTTACTGAGGTCTGTACTACAAAGCAGGATTTGGAGTTAGCGAGGTAACTTCTGGGTTGAAGCTGGTTCTCTTTTTACCCGGATAAATCACCATGGTAATTATGCTGAACAGCTAACCAGCTCGGGGGCAGGTTAACTTCAGGGTATCGGATCACAGCCTGTCAACACCATGACCTCTGACCAGTCAGATCACTGAATAAAAAATTATCCATGGACAAAAGTCTGGAGTCTCAGGTAAAAAAGAGGAGCCTAAATATTGTTAGAGGTTAGTAGAATCATTTCATTGTTCCAGGACTCTGTTTTCACTGGTTTTAAAACAGAGCTTCTAACAAACACAGAGATCATTTACAACACTAAATACATGATTTTAGCAGGATTTTAACTTATGCAAAATTTATTTTAGTCTGCAGTGATAGTGTTGCTATTTTACACTGATTTCATCACTGCAGCTCAAAAAACCCCGAGACACCTGGGTGATGAGCACTAGGATGAAAAGATCAAATTTTATTAGAAAAATAGTCCATACACTGTTAATTGGCTCAGGTTTGACCAATGTTGTTTTTATATCCAAATTCAAATTAGTCAGTCAATACTGAACATCTATTTTTGAGAGGTGAATTATACCAGTTTCAAGCTATAGAAAGAAGCAAATTCTGCCCCCTTTACTTTGGAGATTATTGAACAGCTTTCGTGGAAATGAAGTATGTGTAGATGTTGGGGGAAATTCAATTTTTTTCCCTCTCTCACACACACACACACACACACACACACACACACACACACACACACACACACAGAATACCACACAGATGGCAGTGATGGGTTGACACATTAGGACAGTTGGTGGTTAGGTGCCTTGCTCTAGGGTACCTCTGCAGCAACTAGTCTGCTGGAGTTGAACCGGCCACCGTCCAGTTCCCCAGTTCTTACTGCTTCCCCAGAACACTAATGATAATGTGTTCCTTTGATTCATTTTTTTCCCTGTGTTGTTATCTCTGCAGTAAATACTATGAGAGGGAAGCTCTGATGCATGACTCAGTCTTCGGGCCCATCTTGGCAGCCCTACTGGGTGAGTATACACACTGTGCTTTAACTGCCAAAATTACCAGAGGCCAGTAACAAAAAGTACGAAACCAGAACAAATGCTCCCATAGTCATGCAAAATCTACTATTAGGTAAACAAATTATACAGTCGTTCCAGGAAATGGAATCATAAAAGTCAAAAAGCTATTTTGTAAGAGCAGACGATTTCGAGCCACCTCCACTGACAGTGTGGCAGCAGGAGCTGAAGGCAAACAGCAGGCAAGAAGGAACCAGACACCATGGTTAATAGGCAGAGAAACAGAGACACACATGCAGCGTGGCAGGACCAGAAAACTAAGAGCTTAGTTGACTAAACCAGAGAAGACAACATGAACAGTGTGACAAAATAAACACTGGATCTTCACTGACTGGAGAGGTAACGAGGTGCAGCACAGCCAAATAGCAGCTAACAAGGTCTGATGAGGGAAACAGCAACAGGTGTGCAGAACAGCACAACACACTGAGGACACCTAGTGGACAAGTGAGGAACAGCTGGGACAGAAATCTACATTCCTGTGTCAAAATATCACATTTGAAACATCTACTAATAAAGTATGTACTGTGCGCCAATGCTCAAAGCCTTTCTTTGGCTCATGAAGTGTTTATGTACTCTTAAGATGTCAATTAATATGTGACTCTGCAACCTTTTCAGCATCTTGATACGCCACACCTGTGACGTGGGATGGATTATCTCACCAAAGGAGAAGTGCTCACTAACACAGATTTAGACAGATTTGTGAACAATATTTGAGGGAAATGGGCTTTTGTGTATATAGAAAATGTTTTAGATCTTTGAGTTCAGCTCATGAAAAATGGGAGCAAAAACAAAAGTGTTGCGTTTATATTTTTGTTCACTGTATATATATATTTGTATCATCAACAAATATCAACAAATCTCATGAAAAGATCCAAACCATTAATTAACTGGTCTATTAAACAAGTGTTATCTATGAATCGAAATCCTGCTATATCTTATTACCCTGTGCAGCGGAGCTCCATTGTTGTCCATGAATTTTAAAACACGTCGACGAGCCGCACAGCCGTTTATTTTGGTTTCATCCCACCTACACCGCCCTGCTGCCCTAAATACTCACTCTAGTGCACTTAACTACATTAATCAGTGGGTGAAAATAGTCCCCGACAAATGCACTACTTCCTCCTGTTTGAGTAACATTTGTTAAAAACTGTCCAGATGTTTTTTGGAAATTACTGAGCCTTTAAAAATGATAGCACTGTGTACTCATGAGCTGTTTGTTATGATTAAACGCCTCAGTAAGAGCAAGTGCGCTCAAAGCTGAGTGCCACAGATAGTGTCAGGAAAGAGGAAGTTTTGAGTGTATAGTTTTTTGTCTTTTCATTGAATTTATTGACAACAAAAACAATAAAAAATAACACCAGGCTTGCACTGTTTTTAAATAATGATTCAGGGCCATAAGAAGCTACTTTTAGGTCTTGTACCAAGGCACAATTTTCATAACATTAAGCATCTGAGGTCTTCTGGGAAATAAGTTTAAAGGGACAGTTAACCCCCCAAATCAAAAATGCATATTTTTTCTCTTACCTGTAGTGCTGTTTATCAATCTAGATTGTTTTGGTTCGAGCTGCTGAGTGCTAAAGATGTTTGCTGTAGATATGTTTGTCTTCTCTCCAAAAAACAATTGAACTAGATGGCACTCAGCTTGTGGTGCTCGAAGCGCTAAAAATCCATTTGATAAACTCAACTCAAATTCTCTTCAGCTAAGTAGTAAACTTTCAGATGTTAGAACTGAGGAATTGCACTGATTTGAAGTGATGATGGAGTGTGTTTTTTAATGGATCTGATAATGGATCTACATGAATGTGTGTGTGCTGTGTTTTTAGTGGGGCCCTGTGCTCTGGAATACACCAAACTGAAGACGTCTGATCATTTCTGGACAGACCCCTCAGCCAACGAGCTAGTTCAGCGCCACCGTATCCACGGGGCCCACCCGGGGCCAAGACACAACGACTGGCCGGCGGCCTGCTCTGGGGGTGAGTGTGGAGGCTGCTAATAGATCAGTTGCTTCAGTTTTCAGGAGATGTAGAGTGCATGGTGTGTACACCTGATCTCTGAGGTTATGTGGGATGGGAAAACTTCTTAGTTGTAAAAGTTGTCTTTTCTTTTCTAGATCCGCAAGAGGCAGTCCAGTGGCAGCATGTCAGAGGACAGGTTTGCTGCATCTGCGAGGGAGTATGTGGAGTCTCTTCACCAAAACTCCAGAACACACCTTCTTTATGGCAAAAACAATGTCCTGGTGCAACCGGTACGAAGGCACATTCTCACTTTGTGACTGGCTTTTATAATCAGTACCTTTATGTTTCTGTGTGACTATCTACTGGACCTAAACCAGAGGGGGCTCATATTATAAGGGACATGGGCAGTTGCGTGAGGGGAGGCTTCCCTGGGGCTCTGCATTTGCTAGGTCAGGCATTGAACTTTAAGTTAGAAACCCCCCATAACTTCATAGAACCACCACCCGATGCATTAACCTGGAATTATCTGTGCTGCATTTGACATTTGTGTTAAAAAGTTGGTTCAAAAATAGGCTTGCCGTTGTCATCTTCTCTTTTACTCCGGAACCCGACATGAATACTGCTTGATATTAGATGCGTAGTAAAACACAAGTCAGCTCTTTTGACAGCTCTGTCTCCATGAATTGAGTAACTGAGTAACAGCAAATACGTAGTCTGCTCATATATCTCAAATTACATCAGATATAGGCTGTCATCATTTTTATCTCTTACTTGTTATTAATTAGCACATTTTGTAGTTTTCAGTTGCAGTAGTTTCAAGTCCTGAAAACAGTTGACAGTGTGTTCTGTTGTTCTGTTACCCAGACTGTCAGGGGCACAGTCTCTAAATGTGGAAATGTTGCAGTTTTAAATGTAATTTTTCAAAGTGGTTAGCACAATAAACAAAACTCCATTAGCCCTTGCTGCATTTTTAGGAGGTAGATATTTGAGTGAAATATCTTTCAGAACTATCTGCATGGGTGAACTGACTCTTTAATGCATGTTTATGAGGATAGCCAAGAGAAAATATTGCACAAGAGAAAACTAAACTTAGAAATGAACAATTTTTTTATATTTTAAAATGTGTCATCATGTGTCCCCAAGACCTCAAAAAAAGCACACAGGGGTTGTAAGAGTCAATACAGCATTGTGTACAAATTCAGCCGGTGAAGAATTAGATTTATTTAGATTATTCCAAGTTTCACATTATTTATTGTCAAATGAACAACAACTACAGAGAAACCATTGTTGGCAATAAAAATCGTAGATCTCAGGCTCCCTCCAACAGTGATCATTAAATATGAATGAATGAAAATCACGCAAGCAAAAAAATAATCTAAGACATATAAGAGTGCAAGTTAAAATATAAGGGTAACATCTAATGTATATAATGTAAAATATCATTGATCTGTACCTGAGCCTGGTGATTTGGGTCCTGATGTTGTGTTACCATATGCCAGCTGGCAGACCTTTTCTTGGTTGGGGTTTCTGATGATCCTGTGTTGGTGTTCTCCCTGAACCACTTGGTGTAGAGTTCCCTCTGTTGAGCCTTATGATAGAGGAGGTGGTGCTGCTTACCCGCACAGCCCGGGGCCTGCCTGTCAGGACATTCAGGATCCAGTCACAGAGAGTGGTGCTCACTCGCGGGTCTTTAGGCCTGATGGCGAGCTTGGAGGCCACAATGGTGTTGAATGGCAAACAGTCTCTGAACAACATCCTCGCATACATGTTCCCCTGGTCCAGCTGGGAGAGGGAGGGCAAGGATGATGGCATTGTCTGTTAAACCTGTTTGGCCTGGGATCACATTGTAGTGGGTCCAGTGAATCAGTGAGGGAGGAGATGATGGAGGTTTGACTAAATGCATATGATCACAAAAAACATGTATTTACTGTCGCTCTGACATATTTTACACTGATTTTTAAGTTGATCTGAAGTGAACACTCTTCTAAATGTTATGGCTAAACACTGTGCTTCTACCTCCCAGCTGTCTTAACTTAAAGGTCCAGCGTGTAGGATTTAGTGGCATCTAGCTGTGAGGTTGTAGACCTGAAACTTCTCCTATGTGCCAAGTGTGAAGGAGAAATACGAACTACAAACTACAGGATGCAAAAACACCAATGGCCCTATCTAGAGCCAGTGTTTGGTTTGTTTGTTCAGGGCTACAACATGGTGGACTCCCTGAATGAGAGCTCGCCTCATATGTACATATTAACAGCTCATTTTGATGTAACGGAAACATGATTCTTATTTAGAGGCAAACATAAACTAATGAAAACATAGTAATGAATGTTATGTTCCATTTCTGCAAATAGATGCCCCTAAATCCTACACACTGGACCTTTCATATCAACTTTTTTGATGGAAACTTAGGATGAAGGCAGAAATCCAGCTTGGAAGCCTACATACATGCAGTACAGACAGCACTTTGCTCCCACTCAACTGGTCTATAGATACATTTCAAATGATGATTATTTTTATAGCTTATTGTGCTGCACACACACAAGCACACACAGAGTGTTTTGTATGTGTAATCTTTGAAATAAAGCCATCTTTGTCCAGCCTGTAGCCTATGTGCTCTGCACTACCAAGAAGCTTCAACATGTTTGGCCCTGGAATGTATAATGAGCACATATTTGCCTCCCACAATGCTCAGCCTTTGACAGAGCCATACTAACACATGTGGTTGAGTGCACATACAGATGACCCCACCACTCACTGCATGCTACACACACCAAATGGTAGCACATAAATGTACTCTCCGCTTTTCATAATATAGTTTCTGTCTATATCAGTAACATATACATGTGCAGTGTTGAGCAACATCACGCAGCCTGTCCGGTTTGAATAGGAAAAAACCCTGAAAACCTGCTTTCTATAATGTGATCAGATCTGAGGGTTATTTGCTCGTAGGGTTAGGATGAACAATAGGTGCTGGATAAGAGATAATGCAAAACATGGAAAAAGTAGATTCTACATACTAGATTATGCTCCCATGGACATAGATTTACTTAAATGTAATCTCTGTGATAGTTAACGTCAGTATATGTTTATGGGAGCACAATCTAGTGTGTGGCTTTTTCCATTATTTGCGTGTGCTGCCATGGAGACACCATTGCTGCCTTTGTTGAATCTTATCAGAAATTCCTGATGAAGCAGATAGGCTGAGTTTCTGAGTTTTAAACTGTCATAAATGTATGAGTAAATATTTCTCTAATGTAGAGTCAAGATGAAAGTCTTTTAAGTCTTTTTAACCTGTTTACATCACATTCTGTGTCATATTGTGCACCTATTTAACACTTTATTAAAAAAGAAATCAATTTCTTAAAATTCTTTTATCAAATCCAGTCATGTTTTCATCCTGTAAAACAAATGTAAAGTATGCTTAGGTATAGTACTGTAGTACCAACCAATCATATCATGACATCCACCCATCAAACAATCTGCAATTTTTAACCATAAAGTTAAGATTTAAAGCCGTTTCACACTAAGCACAGGTTTTCTTCCAAAAAATGTGCACAGAAAAATCTGATTGTGTGGGGTTTTTATGAATACTGGCACACCCCTGTGGGTCATTATTATGGGGGAAAACATATTTGGACAGACCTTGATTTCAGTATTTCAGTAGATTTTTACCTGAGGAAATATATGTTGGACTAATGAAATTGTTTGTTCCGGCTGATGTCATACCTCCAGGTCTTAGCTAGCTTGCTGCCATAATAGGGGAAATGATAATACTGAATATCAAACACAATGACAACTACCACATAAAGGACAACATGTCACTTGTGATTACCCAGCAACAACAGTTAGTGTTAGCATCAAATTTCGGGTCTGATTATGTAATGTGTAATTAGTATTAGCCCCTAACATTCTTTGTTTGGCAACATATCCTCATACAACTGTATGTATGATATCCTACGAAAATGCCCACACAGCAGTTCAAGGCAAGGCAAGGCAAGTTTATTTGTAGAGCACAATTCGCACACAAAGTAATTCAAAGTGCTTTACAGAAGAAGAAAATGCATTAAAATCACAATACAAAATAAAAACATAAATAATCATTATAAAATGAACTTTAAAAGAGAAGATCATAAGACATCCTATAAATTAGCACCCCACATATGACATTACATACTTAATGTAAAGTTACTGTGGTTTGGTTTAGGAAAAGTAACATGGTGATGACGTACCTGAAAATTACTCAAAGTTAACTTTAAGTTCCAAACACTGGTCTACTGGGGAAAGTCCTGTGTTTTTTAGGATAGTATAAATAGTGGATTACAATAAATACATGTCACGATTCTGAAGCTTGATACTCTCGAAATGCCATTTCATCTGGCCTTCAGACCCTGACTATGGTTTATTCAGCCACAAATATTAAATGTTAGAGAGAAATTCTTCAAGAAATAAATAATTAAGATTAAAAAGGTTCAATCAAGGACACGGCCTCAATTTTCTGCTGTCTGTCTAGTGCTCCTTCACACCTGAAGTCTCACATTATATCCTGTCCTCTTCCTTTTCCTTCCCCTGCCCTAGAAGAAGGACATGGAAGTGTTGCGGGGCTACTTATCACTCCACCAGGCTGGTGATAACCTCACTCTAAAGTGGACACCCAACCAGCTCATCAATGGCACACTGGGAGACTGTGACCTGGAGAAGAGGTAGGCAAACACACTGATCATACGTGTATAGTTAATATATAAATGATGTAACTCCTCATTGTGGAAAATAGACATGCTTTTAATGACACTGACAGTGTCTGGAAATGTGCAATTGCCTCTGAAGCTTTGTTTTGCATCTTGTATTCCCCTCTCTGTCAGTATCTACTGGGACTATGCTCTGACTGTCCCTCTGCGCCAGATAGTCTGTATCCACTGTCACCAGCGCCGTGAGTACACTTTCCCACATTACCTCATCATTCATTCATCCCTGCACACACAGTCAGATCACACCACATCAGTCGCCATATATTAAGAGCGTTTGGTCATGAAGGGTTTCATAAGCTGTTGTCATATCAAAATATTGATTACTTGTCTTGATAAAGTGTAAATCTACTGGTAATGGGTAGTGCAGATCATATGGCTTCATTTATCCTGTTGACCGCTTCTTCACCTCTTATTGTCTCTCTTATTTTTTCTTCCTACCTCATCCTCTTCTAATGTTTTCTATCATATTCCAGCTGATTGTGGTGGTACACTGGTTCTGGTTAGTCAGGATGGAATCCAGCGGCCGCCTCTCCACTTCCCCCCCGGTGGTCACCTCCTGGCCTTCCTCTCCTGTCTGGAAACAGGCCTTTTACCACGGGGTCAGCTGGAGCCCCCCCTCTGGTCCCAGAAAGGCAAGGTCTGTCAACTTCTGAGCGTTGTATTCAAACCTCAGCTTTATCCGTCCAAACTAGCAACCCTTAACCTAAATGAAATCCCTTCTGTCTTTGATACAGATCCCACTGAGGAGCTGAATTCACACAGAGTAGTACAGATGTACAGTATGACTTGGATACTTGTAGACCAAGGTTATTATAGTTAAGTAAAACTAAACTAAAAACTAAAACTAATTTTTTTTTTCGATGATCAACAATGATATAGACGGGCCGGAGAACCTTCCACTATTTTAGACTTATCTTTTGTGGGTTTTCGGGGCCCCCAACATCCAAAATGTGGAATGCAGCTGCAGTGTTTTTCTAATACTACGTGGTATTATTTATAATTGACTAACTCATTTATTGTAAGTGTGAAAGAAATAATCAATATTAGCACCAATTCTTCCTTAACTATCCCATTAACTCAGGTACCAAACAGCGCATAAAAACAACATTTATCCAAAGGATGTTTGCCTGTTTAGATTTATCCAAAATTATCTTTGAAACACAGTGGAAACCTTGTGGCCTTTTACACACTTTGATACATCTGTCTGTGCTCTGCAGGGAAAAGTGTTCCCTAAACTGAGGAAGAGGAGTAGTACTGCCAGACTTATTGACCAAGACAGGAACGGAGAGGAGCAGACAGCTGCTGACTACGTGTTTCGCATCGTCTACCCTGGATACCGCTACGACGCCAGTAAGTAACACTTTTACACTGTCATGCACACTGATACAAAGTATTCCTAAGGCAGTAGAGGCTGCACACAACACTAATGTAAACTCCTCTATGGTTAACTCTCCAGTCTGATATTGCTTTTCCTTTTAAAACAAAAGTACTGAATATCTACTTGAATATTGTCTTCCCATGATGTGTTTACAAAGTGCAGGTGTAGCGTGGTGTGTCTCCCACAATGCTCTTCCCGAGGTCTGTAGGATGGCACTGTTCTAACTGTGTTCTCTGTTGTCCCACTGGTGCAAGCAGTCACTATAAACTACCACCACACCACGGGCAGCCGTGCTCCGTCGCTGGACGATGACGAGGAAGAGGAAGATAGGCTCCATGCTATGATCTCAATGATCTGCTCGCGGAACCTCACAGACCCTAATGTCATGAAAGGTTTTTATCACCTTAACACACCCACCCAACCCCACCGCCCCCCTCCCCACTCCTGAGACCTGTCCCTGGCTTCAGATGTCCCTTCCCGCATCCCACCCATCATGGCCCTCCTCTCTTCCCCCTCCTGACCCCACCCCCCCAGCTCCGTCTGCCTGTGTGTGTGCTTCCTGAGGCCGAGCCCAACAGTGTGGAGTAGGCAGGTTGCCTGTGTTAAGGACATGGAGACGTTCAGGTTGATCAACACAAAATTGAAAAGTTGCTGTAATATTTTAACAATGGCAATAAAATAAGCATTAATAAATGATAAACGCAATAACTCTGAGACAACAGATACAAAAGAGTCCATTAGCTGAGACAAGCAGCCTCTAACTTTGTACCACCAGGTTTCATTCAGTTTTATTTAGTAAATCTGTGATTTTTTCCCCCTGGTGGCTCTTCTGTAAAGCTGTAGTTGGTAACTTTTAGAAAAATACCTATTTGTCATACTTACTGAAATGGTCACCATATCCTGACAGTAGTACATCAGACAGATAATCTGTGAAAAATACATATTCTTCCTCCTCCATCTACTGCCTCTAATGGCATTTGCAAGAATCCACCGCAGCTGAAGGAATACAACCAATCAGAGCAGAGTCTCTAACACAGCTGTCAGTAATGTCGATCACTGCTTCTGAACTGTCAAACTAGGTAGCACTGAGCAAATATGAATAGATTCTGTTATTTCATTGCCGACATCTCATCTCAAATGTTTTCAGAAACATATGTTAGCAAACTGTAAAGCAAGCTGTAAAATGACCCAGCTGCTGTGTTGAAGCAATCGAGTCAAAACCAAGCCCTGCCCACCAGCTGGAACTCTTCGGTTTTAATTAGATGGTTTCCTTCAGTCACGATGGATTCTTGCAAATGCCATTGGAAGTACCATAGTCCCATTTCCACTTAGCAGTCTGGTATGGTTCAGTTTGGTATGGATTTTTTCTGTCTCCATTGTGAATGTTGTGGATGGTCCCAATGGCACTGTTCCTTATCATCCCGATTTTTTGGTCACCCCTCTGTTGGGGTACCCAGCACACAGAAATTGTACTAAAAGTTGGAGCTGTGAACATTGTAGTTCACTGATTGGTTTCGAGGCTTATGTAACCACTGTTCATACTGTGGCCAGTCTTACATACATTAGCAAACTATAACTATAAAATCAAAGGATATTTTGCTGTTCCCTTTAGTCTGAGAAAAAAATAATTTAATTCACTGGGCCGACTGCCGGCAACTTTTAAGGTGGAATGTTTACTTGTAATGTTAATGCATGAGTTAATGTGAGTCCATCAGCACACCTTAAATTTCAATATGACAACTCTGACCATTCCATTAGTTTTTATTTTCTCTCTTTAATAACACAAACTTAAATATATATTAACTTCGACCAGACTATGTGAACTGCATATATTCTAATCCTCACTTGGAGAAAAAAAAGCATTACAGAGCATCGTTCCTGTGGGGTACAGCAGCACTCAACACCTGCGCTTGCCTGAGAAGGACTAAATGCACCAACCCGCTATTTTTGAACATCTCATCGAGTGAGACGCTCACTATGGTATAATTTGTTCTGAGAATGTCAGCGTGCAACCTCATTCTGTGGATGATAAATGAGGTACAGACTTCCATCTGTGTCACCGGTGCTGAGGAAATACAGCGAGTGCTGAACGGAACAGTGAGTGACAACAACCCCGCCCACACTGCAGTGGAAATGCTAAACAGACCAAATGTCTAGGTACCATGTCTGAGGGATTACATTTGGTTTCAAAGGTACCAAAGGTACCATACAAGTGTTTAGTGGAAATGGGGCTTGTGAGGACAGTTTCACCAATTATCTATCTCATAAACTGCTGTTTGTATATAGTGACCATTTCAGCAAATATAACAAAAGTTATTTTTTACAAATGTTACCAGCTGTCGCTTTAAAGAAGTATTTCACTGCTGGAAAGATGATCACTTCATAAAAATTGGGCTGTCTATGCGGCAGAAAGACACAAAGAATTTTGAAATTGATGCTACCTGACCAGAGAAAACAAAGAAAAAGGACTGTGGCATTTGCTTTTGCTCAAGAGGTAGAAAACCTGCAACTACCAGAATGCACTGCGCCACACCGGACCAATAAACGCTCCCACTACTGGGTGACAGGAAACAATATGGCAGCTTGCTGGTGTCAAACAATCTCAAATAGTAAGCGTAAATATCTGATTTCTTTTCAGCTTACATTGTTACAATACAGGAAATGGTAGGCGCACGCCTCCTGTTCACAAATCCTCATATTACAGTGAAACAGTGCACTAACATGTTTCTAAAAAGTAACAAAATCTTGGTTTATATTTGATCAGTACTGCTGAGTTGTATTGTTTGATAGAAATGTGGTCAGGGTTTAATGAAGAGAGCGAGAGGGGCGGAGCTTTCTCTGAATCCACTTCTATATTCTTTGTGACTGTAGTGGTTGGAATTAATGAATGAGGAAATACAATCTGTAGTTTTAGCAACAGCCTGAGAGCCAGTGAAAATCCACAAGATGATGCAGATTTTAGCTGAGAGATGAGCAGGGAGATGTGGACGCTGCTAATACCGAGGAAAGTTGACCACAGTTCATTCACACATACAACCCACATTGTTAAGATACAAAGCCAGCTGAAAATCTGCAAAGTATTCCTTCAAGTGAAAAAAGACATTTTCTGGCAAGTATTTGACAGAATAAAAAATAGATGAGAGAAGTTACCTCCTGTTAGTTTGTTTTCTGCCATAATGAAAGTGATTTGTAAGGGCCAGGAAGCCTTAGGGTTTGAGTTGGAAATGTGGTCTTAATTTAGCCTTGAAATTCTCTGGCATGAGACAAATGTCATCCATTGTCTCCATCATGGTCTCAGTAATTGCTCCACTAATCAATATGTAATGATTCAAAGGACTATGTGGAGCGAAAATGGTCGCTCTTATTGACCAGACCACAGAGAATTAGCACAGAATTAGCAATTAGCAACTCTACAAAGTCTTTTAGACTATTATGGCTAATTGTTTAGTTTGGTATACTTCATTCTGCTCTCACCAGCTCTGCTTCCAGCCACAGCAGCTTTTGTCCGAAAAGTTCTGAGAGGTTAAACTCACTGTGTGCTACTTGCTCAGCACTAAACAGCAGACAGCCACTAACGAGTCGGATATTTTTCTCAGGAGTTGGTGGAGACCAAAACAGAGCATATAGGAACGGGAACAATTCATCAGGTGAACACAGACGCAACACCAAATGAATGCTAATGTTGCTCTTTTTATGCTAGAAACTGAAAGGAGGTTGTATTTTCAGCTGGCTCCTTTGACTCAAGGCATCAAAAAAAGTTTTAAATACAACATGCAGAATTTCTGCTTGCTATGGTACTTTGTAGCCATATACCATTTCATTTGTATTGCGCTGTGTCAGGAGTAAAGTAGACTTAAAAGATCACACCCTGTGCCCCTTTACTTTGGTATTTTTCATGGTGGCCCCTATTTTCCCATGTTTTTCTGTGACTAATGGAACCAACCATCATTGAAATTGGTCCAGTATTTTGTGAGCCCACTGCAGCTGTCAGCAGCAAAATAGGCTGCAATGTAATGTTAATGGGAAGTTGCACAACGTCAATTTATATTTAAAAAAAAGCTGTTTTTTGCCACTGAAAGACTCCTTGCCATTCTAAGTGTCTGACAACATTATGGAAAGGACCCTACGTAGATAGAGTTACATCCCCTTTTATACCTCCAAGTCAGCAATAGCCATGGCTGGAGGCAATAAGCTCATAGAGATGAACTGCAAGGGCCAGGGGTGATTCTAGGATCAGAGGTTTAGGGGTGCCGAGCACCCAGAGAGCTACCCAGCCAGACAAGATAAATTTCACTGTTTTGTACATTTTAACTCCGTTTCATTCCCACCTTTGTGAAAGAAAAGCACAACACTTTTTGGGAAAGTCTGTAACTAAACCATCAAATCTGATAAAGGTTATTTAAATGCTGAGCCACAGCAAAAGAGGAATGGATTGGAATCCTAAAAGAAACATATCATAACCCTAATTTCTGGGGGAGGACAGCTCATTTTGATACAGCAGCTCCTCAACATACACAAACAGTATGTATGTTTCTGGAGTAAACCAGCCCCTTATAGTGAACACCAAAAATACCAAAAATGGACCTTGGGCTTATTTTTTGGACTTTTATTTGAAATGAAATGCACAACATGTAACATTGACACATTAACAGTAATTGACTTTTTCAATGTTTGTCTCTGCCTTTTTCCTTCTTGTCTGTATTATATAATACAAATACATAAATAAATATACACTTCAAAAAAGAAAAGTGCTTGAAAACTACAAAATAATAATAATGATGATAAATACACACAATAGGAGTTATAATGTTAATGGGCATCCAGTCAGTCAGCTAGTCAGTAGCACCTTAGTAACACATGCACATGACACAACAGCTAGCTTCTCTTATTCCAATTCAAACAGAGGTCAGTGGTACTGACCACCTGTAACATTTCCTTGCTAGAAAAAACTTCAGCTAACTCCTACCTAACAACATAAACAGTGACCTAACAGTGACGTAAACATAAACCTACGATTAAATGCAGCAAAAATGAGGTAAAGGTAAAGTTCCACTGATTGTCACACACCCAAGTGTGTGAAATTTGTTCTCTGCATTTGACCCATCCCCTGAGGGAACAGTGAGCAGCAGCGGTGCCGCGCTCGGGAATCATGTGGTGACCTAACCCCCCAATTCCAACCCTTGATGCTGAGTGCCAAGCAGGGAGGCAATGGGTCCCATTTTTATAGTCTTTGGTATGACCCGGCCGGGGATCGAACCCACGACCTCCCAGTCTCAGGGCGGACACTCTACCACTAGGGCACTGAGCTGGTAATGATAATAATGTGTTGGTATTGAGTGGTAGAAGTTAAGAAATGTCCTATTTAGCCTGGTTTAAGCCAGGTACTTACACCACTACTGCATATCACCCACTCTGGAAGGCAGCGCATTGCTCTGTACAGATAGAGCACTCAGGGCCCGAGTTGGGGAAAGGTGGGAGGGATGGGGTGGATCAAACCATTTTTGAGGCTGGGGGGTGCCGTATTTTTGTTGTTAAAATATTATGTTGCAACCAAGTATTGTATGGTTTCTAGCTTGTTAAAAAAGGACATACAGTAAAAAAAAAAAAAAAAAATCTCTCAAATTTTAGGGGTGTTGGGATTAAGTTTAGGGGTGCTACAGCACCCCCAAAAATGGGCTAGAAATGCCTGTGGTGAGGGCAGTGACAAAAAGCTACGTAAGGCAATACAAGTTAGCTTTCATAAAGGATTGCTCAGGGTTTAAAAAATGTAAGACTGCAGATGTTGTTTTATGAATCCCCACATCCCACTTACCAAAATTCACCTGAACAGCGCTTTGATGTAAAGTGCTCTATAAATAAATTTATTATTATTAATAGTATTATAAAAGAGTCTATCTCTCTAGGGATCCTTTCCAGAATGTTGCCAGACACTTAGAATAATAATCTGAGCCTACCAGTGATAATCACATGCACTTTTAGTGGATGTTCATTGGTGTATTACAGCCTGTTTCACCGCTCGGTACTTTCTCTCAATACAGGACCAATTTAAAAAAAAAATGTTGTTCACGTTTGTCACCTAGAATCAAAAACATGGGGAAAAAAGTGTCCAGTCTGAAAAATAACAAAGTTACCCTTTAAGGTTTTCTGTAGTACTGTCAGATGCACAACAACCGTAGTCCAAGGCTCATATAGTTATGTGTATCAAATATAATCAAATATAAACATTAATATCAACTTTAAAGTGTAGCATTGAGCACAGTCAGCACAGTCTCCAGTGCTGCACATGATACTCCAGTGACATAAACTATAATGTAGATCTTGTGCAATGCTTACATGGTAAATCAGAGGTGAAGCTGCAGGTGTCAGATGGAGAAGAAGAAGATGAGCAGCATGAGCAGTGATACATCATCACAATGTTAGTTACTAAGTCAGCAGTTACTAAGTCTTTAAGTAAGCAGCTTGATGATTTAGGATCATCTGTAGTGCCAACAAAACACAGTCTCAGCTGAATCCAACCATTCCATAGCATTTACTCAACCAGGGTGTCTGCAGGTCCTTTAAAAGTCTTGGAGGTCCCTGTTGCTACAAACATTTTATCTAATGTAACAATCTGTTTTTTTTTTGTGAAAATGAGTCTCTTAAGCTCTTCTGCGTGTCAGTTCACTTTTCTGATTTTTTCAATTTTTTAAACCTACCACTGAACCTAATACTTAACCTTTTATTTGCACTTACCCTTTACAGTAAAGGAAATGAATTTAACTTACTTATTTCTACATAAAATCCTCCTCTGTATGGGACCACCTATTGTATATTACTTACTGTTTTACTTACCTTTACTACTTAAATAAGAAAGAGATGATTTGTCCAAACAAAAAAAGGTCTTAAAAGCATTGAATTTAGGGGGCTAATACCTGTAGACTCCCTTCCAACAATAAATTACATTCTCAGCATTTTGTTGGCTGAATTTGCTGTAAATGACAGCCAGGAGGATCGGAGTCCCTAGACATTGTAATCCTGCACAATAACATTGCGTCTTCAGAAAATGGTGCTTTTGTCACAGATGCTGTCAGACATCCAGTTAATGCCACAGCAGCCACTACACCCTTCCTGCTGAATGTTACTCCCTCTCTGTTTCTCCTCCTTCTTCCCACCGCTCACTGACACAGTTTAATCCACTGACTTGGCAGGGATCCTGTGGAACACACACTGGAAACACACTGTCAAATGAACAGACTTGTTTTATAGAATGCTGCATAACACAGTGACTGTACATGGCTGTCACCTGGTTTCATCACTGTCGCACAGATTTAAACTAACCCCAGGTCTCCTTGTCTAGGTCAAGGCCTTTCTGGCTGCTTTGCATTCTGGGATTTGTAGTGCTGATTGCAGAGTTATGAGAGGGTATAGCTCTGGAAGCATGCCTCAACACTCTTGGGTTTACGCTGACGTGGCCAAGAATCGCTTTGATAATTTGCTTCGTTTTTTGCACTCCTTTACTTTGACGAAATTCTGTTTCCTTCTTTTTGTCCTTTCATTTCTCACTTGCAACATGCCTGACAATTTTTGCATGGGAGATATGCACCCATTTCATTGTTTTTTAAAGAACGACTATGTGTTTCTACGTACTTGTGATGGAAAATCCTCTCACGGTCTCCTCCTGTTTGTTTTGATTTCTCTCTTTCTCACTCTCTCTCTCTCTCTCTCTCTCTCTCTCTCTCTCTCTCCTCTGACTTCCTCAGTTGTTTCTCCTCTGTTTGTGCAGTCGTTTGCTGCGATGCTGTTCACTGTAATTCTTCACTAACCCCCGCCACTCCTCCCCTTGCCCCCCCCCTGCCCCCCCCTCGCCCCCTCCTCCACCCCTCTCATTACGGTCCTGTGGGGTTCCGCAGTAGTAGAGACGTGGAGTCCTTGTGTGAGCAGGGTTGCAATACTGAACCCAAAAACAGTCGCTGATCACGTCTAGTCCTAAAGTAAAGAGGGGGGAGGCCAAATGTTGGTCTCGCTCCAGCATTTTTTCTGTTCGCTTTTTTTTCCCGTTCTTAATATTATTTGTTTTTTGGGGTTATTGAACAACCAAAGCGCAGCTTCATATTTATGACAGGTCATCAGCTCCAACCTGAAGAATTAAGGTGAAGAGCATTTATTTAATGTTGAAGTTTTTATGTTTTTTTTCCTCCCTTTTGTGTGCCCTTTTACTGGAGTCCATTTGTTTTTTGTTGTTTATGAAATAATTTCTATTGGTGTCTCTTGTCTTGTTCTGGCTTAATGCATCCTGCATGGCCTGAGCGTCAGCCTCGCCCCTGTCTTCTCCTCTTCTGTCGGCTCCTTCACTTCCTCTCCTCTTCCTCTGCTACTTCCTCCTCTGTCTTGTTTGTCTGGAGCGTCCCTGAGCTCTGCTGTCTCCTCTGCCTCCCCTCTGAATGAACTGAACCAGCATGGCCTCCCTGCGTCCTCTCTGCCTGTCTCTCCCACAGCACCGTTCCTGCTTCCTGAACTGTCCCCCTCCACTTTTGGTTTCCTCTCTACGCTTGCTTTTCCAGCTCTCACATGTAACATGAGTGTAAAACTTTCACCCATCTACCCATCTCTTGATGTCATGAATAACAATACATGGAAAGATGTATTTATGGTTGAGCTGAGAGGCCTATGTCATAATATGTAAGACATAAAACAGCCAGTGTGAAGTGGATTTAGACTTTTAAATAACTAAAGAGAGTATTACATGTAAACAGCAGTATCTATTTCGTCTCAGAACACTGAGAGCTCTCTGCCTTCTCACTGTCGTTCTCTCTGCTTTAGACCACGGGGAGATGATGGAGATGCAGGGTTTTGGAGGCAGCCCATCGTCGTGGCAACAAGCAGAAGTAACCACTCATGAATCACTGTGCCAGTCCTGCTCCACGGCTGGCGGCAGCGTGTCCTTCGACTACCCGACTGGCTGCACCTGCATGCATGAGCCATCAGATATTCACACGTATGTTCTTACTAACATCCCCCAAAAACCCTCCTGTTAAACCTTTACTGATAACAGTGTGCTGCAGGGAGCCTGTTTTGATCTATAATGTGTTTTGACCAACAAATTGAGGTTAGTAGAGTCTAGTTTGGGAAACAAAGGTTATTAACACAGTAACAAAAAAAAACAAAAAAAAAGAAAAGGTGTCATTAATAACACTGTGAGTACATGAGGATGTTTTGGAAAACTAGCTTCATTGATTTAAAACTCATTACAGTGATTTTGTCGACTCTAAACTGATTTAGTGAAATTTTATGAATCTTTGCAGAGGACATTTTAAACTGTTTGCTGCCGTCTTGGCAGCAGCATGGAGCCAGAAGATCAAATGTTGGTATTTTATGTTTGTGCAAACCATGGATATATTATATTTGCACATTATGTGGCAGAAACTTTGAAGCTTTACGTTTCAATAATGTGTGGTTAATTTGTTTTAGGCACAAAAAACACGTGGATACAGTCAGGAAAAGGTCATGTTATGGCTTATAATACCTGGTTCTGGGGACACAGTCCCGGCTAAAAAGCACTGATGTCTCCATTATATTCTGATGTTGGAAAACACACTTCAGTCAATACCTCAAAGGTACTGGGTACTAATCTTCAGCCCTATCATATTTGTTGCCAATAAAGCAGCTAGAAAAACAGCTACTGGTCACTAAAATACAACTGGTTTTGCTGTGTGTTGGTCTTGTACAGCAGTGTGTTGGTCTTGTACAGTGATCTGCAGCTTGGCGGGTGTCTCACAAAAGTGTCACACCATCATTTTCAGAAACGTACAATGCCAACATATTACTCGCGTGACTTGACTGGCATTTGGATGTGAAGATGGAAGAGCAAGCAACATTTGAAACAGCTGACTGTGATAGGCTGTTAATTTGTGCCTTAACAGGATGCCACCAAGACACACATTAGAAGAAGTGAAATCACCGTAGCTGTGGGGGCTATTGTTTGTGTCTGCAATGTGGTAATAATAACTGACTTTGTGAAATGGAATTCTAAGGAGTCAGGCTTATTGGGGAGGCAGCATCTAGTTCATCCATCCCATAGAAAGCCCCACATAAAGTCTCTCCATTATTTTTGCCTCAGCTTTCAGCCAGATCGGACGTTTCTTCATTAAAAGCAAATATTTGAAGAAAAAGCCTTTACAGATCAGACAATGGCTTGACAGTTATGGTGGATTTCTTTTCTTTACCCCAGAATTCCTCTAAAGATGCTCTGCCAGAACATGAAGCGGCAGATAGTCTCCAGAGCCTTTTATGGATGTAAGTACATCATATTACCCCTGCATTTCATTGCTGCTTTGTGAATATTATGACTGTGGCATGAATTGTGTGAATTAAACAGCAAATATTTACCAGAGACATGTAAATCCCTCGCTTACACACAAGTAAGACACTGGTTACTATTTTCAGTTTTAGTCAACATAGTGTAGGATGACAACTTTATGCAGATAGTTTATAGTTTTATTAACACATTGGTTTTCAAAGAAGACTTGTTTTTAATTACAGCTTCAGTCTGAAGGCCTTGTTGTGTTACCAATAGTTGGTGAGTTATTTGACCTCAATACAAAAAATGTAATACAAAAAAAGCAGGTCAGCAAGTAACTAAATGGAACAAACAGCATAGTATGGTTTCAACATTTTTAGGCCAGCATGCAACATAAGTGAAAATGTCTTATGTCTGTATGCTTTCAAATTTTACATGAATCTCATGAGATGGAAGACATATCAATACATGGGGTTCATTCTGTATGTCACATGACCAAGTTCAGGTGATGTAGGACTTCTTCCTAGTTCAATATGCAGCCTGTGTGACAGGCCAAATTAATTCTTCTTCAAGTGGGCCTAGTGTTAATACAGGGTGTTTACATGTGTCACTTGTTACCATGAGTCACTTGAACACTAAAACAAGTGAAACTAGGGTCCAGGTTGAAAAATACTAGAGATTTCTTTTAACAGGTGGTCCTAGCACTGGTTCTCATTTTCACCCATCAGGGAAACATGCATCCACATTTTTGCTCTACCTTCTAGGCCAAGTATACTTTATTGGCTTACTAGTGTAATTTTTGTACCTCCATATTCACTTGACTTTACGTATTCTTAGTC
Source organism: Epinephelus cyanopodus (assembly GCA_026686955.1). Lineage (NCBI taxonomy): Eukaryota > Metazoa > Chordata > Actinopteri > Perciformes > Serranidae > Epinephelus > Epinephelus cyanopodus. The sequence goes on along the minus strand of CM048918.1, from coordinate 7,246,025 downwards.
TCAGCTGTGTGTGTGTGTGTGTGTGTCTGTTCATGTCTCACCTGTCCATCAGGGCTGGCCTACTGCCGACACCTCTCCACTGTACGGACTCATCTGTCAGCTCTGGTCAACCACAACATTGTCCCTCCAGACAGACCCTGCGAGGCATCCGGGGGCCTCAACAAGGAGGTGTGGAGCAAGTACCAGAAAGACTGCAAGGTGGGTACAGAGCAGAGAGGGTTCTACAGCAGCAAACAGGGAGGCTGAAAAAGAAATTAAATATAATGGCATGATCGACCTCTGCCAGCAAGCAGCAGGAATGACAAGATAAGAAGAATCTTAATCTTCTTCCTGCACCATCTTACGCCCCTATATGCATCCACCCCTTCACCTGCAGGACAGGGAGTTTAAAAGCCAGAAATCACAGCAGATTGCCAAACCATCATTGAGTCATTGGTATCGATTAAGCTCCATAGATAAATCATGGTCATTTTGTGCTGTGTGGGGACTGTGCTAGTCTTATTTATGATGAAATTTTATAAATGTGATAAGCTGAGGCAACCTGTGAGGAATAGTCCTTGAGAGACTTATGAAGAGCAAAGCTGCAGAGCACTGCAGACCACAATTCGAGACCAACAAACAGCAAATCTGGTTGTGTTTTAGTTAGTCATTGCTGCAGATTGTGCCACCAAAAGCAGATGCTAGCTGCTGAAACTCCCTCTTTTTGTTCGCTCCATTTTATTTTGTTTGTGCAGCAAAACCATCAGACCAAAAGTCAGTAAAATTGGGAGGTGGGTTGGAAATTCCACCCACAGCTCAGCTGCAAAAAATGACTCATTGACCTCAAGTTGTCACTGTAACAATCAAGTTTAAATTTGTGCAGTATCCTCAAAAACATCTTGGTTTGAAATCTAAATTCTTTCATCATTTAAATCCTCAGCTCATCTGCATATTTGTATCAATGGTCTATTGCTCTGACTCAATTTTCCCTCACAAAATCTTATTTTCAAGAACTCATCAGAAACCAATCGCTCTGAAACTTTGACAGGATAATCTGCGGATTTTGCTGATCTGAAGTTATCAAGGAAATTTTAAGACATTAATATTCAGAGTGTTGCAAGCAGTGTTGTTATTTCTGCCACTAGAGGGCATGACAGATGCAAAAAGTTTATATCTTGTAATCAGCTACAGAAATTCGTATGAAATCAGATTTGCACAATCTAGGGTTAGAGATAGGGTGAGGAGCTTGGACATCCAGAGGGAGCTTGGAGTAGAGCCGCTGCTCCTTGGCGTTGAAAGGGGTCAGTTGAGGTGGTTCAGGCATCTGACTAGGATGCCTCCTGGGCGCCTCCCACTTGAGGTGTCCCGAGCACGTCTCACTGATAGGAGGCCAGACCCAGAACACGCTGGAGGAATTATATATCTCATCTGGCCTGGGAACACCTTGGGGTCCCCCAGGAGGAGCTGGAAAGCATTGCCGGGGAGAGGGATATCTGGGGTGCTTTGCTCGGCCTGCTGCCGCCGCGACCTGGCCCTGGATAAGTGGATGAAAATAGGTGGATGGATGGAATCTAGGGTTATGATGCAGTCCGTGCATAAAATTTGGTAATTGCTTGAATTGGGCATGGTTTATTATCAGGGGCGAAAATCCCATTTCATAGTTGGGGGGGGGGACAATAAACAGTAAAATTTTAGAGAATAATTCCGGGGGGGGGGGGGGGGGGGGGACAAGGAAAAAAAGTTGTAACCTGTCTTTTATACAGCATCTTTTACCACAATTTGACGCTTTAATCTTCTCTCTATCTCTCCAACAGGCAGGCATAGGACCTTTCTTAGCACTGGCTGAGTCTACCTGCACATGTCCAGATTTAAAACAAAATGATTGAAATCAAATTAACATGTACACATTGACAACAGTCAGGTGTGCCGTCCTGTCCAAGATGCTGAGTGTGTCTGGAGCAGAGCAGGTCTCTGTCTCCCAGAGCGCAGTAGTGTGAATATTTATGCTATTAAGTAAATGGAGAAAACATGTCTCTCATTGTTTAATAGCAGCAAAACAATAAGGCTTCATTCATCAAAGACAGAAACTCGATCTCTCTCCTTCTCTCCCTCTTTTTTCTCTGGCTCAGGTGTGTGGAATGAATCCTTTGTCTCTGCCTGGCCAATCTGGAAATCCATTGGTAAAAAAAACAAAAACAAAAAAACCCAACTTTTTTTTCTTCTTCTTTTATCTCTGGAGGCACAGCCCGGAGTTTTTCCAACTAACGGAAGTGCAGGGGCCTCATCGAAAGCTCACGCCCTTCACTTCCAGCGGTGCCCCCATTGACGTGTTGTTCACAAATACTTCGGGTAGAAAACCACCAGACTGTAGCTATATATCACATTTTTCATGTCACTATATCACCTTATAGACTAATCTGATGTTTGTTAAGTCTATAAACACAATGATTGAACAAACATTACTGTTTCTGTGTGAACGTTTTGTAATTAACATGGTTATCGTAGATTAGCTGGGCTAACCGTTAGCTGTTAACGTTAGCCGTTAGCGGTGTCTGTAATAACCAAGGACGTGTGCTGAGGTCTGTCAACCCCAGGAAGGCTGCTGGCTCTGACAGCATACCCAGCAAAGTGCTTCAGGCCTGTGCTGACCAACTCACAGAGGTCTTCACCAAGATCTTCAACACCTCCCTGTCACAAGCCATCATTCCACCCTGCTTAAAATCAGTAACAATCATTCCCATCCCCAAAAAGCCAGTCTCAGACGATCTCAACAACTTCAGACCTGTAGCACTCACACCAGTGCTCATGAAGTGCTTTGAGAGACTCGCTCTTCGTCACATCAGAGACAGCCTGCCTCCTACCTTTGAACCGCAACAGTTTGCCTACCATGCTAACCGGTCCACTGAAGATGCCATCGCCACAGCAATGCACACCGCATTGAGCCACCTAGGACACAGTGGAAGCTATGTGAGGATGCTCTTCATCAGGGGCGATTCTAGAATCAGAGGTTTAGGGGTGCTGAGCACCCAGAGAGCTGCCCGGCCAGGCAAGATAAATTTCACTGTTTTGTACATTTTAGCTCAATTTCATTCCCACATTTGTGAAATTGATGACATTGATGTAAACTGTAACTGCAACTTGATTGGTTCACGGAGGCATACAACCGCGAAGTGGTAAATCTAGTTTTTATTGTATCAGTGTGGCTGATGACAATAACTATGCTGCACATATGCTTTGGCTATATTAAATGTGTAGTCATTCCTCATATTTCAATGTTAGATAGAAGATAAATATAATATAAATATACATTATTCCTGAAATGCAGTGTAATAGAAATCAAATGTAATGCAAATACCCAACCACCCATACTTTCCTCTTCGAGCACTGGGAGGCCTCACAGTGCTGTTAAAGCTCTCTATATATGAATCTGTGCTCATCTTCACCAATTCACTAATTGTGTTTAAAGTTAATGTCACGTTTTTACAACTTTAGAATTAAGCTTCAGTTGCCTTGTAGTTAAATGTTATTCTGTCCTCCTCTCATATATACGTGTCATTCTTTACTGTAGGTGTGTAATAAGCCAGGGATCATGTACTGTTCCTGCAGTCTCCACCCTTTCCACTCTCCCTCACTCTAATGAAGATTTAATGAGTTTCAGTGAAATGAAGTCTCATTACAGAGTGCGGTATGACACTGTGGTAGCTATTAAAGTAGCTACTGTAATCATTAATCATCTCCAACAAAGTAATCACTACTAATTTACACTCTATTCATATCTTAGTCCTTTATCTTCTGCGCTCATCTGTCTTCCTCTGTATGGGTCGTAGTCGCTTTTTCTCTCCTTCCATTATTAATGCACTTCCTGTTCCTTTATTTCGTCTCACTACTCACACCAGGATCCTGCTTCCTGTCGTCTTCCTTCTTTCGGTTTGAAATACCATCATCCTTTTTCTCTCCCTCTATGTGTGTGTATGTGTGTGTGTGTGTGTGTGTGTGTGTGTGTGTGTTGTGTGTTGTGTGTGTAGAACTATAAGGAGCTGGAGCTGCTGAGGCTGGTTTATTATGGTGGAGTGCAGCATGATATTAGAAAGGAGGTCTGGCCTTTCCTGCTGGGACACTACAAGTTTGGTATGGGCAAAAAGGACATGAGCCAGGTACAGGAAACACACAGACACACACACACACTCACACACACACACACACACACACACACACACACACACACACACACACACACACACACACACACACACGCACACACACACAGAATTAGAATAATTTGTCTCTTCATTTAAAAAGCAATGTGTAATTGCCTTGTTTTTCCCGTGAAGATTGATGCAAAGATCAGCGAGCGCTACCAGCAGGTGATGCGGGAGTGGAAGGCCTGTGAAGTGATAGTAAAGCAGAGGGAGAAGGAGATGCAGTCAGCCATCTTTGCCAAGCTCTCCTCCGGCAGCAGCATTGACAGTCACGTCCTGAGACTCGTTCACAGAGACTCCACACTGAGTAATGAGGTGAAGAAGCCCAACACAATATGACAGCCATCCAACAAACATCCTACTCCTTTTTAGACTTTGACATAAGAATATAGAGAGGATTTTCTGCAGTATAGTGTCCTGTATCGTTTTTCATGTATGCATGATATTAATTGTATTTTTTAAAAAGATAAAACATATGGTCTTGACAACCACAGACTGGAGCAGTATATAAACACATGAACCCACACTGTCCTCTGTCATTTCTACATTTTATTCTTCTTCAGGTGTTTATGTCGGTGGATGAGCCGGATGGCGGGAGCCAGGAAACCCCCAGTGGAGAGGACAGTACCCCCACTATGACCACCCTGGTTCCCCCTGCGGCCCTCCCCCCAGAGGAGCGACCCCTGGTGGAGTTTGACTCCCCCGACTCGGGTCTCCCTTCGTCCAGAAATTATTCAGTGACCTCTGCTCATTCTCAGATCCTGTCCAGCATAGACGATGGTCAGAGCACGGAGGAGGAAGGAGGGGGCGGGGAGGAGGGCAGGACTGCGGGTGTGCTGGGGGGGCGTCAGGACTCTCTCACTGAGGACAGGCTGTGCAGTCAGCTGGACAAACTGGTGACCAATGGAGCAGCTGCAGAGGCGATATCACCTTCACTCTCCTCATATACAGTGTGTACAGTATATGGATGAGTCTGCTTGTTGGCTCTGATTAAGCAAGTCTGCAACAATGATTTAGAAGCTTAAAGTGGAGATGAGACACTGAACAGTATGGCTGTGGTTGGTGGTCCGTTTACCTTAAGCCTCCTACAGACTGTAAGATTTTAGCAATCTTGTAGGTTTAGTGCAGCTACACGGTGCGACATGGATCTAATAAGATCTAATAAACTTGGATACAACATCAAGTTTGATGTATGATGACAGCTGACGTATGTTGCAATAGTCAAAGGATGTTGCACAGGTTATTACTTCAACTGTGAAGCACAACATAGAGGGTCACATTATTAAATGACCTAAAGTTTTGTGGGCACTATATACTGTGGCCTGTCTGTGTGTGTGTGTTTGCTAGCTGATAGGTTGTTGACCTGTTAGCTGCAACTCTAATGCTATTTCTTTCTATGCTTTGTCCATCTTTTGGGCGATCATGGTAAGAGTTGGAGGACACATCATACAGGCAAGGCTTCTGCTGCCACAACGCCACAAAGTTTTCCTTTTTGCTCTAATCCCACACATTTCTTTCAGTGTGTTTTGCCTCCATGGCAAGCTGCTATCTGTCTGTTTGTTTGGGTCTAGCCCCAGTGCATCATTTCAAGCTGCATTTCTATTGGTTGGTTAGCAGATGTAGGTTGTAACTGTAGTCACACTGTGAGATGGTCATCCCAAATTTCTGATACTGTCAGAATCGTATCCCAGGCTGTGTTTGATCACAAGACCGTGACAATTGCCATCCTTGAACCTCTTGCTGTGTGACATAGGGCCACCTTTTTAGAGCCATGACGTTTCTTCCACGTTAATCATCTTTCGTCTGGGACAACCCAAATTAGTATGGTGTATTCCGAGCTTTAGGCAAGAATGGCACTAAAATTAAATTTTATATCCACTTGATAGATTGTATTTGATGTTTTTGTCATCAGGGTGCTACCATCTTTCAACAAGTTAGTTAGTGATATCAGAGGAATGGTTGTTTTCTGGGAGTACTAAGTACAACACTGTACTTAAGATTAGTTAGTGCTGATACAGTAGAGTTTTGATGAGATAGAAAGAACTACCATTAAAAAACAACTGCCAGTATTTTTTGAACCAATAAGACCAAATATAGATATGTTCCTATGGAGTCGGATGACAGCGGTGAATCTGAAGGGATGCCTGAACTTGAAAGTTTGTGCATTGGGTGGTTCATGGCTACATTCCATAGAGGGTTGCAGCGGCTAACAAACCAAAAAAAACTTCTCCACACAAAATACCTGCTGTACCACTGTCTCCATCAAGCTGTTGGACCACAACAACAACGGAAGTTGTCACAGCTAACATAGCTAACGTTAGCCTAACCCTGTGATCATGTCCACAAACTGCCCTATATTATAATTAACATCATTCCCACTGAGAAACTGAGTCAAATGTAGGCATGTTCTGCATCATGAAGCACCCTTAAAATAAACAAACATCATGACTCTTCATCAGAAGAACTGTTGGGGTAGAGCACCACCTGAATTTGTCCTGATTCCCTTTGTGGTCGATTTTTTTGGTTTAGTAAAATTTGGAAACGAAGATGTTACGTCTGAGAAGCTGAGGACACTCAGCAGACAGCCTGTCACTCAAAATGGCCTGGGCTTGATTATGCACATCTTTAAGTCTTATAAAAATTCACCCTCCATACAGTTGTCAAGAATGTTGACAATAACTATAGAGACCAAAACTGTTTTTTTGTACCAGGCTGTTAATATTTTTATTTCTGTTGCTAAGTTGCACATTTTAACATTGGGATGGACTGCCTTCTGGAGCCAGCCTCAAGTGGCCATTCTAAGAACTGCAGTTTTTGGCACTTATGCTGTGGCTTCATATTTCAGCCCTGGAAGTTGCCGCTTGAAAATATCTCATACACTGGCGGTCAAAACCATATTGCCTGAGAACAGAGCAGTCATCAAAGGACAGAACATGTTCCAGAGTACCAAGTTTATCCAGCCTATTTTAACAAGTCCTACTGGCAAATAACAGAGATGAACCATTCTCATGACATCACCAACTAGCTTGTTAAAAGATGGCTTTGTCCTGCTAGTGAAAAAGTAAAATACTATCTGGTTTTCTAGCAAATCTAGGTAATTAAGAATTTTGACTGCAATGTCATATCTTGCCTTTAAGGTAAAAATCAAATGAACCACAAGCACATCGTTCAATGCTTCATCTCCACTTTTAAAGACTGAGATTACTGATAGTAAAACACATACAAGCGGCAAAGAAAGACCAAAATCCCCCCGGTGTTGATACAGTGTTTCCTTTGTGCAGATCGAGCTGTTGGACACAGTTGCTCTCAATCTACACAGGATAGACAAAGATGTGCAGCGCTGCGACCGCAACTATTATTACTTCACCACAGCCAACCTGGAGAAACTACGCAACATCATGTGCAGGTACGTACAAGAAGCGGTGATGTTGAGAGATTTTCAGTGTAGTGAGTCCCTGGGACCCACAGAGGGTCATTTGAGTTGATCTTCAATGGTCTTGTGTAGTCTAAATCTTGTGCTTAATGTCCTTTCTCTTATTGAGCCTAAAGAGCTGGTGAAAATATTTTTTCAACTCATCACATCCCCTGCACAGTAAAGCACCATCAAGTCATTGCTGACATGAATCAACACAGTACTGATCAGTGTCAAAATCACATTATCACAGTGATGGATTCTCCGGGGGCAAAAAATCACAATGTGCCCCCTGAACAATAAAGCACCGTCATCATCATCATCATCATGAGTTAATATAGCATCTGCTGTCACAACACATGTTGCGATGTAAGATTACAAGGATGTCTGTAGTAACATTCTACATATTCTTGAATTTGGGTACATTTGATGAACCTAAAAATAAGATTATCATCTCCTGGGGACCTTTGTGCTGTGCCAGCGACACCGCCACCTTGGCATAGCTTCAGAGAGCCAAGGATGAGAGCAGGTGGGCGGGCGGTCAGGTGTCAAATCTGTGCGGCAGAGCACCCGAACTCAACCACCCACTCATCACTGTTTTATCATACAATGATAAGTATAATAATAACATCCAAAACACAGTTTCACTCTCAGTGGTTTCTGTCACATTAGAAATACTATAAAATCAAGTTCTGTGACGCCACTGTTTCTGTGATTTCAACATAGCTTTGTTATTCACAATGTAGAATTGTTGAAGAAAATAATAGGGTGCGTCTGACCATATATCTTGATAGTGAGTTTACTGTGTTCTTGTAGATTTTAATGCATCAGGGATTGCAGGACCATATATAGCAACATTACAGAAGAAGTATTTAGATCCTACAATTGAAACTGCTCTATACAATTATCTGTGTATTGTGCTGACCAACTTAGCAGTGTCCTCCACCACATCTTTCAGATATCACTCAACTGCAGTCAAGTCCCTGATTATGGAAATCCTCCATCATAATCCCGGTTCCTAAAAAACCATCCCCCAAACAACTCAATGATGTTAGACCAGTAGCACTTACATCACTGTGTATGAAGGTCTTTGAGAAAATTATGAAGAACGGGGCGTCGGTAGCGTAGTGGATAGTGCCGGCACCTCTATGTACAGAGGCAATGCCTCGACACAGTGGTTGCGGGTTCATGTCCAGCTTGCAACCATTTACTGCATGTCACCCCCCGCTCTCTCTCTCACCCCATTTCAATCTGTCCTATACATTAAAGGCAAAAAAAAAAATAATCTAAAAGGAAAATTATGAAGAACATAATTCTTTCACATATAGAGAAGAGAGTCGACCCACTTCAGTTTGCCTACCAGGCAGGGAAAGACGTGGAGGACGCCAGGCTTTTTATTCTTAACTCTATAGACACTTGGAAAAACCTCAAGCCCATGCTCGGCTCTTATTCGCTGACTTTTCCTCAGCTTTTAACTTGATGCAGCCGCATCTTTTACATAGGAGGCTGATAAATGATTTTAATCTGCCCCACCAGTTTATCTTATGGTTATCAGACTTTTTACTAACAGAAAGCAGAGGGTCTCTTTAAATGGTTCTGTCTCAGGCTCCTTAGCGCTGTCCACCGGTTCACCACAAGGGTGCGTCCTCTCCCCTTTACTCTTTATTTTATTTACAGATGAATGCAGGAGTACACTGGGCGACTGTTTGGAAATATACCGTATGTGACAATAATCATAGGCTATGTGTATAAGAACAGTAGAAGAGTGACTAATGATAACAGCAGCAGCAGGAGGCATCTAGCAGGACCACGGCAGCCCTTGTAGGCTGAAATGAAGACAATCACATTAACCAGTGCGCAATCATCAGACTTGACAATTATCACGGGAAAACAATCTTTGTTATATCGAGATAACGAGATAATTAATTTGTTATCATGAGAAAACAATCTTTGTTATGTCGAGATAATGAAATAAGTCGTTCTCATGAGATAACAGTGCACACACACACACACACACAAAAAAAATACATGGCCGTTCTCGTCTTCTGTACTGGAGTGCCAAGGAAGGCAGCCACCTAGTCAAATTCTCTGATGACACTGCGCTGCTGTCTCTTCTTCAAGGATCTGAATCAGGATATGGGGAGGCTCTTGTTGATTTTGTTTCATTGTGTGACAAAAACTACTTAGACATGAATGTGTCCAAAACTAAGGAGCTTATAATTGATTTTAGATGCAACAAAAACCCAGCTGCAGATAGCACCATCCATGGTATAACTGTGGAAAGGGTACCTTCATATAAATATCTAGGCACCTTTTTTGATGTGAACACTACAATTTGATGTGAACACTACAGACATTGTGAAGCGAGGGCAACAGAGAATTCACCTTCTCCGCAAACTGAACTCCTTTTCTGTAAGTCCTGCTATTCTTTGCCGTTTTTATCAGTCTTTTATCAAGAGTCTCCTGTGTTTCTCCTTTATCTGCTGGTTCCCCAGCCTTACGCTGAGAGATAAAAACAGTTTGTACAGCATTATTAAAACATGTTCCAAGATCACAGGCGTGAAACTTAGGAACTTGTCCAGCTTCTGTGACCAACAAACTTTGAGGAAGGCAAACAGCGTTTTGTCCTCTCCTGGTCATGTGCCTGCAGGTGAATTTTCTAAGTTGCCCTCAGGTCGCTGCTATGTCTCACCTGTCTGCAAGACTAACCGTTTTTTGAAATCTTTTATTCCCTCTGCTATTCGTCTCTTAAATTCTTTATAATGATTTTATTCCTTTTACGACATGTATTCCTCGGCATTCTATTTATTCATGTATCTTATCTACTGTATCCTGTTGTGTGTACTGTGTCTGTATAATGTGTGCAAACTGTTCAAATCAATTGCCCCTGGTAGGATTAATAAAGTTGTCTGTATCTGTATCTGCATAATCAGAAAAACTTGCTGAACAAAAGTTAAATCACTACTACTAGACACCATTCAGAAAAGTCACATTTTGTGAAAGTTCAATATTATGTCATTGAATTGTTAATTCTGATGCGTTAATATGCAAGTAGCTGGTCAAGGTGGGGTTAAGTTCATCTACTTTACATAGCAAGAGGTAATAGTTTAATCTCTAATAATTATTAGAGTGTTTAGTATTTTATTAGTGCACCCAGTGTTTTATATGTGAAAAAAATCACCAGAGTAACTAATAACTACAGCTGTGAGGAAAGTATGATGTAGTAAAATGTGCAACATCTGTCTTTGAAATGCAGCAGAGTACAAGTATTAAGTAGAAGAAAATAGACACCATCACATAAAAGTATTTTGAAATTTGCACTTTAATACAGTACTGAAGTAAATATACTGGGTTCCATTCAACTGCTGGAAGACAAACACACATGCATGTGACATCTACTGAGTTGACTGTGATTTGTTTGTCCTTGGTGTCTTCCACTTGTCTGCAGCTATGTGTGGGAGCATTTAGAGATGGGCTATGTTCAGGGCATGTGTGACCTGCTCGCTCCGCTCATGGTCATCCTGGATGATGGTGAGAGAAAAGAATCATCATATGATTTATATCTCCTAAGTGTTATTATCGTACACAGTGCAGATGAAAAATAGCCCCAGTAGCTGTTACAGAATTGAAGCTAATAATGCCTCATTTACAGTTTCTCATGATTGCTTTGGAACATGTTTCTATTCACAGATAACAGATACACCTAAACAGAAAAACAGTGCAAGTTCTTTTTAAAATGACACCAGCTTTTCCAAACGTATTTTTGGTAGTTCTCACTAAAACAGCTTGCAGGTGTTGGGAAGGGTTCTTATCAACATGTAAATATCAACACTTGTATTCTCTGGTGGACCTTAGTGCTACACTGAAGGCCTTTCCTTCACACTGGTGACTCTCTGTACAGTCATCTGAAGGCAGCAGGTATGTGTTCCATCTGCTGGGTGGAAGCCAAAACAGAAAGTGCCCCCCCATTCACCACCACCACCCCTGTGCTTTTGGGCTCACCAAATGTGCCATTTTGATGAATTATCCTACACTGCTACACAGTTTCTCATTATTGTTAATCAAGCAGTGCAGTTAGCTGCGCCCCGTAAAGTGTGTCAGGAGCCTGCCAAAAGCAATTTTGGTAATTTTGTGGCCGGGCTCCCTTGGTGCACCTGTGGCGCAATTTGGCACGGGGTGGAATCAGAAAGAACAATCCCTACCACATTATGTTGCTCATCACAGTCACACATCTACCTGCATTATGATTAATAATGTGCAGCTCCACACAACATTTTGGCCAGTCCTGTTTAGAAAAAGATAATGCTTGCGGCTGTTACCCTGGCTACATGGTATTTAGGATGGACACACCGAGTGAAAGAGAAAGTATTAAGCTGAGGGAGAAATTTAAAGTGATTCATATTATTTTTACGGAGCTGAAAATTGTAGGGTTCTATGCATAAACATTATACTATCTGTTTTGTAAGGTTGTGTCACCTTAGACCCTGCATATACAGAGACTAAAAATAAACAGAGAATAAAAAAAACATTTACAATTTCATCAGTGCTTGAAATACAATTGCGAAATATTATTTTTCGTAGATGTAAATGCTGTCCTGACTACATGACCTATGTTCTTCCTCTGTGTGTGTGTGTGTGTGTGTGTGTGTGTGTGTGTGTGTGTGTGTGTGTGTGTGTCAGAGTGCCTGGCGTACAGCTGTTTCACTCAGCTAATGAAAAGGATGAGTCAGAACTTTCCTAATGGCGGAGCCATGGACACACACTTTGCCAACATGAGGTCACTGATCCAGGTGACGGATAACTCTTACTGTGGTTGCGTGTGTGTGTGAGTGTGTGTGTGTGTGTGAGAGAGAGAGAGAGAGAGAGAGAGAGAGAGAGAGAGAGAGAGAGAGAGAGAGAGAGAGAGAGAGAGGCAGTGTGTGTCACCTCGATGAAATCCCATTGACGTCCTCTCTGCTCTTACTGTGATGTCAGATCCTGGACTCGGAGCTGTTTGAACTGATGCAGCAGAATGGAGATTACACTCACTTCTACTTCTGTTACCGCTGGTTCCTGCTCGACTTCAAGAGAGGTGAATGAAATACATCCTCAACACTCACACATTTGGCAGTGTTTGCAGGCGTTCCTGCCCTCGTTGTGCATTGTACTAGTTGAACTGCAGTGTAAAGAAGGAAAAATGAGTGAAATAATAAATTAAGTCGTTCTACCATTTCAAGAAGTGATTAAACAGAAACATATGTGCATCCTCATGAGGTCTACAAGTCAGCAAAGGTGAAACCATGGTAACATGATGTCCTAATGCCTTAAAGCATAGCAGTACAGTGCATGCCTTACGAAGTGCTCATAGTGTTATAGGTGCAACACCTTTGTGACATGCCTCCCCCTCTCTAATGGCATTTCTCTTTGTCTTAGCTGCACCACTTGTACTTTTTCTGATGACTGAATAATCTCTGTGTGCAGAGCTCCTGTATGAGGATGTGTTTGCGGTGTGGGAGGTGATCTGGGTTGCTCCCAGGATTTCCTCGCAGCACTTTGTCCTCTTCCTGGCCTTGGCCCTGGTCACAGTTTACCGTGAGATCATCATGGACAACAACATGGACTTCACTGACATTATAAAGTTCTTCAATGGTAAGAATCATAAACATTCAGTACAGTGTACTATATTTAATTGTTTTGTATTTCTTACTCCTTCCTATCCTGTCATGGCTGCCATCAGTTCACAAAAGACATTTACAGATTGTTGTGACCAGTACTAAAATGTGTGTGATGATGTCACAAAACAGTGTTTGTGTAGTGTAGCAAAATTTGTGTATACTGTATTTTCAGAAAAGAATCTAGGATGGGCAATATGGATAAAATCTTCTATCACAGTATGCTAGGATATTAGAGATTCAATTAAAAAAATAAGTTTCAGATGTATACATAAAATGATCTGTTTTTTCTAATCTTGTCAATATTGTGTAAAATCATGTCAATAAAAAACAATCCTGGAAATAATAATGATATATATACTTCCAACACTAGAAAGGATGACTTTGTGCTTCCTCACTAAAACTGATTGTTAATATACTGATTTAATTTCAATTTATTTTTCTTTATTATTATTGTTTTTATAAATAGTTAGCTAAAAGTAACATGGATAAATTATTTAAATAGTTTACTGAAAAAAAAATGAAAAGGAAAGTAAGCTAAATATTTAAAATATTTTAGTAATTGTAATGCATAAATGGTTGAAAATTGTTAACTAAAATGAACGAATAAATGGTTAAAAGTCATGTATATATGGTTAAGTAATGGGTAAATGATGGAAATGGTTAAGTAGAAGTAATAAATACATTATTCAAATGGATAAATTGTTGAAATAGTTAACTAAAAGTAATGGATAAACGGTTGAAATCTGGTTGTGGTATAAATGCGAACTCATATATACACAATTGTTCCTAAATGAAAAATAAGCAGCAAAAAGTACATTGACTTGAAAAAGAGGCAGAAGAACTTAAGGAATGAGGGCTATAGAGTGTAGAGTCCATACCCACAATTGTGCTGCATATCCATTATCTAAAGGCAGCTGTATGCTTGGAACAAACTAGTTCATCTAAAGGGAAAATAGATTCTACCTGTTCCAAACAACAACAGTCAAAAGTGAGCCCATGGCCTTATAAGAAGTGGTTGTTCATACAGGTGATCTTTAAACTGTATGGTGTGCATATTTCTGTAGCTGCCTCTCCAACAGTGTGTTTGATCCACAGAGATGGCTGAGCGTCACGATGTCCAACATATTCTGAAAATTGCACGTGAGCTGGTGCACAAAGTCCAGTCTCTGATGGACAACAAGTGACTATAGAGGAAGAGGAGGAGGAGGAATGGGAGGATGCAGAGGAAGAGTGTCCGACCCTACAGGACACAGCTCTTCCTCTCATCCCTTAGAGAGACAGAGTGTTTCCAGGCCTTCATCTATCCAGAGCAGGTCCAGGGAGTCCAGGTCTCCTCCCTGCCCAGATAAAGGCCCTGGTAGTGGCGCAGGAGCGCTGCCGGACTGTCCTGGCTCTGGAGCTTGGCCTCGATCTGTTTACATTTTCCTTAACATGGAATGCCCATGGTGTCCGTTCAGACATGTGGATTTGTCTGCATGCTTGTGAGTTTGATCGCACTGTGAACACATTCTTGAGTCTCCCCAGTCCTACAGAGCTTGTGTGAGTGTGCATGAAAACATACACACACACACACTCCAAAAGAACATCAGCTCTATCAATACTCCAGTTTTTCTTAAGTGTCACCCTTTTCCTGACTCTGAACCAGAACATTTTGGATGCTTGTCAGGAAGGCTTAAGCGTTCTCAGATGTGTTCCTCCATGTAATGCCACTGGAGGCCACAAGAGAGCAGGATTTGCATACAACATTGTCAGAGGAGCAGAAGACTTAGCCACGAAGAAGTTTTCATTAGTGACCAAATGGACTGTGCCAACTACCTTTTCATGAGTGTTTTCTACAATAAGCATGTGTGTTTTTACCCCCACCTCCCACCCTCACCTGACCTTTTTTCTTTTTGTCCAAGAGTTCATTATCACACAAATGTTGCCTTTATCAGTAACAGCCCAAGGTACTGAGATGCACTTTTTGTGAGGGTTTCCTTCATGGTGCCTGTGAAGGCCTCATCAGAGTTAGTGGGGGCTGGAGGCGCCACAAGAGGCCAAAATGTTGAAGAACTCAGGATGAATTGCAGCTAACTTTCCTGAGCATGTTCGTCAGCAGTTAATGCATGTTTAATCCTTGTTCCAAGATGGAAGAAACATAGCAGCAGAGCACAACAGTAAAGACATAAGCACACAGGCCTTCCTCCATACTGCAGTATAAAACTTCTGCACTTCTCTTTTGTAGTACTGTGGTTTTGTTCAGGGTCGTAGCACCCATTGGGGATTCTGAGGACATGGCTTTGGTGACATTTCTGGGAATTTGGGGTGTTAAATGACCAGAGGAGGAATTAACATTTATGATCATACACATATAACACCGCTGGTTTTTGAGGTTGCCAATAAATATCTCAAAATGTTACAGTTTTTAAGCGAAACATTTAATCAACATTTTGAAATCTCAAAAGAGATTTAGTATTAGCTAACACCTTGTGGACTGTTACCTTGGGAAATACTAATTTACAACTTTTAGACTTAATTTAACTCCAGAAAGTTTTATATTTTAGGATTTGGCTACGTTCCAGTCAGCTTCTGCAAGGTTAGCTGAATTTTCAAATGACAGTGAGCTGAGAGAAACACTGACACACTGTCCAATAAAGCAAAAACTAGAGTACTGTGGCTGATATGAAAAAGTAGACACAACTTGCTGAGAGACAGAAGGTGTAAGGAACTGAAAATGAAACAGGATTAAGAAACACCTTTAGGAATGGAGTAAAAGTAACAGATTTATTAAATTTTCCTGTGCCTGAGGGTGGATATTCATTTTAGAATAATGCTGGAATTATTTTACATTTTTTGTTATTGTCAAAAAATTCCATGAAAAAACCAAACCATTTTAACTCTGTGTAGCACTCAGCCTTATGCCCCTTGTATTCTACTAATGCCACAACTTTGTAGAACGGGGTCTCAAATATATAGTTTCATTAAAAAAAAAAAAAAAAAGGCTCAGTAATTTACTGAAACCATTTTTACCCAACTTAACGCAAACAACAGTAAATAGTGAATTTGTTGGTTAGTGGTGGTTTGTTATGCATTTGATACTGTACTCAAAGTTACTGTGGTAGGTTTTCATTTGATTCTTCTCTTTCTGTCTGGATTTCTTATATATTAAAACGACATTAATTATTATTTTCTGTTATTACTCTTCTATATTTGGTAAGTAATGTGGTGACACTGGAACAGTTCCTTAAAAGTACATCTTAAAGGTTAGAAATACCAGTCAGACAGAGTGGTTTGACTCTGTCTTTGACCAGAGATTATAACAGCTTCAGTGGCAGGGAGGCATGCAGCCATGTCAGTATGTTGTTGCAGTGATTTGAGGAATGATATTATTCTTGGACATTTAGTTCAAATACAGCTTTAGCATGAAAGGTTATTGTAAGAAACCATTACAAGTGAAAATTTGATCCA
This sequence comes from Epinephelus cyanopodus, assembly GCA_026686955.1. Lineage (NCBI taxonomy): Eukaryota > Metazoa > Chordata > Actinopteri > Perciformes > Serranidae > Epinephelus > Epinephelus cyanopodus. The sequence continues at coordinate 7,229,334 of CM048918.1, read as the reverse complement.
ATTAAAATATTGTAAAAATGCCAATTCTATGTTTAACTATACTGTATCCAGCTGTATGAAGGCATTAATGATTCAAATCAGCCACACAGTGGCGCTGTAATTAATGCCCCAAAAATGCAATTTTGGAAATGCCACACCCCTCACACTGTAGGTTGGAATGACTTGAAATTTGGCACACGTATCTGGCTTAATGTGCTCTACAAAAAACCCTTGTACCACAAAGGTCCACCATGATGGAGTTTTTTGCTAGTTTGCATAATGTGAAAAAACAGTAATATTAATAGACTTTTTTGGATTTTGACTACCAACACCACTGACTGAATTACACAATTCTACTATATGAATGAGCAAGGTTGGTCAAATAACATGGCCACCATCAATCAAAAAGTCTTAGAAGGAAATAGGCCATAACTCAAGTTGTCTCAGAGCAATCCTGATTAATCTCAGTGATTAAACTCATATTGGTCTCATCTAACATCCTGGGATCCTGCAGGTATATTCCCCAGGAAAAGAAGAGCAGACTTTGTTCCAGTAATAACCCTAAGCAGGACTGTGTATGTGGGGTAGTGTGATAATGAAGGAACATGTCACTCACTGCAACAGTGTGGATCACAAATTTGATGAGTGTGTTTCATTGGTGAGTTTTTGGACAGGAGTGGAGCTCTGTGGCACACAGGAGTAACATATACATGACTGCACACATAACATTTATTAGGATAAATTCATCGTTGGTTTGGGTGTTTTCAAGGGATTTGTTGACCATATGAAAATATAAATATTACCAGCTTTGTCCTTTACATAAATCCATGTTTCGCCTTGGAACAAGAGTCAAACATGCCCACTGTTCTGAAGGACACATGAAGACTTCTTATTACGTTTAGCAGTTCAGGAAAAGTGGTTACAATTGTCCATGTGGAACCTGATTCTCCTGCCTAAAGTCCAGCCTCTGAAGATAAAACATGCTTGGACGGGGTTGGTCTAAATTGCATCTGTGGTCTGAGAGGAAGCTGCTTCTCTAGTGTTCGGTGAATCAGTATTAAGATGCCTTTGGCTTCACAGTAACAGCACAGACTACATTCGTGTTTGTATCTGAAGGGAATCTGGGAAATTTTTTGATACTGTTTCCAATCCCCCTCGTCAGTGTGACCCTTTATCTCCAATCTCCTTGTCTCCTTAAAATGTCCAGCACGGCTGCATATAATTGGTCATCCAGCATGGACCTGCACCTGTGATTCAAGTGCCAAGAGTCTTCCCCAATCCTGAAGTGTACTGTAGTCATCCAGCTCTCTGATTTGCTAGTTTGATCCCAGGAGCGGGCGTGGTGTGGATGTACCTCGCTACGGCCTCTCCCCCTCCACCACCCTGCCACCATGGCGACGGAGGAGGGTTGCTGGGGGAAACCGGGCCCGTAGCAGAGCTTATTCTTCCAATCAGGACATTGTGTACCAAAGCCTTGAAACAGCCCCCTCTGTGGCATGATGACAATGTGCAATTTCATACTGCATTTTGAAGACTGACTGTTTACTATGTGTGTAAAATATTTTTGAAAATGGTGATCTTGGAATCTTTAACTACTGTGCAATTTGTTGTTTGAGAAAATCCATCAAAGTCTATATTGCTGTAAATACAAACCAAAAGCCCAATATTTCTATGAAGACAGTCAGAACATATATTACTTATTTTGAGATCTATTTTTTATGTTGGTTTTAGCAGCACTAGTTGGAGGTGTATACTGTGCAGAAATGCAGAATGTGTGCAGACTATGTTACACGTTGACTGTTAAGTGTTCTTTCTCAATGTTGTGCACTGACTTTAAGATTTCAAATTTCTATTTATTTAGAGAGCCAATGATTGCATTGCTGAATATGTATTGGTAAGGATGTATCATTTGCCTTGAATGTAATGTATTAATAAACAAGAGGTTGTTCATTTGCGGGCTGCTCTCTTTCCTCTAAGCTATGGAGAAGAACTTCTGTGACTGTACATGTTGCTTTTTGTTCATAATTGTTCTTCTTAAAGACATGAACAGACCAGTTTAAAGCTACTTTTTTTTTGATCACTGCACATACGATTGTCACAGCAGGAGGCATTGTGTTTTGGGGTTGTCCATCCCATTCTTGTCAATATGATTTCTCAGAAACACCTTGAGGAAATTCTTCGAATTTGGCACAAACATCCACTTGGACTCAACAATAAAGTGGTTAGATTTTGGTAGTCAAAGGTCAAGATCACTTTGACCATGTGTCTGTCTTATCCTCTTGCACACAATATCTGAGGAGGGCCTTGGGGGAATTTCCTCAAATGCCACACAAACCTCCATTGGACTCCAAGCTGAGTCAACCAGATTTTGGTGGTCAAAGGTCACTGTAATCTTACAAAACATTTCTTTGGCCATAACAAACAATCCATATGCTACTTATGACAACCTTTCTCACAAATGTCTAATAGGATAGAATAAAAAACTAGCCATTTTTCATATAACCATAACCCAGGAACAGGAGGGGAGACATTTGGTCAGATACTGAATTATGCCCTGTTTCCACCAAACACTTTCAGTATAGTACCTTTGGAACCATCAGTAACCTTTCAGACATGGCACCTAGACCCGAGGTCTGTTTAGCGTTTCCACCGCAAACAGTACTCTGAAATGTGGGCGGGGTTGTTGTTTCTCACTGCTGCGTCCAGCTCTCACTGTATTTCCAGTCCTTCTTAGGCAAGCACAGGGGTTTAACGTTGCTGTAACCCACAGGAATGATGCTCCACAAAACTCTTTTTCCTCCAAGAGGGGATTAGAATATATGCAGTTCACATTATCCAGTCGAAATTAATATATATTTTTAAACGATTGAAGATCCACTCATTACTGAAAGTGTTTGTCATCCAAGAGAGACAATAAAAACTAATGTCAAAGTTGTCATATTGAAATTTTAGGTGTCCTGACGGGTTCACATTGTCAACTCATGCATTGAGTAACATTACCTTCTACCTTAAAAGACAGTCAGCCAAATTATTTTTTTCTCAGTTTACAGCTGCTGCTAGAGGCAGCAAAACATCCTTTCATTTTTATAGTTCACTAATATATGTCAAACTAGCCACAGTATGAGCACTGGTTATAAGCCTTAGAACCAGCCACAACTCAGCACTAAACAGTGAAAGTCCTATGTTGATCAATCAATGGACTGCAGCGTTTCTAGCTCCACCTTTTAGTACCAGATCTGTGTTCTAGGTACCCCAACAGACTATACAACCAACAATGGGAATGGTAAGGAACAGTTCCATTGGTATCATCCACAATTTTCCACAATGGAAACTGAAAATATGTAAACCGAACTAAACTGAACCAGACCGGTCTGCTTGGTGGAAACAGCTTAATTGACACTAATCTTGGGGGTCCTGGTGTGTGAAGCATCTACGTTTTAGAATCTGTTGCATCTTTGCAGCAACATTCATATTTGAGCCTGACAGACATGGATCTAAAACTGCAACTTGACTAGTTTGCAGAGGCATGATAACTCTAGTTGGTTTTTTTTCTTCTCAATAAAGCTCATTACCTCTTCAACACCTTTGCCCAGCAGACAAATTAACATAAATTACTAGCTGGTGAACATTGAAGATTGAACAGCTTAAGAGGCAGTAGACCAATTTGTTTTAGACTTTGTAAAAGAAATGTTGCACTGCCCCCAAGTGGCAAAAAAAATCAATTTATGTAGGATTAAAATCAAACTAATCTAAATTATCGTGCAAATAGAGTTGCAACAATTAATTGATTAGCTGTAAATTATTAAATTAATCACCAACTAATCTGTTAATTGATTAATTGGTTTAAGTTTTTTTTTTTAAGGAAAAGGAAATCCTTGATTTCAGCTTTTTATATATGAATATTTCTGGTTTCTTTACTCTATAACAGTGAATTTTGGGTGGTGGACAAAATATGACATTAGAAGACGTCGCCTTGGGCTTTGAGAAAGACTGATGGACATTTTTCACCATTTTCTGACATTTTTTAGACCAAACAACTAACCCAATAATCAAGAAAATAACCTGACAATGAAAATAATAATTAATTGTAGCCCTCATTTCATTTTCTTTAACTACTTGCGCTGATACAGGGTCGTGGGTGTGCTGAGCTTATCCCAGCTGTAATTTGGCGAGGCAGGGTTCACCCTGGACAAGTCATACACATAGAAACAGACAACCATTCACGTTCACATTCACACCTACGGGCAATTCAGAATCACCAATTAACCTGCATGTCTTTGGACTGTGGGAGGAAGCTGGAGTACCCAGAAAAAGCCCATGCTGACACAGGGAGAACATGCAAAATCCACGGACAAGGGCCCTGGCTGACCAGTGGATTTGAACCTGAAATCCTCCTTCTGTACAGCCCTTTGCTGCAACCTTGTATAGCAAATACATTTTGATAAAATCATGTAAATTGTTTCAATTTTGAAATGCTTGATATTCCACTAAAATTATAAAATTGTCTTTACGTTCCCTGTCTGGACATTGTAGGTTAAGTCCACACAGCCGACTATACTGTATATAGCAGCATTATTTGCCCAGACACTCAGAAATCAGCTAGTACAGTACAAGCATACTGATATGCTAGAAATACTCTATCTGGCTCCAGGCTTAATCTGTTGCTTTTTACTTTGATTAAACACAGCTTAATAAGGAATATGCACCACAGTATAAAATCTAGGACTTGAAAACAATTCTATAGAACCTCTTGACCCACTGTGAACATGGGGCTTTTGGGGGCTCCTGGGGGTCTGAGGCCCTCGGGCAGTTTCTTCCTTTGCCAGGCTGGTAATGCAGCCTTATTTGTGTAAAAACAGTTTCCACTTAACAATATCCCAATTTATCAACTACTGTCAAGGATCATGAAGTGTTCTGGACTTGAACTGCAATAATCAGGACTGTGTGCTTACTGAAACATTTTCACTTAAATGTTTCACATTAAGTTTCAATGTTCTGTTATTTTCACTCTCCATCTGTTTTTCACTCACCATTAAACCAAATATAACCACACTGACAACAGGTTTAAAAAAAACAATGTTTATCACGTTGATACTGATCAGTACCCATGACATTGCACAATACAAAGGCATGAAAAAAAAAATTAACATTAAAATAGGTATTGCATCTTTCAAAAGCTAATTTTCCATTCATAAATGCTTCTTGCGATTTCAGTCCACTGCAGTTTCTTACAACAGAATCACAGAGTTTTTTTTTCCTAAATAGCCAGAAATCATTTCTAAAAATTGATGAGCGTGATGTGACACGAAAAATAACAATCAGCAGACATTCTGTGGTTGTGAGAAGTATTAATATTATTTTTTTTACAGTACATTGAAGGCCAAAAGTTCTCCTTAGACAAGGAGCAGTAGCCCGCAGGAGGGGCTGACTCTGGTGAGGAGATGGTCCTTCTGTGGTCATATGACCTTTGAAATGTGCCGACGCCCGATACAGATGGTGAGATGGGTGAGATGATGTCCATGATTTCCTATTCCACTGCACCTCCTGTTCCTGGTAAAATCAAAGCAGAGTTTCCACTGTGACGCTGACCAAACATTCAATGACTGTTTGATGATGTTCTATGACTCAGTCAGAGATATAAACACATGAGCTGGAAAGAGTAATATACTGTCCCTGACATAATTGCAATACACTATATCATTGTCATTTGACATGACACTGACACAATGGTAATATAACTGCATAAAAATGCAAGTACACCCTTTCTAAGAGCAATGGATTTGTAATTCTTAAGATTATTCAAACATTAGAATTTGAATATGAAGAAAAATACATATTTTCCAAAAAACAGTAACACTTATCACTTTATATAATCTCAATATATACTTTTCATGTATAAAAGAAACATTATAAATAAAATTATAGTACCTTCATGGACGTAGCACAAAACTAATCAGTTTGAGACTTAAAAATAATTTGGCCAAAATGAAACTGTGTTACGCCTCTTGGCACTGGTAAAATGAACTTAGCGAAGCTCCGGGAACACCACAGTTCCCCCCAAAATCTGGCCCACGTGCTGCAGTTGCCTCCAAGGCATGGATGGCCTAGGAGCTCATGGTTTACTGATGGATTTAGGGAGTGGAGGATGAAGTTGTTGGAGGGTAAAACTAGATGATTTTATGGTCTGTTTTTTCAGTGGTTTTTCAAGCTAACAACCATCAGGACTGTGATTCTGTCACTCCAAACGTGCAGTTGCAGGCTATGGCTTTTTTCCTTCTGACTATCGCAAGTCGGCGGGGGTAGAGAGAGGAAAACAATTGCTGTGCCCAAGTGTTATAATGGTTGGGGAACACAAAAACCAAAGAGTAAAAACAACGATGCCTGTTTCTCAGGGGTTATGTGCAGGACTATTTGATGGCTGGTCCTCCACATAAATCACCTGGCTCCAGATGCTTATTGAGTACAGACATGACAGCACTATGGATCTTCTCACCTGACGCTCAACAAGAAAGGAATAAGCAGGTCTCCCAAAATGGTGACCTATCGATTTTTTTTAAAATCAAATATTCTGATAATTCATTTGTTTACATCCTTTTTCAAGGCAAAAATATCAAACAATATCTGATTCCCGCGTCTAAAATGTGAGGATTTGCTATTTTTTTGGTTTGTATCATAGCAAACCAAATATCTTCAGGGTTTTGACTGTTGGTCAGACAAAACATTTCAAGATGTCACCTTGTGCTCTTATTTCTGGCATTCTTTTAGACTAAATTTTAATTGATTAATCACAAAAAAGATCATCAAATTGATCGGTAAAGGTAATAATTGTTTGTTGCAGCTGTGTTACGGATAAAATTGAACATGTCAGCATTAACTTTCAAAAGTTATTACATTTCTAAATTTAAACTTTATCATTTACACAAAGAACTGCCAAGTTTAGCAAATGCACCAGTCTGGAGTCTGTCCTTTCAATATTCCAGGATGCTTCAGGAATTACATGTCAAATAGAAAGCCACTAAACTGGCTGGACTTGTCAGCAAACACTATAACTTATAGGTTATCTTTATTAGAACCTGAGAGATAAATTAGCAGGGTATATATATTTATCACTTAAAAGTAACTAGAAGCTGTGGTACAGAAAAGTCAAAAATACATACTGTGCACACCAGAGGGCACACATTTATTTTCTCACTGTAAAATGGGCTGTTCAGAGTAATTTATAAAAACATGTTTTTATACTATATATAGTTGCGTATAGTTGTATAGTTGAGTATAAACTAGATAAGAGCCTTAATGATGATAATAATAGCACATTGTTTTAGTTTTTGTGAACGCTGCAACAGTGACCATAAAGTCAGTAATACTGTAGGGACTCAGAATAATTACTTCAACATGTGAAAAAGTGCATGGACAGATGGTCTTTCTCACAAAATTAAAAAAATTGATGCATTTACTAAACTACTGTATTTATGACAGTTGAGATACTTGGTTTGATAATGTCCTTTCAATGCCCTTTTTTACTCAGATTCATTCATCTGTATCTGACATCTTAAGATGCAAGTTAAAATGTGAAGATTACAATCTAGACTGTAGATTATAATGTGTAGATAATAATACCCATCTGTCTATTAATATTAATTCAACCCTCACCAACATAAAGATTCTTCTATATGTCAAGACATCAATAATGCTAATAAAATACCAATAAAATATACAACACTGACAGTGTCTCTCTCTTGACACTTAAAGTTAATTTTGGGGATAATAGTTGCAATGTATAGTGTAATTAAGAGCCACTGTATGCTGACTTAAGTGGGATGTTTTAAATGCTGAACTTGCTGGTATAGGCGCTGTTAGTCAAGTCAATGATCACAATGCTTCTTCCATTAATGAATGAAAAAAAATACATCCAATATATCTTGAAACTTTTGCCACCAGGAAATGTGATTTAGAGTCCAAAAAATTGTATCAAGCTATTTGTTTTTAAGGAAATATTAGATCAAGTGTTACACATTCATTTACTGAAATAACCGAGCCCCTCACAATACACTTACACTGTAAGAAAAACGCAAACCAGGACATGAAGCGTTGAGGGATGACAAGTGCAGCAGTGTTTAGGGGAGCAGCAGATGGGATGTATCATATAATGTAATACCAATAAATCTGCTGCACACCTCATACTGTTCTCACGTTTCTGGCTGATCAGATCTTTGCTCGGGTTGAACTTGGGGATTACCTGAACACCATCTCCTACACATTCAAATTTATTATTTTATTTTTTTTTTACCTGAAAAGGTGCAACTAAGCTAACAGGACAGTGTGACAATGATACCGACATTTTAGCCAACAGGTGACAGAACAAACAGCAGAGTTTTTCCGACCAGTATAAGACTTGGGTGCAGCAATTCTCCTTTGATTTTCTCTCGACCCCCGACCACTTGTGCAAGTCCGACACAGTGTAGCTTAGCGGTAGCCTGCAGCTGCACTTTTGGAGGTGAACAGGCACAGTCCTGATAGTCGTCAGCTTGCTAACCTGGGTAAGGAGCCATAAAGTCTGATGTTTGCAGTTTTACCCTCCAGCAACATCATCCTCCTCTCAGTAAATCCATTATTATGGAGATCCATTATTATGTTTTTCACAAGGGACATCACTTGGTTTTGTTGACAGAATTATTAGTGAATCTCAAACTATGTAATTTTGGGTTACTCAATGATGGTACTTTATTTTCTGTATATATTAACAGACGTTAATTACTTTTTAAAAAATATGTTAAATCTTTTTTCATATTCCAGTCCAGAGGCGCTTCTAGCCTAAATGGCACCCTGGGCGACACCACCCTATGGATTCGCTACTATTCCATTCACATTGTCTGAATATGCTTAAGAATAAAAATTCCATTGCTCTTTGAAAAGGTTTATTTGCATTATTATGCTGTATAATTATCATATTAGTGGTAAAAAAATATGGTCTCCAAATGACAATCGTATCATATCAAAATAATTTCTGCCACAGTATGTAGTCCAACAAAAGTAGTTGTTGAGACAGGGCTAGGAAGATCTCTGACCAGGCATGATAAATGATATCTATTAGTAAAGTTCTGGTTTTAAAAATTCACTGAATGTTTATATCATTATATCATAATTTTCACTGATGGAAAATCATTTTACTGTAGCTGGTTGCGGTGGAGCATGTTCTTATCAAGTGGTATCACTTTAAATAGTTTAGGTTATTATGAGGAAAATTATGTGATTGTTTATATGAAATGTTAATCTGTAAAGGAACTATTAACTGAGGCTCTCAGATGAATGCAGTGGAGTACAAAGTACTATACTTGTGTCCATCTGTACCTGTGTGTTGTGGTGATGGCACTCCTGCTGCTCCTAACTGGGGTTGGGTTTCTCTGCAGACTTCTGAATCTGTACAGAGGAACAAAGGGCAGAAAACACAAAGACAGAAGTTACACTATCTGCTCTCAGGATGACAGGAAGCTCTGTGACAAATTAAGAAAATACCAGAATATGCAACTTGAGCCACCAAGGAGAAGCTCACAGTTAGCTGAATCATTGACTTTAACATATTTCTTTTCCTTCCCCCTCAATCACTGAACAAAGAGGCTGATTGTGCTGATAAAAAGGCATTATTAGCAAATCAAAAGCAGACAGACTCTTCTGACGTGTGTTGCTAAAACATGTAGAAAACAGATGCAGGTTTGTCTGACTACCAGAGGAGGGCAGAAGTGATCTTCTCCCAACATCAGGCTTTTAAATCAAGAAACAACAAAGCAACACAAACAGACTACCAAACAAAATAACAATTAAAGACCAAAAACATGAAGACAATTATGAAGCTGAGGCCAGAAAACAATAACAGGCTGCATTATATGGCAAGAAACTCAAGTCAAAAACAAGAGAAGATGGGTAAATGTGAGCAGATGGAAATCTGTAACAAGATCTTCCTCTGAGTTGCAGATGGTTTAACTCAAATCAGACGCTAAAAGAGGCTGAAAAAAAGGAAAAAGCTCAATGACAGGCAGAAATGTTACTGTACCTGTGATTGTTCTTTTAGGAAATCTGGTAGCTGAAATTCACCTTTAAAGACCTGGAAAAACAAAGGAGCAACTTTAGAGGTTTAGAGCTCCACAAATTCATTGAATTTGCATGAATTCATTATCTGGATTACCATGGTGAAGGTCAATTAAGGCACCATTCTACATGTACAAAAGCATAACTTGCTGCTTAATCCAAGCTGAGCTGACACAGCCTGACAGATGAATCCATCTCAGCGTGTATCTGACTCAGAGCGTTCTGTTGTGACACTGTGTCGCGCAAGGTGAACATTTGCAACCTAAAAAGATGGAGGCTGCTGGACACATGCCAGGAATTTCATGCTCTGCTCCTGGTGACATATAGTCTCCCCCCCCGGGGGGATGACATGGGACCAGACTGAGAGCTGAAAAGAGGCACAGAGCAGAGAAATGGATGGACTGGAGGAGGGGTGGCTGGGGGGAGTTGAGGATCAATATCCTATTGGACATAGCAGGGTGTCCACTGTCTATGAAGGGAATGTTTTTTGTGTGTCTGTTCCAGGAAAAGAAACTCTGGCTTCTCCTCTCTTGTTGGCCTCAGCCACGCAGTCAACACATAAATGGACTACTCCCGGATCCTTCAGGATTATCACTAACATGTGTCTTGTTTCCACAGAAACTCACAATATCTACACAGGAAGTTACCTCCTTCATGTTGAATGAAAACAACACTGCAGCATGAGGTCGCTCTGTCAGCCAGAGATAGTGAAGAATGTGGAAGAGAGGTTGAGCCGTGAGGAACAACAGTATGCCGATGGATAAAAGCTGAATATCAGAGGAATTTAACAGATAAAGACATGAAACAGGAGACTACAGCAGCAGTACTGTGTTGTTACCACAGTCCATCAGGGGGCAGCAATGAGACAGACTGCTAACTGTACTGAGCTACTACAAAATTTGCCAAAGTTGTTTGTAACAACTGATTTACTTTTTTATCCTACCGTAAGAAAGTTACCTCTGACCAAGGAATCTAACTGGACAGGAGGCAGTCCATGAGTGCTGACAGAAACAACAACAGCACTGGTTAACACATTATAGGTGGTCTCCTGTTAATTACATTTACCGTTAATTAGCCAACATTAACAGTTGTCACAACTAAAGTGAAATACATAAACAACATATTTCCACAATTAACATTTGAGTTAACTTATTAATGTTGAATAAAATCAAAGAATCCTGAAAACATCACAGCAAACCTCCAGGTTTGCTTGTATGACATCAGTCGATGCTGTAACGTCCTGTCTGATCAAGCTATTAACTCAGCCAAATGTGACTGCTGATCTTGAACAGGGCCTGAAGACAGAAACATCATCTAAATAAAAGAGAAATGCATATGGAGCCAGAGTCTATGACAAGTTTGTTACTCATATGAATCACACATACCACTATAGCGACGGTCAGAAGGGTCTTATTTCACTATCTGCACAATAAATGTAACAGACTACAGCTGGCCTGCTGTAACATGTAGACCTACACAAAGTAGCAAGCTAATATGCAGGAACGTATGTGCTTGGCATTAGTCCAGTCGCTGTTCAGTTGCACAACTGTTTGTATTGACAGAGCCAAATAAGTGAATAAATAAACAAACAAATCATGATCTGTTGTCACCTTTTACAGTTAACTAATACATGGCATTTGTGGAGCTGTTGTATAAAAGCAATATCACACTGGATTGTGTGCTTTTGTACTGACTATCAACAGGACTGTGATTCAGTTGTAGGCACAAGGCCACAGCACTCTCAGCACTCCGTCTTGCGTGGTACAGCTTCATTATAGTAAACATTTGGTTAAAATAAGGCTGCTGTCGAATGATACTTTTTTTAAATCACCAAATTTCAATCAAATTAATGCAAGGTTTGATGCCTTTTGAATAAAGTGGGTGCCAGTCAGAGTCATGTCTGACTGATGATAATAAAACTGGAAGAAAATAGCTCTGTCAAACTATAGGCCACAAAACAACAAAGCATGCAGCAAATGATTAAGTATATAACCAAAAACCAGCACTGCAGAAACAAATAAACCAAAGCTCAGTTCAGTTAAAAAGGTGTATTCAATCAGCAAACAAACAAAGCAATCTGGGTGTGTGTGAGTATGTGTGAGTAAGTGTGAAAAATCGGACCTTAACAGTGTCAACATGTTAACACTGATGGCGCTAATTAGAGGCCTTCAAAGTCTAACAGTACAAACTGATAACGCCAGTGTAAAAAATGTAGTTATAATCATCTTTGTTGTAAAATATATTTTTGTTATGAAAGTCTTGGCCCTTTAAAGATGTGTCCCAGGTATTTGTCAGTCAGATTTCTACAAAAACATAATTTAATCAGGCATAAAAGGGGTCAGCTGTATCCCAAGAACTCCTGTTTCACTTCTTGGTTTCCAAAAATGCATAGATGCTGCTCACGTACTGATAAGCTTTCTATTTTTTAGTAACTTCATTCAATAATATTGTTATCGGGTGTGTCTTAACCTGAACAAGTCAATTCTGTAGCCTTTCTAAATCTAAACTACATGAGACTTATGGTTTAAAAATAAGTATTTAGATTAGCATTAAGAGATCTCTTAGCAACTTTGAAAAACAAAATGGCTACTACACTACGACTCCTGTGAAATTAATACATATTCCATCAGATTTTACCTCTGACATCCATTATGTATGCTATTAAAAAAATGTTGTCACTGGGAGGTTGGCATATTACAAGGTTTAATAGACGAGACTACGATCTTTTATATTTCCAATGCCTAATTGAAAAGTAACAATCAAAAACCCAAAAGTAAGGTTGTGTTCCAATTCTCACAAAGAAAAACACAGGTTTAGTTCTGCATGCTGTGTGTTGTGTTAAGTTTTGTGGTTTCTCAATGTTGTTGCACTGCTTCTGTTGCTTTGACTTCCCCTTTGTGTCATCACCACTAACCTCAACTGCACCCAAAACATCCCAAACATCAAAGATAACCACAGGCAAACAGAGGATTTAGCCAGAACACTCAGGCAAAGATCAACTGAACTATTAAAATTAAGAATTTATATATAAGTACTCATTATTTTAATATCAAAAAGTTGAACAATCCAGCTTGGAATGTTTAATTTTCATCATTTTAATGAACGATGGGTTTCAATAGAAGAGTTACTAGACAAAACAAATTGAATGTTAAGTTTAATTTATTCAGATAATCAATCTTTCACTTCATTTAAATTCCTTTAAATGTAAGCTGGACCCCCACAGTGTTTGAGGAGTGGGTCAAAAGTCCTGTGCCCCCCTCCTGGGCTCAAGAGATTAAAACTTCCCCAAAACACAAAACTCATTCCTTAATTCCCCTGCGTGCCTTCATGCATGCTTGCGTGTTTGCCTGAAGTCGACGCAGGGCCAGAAACTGAACGTAATCTGAAATTGTTTCCAACACCAGAGACAGAGAGGCGAGCGCATGTTTCTGATTTCCTCCTGGGTGCCATTTTGCAGCTTTCCTCCTCAGTGTGCAGAGGCTCTGAGAGGGGAGCACACAAAGGAAGAGTGGAGCAGAATGCCCTCTAGTAGTGCAGGAGGTCACATGCTCAGGGTAAAAAAAGCAATGTATGATAAGGAAATGTAAAGAAGAGGCTGAGCAGTCTGTTTTGCATGCTCTGAATCAATCTGTCCTTCGGAGAGAGGACAGAGACAAAGGGCTGCCTCTGGGAAAGACCAGACTTGATGTCTGAGTGATGGGATCACTGCAGTAACAGGAAGCCAGCTTGCTCATGTCCAGCTGACTCTGACCTCAATGTCTATTACCTCTGAGGGATCTGTTCAAATGCTCATGAAAGGAGCAATATTCATACGGTGGAAGATTTACAGCCTCTTCTATAGACTCTGATAAACCAGTTGAAATACTGCTCAGTGTGATCAAAGGGACCTCTGGCTGCCAATACAGGGCTCAGTCCCCAGTCAGCTGACTGACTGCCTGCCTTCCTGTCATTATCTCAGAGCTGAACCATGGAAAACTGACGATGAAGACATCTTGGAGACACACATTACTGTTCACAACTCCTCCTGCACTTGTTATTAAGGACACAACTGCATGTTGAGCTGGACACTCTGTTTCACTGTAAACAGTAGGGGTGGGGGCAAAAAATCAATATAGCATAGTATTGTGTATTTTTGTAAGGCAATAATGTATCGTCACACAGTGCCAAATAACGATTTTTTATTATATAAATCATTATGACAAGGACAAATTAAACTTAAGGCAGCCTACTAGAATAATATAATCATTTCCTTTTTTTCAGTTCACCAGATATATTTTGCTGCAAAAAAACAAACAAACTGAGGTTTATCTTATTAGATAAAAAAAATGTTGACAAAGTTTTCCTTTGGGGACAAAATCTAGAGTTGAAAAAAGGTAATAAATCGCAATATATTGCAAGATATTTTACTGCAACACATTTCAAATCACAATAATATTGCATCATGACTTTATTATCATGATAATATTGTATCATGTATCCTCTGGTGACTCCCACCCCTAGTATACATCAGCATGCTTTTCTATTATTACCACACAACACAGAATTCAAGAGAAGTTCCATTATCTTTTAATTGAGATACTTACTGACTTTAGCAATAGCAGTTTAGAAAATGCTATTAAGTAGATCCTGCGTTATTTTACCAGAGCTTTTGACCACATCTCAGTCTTCATCAACAGGATAGTTATAATTTCTTGGCACTATATTTTCTGCTCGAAAGAAATAAACATTTTTAAACCGGCTTATTAGAGATAATATGTTTTTTTTTTGGAAGATCAAAAATGAGGAGTTTTAAGGAGAGCTTATAGTTTTACATCAGTTGTAGAGAATGAGCTGACTTTATCAGTAGTTTGACTACTGCTAAAATGAATGCATTACAGTCAGAAAGTTTAGAAATTTATCATAATTCAACATTACTATTACCGTTACCACCAAGTTATTACCATTTGTGATCAAATACCCTCTGGGAGGAGGTTACTGAAATCTTTAAAAAGGTAAACTGTTGGTACTTTCCCCAGCATTATATTTTTAGACTATTGTTTTTGTATTGTTTATTCATGGTATTTTGTGCATTTTGTGTCATTTGGCTCTTAAATCATAAAGTCTACATAGGCCCTACTGTTGTTATCTTATCATTTCTATATATGGTGTTTTGTGTATTTTAATGTTTTACTTACAGTACAGGCCAAAAGTTTGGACACACCTTCTCATTCAATGCGTTTTCTTTATTTTCATGACTATTTACATTGTAGATTCTCACTGAAGGCATCAAAACTATGAATGAACACATGTGGAGTTATGTACTTAACAAAGAAAGGTGAAATAACTGAAAACATGTTTTATATTCTAGTTTCTTCAAAATAGCCACCCTTTGCTCTGATTACTGCTTTGCACACTCTTGGCATTCTCTCGATGAGCTTCAAGAGGTAGTCACCTGAAATGGTTTTCACTTCACAGGTGTGCCTTAGCAGGGTTAATTAGTGGAATTCCTTGCTTTATCAATGGGGTTGGGACCATCAGTTGTGTTGTGCAGAAGTCAGGTTAATACACAGCCGACAGCCCTATTGGACAACTGTTAAAAATCATATTATGGCAAGAACCAATCAGCTAACTAAAGAAAAACGAGTGGCCATCATTACTTTAAGAAATGAAGGTCAGTCAGTCCGGAAAATTGCAAAAACTTTAAATGTGTCCCCAAGTGGAGTCGCAAAAACCATCAAGCGCTACAACTAAACTGGCACACATGAGGACCGACCCAGGAAAGGAAGACCAAGAGTCACCTCTGCTTCTGAGGATAAGTTCATCCGAGTCACCAGCCTCAGGAATCGCAAGCTAACAGCAGCTCAGATCAGAGACCAGATGAACGCCACACAGAGTTCTAGCAGCAGACCCATCTCTAGAACAACTGTTAGAGGAGACTGCGTGAATCAGGCCTTCATGGTCAAATAGCTGCTAGGAAACCACTGCTAAGGAGAGGCAACAAGCAGAAGAGATTTGTTTGGGCCAAGAAACACAAGGAATGGACATTAGACCAGTGGAAATCTGTGCTTTGGTCTGATGAGTCCAAATTTGAGATCTTTGGTTCCAACCGCCGTGTTCTTTGTGAGACGCAGAAAAGGTGAACGGATGGATTCCACATGCCTGGTTCCCACTGTGAAGCATGGAGGAGGAGGTGTGATGGTGTGGGGGTGTTTTGCTGGTGACACTGTTGGGGATTTATTCAAAATTGAAGGCACACTGAACCAGCATGGCTACCACAGCATCCTGCAGCGACATGCCATCCCATCCGGTTTGTGTTAGTTGGACGATCATTTATTTTTCAACAGGACAATGACCCCAAACACCTCCAGGCTGTGTAAGGGCTATTTGACCAAGAAGGAGAGTGATGGAGTGCTGCGGCAGATGACCTGGCCTCCACAGTCACCGGACCTGAACCCAATCGAGATGGTTTGGGGTGAGCTGGACCGCAGAGTGAAGGCAAAGGGGCCAACAAGTGCTAAACACCTCTGGGAACTCCTTCAAGACTGTTGGAAAACCATTTCAGGTGACTATCTCTTGAAGCTCATCGAGAGAATGCCAAGAGTGTGCAAAGCAGTAATCAGAGCAAAGGATGGCTATTTTGAAGAAACTAGAATATAAAACATGTTTTCAGTTATTTCACCTTTTTTTGTTAAGTACATAACTTCACATGTGTTCATTCATAGTTTTGATGCCTTCAGTGAGAATCTACAATGTAAATAGTCATGAAAATAAAGAAAACGCATTGAATGAGAAGGTGTGTCCAAACTTTTGGCCTGTACTGTATATGATGGTTTTATTATCAGAATGCTGAGGAGAATGTTGCCCCAATTGTCCTGCACTATGAGCTCACCACACAAGTCCCTAAAAACTGTTGTAATGGCAATAAAGTTGACTCAACTCTACTTAACTTAAGGTTTGCTGAATAAACTGGTCAAACTCCCTCCACTGATGAATATCAAGTATTGGAGTGACTCTCTATATGTAGCTACATAAAAAGCTAGTAAGTACACCTTGTGTTAAGCTGTGTTGTCAAATTGATTTTTGTTTTTGATAATTCAATCATTCTATGAAATGTCCAAAACAAAAACCCCTTGATAAAAGAAGCCAATTTGCCTGAAATATTCCAACTCCCAACCCTAGCAACTGAAGTGTAAGGATCCAAATTCCCCAGACATCTCTGTAGGTGAGCAGAAACCCTGAAAACCTGCCACAGCATGCCTCAGCAGAGCCCAGCCTGGGAGGGACCAGCACAGTTAGGTCAGCCAAGGTGCCTGCTGGTACAAGCAGCGGGTCAGTCGAACTTGGAAGTGCCAAACTAAATCCTGCAGTGGTTCAGCCACAGCATTATGGCTGGAGCTCCCTGTGACTAAGCACCAGTCCCAGGGGGTTAAATGTGCAAACAGCCCAGTGCGTCTGAAAAGCTGCCAGTGTCGAGCCATGATCGGCAGGGGAGAATGTTTCAGCTGCACAGGGATATTGTTTCCTCAAACAAAATGTTTCATTCACCTCATAGGACGCTTTATGATTTTCATTTCCTTTTGCCAGGGGGCATTAATATGCTTCAACTGTTTAAACTCCTTGGTAGAGATTGCAGATATTGCAGCTAACTAAAACTGCTCCTGTGTGCCTAGTATGTAGAATTATGGTGACCGACGTGAGACCCCAGTCAACAAAAGCACGCATTTTTTTTTGCTTCAGCTCATTATAAACTACTGAAAACATAGTATGAATATTATATACAATTTCTGCCAATACAGTAGATGCCCCTAAATCCTTCATACTGGACCTTTATATCAGGTCTAGAATATAAAATCTAAGTTTATTTTTATCTATTTTTTTAACAGAGATGTATATGTAGCTAAAAAGTATCAAAAATCATCGAGCACTAAAAGTCAGACATGAATGTCAGTTGGAGACTCCTCAGTTGACTGAGATTGCTTCAAGTTGAGCAGTTGTTTTTTGTCACACTGAACGTCCTGCTGAGCCCTATCCAAACTCTCAAACTCTATATGGGAAAAAAAGGACCAAATAGTTGAATGAATGAACAGCCAAATCTGATTTGACTGGCACAATTTAGGTACAGCCCTTAACCTTTGATCATATGGTTCTTTGTTTAAAATCAAAATTCTTATTTTGGCAAGTTAGTTTACAGCTACTTTTTACTTTTGGTCAACAATCAACATTTGTGAGAAACAATCAAATGGAAGTGCTATCCAAATGATTCAGAAATATTGGCTACAACTTCAAACTTGAGACAACCCTATCAAGCACTATTAGAATGACTCTTACAATAACTTCCACAAAGAGAAGCCTTTTTTTGAGAGAACTTACTCACTAAATGACAAATGAAAAAGGTTTTGTGAGAAAACATAGTTACACTTTTCAAAGTAAGGTTTCAAAGTGTCCTTCTTGTGTGTACGAAAGCTATTGGCACTAATATTGTAAATGGTCAAACAACACCTAGCATAAAACAGGTACTGATGACTAGACTGACGATACAAGACCTTTTGGTGAGCTAAAGGCAAAGCATAGTTCACAGCACCATACCGTTTGCTCTTCTCATGCTTTAAGGTTGAGTATTTTTTAAAACATGTCATCCTATGTGTCCAAAGGCAAAGGTGTCCTTTTACCTCTCAACAAAATTAACTGTGCAAATGGGGATAGCAGTACACCCTGTAGAAGAGCTTCTCATCATTCATGGTGATCCACTCTGTTAGCAATACAAAATGTAATGGAAGTAGCTGTGTGAAGATTGAAAAAAGGGTTCCTTGATAGAGAGGTTCAATCGTTGCCTTACTTTAAAGATTCTGTATGCGACATTCAGAGCATTAATATAGCAGCAAACTACTATTTGCTAAGTAAAGATATAGTAAAGTAGTGGCGTCCTGAGCAGAGTAAGTTTCCACCTGGTTCTACCAGGTTCAGACCCTGTCTGACTGTCCAAAATGATCCAAAAAGCACTTTGTTTAGGCACTCCTAGGACTTAAGCTTTATCTGTGCAGCTACAGAAAACTATTTCAGCACACTCATATGTGACTGACCGTACAAAAGGCCATGGTAAGTTCAGCAAGACCCTAAGAACACAAATCAAAACCAAAGTCTTGAATAAGATATCTGGCCACAATAAGAGGGATGTTCGTACTTTTACAATGAGTAGATCTGACAAACACGAACTCATTTCAACTTTTGATCTAGTTTTGAAGAGTAAGACACATTGATCAATATACACTTCATGCAAGGTCCTCATTAATAAATCTTTCAGCCACCTTCATTTTGCCATCCTTGTCTAGCCGATGGTTTCATGAATATGCATCTCTGTCAAAGTCTAAGAGCCAAAGAGCTCCACGATGGCCAAGAGCTGACAATGGCCCTGGATCAATGGGATGTGATAAACCTGCACATCATTAACTGTCCTTGCATCAATATGCAAGAAAAGGTCCAGCCGCAGATCTGAAGCCCAACACACTTGATGAGACACTCTACAGACATTCGTTTCTCATCCCTCCACTAACTCATCTTATTATTGTTGCTGTAGAGAAACTGAGAACTTATTGATCCTAATATCCATTTCTCACCAGGGATCAGAACAACTGCAAAGCCACTTAAAAGCTATCGATTGTGGCTTCAAGAGCCAGGCCCAACGAGCCTCATTTACAGCAAGCTGGAACAACCTCCACTGACCAGCATTCAGAGATGAAGCCTTAACAAACAGCACAAGACCAGCCGTTGACAT
Organism: Epinephelus cyanopodus; assembly: GCA_026686955.1. Classification (NCBI taxonomy): domain Eukaryota; kingdom Metazoa; phylum Chordata; class Actinopteri; order Perciformes; family Serranidae; genus Epinephelus; species Epinephelus cyanopodus. The sequence continues at coordinate 7,209,521 of CM048918.1, read as the reverse complement.
TTTAAGTCATTTATGAATGCAATTTGTTCTTTTAGAATTTTCTTAGCTACATATACACTCTGTCATAGTGATCTAAAAATGAGGCAGGTACCTGAATCTATTAGACCCGACCCCGTTTAACTTAACTGGTACTGGTATATTTGAGGCCTGAAGCCCACCCAAGATGAGACATTATACTCAATTCCTTGAACACTTATAGCTACCAATACCCTTCACATGTAAGCAACATAAGAAGTGCATTAAACTACGATGAACAAAAACACAAACAAAACCTTTTTTCTGATTTTTCTAGGCCTCTTCTTTACCTTTGCATGTCTATAAAGGAATCTGGGACCTTTTTGGGTTCAATCAATATAAACACAGGGGGTTTAGGTAGATATGCATTGACTCTGTTAGCTGCTTTAGCCACAGGGCCCAAACTGCTTAGAAGGATTACGTTCAGGACTGGTCTTGACTCACAGTAAAATCAACAAAGCATCATCAAGATAAGGCTGCTCTCAACATGTCAAGCTTCCTTAACCATTCAGATCCCCCCATCTCCACAATACAAATAGTCTTTTCAATGGCTGCTTCCAAACTATTTCTCTGCTCAGGCTGCACATTCTCAGGTTAAATCAGGGCTGAAGAAAAGATGAGACAGACGGTAAATATTTGGATGGGGCTGGGTGAAAATTCAAGACAGCAGAGAGAGCATTTCCACATGTGGCTTCATCATACACAGTGGTTTAGTTCAGGGCTGGTTGCCAGATGTCTTATGCAATGCAGCACAGAATTTTAATTTTGTGTGTGTGTGTGTGTGTGTAGGGGGGGGGGCTGACATTGGGCAAAAGGCAGGGTACACCCTGGACAGGTCGCCAGACTATTGCAGGGCTGACATGTAGAGACAGACAACCATTCACACACACATTCACACTTGTGGACAATTTAATTTAGAGTCACCAATTAACCCATCTCCAATCATGCATGTCTTTGGACTGTGGGAAGAAGCTGCAGTACCCGGAGAAAACCCACACTGACAGGGGGAGAACATGCACAGAAGGGCTCACACACCTGGGATCAAACCAGGAACCCTCTTGCTGTGAGGCGACAGTGCTAACCACCACACCACCGTGCCTCCCCAACACAAAACATACTGATCCAAAACATTTTTAAAAGCAGAAACATAAAGAAAATACTTCTTACATGCCATATGCTATTTGTACTATGTATATTACTTAAATTTTGAGATATAGAGTAAAAGCAGATTCATTGTTCTTCTGGTGCCACTGGGAGCTTTTGTGTGGCATGATATGACATTACGTTTTCTGCTGCAAGAAATGAATATTGCTTTTATAGTTTTTATTTCAGATTGATATACAGGATTATGCAAACGACAATCTCCTGCATAATTACTACAGAAGACTATGTTTGCACCACACATATGGTAAGATAACAGGATGATGGGGGCGACAGAAACCTTACCTTTCTGCTGCAAAAGAATGAATACTTTATCTATTATGGTTGTCAGTTTAGATCGATATATATCCAAGATTATGGAAACGGAGATCTCCCTCGGCCATTATAGGGAAATACAGGTATAAGTATGGTGAAATACCACGTTTGAATGCACACAAGGTAAGGTATGACCATGTCACCAACATGACATGATGACTCTGAAGACAGAGGCTATAACTTTCTGCTGCTAAAAACGAATGCTCTAGCAATTATTGTTCTTATTTTAGATCTATATAAAAAAATAATGCAAACAACGACCGCCAGAGGCAACGCAGGAGAGCCATTTTTTAAGGGTTGACACAGCCAGCCATGAAGAAACAAAACAACCTGTTACATTAACTTATTACTTGTTTTTTTACATTGACAATGGATCAAATGAGTACGTGTTACATGAGGGTAGTGATGAGCTCACAGAGAATCACAAACCAGTAAAACTTTTTAGACTATTTGGATCATTGTTTCAGTTTTCTAGCCCTTAACTCTGCTCTCAACCTTGTCTCACCAGCAGGCTTTTGTTTTAACCAACAGAAATCTGATAAACCAACTTAAAGCTACCTGCCAAATACCAAATGCATGCCAGATAAAGTTACTATCAAGTAAAGCTACTTGCGAATGAACATGGAGGAGCATTTAGCCACCAAAGAAAAAAAAAAAAAACTGACTCCATGACTCCAAATGAATGCTAATGTTGCTCTGCATCTGCTGGGTGTGTAAATACTGTAGGCAACATGTTGAACTTGAATACATGACAATATGTTACTGTTGTGTTTCAGTTTATTCTGCTGCCCCCAAATGGACAAAACAAACAAAACAATTCAATCAACTAAAGCAGCTTTAAATTCTGACATACCTCAACAGGGCAAAATGTGCCAACTTCTGATAACTGAAAGTTTGTAATACTAGATGCTACAGATACATTTTTGCCAGCTCTCAGAAACTATGGAGGTAAATGACCCCATGAGGCTCAAGATAAACGACAGGCCAAAATGCAGATGAGCTGATGAGTTAAACCAGATTATAAAGCTCTGTGAATGTTGTCCCAAAGTATTCTAACATGTATAGGCAGACTGACCACAGAGCCCTGTGAGAAACTTTGTTCACTTGGCCTTGGCTGGTAGGAGATCCCCCTCTGTATGCAGGAACTCCTGCCCACAAAGGGGGGGGGGGGGGGGGGGGGGGGTAAGCAAACAATAATATAAACCCTGCAGCTGGGTTTAATGCAGGGGAATCACATTAATAACCTGCAGATGTACACAGCATGAATCAGAGCTTCAGCACACACATGTTGTCATCAGGATGCGTACGTCTGATGCGTAGTGTTAACTATTTCAAAAAGCAGAGGCGGAAGAAGAAGCAGCACACTCACAGACATGGATCTTTACTGCATCCAAAATATGTAAACAGGACCACAGGCACATTTGAAATGCATTAACATGCACAACATGGTGATAACACTGATGGAACAGCATGAGGATTTGATATCTGACCAGCACACTGACAGATGGAAGCCTTGAAAGGAAATTGGTAACATACAGTGTGTAGGCTCACCTTTAAAGTAACTTTTTGGGAAATGTGCTTCTTTGTACTCCTCTTACAATGACACATTGTGGTTTTAGGAGCAGTTGACTTCAACACAATGGAGCTATTGATCAACAACAGCTGTTTGCAATGTCTCTTCAGTCTCAAAAGTCATGGGGCTAGATGCGTAAAGCTTTACGTAGATCTACAACTAAAACTATGTGCACATAGACAAACATACATACACATTTTCAACGTTGTGCCTTCACATAGTTAAGTTCTAAACTCATTCACTATTTTGTGACACTGGGTAAACTGCCTTTAGGTCCTAATACCATTTTCACTATTCATAGTTCAACAATCCAACTTTTACCAGAAGGAACAAGTTCGCAACCATTTTTAAATGAGTTATTCAGTATTCAGAAAGCTGCAAGTCATAAACTGATATACTTTTTTGATGCAATTTCTCACAAGTTGTCTTCATGCCTATATCATGCTTGGCAGCTCCTGGGATGCACTGGCTATGGGATGCATCAATATTAATTTTATCAATACTGTACAGCAATGAATATTTAGCAATGTATTGAATATAACTGATGATAAATGTTGTGTAATTTAGTCATGTTGTTAAAAAGAAGTTATGATGACACTGATAACATATTCGCATGAGTATGAACAGTAAACTCACCTACATAGATAACTTATTTGTCCTCAAGGAGGAAATTCTTTTTCACAGTAGGTGCACACATGGCACAAACACATGAGACATATCTAATTTTACCACCAAAATTAGTGCATATGCAGGTTTTTTAAACATAGGTGATAGAATCTTTTTTATGTTCAAGGGCACCTTGGCAGTGCCCAGGAGGTGAACTGGCACCTCTCCAGCCACCAGTCCACGCTCCATATTTGGTCCGGACGGGGACACAAACAGGTGATCCTCCGGTTCCCAAACCAAGAGCTGCTGCCACCCCAATGTAAACTGCTCTGTGGAAGATGAGTATGCCCTTCTGTTTCTTTTCTAGTGGTATGTCATGTTTGGTTTCAGGAATGTGCTGGAAAACAGGTTAGTAAACAGCAGAAAGCAGTATGGTGGCCAGTGAAAATGTAATGGTGTTTGCTTCCTTTTTATATCACTTACTTATTTAGTCTCTTTCAAACTTGTTGCCAAATAATTTTGAATGATGTTTGAGCACTGCTTGAACTGAGACGGACAGTATTTGGCAGTGCCTCACTGCCTTGAATTGGAAAAGAGGTGAAAATTTGTGCACCAACCCTTGTCATATATCCATCATTTCCGACTTGAAGCGATTGGAGCTGGAGCTGACAAAAACACGTGTTTGCAGAGTCATTTGTCTCAGGAATGAATTTTGATTGTCACCTTTCCCATTAAATACAAAAGCCAGATGTTAGCTGGTGTTAGTGGGTTTTTTGTCCAGTGCGAAAGGGGATACATAGAGTACATAAAACAAACAGGTGTGTCATACAGAATACTGCAGAATTTATACAAAAGAGACAAAGACATGGATTAACATTCTGCACACCACAGACTGCATTTCTTGTGAAATGAATAGGAGGTTACTTATTTAGAGCTTGTGTGGCTGTAGGAACAAAAGTCTTGCTAAAATAATTCTTTCAGCACATGGGTAGTCCATAGCAGCGTCCTAAAGGAAAGGGGCAAGGAGGTTGTACTGGTCGAGTGGATGATTTGGGTCAAGCGTCACATCAGTTAGTTTAAGTTTAAGAAGAAGTTTAAATGTCAGGATGAGCATGGAAAGAGGTACTTTGCCACTTAGTCACCTGTCTGCAGTTTCCATCTCTGTTTGTGGTCAGACACATTCTTCCAACCAATACCCCCCCCCCCCCCCCCCCCCCCCCCCCCCGAAAAAAAAAAAAATTCCCACACATTGCAAATGTTTTCCGATGGACTCATAACTGCCTTGACGACATGACAAACTGCACCAAATTCAGTCTTTCTTTGCGTCCTCACTCCCCTTTTTTGGTTCCCATTCCGACAAATGGAAAAGCAATCCAAATGCTTCAGAAAAGTATATTGGCTACAACTACAAACTGGATTAAAGACAAACCCATTAAGCACTATCGGAATGGCTCTCAACTTTTCCACAAAGAGAAAATCAAACCACACAACCCACTGAGTAACATCTAGTATAAAATCATCACTCTGAGGATATCAAACAGTCCAACACACGCTGTTATATTTACACCAGAAAGCAGAAATGAGATAACAATATAATCATATTTACAAAGTCAGTCTGATATGGCTGATGCTCTTTTATACAGAAAGCTGTTCAAATGCCCGTTTACTGCTACACCCCCTCCTCTCACAGTGAACAGTCTGCCTTTGATATTTCAGCTTGACTGAGTGTGCAGATTCCCGCCCTTGGGTGTTGAGTAGTTGTGCTGATGTAAAGTACAAGTCACTGCTCTCTGTGGCCAGTGACACACTTCCCACTGGAATAGCAAGTAGCAGGAAAAAGTCTTGATGCTTTGCTGAAACATCACTGCTGCATGATAAATCACAGGCTAAGAGAGGACCTCCTGTCTATGACAAAGTAACACACACCACTAAACACACATATGGCACAAACACTGATGAGATAACTGGCTTCAGTCACTGTGACTTACGCCATCACACTGATGCAATTCAGTTGAGTGCTCCTCCCTCTCTACCAAACATGGTCACTTCTGGCTCCGAAAATCCAAGATGGCGACAATCAAAGTGCAAAACTCAAGGCTTCAAAGTAGGAGTCCACGAACCAATGGATGACGTCACAGTGGCTACGTCCATTACTTTTTTACAGACTATGGTTTAGACAGAGTAATACTAGCTTTAACAAGAACACAGACCCACTTATTTGTGTAACTCTACTTTGCCCTCACCATTGTACTGTGTTTGTACAGTACATGTGTGTTCACAGATAACTGTGAAAATGGAAAGTTAGTTTGATACTGACATTGTTAAAATATTCCAGTATCAAAGCTAAGGTGATTAAGCATTTTAGGCTATATGGCAAAAAGTGAGTGGCCACCTCAACACTAAACCAAAGTTGTCTTACAGCTATGGGTATTAATGTGCTACTATAACAGCCATTGATCCTCTGTTTTCAGGCTCTTCAGGATGGCAGTGTAAGTCCGACCACTCCACTGGATTATCAACTGGCATAGGCTACTGGTTAATCATTCCTATATTTTAACTTTTTATTACAGCTTAATTTATCCTCACATTGTGTACTGTAATACTGTTGGGCCCAGTGCTGTAACGGAAACACGTTCCCCCTTAGGGTAACCCCATTGTCAAACTTCCCTGAATCAATATCCACTGAAAAACAGAGGACCATCTCTTTGAAACGACCTACTTCCATCTCTAAAATCAACATCTATGTTATCGTTATTTAAAAACATCTGAAAAGGACTCTAATTAACAAAGACTCTTAACACTTCATTGATTCATTGGTTATGTTTGCTTGTGAATACATTTTTTGTAATTTGTACATTTCTATTAATGTTGTATTACTGCTAATGTTGACAACTGCTTATCATTTTTTTTTTCTCTATGAGTCATTGCTGCTGTTTCATAATGGAGGTATCTTCATTAGCCATTTTTAGCTTCTAACCTCTTCTGTATAATGTTTAAACTTTTTAAATTCTTACTGCCTTCTCTATACATATATATGTGCAAATAAATTAACTAAACATGTTAGCATACTGATCTTCAGCTCAATGCACCACTGTGCCCAAGTACAGCAGCACAGAGCTGCTAGCACTACGATATGCTTAGTCTTTTTGACTCTCAAACTTTAATATCAGCAAGGCTATTCTATTCTTGGTAATTCTGAAACAGTAATGGATCTTTCTAAAAGTTGGGCCTAGCCCAAACTACCTCCACTTACTTTTGGCCATATAATTTAGAGACTTTAATAGAGCAGAGCAACCATTAAGCCATTTGTGTTACTTTGACACATAACAGCTTAACTTCATGGTAAACTTTTACATAAACAGGTGCAAAATGAACTTTTCTGTCCATCAGCCAAATGGTTCCTGAATATTCATATTATGCCAGTCCCTCAATATATTACTATATGCCTATAATTTGTGAAGCAAATCTTCAGTAACAGCCACATGCATATTTTAAGAGCATTTGGCCAGTGGATGGTGCGTATTTTGTACCCTGATTTCCCCCAGAAAAATACTTCAGTTCTCTCTGGTACACTTGCATTTTATGTCTCAGGTTTTCTTGGAAATATAAGTATGAATCAATATTATGGTGTGGATAATAATAGGCACTATGGCTGGAAAGACGAGATGTTTTAGGAAAATACCCAGACACCTGGAAAGAGTTCTAGCCTTTATGCTTGGAGGCAGAAATGTTTGGACTGCAGTCAAACTGAGGAGAAGTCAAACTTGGAAAACATGCTAACAGTCAATGAACAGACATTCTTCATTCTGTTTCACCACAAAACTGCTTATACAACTGTAAACAACACTTAAACAGTTCACCATTTTCCAATCTTGTTTTCATATCAGCAATGACCATAATACAGAACTGTTTCAGTAGACCAGCAGTTGACATCTAAACATTTACCATACAGTCATCACATGCAGGAATTTCATACTAATGGAAACTACAGATGCTCTTTTCAAGGATCCTCAGCTAATGTTTCCAGGCTCAGTGTACAATATGAAGTCATATCCTTCCCCGTGGTCTTGATGATTTACACTAATTTACCAATGTCTCCAAATTAGTGTTACTGATGTTAGCACCTCTTTTATTGCCCATTTCCACACATTGAGAGATTGAGTATCTAAGCACCAGGAGGCCCCGCAGACCTTGAGAGGTAAAAATAAAACAGAGAATTGTGTCCTCTAGCTCAGACATACAGTATGCAACCCAAAGAGAGGAGCTGCAGAGCATGTCACCTGATAGCCCAGCTTGTGGAAAAGGATTTAATAAAACATATTCTGCTCCAAAAATAGCCAAGGGTTTGATGTCTGGCAAGGACATCATCACTAAAGCAAAGAGGACCGTGCTCATGCACATGCACAAAGTTTATGTAATGTTAAGAGCGGGTCAGCCATTAATCTTAAGGGTGGTGGTTTAACTAGTAGAGACTAAATATATGCATGTTTTCAGGGAAAAATGTAAATTTCTTGGCCAAAATCAGCTTAATGGATGTCATATAATGTAAAGTTGCTGCAATACTCAGAATTACAGGCATGTTTGAATGCAAGCTGTGTTAACAAGTATATAATCCCTACTATTACTTTTATGTTCTATATCATGGTACTTTTGACAACATCAGGAAGAACCCTTACAGTTCTCAGCTGCTCCAACAATAGTGGCAAACTTCAACTTTGGACAAAGAATGATTGTGAAACATCAGCTTAGTTAACAGTGCTTAGCTAATGTAGCTAATGTTTTTTTGGATTAATGTTGCACTGTCTAGAGGCTGCGGTGTTCCAACAGAATAAATTAACTCAATGAACTAACTAGTGGTGTTGTTGTGAAATATAGCATTAGTTTCCATTTCAATTTAATCAATTTTAAATGCATACTCATCTATTTATTACCCACACCAACCATTTAGAGATGCATTCAGCTCAAAGTCACCAATTAAAGTGGTTATTAAACCAAAGACAAGTGTTGTTGTTGATATGTGCTACATATTGAGATAGGCTACCTTTGCAGTTATGTACATTCTAACAGTATAAATGGAGCTAGTAGTGCCTGTAGTGGGAGCATTATTTGACAGAATATACTGGTCTATCAAAATATGCCATCCCTGAAATCTCAAATAAAGATGTTATAAAAGAGTTTCAAAATATGCCCCTCATATTCTTACGTGACTTGCCACTATGCTGCAAGATGACAGGAAACACACAAAGCAGTTGCTGGATTTGTGTATATTTGCAGGTTCCAAACCCAAACTGAGATAACCCTACTGACATCACTATTACATCATCAGGGTTAGCCACAGAAGATGATTTACAATTGTTTTCACAGGGTGAGTAGCACTCCTCGTGACAAGCACTGTACATAGACTTTGATATGTAGAGTGGATGAATCCTCTGTATATTGAGGGTTTTTCGATGAGACACTGTTCTTCTGGAATCTTGTGTAAAAGTCAGAAAAACGTGCAAGTTGCATTTCTGCTCAACTGACTCTCAAATCAGTTACAAAACTTGTAGTTATAGGTGTTCTGTTACTGGAAGTTCACTGCAAGTGCATTTCTTGTTAACCCATCAGTATACTGTTAGCACCCCACTTTCCAGAGAGACACTAACTTCCATGTATTTCAGTGCAGGCTGAAAATCACTGTGGAGAGCACAATACTTAGTACTGCCTGAATAATACACTATACTTTGGAAAATATATATATCAAGTATATTTTATTCACAGTAAATGAGCTCCAATTCAGAATAAGAGCAGTGTCTGGCATTTTGGTTATTATGCTTGTTCGCCATCTTGCTGGGAGTTCAACAAGAAGATCGATAGCACTCTCATATATGAGAAAGCTATCAATCTTCTCGTCCAACTTCCCGTTTAAAAGCAAATAAGTGTTTTTCCCCAAAACTGTTTAAATATTCCTTTTCAAAAAACGGACTCTTGGGTTAGTTATTCCAAAGAGTTACTTATTCAATTATGATCATAGGTAAAAGCCTGCCAGTACTCACCCTTCTGGTGTTGTCTAGGACTTTGGGGTCAGGCCGGCCATAGTTGGGAGGGTTGGCGTGGGGGTCGTAGCCCAGTCTGGACAGCATGGGGGCGATGACAGCCATGTCCCTCACAACATCAGCCGGGATCTTCCCCACCCACTTGGACAAAGCCTCCACATTGACAGGCTTGATGACCTGGTCTGTGGACCTCTCCACCCTGGCAAGACACAGAAAAATATTAATTTCAGCTGTGATCTGAAATAGTCTGTCACTTGATCAGTTTTTGGATTGGTTCAACTTCTCCTCCAGACACAGTTTAAATTAGGTAAAAATACAAATTAATTTATTAATTTTTAGTTTAACATGGTTTTTCTACATGAAAACTCTGAGAAGGGGCTGAAAGAAGATCTACTCTTTCTCTTGACTGTGGTAGGTTTTGATTTCAGCTTTCCCCAGCGCTGGCACAGTGTTATTAGGGCTAGACCGTTAACAGGTAGACCAGTAACAGTGTGCATCAGTAGAGCTGAAAGGACACATCAGAGGGATTCTGCCATGCATGTCTGAGCCTCAGTCAGACCAAGGCTTAGATGAGGAATCTGCTGTGCACCAACATCAGCAACTACTGAATGCTAAGTGTAGTTAGCATCTTTTATTTAGTTATGTTGTTTCACGTCAAAACCTTCAGAATCCTAATGCAAACTCTGCTCTCTGTGCTGACAAGTCTGCTCTGCTCTGGAGGTTTCAGGTTTCTTTGCCATTGTTGTGTCAAAGTTTCTTTCCCTGTTCATGTGTGTTTCCTGTATTTGACAGCGACTGGCTTGCGTATTAGTGACATACCTAATCTATCTTGTGTGGAGTAACCTCAGATTTTAGCGAAATGCACAAACATTGCCCCCTTCAGTGGAGAAATGGGGAAAAACTCTAGTCAAGGTCAGACATTTTAGGGGATGTAAACAGAAGACAAACACATTTTGAATGAAGGATGACTTGAAAGTTTTGAGGGTTGTTTAAGCATTCATTTGCAATGCCCAGAGGTTTTCAGGTTTTAACACCAAGTGAGTCAACCAAGCAGTTATGTCTACATGATGTAATTGTTACTTCATGCAGCAAGGTTTCTTATATCTTGGAAAAATGCATTCCATTAACCATACACACTAACCTGTATTTTAGATTTGTGATTATACATTCAAGGGCTGTAATCAACCAAAGAAAATCTTAGTGGACTGAAATTCGACCTAATCTTCAACCGATAGATTGGTCAAAGGGGAAAAAAATTTAATCTAGATTAATAACAACGCCAGTGCACTGACTGCACTCTACCTGATAGCAATGTGAATCCACCGAAGTGTTTTTTTTCCTTGTCACATGGCTCGACATTAACACTTGGGAGCAAATGTGTTCAGGAAAGTGGAATGCCTCGATTGAAAAACAAGCGTGATCTCCAAAGTGATATCATTTTGAAATAAACTGCGCACTATAATGCTATTCCACCTGAGCTGCTTTTGAGTCCATCTCACTACCAAGCTTTGAACAAGACTGATGAGAAAAATCTGACATACTGAACACTGTGGAAGTTAACTTTGGGTTGGTCACTGTCATATATAACATAATGTTAATATATTATGTTGGCCATCCTGCCCCTCCAATAACGACTGTGGCGTGATTGTATTCCTTCCAGAAGCTCTGTAATCTAGCCTTAAGGTGTAGTGTCTTTTGGAGACGTATTAAAATGAATTCATAATGGTAAATCCAACACTGAATGTCTTCTGTGATTATTTAGCTGTTGTACTCATCACTGTCACCAGCCATCCAATCACAGTGGAGAAGGGGCAGGACAAATACAGCAAAGACCAACCGTCATAGAGGACAAATAAAAGTACTGAACAACAACTTTAATATCCACTTGGGTAAAGTAAGACTTTGGTGGACACACAGCTTTATTAAAGTGACACCAGTGACTGTCCGACCAATGAGACTTTGGTCAGTCGGACAATAGCATATTGACCAACCATGCGACCATTCATCTAGAAGATGACAGCTCTACTACATTCTTAGCTTTATGTCACTTCTCACACATTACTATATATAGCCCATTAAGACTGCTCCTTACTGTTAACCTGCTTATGTTTCTGATCTGTACTGTGTATTTAATTTTGGCACTGTGTATATTTTGAATCTGCACCTTGTTATCTTATATTTAATTTTATGCACAACGATTTCCATCAGGATATAAAAGTTCTACCATATCTTTAATTAGTAAACTTATCAGCAATTCACAAATCACTGTCATGTTAGTTGTTGCTGGCTCATGTCGTGTATTATGGACCCACCCCCTGTTTTTGAATTGCTGTAATTAGCAGTACTGAATGTGCACACAGTTCCCTTTGAGCCTTGCACAACCAAGTGCAACAGTTAACACACTTTCAACACCATTTAGTGACCACCCCTCACTGCATGGTATTAGCATCTGTAATCAGCATTAGCGTCATTAGCTCAGCTGGTCTCCAAATGGCCCAGTTTGCAATAGACCGGTCCATCTCTCAGTTCTGTCCAGGAGGATATAATATGCTGTAATTTGATCAAGAGACAATATTAAAGATCACTTCCTGGCCTCTCTGTCTCAGAAGGTCCCTGTTAAATATGCTGAATAAATTACCCTTCACTCTATCAGTTAATTCCTCTGTCAACATGCATCACATTTCATATGATTAACCATCCGTGCTCAGCCAGTCTCAAACTCAACACATGAAATGAGCAGCTTCCTTCAGCTCAGTTATTCAGTTTGATCTCATTGAATAGGTCTGAGGGGAACTATTTTGAGATCTGTGCAAGGTCATTAAGCTTTAAGAGAAAGCTAGAGAGTCAACATAACTCGCCAAAGATGACATCTGGAGTTCTTCACAGTGGCAGCGCTTCTGAATTTATAGTTTGTTTGATAAAATTATCTCCAGTTACTAGTTTTTAGAGAAATTCAGGTTTCTTGTTAGTTAAATTAGAGTGTCTGTCGTTAATAGTAAAGATGAATAATACTCCACTCATCCTTTCACACTATCAGCCATGGGTGTTGGACCATTTTTAAAAGGAATTTAACATTATGTCTTACTGAGGTAAATTATTCATTGTTTGAAATTAAATATTCAACAAGCGAGGGGATTGGTGCTGCTGGACTGCATCTTTTGTTTTATGGAATGAGAATAATTTACCACCACTGACCAGCAGGAGGGATCTGATGTCAGATATATGATGATGTTTATGACTGCAATGTTAGCAACCTAACAAACCACGGGGCACACTGATAACAACCTATTAGTCCCTCCTTACATACTGTAATTGGGATGTTTTCTTTCCTTTAAATGTGCACATATCTGGCAAAATTTTAGACTACATAGTGCATGGATAATTCTGAGTGCATTTCCTAATTGTTCAAGGTGATTTTTCTAGCATAGTTTGAGTTACTGGATCAAAACTTCATGATTGGAATGCCTGCCTTGTCAATCAAGTGTATATCAGACCTTTGCGCTATACTTTATTTTGTTAAAAAAAAACAACAACACATCCCAGTTAGCGTAATGTCACCAGCAAAATGACATACCTGAGAGTCAATGAAGCAATTTTACATTAAAAACCTCTGTGTCTCCTAAACTCTTTGGGCTGACACTGGATGTCCGACAATGTCAAGCTACCGCAAACCCAGCAGGTTTCTCTGGTCCAGGTGTGTTATGACTAAATTCCTTAATTAAGCTGAAAGATATAGTGATGTCACTTGAATGTGGCCATCCAGTCAGTGACCGCCGCTTACAAAATACTCTGCATTGGTACAGCAAACTTTACAGCTTTCTTTGGTCAGACTGGCTCCAACCCAATTCCCAACATTTATACATACTATGTTTTTTAGTTTGCTACGAATATGTATTGTATGAAAAACCCGGGGCAATTTTGGTCTTTTCACTAAATGATAAAGAAAAGCATGGCATGTTTGCATGGAACAAGGTTGAAAAAAAAGAGTATATTTTCAGTAGTTTTTATATTAATCATTTTGTCAGAATGTCAAATGTCAGAATGTCAAATGTCAGAAAATATTTTTTTTTAAAAAAGAAGCAGATTATAAAATCCCCAACTAACAAAGTGTCGTCTTCAAATTACTTGTTTTGTCTGACCAAAAGTTCAAAACCCAAAATATTCACCTCACTGTAATAGAAGAGACAAAAAGCAGAAAAGAAATTTTTATATTTTTGAAACCAAAACGCCATGTCTTTTGATCCCTCCTGGCTGTTGCTGGATTTTTCAGGTCACTATCTCTCCCCACGCATGACTGTTTACCATCTGCAGTCCAGCTTCTTTATCCCTATGTTTCCTGTCTGACTCTATACCTCAATATGGCTATTCACTTTCCTCTAATCCATTTACTTTGCAATTGAATCTTTACACTGTACGGGTATAGTCTCCTGCATGATTAATAGAGTGAGCTGGTTTTGTCATCTCAGGAGGATGGTGGACATGGTTTCTGAGAGACGGGCCATGATCCAAATATCCACTCTGCAACAAATGGGTAGGGAATCACTTTAGGTAACTCCATCAAGACCCAGGAGGCTGCTAAGTGTTGACGTGGTACATAAACTGATAAAGACCGAGTATAGTGAACGCAGCTCAGCTTCACCATCATGTTTGATGCAGGCAATCTTCCTGACACAAGAAGGATCTCCTCGATACACCAACACGCACTCACTCACACACACACACACACACACACACACACACACACACACACACACACACACACACACACACAAATACACAATGAGTCATGGTTTAAAAATGAGTAATTTCCTTGTCAAGTCATGTCAGAGCACTGCCAAATCTCAATGGCTTGGGAAACAGTTTTTACGATTTATAAAATCTACATTATACATAAACATCTGGGATTTATGAAAACAGCTGTAAACAGTTTTGCCAGTTGTGTGTCCTACATGTACTGCAGACTGGTTTAGCCGAGGCATAATCACACCTGCTGACCAAGCAAAACAGTCCTGTTGAAAGGCAATACATTCCTGCCAATAATGCAACCATTACAAATTTAGAATGCAAAAACAGTCTTGGTTACAATGATGTGTTGCACTTTTCTAGACCAATATTCCAATGTTTTATACACCAACATTACCGGAAACAAAGCCTTCAGATGACTATGGCTCGTCTTTATGAGCACAATGTTTTATATGACTATTTACTTAAAGCAACAATTACCTTCATGAAAATTTCACACTTTTCTTTGTTTAGGTTAAAATGCTATTAATAAGCTGATGGCACACTAAAATGTAAGTGAATTCCACCACAAATAAAAACTACTACATGCATTTGGACCGAATCTAATGACTGGCTGAGCGTTCTGTCTGTGTTCCCCACGTGGAGGCCTCCAACTGACATATCCGCTTGCGTAGCATCTGCCCCACCCAACCCCCAACCCCGCCAACTCTGTGAGACAAGAAATAGGCTACTAACAGGGATGCTTGTGGATATAAAATAGTAACAGGGATGCTTGTGGATAAAAACTATAAACAGGTGCAACAAGAAGTAAATTCTTCAGTACAACACAGTTGCGAGTTTCTAACAGACATTAGAAACCGCTGCAGTGATCTAACGCTACAACCGAGAGAGCTCAGGATGTGTAGCAAGCTTGGCCTGCTACATCGAGCTAGCCCTGAGGTGACCGTGGTTTCGCCTGGAACTGTCCCTTTGGGGAGACGCTGGCAGCGCTGTGACAAGACACCGAAGAGGGGGAAGTGCAGAGGGGTTAGCTCTAGGCTAAGAGCTACTGCTTTTACTGGGAGAAAACACTGTAGTCCTCGTTCCGGATAACAAGATGCTTGACGACACCATTCTTAGTGCCCTTTTTGGGCTTTTTTTGGCTTATATTCTTGAAGCAGCAGTACGACAACAACCTTGTTCTGCTAATGCTTCCTCTGTTGAGGAAACCGGTGAGTGCAACGAGTCAGACTGCTCTATCTCAGCCTGTTGCTATGCGCGCTATACACATCGCGCCAGACGGGCAAGGAAACGAGCATGCGCAGAAAGACCGGAATGAACTATATGAATGAGTGTATACAAGTGCGAGAAATTCTTCCATTCGAATTAGAAATGGAATATCCCAGCCCCTTACTTCGGATAGAATTTTCAATCGCATTTGCCATTTTCATTCCAAATAAGGTGTTTACAAGATCACTTTTATTAGGAATGAACTTTCATTCCAAATAAAGAGGGAATTAAACTGTCCATGTAAACGCACACAGACGTAATGAGGACATAATGGAGGACGGGGGGAGTAGGCCTTTGGAGGGAGGTGGAGTTGCAGGAGGAGGGGGATGGGACTTTGGAGGGAGGCAGGATTTGTGGATGTTCAAATCTTTTCTAAGTGCTGTGTGAAATGCAAGAAAGGTGAGAATTGCATTAACATGACTCAGGTACATTTTCATTCATTGCTCAGTAGACAAACCATTACAAATACCTGCTCATACTTTTGTGTCAGTAAAAGAAACTTCATCAAATCTTCACAGTGCTACGAGAGCAGTGTTAGTTTTGTCAGTCATAGTCTTGAGACAAAAAAATGACTATTAGTTTTAGTCACATTTTAGTCATTTTTATCCTCCGTAGTTTTAGTAAAATTAAAAGTGCTTTAGTTCAAATTCATGGCATTTTGATCAAATTTTAGTCATTAATTTTTCTAGCCCATATGTTTTTTTAATCTTTAAGACTAATCCAGTTTGGTTAATTCCTGTATCAGAATTTAGAATCAAGGTGACAGGTTGTATAAAAACTTAATTTAGACATTTTTTTTCCCTACAACTACAAATAATTTCTACACACTTACAAACGATCATTTCTCTAGCAGTTTTTGACAGTTTTAAGGGGTGAATTACGAGCACACTCTTACTGATCATCATTTGAAAAGCTCAACTTCTCTCTATTTACGCTCTCAAAAACTTGTTCATTTTAAACTTTGACTTATGATCTCACTGTTAAGAAGCAGAAAAATAACTTATGCAACATGTTAGTCTAGAGGTTTAGACTGAGTCCCACAGGGATCAGCTGTGAAGTCTGGCGGCTGGTGGCTGCTTGCTCCACTGCCATTTAGCGACTAACAAATGGAGCTGACTGCTAACAGCCACCACTGCAACTAACAAACTCTACAAATCCATTAAACAGCTCTACCATCCACAATCAGACACACATGGCTGATTATTTACTGCTGAATTACACCTTACAACTCGCACAAACAGCTGACGCTACTCGGTGTGAGTGTTTTTGTTGGCTAGCAAAACATCCTGGTGCAGACTATTTACTGGAATTTACCAGCCCGTTCCTCATGCGGCATTTGAAGATAATTGCAAGCATGGCTGTTCTTGGCTTTCAATGTCTGATAGTACCTCTAACATTGTCGTCACTTCTTGTCTTATCAATTAAATTGAGACACTGATTTTGTCTTAGCTTTTACTATGAAGATCTATTTTTAGCTCATCATTGTTTGCTTTTCGTCATAGAAAAAAGGCCGTTGCCACAAATTTTCAACACAATTTTTGGTAACGAAATTAACACTGTACTAGAGGTCAATAATAATCAAGGCATTTAAAAGTGGCATTTTGAGAACTGCTGAACCTGCACTTGAGTTTGACGATTGAAATCAAAAGCTCATTTTATAACAATTTCTAGGTATTACCGGTCGCAGCCAATCACCACTAGCAGTCTTCCATTTAATACGATGTGTGACTGGCCCACTACCCCAGCAGCTACAGTCTGCAGTGTGGTGAAGTTGAGCACTCTGTATTTGATAGAGGTAGCAGTTCAGCTCACCAAGATGCCACCAAAATTATAGCAAGTATGGCTATACTACACAGCTGTGGGGTCTGGTGGCATTTTATGCAACTAAATGCTTCCATTCATATGACAGGAATCAAATTGAAAATTGAATTTCCCCTCAGGGCGATTAATTAAGCATATACAAATAAAAAAATAAAAAATGTAGTCGAAAAAAAAAGGTATCAAATGAATTACTCTATTGGTATAACCTTAAGGGTACTGGTATTGTTTTAAACAATACCCAGCCCTAGCACAGAAAACATTAACATGAATTTAAAAAAAAAAAAACAAAAAAAAACAACCAACTGCTATATGTCTGATTTACAATATGGCCAATTTACAACATACCGGTTGGCTTAATGTTGACAAAGATTATCATTCGTTAAGATTCACATTATCTTGCAATTGGGAAAGTTTTTGAACCAGTTTTTGTGATGAGTTGTTCAGCCCTAATGGTGTTTGGCTTTAATGTTACTCCTAAAAAGGGCAATGTTTACAGCTGAACTATGAATGAAGGGCAGACACAGATACTTAACAGCACAATAACATGAGGCAGAGAATCCACAGATATAAATATCCCATCTGTTTGTTTCCTGTCATCAATCTAAAATAATTTGCACCCACACTGCTGAATGAGTGATGCATACACTTCTCTCTTCTTGGCTTTAAATGTGATGTGACAAAAAACCTTTCCACCCATCACATGACCACTTCCCTTCAAGCTGATGCTCTTAATGGCCTCCAGCTTGTCAATTATTCATTGCTGGACCTCCTTTACCCAAGGTGGTGTTCTGTATCACCAACGGCTGATAAGAGAGAATTGGATAGAGACATCAAGATCACAAATAGGATGGAGAGTTAGGGAGGAGGGATGGAATGGCTCCCTGTTCTGGGATAAGTAATGGAGCAAGTCACTCAGCTAGGCGGGCCTCCACTAAATCAAGGTCAGATAATTGATGTTAATGCTAAGACAAGGTCCCACTCTGGGGCCTGGCTGCCCACTGATTGAGATTTTCATATAGATAGAGACCCGAAGCTGTGGGATGTTGGAGAGCGAAGAGTGCTGGTGGTTGTAGTGGGCATGAGGCATTTTTCTACCAGGTGTCATGGGGGTTGACTTTAATGCACTGTGGGTAAAGTACTTGAGGAGGTGGGGCAAAATGTTTATGATGGTAAAAGGTAGTTGTGCTGCCCCGAAGGCTACTTGTGGCTGGCCTCCTCTTATATCAAATTGTATCAGGACCCATTTCGGGGAGAGGTATGATGTTGGGCCAAAGCCTGTGATAGCAGACATGCAGACTGTGCCACTAAGTAAAAACAACTAAAGAACACATACAGTGTGGAAACCTTAAAGACTATTTCCATACAAACACAAAGCAGAAATGTCGTAGCTTAATATGGCTAGGATGATATGATTATCTCCCAATTTGTTTGTATCACAATACCTGAGTGCTGATTCAATATATATTACAATTGATATTAGCAAGGAAGTTTTAGTATCTTGGGATGTTGTTCATAAGTGGTGCCAGCAGTGATGTGGGCGCTGCGGCGGACTGTGATGATTAAGAGGGAGGGAGCTGATCCAAAAGGCGAAGCTTTCGATGAACCTGTCCATAGCCGTAGGATTGGGTAGGGACATGTCCCTACCAATATTCAGCCCCTTCTGTATTGTCCCTACCGATATAAACACTGGCTGTCAGCGTCCACTCAATATGGTACACAAAGGGTCAACAATAGTTGGTGTCTACCATACGTCCCACCTCTAACCTCGTACTGCTCATCAATTGGCTCTACCGTTATTTTGGCAGCGTGTGATTGGTCTTCCCCAGTGCCGCTCTCTCCACTGACTTTGTGGGTGTGTGTCACCGTACAGTTCACGGCAGTTCGTGAGGGAATGACACATACATGCACCGTTAGTGCTCCACACCAGAGCGCCAAGTGTGAACGCGCACCAGTGATCTGTGACTGTCTATGGTCCTGATATGTTGCGCACACAGCATACATTTCAAACTCGCATTCTACAAACAAACACGTGCAGATTTTGCGGCTGAAAAATGAAAAACCAGCAGGCCCAACACCAACAGCAGTCTTCGGTGAACTGAATGAAAAGGAAGAAAACAGATGTGAGTCGGTTGGTTCGGTAAATAAGCTAACACCTTCTGCCAACACCTGTTGATGTTAGGCTAACTGAAGGGCGTTCCTTGGCAACTCTTTGCTAGACAATGAAATGCTAAAGAGCTAATACTAGCTGAGCTAAGTTTTGCAACTATTAGATCAATATTATATGCCAGAGAACATGAAATTCCACTTCACATGCTCCATCAGCAATCATAGAGTCATGGAGTGATGGCATTGTTCAAATTAATGTTTGCAGTAAGATGACATGATAGAAACAGTCTGAATAAATAAAGCGTAAATGCTATAAATAATAGCTCCTTCAGTGAGTCTTCAGCATCCATGGTGTGTGAAGGAGAGACTTAGGAGAATAGAGCTCCACTGCTCCCAATAAAAACACCAAAACTGAGTCATATTTATGTAATAGATATTAGGTGTAAGTGTATTATAATGATTTTGGAGCATTTACATTTTTGTTGATTTATTTTATTTATGTTCAACATGATGAAGCTGACTAACTTGTGTTGACATTTTAGCCTATATACATGCAGATGTTGTTTAATGAATTACACAATTGTAAAACATACAGTATGTTTTCCTCAGGCTACAACAATCAAAATCTATGACTGTTGCCTCTCAAATTGTCCCACTGTTCATATGTCTTGCATCAATATGTTTTTTGGCAGATGACAAGTAGTAGAGAGACTGGAGGAGATGGAGGAGGAGGGGCAGGAAGAGAGATAGAAGGAAATGGAAGAGATACAGGAGACAGGTGAGACTGAATCGTGAAGGATATATGTTGATAGTGAGATTCAGTATTGTGACTAGGGGTAAGTAAAAATATTGATTCATGCATAATACATGTTTTTGACCGATATCAATATAAATTCGGATCACTATTACCAACTCAACTGCAGACCGCAGGCTGGTACTGAAGTTACGCCCCTTTGGAGTATACTGTTATTTGATTGGTGGACAGTACGATACTGAAGAAAAACAGCATGCACACTCGAGGTGTTCGGCAACAGAACAACAGTATAAACAAGAGTTTAAACAAGATTTTATTAGATTTTATTATGATGTTCTACTGCGTTGACCTGTGGCACTTTATATATTTTTTACTGTACCATTTGCTGCTTAGTATTTTGTATATATTTATTCATTTTTTTGGGTGTACTCAGAAAGTATTTATTGCGCTTAGGCACTTCATATTATAAGTGTGTTTTCTTGATATTTGTCCAGTTAATACCTACTGATACATTTTTTTGTACTTTTTCACTTCTATGAGATGTTTGTCTATGATTACCAGGATTCTACTTGATGTTCTGGTGATTACCTAATGCCATGCAGCTGTGTGATTAGGAGTGGAGGTTATTTCTGCATGTCTCATCCTGCATTTCTGTCTTTTCACACACTGAGGAAGACACTTGTTGAAACCGGTCTGTGTGTTTAACCGTCTGTACCAGTGAGGTATTAAAAGCTGCCAACGAAGGACACCGAGTGTTGCTGACTTTTTCTTGTTTATACAGTACCATACTGCCATGCGATTGGTTGACAGGATTCACTGGGGTAATACTACTGGCCTGATGGCACCAGGGTTTGGGTAGTACCAGCAGCAACTGGAGATATACCATGGCAACAATAACTACTTTCTGTTAAATCCATAACTACACACTGTAGTCAGTACATATTATGTATATTCATGTAACTGATAACATTAGAGAATACATTAACCAAGACATTCTTGTATTTAGTGTAGTTATCTAAATATGCATTATAAAACACTGATCAGTTTTGCATGACGTGAAATCGCATTAAAAAAATCATCAACGTACACGTCGCCACCATGTAGCACTTTTATGTCCCTACCAATGTGAAAATCAAACCTACGCCCTTGAACCTGTCCATCTATGTCCCAACCCTCACCTATGGTCATGAACTTTGGGTAGTGACCAAAAGAATGAGAACGCAGTGGCTGAAATCTGTAGGGTGGCTGGGTTCAGCTTTACAGATAGGATGAGGAGCTCAGACATCAAGAGGGAGGGCAGAGTAGAGCCACTACTACTTCGCATCACAAGGGGCCAGTTGAGGTGGTTAAGGCATCTGATAATGATCTTCCTGGGCACCTCCTGTTAGAGGTTTTCTGGGAATATGCAACTGGTAGGAGGCCCTGGGGCAGACCCAGGACACACTGGAGGGATTATATATCTTATCTGACCTAGAAACACCTCAGGATCCCCCAGGAGGAGTTGGACAGCGTTGCTGGTGAGAGAGACATCTGGTGTACTTTTCTCAACCTGCTGCCCCCGCGACCCAGTCTCTGATAAGTGGATGTAAATGGGTGGATGGATTTTTAAGTATTGCAATTCTACAAGTACTGCGATTTGATATTGTTTTCATTTGTATAGCGCCTTTCTACTCCAATCTTCAGATTGGTTGACAACTAGCTTTACCTCCCAAGCCACAGCTGATTTTACAGTTTATTGCAAGTTTTGTTTACTTGTTTACACTAGTCCATGGGAAAAGTTTAAATCATACACTTCTATAGACTGTATATCAGGAGACATATTTCATAAAACATTCCCCATCTCACATTAGTCAGTCTTTGTGATGTTTATTGCAGCATCATACACTGTATAGAAAAGTAGTAAATTAATTAATAGTTGCTCTTCTGATCTTATCTTTAACACTTTTATTCCAGTGAAGAACTTTGTGACTTTGCTCTGTCAAAGGATTCACAATGGAACAAACCCATTGTGAATCTGTTTTGACCTGGAAATCAATGTTCTATCAAAAAGCATCTTGGACTTTGTCCCTGACTGTGCCTGTTAACAGTGTAGTTTGATGTGGACATGCAGGACAAAGCAGTGTCTCCATGCCTATCTGCAGCTCAGCTCAGAGGGCTCCGGTTAAAGTCCCCATTCATTAATATTTGATGGGGATCAATTTGTGGAGGGGTTACGTGTGCACTAAATGACCACAGACCTGCATCTGGATCCCAAAGAGCTCTTATCGCACTCCCTCCCCATGCAGACATTTAGTAGATTTTGGCCTATTGCTTGTTTTTCCAATTTCAAGAGTTCTAGGATTCTGTAGTTGTGCAAAGAAAAGGTTAAACACACAATCCCTGTTTTATTTAAACATGACCACAGCAGATTTTCCTGTATCTGGACACAACTGATGATGAAAGAATGTTAGAAGAGACAGGCTGTTCTTTTGAGAAATTCAAGGGTCCTTGTCAATGAGTCATAGTAGTCCAGAGTTGTAGAAGCATGGTTAAAGAGCACTTGAGAGTCTCCATGGCAAATGACAACCCGGCTAACAGCGACTGAAAAAGAGCTTTTGGGTTTTTATGTTTAGTTTGCAAGATCTACCTTATAAGATGAAAGGATTCACCTAACAGATGGTTGAATATGTATCTGACACAATGAAATAAGAACTGGAAAGCTGATTCCTTATAAATTTGGGTCATCTTTTTCCCAAGCAATCCGTTCCAAATATTGAAGGTCCTGGTTTAAAACTAATCATTTGATAATTCATTGATACAGTATATCCTTCAGTCATTTTCAGTAACCGATTATGTTGTTGGTGGTCACAAGGGGGCTGGAGCCAATCCCAGCTGACATTGGGCAAGAGGTGGGGTACTGCCTGGTAGGGATGCACCGATCCACATTTTTTCACTTCCGATCCAATCTTGATACCTGAATTTGGATATCTGCCGATACCGATACTATTCCCATACCAGAGCACTGTTTGCTTTAAAATCATTATTATTATTATTGTTGGCTGTAATAAACTCCTCTCTACAGCCAAGTACACATCGTACGTATGTATGCATGTATGTCCCAAAAGGCAACTTGAGGTAAGTCAGAAAAGCAGGAAAACCTGTTCACAAGAGAAATCCCATCCTGAAAACAAATATGCAACTGTAAGGGTTTAAAATTTATTGTCAATATTTATAAAATTCCAAGACAGTGTTAAACTACTAGTGCAATATACACTATCAAAAAACAAAAAGTACTTGTCATATTAATCTGAACAGCACAGATACAAATCAAGTAGATACTACTATGTAGTAGTGTTGTCATGGTACCAAAATTAGGACCCACGGTACGATACCAGTGAAAGTATCACGGTTCTGAGTAGTATCATGACAGTTAAAATGAGGCAGATGTGCCTTTTGTCATTTCTAAAAAGGTATATCACTTTTCTATAATACATCAATGATATTTCAATGGAATAAATTACTTATTGACTTATTCATACTTCAAAAACAGCATCAATAAGTGATTAACATAGGGGGGATCAAAATAAAGTAACGAACAGTCCCTAAAGTTACCTGCCACAAACACAGACATTTGAACGGCTCGTTTCTCCTCTGACACATCACATACCTGTGTGCCCCCACAGTTTGGCTGTTCAGGTACTTTTGGGCAGTCACAACGCCAAGAAGAGGACATTATTGGACCTGGAGTCGGTAAGCCGTTCTTGTGCCACACAGCACTATGAGCTGCCGCCGTATTTGGCTGTGTCTGTGACCCCCGTTCAGCCCACAACCAGCAGGATTTGCCTTTAGTTTCTGCTGCTGGTTGAAATCTGTACTCGCACAGCGTGCTGAATGATTTATTTTGAGCGCACAAAACTATTTTTTGTCACAAATGCGAGTAAAATGCTTGCACCGTAGAGCTCTGTAGTGGAAAACAAGTCACTGTAGCATATATAAACAAATCAAACCTACAAGTAAAAATAAATTAATAATAACTTTCACTGCTTAAAGATACTCAATAGCTCAGTTCATACCTGAAATGTCACTGGATACAAACCACTGCAGCGGCATATCGAGTGCCAGGTGGACAGCGCGCGCCGTTATTGGACGCCGCATGGACACTCCACTCTTGCGATTGGATTCTGATCTTATTCCACAGTAGTGGTACCTGAGGTACCGTCATACTACGGTACTCCAACACTATGGTATCTATGTACTGTGGTGTTTTAGTACCGCAGTCAGTGCAACACTACTATGTAGCAATCATCATATAATTCCAGCAGACAACGTGAAAGCACAGGCACGGCTCGTGGATCGGAAACTTCTGCGGGTGGATCGGAAATTTCTGATCCGTGAATTACGTTGGTATCGGAACCCGATACTTGATCTGGATCGGCCCCATCCCTACTGCCTGGGGCTGACACATAGACACAGACAACCATTCACGCTCACATTCACACCTACAGGCAATTTAGGGCAACAAATTACCTAGCCTGCATGTCTTTGGACTGTGGGAAAAAGCCAGAGAGAGAGGGCCCATGCTGACATGGGAGGAACATGCAGGCTCCACGCAGGCAAACCTTCACCCTGGGTTTGAGCCAAGAACTCTCTTGCTGTGAGGCGACAATGCCGACCACAGCACCACCATGCGTTGGAGGATGCAATTCCTGAAATGACGTGATGTAATCAGCTAGAGAGACGACTCCTTACTATGTTGGAGTTGCAAGAACTACAAAAACACTCAGGCCACTTACAGTTGTAGAGTAGTGGAGCTTCCTGCTTCAGGAAAGATCTCTGGCTAAGTACAGAAACTGTCTTGCAGAGAGAACAACAGACTAGCTAAATTTTGACCATTCATCAAGTTACGTTGGAATTAACATTAATTAGTGGCAGCTCTGTCACCGGCAGTATGTAATTTTTAAGCAGTGAAAAAGACGTTCAATGCTAGCTAAAACAGAGAAGCTGTTACCTGAATGTTTTGTGCACTGCTCTTAATGTTTCTGTGGTCTGAACACTGGGTGTGAGTTCAGCTATAGTAGCTCAAATATATGCTGATGAAAAGGAATGAAATCATACATAATCATGCACAGTTATGCATCTCTTAAACGCCAGGGTTTTACTTCACTTGTGGTGGCAGTAGATCTTGCCATGGTTGCCTTGTCTAACTCATTCTTTGCTGTCTGTCTTTTCCCATAACCTCATCTACAACCATAAAAGTAGGGCATGGTAACTGTTTCCAGGTCAGAGGTCAATATAAAATTTCAAAGAAAATTCTCAAAAGATCAGCAACTTGGTATTTGTTTTAAAATTGGTTAAAATGTTTCAACCCACATTAAGGCTCAAATGATCAGATCACTCAATGTGCTTAAAGGTCATTGTAGGGATTTTTGATAGACAGATGTATGACTCAGATTGAGCTCTTCTTTATGAACTGTGGGCCCCAGGACTGACAAGGCCTTCCTTCAACCACAACAAGTAGATTTGAGCTCATGTGTCAGCAAATATCAGCACTGCTGTGGAGTCCTTGAGGGAGAATCCCAGTGCAGTGTGACGTCAAAGGAGAGGGGCTTGAAAAAATGACATTCCTCTAAAGGCTGAATTATTTATCACTGTTGCTGTGTATTGAGGTTAGCTTTTATCATGTCACATGTCAGAACTGATACCAGTTTTCTTGATACCATATGACAAAAACATTACAAACACCTTTTTTTACTAACTGGTATTATAATGCCTACCTTAGAGAGGTAAAAATGACATTTGCGGGGCGTCAGTGGCTCTCATAAAACACTGTTCCCCCAATGAAATATTGTAGAAAAAAAACTGGCCTGTGACTGAACTTAATTACTGACCCCTGCTATACCCTGCTGCCGCTGTTTCCACCTGCAGTTAAACAGATCAAAGTCATGCAACTCAGAAGGAAAACAGAAGGAAAGAGAAATGAAATGTGTAGCCAATTAGATATTTTAAACTAGAGGAAGGAAATCTACCCTCCCTTTTTACTCAAGAGGAAGTGGGATGAGATCATAATGAAGTGCAGTAAAGGCAAATGGCATTTAGAGGGAAAACTGCTGAATGGATACAAAGCTTTTCAAGAAATTACATGACTGCTATCATATGCAGACAGTCACAAAACGTGGCCCAAATGTCTCCAGAGGATATGGAGTGTGTTCTGGTGCTACGTGGCAGGAAGAGGGTGGTAACAAGGAGGGGGGGACGACAGAGGCAAGGAATTGGGTTGCACCCCTTCAGTGTTTCCTCAATGACTTCCAGAGGCCAACCTTCCAAATCACTGAAACCAAAACAACTCTGACACCAGGCAGGGCCATTAGGAAAACCTGCTTACACACTGTAATGCAGACATAATCTCATGTGTTCACTAATGACTAGGTTCCTCACTGTGCGCAGCCTTAGGATGTTGAATTTCCAAAAGAAATGTAATGATGGAAAGTCTGGAAGCTTTGTGAAATCATGGGAAGGATATACTGCAGAGGTGCATGCTTATTTTTAAGGCCTGTAGGAAGTGAGATTAAATACAAAGTGATATCTATGACTTGACAAACCGCTACCATCATGTCTTTTTTCTTCAGGTTAAAAGCAGATCCATACTTTCTCTGCTCTCCAGGCCAAGTAGTTAAAAATTAAGTAGACATGGGCATGTCCTGGCTTATTTCTATTGCACTGCGAATGTGAAATATGGCAGGCCCAGCTCACCACGTTGAGCTTGTGAGGCTGGTGAAAATCACGTCCTACAACAGTAAGTATTTACTCAACCACCATTACGTCAGCAATGAGCTATTCAATAAATCTGCAGCTGTGGAGGAAGCATCTAGTTAAAATGAAGTCTCTGTAGAAATTGTTGTTCATTATCAGCTTTGACAGGGATATATTTGTTATCATGGAGATAGCTTCCTGAAACTGCATTCCAAATGGGTTAAGTGTCCAAAAATGTCAAAGAACCTCCGACAAAAAAGAATGGAAACAGAATCACCATGACATCAATCATCAATCAGCTCATCATGACACAGTGGTGGATGGTGATTCAGTGTCTCCAAGAAACCACTTTAAAGTGTTGGAAGTACCTAAATGACTTTGAAGCTTAGTTTAAACATACACTGTTTAAGACAAGGAGTCATTGACCCCAATTTTAAGATAGTGAACTCAACCCTAACGCAACAAATAAAGGACAACAAGAAGATGATGGAGTTTCTCAGTTTAAGTTTCAGGGAAATGCTTAAAGAGAAAACCTATTCTTGAAGGGCATCACAAGGACCTATGTTGTAATTACTCTAAAATTAAAGAGTTGTGTCTGAATGTAACAGCATGAACAAGTTTCTCCCAGAACTACAAAGACAGATCAAAGACACAGTGACAATAGCCAGACTGATGTCTTACTCTATGGCAACAATTACTGCAATTACAATATAAACAATGAAATGTGAAAGTTCAACTAAACTCGACCATGTCAGTCTACAGAGCCCATCTAATTAAACAGGGCCACTGATGATTCACTATCTTTCTTCTACATCCTATTTTTCTCTATAAGATATAAATTATTTCCAAAACACAAGACATGGTGAGGATCCACAGGCATCCCTGCTGGATGTTTCACCTTTCAAATTATGAGTTAGGCATGTTGATGGCTAACCATAAATTTGTTAATAGTGGAGAATATTTTTGACCGGTTATGCATGTCAGTCTACAGACCTTGTAATTGCATTGCTAGGCAACAGCTTTGGTCTATGTTTTCTTCCTGTCAGCTGGGGTCATCCACATACACTGCACCACCACCAGGAAATACAAAGGGAAACATTCAGACTGTTTATATGGTCAAGTCTGAAACAGTCTATAGCTTAATTTTGCTGCTCTTTTGGGCCCATTTAATGCTCAATGTTAAATACGGATCCAGATACGGACAGAACCTTCTGTCCGTGTTCTGCGCTCATTTCGTCCGTATTTCTGCATGTTTCCATAAAGCTTACGGATACGAGCCAAACGGAGCAGTACCACCGGGAAACGTGGGGGCAGTGTTGCTGTCACTACCCAATATGTAGCTCTAGTGAGACAATAACAATTCAATTTCTCTTATCAGCGGTAGAGAAAAGAATTCTCCGTCCTCTAGTCGCGATGTATTTAACGGCCTCACCGACCACCGCCTCCTACAACGCTGCCTCTGTTTTTGTCTTTTATGCAAGAGGTACATCATCAATATCTCCTCCACAGTCACCATGTTTGTTTTTTAGTTTGCTGTTGTCATAAACTTTTGACGCTGGGCTGCCTCCTGGTGGATATATTGGTTAACATCCATGCCAACGTAAAGGGTGCATGGAAGTATGTGGGCAGTGACGGTAACATTGTTTGAAACAGAAGTATACATTTTCGTACGTAATGGGAGCATAAATTAGACCTTAGTTTAGTGCACTGCGCACCACCTGGGTCTGGTGGAAGATATCTAGTAGAGGTGCAACGATCCATCATTCTGGATCAATATTTTGAAATTGTGTGTCACCATCAAACAGCAGCAGGCAGATGGCAAGCAGCCGGGAGAAAGACAATGAGGATTAATTTATGTAGTCAGGAAAAAAAAAAAAAAATCAGCAATGTCCAAATTATTTTTGATTTTGGAGAAAATAAGGTTCAACAGACAAAGCAAATGCTGCATGTAAACAATGCTGTTAAGAGAGAAAACAAGATGCTCCGCTGACTTCTCACTACAGCAACATTAGCTGCTCTGTTTCTAAAATATTTGGCTGAAATACTTGCATGCAGGCTGAAATTCAAACATGCTGTTCTGTTGGGAAATTAAGTGACTTAAACCAACCGTAAGTAAGAAAATAACAGTGTCATTTGTAATTTGTTAACTTCAATCCAGGACGGACAGACGTGCAATAGATGTGGTACAGAACAGATCAACACGATAAATTAACAGTAATCCGTATGACTTGTGAGTAGAGGAAAAAATGTCAGCTAGCCACTGGGCTAATTTACACAATGTAAAAATGCATTTATAAGCTTATAATGGGTGACTAGCAAAAAACAACTGTTTTGTCTTTGAACCTTGACACTTAGTACTGAGCTGAATTTGATACTTTTGTTAAATGATCTTGTTGTTAATCCATGTTTTATTGCTATTTGGAAAAGTCTGCCAGTAGGGCGTAGAGCCAGATAACCCTGACATTTCATGAAAAAGATGATGTTTTCATTAAAATGAAAAAAAAAAACAACAAAGAAAAACAACAAAAAAAAAAACCTACCAGATAGGACTTTCTGACAGAAAGCCCTGAAATAACTGTGTTAGTGGAGTCAATTTAAAGTAAACGTTACTGCACTTATTATTTATATGTGTTTTTTTACCTTTTATGGCCAAAAGTAAAAAAGGAAAGGGGTGGCAGCTTCTGTTTTTAACAGACCGTGTTGTCTCTTATCAATCGCAGGCCCCTGAATCACATAAAATCGAAATCATATTGTGGCAGACTTTGTAATATTGGCAAATATCGTACTGTTGCCCAAATAATCAATATAATATTGTATCATGATGAAATTGGTGATTTAAAGCGCACTTATTTTCTATTTTTGGAACTAGACCTTTCATTAGGAGCACTACTGGAATATATTTGCCATTAAGTTATTCACTGCACCACACTCTTGGAGAGCCTTGGATGCACTTTTTGCACAGACAGAGCATTAGTCACCAGAACTCAGTGAAGGTAAAAGCAGAGGGCGGCCACCATGTTTCCAGCAGTTATCTTCAAACGAGTGGCACTGCTAGTTAGCTCCCACCTGACCTGGGTAGAGCGCAGTGAGGAGCAGCCAAGGCTAACGCGAGATTTCCACTGGATTCGTGTCCGTTGTGGAACAGCAGCGCCAGTTATCCACTGCGTGCTCCGCTGTCCATCAATACCCACCGGCTGCGTTTGCTGTACGGAGCGGTGCATCTCCGCTGGAAGACATCTCGGTGCGCTGCCATGATTAATATCTCCTCGTCCATGGTGTCAACGGGGTGAAATGACGTCTGAAAACCTCTGACCTGTTGACTTCAGGCCTGCCTCTGCCCATTATATAGTTTTCAAGGTGTAGTGTAGGTAAATATGATCCGCCATGAACGCTGTGTATTTTATTTTGAAAATTAACCGGATGTTTTATTTTGTTTCTGTGCACGACTTCCTGCCCAGCACGATCTGCTCTGTGCTGAATTGCTGCGTTGTGTTACGGCGACCGGCAAAAATAGAAGTCCTGCGTATCTGTTGCGGAGGGCTCCAGAGTGCAGGAGCTAAGACGGAGTCGGAACGCAGCACAGCCACAGCTGGTGGAAACACACACGGTGACTAGAATTGAATCCTATCGGTTCCGCTGCCATGCCGGAGTGGAGACGCAACCAACATGCATCTGGTGGAAATAGGCCATAACATCAGCTAGCCAGTGGGCAGTGGGCACTATATTTCCATATATTATTAGGTCTAGATGGTGGCTTGTTAACAGAAAATAAAATAAGAGGCAAGGCATCACAAAACGTTCAAATCTTACCACCAGTAAATGAACAGCGCTTTGAAACACAGTGCTTAAGCTGATTTAAATTAACCAATTAGTTACCAGGTAATAGGTGTTGAGCTATCAAAAGAAAATTAATTGAAACTGACATCCCTAGTATCAGAACAAAAGGTCAGGGCTGGGGGTTTGGGTTAGGGAAAGAAAAAAGGAAATGCAGGAGGTGTCAGCATTACTCACTTGGAAAGAGACACTCCCCCAGCTTTCCCAATGAGCTCCTCATGGTGGAGGACGGCATCATTCCAAGGAACGTCAAGGAACTTTAGCAGTGTCTTCATCCACTTTTCAGGATGAAGGACCAACTGTTCGTAGTGCACAGGTAGGCATTTATCCGCTGCCTCCAGGCACTGAGTGTACATGGTCTCTATGGCCCGATTCCACTTGGTCAGACAGTCCCGGTAGCTGCCCAGGTCAAAGCCGGCAATGGTTACCTTCCGCGAGATCATGGAGTGGACTGAAGCCCGGCCATCACGAATCATGAGTACAAACTTGGCACGGGGAAAGATCTTGGCCAGGTAGGAAAGCGACTTCAAAGCAAAAGGGTCCTTGTTGCAGAGAAAGTTGGCAGGTTCTCCATGTTTGACAATAATTTCCAGCAGGAAGGCCTGCATGGCGGCGTCCAGCACCTCATCTGTCACACCAGCTTCATCCAGGCGCATCTTCTCTCGCCCCGAGCGGCTCCACATCTGCTTCATGGCCAAAATACGAGGAATGACGCGGGTTTCCTCACCACAGCGCACCTCAGGGTGGGCATCCAGCATGGCTCTCATTAGCGTGGTCCCACTACGGGGCACACCACCGATGAAGATGAGTGGCATGTCTTTGTTGTAAACAAATGGCGTGCTGAGGTTCTGGCCTGTCCGCAGGGTGGTCCTCATGCTGCCTCCTAGCGCTGATAGAGGCAGGATCCCACCTGGCTGGCTTCGCTCTTCAATGCGATGGTGGCACTCCATAGCATGGCGGCCCAGGTAGAAGACCGTGACTGAGCTGATGACCAGACAGGCCACCAGCAAGTTCTGTTTCAGCTTGCCAATCATGTTGCTCGCCACAGATGGGAGAGGACAATATCACCACAGGGGCAATTTAGGGGGAGGGACGGGAAAAAGGAACTGAAGGGTAATCAAGGTCCCCACCCTTTATGGTTGTCTGCTGGGAACCGGGCATGGATCAAGCTCCCTTGTGCACAGCAGGCGTCGAGTCCCCAGCTCCATGAGGCCTGGATTGTGGCACAAAACAGAAAAGACAGTTAGTTCTGATTATACACCAGGGCAACATTCATCAAGCAATCTTACCAACAAAACCTAATCAAAAGAACCACTTCATGTCCCAGATTAAAGAATAAATCATGTGACAGATGTCAGGCACCATGACACTCCACTGTCATTATTGCATGCACATCAAATGAATCTGAGAACAAATTTACAGAGAAGAAATTTGTCAAGCAGAGTGATCACCACATTCTTTTTATTTGACAGGCCTTTTGAACTCAGGCCAACATTACTGTGCAATTTCACTTTGCAGAGAGCCTTGAATTACTAAATTGACACAGAACTGCTTCAAACACAATTATGACAATGGAGTTTACCACCAGAAAAACTAATGAACCCTGTCTCCCAGACATTTTATGGAGAGTTAGTTGAAAGAATTTGATGCCCACTGAAAGACCAACGACTAAGACTCTGTTGACAAGAGACCCAGAATGCAGAGGAACAAATCTGTGCATTTAACCAAAAATAGCTTTTTTGTTTTTACCCTGCTAGACATTACTCAGGCTTTGATTCTCAGGTAGTGCATACATCATCTGTGACATTTAGCCTTCAGCATCTAATTTAACACAGGCATGCACACAAACTCACTCTGCAGATAGGGTGATGTGTACTTGCACACAACAGGAACACACACACAGACATTTCCCGCATATAAATTCTACACACCGCAGTGGGCTGGCTGACAGCTTTTCCTCTGCTGTCGTAAAGTAAAAGCTGCAGGCTTACTACAGCTTATTTGTTAAAGGGTTTTCTCTGTGTTGGCCCTGCAGCCACAGTCACTCTCCTGAACAAACGACCTGGCTAGGAGAGGAGGAGGGCGAGGGCATGCCACAGCAGGTCAGTTCACAGGAGTGCTTCGATTACAAATGACATTCAGTCAGTTGTAAGTTTGTTTTTAGGTTAACCTGAACTGAATGAAAAATGTTGGGAAAAGTGGTGGGTGGTAAGTAATCTACCATCTTATTACCTCTGGCCTTTAGCCATGAGACATCCAATTAAAATAATTTAGCTGAAACACACCTAGGACGCCAAAGCACATGGCTAAGCAATCACAGTCAATATGCTAACATGCATCTCAGTAGCTGGGTGCCAGTGGGCCTTCTGCACCATGTAGAAACCTAATTTCTGTATTAAGGGTACAAAAATAAAGAAACCTGATTTCCCAAGCTACAGTTTCACTGGAATGTCTGCAAAAAACAACTTATTTTTTCAGCATCTGTATAAATAGGGTTTCAAAGCAGCTCTGAGACAACAAGGACCGGAAAGGAGAGATAGTTACAAGTAGGGATGCATCCTCATATTCAGAGGTCTAATAAAGTTAATTTCCACTGCTGAGCAACTGATTAATTAAAAAGAAAAGCTACATGCTGTATTACTACACAGACAAAGAATAAACAGACATGCTAGCAGCTCTGAGAATCTGTCCTTAGGCATTGTGGTATTTTGAGCTAAATGCTAATGTCGGTATGCAAACATGATCATAATCTAATCAAATCCATTGGCTATCTGTGAGAGTACAATGAGCTTTTGAATGTAACAGCCAGTATCGCAGGAGTTATGGTGTCGCCCATATCTGGCCCAAGACTTCTTCCATGCATGGGTCTATTCTGCTTCAGAATACAAATAAATTTAAAAGAGGCTACTATGAAGCTAAATCATCATCAAACAATAGCTGATGGGCTTCAAGACTACATTTCAGCCAATATATTTCA
The DNA here is from genome assembly GCA_026686955.1 of Epinephelus cyanopodus. NCBI lineage: Eukaryota > Metazoa > Chordata > Actinopteri > Perciformes > Serranidae > Epinephelus > Epinephelus cyanopodus. The sequence goes on along the minus strand of CM048918.1, from coordinate 7,175,583 downwards.
CCTCCCCATGCACCGTTTTCGTGCACCTCCTGACAGCAGGCTTGGACACCCCTGTATATACTGTGTGTGTGTGTGTGTGTGTATATATATATACATACACATACATATATATACATATATTATATATATAAAGAACTGCAAAGAAGAAGTGCAGTTTTGCAGATTGTGTTGCATCTGCAACCAGAACAGATGTCACTCAGCATGGCTGACTCTCCTGGCACACACTGGCTTTTTATAGCACCTGTTTATACATCTGGCCCCTGAAGCAGCTGTCCACTGCTCCTAAACAGGATGGGTCAAATTCACAGCATATATTTCCCCCCTCAAAGTCTAATAAAGAAAAGCTTTGCTTATATGGTCTACAATGAAATGTTTTAGCCTCACAATCCAGTTACCTTATTAACTTGCTGTCTGTTTACACATGTTCCACGTCATCATAAGCATGATGGCTAACAGGCTCTGTCAGCATTGTTCTGCAGCAGTGCCACGGCAGGGACTCTGGCATCACTATGTGACAGGCTGCTGCTCATCAGAGCAGAGCAATGAACCCAGCGCAGCCGACTCCCTCTTCGTGGTATTTAAGGGGCTGTTTGGATGCATATTCGTCTGGGCAGAGCACAACAGAATGACGCAAGACACTGTCATTGTCTTTGTTCTAACTCATGAAGTTTTAATTAAGGACTTTGTTCCTTTCCAGAAAATACATAACTGTTGATTACCATTTAATGTCCTGGGAGTATGTGAAAGTCTGAGGATACATGAAGATCCCAAGGTCCTAAAATACAGCTATGTTTAGAAATGCTTTTTGGAGTAGTCTACATGTTTGGCAGAAAATGTCGACTGCTGACGAAGGCACAAATCAACAATTTCCATCTGTGCCCAACCCTGACAAAACCACATACTGGCTTAAACTCTACACTTGAAGACAGAAGTAGAAATGAATGAGACATTGCTGACTCACCCTCAAAATATGTGAGGACTGCAAGTTTGGATGATGCCACAGACAAAAAGGACTATCTAAATGTCAAAAAGCTATTACATCCATCACTATCTTTATCATGGTAAGCCAGTGTACGAATCCAATTATCTAAATTCTAGTCATGAGGTTATTCCCTCCCCAACAAAAACATATGCTTGGATAATCACTGAGATCTTGTTGGAAGAAACCGGCTAAATTTAGAGATTTCTGGCAAAAACTTTTCGCTGTTGGCAGGTCAGGTCCCAAAATACTGGTTGACCTGTGTGATCTGTAGAGCCTTTTCTTTGAAAAGACACTTGGTATTAAATCTCAGGGCTATACGCAACGAGAATAATATGGGGATTCTTGTTGTCATTTTTCCTGACTGCTATATCTTAGCCTGATGACTCAAGCCTGATGAAATTTTCCCCCAAAGTAGATCACTGTCTGCGCATGCTGATAGTGTTAGCCAGATTTATGAAGCCACAGGTTACACTGTAGTGTTTCTACTTTCTCAGCCAAAAAATCATTAGATTTTTGAGCTTTAGCTATGTTCACGACAGGGCTTAATGCTTAATTACAGTTTTCCCAGATCCGATCTTTCTGCCTAGATTGTTCACATGCTGCGCTGCTGGTTCTGCCAGCCTGAAAATAATATAATATTAATAGCCTTACTGTTGTGTAGCCTACAGCCTTTATAGACTGAGCTGAGTAGTGATGCGCTGGTCGACCCGTAACCCGTGGGACCCGCAGATGGACCTGCGGGTCGGGCAGCAGTGATCGTCTGTTAAATCGGTCTGTAAATGATATCTGATATTATTATTATAATCTATTAATCTATAATCTATTACTGTCATGGCATCCAAAGCTACTGATGCGTTGAGCAGGTGACAGTCTGCGGTCTAATCAAAACACACTTGTGTCACGCACTCCAAAAGAAACTTGTTGAAACTTTAAACAATAATTTATTGTACAAAACAGGGGAAACAAACATTGACAAAAACGGTTCTGTAATTCATATTAAATTCAAAAGACAACGAAAACACAGCTACAAGTTAGAGGGAATAGCGATAAAGTGGTAAAACTTGGCACTGATCCACAGCCTCAGATGGATGTGCTGAAGCGTGCACACAAGCTCAGTTGGTAGGCGATACTATATTTTCACATTTTTAACAATGACATTTAAAAGTTTTGATTTTTCTTGATAACCTACATTTACCAACAACAAAAAGACTACATTTAGCACAAAAAAAATGTAAAAAAAAATAAATAAAAAAATAAGTAAATAAAAAACTAATATCGAATACCAAATTTTCATAACAAATACCTACCCATAGAAAAGAATATTCGAATATCCGAATATTAGGGTACAGCCCTACTTTTGTGACAGCAAAATATTCATATTTGTTGTTCAAACATTGTAAGACTATACATGGGTACTCAGCTGGTGATGCTACTGGGGGTTTAAGAGCTAACCAAAGCAAAAAGATCAAAATAAATTTTGCATTTAAGTAATACAATAGCTCATGTGCTGAATATCACATCATCTGTTAGGAGGAACCTAACTGACATAAGTCCATATATTCTGTACTGTCCTTGAATCAGGTTGAAAAAGACCAGGACAGGCCAATGCTTCACTCTACCATCTGTTTCCCCTCTGACACCACATTGCCAAATTCCTCTCTGTGGGTTACTTGTGCCTAATGAGCCAAGTAGCTGTTGTTGCTTTTAAACAAACATCCTCAACTGTTAACTCGTAGTCATACAAGTGAGGAGCATTTCACAACAAAACACTACAGCTAATTCCTTGCATTAGCCTCCCTGTGAGAGGGAGCTCATGAAAGACTAAGCTGCAGATAAATGCTTCAAGTGTTACCTCTGCACTGTGACTGAGGAATGTTGAAAATGTGTAAATACTCAAGATAAGTTCTTACAGCACAGCATCTGACAATGTTTATTTCTTTCTTTTCCTGTTGTGGGCTTTGTCTTTTTGTGCAGCCCACCCACGCATTCTCACATCTCTGTGTCTGCTCCTTGATGATTCAGTGTTAAAGGGAGGGGAAAGCCACAAAGCATGCCAGGCTGCCAACACCTTCAGTCTATTAGTGGGAGTACAAGAGGAGCCTGCCGTTTCCCCAAGGCTGCTGCAACTGCCCTTAAAGGGAAAGTCCACCCTCAGATTCACTCCTGCAGTTAGATACAATCAATCTGGGAGGCTGAGTGCAATTCAGGTGAGTCTCACTTGAGATTTAACATCACTGTTTCAAGGAAGATATTACCATAACAGCAGCTGCAAAGACCAATAGAGACAGGCAACCAAAAAATTGAAATAACTGATTAACTACAATCATCTATAATATAATATAATACTGAACAGAATGTGTTGAGTTCTGCAGCAAATGAAAGGAAGCAAAGCAGGTGATGAATCAACACTGTGAAAGACAGCTATGACAGGTGGGATACACAGAGGTGGAGGGTGAGAAGGACAACAGATGGATCACTGATATCATCATGTTAGTCAAGGTCAACCAAATTTTATATCTCTCTTCTTAGACAGGAAATAATTTGTGCTTGATATAAAAATGTGAAAAATACATAAGAGTAGGGTAACAACAGTATGAGATTTTCATGGTACAAAAATAATCTCAGAAAATAACGCACAAAGGATGATATGACCCTCAAAGGAATGAAAACGTAAGGGTTATTTATGGTTTAGCAATTGTTTTATTACTATTTCTGAAACTTGAAACCATTTGTTTTGTTAATGGAAGTATGCATAAAAAGTCTCCTCTTAAAAAATGACAAAAATAATGGGGAGATTCAACATCAAGTTGCATTTTTTTCCCCCAACATCATAGATAAGCATTGTACACCATGTTATAACAGTCAACTTTTATATCATGCTATACCTTGAAAGTGGTTTATTGCTGGAACCCTACATACGAGCTGATGGTGGTTAGCAATGAAGCCTCACAGCAACAGGGTGCCAGGTTCGAATCCATCAGCTGGCCAGAGCCCTTCTGTGTGGAGTTTGCATGTTCTTTCCATGTAAGCGTGGGTTTTCTGCGTGAATGTGAGCATGAATGATTGTCTGTCTCTATGTGTCAGGCCACCTCTCACCCTGAACAGGATAAGCGGTTCCAAATAATGATAACGAAAATAGTGATAATTTCTAAACAACACAAAAATAAAGTTTGCCCGCCCCTGTCAGCTACCGTCACACAGATTCTGATTCTGTGGGAAACACTCGTGCGTTTACATGGAGCCATGTATTTCTTTTGCATTCGGGTTGGAAGCCCAACCCAATTAGAAATGCTCCTTGTAAACACTTCAACTTGAATGAAAACAGCCAATCCGAAAGAAAATCTAATCGGGTGCACAGGGGTGGAATATTCCTTTTCGGAACCCGAATGGCACAATTTTTCTGTCTTGTATACACCTCTACCCGATTCCAGCCATTCCGTTCTTTCTGCGTATGCTCACTTCTGTCTCAATGTGAGGCATCATGACGCACACTCTCGCAGCTCTGTTCTGTGTTACTATCGGGGCTCACAGTTTGCAGAACGTAGCCGGATTTAATAGTGACACACGGCTAGCAGCACATCACATTTCCCAGTGTTACCTCGATCATTCACTAGTTAAGGCAGGGGCAGACTGAAAGCAACACAACACTCAACTATACCCCCATGTTACAGCGCAATGGTCATGTATCTGTGTCGGCTATATGACATGTTCACACCCGCTCCTAATCTTAATCCTCTGCTGCGCGTCGGGGTTCCATTCCCCTGAAGGGAGTTATTTTTCAACTGTCACCGGCTCGCTATACATTATCCCACGTAGAACATGGCTTTACTACTAAAACATTCAGCGATGTGACACAAAATAATGATTAATGCATGTTTTATTGATTCAAAATTCGCAAAAAGAAATGTCTGTACTCTGTATCCATGGCAACGGCAGCCTAATGATAATTAATATTGAAGTCACCCTTCGCAAAGGCTGCCCCCCTTAGTTACTGTTGCTAAGTCCGACAAACTTTCAGCTTCGGAGCTAGACTGGCATGGCGCTATCACTGTCGCTAACTGCACTCCCTGGAGAAATACTCTCAAATTTCTGACTGACACAGCAACGAAATCAAGGTAACACAGTGTGTGCAGATGAACAACGTGTTCAGCTTCACCCCCGTGCCGCTCCCGGCACCCAGACTGACAGCTGGACTGTCGGGGGGTTCCTGTACAGCAGGGTCGGCCTTTTTTTCACTGTTATAATCATTAAAAAGCAAAAGCAGCATGTGTATATATTCAGTAGGTGCATTTCCGTTTCCACTCCGATCCTATTTGGGCGGTGTGGACTAACGTTAACTGATTTAGATGCTCCTCAGTCTAAGGCTGTTGCTATGGCGTCCCTAGCAACGGAGCAGCAGGGCAGCTGTAATTCCCTTAAGAAATGAACGCCGCAGAATTTTGTTGACTGACCAATCAGAATCAAGTATACCTCCCAACCCGATTACATACGCTGGCGCATGTAAACACCCATTCCAATAGAAGACATCCCATGTAAACAGGTTGGCCAATTGGAATGACTTCAATAGGGGTCACCCAACCTGATTGAAAAGTCCTCATGTAACCTACTGCCTACTGAAGGGGATTTTATCCATATCACCCATGATACAAGTGCTGCATTAACTTGAACAATATTTTTGTCTTAAATTTTCTGCGTAGCATAATTGATATACCTGTCAAAACACGGGACATAAAAAAAGAAAATGGACCAAAAGCTTTGAGATGTAGTCTCTTCAGAGGTGAAGCATTATGAATGCCTGGCTGATAACAAACTGCGGTTGAGATTCAGAGCAGGGTTGTGTTACATCTTGCACCGGGGCTGAAATGTGTTTGTGTTAAATTAATTGAGGCTCTTCTCTCCTGTTACTGATATTGTATCCTCCTTGCAGGATATTTTTTCCATTGATCTGTTAGGGGAAGCAGAGGAGGCTGAGGCCGCTCTCCATGGAGCGACAATGAAACCAAACCACATCAGCACTTAATAACGAGGGCGACTCTGCACCTCATGAAGCCCTGCTGCGAGAGGTCTGAGATACTGGTAAAGAAAAGAAAATATCAGGTAACCTGGATCCTGCAAAGTTTCCTCTCACTTCTCAGTCATTTCTGCTCCGACATTTAGTGCTTGATAAGAATGCCAACCAGGTTAAAAGGTTTCTACGATTAAATGTTCCAGTGATTAGTCGATGAATGATCACTCCGTCTGGCATAGGCGGAGTAAAATGAGCTGGTGTGAGCAATCTGTCATCTGTCAGGAGCTGAACAGACTAAGGGGCCATTTATACAACAACGATTTCAGTGAAAACGGAAAAGTCTGTCCTTTGCGTTTTAAGAAACTTGACGTTAACGCTGTAGTATGCACGCCAGGCCAATGGGTGGCACAGCATGACGCCATGTGCCTGCGCAAGTGCCTTCCTCTACAATGCCATGGTTACAAACCAAAATAAAGAAGACACAATGGCGAAAACATGCACAGATAACTTTGTCTGGATGGACGAAGAAGTGGAGTTGCTACAGGAACAGATCTACACTTAGTGTTGAACGGTATACCAGTACTAAAATAGTACCGCAGTACTAGAGTATTCCAAACGGTACTACACTGCATTTGGAAAATACCAGTACTTTGAAATTGATTCAATTCATTAATTTAGTTAATTTATTTTACTCATTTATGCACAAAAACACCTTTTAGATTGCACAAGTGGTGTGTATGAAAACACCTGTATCAACATTTGCAGCCGTTACACCGTTTTTGACGACTTTTCATTTTACCTTTAAATTTCACCTTAAAAAACTGTTTACCTTGCCTTGTTTGGTATCATTCTTTTCAGCACAACCTCACCTTTACAGTTATTTTTTCATTTTGACATACTGTATTAACACACTGGACCTAAAATCACACAAAAAACAAAATCCGAGTAGGAAAAAGTTAGATTTTTTACTGTGAAAACCACAAACATGTCTAACGGACCATTTTTGTAACTTAGAATAAAAATATAAATTGTAAACTTCAAAAACATATGTCCTAATTTAGCAAACAACAATGTTATACACAACTATTTACATTAAAATGCAAGCAATGCCTCAGACGTTTTTGAACAACTAGCCTACTTACAAAACAATCAGATGCCACACAAATTATTGGTCAAAGGGAAAAATGCCAGCACTCACAAATGTCCTTTTGGTAAATTTAATAAACCAACTTGGGTGGCAGTACCAGAAACACAGACGTTTCGTCAGAAAGTCTTCTTCTGTCGAAACGTCTGTGTTTGTCGCTGTTTTTGGCCGTGCACCTTTGTAGGGGATTTATTTTGAGAGTGCTTGCTTTTCTCCTACGTGATTTTACACAAATTATTTGTGCCACTCTGAAAAACAGTCCCTGTCCACCACAACACACTACAGGAGGAGGACACAACAGGAGGACAACAGGAGGAGTGACACGCATTGTGTGGCTCTGCTGCCTGAGCAAACGAAGATCCGGACTTGGTGGGCGTGCCCTGCCACACCATCCGCTCCTCTGTGCGGACCTCCGAGTACCACTCAATGCGGTCATCGGAGGCTCATTTTCCTCTCTCCTCTTCCAAAACACACTACACCACACACTGACTATACACTCCAAACACGCTAAATATCACAAATCCAAACTCTATGATCGCGATCACTGTCTCTCTCGCTGCCGTCACTCCCACAACTTCCCCCTCTTCCCCAGCAACAAATGATGTGTGTTGCCATACAATTTTGTGATTGGTTGACTGGTGCATTTTTCAACCAATAGGAAAGGGGGTGTCGTTTTGTTTTTTGTTTTTTGCTGTTGCCTTCAGCACTTTCATCAGGCCGAACAGCCCGTTTTTACCGTTTCTTCCTGCATCAAACGCGGATCAAACGTGACAACAATATTCAGGAAAATCATGGCGTTTATTATTTATCATAAGTCCAGTTTTATATGGCCTATCAAGACGATTTAAAAAGTGGTACAAAGTTTGAAGTTTGCACTCTCCACACAAAATGAAACAGAGACTCAGCGAGGCTGTTTGTTGCTGCTATGTCGTCTCAAATCGGTCACGTGATTTTGACGCGCCAGCGTGGTTCTGGACCGCAGAGGGTTAATGTTCTAAAGGTTTTCCTCAGGAAAAGTACTAAAAAGTATCGAAATTCATATTGGTATGTGTACCGAAACAAAGATTTTGGTATCGTGACAACACTATCTACACTTCACTTCAAATCAACAGGGTGAGCAGCACAAACAGAGCTCGGCATTGTTGTTGTGACGGTCGGCATGCCTAGTGACTGGAACCGTAATGCGCATGTGTGAAAAGTCCATTTTCAGAGGAACTGCATATTGCAAGTTTACATGACAACGGAGACGCTGCCATTTCCAAAACGTTGCCCTCTGGAACCCGTTTTCAAATCATTGCGTTTTCAGGCACCCAAAACGCCGCTGTCATGTAAACGATCGGCCAAAACGCAACTAAAGTTTACCATTTTCTGTTGAAATTGTTGTCGTGTAAACGGGGCCGAAGTTTGTTGCCACTGTCACCTCTCAAGGAAGATTGGAGGGTTTCAAAATAAACCAAATTCGAGGGTTAGCCAGGATGCCTCACCTTTTACAATATAATTAAGCTCATGGAAATGACTCTTCTCACTATATTTAGAACTCTGTCCTTCCTAGTGATGCTTGTTGAAACCATGACATCAGCAGGCTCATATAAGTATAGCTTTACAATGTGTGGACATGACCTCAATCATTTTGCTGACCTTGATATTGCCTTTGAGTTACGTGTATGTTTACATAAGAATGTCACCAATTAGCCAACTTTATATTTTATATTAGCCAACATGATGCCAGAGTAAACAGCAGGGTTTTCCTAACCATTATAAGACCTGGGCACAGCGATCCTCACTTTTTTTCTCTCCACCCTTGCCTACTTGCACAAATAAAAACACTTCAACGATGACACAGTGTTGCTTACCGGTAGCCTGCAGCTGCACTTTTGGAGTGGAAGGGTTACAGTCCTGATAATCATTAGCTTGCCAACCCCTGGTGACGAGCCAAAAAGTTCATCATTTGTACTTTTATTTTCCAACAATGTCATCCTTCACTTGATGAATCCCCCGGCTCAAAGGCCATCCATCCCCGGGAGCCAACTGCAGCACATGGGCCAGATTATGGAGGTAACCGCAGTGTTCCTGGAGCTTCACTAAACTTGGCTATTATTCACAGGAGGCATCACTTTGTTTTCTTTTTTGGCAAGATTTTTATGAAGTCTTAAACTGAGTATTTTTGGGATACTCCTATTAAGGTACTGTAAATGTATACTGTCTTGTACTTATTAACAGTTGTTAATTACTTTTTTTTTTTTTTAAATAAATGTTAGATTTTTAATATTTCAATTTCAGTGTATGATAATTCCTAATAATTAACAGTTCCCTGCTCTTTGAAAGGGTGTACTTGCATTATTTTGTCTTTAAAATTATATCAGTGACATAAAATGGTCTTAAAATGACAATAATATCATTTATTGGAATTACTTCAATCAAGTGTCCAATATGCATATAAAAAGCTCTAATTAATGGTACTCCAATATTCAAAACAAGCACTATGACCAGCCACCTCAGCACACAGTGAAGTCATTTCCATTCCAATCTATTTGATGATGCATGATGCCAGCCATCTTGGCAGCAGCAGGGAAGTAGAGCTGCTTAACAATAGTGCTGATTTTGGTATGCCAGTAAGGAGGAAATAAAGGAAAAGGTAGAAGAAAAATAACTGTGACAAATAAAGCACTTGTGTAATGACACACTGTAAATTAGGTTAAGTTTGGGAAAGACAGCCCTTTTAAAGATGATATTTTTGGTGCTAGCAGCTCTTTGCAGAAGCATGGTGTGTTTTAATCTGCTTTGAGGCTGGCTGACATGACTGCTCAAGTGTGGCCGTGATAAATGTTCCAGATTGTATCTTATAGTGTAGTCATTTACATAATAAGGAATGTTGTAAAGCTTGTAATGTTTTATCAATTTATCGTTACCTCTATAAAACATCAGATAATTGTTTAAAAAAACAACAACTCTGAAGTTGTTTGTGACATCTTAAGATTTTTTTTCTTTTCTTTGACTGACACTTAAAAACCCAAAGACATTCAGTTTATTATGATTTAAGAAAAGTAGCAAAGCCAAATATATTTGAGAAGCTGGAAACAACAAACGTTTGATTTTTTTTTTTTTTTTTTTCTTCATTAAGTAGGTGAATGACATGGTCACATGGTCCGCAAATTTTTGCTGTGGAGTAAGCAACCTTGACTTTCACAATGCTCTTTGGTACAGGCTGTTGCAGACACGATGCAGTGGCACAGAGGAGAAGAGACTCTGCACCGTAAGGCTCTGAGATAACATTATTTTTTCTCCTCTGCTTAGAGGTGGTAAATTTCAGTTCTAGTTCACAGCAACTTGATACAATTCAGTCTCTGGCTTTTATTTGATATCTAGTGTTGCCGAAAAATAATACTGCACACTTCCAAACCATCATTAGCGCAGTTAGCTGAACACACTGAACATCCCACTGAGCTAGGGCTGCACGATATATCATTTAAACACTGCATCGCAATGTGCGCATGTGCGATAGTCACATCGCAGGACGTGCAATGTTTCCTCATGTTTTTTAGAACATGTAAACTTTTGTTTTGCTTAAGGAAAGCAGCTCTGGCAGCTCTGAAGAACGCTCCTTGCTTCGCTCCGCTCACCTCTCTCTGTTGCTCCCTGTCTGAGCACTCAGCAGCCCCTCCCCCTCTCATGCACACGCTGCAGTCACATACTGAAAATGAGCGACATGCAAGAGGGAGAAACAGTAAAGGAGGATTTATGCCTGGTATACACTACACAACTTTTCTGCCCCTTCTGAAAGTCACTATGTCACATTACACGATTGTGTAGTCACAAAATCTTGCCGTGACTTGGTTGACAGACATGACACACTACACGATGGTACACACCAATTATCCCCAGTCGTCTTTCAAGATGTGTGTGATGGCGGGTTATTCTTGTCTTATTTTTATTACTTTTACTATTATTTGAGTAACTGTGTCTGTTCCTGTCTTCGCCAAAAAAGTGCCACCAGATGGCAGGAGCAACATTTGAAGTAACCGTATGCAAACATACAAGTCACTGAATCCTCCACAACAAGTTCCTGCGAATGTTTCACAATAGAAAATTTAGAAAATGGAGGGATTCTCTCAGGCAAGGTTATAAGGGGCTTTTAATTTAAAACAAATTTTGGAAGTGTTGATTTTGAAATGACGGTGCGATGCATTAATTATATCAAAGCAAACAGGAATGGAAAAAAAAAAAAGTAAAAATATAAAGATACAGAGGGAATGATAAATGATGGCCCTTTTATAATGTAGTCTGTTTCAAATGAAGCTGGTAGCCTCTGCAGTTGTGGTGAGTAAAAGCCCCACCACTATTTTTTAATTTTCTTACTTTAAGTCATCCGGTGAAAATTCTTGTATTTTTTAATAGCGCAATATATAATGCAAAAGGTAAAAAAAAAAAAAATGTAAATTTTCCAATATCGTGTAGCCCTACACTGAGCCCATTCAAACTTTAAAATTTTATATTACAGCTGGGTACAGCCCTAGAGGCTTCCATATCAATGGTGAGAGATTTTTACAAGGACGACGACTCAACACATAATGAGCTGCATACATCAGCCAACTATCACTCTTCCTGCACTGACTCATGTTTTTATGCAAAGCACCTCATGGTAGCCTGGAACTCACTCAAATACTTACTGTGTAATGTTTAGCAGGTAAGAGCAGTTTTACAAGAGAATATCAAACTTTTCTTTGCCTGGAGATGGCGCACATCAGAAGCAGCATCTACAGCTGCACCTGCTTTTCCTTTAATTGCCTAAGGATGGGAATGTTTGGACTGCAGCTGAAAAACCTGCAGGTCTGAAACTTCTCCTGGAGCTCTGCATTATATCAGCTGATACTGGATTGGCCTGGTTTCTGGTGCTTTACATCAATGACACTGCGTCCTTTTGACACGGTGACCACACTTTCCCCTGGAAACAGACTGAGACTGATGTTTTAGGGTGTTTCATTAGGGCTGCATCTCCTCCACTGTATTTTAGCATTTTTAATCATATTTCAGCACACTAAGGTCTGCCATCAGAAATGCAGTTTCAGGGCATGTTGACAGTTTGTACCGTCCAACAGCACCAGCCCAAAACAGACGCTGGAAAGCACACAACTTTCAGTCAAAAAAGTAGAATAACTGTCTGGGGCAGTGTCAGTGCTGAGCTGAGGTGAGAGCGACCAATGCTGGTGGACGATGCACCTCCAAAATGTCCAATAACTCTGTTTCAAACAGCCAACTTCAGCAACATATGTATCCTTCCTTTGGTGCACCATGGCCGGCGTGCTGTGGTGCGGCTTTCCAGTGCAGCAGCCAGACAGCCCCTCATCACTACACAATCGACAGCTGGAGATGGTAAATAAGGGAGCGAGTAGACAAGAGTCGGCATGTTGTCCTTATTGTTGTCTTATTTGTGCTCTGATAAACAGAAAATTCATCAAAGAAAATGCCATATTATGCTATGTTTATGGACATTATGTTCTCACATTAAACACACCCCATCCCTCTGTTGAAGTGCAGTTGCCCTAATTCAAATGGTGTTTTTTTCATCTGCTACAACTTAACACATGAGAATACATAAGAAGGAACATATTTTTCTAAATGTTAAAATACAGACTATCACCAAAAAAGTTCCAGTGAAAGTTGAGTTGCTTCCATCCTAAAACATCTGCACTGACATTAACTTTTAAAAGCTCACAACATTCAGCATGTCACCAACATCCAGGACTTAAGAATAATAATATTAGGACCCTAAATTACAATGTTAGGGGGAAACAGAAGTCATCGCCCCAGCCATGCCTGTGCAACTCTGGTCTCCAACTGTCATTCTCTTGCTGATAAATGATCCATCCATTATTAATTTCCCACATAGATCAGTGATCTGGTACTTTCCGAACTTCCACACAACTGCAGGATCAATCAGCAGGACTGTGGCCATTACCCTATCCACAACCTCTGCCCCATCAGGATCTGTCATAAATCCAGTCAACCGTCAGCTAGACTGTGTGACAGAAAGAACCATTCTAGTGTGAGTGAAGTCATTACTCAGCATGTACAAACTAATCCAACAGTGTGACTGTCTGCTTCTTAAAGTAATACTTTGCAGATTTTTAACCAGCTTCGCATCATCATAATGTGGGTAGTGTGTGTAAATGAACTATGTAAAACTTCCCTTTATCTTGCCAGCACCCAGATATTCCATTTTAGCATCATCCAGCAGATTTTCGCTTTTCTTAGGCTGTTGCTCAAACTATAGATTGCACTTCAGTATTTTTGGATGCCCATGGACACAAAGAGAACAAAGGGGATATAGAGAAAGGCGGCTCTCTCGTTCTCAAATTTTTAGGTGAAACTCTGATCAAACTATGAGACACGGAAGTGCTGATGAAATATTAACCAAGATTCTGTTACTATGTTGCCCATCTCTCGCCTACAATTTCTTCATCTACGTATTTTGGTGCACTGTTTGGCTGTAATACAGTAATTTCTGAACAGGAAGAGGGTGCCATACTATTTCCTGTATTGTCTGACTGAAAAATTAAAAGTGGTAAAATTAAGCAGTGCTGATAAAATATAAACCAAGATTCTGTTACTGTGTTGCCTATGTCTCATCTCAAATGTTTTCAGAAACATATTTTAGTGCACTGTTTAACTGAAATACAGGATCATTTGTTACCAGCTGGCCACCAGATCGTTTTCAGAAGGGCAATTTGTGTTACATTGTACACTATTGGGGGCATTTATTGGTCCATTGCGGCATAGTGCATTCTGCCAGTTGCAGGTTTTCTAACTATTGAGCAAAAGCAATTGCCACAGCCCCTTTCTATGTTTTTTTCTGGTCACATAGCACCAATTTCAAAAGTATCTGAGTTCTTGAACTGCACAGACAGTCAAATTTTGTGAAAAAGCCATATTTCCAGCAGTGAAATACTTGTTTAATAGGCCTACATTGCCTACTGTTCTTTTGCATCCAGGCATTATCTGCAGAGATTACAGAGCAAATAAACTAGGGATAAGGACAAACACAATTGTCCTCCTCCCCCATTATTTGAACAAACCTTGAGTCAACCTTGGTTCCCAGAGGGATTTCATTTGCTTACGCACCTGTCACACTGTTTATGACCTGCAGGGACCTGGTCTGCGTGTTCAGAATGGATGGTGTGCAATTAAAGCTGAGACGATATGACATTTCTTTAGACAGGAAAAACCCAGCCCCTTGGCAAGATCCATCTCCTTTAATGTTTGTTTAATCACTGAGCCTGTAGCAACAGAAAAACAGTTGTCTGACTTGAATTGTATTATACTCAGTCAGCCTAAATGTTTGAACCAAATTAATGAGGTGTTTGTGATGCCTGTGTCCCTTTTTCCACATAAAATATTACACTCACATGAAATCACAAGCAAAGGATAAGGAAGGGATAATGACCCAAGGGTTGAATAACACAAGGGAGTGGTTGCTATATTGTGATTCTTTAACAACGTTAAATTACCTTGTTAAAGGATATTAAATAAAACTGCTCTGCTCTGACTTGAGACAAGGAAACTGCTTTTTGCATAGCAGGATGTTATCATGACTGTCGCTGTCAGTTCCATTTAAAAACGAAGGAACAACAGGCAGCAGGTTTCTCAGCTTAAATAAAAGGTCAGCATTTGCAAAAATAATTAGCTGCATAGTTTTAGGTTCTGACAAGGGCTTCTCAGTTGTGCAAGGCTGATAATGCACAACCATGTCATGGGCAACTATCTCAGGGGAGCAGCAGAACCAGGCTGCTGACATTAGTCTTTCAAACAAATGCACAAACTTTACCAAATGAAGATAATTAACATTATGACATTTACAAAGACAAAGACTCATGGGAGCTTTAAGTGGCACTGCATTTGGTACAATATACATAGCCTGTAGCCACCACTAAAAATAAGTTACTCAACTTTTCTTAGCAGTCCTCAATACCCATTTAACTTGGGACAAATCAGAAGAACAGCTGAAACCTACAAAGACTGGGCAACAGGGGTGGGAAAGATCGTTTCTGAAGCCCATTTTACATTGCCTCTTCAAGGCAGAAATTTCACATTGTTATGCCACCTCACTGTTGTGTCTAAATGTAGATATTAATTTTTGTCCATATAACCCAGCCCTAATCCAGGAAACTGAAGCATTTCTGATTTTTTTTTTGTCCTTTTAGATCCGACAAGATTGCAGATGTATAATACAGTCACCACGCTGCCTTCTGCAGAACCATTCTGCTTTCTCTATCATCAACTGGGTAAACTGACTCACTCCCCTCCCCAGAAACGACTCACTGTCAATAAACTCACAGTATCAGCCCTTGTTTCACCAGAGCACACATGCCGTTCACACAGGAAGTAGTCACATTTCAAACCACAGCAGTCCTGCCCACATGCATCAAAATAAGTTCGTTTCAATAGCCCCTGTTGAAGCAATGCAACACTCACATAAATCAACCTCTCCTCCACAGTGCAGCTGAGAACCGGCAGATGTACTCACTATCACAATGCAGGGGGTATAAAAAGTAATTGACACAACACTAATCACTTAAGTGACTGGCTGAGAAACACAGTGGAGTAAATCTGCCAATGACTAGACAGTGCATGAGTGTGTGATAGGGGGAGGGATGCCTGTGTACTGAGTGGGCAGCCTTTCTTCAACTAGTATGAATACAATTTGTAAGGCAGTGAGACACAATCTGGGCTGCCAGGGTTGTCAGTGTGGGAGTGTTGCTCTGGAGACTGTTTTGATTCTGCTTCTTACAGGACTCAACTACGCTAATGGTTTGCATGTTTTCACCCTACAGTGTTTACCATAAATCCTACATTATTCACTACTGATTACTTAAAATCATACTGGAATGTGTTTTCCAGTTGTCCAGAGAGGCAGTGAGCTCTCTCATTTTACTGTGTTATCACTTATCAATGTTCTGGGACTTGAAACTTGCTTAAGACAGGTAATTCATCACCACAATCTTTTGTTTTTGCTCCAGTCAAAGATGATATCGTTGACATGGTAATGCAGTAGTAGCCTAAGTGAAGACTGAACCGAGCAAGTTTTGAGTCTCTGGAAGTTCATTTTCATGCTACACTGAAATGAATGCAAACCAGTGGCTGCATGGAAGTCGGATATACCTCTGATGGGGGAAATGATAATCAACATCATTTTTTCCATTGAACATATTTGCACTGCAGCTAATCACAGGAAATGTACACCAGTCATTGGTTTTAACTCAATAAAGCTACACAGATAAAGAAACTGTAACATTCCGATCTGTGAATAAAGTTTTATGTAATAGCTCGTTCAATAAGCTTGTTTGAAGTTTGCTACACAACATTTGGAGAAGGATGTAAATCAGTATGTAGTGTGTTTAGAACAGATATCAGATTTCTCAGTTACATTTCTACGCACCATGTTTGGAGGAGTAATGGCTCTGCAGGTGACCCTGAAATATACAACACAAATTTGGAAGTGGAAGCATCAGCATATGAAGCTGTTTCTCTTCTTATGTTACCAGCAGAATCCAAATGATCAAGGGGAAGATGGATGGAGCTACGTACCAGGAAATTCTTGAGAAGAATCTGTTGCCATCCACTAGGACAATGATAACAAGATGCAGCTGGACCTTCCAGCAGGACAAACATATCGAAAACATACGCAAAGAAGACCCTCTATTGGTTCCAGAAGAAGAAAATCAAGATGTTGGAACAGCCCAGTCAATCATATGATTTAAAGCCAAAAGAATATTTGTGGAAGGAACTGAAGATTAAGATTCACCAAAGACTGAGTGAGAGAATGGGCAAAATCCCACCTGAACACTTCAAGCAGCTGTGCGGAACTTTTTACCATTAATAAAACTGTCCCTAGTTCGTATCACCCCCCCTTGGAGATCCGCATATTTATTTGAACCCAACAGCGAGAATTAAGTCTTTCTCTGTATGGCTATTTAGCGTAGCCTAGCTCAGGTCGGACACACAGCGGAAGTCAGAAAACCAGAATACGGCACCTGAGTGATTCTGCTCGCCCGCAGCGATTATACCACAGAAGAGGAAGGAGCCGTGTTTACAGTGTGCAGTATGCAACGAGCATTGCTGAACACATAACACCTAACAGTTTTACCAGAGATGTATCTATGAGGACTTGGTTGTACTTTTGATGTCATGGCGGATAATGAAGGATCATCATGTAAAATTATCTGTGACTGTGACCATGAACACAAATATACAGCAGCCAGTTGTCCTCAGTTTATAAGAAATTCAGAGCTACACCAGAACATTTATGAACAGGTCTTACTTTACTACTAACTTGTGTGTAACGTTAGCATGTTAGCATGTTTCCACTAATTACTTGGACTGACCTAATGTTAGTAGCGTTAGCTTTGCAAGCGAAGGCTGCAGGTAACAGCTTTGCTGTGTTAGGATTATGTTATGTCTACACTGTGTATCTTCCAGGGCCGTAACGGTACATGTATTTGTGTCGAACCGTTCGGTTCGCGACTTTCGGTTCGGCACGACCCTGTACCGAATTATTGGGCACAGGATATTATTTTATTTTATTTTAATTCCGTTTTTGCGAGCCGAACCATTTAAAATATCTAGTTCCCCGACGGACATAACTGAGTGATGGACCGAGTCCCGTAAAACTCCACTTGCACTTTGTGCAGCGCATTCTTGCATTTTGACAACATGGCAAGTGAGCCTGACGAACCTGAAGACCCACCCGCAAACCTTAAGTCCTCCGTTTGGGAACACTTTGGTTTCAGGGTAAAATACGAAGATGGAAATAAACAAGTTGACAAGACAAAGCAGTGTGCCGACACGGGCCAGCTCCGCTATACTTTTTATTTTAATTGAGTAAAACTGAGTAGAGAAAACTAAAACTATAAAAACTGACTGAGAGGAGAGCTAAATCCAGGATAAATATTGGTGTGCCTCTCCGAGATGGAGAGAGCTTCGTGAACAATTCTACACTACAATTCGATGCCGACATTGCATGTGTTCTGCAAGACAAGTAATCAAACATCTGGCTGATGTTATCAAAATATTAATAATTTCCCCCAGTGTATTGCAAGCACTGCTGCCTGCCGGGCACCAGCGCTGCGGAGCGGAGGCTGGCTAACCACAACATCTAACGTTAATGATAGGTTTCTATAATGCTGAGCTGATGCCGGTAAATGAACTGCATTTATAAAAGAGGCAGAGGAATAGCTAAACATAAGACGCACTGAGAAAGAGAGAGAGCAGCAGAGAGAGGAAAGCCATCGCTAACTGTAAAGATAAGTAACTAGCAGTTTGCTCAAATAACTAGCAGATTGCTAACCGCTCAGCTAAAGTAAGTAGCAATTCTGAATAGAGTGTAAATAACTGAGGTTAGCGAGACAGCCACTAAAAAAAGAGAGCCATGACTTTAACACATGGAAAACCTGACATTATAATCAGTTTATAAAAAAACAAAACGGACACCCCGGACGGGATGTGAAAAGTGGACATGTCCGGGCAAAAGAGGACGTTTGGTCAGCTTAAGTAACGTTACTACTGATAGTTAGATCAGAGTTTGACGATCCGGTGTAGGTACCAGATCGGCTCGGGCTGCTACACCGGCCGACGGGCACCATTTGCATAAGTGAGAAGCGTTAGATCTGTATCTGTTATATCACTACAACTCCCATGATCCCACGCTACTTTGTAACGTCATCCAACTCCGTCTTCTGTTATTGTTTTGGTTTGAGATCCGTAGCGGCAGAAAATTATTGCAGAAATGTATTTTTTCATTCAAAAAGTGTGTTAAAAAACAGCAGGATTTTATTTTTCACTTTTATATTTCTATTTTCATTCAAACAATGTGAAAAAGCAGGATTTTATATATATTTGTTCCATTCAAAAATTGTGTAAACTGCTGAGGTGGTATGTTTTAATAAGGTTACCAATAAGTAAAAAATATTTAATAGTTGTCTATTTTTTTCATTACTGTACCGAAAAAAACCCAAACCGTGACTTGTGTACCGAGGTACATACCAAACCGAGATTTTTGTGTACCATTACAACCCTAGTATTTTCACATAAAAGAATACTCCGACGATTTGGGAGTTCTGCCCTTTCTCTATCATTTTCATATTGAGACAACATGATCAATACCTTTTTTGTGTCTGTACGTCCAGTGGCTGGGTCTCAGCGGTTAGCATTGCGCTGATAGAGGGTCAGTACGTCCTGCGCTGTGATCCACGGAGGGATACGACGGTGAGCAGGCACAGACGTAGCTTGTAAACAAAACTCAGCTGTTTATTTAGCCTAGCAATATCTCCGGATTTTAGCAGCTGCAATGGACGACTTTGAACGTGATTTTGAAGAGTTTCTTGTAGCGGACACAGATCCAGAGCCATACCTGTTTGAGCCGGAGCACACAGATGAGGAACTCCATGTGTTGAATGCTGAGCAGAGATGAGAGAGGCTGAATCCTCTGCTACTATTTTTCTGCACATAGTGGGATTCGGTGCTGCCATCGTTGGGGAGATATATCATCAGGAGGAAATCCGCCGCAGAGAGTGCATCACAAGGAGTGAAAACTTTGCAGCAATCACTAATCCTGGCGTGATTGAAACTTTTTTTCATGTTCCTAAGATGAACTGGAAAAAACGCCCCAGGCCTGCAGGAGCTGATGGACAGCTTTCAGTCGGGTGAGTAATATTGTCCATGTCGTCTCTTTGTTTGCCATTTACCGAGTGACCTGGCAACCTGTCCCAGAGCCAGCTGCAGCTGTTGCTCACCGGTGTATCCCTCCGCGCAAGATGTACTGACAGTGCCATGCTAACCACTGTCTCAATATGAAAATGATAGAGAAAGAGCATAACTCCCAAATCGTATTCTTTTCACATAATAATGCGGACTCAGCAGATGACTTGTTAACTGTTTATTCCTCCTTACACCGAACGTACACGGCTGCTTCTCATTGTTTCCAGTAGCACAACAACGGTTACTACATTACCCAGAATAACTTGAGGCTCACACTACTATGGTAGCCTTAGTAGCTCAAAACACACAACAGATTAGATTAGATCAGAACAGAAACACAACAGGAGAGTTTACTGAGTAATTTTGCTGTTTCCACTAACTACTTGGACTGACCTGACGTTAGTTAATCCTCTCGCTCTCCATAACAAATGCATGCGGTAATTGCCGGCTTTACGACACCAGGCTGTGGGTGTCATATCGCTTCGACCAAAGGGGCGCTATAATCAAAGAAAACGTCATTGAAAGCAAAACCTTCTACACCAGAATACATTTCGGGTAGTGTGTTCAATACTTTTTTTTCCAGTGTGATTCCACTTTATTCCAAATTTCTTTATGGACTGGAATGTTACAATGACAATCCACGTAATTTTATAGAGTTAATATCAATGGCAAGACGAAATTTCATGTGAATAGCTGCATTGGAAATATTCTTAATGCAAAAAATTGGCATGTTGAAATACTTATTTCCCTCTCTGTATACTGATGCAAATAATTTGAAGTTTTGAAAAAATCCTGTACCAAACAGCTACATATAGTAAATTTTAAATTAAATATAATGTTCCACTACAGTTGTGATGCAGATCCTTTAGTTTATTTTTTGTTTGTTATTTTTAAGCAATTCTTGATACTTTGTTGCCAACATAATAAAACAATACCAATCTCTTTTAGTAAGTAAGCCAATACTGGCCAAGTATTAGTAAAGTAATATCATCTAGCCTGCTCTACTTTGTTCGCAGCAATCAGACCCCATCCTCCCAGTTGTATTGCTCTTTCGTAATAATTTGGTTATTATTTAGTTATTACTGTAAAATTTCAAAAGTGAATGGCAGCTATTTTTGCTGGGCTACAATTAATGATCATTTCAGATTAATCTGTGAAGTTCAATTCTGATGTCTACAAATGTCAAGTCTTGTTCAACCAACAGTCCATCACTTCAAACTGTGACATTTACAAGATATAAAACAGAGAAAAGCTACAAATCATCATTTGGAAGACTTGGAATCAGAGTTTGGTATTTTTGCTTTGAAAACGGCATTAATTAGTTGATTATCAAAATACCTGATACTGCTCTGTCAATCAGCTGATCAGCTCATTGTATAATTAACATCTCTGAGTGTTAGAGGCCAGATTGACACTTGGACATGTCATCATTTGAGGTTTCTGCAGAGTGTTTTTGGCTTTCGTCTGTGCGTACATTTTTAGTATGGATCCTATGCACTGTTTTACAAATGAGACCCCTGGACTGTAGTGGCGGCAGCAGCTGCTTTTATGAATACTTAGCTTTTATGAGGTAGGCTCTTACGGGTAGGTGGTTGTCGAGGCGGTTGCCACGCAACTTACTATGTATTAAAAGTACAAAAGAAATAAAAAAAATTCTCAGTGTGAGGCTAAGTATCACTGCTGTAAACTTTGTAGATGCGGACAATGACATAAGCACAGTTGAAGACTTTGTCCTCTCTCACAATCAGTCAACAAACTGTCATCAATCAATCAAGTGTTTCACAGTGAAAACAAGCTGTGCAGATCTACTGATGTCTGTGCCCATCAGCACTACCATTCTGGGAGGTTTGATGAATGGGGGCCCCATGTCAGTAGGTCCTTGAGCAGCGCTGTTTTGAGCAATTTCATAAATATGAGCCCCGTTCTGCAGTTGAAACCCTGGCTGGGCTTAGCGGTCAAACAGCTGCTGGCCTGAATGTAATAATTGTGATGCAGCAGTGGGTGTCCTTTTCAGACAAGGAAATGAGAGTATAAGAGAGCTTGAGTCCAACTGATCCAGCTCTGCAGCTGTGAAAGCCAACCCACTGAGAGCGGCCAGCACTGAGATATACACTGAATTCAACTGAACTTGAGTCTTTTTTCCCCCCAGACCACCTGCATACAGCAGATGTGCCCCTGGCTACCAAGACACTGGTATTCTATGCCCCTCACTGGCCACTAGAAACTGTTCACTCAACTTACTGCTACAAAGTAATTTTTTTAGAGACGTTTACCCTTGTAAGCCTGCAGGCTACAACTGTATCTTTCATTTTTTTAAATCCACTGAACTTTTTTTCTGAGAGATGGGCCACATATTTCCTATATTTGCTTGCTAGTCTTGACATCTTCTATAGCAATGGAGATGAATATGAAGCTATCAATGGTGATAATCATTTCACTAAGCAGCCTGGGAAACTGTGGTGGGTTAACACACTACTGTCTGAAGAAAGATGGAAATGTTAAATGTGATTTTTTTTTTTTTTTAATTTTGCACATAATTGAGACCTCATCCCTCTGGTTCAACAACAAGATAAAGTGTAACTTGTTAGGCCTCTGACAGGACCTAGCAAAGAAAATAATCCAGTATGTGTGGACCTCAAATTAAGATATTGTGCAGGCTGCTTTGCATGAGCTTGACCAATGTGATTAACTGAGGCCGGGTCATTTTTTCCAACCCTTTCTGCACCCACAGGCCCAAACACGTACATATGTAAGCCCCACACATTCCATTACCCATTGTTAGAAGTAACCTCAAACCAAACTCTATTAAAATACTGCATTAAAAGATGACTCGTTCATCAGCAAAGCAGCACAGTTCAAACACAGTCAATGTAAGGTTCCGTATATGATGATTAAATCGGCATACGGATATAAACCACCAAGGCTGCAATGTAGGAATCTAAACTTCAGATTTGGTTTAAAGTCAGCTCAGCTGTGTCTCCTTAGGACAGAAAGGGGTAGTAAGAATAGCACAGAGGACATGTTTTAAGTTGAATGTAATTGAAACGGGTACTGCCTGGTGGCCCAGCCGTTTGGAGTTGCCTCTTTTAACATTTGTAAAATGTCTTCGCCGATCCTCTAGGTGTGTAACCTAACTACGTTTGTCGATAAACAACGCAGATTTGTTCGGCGCAGCGGTACCCTGTGGGCGGCATGTAACGGTACTATCTGTCAACATACATCCCGGCTACATGTATTTACTTGACATGAGCTTAAATTACGATTATATCAGCCGGGGTCTTCTTTCCAGTCTTGAGAGGTAACATGCCAAACACTAGCAATTATGTAACCCGTGGTTATGAGGAAAGGTAGCTGTGATAAAGCAAGAAAACGTCGTATTACGTTTATTCAAACCCGCCAGCCAAAAATGTGCGTTTTATTGTCGCAGCTCCTGAGCGAAAGGGAAGGAGAGGAGAGGGACATCGCAACAACACAACAGCGCCAAAAAACCTACCTAATGCTGCGGATACGGCGCAGGAGACTCGGGTCTGTCGGTCAGACAACCTCCGCGGAATCCAGTGCCAATGTCCGGACAGTCCTGCCGTCCTCTCGAGTCACTTTCGGGGCATTTTCTGTGTACGCAGACCGTGTCAGCCGCACGGTGGACAGGCTTGTTGCGCTGGTAGACTGAAGGTGATACCATACAAACTGCTACAACTGGGCTGCTCAACTGGTGTTGAAAGACGAGCTGTGATTAGTCTATAATTCAGAGAGGGTTGTGTGTCAGAGCTGCTGATTGGTCACACGGTGCAGGGCGGAACTACAGGAGATTTAAAAGCACAGTAGCCTACATTTATGATACGTCTCACCCCGGATTTCCACTGGATGCGTGTCCGTTGCGGTACGGCAGCGCTGGTTATCCGCGGCGTGCTCCGCCGTCCGTCAATACCCACCGGCTGCGTTTGCTGTGCGGAGCGGTGCAGCTCCGCCGGAAGACATCTCGGTGCACTGCCATGATGAATATCTCCTCGTCCACGGTGTCAACGGGGTGAAATGACGTCTGGAAACCTCTGACCTGTTGACTTCAGGCCTGCCTCCGCTCATTATGTAGTTTTCAAGGTGTAGTGCAGGGAAATATGATCCGCCGTGAACACTGTGTATCTTATTTTGAAAATTAACCGGATGTTTTATTGTGTTTCTCTGCACGACTTCCTGCCCCGCACGATCTGCTCAGTGCTGAATTGCTGCGTTGTGCTCCGGCGTCCGGCAAAAATAGAAGTGCTGCGTATCTGTTGCGGAGGCCTCCGGACTGCCGGAGCTGAGACGGAGCCGGAACGCAGCACTGCCGGAGCCGGTGGAAACACACACATTGACTATAATTGAATCTAATCGGCTCCGCTGCCGTGCCGGAGCGGAGACGCAACCAACACGCATCTGGTGGAAATTGGGGGTCAGGGTTCAACGAGAAGGTAATGATCAATTAAACGTAATTATATCTGTTATATAGATATATATCACAGTATTTCGAAATTTTCAACCAAATACACTACTAAAATACCAAATTATTAAATGAACTACAGTTAATTTCAGTGGTGTAAAGTAACCAAGTGCCTTTACTCAATTAGCTACTGTGCTTATGTACCATTTTGAAGTACTTGTACTTAACTTTAGTATTTCCATTTTATGCCACTTCACACTTCTACTCCAGTACATTTTAGGGCCAAATACTGTACTTTTTACTCCACTACATTTATGTGACAGCTGTGATTACTAGATACTTTGCAAATGTAAGTTATTAATGCAAAAATATGCATCAACTAATAAATCATGATATAATATTAGGTATGGTACCCAGCAGTATATAAATTAACTAAAATGAGCTCAGCTTTTTCCAGCTGCAACATTAAAGTAATGACCACATTAATGCAACAGTAAGTATAATCCATGTCATTGGTCCAACAGCCCATTAGTCCGACGTCCCATTGTTCCGATATGTGATTATACTAGGCTATACTGTATTTGTGTACCATAGAGGCTCAGCAAATGCAACAAAAGTAGGCTACTGGTCGAGATACAAGTGCCATAGGGAGAAAAGAGTGAAACACCATAACCTCCTGTTATTAACTCTGGGGTCGGGGTTGTGTGGGGAGCTCTCCACAGTGCTAAACGGCTCCCAGCGGGTGTATTTCTGCCTTGATGGTGCACCGCAACCGGCTCTGGGTCAGCTGGGAAAGGCTTGAGGCGAAGCAGGCTCATGGCTTATGTGTTTGCCACTTTCTTTTTCATTTTAACCCACACCATGATCTTTTCCTGACCCTAACCAAGTGGTTTTTGTGCCTAAATCTAACCAGACCTTAACCACAGGGCATCATGATGATTTCGGAACAACGGGCTTAATATGGTCGGAACAATAGGATGTCGGAGCAATGGGCAGACCCCGTGGCAGGTCACCAGATACCCATTGATATTTCTACTATTTCCCAGATGTATACAGGAGGCAACCTCCTGGGCTGAAAAATGAAGCCAACACAGATGTACCAAAAACGGTAGTTCTTTCAGTGGCCACTAGAGGCTGGCTCCAAAAGCGAATCAGTCCCCATAGGCCCCCATGTTAAAATGCCCAACTTTACAGGAGAAATAAACATGTTTACAGCCTGGTACAAAAAATGTTTTGGTCTCTATAGCCAATTTCCACCTTTATCACAACTGTAGGCGACTGAATTTTTATATAAGTCACCCGTTTATGTTTTTTTAGGGCTTAGAGTTATGCATAATGAAGGGCAGGCGAGTTCAGCATTTCAGCCTTTGCAGTCTTATTTTTTTTGTACCCAGAAGTGTATTTGGATGAGGGGTCGGAGCTGTGGAGGAGTGAGGTGTGGATCTGACTCACAGAGTGCAGTAACGCCTTGTAGACATCTAATATCAATCAATCTGCCCCGCCCTTAAATATGCATAACTTTGGGCCTTTATAAAATGTAAATGTAAGTTTTTTTAAATGTGCTGTAAACTCCATTTTTCAGCCTTGGAGGTTGCACACAGTAGGAGACATCATCATCAGCTATGTCGATTATATTTATAGTCTTTGGGTGTATATAATAAATACATTTCTTACTCAAAACTTAAAACTACATTTTGACACAGCCATTTTATCATGTCAGTGATATACATTTTGTTGTGCATATTACAAAACAAATTTTCCAATAAATTAGTACAAAGCCATTGACACAGTTAACCAGGAGTTTTCAAGACTGTTGGGGTTTAGGGGCTGCAGGGCAGTTGCCCAGTTGGTAATCCTTGGTTCCAATCTCTTTGCCACTTTTAATACAGATAACCACGGATCAGAAAATTCAAGGCAGGTCAGCAGAGAAAAAATCAGATTCAGGCACTACCAGGAGGGGTTTCATGTTCTGGAATCTGTCTGGGTTAATACCCACACTGAAATGTGAACGTCTTTCATACCTCAGATAATGTAAAACTGACTAATAAAGACACTGTACAGTAGATTAAACAGCTCCCTGTGTGCAAAATTGTGCCCCTCCATTACATGAGTTGATGTCTCTTTGAATTCACTTTGGTAGGTGAAGCAGCTGCTGTGGCAGAAGCCCCTCAGCAAGCAAACACATTAGAGAGAGACTGAGGCAGACTAAAAGCACATCAGGCCTCGGAGGGTGAGGGGGAAGGCAAATCAAGCCTCTCACCGAGATAAAGATTGCTTCTCTGTTTCGGAAATATTTCTCATGGCAGTGGATGCTTTGAAAGCAGCGACAGAGAAAAGGTGGCTGGTGATCAATGATGCCATTATTGTGGACGCTCTGGTTTCAGTCACAGTGAATGGTCAGCAGAGACCAGCACTCAGCATCTCCAGCGTTCAGAGTTCAAAAGTGTATGTTAACTGATATGCACAGACACAGGGAAAACTGAGAGCAACTATTAGAGTTAGAACAATGGCATTTCTGAAGACTGATACTGATTCTTACGTTTTTGAAATACACTATGCCCCAACAAGAACTCTCAGATCTTCCATTAACTGTCGTTTTGCTGTTGGTAAAGTGTCCCACAAGAGAACTGGTGAAGCTGCTTTCTGTTTTTATGGCCCTAAACTATGGAATACTCTCCCTTTGGATCTGAGAATGGCAGACTCGCTAGCTATTTTTAAAAAGAAATTAAAGACCTATCTTTTTAATTTGGCTTTTAATACAGGTTGATTTTATTTATACCACTGTTATCGTTTTTGTTTTGTTTTGTTGTTGGTATTGCTGTTTTAATCAATGCTGTTTCAACTTGCTTTGTTCAAGCACTGTGGGCTGCATTCTTGCATGAAAGGTGCTTTATAAATAAACTTATTTGTGTCCCAGCAGTAATTTATAAATTATAGGACACTACATCTTCATTTCCACCCTCAAACTGTTTGATTTACAACCTCTTTTATATATATGAAATAATTTAAAACATTATTAACCAAGAGAACTTGCAGTTGCGGTCAAGCAGGAACATCATCATATCAGATGACTGGATATCTGATATTTATTTAAATATTCAAACATATATTGATCTATTGCAACCAAATATCTAGACACTGAATGGACAGTTGACACCTATGGGCCAGTGAATAAGATGCTCAGTGTCTTAGTGTTGATTGCAACAATAACAAGTGGTTTGATCTGATTATATAGTTTGGCCAACACACATATTTCCCATGAGACTCCTTTACAGCAGAAACAATGCACAGTGTGGAAATGAGTCCAGACTGCATTCCTTTGAGATGTGGGCAGTAGGCTATTATACCACTGCTGATTTCTTCTCCTTGATCTGAGATTCCCCCTCGAGGTGGTACAACTCATCATTCCTTGAAGGGTTGTAGAGGTAGATGAAAGCAAAAAATAACTGCCGCCACAATGCACCCCCTGGAGAGTTTTACTCAGGGGGCTGCCGGAGTGTGAGAACGGATGGCAGTCATGAGAAAATGGGAGGAAATGTGTGGTGTCCAACAATGCCCATCTCCTCTGGGAGGAGGTTCAAAGGTCAAGGTGTTGAGGTAAGAAATCACATATAGAACACAAACTAGGGCAAATGAACAGCACTGGCCAAAAAGTTTGGCTTAAACTAAACTAAACTAGGTGTACTGTAATGCAGAAAAAAGGAATGCTATCTTACTGATAAAAATCTGATTGTATAAAAGAAACAGACCTTTCACCAGTCGAACCCAGAGACATATTTTGTGTTGTGGATGTGGAGCTACGAAAGAAAATTAGCTAAGGCAAATGTAAGATTCATTAAAAGAAAAAAGGGTTAGCCTAGACTCATCAAAAGAGAAAACAGCCATGACTATCCAAGGGCTAGGCTTCCCACTGTTAAGTGATGTTATCTATATCCATTTAATCTCTGTGCATTAAAAACAGAGACAATCCTATGACATATGTGTAGCCTCTAGTACAAGAACAGGCATTACAGAAGAACAGGTAATGGCATCCTCCTCGGCTGAGCTGTAACACTAGCTGGCTCAGTTGTTCCAGTTGTGCTTGCAGTAGATACACACTTCCTTTTGCACAGTGATACTGTTGGTGAAGAAAATAGTTCCTGCATGTTTCTTCAACAAAGTCAGTGGATTATCTTGAGTAACCAGGTCATACTTTGATTCTGAGGTGAACTGTCCCTTTAAAGCTATACACAGATCTGATAACCCTTTAAACTTAAACAAAACCTTTTTTATGACTGCATGTTACATAAATTAGATATAACTTGTAAAGAAGTAATTTTGCAGTTGGTGCAAAACATCTTTTTCTTGTTTCAACAGCTAGCTAGCAGCTTCTTCCCGAGTCCAGACTTTGTGCTACGCTAGGCTAACCAGATATTTCTCTGCACTGGATGGAATTGATATCTATCACCTGAGTGAACTTTCCAAGTGTCTGACTAGTATTTTCAGCTGGGAATATCATTACAAACAAATAGAAAACAAAAACTTCTTCATTCATCTCATTCTTTTTTGGGCTGACTGATCACAAACAGCTTCAGGATATATAATGTTACAACCTTCATTTTGTACTATTCAAGTCAAGTCAGGTCAGGATATATTTCTAGAGCACATTTAAAATGACAGCAGTCGACCAAAGTTCTGCACATTGGGGGGTACAGAGTTAAAACAACATCAATAACAAAAATAGAATAGATATAGAAAACGATAAGAAGGTAGAGCAAACAGTGCAAACATTAAAATAGCAATTAAAAAAAGAAAAAACAGAACTTGAGATCATCGTGCTCGATGTTATGTTTGTGACGGATTTGCGGGATTCCCAACATACCTGGATGTTAAAGTCACCAGAAATTAAAATGTGGTTGTATTTCACTACAATCCCAGACAGGAAGTCCACAAAGTCATTTATAAAGTCTTTGCTGTATTTTGGTGGACGATATACAGTGAAACAAAGGATGGGAGGTGAAATATTGGTGAGAAATTCAAAAAGCTGCAATTCAAAGCTGCAATAGCTTGGCACAGGCTGGGACAGATGGCACTGGAGATTGGATTTGAATACAGAGGGTATGCCGCCGCCACTGCCCGAGGAGCGGGGAGAGCAAAAGAAAGAGCAGTCTGGAGGAAGGAGTTCCGAAACAGCTCCGGAACGATGGGGCGGACCCATCGTCAGATCGAGAGCCGGGCAGGAGGAGCAGATCCCAAGCGCAGGCCAATCGGGGAAGAGGAAGAGGTCAATGGATAAGCCTTGAGTCTGATGAGCATACTGCCACGTTTTCCCCGTCTTCTGAGGCGCTTCTCCGGGAAAGGAGGCAAGAGAGCCGCTGGTGGTACTGCCTGGAGGTGGGGCGTGTTCTCTGGAAATGCTCCCTTCAGGATGAGACACATGGCAGTCTGCACAGGTGATCGGGGATATCCACCAGCACAGGGGAAATTGTTTGCTGGTCAGACATTGAGTGATCTGACGGCAATGGAGTCTCAAACGAGGCTCTGATTTTGAAGAGAGCTTGGCGATCATATATCAGCAGAGCAGACGCTTCTCGGCAGGGATAAAACAGCATAGCAGCAAACAATATAGTGAGGCAACAGGGGGAGCGAAGCGGACGGCTTGCCATCATGGGCGCCATCTTGACCTCTATGCGAGAGAGCCAAAAAAACAAATAGGAACAGAAAATATTTAGCTCTGACATGCCAATCTAATTATCTGCTGTGGTTTGGATAGCATGGAGCTGGTAATTTGGCACTAAGAGTTGCTGCATTCATCAAGGTTTTCTTAACCTGAGAGGAGCATCAGCCTGTGTATTCTACAAGGAATGTAGCCTTGATTGACAGAGTAATTTACTGGCCCTACCTTCAATGTATCTGTGTCAGTGTTTGCTGTTGTGGGGTTCATGTTTTTCTTGGAGATATACCAACAAAGATCATGCAACGCAGCACTTCTCTTAATGCAAGACAAGTGTGTCTTTTTTGTTTTTGACTGTAACTGTGCTTAAACCAAGTTTACTGCAGCCATGAATTCTTTTCTATTCCCACACATGACAATGCTGCGACAAGCTGATTATAACCAGTAGCAGTTTCTTAGTAAATAAACCAGAAATCGTCTCAACTCCCACGACCTTCTGGACTTTTCACTGATGTCCTGGTTTGCCTCTGCAACACTGCTGTAACAAAGTTTTAACTAATGATACGTACTGGTCAGTGCAGCCTTGTGTTGTGCCAAACTGGCATATCAGCACTGTAAAAGAATTGTTCTTTCCTTCTGGAAAAGATCAGGATTTACTGACTCTTTTTAAATTCAGATGGTGAGCTCATCTGTTTTCAGTGTTTTATGAGGTCATCTCTCTCTGTAATATATGCAAACCAGCAGTGTAAGACTTCCATCATAGAGCAATTTGCAAATTTCTGAAGGTCCAAACATCAACAACGATGATGGAGCATCAAGCATCACGTTGGTTAGGTGGTTTCAGTGCAGTTAAGTGGCAGTGGCATTACAACGGGCAGTGGCAACCTGACAATCTTGATCAACATCTTTTATTTGCAGAGTATTGAGAGCCTTGCAAAAGACGGTAAATGTCCCACAACACACTGCACAATACAGATGGATACAAGACTAGCAATGAAATAAGAAGAGCCTACAGCTTTGCTAGTCACTCTCTAAAGCCCCTTTTACACTACCTGTTCAAGAAAAGAACATCACACTGTTATGCTGCCTCGCCATTCTGTAGAAAAGTTACAATTGTGGAAGTGGACAGAGTTGTCTCACTTTGAGCCAGCAATGGTGGTAGTAGCAGTGCCGAAATAGTGTCTGTCCCAGACAGCATTTGTAAGTGGGGCTCATGTGGGTTGTGAATGTGCTGAAAAATGGGCCCTATATGTGACTGTACACATGTTCCATATTGGCCACATGACAGTTGCCCACATGAGTGGGTGTGCCCAAGTAGGCCCCACATAAGTTATGGTAGGAATACCTGGATACCATATGGCATGGTAGGGTAGGCCAAAAATGGGTATCTTATCTGGGAAAACCACACATATAGGCAAGGGGCATGTGGCAAATATGGAACCCGTAGACAATCCCATATAAGGCCCATTTACCACCCATTTACTACCCACATGGGCCCCACTTACAAATGTTGGCTGGATGTAAAAGGACACCTGACAGAACAGGATCATGGATGGGATAGATGTGATGTTTTGATAATGTGCTATATGTGTGGGAGATATTAAAAGCATCTGGAAGCAGTTAGCAGCTAACTCAGAAAGGAAGATCAGTGGCCAAAAATGTCTGTAAGTTGGAAAAACATTGAGATTCCTTGACCTCCGAGCAGAGGACAAGATCAGCCACCATAAAACAAGGACGGTAAATGATTGTAATTGTCACGTATTTCACAGGATAAGAGAAAACTTGTAAACTAGATGGACCCTCAGGAGGTCATAAAGTCAGAATAGCTTCAAGTGACTCAAATGACTAATTTCGTCTTCTGCACTGGGTACACATAGCCTTCATTACAACGAGGATTTCAAATGAATGAAATGGTCTATGGCATTTTTAACTAAGATTTTTTACATTTTGTCCTTTTAAATCTGTAATTATTCTTTGCTGTCAGTCTGTGCTTCAAAGGACCATTAAAACCACAACTCATATAAATACCTTTACTGTACAGACAGTGATGATAATAGATGCTGCTTTGGTCTTTCAGAGCCTGAAAATCATTTCAGTCATCAAGTTAGAAGTTCTCCACACTTTGATCTACATCCCACCAGTATTAATATTATGTGAGCTGATGAAACTA
Organism: Epinephelus cyanopodus; assembly: GCA_026686955.1. Lineage (NCBI taxonomy): Eukaryota > Metazoa > Chordata > Actinopteri > Perciformes > Serranidae > Epinephelus > Epinephelus cyanopodus. The sequence continues at coordinate 7,143,459 of CM048918.1, read as the reverse complement.
ACTTCAGAGTGCTGAAAATGCTAAAATGCTCTGTGCTTTTACTCGCATGTAGCAACAATTTCAACAGCTTTGGCACAGATTGTATTCCCACTCACATTTTCATCACTGAAGAAACATTCCAGAAGTTTGGCTAAATCTTCCCTAAAGCCAAAGTGGCATTGGTGGACTTGAGTACATCTGTGGTAACTGATACAGTAACTTTAGGCCTGGTTGAACCACCACTGATCTGTATTTGTGATAATGCCCAGGACCTGTACCTGTCAGGGTTTCCCCCCTGTGTGTGTCCATCCTAAGGATTTCTCCTGCTTCTTTCCTGTTAAAGGGTTAAAGAGAGTTAAAGAGTTTTTCTTTGCTTACTTGATGGGCTGCTCTTATCTCCAGCGCTTGGCGTGACTTGACTCAATTAGTTCTTCCTGTCTTTTACGTAAACAGGAATCATTTAGGTCTAATCTTGTATAAACTTACATTGAGTTCATGAAGAGTTGTAATCTGTAACATTAACAATGAAAATTAGTAGCAAGAGGTAGAATATGCTTTTTTTTATGACCTAGTATGGAAGCCCATTTCTGCCAATGTGATGAAGAAAAATCCTGTAAGTCATAATAAGAAATATTCTCAAAATAACAAGAAGGAGACTTAAAGGGACTAAGTATTTATTTTGAAAAAGTTTCTCATCATTTTGAGATACTAACTTCAAGATAAGTTCTTTGAAACAAATAAGAATTTTGAGAAACTAATTCCTTATTTTAAAGAATATTTCCCATTTTTGAGATACTAACTTATTTTAAAGAAAAAGTTTCAGATACTAACCCATTACTTTAAAATTAGTAATTTTGAGAAAATTTCTTATTTATTTTGAGATACAAAGGGAAGGTATTTCAGATCAACTCCTGGGTGAACAAATGCATTTTTCTTCATTTATTTATTTAATCTTGAGGCTACTTTTATCAGATATTGGTCAAATTGTGTGCAGAACTGAAATATTGTAAGGAGCATATAGCTGTCAACTCTCAGTTTTCCAGTCATACTCAATTTATGCAATTCAAAGACTGTTTAGGAACCACTGTTCTGCAGAAATATTTAAATATGCCATTTTGGAAAATGGCAACGTTTACTTCTTTTCCTAGTCAAAATTTAATGTAACTTTGGAACATTATTTGCCCTCCCTTCTGACAAGATAGCATTACATGGTTGTTACCAGGATGCCCTAGGTCCTCTGGTTTAACATAATACCTGCTCCTTCACTCACTCAGAAGTTGTCATATACCGGTGCTTGGTCAGTGACTTCTGATGCCAGACACTGACCAAAAAAGCTGTCCTTTCACATCACAATGTTACACGAGCAGTCGGAGGCCTCCATGTGGGGAGGACAGACAGAATTCAATGATTGGTCGGAGTTTTCTTAGAACCATATGAGAATGTTACAATTATGAGTTTTTATTTTTGGTGGAATTCACTTACATTTTAATGTGCCAGCAGCTTATTAATAGCATTTTAACCTAAACAAAGAAAAGCGTGAAATTCAGAAAGGTACGTGTTTCTTTAAGTCATACAGAAAAACATTTAGAAATGAAATGTAAATATGATGTAGCAAATGTCTAGCGCCAAACAATAAGCATATGGCTCCCTGTTATTAGAAATAAACTTTAGAAACAAATGACTTTGTCAGAAACTGCAGGGAAATGTCACCACTGAGCTTGTACTGCCTGGATTAACTGCAGAAAAACAAAACAAGGTTGAACAGTGGGAGAGGCAGTGGCAATCAGTGGTATTATCCGTCTCCCTGTGCCTTCCTGGTAGAGTGTTGTTCTCTTACCACCTGCACAGACCCAGCTTTGGTAATTTAATTTGTCATCTGCCTGTACATCTTACTTAGATAGTTATAAGCAGTGCAAGTGTTGAAAAGTTTTATTTGAACATGCTCGACATGGTTCAAACAAGACAGTGTGCAGTGAGCAGCCTGTGTAGATCTCCTGGCCTGAATACACAGTAAGTGTTACTTCAAAGACCTAATCTTCCTAATTCCAACCACACAATATTTGAGAAAAGATGTTAGTTAGATAAAAGACAGATGTCAGTTTTATTTTAAGGTATCCTTAGAAAAGACAGCTACTGCATCATGCATTCAAGGTGACTTAGATAAATCCAAGAGCCGAAGAAAGTACTACTTCTTGTAGTATATTCATAGGAAAATGGGTGAGCAAACATTCTTTCCCTTAGGCTGCCCTTCATCAAGTAATGCTGATATGTGTAAAATCTCTATCTGCTGGCTCCTATCTCTGTCTCTTCTCTAATGCCAAACAGATGTTACATTCATAATGATGGTTTCACTTATCCCTAAGTTGTGAAAGTCCCTGAGTTACATATATTTTGCTAAATGTGTTATGGTCTTACCCTTTTCCTTTGGCACGCAGAAGAGTAGAGTCCGAAGATTTGATTCATTCAACATGAACCAAAGGAAGACAATGTAAACAAACAAAGACAGGCCATGTACAGTCTGAGCTCTTTGACCATGATTGCATGTCAGAAGTTGTGCTTGTGTCCTTTGGAGCCCCTGAGGCTTTTCTGTCTGAAACAACCAGCTCCCTCCGGCTGCTTCCCAATTAGCAGCAGTGCATCTGTGCTGATTAGTCAACAGCTTTTCAACCCCTGCCAGCAAAGGATGCCAGGAAATGAGAGAAGGAGCTCTTGGCCTAGATACCCAACTATTCAAAGTCTAACAAGGTGAAGTGGCCTGCATAAAATACAAAGACGAAAGCAGTCTGTGTCGTCAAGCTGTTTGCCTTCTAAGGGACAATGGAGGAAGACAAAGAGGTTCAATCTGCACAGCTTTCACTCTAATTCAGCTGGGAGACAAAAAAGACTTAGTTTAGTACCAGGTGGGATTTGCTTTGGGCCAGTACAAGCTTGTGGGATTCACAATCAATAAATGTTACTCATGTAGAGGAAATGTCACTTTGTTGCTTAAAGGTCTGATCTACAGTAGCCCAGAATGGACAAACCAAACTCTGCCTCCAGACAGGGATATTTCATGATGACAGCGTCAGAAAAACACTGATTTTTGTCAAGTGAAACTGCTCTATTCAGTGTTTTTACTGGTTTATATAACCTGGTCTGTTTGTTTTGGAGAGGAAGAGACCTCTGTGGATAATCAGCTCCCTGTGAAGAACCTCCTCAACAATTATTACGAAGAAATTCTAACTTGGAGAAGTTTCAGCTGGTTGCAAACTGCAATCCTCACTGCCAGATGCCACTAAATCCCTCTAGATCCCACACACTGGACCTTTACTGTAAGTGCCTATTGTTATGATCCGGCTCTAAGACCATCACAAATAAGGAAACACATGGGGAGTTACATAAAAATAAGTAATTTATCTAACAAAAATTGAAGAATAAACAATATAACCAAGTATTATAATGCAAACTAAACTATACAAAACTTAAGTAAATGCAATCAACGCAGCATGGTGCCAAGGAGAAAAAGAAGAGGCACCAAGTTCCCAGGAGGGTGGGTTTTAAGGGCTGGAGACAGTGGCCAGCTGCCTCCAATCACCATGGCCAATCAAGCCACCAGCACTCTGACACAAAAGAACATAACACAACACCAACACCAAACCCAAGTGGAGGCCCTGGGGCCATAAAACTGCTGTAACTTACTTAAAGCAATAATTATTTTTGGGAAATATGCTTAATGAGCTGTTAACAATCTGGATGGTCCTTTTCCTTTTCAGACCAGCGGACACGATGTCTATAATTTCCCAAAACACTTTAAAATGTAGATTCTTCAGACCACAGCACACTTTCCCACTTTGTGTCAGTACATCTCAGATGAGCTTTGGACCAGAGAAGTCAGCAATGTTTGTGGATGTTGCTGATATATGGCTTCTGGAGTCTTAATATGCAGTGACGTACTGTGTTTATCGACGATGACTTTCCAAAGCGTCCCGAGGCCATGTAATAATATCCTTTTATATAATCAGGTCAGCTTTTAATGCAGCATCATCTTGGCCCTTACCTGCAAAGATTTCTCTGGAATCTCTAAATCATTTGATGATATGATATGATGAGACTGTAGATAGAAAAATCCCCCAATTTCTTGCAATTATGTGTGAAGAAATTTTTTTAAACCTGTTGGACAATTTGCCAACGCAGCTTTTCACAAAGTGGTGAACCTCATGGCTATGTTACTTATGAAGGACTGAGCCTTTAAAGGATGCTGCTTTCATACCCAATAATGATACTATCAACTGTCTCCAGTTAATCAGTTTACTTATAGAATGTTCCAGTCACGTGTCTTTTGAGTATTCCACAACTTCACAATATTTTTGCTTTTCCCTGTTCCAACTTTTTTGGAACATGTTGCATCAAATTCAAAATGAATGTATATTTACAAAAAACAATAAAGTACCAGTTTGAAAATTAAATATCTTGTCTTTGAACCATATTCAATTGAATAAAGGTCAAAAAGGATTTCATTGCATCATTGCATTCTGTCTTTATTTACGTTTTACACAGTCTCCCAGCTTTCTGGGAATTGGTGTTGTAAGAGGAGGCAATAGAGCACTAAATTGCAATGCCCAAGTTTAAGGAGCTGATGGGATCACATTTCACCAAAGTTGCACCTTGTATGATTTAATGTGACAAATAAACGATGATTTATTGAACAATTAAATGATTTTTGGAAAAAAAAAGTGTTCCTCTCTATAAGACCAGTTCGTGCACACACACACAGACACACACACACTACACACACACACACACACACACACACCTTGGCGGGTTAAGTGTAAGGCTTGTGAGTCTGGTCAGGTTTTATCTCACAGTAAGCTGATCAGGGGTCTGTCTGTTGTTTGGGCAGATGGTGAAAGGGGGTGAGGGGATGGGGTGCAGCAGGCATGTGAGACCACAGTAAAAGACATGGATGAGTGATGAATAATGACTCTATATTATCCCTAAGCCAGCAGTATCCCAGTTATTAAATCCATACATCTCATATGTCACGGCAAAGAAATACAGTTACACAATAATCAGAAAAAGTGACCACAAGCTTTTCAAGGTTATAAATGTATAAATGTGTTGAAATAAAAGGAAAATAAAAATCATGGCACTCAAGGCCATTATTTGATGCAGGAAATTTTAAAGTATCCTCCAAAATGTAAGTTTATCTGATGAAATGAACATTCATGTAGTATTGCTGACCATTTGAGAAAACCTTCAAATCATAAATGTGTTTTTCTCCTGATTGAAATACATGAATCTTTATTACTAATTCGCAGAAATGTTGCTGTTTTAAAAATAAACAACACATAGACAGCGGCTTGTTCAACCTGGTCTCACTCCAAAGTCGTCGAATAGGCCTACTGATGAAATCAGTGACTTTGGGCATCAGACCCTGCCAAAAAATAGCTGGCCTTTCACGTCGCCATGATACGTAGCCATAATGGCACCTGGTGGTGTCAAGGAGAAATGTGGTAGTACAACAACATAAGTTAAGGCGGCGAAAGTCAGAGTAGGGTTTGGTGGATGGGTTCAACAACCACCAACTGTCACTGAGGCTGGTGTTGAATATAAAGCAAAACTCTGTTCTTTCATTCTAAACCCAACCAAGTGCATGTGTTGTTGAAGAAAAAAAAGGTCCATTCTCTGTGTTGTACCGATATAGTGTGTTTTTTTTGGAAAGAGACTGTATGCAAACTGTACATTTCCTGTGAAAATAGATGTGTATTTTGAAAACAGACAATGTATGTAACAGGTTGAAGTTGATCTGGCATCCTAGTAACCAGGGTACCTTGCATGTCATATCGCGATGTGAAAGTCCATGACCAAATGTTGATATGTGACGAGATCAGTGTGAGAATGGGTTGTAAAATACTGTACATTTTAATGTTTAACAGTATGTTAGGCCAGTGCTGACAATATGTCACAAAAATAGAATTATAATGTCCTCTCATTCAACGGTTCATATGGAATCCTAGGAATTAGTGCCCCAAAAATTACTTTACTTCCATAATGTAAAGTTACTAAATTAATGTAAATTTCTTTGGTTAAGTTTTGGCAAGTAAAGTTACTGAGGTTAGCTTTAGGAAAAAAAACATGGTAAGGGTGTACTTTAAAATGACTCAAACTTCATTAAAAGTTTGCACAGTTCCAAACACCAGTCTCCTGGGGAAAGTTCTGTTTTTTTTTAGACCACCTGTCCCCCAAACTGCCTCCTTACAGACCACTCTGGATCGTGTCCTTGTTTACTCCTGTCAGGGCACAAATTACTGGCTCATTATTATGTGAGATATGTGCAAATTTTGGTGCATTACTTTTTGTAGAAAATGTATGTACAGTGCATAAGAACAGCTTGAGAATGAAATATATACAAAGTTGTCGCTGACAGCTGAAAACACCTACTCTGTGATACCTTTGGCTGCCATGTACAAGATGCTGGAAAGTTTCATCCAATAGAGATGATTCATAGTTGATTTAATCTACAGTATCAGGAGCTTTATTGTTAGCAATTATTGCATTGGGACACAATCATACCACATATGTAACTGTCCTGTGACTTCAGCTACAGTATCCTTTAAAAAAAGGTCTCAAAATAAGAATTATTGCCACTTGGGCATAATATTGAAAAAATAAAACCATACATATAGGACACACTGAGAAAGACTGCAACCAAAAGCAATGGAATTCTGATAAGAAGAACTCATGGGAACATCAAGCTCAACAGAATGTGTGCCCCATATAGGCCTTGGCAGTTGCCCAGGTTTGATTCCAACTTCTGGCCCTCTGCTGCATGTCATCCCCATTCTCTCTCCCTCTTTCCTCTCTCTCTCCAGCTGTCCTGTAAAAAATGCAAAAAATAACCTTAAAATAACTTAAGAACAACTCATATGATGGTTCCAAAAATAGGCCTTTTAGAGAAGACATTTTTATATGTCGCAGGAGGAAAAGCACTGTAAATAATAAAATCATTAATGGCTAAATGGTATTGTGCATCTCTCATTACTAAAACAAATTAAACTGTCTGCCATGTCAAACCAAGCTTGCACTCAAAACTTAAAGTTTAGTACAATATAGTCACATAAAAGATTTGAGTACACCAGACACAAATGTATGTGACATATGACCCTGTCTGTCAGTTTAACATTGCAATGTTTTAGTGATGTCATTTAACTATGAAAATGTATTGTGTCGAGCTTGATTCTTGATTGCTAGAATAAGGCAATAGATGAATTCTGAACCAGGAAGTGCTCTTTATTTCACCTCAGCACAACTTCTTCTTCTTCTTAGAATGACTGTAAAATATAAAAACATTAATCACTGTGTAATGGGTAATGTGCATAATTTAGAACACATTTAAACACAGTCTTCTTTGGTTTATCGCCTTAAATACATTGTCTCACAACATGCTGGGAAACTCAACCATTTCAGGCGAAACACACTACAATATGTCATATACCTTGATAATGTTGTTTATTGGCCTTATACTAATTAGGCGAAATTGGCTTTATAAATTCTGGTCAAATTAACTCAAAAATAAAAAAATTGTTGACTTAACATAAAAGATTATATCAACGGCTCAGCACACTTGAAACAAACTACTTTTAAATGCAAAAGTGATTATGTTTGTTTAGCAATGCCACACTCAAAGGCAGGACGTGAAGCCTGTATGTCATAGAGTCCTTCTGTCTACATCACACCATCTCCCTGATATCTCTTTGTCTTTTGTCTGTCTCTGTAGTTTTTAAGTTAAAAAAGGGGATGAGGCCGAACAAATCTCTCCTCAAAGATATTCATGATTGTATAAATAGTTGTTCACACAAGAAGTTATGGAAGTCGTTACATGTGGTTACTTGCTCTTGTACATTCTGACAATCTTTTCATTTTTATCAGATTAGGGCCTTATCTTTTGTCTGTTGTTTTAAAGTCACACACTTCTTGCATTTATCTGTTGAGGGGCACTATCTCCAAGCTGAGCCATGTCATTACCATTCAAGCCTTTACACCTGAGGTGGTGAGGTGGTATCAAAAGAGTGTGAGAACCAGTTTCTCACAAATATTTGTCAGTGTGTCATGTTACATGACAAATCCAGACACTTTTTATTTTCGGGAATGGTAATAAACAGCTTCAATCTAGAGCTTTTTTTTTAACCTCATAAGCTGCCAGTTCATCATTGCCAAGAGGATCTGACTGTCCACTTGTTTGGATGCTGACTTGTATGGTCAGAAATGTGTGTCAAGCAGCCCCTTATGATGCATTATTAATGAGTGATATTATATAACTAGCTGGAGCTGACACATTCCTTGGCCCAGTCTAAACTTCTCTGGCAGACCTTTGATGGACACCCTCACATAATCACAGTGCATGGACTGAGGTCAATTTCAATCACTTTATAGAGTTCAAGTAATTCCATATACAGAGTAGCTGAGGTGCTATTTGATCCTGTGCTAAACAGCACATCTCTTTAATGACTGACTGAGAAAACACCAGAGAGTCAATCTGCTTCTTTCTTGCACTGCTTGTTAAGTTGATGCTGTTAGAAGGGCTTCTAGCCTCCTCTCACCAGTGCTGGCCATCACTGTAGAAGGCACACTAATGCTTCTTCTCATTAGCCTGTCAGCCTGTAGTAGTGATACTGCCCTCACTGGCAATGACTGTGATAAGAGCACAATTTCCTCTAATGTGTCTGTCACACATTAACCCTACATCAAACAGAAGCTCTTCTGACTCCATCTTGGGCATCAAGCCTCTGTGCACTTCCAGAAAGCTTTTAAATTGCAGAAGCCGCTGGCTGCACAACAAACATTAGGGTTTGCCCAACCCCTTCCAGATGTAGGCATGTCCTCATGCGACTTACGGGAGTTTACAGCCGTTCTTTGGGTATTGTGGTAGATTGTAATGCTGCCTGGCTTTCAAGCTTTACCAAATCTGAGAGGGCAAAAACTATTAGCATATCATTTTTAACACAAGAAAAATATACCATTAGTGCAGATCTTTGATCAGTACAGTGGACACAGCAATGGGGAGACTGAATTGTGAGATCAACAGGGACCTATTATGCTAGTTTTCAGGCTCAGTGATTTATATTTTGGGTCTTTACTAGATCATGTCTACTTAGTTTAATGTTCACAAACTTTACTTTTTATATACCGTCTGTGAAGGAACCCCTGTAAATCCTCTCGCTGAAAAGCTCCTTTGTACCACCTGTCTCTTTTAGCTCCCCTCCCAAAAAAGCCCAGTGTGCTCTGATTGGTCAGCATTTCCGGGTCTGCCATATCTCTGTGTCTTTGCATCATCATTGCAGCTGGGGGAATAGCTCAGTATGTTTACATGACATTAGAGAAAATCAAATTATTGTGTTACTCTGACTAAAAATGGACTTTTGAAATACATGTAAACATGTTAGTCCTACTGAAATCGTACTAAAGCAAATCTCTCAAAGTTGGACAAACACACTCAGATAATGTGATTGGGAGTCAAATTACTCTGTATACAGTCAATCAGACCCAAACTGGCTGAGGCGCTCTGCGCATGCTCTGCAGTTTATGCCTCAGGCTTTGACCTGGAAGCCAAATGGCATCAAATGCGTGACAGATGAAGATGAAGCCAGTAACAATACGGCAAAATCTACATCCAGAGCTGTGCATTTTGGATGGACGAAATATACAGAGCTGTAAAGTTGTCCACCATGGTACCAGCTAACCATAGCTAACTTTTTTTGTTAATTGTTTGGTCTGTGATGTAATAGGCCAGCTAGAAAAAAGATTCAGTACTAACAAGCTGGAAGAGTATATCACCACCTATTGGAGGGGAGTCGGACATACTTCGGTCAATAAATCAATTCCCCTGGACAGTCCAATGAAATGGCCAAGTTGAATTGAAACTATAACAGAGAATAGCGACATTTTCTACTGTGAAAAATCCCCAAGAAAAGCTCCTAAACCAAGTCTTAACAACGAGATATGTTCCAGCAGGAATATGATCTGAAATCAGGGAGAAATTAACAACACTGGCAACCAAGATTACATATTTCCCACACAATATATATATGTATACACAGCGTGAATGAGAGGAATATTCATGTAACAAATATACAAATATCAATTAGATGGTAATCTGCATGAGAAATTCAGAAAAAAAAAAAATCGGTTATAATACTTCTCTGCTTTTTGAGATCAATTTGAAGTGATCACTATAAGCGGTTTCCACTGTGTGTGTGTGTGTGTGTGTGTGTGTGTGTGTGTGTGTGTGTGTGTGTGTATATTTGTATATATATATATATATATATATATATATATATATATATATATATATATATGGCTATCAGAGTAAAAAATATGGGCGCATGTGTGTAAACTAACAGTCCTTTTATTCCAAAACTCGTAAAGAAAGTAAGGGAAGAACATTTAATAAGGCCCTGCAGGGCGGAGTGGATGAACCTGGTTAAAGAGTACCGCCCAAACGGGACGCTCTTAAACTAAAGCAAGCGCACCCACAAGGAGGCAGGGATCATTTCGTTGGTCACCAATTAACCTGGTTCTATTGGTTGGGGGATTTTGAAAGGGTTGTTACACAAAAAAATCCAAGCACAAGGCAGAAATCTGAGATCAGAAATTCCACAAGCGCACAGAGGCAGCTTGAGCATGAAGAGAAGAGCTGAAGCTGGAGCAGGAAATCTGTGCGAGCAACATTGTATCTGAGTGTGAGCACACAGTTTGAAACAGAGTAGATCTAAGCGCAGACAGAGGCAATGAGTGCAAGGGCAGGGTTTGAGGGACAAAATTATAAAATCTGAACGTGAAATCAATAAATAATGCGCTCAAATTGATATACCACTTTCTTGAATAAAGATAGGAAAAATCTACATACTTTTTCTAATCAGTCTACATGTTAAATTTTAACTAATAGTTATCTGCACTCTCATGAAGGGGTGGGGATGGATCAGAAAATATTAACACGAACTATACTTGTCACAACTTGAGCCAGCTCTGAGTATTCACTCCGTTGCCTGCTCTGTTTTCCCTGCTGTATACTAACTCTCCTTGACATACATGCCCTGCAGGAACCCCTGTTCCTGCCATTGCCGTCACCTGACCATCTTCACCCACCTGCTCACCTGTTGCCCTTTCCCCTCATTAGTCTTGCAGCATATATATCAGGATATTCCACTCTTTCTTTAACAGAGTGTCTGTTTTGCATCTGCCCTACCTTTTCAGCCTTTGCTCTGCCTACCTGGTCCACAGACTGATCTTATCTACCTAACCCCTTTCTGGATATTGGAACATTTATCTTAACCTGTCTGCCTGTAGATTGTGTTTTTGGGTTCAGTCTTCAGTCTTGCTGTTTTTCTGAGCCTTAACAGTCCTAACATTACTGAAATGTACTGATTGCTGTACATGCACATGCAGTATGTGGTCATTGCTTGACAGTGTTTGACCTTTTTAAAGATTTTTTTGTGGGCCTTTTGCCTTTAATGACAGGACAGAGAGTGAAATGGGGAGACAGAGAGAGACTAGGGACTGACATGCAGCAAAGGGCCGCGAGTCGGATTCGAGCCTGCGGCCGCTGCAGCAAGGCAATGCCTCTGTACATGGGGTGCCAGCACCATCCACTACGCTACTGACGCCCCCCCAAGTGTTTGACCATTTGACAGGTTCATTTTAGGAGTCAGCATTTACTAATTTTATAATGTAACTTCCGAGTATATTACCTTTCAATTGTGAACATTGTGCCTCTACTTCCATTGCCTAAGGTTGGTAAATTTCTGGTCTCTAAAATGTAGCATGTAGTCGATGCACTGTTCAACTCTCCATCACCTGCTGCAGTCTGTCTGTCTGTCCACAGTGACTAAAAAAAACTAACTTCATAGTTATGCAAGATGGTCTCTTTTTTTTGTTAAGTTCTGTTGACATATTTCTACCTTGGTCAGGAGCTTTCAGGCAATATCTTTGGTTGTTAGATAGGTAATGTCATATTTTGTAATTCAGTTTAAAAGACTTGTTAGGAAATATTAGAGCTGTATATGATGATTCAAAAGATTCAGAAGTTTATTTGGAAGGTTGAGGTTTGGAGAAAGGTCTCTCGGAGTTGGTATTGGTATATATTCATAGTACTGCTCTTCTACTGTTGTGGAAGGAATGGTTTGACCTAAAGTTACCCTTGGCTGAGCAGCAAGAACTCCAGGAAGCAGGAAATTAATGTGATTGATAGAGACATTTAATTTATTATCTGAGTGTACCTAAACTGGCTGGCCAGTGCCAGCAAATGATATCATAATGATGCACATGTTCATATTCTGAGGAATGGTCATTACTGCTGGGCCAATATTTCTTCATCCTGTCAGGTTACATGCATAAATAGCACAAACACGTCAGCCTCATGGCAGAGGACAGAGGAATGACATTAGCAAGATCTTGACAAAAGGTAAATGTTTGTACTTTACTTTTTAGATCAATTATGGATTAAATGACTATGTTTAATTTGTCACATCATAAACATCATATTTTATAAACTCTTATGTTTTGTTTGTTCAGTCTTGAGGCATTACTGGGGCTATAGCGGGCTCGAGGTGAGCGAGGGCCTGCAGAGCACAGTAGAGGCTCCAAATCCAGGGGTTCAGTGTGAACACTGAAGGACAGCCAACAGTGGGCACTCGGCCCTGGGCACGAACTCTGCAGACCTCCTGTCCTCCCTCTGGTTCTCCAACATGCTCTGGCTCTTCTCCTCTCACCCTTTATGATTGCCTCTCCAGCCCCCAAAACCCTCCAGCATGTTCCACAAGCCCTGACTTGACTCTCATCCGCCTTGCTTTATTGCATAAGCAGCCTCCAGCAAGCCGTATTGACCCAGACTGCACTCTGCTTCTCTGCTAAAGAGCCAGAGGAAGGGCGGGAGGGTGACAGGGTTCATGCCCATGGCTCAGGGCCCTCTGTCAGCTTTCCTCCATTGTCCACATACCCCTGGACGTGGAACTCGGGACTTTGTCTGTTTTTTTTCCCCCCAGGCATTTGGTGCTGATCCTCTCTGAAAGTCTATTGGCCACTGAACGAACAACATTTTGCACTAATCATGAACCAATCATGAAATCCTCCACGGCAGTTTTTTTTTTTAAAGATTTTTTTATGGGCCTTTTGCCTTTAATGAACAGAACAGAGTGAAATGGGGTGAGAGAGAGAGTGGGGTTTGACATGCAGCAAAGGGTTGCAAGCCGGAGTCGAACCAACGACCGCTGCAGCGAGGCATCACCTCTACACGTGGGGCAACGTCCCCACCACAGCAGCTTTGGGCTTAATTCCAGCTCACATCCCCTACCGAATCAGTCTCTATATTCCATTCTATTCCTGGGTTATCTATAAAACTTCACATTCATGTGAACAAGCAAAAGTCTTTGCTTTGTCACTTCTCAGATGAATAAAATTGAGCATACATTTTAGTCAGGAAGACTGTTAAAGAGAGTTTTCATGCACAAATCTCTCTGCTACGCTTTCCGGCTTCTACTCTATCATGGACGTCGCTATAAATTCATCCAACCAGATTTTGCCATGATCTCCCTATGCTAATCATATAATTGCTGCCAAGTTTTTAAAAACCATTCTCCTCCATCTCAGGATGAATCAATGCAACCCTGCTCCACCCCATTCAACTCCAGTCTTCATCACAGCTGTGCCCAGTCCTGCTCTACATCCCATCGTCACATCTTCAGCCAACTTTCTCCACCATCACCACCACCACCACTAGTGTCTAGAATCCATTGCTAAACTAATCATGGCATCCCTACCCCCTAAATATACATGTCACCATGGGGTCCAGTTGCCAAAGAACTTACCAGTATTCATCCTCTATGTAATAAATAATTGCCCTAAATGAAGTCTATCCTGATTGAGCTGACATTAAGCAGTTGTGTCAGTTTACATCAGCATATCAGCCCATATACTACCTATAGGCTGGATCTTGACAGTCAGTGTTCGTTCTGTGTCATGTCATGTTTAACAATGTATACTGCCTAATTACATGGAGCCCAGCTGCCTGACTTGTGTCCGTGAGTGTATGTAGAGAGGTCTCACTCAGCTCCTGTTTCCAAACAGTGGATAACTCAGACTACTCGTGCCTTATGAAGAAAGGGCAGTTTATTGTTTGTGATGTAGAATGAAGCATTTGTGCTCAAAATAATATAATGTAGATTCTGTCTTCAGGTCAGATCAAAGTTTTACAAAATTATTTCAAATATAGCATCTGGTAAAGTGTCAGTGTTGTGTTTACTGCTTTTTGTGCTGCTCCAAAGAAGACAAAAACAAAAAAAATGTATCAAATGAATGAGACGTGTCATCCAACCATGTCTCAAGGCACAAGTGATATAGCTGTCCTGAATGGTATCATGTGAGGCAGGGTGAAAGGCCTGTCTTAATAGAGACTAAAGGGGTTGGTGGATGGGTCATGAACCACTCCATGAAGGTGGCAGTGATTGTCAGACTGTTTTGGAAAATGCAGCACTTAGCTGTCCCAGCAGAGACATAAAACAACTGCATTTGTATTCAAACATAAAACAAGGCTGATTTAAATTAACAACATTTTTGTTTATTCAGGCCTAATCCAAGGTTAATATCAGGAAAGCAACATTTATAATGCGGTTTCAACATTTCAAAGAGGATGTTTGCAAAAAGTAATACAAAACTAATAAAGTCTGATTTGCTGTAGATTAAAAATATTGCATTCTGACAAACCTGTTCTCACTCCCATGGCAGCTTGGTCAGTGGCCTTACTCTTCAAACAATGGCACTTTTACCCCTTTTTGACACTCGTGCTGGCTTGGCTTGGCTTGATTTGGGCCATCAGCCCAGTGCGGGTGCATTTCCAGTACAACAGGGCTACCCATTTGATAGTGTGTCTTGTCTTAAGTGATGATGTTTTAAAGTTGTGGGTTGATCCATGGCTCAAGTCCCCTGTAATTTTGGCTGTATGTGTTTTTCCACAGCAGGGCGGGTAAAAAAAAGTTTACCTGTTGGAGGTGAGCTGTTTGCAGAGGTGCAGTAGGGGCCTGTTGTCTGTTTCCGCTTTCACTTTCCTCCCAGCAGTATCATTAAACTTGCCTTTACTGAAGAAAAGCTGCTAACACAGTTCTGCCAGTTCAGTAATAAACATATTCTATTTCTTATAGATTCTTCAAAAAAAGTCCCCCATTATTTTGTTATGTAAAACTTTTATTGTGAAGCAGCAAAATAAGGAAATGTGAAGTTTTTGAGCAGAAAGTACTAAGAGCTGAAGACAGAGAGACATTTAGAAATGCCTTTCTCTCTGGTCTCCTGCAGACAGAAGTGAGTGGAGTCTTGCAACAAACTTGTTTGAGAGGGATAAGCCGCGACGTCAGGGGATTTCTGCAGTTGGCAAAACATCACCGCTACATGCTTGAGGGCAGCTTGGCTTTAGAACATACTCTGAAGAAGGTCCATCTGTAGCACAGCTTGGTATGGCACGGCTTGACTCAGTGTGGCCAAAAGTGATAGTGGAAAAGGTCCATTTAGGTACCCCTCTAGCATTAGTTCAACTTTGACTTCGTCACATATTGATATTTGGCCATGAACTTTCCACATTGACATACAATGTGCAAGGTACCGTGGGTGCGTTGGTTATTGATGTTCTGTGATGCCATGTCAACTTCAGCCTGTGACATGTATTGTCTGTTTTACATTTCAGTTTTCACAGGAAATGTTCTGTTTGCATACAGTCTTTCAAAATAAGTGCACTACGTTGCTACCTGGAAATCCAGAATTCTCGTGAGAGCACAATTTGAATTTGCTCAGTGAGTCACTCTGGCAATCAGTAGTGATGCTCATTACCTATGCCCATGAAACTGAGCTGCACCAAACACATCGGTGTATCTGATGTAGGCAGGCCAGAGGCGAGATAAACAGATGGCGACAGCACTGGAATCAGTCAGTAAACATTGCAAAATGGCTACGGATGAACACCAGTTGTTTGAAACGGCTTTGGCTGCTACAATGAACGAGTTAGACTTGGCTTTTTCTCTAAAATAGGAACAGAAGACGGCACTTGAATATTTCCTTTGCAAGAAGGACGTTTTTGCTGTTTTGCCGACCGGATACGGCAAGAGTCTAATCTACCAGTTAGCTCTGCTGGTAGCGCTCTGGATACGTCACCCTGTGTATTGTTCTGATTGGTTGTAGCGTTGTCCAGTTGCGTGCAGTAATATTTACAAATGCATGCTTGGTGCCGCCCCTCGAGTTGGGCCATTTGCATTTCTCATAGACAGACCCTAAATCTTTCTAGATTTGGGTCTGGATTTCCAGGCTACTACATTGCTACAATGATGCCAAATGACATTTTTTTCCTTCAGCAACACACGCATGTGGTTTGGTTTCGGAAAAAAGAACAGGGATTTAGCTTTACAGTCCCATGGGAGGCGAAAATCGGCGGTGGGTGGTTGTTGGATCCATCCACCACTCCTCCCACCAGCCCTACTCCTTCTGCCCCCTTATATTTCATTGTTGTCCCAGTGTATTTCCTCCTGATGCCATCGCTATTAAACAGTAACGAGGACTGGCTGCGAATCATGCCATCGTGAAAGTATGCCTCTTTCCTCAGTGCCTGACGCTGGAAGACACTGACCGGTACCAGTATTCGACAGCTGTTTGGATGCTAAATGATGGCATGTCAATTTCCACTTGTTATATGCATTGTGTCTTTTCAAGAAAACTGGAAAGAAAAAAATCAGGGTTTTGGTTAAACTAAGCAGTGTAATATAGTCATTCCTTGTTACTCATTTCAAAAGTTAGAACTATACTTCACCTATTACTCCCTGCCAATTACTTTTCCATTACACCCCATTAAGTTGGTATTTGCGTATCCCCCCAAAATCGAGATGTGTGCTTCTGTGTGAATATTAGGTTAATCGCAGTTAAGTGTAGCTAATGCTAGATAGCTTCTACTTACCAGGGGACTTTCTGTTTCCTGTGACCAGTATTTTCCCAAGGCTCTGCCCAAGATATAGAGAGCCAATCATGGAGCAACATTTCATTCACCACACATCCAGCCACAAGCTTCATCACTTCTTTGTAGCTGAAACTGTCCATGATAAAAATCCAGTTTTGGTTGTTTAGCCAGTGTAGGGGCTACAGCCAACCTTCATGGCCGAGGAGAGCTTACCTTTGGTAAGGGTGGCAGGGAATGAATCTGATATGAATAACTGATCATTGTGTCCTGTTACCCTGCTCAGTGATCAGCTATGTTTTCTTTGTAGAAAGCATTGGTATAATGGGTCCATTATGGAACCCTTAACAATATCAGGAAGTTTGCTCCCATATCCTTGAACTGTGACTAGCAGACCACCAACAAAGTCATCAATCAGTAAACACAAATGGCTTCTGTCTGAGCCAGCATACACACAAGCCAGTCATCGATCTGCTGTCAGGGAAGCCAGCAAGTCATATTTATGTTTACTTCTTTTGCCTGTCATTTATGACGTGCCTGTATGATAACTAATGTGTTAAAATTTTAAAATGTTACAGTAATGGCTAATGGCTGATGGGAGTGATGAAGCACATTGGTGAATCGAGCCAATTCTGCACTCCATTAAAACATCGCTCATCTTTTCCATGTCTTGGGCCTTCCACAGAGAGGTGAATTAATGGCCATAATGGCCAGGGTGGAGTCTGCTGCACCAGAATTTATGTTCAGCATGTTGACCCAGGCAGCAAACACTTACAGCATTTTCACATTATGCAAAATGGGTGGCAGCAACTTTCCTAGAATCATTTTGCTGCAAATAAGCTAGCAACGGGTGATCTGAACCTAATGCATTTATAGTTTAATTGGCCCTGACATTTTATTGTATTTCCTTCCCACTTTGCTAATTCCCCAGGGAGCTCTGGCCCTGGCTGGTGCCTCATTGGCGAAACTTGAGCTCAATCAAGACGATAGACTCCTCCAATAAGGACCTCCTGATTGTGCCATGTCAGAGATTTTTTCCAAGTCCACTTTCTGAGTGGGGGAGATAGCTTCAGAAAGTCCAATATGTCGTCCAGACACGCTCATTAAGTTTGACAGGGCCACCACTAATCACGTCTTGGGTTGACGTTGCAGTAACTGATAGCCGGGCCGATGTAAGTTAGAGCTGAGGAAGTGGTGTTTCTACTCCTGCTGGGACATTTTCTTCAGTATTTCTCTGATGTTCTATGTCACTCCTCTCTGTATAAATGCCTGCAGACAATCAACTGGTGTAGATATTAAAATTGTACAGAGGCATGTACTGACCTTACATTTAATTATATCCAAAATGACTTTAGAATGACTGTTTACAGCTTTTAAGCCTCCCTGTGATCTCTGTATGTTCTTGTCATAAAGACTGGGTTAGAGCTGTCTTTTTTTGTGCCCAACTCAGACTTGAATGATTAAGTGTAATGAGTATGTCACAGTCCTGCGAAATGGTGCTCTGTCTTTGCAGCCCAGTTGCCAGACTAGTTTCTACACATTTGCATGTTACATGCGTACCATATAAATGTTTCTAAAGTTAGGTGGAGGGGATTGTGGATGGTGAAACGTCTGCCAAGCTACAGACCAATGTTTGAAACCAACTAACAACAAAACCAGCTGTTTTTAGCAACACATTGATGCTGTATTTTGAGCAGCTTCTTAGTCACATTTTATTTAGCAACCTGTTGCTGTGTTTTGACCAGTGGTAGTACCACAGAAAATGGTTGTTTTTCACTGAGACATTGCTGCATTTCCGGCCAGGATAGTGCAATGAAAAGCGGTTATTTTTTAACTGAGACATTGCTGCGTTTCCTGCCCAAATGGTGCTACAAAAAGTGGCTGTTTTTCATGGGGACACTACTGCATTTCCTGCCTGGACAGTGCCTTGAAAAGCTATTGTTTTTTAACCAAGACATTGCTGCATGCCTTGCCAGGACAGAGCAATGAAAAGTGGTCAATGGGACATTGCTGCATTTCCTGCTGGAACAGTGCCACAAAAAGCAAGTGTTTAACTGAAGTAAAGCTGCATTTCCTGCCAGAATAGCGCTAAGAAAAGTGGTTGTTTCTTACAGAGACATTGCTCTATTTCCTGCCCAGATAGTGCAATGACAAGCGGTTGTTTGTCCACAGAGACATCGCTGTGTTTCCCAACCTCATAGTGCTACAAAAAGTGGTTGTTTTTCACTGGGACATTGCTGTGTTTCCTGCCAGGACAGTGCAATGAAAATCAATTGTTTTTTAACTGAGACATTGCTGCATTGCCTGCCCAGATAAAAAATGGTTGTTGCTCACAGAGACATTGCGGCTTTTTTAGTCAGGATTGTGCCAGCAAAACACAGTTTTTTCCTAACCACAAGCAAGTGGTTTTTGTGCATAAACTGAACCATGTTAACCACAGCCCTGTTGAAACATAAAGAAAAGTGAAGTTTCAATGTATACGTAATAACATACAAATGTAACATATCCGTGGTTACATCGAAACGCACAATACCAATGTTAATGTGGCAACTACGTTGGTCTTTGGCTGACATCACCTCTGTGACTACATGTTAAAGACTAGTTTCGTAGTTTCTGTAAGAATGTAATCAAGGTTATACAGTAGGTTTAATTCAAGCTGCCCGGAACAGCACTGGGTTGGTCGGTGATTATTTAGGTGTAGAAGCCACATTTGGTATTGTAGGCCATATGACACACATTGTCCCCATACACAATCATTACTAAAGAAATTGTGAATTATTTCTTTGCTGAGCATCACAAACATCCCTAAATGACCTTAAAACCAGTCTTTAGTTCCAATAAATTTGGAAAAGTCTTGAAGAGCTGTATCAGTAAATAATTTCTGTGAAATGTATGTATGCAGTGAGCTAGCAGGAAGTCTGCCTGCATATGGGCAAAAAAAGAGTAACTTGTCTTGGAATGAATATGGCTACATTTTGGAACACAGTATCTAGTTCTCTTAGTATATCTATTAACTATTAGACCTCAGAGCACTCACAGAATTGCAGCTTGACAAGAGTCAACTGAACTACAGTATCTTTCTCAACAACCTGTGCAAGCTCAACAGATGTTCATGCTATAAATTCTCATCTAAAAATGGTATTCCAGTAAATGAGGAGACTCGAACCAGTACAAACACAGCAAAGGCTGGTTAAAGGCCTTGTATTAAACACAGATGGGAGTGGATTTACCTGTAATGTAATGATTCACATTGGAAATTCAACATAATGTCCAGTATTCCACAGAAATAGTGTTTCACAGATGCTGATTAAACAAAACACAGCAGAAAGAGATGAAATTTGAGAGAACCTGAAAATCTCTGGATGTGCTGCCAAATGTTGTCACAATGTCATCTTCAGTATACCTTCTCCTCAACCTCCATCACAGCCCCCAGAGCTCCAATGCCCCACATTCCAGCAGGAAGTGCGCTGACACAGCTCAGTTATTTGCCCAATCAACCGTGACAAACCCCATACAAACTCACGGAGAGCTCTGACTCATCTGGTTTTCTACTTCCTCTTAACTTGCAAACATACTTAAAAAGTTTGGGGAAGTTGAAACAAGAATCAAAATACTACAAGCAGCTGGTGAAGGCTGAGTCAGACATTCAGTGATGATCCTAAAATGTGAATATTTCCCTTTCTCTGCAGAAATGCCTACACAGCTAGTGCACAAGAGGCAGCATGTTGAAATATTACGCAACATCTGATGTGCAAACTAGTACACATTACACCATTCAGACTGCAACAGTGTTGATATTGCAGAAAAACATTCTCTACTATTACATCACTGGCAGGACTGAGCAAAACATACTTGCTGCTGGTAACTCAATCAATGCCAGGCGAGCATTTCAAAAACAGAGAGAAAATATTGCTAACAGGTTAGACTTCTGTTTACCAGAGCTAAAGGCCCCTAGCTGCAGCTTCATGTTTTTGTAGCTAACATTAGCTAGAGCCTTGTATCACAGCGTTTCCTCTGCCTCACTCCCTGCTGCCACAGACCACTACAGCATCGGCCGCAGCAACCTGAATCCAGCCAGTGCAAACCTCAGCTACAAAGGACCGACAGCCCCAACCCCCTGCCAGATCAGCAAACTTTCTGTTGGTGCTGTTACACAAGTTAGACCCAGCACATCACCAGCCTGTTGTGACACCCAGGACTGGGGGCTTGCACTGGCTGAATTCCCAACCCCGTCTCACTCCAAAGTTGTCGAATGCTGGTGTTGGTCAGTGACTTCCGGCATTATACACCAATGAAAAAAGCCATCCTTTAACGTCAGCATGATTTGTGGCTGGACGGTGTTATTGTTTGATGGTGCTCAGCAGTGCCAGGGGGAAATACAGCAGGACAACAGCAAAAATTTATGTGGCAAAAGTCCAAGTATGGCAGGTGGGAGGGGTCGTGGATAGGTCCACTAGCCACTGTTTTTACCTGGGAGACAGGCGTTTCCCCCCTTATGACTGTAAAGCCAAACGCTGTCTTTTTTCCGAAACCCAACCACGTACATGCGTTGGCAGAAGGTAACCACATGTGTGTGTTGTTGAAGGAAAAAAAAAACATTGATTCACAGAGTTGTACTGACTTAGTGTATTTATTTTGAAAGAGACTGTATGCAAACTGTCAATTTTCGGTGAAAACTGAAGTTATTTTGAAAACAGACAATGCATGTAACAGGCAGAAGTTGATACAGCATCCCAGAACTTCAACAACCAACAAACCCAGGATATCTTGTATGTCATACCTCGTTGTGGAAAGTCCACAATCAAACGTCCATCTCCCAAAATGCTGCTCACTCTCCTCCTGGGGAAGCCATCCACACCAGAAGGGAGCGAGACAAAGGGACGGATGGGTGGCCAGCAGCTAATTTTTGTCTTGTTTTTGGTTTGATAAACAGAGAGAGGCTGGAACAAGGAGGGGCACAGCGAATGAGCTGTGTGCAACTCTGCAGTGAAATAAATAAATCAATGTATTGGAAACACTTGGTTGCTGAATGAAGCGGTGCATTTGTCTGTAGTTGTCTGGTGAGAGGGGCTTCAGACAGAGAATAGAGAGCTGCTAGGTTTCCGCCTACCCCATCTTTCTTTTGAAAGTTAGCAACAAGTAAAAGTTTTGTTTCAAGTGAATTTTGACAGGTGTTACCATTAGCTGGAGCCTATCCCAGCTGACATTGGGTGAGAGGCAGGGTACACCCTGGACAGGTCGCCAGACTATCACAGAATTTAGACATAGAGACAGACAATCGTTCACACTTACATTCACAGCTACTGCCAATTCAGAGTCACCAATTAACCTGCACATCTTTGGACTGTTGAGGAAGCCGGAGCACCCGGAGAAAACCCACACAGACGTGGGGAGAACATGCAAAGTCTGCACAGAGGGGCTCCCCCATCCTGGGTTTGAACTGGGAATCCTCTTGCTGTGAGGTGACAATGCTAACCACTGCATCACAGTGCCGCTACAACAGTACAGTTTTTCACAGTTGCTCTCAAGTCATTTCACTATATTCTCCAGAGACTTCTGTTTAATCTACACTAAACATTCTGTTTAAATTTCAATGCCTATTTTAATACATATTCTAAACCATCTATTTTATGACTTGAACTTATTTTCAGTTACGTAACCTCAGCGAGTGACATTTTTGAAAATATAAACCACTCATGATTATTACAGATTTTGTTCAAATCAGGTACATATAAGTACAGATGTCACACAAACAGTGTACCACACTGAAGTTGATAAATTGTGATAAATAGTACGTGGTGCTGAGAACATGCTGGACTTCAGCAACGTAGCTTCTGCCAGGACACACTGGAGTTTTTGTACCTATGCAGATGTTTTTAGAATCCCCATCTGCATCCATAAGGTATCTGTATTTAACCAAAGTTAGTGTCAGGAGATAGGAATGGCAGAATGTGATGAGTGGTGTGGGGAGACATTTAGCTCTCCACTCATCTGAACTTTGACTGAACTCCTATTGAGAAAGAGAAAGAGTAAGGGATTACAAACAGTGCAGAGGCTTTGTTAACTGTCATAACTGTGTCCCGACAGGAAACAAGTGAGGCGAAAAGACAGACAGAGAGCTTGCAAAATATGACAACAGCATGATTCAGAGCAGTGAGCAGTGAGGGCGGCATGCAGGCCAGTGGACTCAGAAATCAACCCTCTGCAGACTCACAAACGTCTGGAGTACAGTAAACAAAGAAATTAATAAAGTGTGTAATGTTGCTGTGTGAGTCACTGCTTGTGGGTGTGCAGTGATAGCAGATGACAAACAGCTTCAGATACAAAAATAACCCCGTACTGCCACATAAATATTCAGACAAGCAGGTCATATTCAAAGTATTACTCCACTACATGGCTTTATAAATGTGCTCACATCCAGAACTACCACTAAAAGGCTTGTTGGCTTTATACAGCATATTTCTATGTTATAGACATATCAGTTTGTAGTGAGTGGAAACAATCAGCGTACAATTCAATGTGCAAGGGCTCTATAGGGAATTTCAGAGTTTTCATCCCACTGCTATTTAGCTGGTAACTGCAGCCAGAGAATCCAAAATCAGAAGTGGGAAAGAACACCTTGGTAGTCAAGCAAATGTGCCCCAAATATAAATCTTTTTAAAGATCTAATATTTTCTTAATGAAACAACCAAGACACACATCAGAAGAAATAAAATTATCTACAATCACATGATAGCAAAGTGTCTGAATTTACTGTCTACTGGTTTTCTTAAGAACGAAATACCAACATTTCTTTATAAATTATATGACAATATATCAGCAAAGAGCTCTCACAACTCACTCTGTATCCACTTTGGGCTGCTTATCATGCAAAGACAGTCTTGTGGTTAGCTGCTTGAGATTAAGTTGGGTGTTTCCTTTTTTCTGGTACATTTGAGTATAAACAGTTATTGATAAAGAGAAAGTAATGGTACTTGTCCACCAGGGCGTTTTTGATTGTTATCGAGGGGTTGTGCTGGTTCACAGCGTTGGAGGCTTGCTGGATGTGCCATTATGTATGTGGGCTGTGTGATCCCAGATTTGAAACTGGTCCAGCATAGCTGCTCCTTTGGAAACTTTCTCATATAAAACATTTGAGGCCAGAAATAAGCCATGCAGTTACTGAATCTGGCCCCACGTAAGATCAACACAGATATTGGGAGTTTTCAAAGGTGGTGAGTCGCACTGGACATTAAAAGTGTATGTCTTGTCTCTCGAAACACAACAAAGGGCCACCGGATTGCAATGTATGGGAGTTAATGGCAGTGGATGGAAAGTGTAGAAATGACAGCTCCTGTGGACATGTACCATAAACATGCTGTTTTTGAAGTTCCCATTGCTTGGTTAGCATTACTAATAGCGTGTATTCCAGAATTTAACAACTTGTCAGAGGTTTAGACTTAGATAATGGATAAAATAGCCTAGTATCCACAGAAAGTATATTCATACTGGATCAGTGTCTGGTCATAAGGTTGGGTTGACAAAAATACATTCCATCAATAAATTATGAATAGTGTATTTTTATGTTCATAAACTTAAAGGTTTTTTTCTAATTCTTTGACTTTTGAACTCCCAGGAGTTGATTTATGGACCCAGTGGACCTATTTTTGTTGTCTTCCCATATGAGAATTTACGCAGCATCAAAAAGGAGCTTTTTGTGATGATTATAATAACTGATCACACACCTGATGAAGGCTGTGTCATCCAAAATGTCATAAATACATGTATACTAGTCCATACCCATTGGTAGCTTTGTCACCTTCTACCTATGCCAATCCTCAATGTGCATTTTCACATAGATTAACCACGTCAGTGAGTAGAAAAACATGGGACAGACAGAATGACTGACTGACACAATGACACACTGACAGTTTCTGTGATTATGTACAACATACCATACCATGACTTAGTCATACCAGAAATTAGAAGAAAAAACAACAGCATTCGGCCACACGGGGAGTCACAGCAATCTGTCGCACTTTAGCTATTCTTAAACATTTTTCTGTTGTTATAGCGCCACCCAGTTGCCAATTAGAGTTAAATTTCTCCAGTCACCTTGAGGCATCCTGTTCTACATATCAACCTAGTTTAGTAAAAATCGATATAGCGGTTAGGCCTAGATATGAAATTAGCTCTCTAGCGCCCCCATTTTGTTTGATGGGGTCAATAATGGAGGGGTCCCCTCAGATTATGTGGTCATATGCCTACAAAGTTGCGTGGTGTTCGGTGAAACCCTTGAGATGTTATACACCTTTATGTGATGAGCCACGCCCTCCGCAATATTCATTGCCTTATAGAAGCTCAGTTTTAGTAAGTTTACAGAGTTCACAGAGTTTCATGCAGATCGGTCAAACTTCCTAGGAAGAGATTGATTTTAAGTATTTTTAAAAAAATTCAAAAATCTATATAACCGGAAGTTATGTGTTCTTGAGACAAATTTGTTCCTCATGAGGAGAGACATCTCTGTGCAAAGTTTCATGTGTCAAAGACATAAAGGGATGAGATATGTTCATTCAAAGTCTGCAATTTCAATTGCTTGCTATAACACCCCCCTGTGGCCAATTGATGTAATATTGCTTCATTTGCATCCTCCCATGACTGTACCAAATTTCACATGGATTGACCAAGTCAGTGAGGAGAAAAACGTCAAACAGACACACAGACAGACAGAGTTTTTATCATTATATAGATTCTAGTTGTCAATTAAGCATTGTGTGGCAGTTCTTTCACTTTTAGGCTAGATCAAGGGTACATAACTTGCTTTGTACAGGGGCCACTTTTACAAAATGTCAGGATCTTGGGGGTCAGTTAGTAAATAAATATTACCAACATTTATCAGATAAAATGTGTGCAAATCCAGTTGCAATATGCCCAGATAGATCAGTCACGCACTCTCTAACTTGTCAAATACAGCCACTTTGTCAATGATCTTGGCATCAGATACAAACAACAACAAAGGCACCTTTTGCAGCGGTATGATTCCACCAGGCAGCGGCAGTTGCTGGCACAGCAGGCAACAGCCAAACTCATTGAGTACCATCGCTTTGTCAGTGGACAATTGCATCAGATACCAGCACAGAAAGGCACCTTCTGTGGCATTATGAAATACACCACAGCAGTTTGTAGTGCCACAGACAAGTACCTTTGTGTAAAAGTGAGAAAGTCCCTATCGGGCGGGAGGTGGATGGGTCAAACAAACTCCGGACTTTCATCCAAGAGCCCGCTGTTCATTTCCTCTGTGGGATTATTTTAGTAACTACCTAGAGTACCAGTATGTGTAGCATGCTATGGCAACCCGATCTCATTCTCACTCTCACAAAGTTGTCGAATACTAGCACTTGGGCAGTGACTTTTGGCATCAGAAACTGATGAAAAAAGCTGTCCTATCACATTGGTATGATATGCGGCTGGTCACATTTATTGTGTAATGGTCTCAGGGGGAAACACGGCGGGACAACAACGTAAGGTAAAGGGGCAAAAGTCCAAGCAGAGCAGGCTGGCAGGGTGGTGGATGGATCCAACCACCGACCTTCACCTGGGAGGGCAGTGTTCAGTTCTTGTATGAATGTAAAGCCAAATCTTGTTCTTTTTTCTAAACCCAACCACATGCTTTTGTAGCCTAAACCCAACCAAATGGGGTGAGAATGTGTTGGCTATGTCAGTGACATATGTCACATGATGTATGTCACGTTACATTTATGACATTAGTTACAACCATACCTTTTTTATGCCAATGTGCTTTTGTTGCCTTAAGAAATAGATGTAAAAAAATTAGGTGTTTTACATACATTGTAAGTTTATTTTGAAAAAGACTTTATGCATGTAACGAGTGCATGTAATAAGCGTAAACTGACACGCTGTCCCAGAACGTCAAACGCTGATGCAGGAGGGTACCAAGTGTAACATATTTTGACATTTAAGTTGGCTGAAAAAGCGTCAGTATTTAATGAGCTGAGATGAAAGGACTTTGGACACTTCTAGGATTTGAGGACATCTGTTTTGGTGTCCACATTTTTTTGATAAACATACTCTTCTTGTGCACCCTGGTTCCTTATTTACATTTGAAGTACACAAAAATCCCAATGTAAATAATTTATTTTCATTGTTGATCAGAAAATAGTCTGCGGACCACACAGCACCAAATCGAGGGCCAGATTTGGCCCACAGGCCGTAAGTTTAGTATCATTGGTCTAGATGATTATTTGAAAAGAGAAATACACCTTAAAACCTTCTTAGACTCATAGATCTCATCCATCTGTAAGGTTCAACAGGAGACTTATTTTGCAGCAAAACACTGTGTTGATGTTTTTTCAAATGCCTCAGTCAGTGATTTTCTGCCTTTTAAAAAAGCACATTTGTAAATATTGATAGATCTTTTTGTTTCTTTGTAATGGTATAAAATGTTGATAGAGACTTATACAGAGATATACATAGTACTACATCACCGCTCTTGTTGTTTTGTTACCCATAACAAGCACATGAATGAACATCATTGAGGTGATTATGTTCTCAGCTCGAGGACAGTACATATGGCCCGCACCTGAATGTGTGTGGAATATATTCCAGGGTGACACATCCTGTTCCTTTAGCAGAACACACAGTGTCCTGATTCATCTCTGAGATTTTCTGCATATGTCCTGAATTCAGATGCCAATCCTCCAAAAATACAAGAGCAGGACTATTTTTAAATGTTTCCCACACAGCCCGACCCACACATGGAACACGCACTGACTCTGGCATAGAAATCATAACAGAATTATGAGCTTGTAAATCTGCCACTCTTACCTTGTTGTGCTGGTTGCCATGACAATGAGGCAGCTGTAAGAGTTGGCTCATTCATCAGCCATCACCTACAGCGTTTGTTCGTGTCAGTAACCAGTGTAACATTTGAAAAGCCTAAAAGATTGTTATTTTAATGAGGAGCTCCATCGAAAGAACCTGTTTCTCTACAATAACTAATTAGCCACAAATACATTCACATTCATACACTCTAGATCCTTCATCTATGCACATGTTTTACCATAACTATGAATGAGCTGCTAGACTAGGAGATAGACTGTTCAAGTCAGGGCTCATAAGTTTAAAAAACAAGAGTATGAGTCTACAGCCATGCTAGTAGCTCTGTAAGGCTGTATTTACCACAATGGTACTTTGAGTTAATGCTTGAGGTAAAGTCAGGTGATTGCCATTGTCAGCAGGATTTATCCTGTCATGAATGTTTATACCAATCTTAATGCCAAGACAAGGGGACAAGGGACAGGGTGGTCCTTTGTCCCCATTGTTGTTTGTGATATTTATGGACAGAATCTCAAGGCACAGTTTGGGGGAGGGGAGTGTCCAATTTTGGGACCTTAGAATTGAATCTCTGATCTTGGCGGATGATGTTTCAGACAAGAATTTCTGACATGCATGGGGGCGGTTTGCAGCCAAGTGTGAAGCTGTTGGGATGAGAGTCAGTACCCAAAAGTCCAGAACATGGTTCTCAGCCACAAAACACTGGATTGTGCTCTCTGGGTTGGGAGTGAATTACTGCTCCAAACAAAGGACTTCAAGTGTCTTGTTCATGAGTGGAGTGTGAGATTGACACGGGGTTTGGCGCATCATTAGCAGTGATGTGGCAGTTCTGCTGGACTGTGGTGATGAAGAGGAAGCTGTGCCAGAAGCCCAAGCTGTTGATTTAGGCTTTACCAGTCTATCCTACCCTCTTCTATGGCCAAGTGCTTTGGGTAGGAACCCAAAAAAAATCATATTGTCGACATAAGCAGCTAAAAGGAGTTTTCTTTGTTTGTTGGCTGGGCTCAGCCTTGGAGATAGGGCAAAAATCTTATCCATCTAGAGGAAGCTTGGAGTGGAGCTGTCGCTTCTTCACATTGAAAGGGGCCAACTGAGGTGGTTCAGGCATTGGATCAGGATGCTCCTGGACACCTTCTGAGGTTGTCTGGGCACGTCTAAATAGTGGGAGACCCCAGGGCAGACCCAGAACATGCTGGAGGGATGATTTATCTCATATGGCCTGGGAACACTTCAGGATCCCCAAGGAGGACTAAAAAGACATTGCTGGGGAGAAGGTCATCTGGAATATTTTGCTTAACCTGCTGTCTGCGAT
Source organism: Epinephelus cyanopodus (assembly GCA_026686955.1). Lineage (NCBI taxonomy): Eukaryota > Metazoa > Chordata > Actinopteri > Perciformes > Serranidae > Epinephelus > Epinephelus cyanopodus. The sequence goes on along the minus strand of CM048918.1, from coordinate 7,114,375 downwards.
GAAGTGGATGAAAATGGAGGGATGGATGGATCACTGTGATATTTCTTATTATTTTGAAGACATCTAGTCTGGACCCTCCCTGGGACGTTTGCCTGCTTTGCCTGGTTGATAATCCAGCCTTGAGCATACAGATTGTTTCATCAGTCTTGTGGTGGTGGTAGATATCTTCAGGTAAACGACCAAAATATTAACAAAATTAACAAACAATCCCAACAAAGATCCATTTTTTTAGAGTTTCAAAGTTTATTCTTGACCTTGGAAACAACAAACCTTATGTGCTGATGAAGATCATGTAACATGATTGAAAGCGCCAGAAAAGCTACTATATGGACATTGAGATGAACTTTATATTCTGCTTTATCCAAGGTCAATACAAAAAACTAAAGAAAAACTATGTAACAGACACTGTGAACCACAAAGGAAGTAAACTGTGTTCTTCCTACACCTGAGAATTGTGAATAGTACGTAGCAAATATAAGATGAAAGATATATTCACAATGATACCATCTGACATCAGAGCAGCTAATGGAAACATGGAAAAATCCTGCCCCAGGAAATCATGGATGTTACAATGTTTACCCAGCAACCTTAATCTCATCAGATCGATGCACTAATGAGTACAGATGACTAACAGAGGCAGCATCCGTCTACATAGCTACTAATCACCTACAGCCTTGACAGATAGTAAACAATGGTGAACTTCCAAACCAATCAATACTCCAGGCTGAGATACATGTCCAATACACACATTACACAATTAAATGGAGCTTGACAAACAGAATATATCCACTGCTACAATACAGGCAAGTCCACACGTGCATACACATGGACAGTGTTAGCAAATAATTAAACTGGTACCAAATGCTAAATGGATGGAGTCACAACGTCACAGTTCTGGCTACATTGTTTTATGGACAGGTAATCTTGTATAAAAGGGCAATCTTGCAGTTTATCACTTTAAATGGGCAGTCATTTTCAAGATGTGACGTGTACTGTAAGAGTAATGTTCCATTAAAAGGAACATTTTCCAATTTATCTCTTATCATATCCAGCCATCCAGACAGATTTTATTCACCAAGATTTTAATATACACACTCCTCAGATTAATGCCACTGCCCAGTTCAGTGGAGGCCAATGACATTTTGTTTGTGATGCTTAAAGCATCATCAAATAATAGCTGAAAAACACAATAATATTTCTTTCCAGAAGCAATGTCAAAGTTATTACTGTTGAGTTTTCAAATGTGACCTTTTATACTTTGAGCCCCACAAACAAAGTTGCATTCACCCACATTGTATAGGCAGATAGTTTTCAATTTTGCCATCACTTATCTTTCATTAAAATATGTTTTAGAAAAAAGTGTTCCATGAGAACAGATTATACTATAGAGGCTGTGTCAAAATCACTCACTACTCACTGTAGAGTCTGCTATATAGTGACTTCACCATTTTGTAGTGCTGTACGTATGTGTAGTGGGAATTATTATACCCTACATAGTGGACTCAAAGTATCCCACAATGCACTGTGAAAAGTAGTGTACAACTGATGGTCACTCACTAAGCAATATATCCCATCATGCATTGGCCCAAAGGAACGGACAGACTGTATGGGAAGGACATGAAATGGACCAGAGGAGAAAGATCTTATAATGACATGTTGAAGATTCTTTGCTATGTAATTGTCAATTTAATGAGTAGTTGTCGGTCTCCAAAGAGATAAAAATAAGTCAGCAACTGATCTTCTCTAGTGCTGAACAGTTACTGTACAAAGTAGGGCTAATAGCATTAGTTAAAGTTAGTGAGCTGGGTCGCCACTAGCTCTGATTTGTGCTGCAATGGTGTAATGCATAATATTATACATTTAAGTCACAAGATATTACATGACTGACTGGTAAAACAAACTTCAATACAGCAAAGGTTTAACAGAAAATGACTTACATTAGTGGGACCCCAATCACACAGGAAGTGTTTTGCAGGTTGCAAGACACCAGGAGCACCGCACTGCTTTTTAAAAAATTTAATGTGATTAGTGAAAAACCAAACAAACAACAACAAAAAAAAAAACAGCTTGCTGTGCAACTTTATTGTTGCCATCTTTTCCTTACACTAACCTTCCTGTGTGATCAATCTACATTAACAGTAATTAGTAGCTATTTACAGGCAGCACGGTGGTGTGGTGGTTAGCACTGTCGCCACACAGCAAGAGGGTTGCCGGTCCGATCCCAGGTGTGGGAGCTCTTCTGTGCAGAGTTTGCATGTTCTGCCCTCCGGGCACTCCGGCTTCCTCCCAAAGACATGCATTAGGTTAACTGATAACTCTAAACTGTCCATAGGCGTGAATGGTTGGCTGTCTCTATGTGTCAGCTGGGATAGGCTCCAGCCCCCCGCGACCCTCAAGAGGATGAAGCGGTTAGAAGATGGATGGATGGATAGTAGCTAATTACGTCAGTGTTCAGGCAGAGAGTCCTTGCTGTAACTCTAGTTGAGGGTGAAAAGCTGTCAGCAAAGGGCACAGGGAAACGTAGATCTTTGTGGGTACATGAGAGCCTAAAAAAGAGGGTGGATCAGGGGGAGTGCCACCAGTTGGTACCACTACCACTCCTCCATTGTTTTCCAACTGTAATCTTGTTGTCATGACCACCGCAGAAGGCCTGCCTCTTAAATCACCCGATTGGACAATGGGAAAAAAGATAATGAAAAAATGACGTGCAGCGCTTTTCTGCCCTGAGTTGAAGTTTTTTCAACCTGAGGAGTTCAGAGTGCTCTGGCAAAAACACCAGACGCCTAGAGTGCAGAAATGCTAGGCACGTAGCAACACAAAAACTGCAAGCAAAGAGCTTCATCCTAAAAACAATTGCTGATAAAACGCTTTCTGTGTGATTGGGGCCTAGGACAGGATGCAATTGTACTGTTCATGCGCCTCTTGTCTGTCTGTCAGTGCAACTTTATTAATAGGCCTATGTTTAATCAGCGCATCTCACAACACACCACAAAGTACTTTCTAATGTTATTTATCAATTTAAGGAAAATACGATCAGTATAATTTCATGTTTTTTTAATTTGCAACAGCAATGATATAGTTAACAACACAGAGAATATGACCTGAATAGTGTCCAAAAGAGTATTGTCATGTTGCAGATTAGCTCACTATAGAGTCTTTTACATAGAGCTTCCCATATAACGAGTAGCAAATGAGTGAATGATATCGAACATAGCCAGTATCTCATATCTGCTAAAGATGTAGTCCCTCAGAAGAATCTTAGCAGCTGTGCTTCAGTGTACATGATTTCAACAACACCAAACTTAATCCAAACCAGCATTCTGAACAGAGCAGAGAACATGGCAATACTGTACAAATAACACATCATCTGATGCATGGTACGCCACCATCACCACCACTCTAAATATAGCAACTCCTACTGACATCACAAGGACGCATTTGAGAAAACAGCAGGCTGCTGCTGATGTCACATTTACATCACAGGCCACAGAGGCATCAGAGTCAAAGTGTTTGTTTTAGATAGCAGCAGAACACTAATCCATAAGGATTACTGCAAACTGTTTCACTGGGCCCTCTGTGTCTCAGTGATTAACCTGATGCTTCACAGCACAAGCAGAGGGTTGAGGGTTTGATTCCCAGTCTTTTCAGCGTGGAGTTTCTTTCTCCACTTGCATGCTCACTCAGTATTTCTCCTGTGGATCAGGTTGTCCATAGGCATCAATGTGTTTGTTAGCCATGTGATTGACTGTTGACCTATTGAACCCGTCTACCTGACTTCCACCCAGTGCATGATGGGATAAGCTCCTGTCTCATGACCTCAAACCATTCAGTGTAACAAGCAGCGTTGGGCAAGTTCCTCTCAAAATGTAATGCATTACATATTACTAGTTACCGTCATTTGAAAGTAATATGTTACATTACAATATTACTCTCTGTGTAGAGTAGTAAGTTATTACACTACTCTTACAGAAGAACTAATGCTCATTTTAAATGGATGAGGGTCATGTTGTTTCACAGCAGGTAATCAAAGCAAAAAAGCTCCAGTTTATTACAATTCATTTTAAATCCAGTGCTGCACAGGTCTGACCCATTCATGCATTCACATACAGTGGTTACCACTTTGTATTAAAATCCCCTGCTTATATAAATAATAGTGTGATGTTATAGAACAATTAAACAGCCTAGACCATTTAGAATAAATGAATAGCCTTGGACGTAGGGAGGGTCAGGCAGAGGATCAACGTCTGATAATTATGAGATATCAGTAAATACCTGTGGGTATGAAATACAGTAAATAAATGTTGAAGTTCACAGAACAAACAGAATGTCACTATGACAAATGCAAAATGAATAAACTGGAGCTGATGGAAGTTGAGCAGTATGGATCAATGTGGATAAATGATAAATGAAAATAAGTAACTAATAATATTAACCAAAATCCTGCTGGTATTGGTTATTTTTGTAACCCTCAACACTGCTAACAAATGCCTCAGTCAGTTGGGAGTAATGCCTCACTCACACAGGACATAAAACATCTGCATAGTACTGGCTGCTTCATTTGTGTTTTACCAAACAAAATCAGCAGTTTCCGAAGAAATGACTGACAGAGGTTTGTCCTTCTGATATTTAATCTAAATAGTTTTTTTTAAAAAACAACAACCGAAAATTCTTTCAGGTCCAATTATGTGGCAGGGTGCACAGGGTGTAGAATTCTCTCTGAGGATTAATATTCAGAACGTGGTTTTTATTCTTATTATTTACTAGAAATACCAAACCCTGCTGCGGTCTGCAGCTGCACTTTTTTTTTCTTTACACTTTTTGAGATGCGCAGTTGAAATACAGTGAAAAAAAGTAAGATAGTTTTCTTCATTCATTTTATTTTTGTATGCAGGTTTTTCTGTGCTCACCAACTGTCATTGGCATGTAAGACCTGTATGTATGACCTGTGCTGCACTACAGAAAGCATTTATTATGGTAGAGCTTTTTTTTTGCTAAATTGGCTGTATGTGTGAATGTGAGTGGGTTGGTTTATCTGTCTGTGTGTGTCAGCCCTGTGATAGTCTGGCAACTTGTCCAGGGTGTAACCCGCCGCTCGCCCAATGTCAGCTGGGATAGACTCCAGATATGCTGTTACAGAACATCTTTAACACAACTAATCCAATAGCGTTTGGGGTCTTTCTATGAGATCTGTGTGTGTGTGGAATCACTGAAAAAGTGTCAACACGTTAACAACAGAGGACTTTTGCTGTGCAAGAGGTTAATGATGAGGCTCAAATGGATCCCAATTTCATTATGCGCACATTCAGGCAATCAGGAAAAACTGTAATCCTGACTCACTTTTACACCACAGCAGCACTGGTGGTTGCTTCAGCCACAGGGTTAAAGGTTAAAAGCTCAGACATAATTTCTGCATTTTGTGGACAGCTGCGGACTTGTACCAGTTGCACAGACCTGCACATGGCTCCATTCATACTACAACTGAGGATCTGCATCAGTCTGACATTTTGCAAATGCACATTTTCAGATCTGTGCTCCATTCCAGTGGGTTATCACCCATTTGGCTATCATTGTATTTCTGTAAGGGTGACAAAACAACCATCCGTTTGAGACATGTATAGCTGCAGCCACAATCTGTTTGGAGAGTACACAACACACCTATACAAACCTCGCCAACAACCAGTACAAGACAAACCCACCAATGTGACAGTTATTTGAACCCTGCTACAGCACAGCTTTGTAGTGAATAATGATGTGGCCAAATGTAGCAATAATCCACTTTATAATGAATTTATACATGACGACATGATTCAACCTGTTACTAATAAACTGTAACCTTCACCCCAACCAGACTGAACTGGACCTCATTCACTGGACTTCCCAGATGACCAGGATGGAGTTCAGGTACTGGCAGCAGCACTTAAACTTTTAAAGAAAGCTAACTGTCATACCACATCTCCCTCTAACATTACTAACCTTTCAGCTGTTTTCTCCCTCACCGCCGCACAGCTGGAGATTCTAGAAAAAGGGCTTACCTTCATCCCAATCCCAAACCCTCCCACCCGGCCGGAGCTCAGAAGGGACCTCCACGCCTTCCATAGACGGATAAAGCTCTTAGAGCATTTCCATGGGGAGCAGAGGCGGGAGCCTATTCCGTTCATGGGGCCGTCCACCTGGGAGCCACACCCGGACACACTTTCTCCTACCATCTTACAATTAATTCGTAATAACAATAAGGCACTCACACATTGGTACCCCCGAACACACACAGCACCCAACATTAGCCAGGAACACAAACACCTACTCCGTACACATGGGAACACCAAACAAATAGTCATCAAATCGGCAGATAAAGGGGGTCAAATAGTTATTCAAGATAGAGACAACTACATTTTAGAAGCTAACAGACAACAACAAACCACTTTCACATTCATTGCAATCAGACACACAAACATTAGTTAGGAACATTACTGATACACTATATACACAGAAATACATCAATGCTAAACAAAAGTCCTACTTGTACAGTTAATTAAAAACCGTCAGGTACCCGGCCATACTCTTCTCTTTTCCATAGACATAGATTCTCTTTACACAAACATAGAAACAAACCTTAGACTTGCCGTCATTGAAGCAATATTTAAAGACCACCCCGACCCCTCCAGACCCGACCAACAGAGGAGTTACTTCACCTCACACTCACCAGAAATGATTTCATATTCAGTGAACAATATTATCTCCAGTTGTGCGGCTGTGCTATGGGCCGGAAATACACTCCCTCGTATGCATATATCTACCTGGCCCATTGGGAGAAAACAGCATTCACCAAACTCTCCACCAAACCCCTCCTGTATTGCTGGTACCTGAACGACATCTTTGGCCTCTGGGACGACACACCGGAACAATTTCACCTATTCATTGACACTCTTACCCCAAAATAAAATTTAAATATAATCTACAACCTTCTTCTGTTGAATTCTTAGCCACACAGGTTTTCTTCCGTACCTCCAGCGACCAAACTAAAACTCTAGCAACCAAAGTGCACTTCAAACCCACGGATCGCCAGTTACCAACCGAGGCACACGTACAGGGGCCTGATTAAATCCCAGCTGATACGCTTCCACAGGATCTGCACCCTGCCTGAACATGTGGAGGAGGCCACAAACACCCGCCAGCCCAGTCCCACCTTTGTCCCCTTGGTGGTCAGTTACTCAGAAACTTTAAAGAGTTTTTTAAGAAAGGTAAAGACCATCTTTGAGGGGTGAGGAAGGAGGACTGTGAGGTGTTGGGGACTGTCTGCTGATCTTTGCATACTGTCGTAATAAAAATTTAAAAGATATATTGGTTCATATCAATTTGAATAGACAAGCACATACTGGGGGGGCGCCTCGGGGCCCGGCGATTGCTTTTACCTCTCTCCCCCACATTTTAACCCCTTTTCGGGAACCAGAGTAATTACATGGCAGGCCTTGAAACCCACCACACAAAACGCAGTGCAATTCGGTGCGGGGCCTGCCACATCCTCTCTGTGGGGGAGACAAGACATAGTATTTGCACTAGAATCCAACAACACCTATACAGAAAAAAACAGTGGCACGAGTGTCCTTTATGCACATTTTAAACTCCACGGCCGACACAATGTAACAAGCATGAGCCTGGAGAGCAACAGTTGTTGGACGACTGGTCAGAGAAGAGTGGCAGAGAGGAAATGGATCCATCTGTAAAAACAATAGACCCTACGGGCCTTACCGAAAAATATGGTTGATGGATCCATGTGTTAATGATACATTCTTTTTGGCATTCATTAAGGGTGAGACCTCTTGTTTTTATAGGTTTTTAGAGGCTCTTATCTGTGATTTTAACAATTTCCTTTTCTTTCCTTTTTTTCTCTATAATATATCGACATGAATTTATTCCCTTTATATATTTATTGAAATTATTTTAATGCAATTTAGCGCCTTTGAATTCAGGATTTTATTTATTTATTTATTTATTTATTTATTTATTTATTTATTTATGTATTTCAAGCATGCTTAGTGTGTTTTATTCCAATTTTATTATTCACATTTGTATTTTATAATTATATTTTATATTATGCTTTGCATGTTTTTATATATTTCTTATTCAGATTGCAGTGTTTATGAACTATCCCTAGCATTTTTATTCATGGTGGGTGTAACTGCATTTGTTATGAATTTCCCAATCTAGAGACTATTTATTTTTAATATATACATATATATATTTATAATTTTAATCCTTCCAATTCACAGTGGAGCCCTAGCAGCCTGTAAATAAACTAGTTTTTCTGTTTTAAACAAATCATCCTGGGTGCTTCTTTCTTGTGAATATTTGTGTACATATATAAATAAGGTTTTATGCTTTGGAGGGAGGGCTGTGGTATAATTGCATGCTTTTTTAAAATATATTTTTGTATATATTTTATCATTGTGTGATTTTATCAGTTGTTCACTTATCTAGCACTTTTGTGGCACTTCTAATTATTGTATTATTATGAAATTTATTCTTATGAAATGTATACTTCCTCCTTATATATTTTATCAACCCTCCCTCTTCACACAGAATTCCATAATTTATTCACCAGATTTACATTAGAAGACCCTGGAGAGCGGGAGGTATTTGATAAATTACAAACTCCTGTTGCTTCATCTGTCAAGTGGTCTAATCGACTTTGCATTTTTTAAATTTTTTTATTTTTGTTTTTAACATATTGTTTTTAAAGGGCTTGTTTTAAGAGTATCAAAATTCATTGAATTATTTATGAGCCCCCGAGAGCCCTTGCCCTTCGGAGTGCCCTTTTAAGGGCACTGCAACCCTACCCTTTCCTAACCCCAACCACCTCTCTATGACACTATAGCACTTATTATTGTTGCTCTGTTTGCCTTTGCATATTGTCCTTATGCTTTATTGTGTGTGTGTGTGTGTGTGTGTGTGTGTGTGTGTGTGTGTGTGTGTGTGTAGATGTGTGTGTGTCTGTGTGTGTGTCCATACACTACAGTGGTAAGTAGGCAGGAGGCAGGGGCCAGTGCCCCGTAACTCTGAGTCCGGCCCCCCCGTAGCCCCCCAACTGAAGAGTTGGAGTATGGATGCGGAACTAAATTGTCTCAACAGTTTGCTGGTCAGACCACTTAAAGTGGTGTACTCTCCAGATCATGCGGAATACATAGACATATATACATAGACGCCGCATTGACAGCCTGAGCGCGTCCCAGCCGGCCGCCATCTTGGATGGGTCTCACTTCGCCTCCACAGTGCATTCACTTCTATTGAGGAAGGAGCTGTATGCACAAGTAAAATAGAATAACTCACTGAATTTTCAACTGATTTTCATGCGGTTTGGTTTGTTATAAACAGCACACATGTAGTTATGATACAGGATACTTTTGTACATTAAAAATATGGGATTTCATGCTTTAATACTTTCTGCAGATAGCAACAGCAAGTTATTTAGGTATATATATATATATATATATATACATACATATATATGTACTGTATAAACACAATATACCAATGTGCTATACTACTACTAATAATAATAATATGCTATGCTATGTTGTATTGGTATATTGTGTTTGTACAGTCTGTTTATACAGTATATACAGTATATATATATACACACACACACACATATTATACACACACACACACACACACACACACATATATATATATATATATATATATATATATATATATATATTTATATATATACATACATATATATGTACTGTATAATATATACAGTATATATATATATATACTGTATATTATATATATATATATATATATATATATATATATATATATATATATATATTCCACTCTGGGGTTGAGGTGAATAAAAGAACTGTGTTGTGACCTAAATAATATGCTGTTGCTATCTGCAGAAAGTATTAAAGCATGAAATCAATCAATCAATCAATCAATTATATTTATAAAGCCCAATATCACAAATCACAATTTGCCTCACAGGGCTTTACAGCATACAACATCCCTCTGTCCTTTGGACCCTCACAGCGGATAAGGAAAAACTCCCCCCAAAAAACCCTTTACCGGGAAAAAAAAATGGTAGAAACCTCAGGAAGAGCAACTGAGGAGGGATCCCTCTTCCAGGACGGACAGACGTGCAATAGATGTGGTACAGAACAGATCAACATGATAAATTAACAGTAATCTGTATGACACGAGACAGAAAGAGAGACAATATTTTTAATGTACGAAAGCATCCTGTATCATAACTACATGTGTGTGTTGTTGTAACAAATCAAACCGCGTGAAAATCAGTTGAAAGTGAGTAATTCTATTTTACTTATGCATACAGCTCCTTCCTCAATAGAAGTGAATGCACTGTGGTGGCGAAGCGAGACCCATCCAAGATGGCGGCCGGCCAGGATGCACTCAGGCAGTCAATGCGGCGTCTATGTATATATGTCTATGGCGGAATGCACCACACAAGGAGGAAAAGGGCGCAAGTTTTCTACAGTAGTGTACATACATAGTGTTTCCCATTCATTGACTAATTTGCCCCACCATAGTCTCCAAAAATATAAAATAACAGATATAAAATGCCTCCAGTAAATGAACTCTGACACTCTGCAGTGCTCTGCTGGAGTACCTATTGAGAATTCTTTGGCTCCCCCCTCACCCACCCCGGCCTCACCACAGATGTCACTCTCCTAGCGCTAGCGTGAGCTTGAGTTGATAGAGTAGAACACATTTCTAAGGGGAATACTGACGAATACTGATGTCCACTTCATGAAAACACCTGGAAAACATCAGTAGAGAATTGTGTGGCTGTATTTAAGACAACTCTGAGCCTGCACGGCAACACACAGCACCACTGAAGTAAGCTCTGAAAACTTTTTCTTTCTCATTAGGCTCATAGTAAGTTACATGTCACATCATGTTGATGTAGTGATGTGAAATACAATCCGGAGCGGAGCGCCGAGTCGCTTCTAGGCCGCAGCTAGGACACGCTGTGGCCTGTGGCGCAGCGTACATTGACTTGAATGGCCGCTATTAGCTCCGGCACCCGCGCCTCTGCTGGATCGTGCATGTCACTGATCCAGTGGGTTGCCATAAATGGGCCTGTCCCAGAGGGCTTTTGATATCTTATTTTCAAAGCCGTGTAAAATTAAATGGTCTGTTTCAGGGTGCAATACTTGAAAATCGTGAGGGAGGGAGGGGGAAAGGAGGAAAGCACTAATTTGTGTCTGTTTGTGTGCAACTGATTTGAGTCTTACCTTTTGTTTCCTTTTCGTATTGCGTATTTTGTGTTGTTTTGCATATCTGTAACTCTGTGAGTGTGAGAATTTTAAAACAATATTTTGTCTGCACATGATTTTAAATAATAAAATAGCCCTCCATCAGTATGTCTTTTGATTACTGAAATGTTTAACTACTGATCCTTAGCCGTATTTTAAGTGTAGCCCTTCACCATAACATACCACTAGTGTTTTTATCAGTAAAAATAGAACATTTTTCACACATAAAAAACACAAAGATGTTGAAATCTAGACATATTCTGCCATCATAACTTGGCTCTCAGAATTTAACAGACTGATGCCTTTAAATTAAATATAAAATTTTCTCCTGGGGGAGCATGCACAGACCAGAACTGATGTTCTGTGTGAGATGTGTGCCTGGGAATGTAGGTTCTGCTGGTGCCTCCTCGACATCCCTCTGTGGTAATTTAGTGACCTTAAGGAGAAACAAAAGCCAATTAGAGTTGAGTGGTATTTGTTAATCACTGTAGCAGGAAGTTTCTTGTCTTAAGAGTGCTCTCTGCAACAGTGGAGAAAGGTAGCTGATTGTTGAGTCCAACTACCAACTCAAAGCATCTGTATTTTTTGCTGACCTGGGAATAAGTGATTTATTTAATAATCATGAAAATGCACATGAATCAGTAGCAACAGTGTGCGTTCTCCTGTGGTGATGAGATGCAAAACATAGCCACATACGTAGTGCACATCTGGCAGGCTTTTCTGTGAAATTAGCATTAAAAGCCTTCAGACAGCGGAAATATCAGGGAATATCCTGAACCACATGTGCTGCTGTGCACAAGCCTCTGCAGCAGTGTGGAGGAGGAGGAGGAGGCGGCGAGATGAAGACCCATGGGTGAGATAAAAGAGACAGCACACAAATACACAACCGACAGATGTTGCTACACATGTTGCAATACACACACACACACTGAAACACATGTTTATGTTATCATAAAATCAAAATCTATATGAAATATGGAAAAATAAAGCACCCTATAAATCACATTGCTGATTAGAAATGTAACTGTGAGGTCACTGGAAGGAGCTGATAACTTCTTGATGAGAAGAGTCAGATGATAGCAAAGCTTTCCAATATTATGAGTGAGGAGATATTCTGAGCAGCACTAGCATGAAACCAAACAGCTGCTGGAGGATTCAGTGTAGGGTTTCCAGGAAAAACTCATACATAGCATAAACAAAGTGAAACTATGTTGTCGTGACAAGTTTTGTCAACAACATGGAAGCATGAAAGAAATGCAGCATGAAAGAAATTTTCCAGAAATCATGAAATGGTTTGATAAGGTCTGAACTCCTACAACAATAAAACATCAGCATGCAGAGAGCAGGGAGTCTTCCAGGAAAAACTGAGGAGGATAAATACAGGATAAATTACAATCACAGCTTGGTTCACTTACAACAAAAAGCACTATTGTTATTATTCATTCCTGCAGGCTCTAAGTATTTACTGTCCTCAGCAGGGAAAAAGGATTTCCACTGCGGTCTGAAGCCAGGACTGACTGTTGGATTGTCCACCCCTATTGTAGATATCATCATGTCTGGACAAACATCAGTGTGTCAGATGAGAAACAGAAAAGACGTCATTGTTTAAACTCAGCATAAGAGGTCCTGCTGTGCTCATTTCAAGGTTCATACTTGTATGTATGGTATCTACTATGTAGTTCAAAAACTCAAAGTTTTACACTGGAAATGAGGTTAAAGCTCTGTGTTTGTTTGACCCATACACCGCCTCTCCCTCCCTCACTCCCTATGCTGACTTACCTGCTCTTTATACTATGTCAGTTGCTTGGAGCTTTGAATAATGATGCAGCCCAGTGCATCACATGCAGATGCTGAGGGGTTCCTAGATGTGCTGGTATGCCAAGGGCCACTGACCAAGCGTCAGTATTTGACTAGTTTTGAGTAAGAACGTAATGTACTGGCCATTCATAGCACAGCGAGGTGGGACTAGGCGAAACACAGTTTAGGAAAACAAAAAGTGCCCCATACAAACACATGGTGTGCATCCCTGAGGTCTAACAAACATATTGAGCTGATTTGTTAAGTATTTTAAATTTTGCATTGTTTACATCCATGATTACATGCTAGCAGCGGTCGTCTTCCCTGCCTTTGCTGGCATATTGGCGTGTTAATACCACCTGTAGATCAGTGGAATGGTGGAAAAAACTGTCAAGACTGTGTGTCGCGTCCATGGATGTACTGTACATAACACAGACCTGGTTACAGTGTTCAAAGATGTCGCTCCATTTATTTCTTTTCAGACTTACTCTGGGGGCGCACACACTGCAAAAACCTCATACACTTCCTCATGCTACCACATTTCTGGGCTCAAGAAGTATCTTACATCTTTGATCAGCGCCTGCCATGCATTTGTAATGACCAACCCTCTGCCATATCAGTGGCTTTAAAACACTTCAGACTAGTGCTAAAAATGTGTGGTAAGCATTAACATCCGAGGGCGGAAAGTGACATTTGCCGGGACAATGAGGGCACTACAGTGATGTATTACAATTAGAACTCTACACTTTTAGTTTTAAAATTAGTCTTTAATTTTGTGAAAGTCTTCGCAAGTCCAAGAAAAACCTGTCTTTGTCAACCAGGGGCTTGTTTCACCAAGTTTGCAGCATGCAATTTGCAATTTTCAACATGAAACCATTTCTCTCTTCTAGCATTTTGACATGTTGCACTTACAACAAACATCTGATTAGATGTCACAGCCCTGAACTTTCTAACTGCAGGTATCCTTGTGTTGAATTTGCTGGAATATACTAATGTTAAGAGTTTCTCTCTACTGTGGGCCAGGCCGCTATTTTGACATTTCTAACCTTGGACCACCAACTTTAGCACCTGTGTTTGCACACTTCCACAATTTGCAACACTAAATGGAAGATTATCACAATCAGTTTTGAGAACTGCTCCCGAGAAAAGCAGTTCTTGCAACCACATTTCTTACACAAGTGTTTCACCATCACTCTTGCTGTTCATCAAAGAGAAACTAAAGAAAAGGAGCCTAAAACCCACACTGGGGAGAACATGCAAACTCTGCAGAGATGGGCTCCCCCACCCCTGGGGTTCAAATCCCCCATGCTGGGTTTAAACCAGGAACCCACTTGTTGTGAGGTGGTAATGCTAATTGCTGCATTGCCGTGCCACCTTAAACAAAATAAGTTCAATGAACATTTTGCAAATTCACATTTCTTGATTTGTTCTATAGTTATAGTAATTCTGGATGACATCCAAGCTATGCATCCTAAAAATGAAACTTAAACTGTGCAGTTGCAACACCAGCATCTGTGTAGAGGACAGCAGTGACTTTCAGACACACCACAACACTTGAGTGAACTACGGGAAAGTACAAACAAATCAACTGTTCATGGGGCGTCATTCTTATTTACCCCTTCAGTGTCTGACTCACATAAATTTTGCTTAGGTTTTACTACAACTCTCAACACCAGTGATACTCAACTTGCGGCCTGCAGGTCAAATCTGGCCTGTGACAGGGTGCATGGTGGCTCGCTGACCATTCTCTAATTCACAGAGAAAATCAACTGATTCACACTGGGGATTTTTTGTACAATGAATAAGGTGCCAGAGTGCATTAAAACCCCTTCAAAAAGAGGTTGTTTATTAAAAACTCTGCCAGGGGAGGGTCTGGGGTCCAGGCTGAGCCCTGAATATCTTCAAATTCTAGAAACGCCCCTGTGTTCACCTGACCTGTTTGTGGCTGCTGTGACAGAATTTGCCATGTTTATTCATTTTATCTGATAAATATAATTGTTTATTAAGTGGCCCCTGGCCTCCTGTCATTTTGCAAAAATGGTTCCCAGGCTAAACAAATTCAGTATCCCTGCTCTAGCCTGTACACTGCCACACAATACACAATAAAAAAAGCATCCACCAAATCTTGAGAAATGCCAGTGTTATCATTATAGGTTCATTGTATTGGTTTTGAAGGTATTATCACAATGAGGGAGAAAATTACTGGATTTCTGAGGATACACACATTAATAAATCAGAATACAGTTTAAAAAAGGCTAGAAGCAATTGTCATAGTTTTACTCTTGATGAGGCCATGTTGCAAATGCCTCCTCACTGACAATTTGAACAGTTTAAATCTTACGTGAGAACTAAAATGGTGTTGGTAAATCTAACACCACCTGGAAAAGAACAGTTACTATAATTTTACGTGTGCTAGCTAGATCAGTGATCAGTGGCTCCCAATTGGTGGGTGGCGGTCCAAAAGTGGGTCACAGGGCCATTCTTAATGGACTGCAAGAGACAATGAGATGTGAAAAGCTTGTAAAAAAACAAACAAAAAAAACACCTTTATTTTGAAGTACAGTAAATGTCTGGCACAGAACTTTTATTTTGCAGTGCCGTTGCCTGCTGTAGAGTGAGTGACTAATGGACATGACCAAACACATGTATGATGCTGAATGTATTAAACTGTGCGAACCTTGAACTAATAAGTCTGGACCTGGATCCTGTATTAGATAACTTTTAAAGCATTTTGCCCTGTTTTTTTTTTAGGCTTACAGAGCCACTAAGTGCACTACAACATTAAACTATACAGCCTGATATGTGACACAGATGTCTGGTGCATGATTCAGATGTTATAGCATTTTCTGTGGCCCATCAGATTCTGAGACCATATTCAGAATTTGTGTTTGTCTCCTTGGGTTTGATAAGATAAGATAAACTTTATTGTCCCGCAAGGGAAATTGATCTTGGGCAGTATAGTGCAAACAGCTGCAATATTCACATACATCAACATAGACAAGTTGCCAACATAGTGCGCTGAGTGTGTTACAGTTGCAGACTACTGTTGCAAGAGTAGTGCAACCATTTTCCTTGTTTGTAGGTTACAAACAAGGGAACTACAGGTATAGCACTGTCCTATCTCAAAGTGCAAGTGAGTGCATATAAAACAGATAAATACAGAGGTCAAATAAAACACCAGTATACGAGTTAAATTATATTAAATCAGTTGTGGGACCATAGTGCAGATAAGAACAATACGAGTAAAACCAGTCTGTTGAAACATTAAAACTTTTATTATGGTTTTCATTTAATTACATATAAAGTAGATTTCTTCAAATTAAACTCCAGTGAGTCTTTGGAGGCTGATCCTTTCAGTTCACCTCAGGTAGTGGCACTCCACTCCGATGACAGCACTCTGGCTCCTTATGATGTGACTTCTGCCAGACACTTTGGGGTTGTAGACCAGTGCAAATGCATAAATGAAAGCATTCTCTGTCATCTAAGAGGAACAGAACATCTGATTAAGATTACTTGACTGAAGTGGACTATCAGTGCATTATGAAAAAAAATTTCTCATACCACTAGTACGCTGTCACAGCTGTGCAGTTCACATTCAAAGATCAGCACATGAGACAAGTTGTCAATCTCAGTGGCTGAGTGGCCACCAAGAGTGATTTCCTCTGGCTTTATCAGCTTGCCCAGGCCCAGCAGGTCCTGGCTCACCTCCACGTGGATCTTATTTTCCCCACACCTCACAGCAACACGGTTGTCCGTTGCCGGCTGCCGCAGATCAAACTTGACAGGGGGCTTGTTAACTGAATGCACTGGTTCCTCTGGAAACTTCCAGGAGAGTGGTTCGACTGCATGCTGGATCTGATCTGCCTGGAGCATGCCAGCTTGTTGGGCAGAATCCCTGGAGTGCTCTCTCTCAGGTTCTGCTGGTGGCTCGACTTCCACATCATCTCTCCAGTAGGTTGGCACTGTGATACTTAAAAATCGAGTGTCACTAAGCTCGACACATGCAAGCACAAAGCCAAACACAATAAGCTGCATGGACCCCATTGTTGCACACAGAAACACAGAATGTTCTATGCAGCTCTCTTAAGCAAAATCACTGAAGCAGACAAAGGAAGTGACTCCTCCCTCTGCCTAATTAGCGGGATCCCTTTGCACATGTGTGGATCTCACAGATCTCACAGCTGCACATTCTTACTAATTGCTCTGTCTATTAGCTGTGCAGTGGCTGTATGAAGCTGTATGAACTATCCAGAATTAATCCACAGGTGCTCCACATATTACAGACAGTGTTTCATTTGTTTCAAAAGGTGCTACGGAAGAATACATATCTAAATAGGTAAGTACCAATCAGCAGCCTCCAGACCTGGAAAATGATATTGCAAACACTAAAAAATGAAGCAAACATTAAAAAATGCAGCCAACATTTAGTGGCAAAAACGACACTTCTGTCAATCCCCATATACACCTATGTTAAAATGCTCAACTTTACAGCAGAAATATGTTTACAGCCTGGCACATAAAATGGTTTGGTCCCTATAGCTAATTTTGAGGATTCGAAATGGAAGTCCACAAACCAATGGGTGACATCACTGCAACTGCATCCATTATTTTTTACAGTCTATGGTAAGTACATATTGTACAATAGTTCCTTGTCACTGATTGGATGTGCTGTCTGTCAGTCTTTAACAAATGGAAGAAGTATTTCGTCTTTTAGATTTCCAGTTGCCTGGATGCCCTGCGGCATATTTTGAGATAAAATAAAACTTTATTTATCCCAAGGGAAATTGCTGTATGGCAGTTGAAATACAAAGTGGGATGAGTACAAAGAGTAAAAGTATTATGTCGTCCTCTATCCTGCTTCTGTGTCTCTGTTCAGACTGTGCTGAGCACGAGGCAGGTTGCTCTCTTGTTGTCTTCATTTATCTTTGTAAATGACACTTTTAGGACGCCTGAAGTAACACCACATCTCAAAGTGGGAGAGGTGAGCAGTTACCATAGCAACAGTACCTAAGTAATGAAATATGCCTTTCAATTACAGGTGTTGTGAGGATGCTGTGATTTACTTGAGGATGAAACATTTTCATAACTTCCTGTTGCTGGAGCACAAGATATGAGTACATCTGCTCCCGTACATCATGAAATTACTCACCGTTCAAGACTGTCCATATGGAACTACAAAGTGGCCAATATTTAATAAATAAATTACACATTATAAAATACATAACAATTATTGAGTTTCCCCATACAAGCCCACTGCATTACAATCTCAGTTAGTGTATACAGTACAAGCTCCATTCATTTTAAGTATTGCTGCATTGCACACTGATCAACTATGAGAAATGTCACTGTGACGATACGCCCAGTTTATAGTTACATAAGGTGTATTTGTAATGCAGCATATATATATGTAATGCATTCAAATGTCTAAATGCTCAGTAATCCACATTGATCAGCTGCACACAAGCTGCACTCATTATGACTATATCTACAGTTTATTGGTTATATAATCTGAAGGCCAGGTTTTAAAGTCCACATTCAAATCAATACTTTGAGGCAGGGGGTCATTCATACATACATATATATATATATATATATATATATATATATATATATATATATATATATATATATATGTGTGTGTGTGTGTGTGTGTGTGTGTGTGTGTGTGTGTGTGTGTGTGTGTGTGTTAGGGCTATCAAAATAATGTGCTCATTTCAATTAATTAATCACCAAAAAAAAAACAAAAAAAAAAACGCATGAAAAAATAAATAAATAAATTGCGTTCAGCAGACAAGACGATGCTGCTTGGCCCTGTAAATGGAGCGTTAACATTTAAAATATGCCCAGATGGACCTGCTGATAGGACCACTGTTCTCTGCAATTTCTGCAGTGAGGAATTTTTATGCTATCGGACTACTGCAAGCCTGAAATATCACCTCAGTGCAAAGCATGCAGCAGCAAACCTAAAGGTCCGAGCTAGCACAGTCTCTGATGCTAGCTGTCAGCCCTGTCAAGCCACACTTGATCAGATTGCAATGGACTTCAATTTTGGCACATCTGCCAAAAATCAACTTTTAAAAACTCTTCCCCAGCAAAAAATGGTGGAACCTACAGAAGCAACAGCACTAAAACACAGGATTTATCTAAATGGGCTGATTTTTTACAGCCCATACTCCTAGAATCAGCTTCCAATCATTGTTGTCACATCGTGAGTGACAAGCCCCTTGATTTACTGTCTGGTTGGGCTAAATTAATTCAGCCCAGGCCACTGACTTTTGGCCGGCCTGCCTCATGCACCTCCCTCACTTGATGGAGGTGGCCTGGCCGACTGCCCCAACCCAGGCCGCGGGAGATGGTGGCTCGCATGCCGCTGGCCCTCCTTATACATACTATATAACGTTTTATACAAAACAATAGATGGATTAGCAATCATTTTACTTCAGACAATAAATACTTTCCATCCTAGACTGGTATGGCTTTTTAAATTGTTCCATTTAAGGTGTAAAAAAAAAAAGAGAGAAGACGATACCGCAACATCATACCGTCACCGCATCCCCCCAAAATAATACTGCGATAATGATTTTAGGCCATACCGCTCAGCCCTAGGCCCAAGTACTAACCTCTTATTAAAGGAGCATTACTCCTTTGTGTGTGTGTGTGTGTGTGTGTGTGTGTGTGTGTGTGTGCATGTGTGTGAGCAAGCGAGCTAGCGAGAGAGAGAGAGAGAGAGAGCTTTTGGCATCAGAACATTTTTGTAGTTAACCTAATTCTCTAGTTTTGTTGTAGTGCATTGTTGCTGTAACCTGGTACTATATCTCGGTGTGATGTTACTGTTACTGCAGCTGAATTATTGATCAGTATAGGACATAGGCCTAACGTGTTAGCCCTCCCACCCAATTTCACCACGAGCCGCTACTGGATATGTATGTATATTTGTGTGCGTATACTATATATATATATATATATATATATATATATATATATATATATATATATATATATATATATATATATATATATATGGTTTCTGTCAGGAAACATAGGCCTACATGAAATTATTACATTTTGTAATAAAGTTCAGATTATTATTCAATATATAAATTTTGCTTTTCATAATGTCTTATTAGATGTTGGCCATTTTGGAGGTCAACGGTCCATCAGGGAGAGGGGGAAGGGACATAGCATGACTCTGCCTTTACATCTGCTTAACAGCTGCATTATGTAATCTACATTTTACACCACTGCCCCGGGGTTGCCATGCCTGTCCCTGAATGACAAAATGGAGCCTATTGATGAACATCAGGGCATCAGGGTCACCTGGGAAACAAGGACATCGACATCACGAGCCAATCCAGTCAGTGACCATATCAGGCCCTCTCCATTTCAACCATGATTCATGGTAAAATAAACATATTTTAAAAATGTTCAGAATGAATAGTGGAGCTTGTTAGTGCTTGTACTTTCTGCTTTCCCAATTTCAATACAAAACTGATCAGATGGTGGGTATATGTGGGGATATAAATCACCTTCAGATCTAAATCAGACAGACACACACTTCCCAACATTAATGCATGCAAACATATGTTCACCTTCACACTTGTTCTTGAATTGATGTCAAGATCTCAAACTTTCATCTTCAAAGGGGTTTTCTTCCAAACCAAATCACGCATTATTCATGAGATGTTAGCAGTGAGACAGGACTGAGATAAGACAGGAGACATGAGAAATACCGTACCGCATGTGTTGTATCTTGACGCCAAATGCTCTGCAGGGTGAAATACATAGAAGAGGGATATCCCTCTTTCCAAAGTAGCACTGTGAATAACGACTGGTGTGTGTGTGTGTGTGTGTGTGTGTGTGTGTGTGTGTGTGTGTGTGTGTGTGTGTGTTTGTGTGTGTGTGTGTGTGTTGGAAGCTCACTGCCAGCAGAGTTCAGCCAGACAGCTGCTCGGCTGAAGGGTTTTTGGCAGACTGTGTTTTATATGTAGAGGACAAACGAGGTCAACTCTGTGCAAAAGTAAACTTTACAGTCCAGCACCAACAAAGCCCTGAACCTACAGCACAGACTTCAGAAGGATCTCCTGCGGTGCATGACTCATCTGCAAATGGAACATATCACAACAGGAGGTCAGAAAGTTGGACACCTGTCAAACCTTCAAACCAGCTGTACACATCAAAATTAAGGCGCCATATCACAGAAGTTCATCTATAAATAAAAACCCAAACTGAACCACATGTACTCCTATTGTTTTTCAGATCTGTCGCAGTCTGCAGCATCGAACATGAGATGACATTTGTATCCAAAAACACGTTTCAAAGTAACTGGTCTTGAGTTTAAATGATGTTTAGATTCTATTTCAGCTCAAGGAGGTAAGAAACAAACTTGAGATGTACATAGTGTGTTGTGATGGTGTGCATGATGATGGGACAGGTGATAGTGAGTGTTCCAACATCCCTGGAAGACATCATCTGTAAAGAAGCAGAAGAATATGTGCTAAATATCTTAATTCAGGTGACAAGAGGAAAAAAACAACTTCAAAGTTCTCTTTGACCTCTGAAGATCTTTGCTCATCAAGCTTTTCCTTTTTTTAGTTTAATGTCAGTAATGTTTTGTGGTGGCCTGGTTTTTATGTGAGTTTCAAGAATTCAAATTAGAGTCTTTTTTTTTTAGTAGCGCTACCACTATGGCTCTGAGGATGATTGTTTTGGTCGGTGCACCATTTTGGTCCAGAAATATCTCCCTACTGGATGGATTACTATGCAATTTGGTTTTGACATTGTATTAACTTGTAACTGGTGAGCCTCTGACTTTTCATCTAGCGCCATCATAAGGTTAAATTGGGAATTTGTCTAATCATTTTTTGTGACAAAACAAAGTATTGTTGAAATAAGAAACTGCATATATGTGTGTGTGTGTGTGTGTGTGTGTGTGTGTGTGTGTGTGTGTGTGTATCTTTGTATGTGTGGCCAATAAAGCTGATTCTGAATTCTGAGTCTGCTGAATGAGACTGGCCAGATACTTATAAGCTGACAAGAAAGATACATGTTTGTACCTAAAAGCAAAATAATACAACAGGAACATGAGAGAGACGCCAGAGGCCTGCACACTCCACACCTCAACACAGCACAGAGACAGTGATGAAGGAAGTCTTCAGATCCTCACTTACAGCATATAAAAGTACCAATACATAAAGATGAAAATACTCCATAACAAGTAAAACTACTGCATTTAAAATGCTACTTAAGTACACTTGTATTAACAGCAAAATGTACTTAAAAGGAATATTTTAAGTAAAGCCCAGGAAAAGTAGTGTTAAAGGGTACTCTGTAGCACAAGTGGCTCCAGCCCCAGAGAGTACATTAAAGCAACGCTCAGTGATCTGTGACCTTTTCCTGATGTTCAGAAACCTGTAGGATCTGCAACTGCACTGACAGCGCCAATCTGCCTTGAGCTGTGGAGGCCTGTAACTGACACAAATTAGGTGTCATTTACACAGCTAGTTAATTAAAGGATGTCCAGTCAGAAACGACTGAAACTGAGATAATATATGTCCATGTAAATTACTAACACGACAGAACTGCTTTGCCGGTTCCTTTTGGGCTTAAAGGAATACTTCATTCTCAAAATGACCACTGGTTAAACAGTTACTCACTGTGTGTTACCTCGATTTTGTGAAGAAAATGTGGTTTTTCTCATATGCCAATGTGAGCAAAGAATCAAAAACAGGTTTTCCGACAGCAAAACTATATCAAAACATCTACTGACAAACTCATACATCTCAACACAAGTCTCATATATCCAGTGGTATGTTCAACTCTTCCCAAACACATGCATTTTCACTAATACATTTAGGTTTAAAACATGTCAGGACAGGACAAACAGTCTCATGCACGGCTGAGTAGTGTGCTTGTCCTGCTGGCCACCAACATTGTTAGATGTTAGTATTTGGTGGAATATATGCTGTGACGCTGGGTTGCAATGGTTAATGCCAAGGTCAATATGACATAGAGTAATGACAACAGATTATGTCCATGTTTTCTGTTGTTGTTGTTTTAAGTTGTGTCATTAAGTAACCAAAGCGTCTTCCAAGTGTCTCATGCCAACGCAGAATAATGCCATATAGTTGTAAGGTATGGATTGTCCCCGATTGGGTTGGGAGAGAGAGCCTGCCCCCAGCAAAGGAGTTCAAGTACCTCCGTGAGAGTAAAATGGAGCGTGAGATGGATAGCTGGTTTGGTGCAGGAGTTGTGTGACAGAACAAAGCCTTTTAGGCCTCACAGTTGAAGATGGGGTGAATTGCTACTGGTCAACTTGTCAAATTTGTTAGCTACTGATCAGTAAACCTACATAACTCCTACTGATTTATGTCATTTTGTGGTACCAGCCAGTATAAATCTTTATCGACTGGATCTTTAGAATCATCACTTAAAGTAGAGGTGCAAATTTTACTGCTGTTTTCCTGTGGATGTCATGAACTGACTGGTGTAATGTCCAGGTCAAGTCAACAGTCCGACTTCACTACAGTTATGCAACACTTATTTGGGCCTCCAGGAGCATAGTACAGCTGACGTGAGCCTGTTAGAGCTGAAGCAGGGTGCTGGGATGGCAGCTGTTTCCTTTTGCTGGCTCACAGGCTGAATGCCTGGATATCCCCAGACCTATTAAGTGATAAAGCTGTCAGTTTGGAGCTTAGCGGAGCATCTCAGAGGAACAGGGAGAACCTGATGCTAATCAGCAGCTTGCTTAAATGACTGGAAAGTCTTTGAATGCTCTTTGCCCAGATTACAATGGGACAAACTTCCGCACATTACATATGTCATCATGTGTTTTAAGTGCCATATGGGATGCTATAGTTTATATATTCAGTGTCTGAGAATGTGTCACTAGTGCAGATCTTTCACACTAACAGAATAAAATCTTCACCTCTGTCTTTGATTGTAAAGAATAAAACTCTGCATCTTGTCCTTTTAATGTCTGTGTAGCTCAGGACTGAGAGAGTACCATTTTAGATTTCTTTCATAACTTGATCGTGATCCATTAATTTCAACATGGGGAACATGAAGTCACCATAGCTCTCTCCTATAGCTCTCTGCTGCTATCTAGTGGTCACACACTGAAGCACATCTGCACTGATGTGTAGCATGTTGCAGCATCAAGGGACAGATGTATCCAATGGTGGAAATGCCAAATTACAAAACTGCACCAAGCAGGAATACTCAGTTAGCCAGGTAACTTCTAAAATAGCTCACAACAACCTCTCTGAACATTTGATAATTAATAGTAATAAACATTACTAGTCCATACCCATTGAGTGCACAGTTGCCCATATACAGTTTCACATGATGTGTGTTTGGGATACAGGTCATAGGAAATTGCAGATTAAATAGTCAGCTGAACCCATTAAGAAGATGCATTCAGACAGTTTTTGTGATTTTGATAGTACTATTGCTTTATTGAAAGTACAGTAGTACCATTGCCAGTAGTGGTAACATGGTATCATTTGTCAAACGTGGGACAGACAGAATGACTGACTGACAGTTTCCATGATTATGTACAGCATACCATACCATGGCTTAGTCATACCAAAAATTAAAAAACAACAACAACATTGGGCCACAGGGGGAGCCACAGCGATCTGTTGCATTTTAGCCATTTTTAAGCATTTTTCTGTTGTTATAGCGCCACCCAGTTGCCAACTAGAGTTAAATTTCTCCAGTCACCTTGAGGCATCCTGTTCTACATATCTACCAAGATTTGTAAAAATATATATCACGGTTAGGCCTAGATAAGAAATTAGCTCTCTAGCGCCCCCATTTTGTTTGATGGGGTCAATAATGGAGGGATCCCCTCAGATTATGTGTGGTCATATGCCTACAAAGTTGTGTGGTGATCGGTGAAACCCTTGAGATGTTATACACCTTTATGTGATAAGCCACGCCCTCCACAATATTCATTGCCTTATAGAAGCTCAGTTTAGTAAGTTTTCCAACTTTTGCCAAGAGGGAACTTTAGATATTGGTCCCTAGATTATGTTCACCCAGTTTCATGCAGATCGGTCAAACTTCCTAGGAAGAGATCTAAGTGTTTTTCAAAAAATTCAAAATGGCGGAACATCTATATAACTGGAAGTTATGGGATTTTGAGGCAAATTTGTTCCTCATGAGGAGAGACATCTCTGTGCAAAGTTTCATGTCTCTACGGCATACTAAAGGGCGTCCAAATACAGTAGGAAAGCAATGGTAAAATAAAAGTTAGAAAATCAATTCTTTTCTTTTAGGGCCCAGAATTGTTTGTACTCTAAGTGGTAAACTACCTCCTCACACAAAAAAGGGAGAAAAAGGCAAATAAATAAACTATTTGAATCACTGTGCAAATATGAATATAGATGAACTACCACCTTATTGAATTGTTTTTTTTTATTATTATCATTGGGCATCCATGTAAGAAACAATGAAAAAACATTTTTTTCCTATTTTGTACATAACCATTGTCTTCTGGGATTCACCAGTGTTTTCTTATTTTTACTTTTTTTAATTAAAATAAAAAAGGAATATTCAAAATCATGTAAAAATCACATAATAAAATGAGATTAGATTAAAAAAAGTTTATGTTTTAGAGTAATTGGAGTGATTTGATTGTTAACTTTTAGGGCTAAAGAAATACTACTTAAACCCTACGGGCCCGAACGACGCATAGTGCGTCCAAATTCACACCTGTTCTTCTCTATTGATTTTCTCCGCAACCGTGCGTCATAGCGAGGAGCCACGCATATCATATGAAACAGCGGAATCGTAGCTTTCCGACAGGACCAAGTCGTCGGTAGTCCAATGTTTTCACAATGAAAAAACAGATAAATTTATACTAAAATGATGTGTAACAAAGCTTTCATACAGCTCTGCACACACATTACTCTTGGATGGATTACTCGCGAATGCAGCATTGCATAGAAATACCACGCATATCACATGACAGCGCAGGACCAGAGCTTTCCAGTGATACCACACACATCATTGTGCTGTCATCCCATCATGCTATAAATCCAGATCAAATGTCTACAAAATAAAATTTCTTAACAATCCACTTTGCTATCAGTCACCTCATATAGTGAGGAATACCGTATCTTACCACGTCTTAGGTTTGCCTGTGTTTCTCCCTGTCTATCATCATTTGTAGTACAGCTTTCAAGATGCAAATATCTCCATATTGTCCAGTTGACAGTCATCAAACTTTGTATGACAAGACCAGCGTACTTCACCTTTGAGCACCCAGACAACTGAGGCCTAATTATGCATGCTGACAGGGCAGTAGTCACCATATACAATGCCCCCCCCAATATATAAAACAAAGTGGCAAATATTATCTTGGAGGACATCATTGCACTTGGTTGACTATTTTTCTATGATCTTAAATGTAAATATTGCATGTTTCTTTCAGATAAAACACATTTTTGACTTGTGAATGAGTCAATGGAATTTCTTGCAATAATGAAAAAATACTGGCAATCATGTCCGCCTGGCACAAACCACATGTTTTGGACAGCTGTGAAGTGACAGAATGTCCACCATCATGGTTCTTATATTGCCAGATTCCAGAGAGTCTCCCCTCTGCATATATGGCAGAATATGTCAACTTCCAACTTGCTATGGTAAGTTACATGTAAACATGTAAGAATTTAGTCAAATGGATTTGTTTTTTTCATTGATATAAAAATTAATATAAAATACAGACACATAGAAGGACATGGAATGGTGGCCAATCTTTAGCCCAAATTATCCTGGACAAAATGTAGCCTTTATAATGACTGTGATATGAGCTTAAAAGAAAAGACAGTAAAAATACCCCCAAAACGCCTAGGGCCCATAGGGTTTAACTTGGTCCATGATCCCAATTACTGTAATTTTAGTAACTGTGTGTCCCTCTGCTGACCAGTGCTGGGACGTAAATGTAAGTACGTTGACTCAACTCAATACACATTTGAGGTAATTTTACTTTACTTGAGTATTTTAATCTCATGCTGGTCTCTACTTCTACTCCACACTTCAGAGAGAAATTTTGTACTTTTTACTCAATTACTGTGATTACTTTAGTTACTTTACAAATTAAAACATTCACACACAAACCATATACAACTATACAAGTGCATGCAAAAGAAATCAAGGTTCCAGCTTCAAAAATATGAGAAATTGCTGCTTCTCCTTTAAAGTATTTTTTAAATTATTTATTAAATTTATTTAAATTTTTCTGCATTGAGTAGTTTTACTTTTAATACATAAATACATTTCCCCACTTATACTCACATATTTTTACTTAATATGTAACATTGACAATGCAGGACCTTTACTAGTAGTATTTTTGCAGTGTGGTATTAATACTTTTACTCAAGTAAAGGATCTGAACACTTCCTCCACCACTGCTGCTGACACACTTACAGCATCACAAATGTTTTGTCATTGTTGGGTTTTTGATTTTCCTTTAACACCAGTATCATGAGTGAACAAATATTTTTTTTGCTTCATTTATTAATTCTATCTTGAGGCTACTTGATTCAAATATTAGTCACATTGTGTGCAGAACTGTTCTTTTCCAGAGAGCATGGGGAATTTATGCCTGTAAGTATCAATTTATGTTAAACGTGAAATAAAAAAGAATTGTTTGTGAGGACAAAATTATCTCGATGCTGATTTTCAGTAGCCTGTCAATAGTAATTGTCATTAGGTGTTTTTATCGAGCTAATGGACTAATTTGACCCACGGCTGCGGTGGTCGCAGAAGTAATCAGATCTTTTACTCAGGTAAAAGTGTAAGAGAAACAAAAAGTAAAAGTACTCAGTCTGCAGAACAGTTCATTTCAGATAAAATAAAATTACTTATACATTCATGTGTTAATCACTTTAATGTTAAGGCTAGTGAATGTGGGGTTTTTTGGGAGGTAGCAGTCAAGTCTTATGTTTAACCACCATAAATCAATTGTTCATTATATTTTTTATTATTAATCTGAATCTAGTCAAAATATTTCCCTCTCAGATGTAATGAAGACGAAGAATTAAGAAGCCGTATATGGAAATACTTAAGTGAAGTACATCAAAATTATAATTAATTACAGTACTTGAGAGTAAATGTACTTCGTTACCTTCCACAACCACTGCAAACTATTTTTACCTAAGGAAAAGATCGAAGTTCTTCTTCCACCTCCATTAACACATAATGGGAATTACCATTAACGCGCTACCAAACATTAGCATTGTGACTTCATTATATTATCCTGAAAAACGATCCATTTTTATTTTACATGTGTGAGGTCACACACTCACATGCACGGGTGCAGATGGAAGGCAGTCGGCTTAACGCTGTACAATCTTTATTGTTGCTCATATTTTGGCAAGACAAGATCCCGTTTAGTTCATAGTCTCTGTAAGCGAAAGCAAAACATGAAAACTCACACAGACAGAAAGAGAATAAGCATGTTTCTCAAAATGTTGAACTACTAAAGTTTTACAACAGCTTATTTAAATTTGTATGGATTATCACATTTGATTTACCTGAGAGTGGGTAGATGATTTTGGTTCTCTCTAAACTCAGCTCAAGATGTGGCATTTGTTTCATGTTTTGTACATAGACTGTATTTACAAATATCTACAGTGTATAGTTTTATAATTACAGTTTTCAGATTTGGGATTTTATGTGTTTAATCAAGAAGACTTTCTTTGTGCTCATCCATTCACAATTCTCTCCATCCCACCCCCACTGCTTCCTCTTATCAGCTGACTATTCACTCTTCTAGTTATCCAATGAAACTTTGCCACGACCTCCATCAGCCAATCACCATGCTACTGCAAAATTTTAAATCTGCTCTCTCTTCTGCTGCTGTCAGCTGTCAGTTTATTTCGAGCTGTAGTGCCCTCCTCCACCATGTTCACCTGCAGTCATCACATCCAGAGTCCAGGACAAGCTCAAGCAAAGGCTCATTCCTCTACTCATCCAGATCATCAGCACTTCTCCATCTTCCTCACATCTCATCTTCACCACCTTTACCACCACCACCATCTTGACCTCTTTGGGGTTCCCTACTGGACGATGGATTCATCATGCTCCCTAAATCATACCATCTCAGTGGGGTCTAATCACCAAAGATTCTTTCCACATTTTTCATTTTTGAGTCACTCCTGAAATAGTAAAGCATGTCGTATAATCCCTTAAAGAAAATGCTACATTATGTCATCAACATATCATAAAAGATGTCATAGTATAGTTTGCTGTGAAAATATCATAAAAGATGTCATAGTATAGTATGTTGTCAAAATATCATACAAGTCATAGTATAGTATGTCAGAAAGTCATAAAAATTGTCATAGTGTGTCACCAAAATATCATTAAAATGTCATAGTATAGTATGTCATAAATATATCATAACAGATGTCATAGTATAGTTTGCTGTGAAAATATCATAAAAAAGTCATAGTATGGTATGTTGTTAAAATATCATAAAAGTCATAGTATAGTATGTCAGAAAGTCATAAGCATTGTCGTAGTATGTTGCCAAGATATCATTAAAATATCATAGTATAGTGTGTCAGAAAGTCATAAAAATTGTCATAGTATGTCGCCAAAATATCATTAAAAATGTCATAGTATAGTATGTCATAAATATATCATAACATGTCATAGTATAGTATGTTGTTAAAATATCATAAAAAATGTTATGTGAAAGTACTCATTTTTATGATAATGTCGTCAAATTATCATAAAAAAATCGTCATAGTATAGTATGTCATCAAAACATCATAAAAAAAATCCTAGTAAAGTATGTCATCAGAATATAAAAAACGCCATAGTATAGTATGTTGTCAAAATGCCCTAAAAAACATTGTAGTATAGTTTGTCATCAAAATATCATAAAAAAAGTCATAGTATAGTATGTCGTCAAAATATCATAAAAAAACGTCATAGTATAGTATGTCGTCAAAATATCATAAAAAACGTCATAGTATAGTATGTCATCAAAATATCATCAAAAAAACGTCATAGTATACTATGTCATCAAAATGTCATTTAAAATGTCATAGCATAGTATGTTGTCAAAATGTCATTTAAAATGTTATAGTATAGTTTGTCATCAAAATATCATAAAAAAAGTGATAGTATATTATGTCCTCAAAATATCATAAAAAAAGGTCATAGTATAGTATGTCGTTCAAAACACCATAAAAAAGTATGTCATCAAAATGTCCTAAAAAAACATTGCAGTATAGTATGTCATCAAATGTCATTAAAAACGTCATAGTGTAGTATGTCGTCAAAATGTCTTAAAAAACATTGTAGTATAGTATGTCATCAAAATGTCCTAAAAAAAACATTGTAGTATATTATGTCATCAAAATGTCATTAAAAACGTCATAGTATAGTGTAGTAATAGTGCAGTGGCCGTAGTAAGCATATAGTTTTGTAAGGAGGCGTCAGTTTAAAGATGAAAGGCTACATGTGTCTGTGATTGATATGGATACAGATTGAGGTGTATGTTTAATCAGTTGTTGTTTACGAAGTTGTTGTAATGTCTTGTGAACATGAACATCACGATTCACTATTGACATGATAAACAAATAAATAAATAAATTCATTATTTATTTTAAATGAACACATAAATAATTAAATTAGTAAATATGTCATGCTTTACCATTCAGGGCATGCACTGTTTTTTCCCTGCTACACTGTGATAATGTGATTGTCCTACGGACTGAAACTGTATTGACACATGGATATGATGACCTGAAGATTGCCATCCAGGGAATGCACCACATTGAAGAGACAACTTCTTCACTGGCCACAGCTTTCACCTCTCTGCTAGATTTTTTTTTTTCAAATGTTTTTAGATTTCTTTTATTTCTAAAGGCAACTCACATTAATCAACATTTCTGTAAATGTGCCAGTGTAAGCCAGCTGACTAATTTCCAGCTGCAGTTCTTGGGCAAGATGTTTGGAAACCAATAAAATGATAAAAAAAAAATCACAGGACAATAAAGATAGAATTAATTATATCAATAAGAAATTGTCAAGATAGAACAAAAGCTATGCAAAGCAGCAAGCAACCGTATGAGAGTATGAGAGGCCTTTTGAGACATAATTCATACTTGGTTTCACATGTAACATCATACTCTCATACATACACCACTATAATCTTACACAAACACTACTATACTCTCTTACATGCACAATCATACTCTCATACATACACGACTATACTCTTACACAAACACTACTATACTCTCTTACATGCACAATCATACTGTCATACATACACACTATACTCTTACACAAACACTACTATACTCTCTTACATGCACAATCATACTCTCATACATACACCACTATAATCTTACACAAACACTACTATACTCTCTTACATGCACAATCATACTCTCATACATACACGACTATACTCTTACACAAACACTACTATACTCTCTTACATGCACAATCATACTGTCATACATACACACTATACTCTTACACAAACACTACTATACTCTCTTACATGCACAATCATACTGTCATACATACACCACTATACTCTTACACAAACACTACTATACTCTCTTATATGCACAATCATACTCTCATACATACACCACTACACTCTTACACAAACACTACTATACTCTCTTACATGCACAATCATACTCTCATACATACACCACTACACTCTTACACAAACACTACTATACTCTCTTACATGCACAATCATACTCTCATACATACACCACTACACTCTTACACAAACACTACTATACTCTCTTACATGCACAATCATACTGTCATACATACACACTATACTCTTACACAAACACTACTATACTCTCTTACATGCACAATCATACTCTCATACATACACCACTATACTCTTACACAAGCACTACTATACTCTCTTACATGCACAATCATACTCTCATACATACACCACTACACTCTTACACAAACACTACTATACTCTCTTACATGCACAATCATACTCTCATACATCCACCACTACACTCTTACACAAACACTACTATACTCTCTTACATGCACAATCATACTCTCATACATACACCACTACACTCTTACACAAACACTACTATACTCTCTTATATGCACAATCATACTCTCATACATACACCACTACACTCTTACACAAACACTACTATACTCTCTTACATGCACAATCATACTCTCATACATACACCACTACACTCTTACACAAACACTACTATACCCTCTTACATGCACAATCATACTGTCATACATACACCACTACACTCTTACACAAACACTACTATACTCTCTTACATGCACAATCATACTCTCATACATACACTACACTCTTACACAAACACTACTATACTCTCTTACATGCACAGTCATACTCTCATACATACACCACTACACTCTTACACAAACACTACTATACTCTCTTACATGCACAATCAATCATACTACAATAAAACATATACTCTTACACAAACACTACTATTCTTCTACATGCACAGTCATACTCTCATACATACACTACACTCTTACACAAACACTATATACTCTTACATGCACAATCATACTCTCTCATACATACACCACTATACTCTTACACAAACACTACTATACTCTCTTACATGCACAATCATACCCTCATACATACACCACTACACTCTTACACAAACACTACTATACTCTCTTACATGCACAATCATACTCTCATACATACACCACTATACTCTTACACAAACACTACTATACTCTCTTATATGCACATTCAAGCAGGAGGGCGTTGAGGTGTGAGAGGGAGGAGTGGGGGAGGAGGGCGGAGTGGGAGATGGTTGACCAAGACAGACAGCAGAAGAGTCAGAGGAGTTGCCTTCAACTCCTCTGTGGTTGTTGGTCCTGAAGCCAGTGATGGTCCTCATTCCACTCCAGACCTCTCTCATGTTGTTCTGCTGGAGTTTCCTCTCCAGCTTCCTCCTGTATCTCTCCTTAGCCTCCCTGATCTTCATCTTCAGCTCCCCTTGTATTGTTCTCACCTCCTCCCTGTTACCAGCTCTGAAGGCCCTCTTCTTTGGGTTGCGGATGGCTTTGATGTCCTTTGTTACCCACGGTTTGTTATTTGGATAACAATGGACAGTCCTGGCTGGGACAGTGGAGTCCACACAGAAGCTGATGTAGTTTGTGATGCCCGTCGATGTCCTCCCCATGTGGCTCACAGAGTGCCTGCCAGTCTGTCACCCCAAAACAGCCCTGCAGTGTCTCATAAGCCTCCTCCGACCATCTCCTCCTGACCTCATGGTTGCAGGCTGGCTCTTAACCAGTGGTACTTAGCAGGGGTTGAGGTGCACCAGACTGTGGTCTGACCTACCCAGAGGGGGGAGGGGGGAGCAGGCGTATACATCTTTGGCGTTAGCATACAGCAAGTCCAGTGTTCTCTCCTCTCTGGTAGGACAGCCCACATACTGTGTAAATGTGGGCAATGTTGTTTCCATGGTGACATGGTAGAAGTCACCCGAGATAGCTATGAAGACACTCGGGTGTTTAGTCTGCAGGCGGGCTATGGCAGAGAGAATGACGTCACATGCTGACGTCGGGTTGGCAGAGGTGGGGGGGGGGGGGGGGGGGGGGGGGGGGGTGTGTAAACAGTTACAATAATGGCATGTGAAAACTCCCTGGGCAAATAATACGGCCTGAGTCCAATAGCAAACAGTTCAGTGTCCGGACAACAGATACGTTCCTTAATAGAAATATGGTCAGGACTGCACCAGCGGTTATTTACTAGAACGGCAAGCCCTCCTCATTTGCACTTACCTCTCTCGGTGCGGTCCCGGTCGGCCCGAACAGTCTGAAAGCCGCTGATGGAGACGTTGTTGTCGGGAATGTCCTGGTGAAGCCATGTCTCAGTGAAGCACATAAGACTACATTCCTGGTGCTCCTTCTGACTCCTGGCGACCGCTGGGTCATGGGTCATCACATAAAGGTGTCATCTCAAGGGTTTCACCGATCACCAAGCAACTTTGTAGGCATATGACCACATATAATCTGAGGGGACCCCTCCATTATTGACCCCATCAAACAAAATGGGGGCGCTAGAGAGCTAATTTCTTATCTAGGCCTAACTGCTATATTTTTACTAAACTTGGTAGATATGTAGAACAGGATGCCTCAAGGTGACTGGAGAAATTTAACTCTAATTGGCAACCGGGTGGCGCTATAACAACAGAAAAATGCTTAAAAATGGCTAAAGTGCGACAGATTGCTGTGGCTCCCCCTGTGGCCCAATGTTTCTTTCTATTTTCTGGTATGACTAAGTCATGGTATGGTATGCTGAACATACAGAAACTGTCAGTGTGTCATTCTGTCAGTCAGTCATTCTGTCTGTCCCATGTTTTTCTACTCACTGACGTGGTCAATCTATGTGAAACTGCACATAAGCATTGAGGATTGGCATAGGTGGAAGGTGACAAAGCTACCAATGGGTATGGACTAGTTTATAATACTTGAAAATAAGAAATGTTGTATTAGAGCAAGCTATTTATGTCTTCTTATGGAGCAGGTTGCCTTTAGCCAGTTCTCCTACATGCTTGGCTGACAGGAGAAATTAGAGTTGGTTACAATGTTGCAACCTCACCACTAGATCGCACTAAATCCTACACACTAGACCTTGAAAGTAGGGATGAAATAGCAAAAAACACATACATTTGTAAGTTCAATGAATCAATTAGATGTAACACTTTAAAAATTACATTATAAAAGTAAGCTGCTAAGAAAATCAATTGACCAAATGTCTTTTTGCTGTATTTGGAACCATGTAAGCCACCACTTTTTTTTCCATCAGTGCTTATGTCATGAGAATTGTTGTTTACTAGGAACGGTGAAATCACGCTGTACTTAAGAAGAGTTTAGTGCTGATACAATGAAGTATGTGAATTTTGCTGAGGTAGAATGTCAAAGTCAAAAATCCAATTGCCTATGCTTATGAGCCAATAAAAACAAAGGAAGATTTCTTCTAGCCATTATGACTCTGTTGCAGTTCTGACTGATTTCCCCCATGCTCTCCAAGCCCCTATCTATAACCGTCTTATACAGTGGAGTTATTCTCTCTTCACCTTTACCTAATAACTATTTCAATACTGGGCTCGTATAGGAAATAATTTTTGAATCAAGTGGTGGTACTTTGGATTTTTCTGAAACCGGGGAAAAAAACCTTGGTGCATTTAGGCTATGTAATTATAGCTGGGGCGGCTGTGGCTTAGAGGTAGAGTGGGTTGTCCACCAATTGGAAGAGCAGCGGTTTGATCCCTGGCTGTTCCATCGGTGTGTGAGTGTGTTAAAAAACTGAGTAGCAGGTGGCACCTTAATGGTGGCCTTGGCTGCTAGTTTGTGAATGGGTGAATGTGACTTGTAGTGTTAAAAATAACTTCACAAGCCACACATTATGACAACAAATGTGTCCCGGCTGTATGTCCCCTGGAAACAGTTTCCATTGTGTTGTGAGCTTCGGGAGTAATTTGGGGTTCAAGCATTTTTAAAATGCTTTTAATGTCACAGTTTTGCATTTCTGATCACCTGCTCATTTGTGCATGCCCAGTCACCCAGCACCCATTCAGTCATTTTCCATTCATCCTGGTTTTGCTTTGCCTCAGCACTAGTTACAACCACCTCATCAAGGCAACTGACTTCACCTGTTCCTCATTACCTCCGGCCAGTATACATATATATATATATATATATGTGTATATATATATATATATATATATATATACCCTAGCCCCATACACACTCGTTATCAGATTGTTTTTTACCATTCATGCCAGATTGGACTGATTTCCTGTTGCCAGCCTTGACTGTGTCTGACTAATCTGCCTTGTCTGATTCCCGTCTGATAAATGCACCAGCCTTCTGTCCTCGACCTCGAGATTTGCTACTGTGTTCTTGGTACCTGTTTGCCTGTGGCTGCTTGGCATCACTATCCGACAATGATTCTTCAATGTCAGTTTTCCCATCTGCTTACCCGTGGTTTCCTGTGGTCTAGACACTTTCACTGCGCTGCCACACTAGCCATTGAGTATTTACCTGCTGCCTTCTTGATCCTCTGCCTGGCCTTAACCTGCCTTCTGCGCGTTCAGCAGTGGTTCATCTGCTTGGACTGTGAACTTACCTGGTTGCGGATGCTCTGCATCCATGACTACGTTGTCTGCCAGCTCCTTCACTGCCATTGCGTATTATTGAACTGAACTGTGTGTGTGATTGGGCAAATGTCACCACCCACTCACCTGTCTCCTGGCCTGGTTCAGTCTGCCAAAACAGTCAAGCTGCTAAGGACTTTGTGGAGAGGCTTTGCTGGGGTGTTGAACTATATTGTGTGCTGACAACCTTTCCTGTCCTGTATCTGCAGTGCTGTGGCATTCAACGTCCTTACCAACTCTTCTTGTGTCCTGTATGCTGCATTTGGGTCCAAGCACAACCCCTTACAGTGAATGTGTCCTTGAATTGTTGTTTTAATATGCTGTGCAGGTATCACCCAATGTGTTTTCTAAAATGCTGCACATGTTGTCAGATGGATGATTATTCATTTACTTGTGTCTATTTCCAGTGTGCTGAACCCTCTGGGCCAGCATATGTTACATTTCCTAACCCTTATGGTAGAACCTTGTGAAAAGCATTTTTTACTATGAAACTACCAGATATTTTTTCACAGTACTTTGTATTGGTAGGACAACATGTAGGAAATCAGGAATTCAGCTAACTTCCTGCAGTGTCTGCATCATTAGTTTTGTGCAGAGAAGAAATGTGCAAAGCTGCATGCCACCTGCTTTTGATTATGAATGAAATAGGATTAGCAGAAGATGCCACCAGTAAACCATTATTATGGTGATCCCCACACTCACTGATGTAATTTCACCTTGAAATGGGTCCATAATCCAAGGATTAGACACATTAACATGCCTGAAGTGGAGTAAACCTCATTTCCATGGCAAACTCTGACTCACAGAACATGGTGTACCAGTATGTGGTTGGATTTAGTTTCTAAAAGCTTTACAGTTGGCCTTTATAGAAACTGCCTGTTTTATGTTGATTGATCACACAACTGCCTGAATTCAATCAGTTCATAAACTCAGTGGAGTTACATATGTTTTGTTTCCATTTAACCCATCCATCCATGACCACACTACTCCAGACAGCAGTGACTAGATTTAAAGCAAAAATTAATGAGTGATTATGTACATTTCTATACAAATTAGGGGTTTGCCAATGTTATACATTACAGCCTAATGAGCCAGTAAAAGAGATGAAATATCAGCACAAAATACTGACTATGGCTGACTTAAGTCTTACATATTGATAGCAACTTTATGGGATTATGATCATACACTGTATGCAGGCCAATCTATGCAATCCACACAGTAAACAGAAGGCAGCAATTGTATCTGCTAGGAGTCTGTGGAAGTTCAAGTCAACAGTGTCAAGACACTGATGGACAACAGTCAGAGATCCAGATGGAGATTGGGCCAATGAAGTTGGAGCCTATGGTCATAAACCTGCATCTGTAGAAAGGGATGGTCAAAATCATAACAATAAAATGTCAACATGGTTTCACGAAGACAGTGTTGCAGAAAACATATAAATGCATATAAATATATATATATGTGATGATTTAGAAGAAACTGGCAGGAGTGACCCAAAAAGACACTGAGACAAAATAAAACAATAAGGTAGTTTACTTGGTCAGTCAGGCAAAAGTCAGTTACCAGGAAATTAGCCATTTAAGGAAACAAATCTGATGAGTAGCAGACCGTAGAGGCAAGGTCTGGAAATGAGGCAAACAAAATCAAACACAGGCAGGTCAGGAAGTAGAAACACTGGAAAGCTAGGTGGAAAAACGTTAAACAATCTGGCACATGACTAGTGAGACTGGTATGAATCCTGAGGGGTGAACTGGGTAATAAGCCATAGGTGAGGAAATGGATGGTGGTAAGAAGGACTAGTTGAGGGGAATGAGGTGGCCAGAGAAAAAGGTGACATCTGAAATGGAGTGAGGCTATGCTAAGACTGCAGGCAAATGAGATTTGTTTCTCAAATCAGATCTTTAAGATGGGCTGTCCTCACTATTATTTACAAGTGATCAGATTTGATTTGTACGTACTAATATCACAAACCCATCTGCATGGGTTGCTGTGGTGGTGATATGGGCTCCCAGTGTGGAAGCACGAGAAATGAAAGTCCATCATTTCGCCCCCTAAACAATTTATTTTCTCTCCACAGACTGTTGTTTCTCATGTTTTCCTCTTTAGCACAGTGTTAGTGGGCTGATGCACACCTGAGTGCAAGCCTGTTCCAACATGTGTTCACCGAATGCACGGAGGGCATCTTGCCTAGCCTCTGTAGGACCTGACTTGGAAGAACCTGTCCTACCAAGGAAGCATTCTTGACTGTGAGAGGCACCATTGATTTAATGTTGTTGTATGATGTGGTCAATTACTACAATGATTTGAGCAGACTGGGACACATCTGTAGAAATTTGATCGTAATTGTATTTCAAACCATTTCCAAATGTGGTTTGGATCTGGTTTGCAGAATTCTTCGCAAGATTGTTCGCTGTCCATATACAAGATACAATCTGGATATGCCAACAAAACAGTCTGGGCTGGCAATATAAACAAGGCCTTAGTGATATGACATAAAAGGCTATATTGTGATACACTGAATATATCACACTATTTTAAAATCTCCTCAAAAGGAGAACCAAAATGCCCAATCGAGTTTATATGATATGTTGTCCACCCCTAGTCCAAACAATACAAATAATACATAAACATATATGTATATGTAGTCTATAACATAATTAATAATGTCCACTTTAGGATGAATGGTGTGGTGGAGGGTACACTTAGGTGTTCTGGCAGTTTATAGTTACCCACCTGTCAGCCAAAAAGCCACTGGTATATTTTGGAAAGAATACCAACTTGGTTACCTACCCATCCACCAGTAGTACATCCCCCTTATCAACTACCACTACACCACTGATGAAAACTGTTGGAGGTTTGCTCAAATTTTATAATTTTTTGTGATTTTGAGGATAAAAAGTACATGCTGCACATTCTGTGTGCCTTTGTAATGATAGGCAGCTCCTTGTAAATATAATCTTTAAAAATGTTCATCCATATAGTTTCCTGTTTTTACATAGTGTCTGAAGAGGCTCACTGAAATCACTGACCAATATAAATATTCATCTTGCTTTACAGACGTAGACACAGGAAACCATTCAACACAAGTTGAGTTGTTGTGATGTAATTACTTTTCATTTGATGTGAAAAATTATTCAAAGTCAATGAGACGGAAAGTGTTTTGCAGTCTATCACAGGAACTGGCATTGTTTACTTCCCTCCAACACATCATTTGCTCTATCTCGCAGTCACAATTATTCTCTCTGTCTTACTGTCATACACATTTCACAACAGTGTATCACAGCATGCCTCATTTAACCAGACAGCAGTGTGCGCATGCGTGTGTGCAATCCCTTATGTTTCTGGTGTTACATTGTGTTTTTTGTCTATTTGTTTTCATTTGGATGTCAGTTGGTGTTTGGGTGCATCTGTTATAAGATAAATTTACCTCATGTTGAGCTATACTAAAAAAAACCCCAAAAAACATCATTATGTTGTCTATTCTTTTATACTCCATTTACACCTTGTATTAACATGTGTAATGTGTATGTGGATTGGGCCTGAAATGATTTCTCAAGAAAGTAATTTAAGTGTAACTGTGTACAGCGGATTGTGTTTTAAACCAATGATTATTACTGTCAAACAGGTTTTTTATTGATATGATTCAATGGCACGGAATTTGAAAATGGAGAGAGAGAATGCAAAGGATGAAGAGTAGAGACAGGCCAGAAAATGTCATCAAGTGTCCAAACTTTGGAATCATTACAAGCTGAAACAAAATGAAAACTCTGTACACTGTGTTTGTTGTAAAACCCAACCAGCCCACCACAGTAACATAATGTCAATACAGCATGGATACTGGTCCACTGAGTGGATGCAACATGGGGTCATTAACATTAGCATTTAATGTAAATAATGTAAACAAATATGATGGCTAGTTGAGATGACGCCCTCCTCCCTGAGCTGGCTGGATTCTAGTGAGCACAGGAGGCTCCAGTACTGGCATTAGAGCTCCTGCACTTGAAGTAGTCTCCAAGCGGCTGGAAGTAAGGTGGCATCCTATATTATGATTACTGATCATGATTATTATATTTTATGTCCAATTGTGCAGTGACCTACAAAGTCCCTTATTTGGAAAATAAAATAAATGAATAAAACAGTAATAAAGAAATTAATATGAATGATATGTTTTGGGTGTCTGGCAAAAGTTAAATTGACACATTTTACGAGGAGATATTTGTTTCAGCAAAATGTCTATACAAAATGTGGAATGTAATGAATCTGAGGAACGACAGAGCGCCCTGCATCATTTGTTACATGACATTTATATTTTGTAAACTTAACCTTTTGAAATGCTTTGAATTTTTGGATCTGTACACCAACACTTGACGCCATTGTAAAAAAGAAATTGTTCTTAATGACTCGCCTGGTTAAATAAAGGTTAAATAAATAAATAAATAAAATAAACATGTCATGTGAGCATATTTGTTGTTGTGAGCACATATGAACACAGTGTGGTGTGTTGGACTCTTGAAGGCCCTGAAAATGTTCTCAGACAGTGGTTTTGGTTTGTTTTGGTTGTTTCCCATGAGAATTTTCTGTATTTGTGTTTTCATCTGTGTTCTACTCTCCGATGATGTCAAATACTTCTAAACATCATCATTGAGATAAGCAATATTTTATGATAATTATGGAGTTATTGGCTAATGTAGCCAGCATTGTCAGTCAAAGCTGATCAAACCACACTCGCACAGTCCTAATAAAGCATTAGATGATGGTTGTAATGTTTTTGTTGTTTAGGTATGACAATTTATTTTAACAGGTTATGAATTAATCAATCAATACAAGGTGCATAGGAAGTATGGTTCGTTATCCAGACCACATCCGGAGGTGGGCTGGTCTCAGCCAGGTGTAAATGACGTACAGTTTAGCCACATTCTATGAAAAAATAAAAATAAAAAATCTGCCAAAGAAGTTAAAAGGCCACCCAACTCCACCTCAGCCCCTTCCTTTAGCAAAGCAAAAAGCAGAGATAGCACCAGCACTTATCTTCACCATGTTTGTTACCAGCTCCATCCAAGTGGACTCAGATCTTTTATTTTCGATGAAAGTATCAATACAAAAGTGTAGAAATACTCCGTTACAAGTAAAATCATGCATTCAAAACTTTGCTGAAAGGGACACTTTGCTTCTTCTCTTTTTTGTTACATTGAATTAAATGTATTTTATATGTAGCACAAATGTGACATACAATAATATCAAAATGATGGTATGTTACATGGCTAA
Source organism: Epinephelus cyanopodus (assembly GCA_026686955.1). NCBI lineage: Eukaryota > Metazoa > Chordata > Actinopteri > Perciformes > Serranidae > Epinephelus > Epinephelus cyanopodus. The sequence goes on along the minus strand of CM048918.1, from coordinate 7,072,833 downwards.
TGGACAACAAAAATTACTTAAAGGAAAAACATTCTTCATAAAGGCACCTAGTTTACAAATAACATTTAGTTTATCTGATTTTCATAACAAATGAATTTAAACATAGATGGGTGCTTAAAATAAAGCTCTGACAAAAACTTGTCTGTGTAATTCACCGTACTTCCATTCCTGTGGACCCTTGTACTGTTGGTAAACAGCATGATCTTTTTTTGGTGGGCGGAGCTTACAAAACAGTTTTCCTGACATTTCTAGCAACTAGCAAGTTCTGTTGGCTTGTTTTAGTCACTGGAGGAAGATGATGTGAGTGCTGCATGCATTCCAAATGCCGGTGGGCACTTTGGCACAAACAGGACCATTTGTAAATTTAGAGCGTTGTCGGAATGTACCGGTGCTTGGTTATCCAGAGCACCGCACTCTCAGCGTGACAGAGTGCACTCTGGGCTTTCTGTCTGGGGGAGAGCGGAGTGAATGTGTGATTAACTTAATCTTTCATTAATTCAAGTAGAAATATAATGCTTGGTTTCTTCGATCAACTGGGCTCTCAATTAATGAACGCACCCTGTCAGGTTACTTACACTTCAGGGTAAGTGTTACTTGGAAAAAAAAGTAAACACTGACCAACAGGACCAGACTGACCGACCTGTATGCTCTCACTCATTGCATGGATGATTTGACAGAATTGCTGAAGGTGGGATGGCACAGTTACTATGCCAATCTTACAAAGGAGGACGACACTTGAACAGTTTCCTCCAGTTCATTGTCCTATTGAAGCTAAGGTTAGCTAATGCGCTGAAAAATTATCGTTATGGAGACACCCAATTTCCTCTTAATATCTCCTTAGTTTCTGTTTAGGTGGACATTTTATACACATAATGTTAATCATCCCTACAACAGTAAATACTTTTTCCCTAACCTGATATGAAGTGTGCGCTGCATGTGAGCATTTTTGATGATCGCCTCTGACCAGCCCTTTCATATTATCGCTTTCCTCCATAGTTGTCTTTGTTGTTATTGATAGGCAGTGGCACCCACTGGCTTCCAGTAACACAATAATACCACATTTTAAGTATAATCTACAGTCGTGGTGAGTCGTGCTTTGCCTTGAGCAAATGAAATGATGCCACTGTAACGTTGGCCCTAAAACGTTTTACATTCAACCAGGTCTGTGTCACTGTGATGTGGAAAGTGTGTGTAAAGGCCGCCCCCCGAAACCATACCATGCCGGCAGCACTGGGAACTCCCTGCCTGTGCCATCAGTAAAAGTCAGCTGGATGACGTGAAATTTATATTATGTATTGATGTAATGTAATGTAATGTAATGTGATGTAATGTAATGTAATGTAATGATGGTACACCAGAGACAGGTGACATCACAACATATTATAGTAGCAGTGTTTCTCATGCAATTGTTGAAACTAGCTGTGCCGAAGAACTGAATTTCTCCTGCTTTCGTCATGCCTCTACTAATCAATTATCTAATTGAAGTATACTTGAATGCACTGTAAAACCTTAGTTATAGTAGTAGCAGAAGTTTGCTTAAATCAATGAACTCACTGGGCTCACATTTGGGACAGGCCTTTAATTCCTTTCACACAAAACTGTTGCTCAGTAAAGATGGGAAATACAGTGAAAATGTTTATTTAAACCAGTATGAATATTACTTGCATAAAAATGAGGCTTCAGATAATATATCAATTATGAATCATTCATCAGAGAGAGAGCGTTACAACACTTTGGCACCCAGGGATCACGGCATCTGGCACACTGACACATCACCACTTTCTGCTGTTAAAACAACTTGGATTAAATTTTATGAAAAACCCTTTTGAGTCTTTTAATGGAATATGAAGGAAAATGAATACTTTCCCGGTAATCGAAGAACAGACACATATTCTGATTATATGACTTCAGAGGTAACAGACAGAGTCAGACCAGGTGTCTAATTGAGACAAGTATTTATTTGTCAAAATGTAAAGCCATATCAGGCTAGTAAATTGGATTGAGCATTTATTTGGGACAAGGCTTTCACTGAAGTTTTACGGTATGTAACTGTAAACAATATCAGTGTTCTTTTGATTGCATGTGATAATAGTGTATGGGGTGTGGGACTGTGGCCACACATCTTGGATCTACACTGGTGTTGTTATTTTTGTGTATCTCAATGTCAGGCCACAAATCACTGCGCTTCAGTCCTTTCCATCTGAGGTTTGCTGTTGTTGATCTCAAAAAGACCCAATTCAGCTGGACATTTTTGGAAGAACTCCTTTTCTCCAGTTACAGATATCATTATCCACACAACATATCCAGATGACATTTCGTTTGTTAACACCAGGTGAAAATAATGCACACTTAAAGTTAGACAACCACCGAATCTGATGACATAAAGGCTCTGATGAAAACAAGGATAATGCATTTGGACGGAAAGTGTTAAACAACAACACAGAGGTTTCTGTCTCCTCCACCTCTTTGCTTGAAACACATTTACAGTCAGACATGACCCTGCAGTGATTGCCTTTGTCCACCTGATGGCAGTATGACTCCAGCTCAGAGGCCTCCTCTAAATCCTCCCTCTTTGTTCTCCTGCCAATTTCTCCTCTTCTGCTGCCTTTTTTTCTTACAACATCTGAGAGGAGAGAAAAAGAGAATAAAAAAAGTATCCCCGGGTTAAAATAAATAGCCTTTCACAGTTAATTTAATTGACTATTTTGTACAAAATCGAGGTAATTCCGCCTCGGCTGCAATAGCAAACAAGAATAGCATTGCCTTGGCAATCAGTTACCACGCAAACAGAGAAAGGCTTTAATCTGCTTCTATCACAGAGGAGCCACGGCTGAAGTTTGTTCAGACACTGTGAGGCACCTGTTTTCTTAATTGTTGTAACATCTCTGCAGAGGAAAAATACACTCTCAGTGGAGCAAGGGATAAAGGGAACGATGTAAAATATTTAACATTCACCAAGAGGAGTGAGAGAACAGTGGAGAGTAAAGGACAGAGTGATGACTACAATGACATATATTTAAATAGATGTTTTATGTCCTTGTTACATTACCCTAAAACTGAGCTGAATGTAAATTTTAAGGAAGCTTCCTTTATCAGGGGCCATTGTGTTTCTATAACTATCAAATATAATGATGAGCAAAACCTCTTGGAAAGAAATGTCTGAAAGATGATGATCTTTAAACTTCCAGTAATTTCTTTTTTAATTTGATCATTTTTGGTCTGAGGTGTGAAATGCTCTCTTTGTGTAATTTCAGAGGTTAGGAGTTGAGGTCAGCGTCCAGAAGTCCTTATCCTCCTCTCTCTAACTTCTTCATCATCTTTTTCTCTTCCTGGCTAGATGCATGTGTGGGTGTACACAAGTGTGTGTGTGTCCCTCAGTGTCTGCCTGTGAAACAGAGAGCATGTCCGTCGGAGGTGTTGCTGTTCTCGCCTGTCCTGCTACCTCCAGCTGCGTGTCTACCGCCCCCCGCAGGCTGGCAGAGGTTACCCCATGCTGACCTGTTTAATTGTCTGCCTGTCCCAGGGCCCACCAATGAGTGTGTGTGTGTATGATCCCGCTGCGTGGAGGAGGACAAGGGCGACAACATATACACACACATACACACATGCACGCATGCAAGATACACACAAGGGGTAAGAGCATTATTACGTGAACAAAAGTACACAGTGTCTCTGTTAGATACTGTCAGGCACACATCGTAAGTGTGTGTCCCATTAAAATGTGCTTATATCAAGGAGCTTCTCTCAAGTCCGCCTGTTGTTTTGAGCGTGTTGAAACAAGTGCACACATCCCACCCACAGATTTAGAAACTGTAGCTTCACACCAGTAACAAGAGAAACAACTCAGAGAGCCAAGACTGCACAATCCTCTAAATATGATATTTTAATGATGGGAACTATTTTAGAAGTGTTTATTCTGCATCTCAGTGTGTATTTTTATTAAACTTATCAACATATAATCATGCACATAGCGCTAATGTCTAAATCCTTTCTGGAAACAGGAAAGATCTGTATTTCAAGCGTCTGATATTGCCAACTTCAGTTGCAGAAGAGAGTCCAATGACTTTATTGTGTCACCAACTTTTCATTGCAAATGCCTTAAATAAGCCCAAGTATGACCAAAAGGACAGTGGTAGGATTAAAACACTATCATGTAATGTATCTCAGAGTCAGAGCACCGGGCCAGATATCTGATGGGTGACCTGTAAAAAGCTATGTAACAGGTAACACATTAATTTATAAATAAATGGGTATGGTCATGGGTAAAAATGAATTACACGTGGGTGGGCAGCGGGTGAGAACAAAAACATTTTTTTATTTTTCAGAATTGATCAAATGAAAAAAATGTTCAGTTTATGTGTAATATTTTGACATCTAAATCACCATTATCAAGCCCCAATTCCTTTTACTTTGAAAGTCAGTAACACAATTTGAACCTTTGACCCCGCTGTAACATTCATCACTGACGTGGAGGACTCTAGCGATGAAACTTTGCAGCCTGAGTTTAAGGTGTCAGCCTACATCGAGTTCAAGACACCCAAGGAGAATCCTTTTGAAGTTTCATGGTGGTACAAGGAGCATGCTAAAATATTTCCTAACCTGGCAGTGACTGGGCAGAATGTTTTTGCCATTCCAGCATCAAGCACAGCCAGAGAAAGAGATGTTTCCTCCACTGGATTGGTAATTCAAGAATGGTGAACCCAGCTTAATGTGAGTGGCTGTAGCCTGTGTGTGTTTATATCACGGGGTCGGTACGCAGGACTTTTATTTACAGTTGTGGGCGGGTGCGGCTTTCACTTCAACATGACAGGTCTGTTCTGGTACTGAGCCTTATGGGTATGGGCAGGTGCAGGTTTTCAAAATGGACCTGTGCAGGACTCTGCTGTATCAACTCCATAGTTGAAATAAATTTAAATGTTGTAGGACTGCTCTGACCTGATATGTGCATTTGTCTTCTAAAAGTTGCTGCGACTGCGTAATCAGTTCAAGTGTTTTAGCAGCTCAAGTGAAACAGGTGTCATAGACTGTGGTGACTCCTCTTGGACAGCTTGCCACTCAATGAGGCTCAGGCCTTAATTTAAGACTTAATAACATTTAAACGGGTGAGTTTTCTAAAAAATCACCACCCAAACAGACATACCTTCGTCTATGGAGAGCTACGGTCACACAGATGTGGTTCTATCCATAGTACAATTAAGGGTCTGTGTCAGCCTCCAGCAGTAAACAAGAAGGTTGTGAGGTGAGCTTACTGTCCTACTGCCAACATCAGGTGAAAGTTAAACTATGTAGATGCCACTGGGTCTGTAATAAGTTGTTTGACTGTGGACAACAGAAAAGCAGTGGAGATGTGAAACGTATATGCACAAGATGTGTTCACGACAACTGAACATTGTTTGCACTGACAGTTTTATTCTTGAAATAAAAACAGGTACAACACAGAAAAGACAAACAGATACCTTTTTTAATATTGACCCCACTGACGCTAGAATTGGTCCTCAAAATGAAAACGTGGAATAAAGAGGATCGATATTTTGGTATCGATCTGCCCACCCCTACAAGCTAGACCATGTACAGATATGGTGTGGCCAAACTGATCGCATTCCTATTACAATGCATTTTGAGTGCAATTACACCTGCATTGATAGGCTATATGTTTTTTTCTGATTGAGATGGGATATACAGAGGAGATATTAATAGACAGGCTTGGACTTTACTGTTGAGGCTGGAATTATCACTTTAGAAAAATCTGTTGATTTTTAAGACTGGACTTTCAAATAAAAATATCTGCACCTTTCCACTGCTACAGCAAACACAACCGACTTGGCAGCAAATCACATGAAGAAATATAGTGTAGTGTAATATGAAATCTATACTTTGTGTCATGGTGGAGGAGTGGATACTTTCCAGCGTGTCTGTGAAGTGAGAGCTGAGAGGGATTTCATAGTGTGCTCTCAGTCGCGGATCATAGATGCTCAGCCACCCCAGGGCAACACGGGGCATCAGGATGAACTACAGGCCAGGGGAGGGAGGCTGACATGTTTCTTAACTGTGTGTATGAGTGTGTGTGTGTGTATGTGTGTGTGTGTGTGTGTGTGTGTGTGTGTGTGTGTGTGTGTGTTAGAGTGGAGATCATGGGTGTGTGGGGGCTATTAGTGGGAGGTGTGTGACTTGGGGGGTGGTAGTGGTTGCGGTAGGGTGGATACTGAGGGATGGTGCGCGTGTGTATGTGTGTGTGTGTGCCTTTGCACTTCCATGCCAGCCCCCAGGCCGGCCCCATAGTAATTACACACTCCAGTGGCTGGACTGGGAGGGAAATTGAAGGCCTGGGCAGGAGGCCCCAGCTGCCTCACTCTCCCTCCCCATCAGCCTGCTGCTGATTGAGCTTGCCTAACACACACACACACACACACACACACACACACACACACACACACACACACACATATATATATATATATATATATATATATATGTGTGTGTGTGTGTATACACTCTGAGATAGTCATGCCCGCACATGCACACTCTCGCTCTATTTCACTTTTGCATACACAAGCACTGTCTCACTATTTCTCTCCCCCTCTCTCTCTCTCTCTCTCTCTCTCTCTCTCTCTCTCTCTCTCTCTCTCTCACACACACACACACACACACACACACACCAATCCTCAGAGGAAATTCTGCTTTGTGTTGCGGTAATGAGATTCTCACACACCCGGCCTTATTTACCAGCCCAGGCCAATAAAGGGTGGGACTGAGTGAGTGAGGGGTTGGTGTTTATGTGTGTGCATGCACGTGCACAGTATGTGCATTTATTTAAAAGGTAGTGGTATCAGCTCATCAAGCCAGTTTATTTTCTAGATGATGATATCTTCAGTCAAAATACCTTCTGCCCCTCCATCATCCGCACTGAAGTTCAGGTGGTGGGGTGTAAAAAAAGAGGATAGGATCTTGATATGATATCCTGAAATAAATCTAAAAAAAGACAAAAAAACAACAACATGGCTTTCATTGATTACCCGGCCATGTTTTTCTTTGGAAAGGCATGTCCATATCCATCATGTGTCTGTGGTGAGGAGGCCCTGGCCTGCACCCAAGGACTGTCATTCCTGATCAAGATTGTTAGGTATGGTGGAGGGGGGTTCAGGTTGGTCTATTTTACAGCAAAATTGGCATTTTTTTCCTCATCAGTCTCTCTCCTTGTCTGTCACACATACACCAATGCCAGCTGTCTCTACCACATGGTAGCACTGAATTACTCAATACTGACAGATTTGGACATAAATTGCTCATCATAGTTGGAATGGTAATGGCTATATTTTCCTACTGTGTATTATGCAATCCAATGTAGTTAAAGAACCTGTATTTTCAAATCGTCAGTCTTATAATTGACATGACAAAACAAGTATTGTGTACAAGTATAAGGGTTTGAAAGCAGCAATGAAATTTACATATTGTTACTGTACATACATAGACCATGTCAGTGTTTCTGCTTGCTACAGCAAAGCCCAGCTATTCCACTCCAAATCCTGAATACCTGCCAGAACTGCACTGCTGCGTTTTAAATTTTACGTATGCTCTAGCAAACTGCTAGTTACTTAGCTTTACAGTTAGCAATGGCGTCTCCCTCTCTGCTGCTCTCTCTTGCTCAGTGCGTCTTATGTTTAGCTATTCCTCTGCCTCTTTTATAAATGCTGTTCATTTACCGGCATCAGCTCAGCATTATAGAAACCTATCGTTAACGTTCGATGTTGTGGTTAGCCAGCCTCTGCTCCGCAGCGCTGGTGCCCCAGCGGGCAGCAGTGCTTGCAATATACTGGTGGGAATTATTAACATTTTGATAACATCAGCCAGATGTTTGCTTACCTGTCTAGTAGAACACATGCGAGGTCGGCGTCGAATAGTCCTAGATTTTCACGAAGCTCTTTCCATCTCGGAAAGGCCACACCAATATTTATCCTGGATTTAGCTCTCTTCTTATCCCAAATTCTTCCAGGATCGCTCGGTTGACCCGTACGTTTCCTTTTTACCGGGTTGTTTACCAGGACAGCTTCGGTCACAGAAAGTGCAGCAACCGTCAATGCGTAATCATGATCCATGACGAGTTAGTTTAGCCTAGCAACAGTAATGTTCATTCTCTGACGGCTCAGCCGGTCTGCTTCTTCTTCTTCTCCTTCATTTAATGTCTATGGTAACTGGAGTTACGCCACCATTGCGACCTAATGACACGGTCCGTAACTGTTATTAATATTTCATATTTATTTGGGTTTGAAAAATTGTTGGAAACATTTCTGATAATCAAAGTACTTAACTAAACAAAATATATAACATTGGTTTCATCGTTTTTAGACATTTTTATGTGGAAAAACTACATATTATACCTTTAAGGGCGTGAAAATGGAATGCTTATATTTGGTTGAACACATGTTTTATCACTATAATTGAAACTTGAAACCATTTTGTTAATGCAAATATGTGTAAAGTCTCCCCTTTGAAAATAAATTAAGTAAAAGTGAGATTCGCTGTCCAGTTGCTTTTTTTCCACAATATCATAGATAAGCAAATGTACACAGTATGATAACCATCAACTTTAATATCACTGTATACCTCAAAACTGGAATATCGCTATGACCCTAGTACTCACCCAGTTTGGAAAGGCAGCAGGAGTGCCGAAAAGGAAGCTAAGCAATGCACTGCTGTGGATGAGGGTCAGCAGCAAAAGGTGTTTTAGCCACCTAAGAAAATCTGTAACAGACTAAGTGTATGCTATGTTAAAAATATTGTCACCACTTTACCTTTCTGTTAGACAGATGCTTCAACGGGGAAGATGTCAGCGGCTTCTGTTCCACATCTGTGCTCTCTTTAAAGCCACCACACTCCATCCTCCAGACACCAAAGTCACACAATAACACCAAAAACATAACTGATTGAGGCAGCAGTAGACCAGCAGCTCCTGTGTTCAGCAGTGTTGAATCATTGTTTTTCTCAATGTAGTCTGACTTTGAAGAAAGTGATATAATAGCTTTAGTTCCCCATCAGAAATCACTGTCTGACGGAAAGGTAAAGCAGTGAAAATACTCACAATTCAAGATTTATTCTTGACCAGAAAATGGGTATTTCTGTTTTTCTTTTCTTTCAGTCAGCCTCTTCTGTACAGTATGAAAATCAACTTCTAGAGATTTTAACCCTTGTAAACATCATGCATGTATGTCACTGTAAGTGATAGAGTTCATGCTTTTCAAAAGACAGTGCATTTACAATTGCAACAGCCATGTAACAAAAGAATAAAGATACTACCTAACATAAAGCTGCACTAATCGGTATTTTATAGAAATTCAAATGAATATGTGTAATGTGCATTTTCGTCTCTTGCAATGATGAATCAGAGAGCCTTTTAGCTTCTCTTTCCTCACCGATAGTGATTAGCTGGTGAACACAATGGAGCATTTAGCAGCTGAAGAGCCACATATTTTTCACAGGGGCTGGTGGAGACCAAAAAAGAAATAAAAAGAGTGTCTTTATGATTTAAATCCATCAAGCGCACACAAACGCAACAACATCTGCATGCTAATGTTGCAGAATCTGTTTGCTAGCATGTTAGCCATTAAACTTATCAAGGTGGTACCCCAAAGTGGGGTAACAAAATAAAGCTGGGAGCAAGATTTAAATGTGCAGAGGTTAATTATAATATTGCAGAGAAATCAATGGAGACCAATGGCTGTCTAAAAAAATCTAAAACATAAGCCTTCATGTTTTGTGGTAAATGGAAAGCTATGAAATGTTCCTTTACTGCCTCTCATAGACAACCAGTTAATCTATTTAGTTCTGTTTAATCAAATAAACTGTATATTGACTACATCAGTTTAACACATGAGATTTTCATGAAAAAATAAAAGGAGAAAAACATACACTGTACACACTTGTTGGTCTCACCTCACAACACAGCTTGTCACTTCCACTAAGTATATGGCTATGATAAAGTCACTTCATTCCCCTCCTTCGCCGCTATTTCTTCCCCCGACTCTTTACATGCGGCAGGGGGTGAGGAGGGTGTGCAGTGTGGACGAGGCAGATTGTGCTTGTGTGTCGGAGGCCGTGGTGTTAGCGGAGGAGGAGAGGGAGGCTGTCGCTTTGAGGATTCGGCCCGCTCGCCTCGCCTCGTCTCGCCTGCCTGGCTCTTTGAAGCTGTTCGATGACCGCACAGGGCAACATCACTGCAGGTGGGGGGAGATGGGTGGTGGTGCTGGTGCTGGTGCTGGTGGGGTATGGAAGCCTGTCATTTGTATACAGCTGTTTCTTTCATCTTGTTCAGCTCCCCTCCTCCTCTTCCCACTCCTCTATCTCTTCCTCTACCCTCTCCTCTTCTATTCCTCTGTTGCTGTTGCTTTGCTCCATCTCCGAGACCCCTTCAAGCTCTTTAAAGAAGTTGTGTGCTGCAGCCAGGCACCCAGGCCTGCAGCCAGGTGAGCTGGAGCAGGTTGCAGAAAGCGGAAATAATTGTGAAAGGTGCCAACACAATGGCTATCATTAAGATCAAACGAAAGAGTTTGTATGAAGTTGGATTTATTTCTTAAGCACTGCCCGTCTCATTCTGATATTCAACCTTGGATTCTTTCTGTATCACACTGTGAATATCTTCAGCTTCTATTGTTGATTCATTGCAACAACAAAGGGATTTGATGCATCTATTTTTTTTTGCTTTGGACACACTGGCAGCCCAAGTCCGGTATGGACACAAAAAGCACTGCAACATTTTTCTCTAAATAATATGTTATTTTTATTACATAAATTCCTACCTAAACATCCTGTGAGATCTTTTCTGAATTGTACACACTTACCTGCAAAAGCCGAAATGCTTGTAAACATACCTAGGTACATAAATGATAGTGCAAGCAGCTCACACTGGTTGACTAAAAGTTCCAAAACCTTTATGAGTAAATTATAAACCAGTTACCATATAATTTGTCTATAGCCACATTTTCACCAAAAACGTTTGGTGTAGTGCCTTTGGAACCAAAAGTAACCCCTACAAGCATGTACTGAGACCATAGATTGGCTTACTGTTTCCACTGCAGAGAGTACTATTAGATGTAGGTGGGTTTGTTGTCATTCACTGCTCTTTCCAGCTTTCACTATATTTCCTCTTCAGTCTGCCCCTTGTTTATCGTCCACAGAACAGGGCTGCACACCAACATTTTCAGAACAATAAAGAACAGGAGAGTCTCTCGATGGGTTATTTAAAAATAGCAGGTTTGTGCATTGAGTCCTTTTCAGGCAACAGAAGGGGTGTAGTGCTGCCCGAGTGCATCAGAAAGGCACTGAAGTGAAGACAAGAACATTTGCAGGTCACATTATCTGGTTGAAATTCATACACATTGTTTAGATGCTTAAAGATCCAATTATCACTAAAGCACACATCATTCAGGAGAGACAGTAAAAACAAACTGAATGGTCAGAGTTATTATTTTGACGTTTAACTGATGATTGATTCATGTTGTTAGCTCATGCAAGAAAATATTCCATCGTAAGAGTTGCTGCTAACTGCTGGCAGTAGCCCTTGAATGGCACAGTAAATTAAATCATTTATTTTCTTAGTCTACAGCTGATGCTAGAAGCAGCAAATCATCCTTTTTATCTTATAGTTATAGTTTACTTACATATGTCAAACTTGCCACGGCATGAACAGTGGTTACATAAGCTTCAAAACCAGCCTCGACTCACCCCTGAGCAAGAGTGACGGCTCTCTATCGACCAATCCACAAACTGCAGTGTTCCTGTCGCCACCTCTTAGTACCAGATCTATGTGCTGGGTACCCCAACAGAGGGGTGACCAAAAAAGGGGACAGTGAGGAACTGTTCTATTGGTACCATTGACAACTTTTCAAAATGGATACAAAAAACAACCATTCTGATGTGTACTGAACTGAACTGGACTGCTTGGTGGAAACAAGGCTTGAGACATAGACGTAGACTTAAGCCTACTCTACACTACATGGTTCAAGTGACCCAATTCCGATTTTATCCTCTCAAGTGGCACAGATCAGATCTGTAACATGATCGTGTAAACAGGAAAAAAAGGCACGATATTGGATATTGTCAGATCAGATTCAGGCATCCTTCATATGTGGAAATATATCGGATATGAATCCGATATCTGCCAATAGGTCTGTAATCTAAACAGACAGATCGGATATTTCCTGGCAATCCACATCGTGTGTCACGAATAATGCGATGACAGCGCATTTTGATGACGTACTCATGAGTGAAGGAAAGGAGGGAAAGCTGAATAAAATGCACGTTAATCAAAAACTGTGAACCAAAAAAAGCACAATCTATCCCGAGTGAGACAAACTGCTTGATCCCCTTGTCTCCAGTACCAGCAGAGAACCTGCAGAACCGAATCAGCAAAAAAAAAAAAAAACCACACCGGGCTACAAAGCCTCTCTACCTGAGCAGCTGAAGCTGCGGCTCGCACCCTCGACACACAGACACACAGACGGTGCTTCTGCATGCCAGCCAAACATGTGCTCAACTGTGAGAAATACATATGTGAGGTGTACGCTGCTTTTCTATCTTCTTTTCCGTTCCTTTCTCTCTTTTTTTCTTTCTTTCTGTAAGCGACATACACTCCTAACACAGGACGGGTTGTTTTTATTGACTGAGTTGATTATTAAGTCATAGTGATGTACGGATCAGCTCTGATAGCACCCGAATCAGCATGTACCTATCAATCATACAGCCGCACTCGTCTGCAGCTACACGGACATTTCCACCGCTCTGTGTAGGCTAAGTTACTTTTTAAATTATGTGGAGCAGTGCTAGCTTTCTAGGTGATTTATTATTTAACGATTAACTTCAAATATTTAAAGTTAGTCCTTAAAATTGCTTTCAGTAATGTAAACACTTCCATGCGTGCAGTAATGTCACTGTAGCAAATACTGTGGGACATTTACACAGTGGTCAAGAGTGCTGGACCGGAAGTGTCGCACAAAAAAAAGGAAGCTGGCTGCGTTCTGTTTTGCCTCCGTGTTTCCGTGAAAAATAAGGTGAATAACATGTAAACAGCAGTCAGGAAAAATCGGATATAGGCAACAAATGGGAATTGGGCATCAAGACAAGGTAGTGTAAATGCAGCCTTAGACATCCAACCCAAACCCCTCCAAATTCCCTTGAAAGCTGATATTATGCTCATTTTTTAGGTTCATACTTGTGTTTTGAGTTTACATGCTTTGATTAAAAAAATACTTCTCACACTGTGTACCTGAATATACCTGAGCTAACCCTCTTTTTGAAATGCTGTTTCAGTGTCTGTCACTTTAAGCAACCCTCCAAAAACAAGTCAGTCTGCTGTGATTTTTCAGTGTTTTTGGTATTCTGCATCGATGTTGTGATCATCTTTGCCATGTCATGGCAACCTGGGAGTCTCTGTGTGTGTTTCTGAACTACAAAGACTTCAAAGTTTGCCATGAAAAATGGCTGAAATTGAAGTTTCTAAAGCAAAAACCTCTCAATGCCCATGTTCTAGCAGTCATCTGCTCTACAATGGGGGAGAAGAGAACATTAGCATCTACGACTTTGCTCTGGTAAATACTGCTCTATTCACATGTCTCTGTCACATACTGTTGGCTTAACTGTAGGTATTTGTGCCTTAAACTCTGTGAACTATAAACATGCACTTTTTTTAAGTCAGTTATGACAAATACATTTGTGAGAAATGACCTAAAGAGCCCAGTGAGGAAGAAAGGATTCTCCGTGAAGACACATAGGTAACGTGTTAGCATGTAGCAGAGTATGTAACACTTACGATCAGGATGTGGCAGTGGAAAGTATAATATGAAACAACTGAAGATGTGATGTAGTAATTATTTCTGGTAAAAAGACACAAACATACCAAAGTGATCAAAGTACAGTAATAGTAAAGGAGTAACTGTAGCAGCAGTCTCTGTGTGTTATCATGACTACCCTTATTTATGTCAGACCAACAGTGGTGGTTCTAGCCTAAATGGCACCCTGGGCGACACCCACCCCTATGGCGCCCCCTGCCCCCAGGAAAAAAAGGACAGATTTGTGGAATATTTGCGCAGCGCTTTTCCGCGTTTAAACCATACACACAGGCGCGGCACGGACGCGGCATGGAATTTCATGTTGTTGTGTTCCAAGTCTGCGCAGTGTGAACGGGTGTGGGTGAACATGGACGAAGCAGCAGCAGCGAGCAAGCAAGCTAACGTTTAACAAGCGTCAACATCGACTTTCTTCAGCACTCACCACTCTCACCGTAGCCATCAAGCTGGACAATGGCCTGCCAGACGTTGTCCTTTAATTTATTGCTCATAAATCATCCGGCATTTAATCAAAAAGGACGGGGTGCTGTGAAACGAGGTTTACCAAATCAAATCAGACTTTATTTATATAGCGCTTTTCACACATTAATAATGCAATACAAAGTGAATCACAAAATAAAAAACAATGAAAACCCCGCCCCTCCCACCCCCCACGTATAACACGCACGCGCACACACCGACACACAGACACACACACACACACACACACACACACACACACACACACACACACACACACACACACACACACACGCCACTCACCAAACACACAGCAATCACCAATCAACCTTAATCCATACTGTCCTGCCTGGCTGGATTTTTGACTCCCAGGTCTGCGTGACTATAAACAAAGAATTTCATTGGCCTAGCTGTGTAGTTCGGCCGGCGAATTCCGTGGGGGTCAAAGTCTGGGCGGAAACTTTTTTCACTGCACAAAAGTTCCGCCCCGGTGTGCAAACTTCCGTAAGAACCCATGAAATCAGCTTTTATATTTTTTCTGCGAGAATAATCCGCATGGATATTCGGTCTCAATGAGAATGGACTTTTAGGCAATTCACACACATACACTTGATCTCCATGCCAATTTCAGCCTCTTGGTGCAAAAAGTGTGGCTGTCAAACAGAGGAAAAATGTAACTCTCTATCCGGTGCTGTTGTTGTTAACTGGCACACAGAGAACCGGCAGCTGGGTCTTTCAGCTTCAGTGTATTAATGTGTGTGTCATTAGGGACTTAGTCACACTATTTTGTTTTTTTGTGTTAACCTCAACATTTGTTTATTGTGTTTCATATCATAGGCCCACAAATATTTATCTGTATCTCCTAATTATCAGACAGGGCATGGTTTGGTCTAACAAACAGAAAAAACTGATGTCTGTGTCCTGTGTGACACCAAAAGTCAGTGCTGTTTTAACGTAATGTTACGCGACTTATGTCCATCTATCACATAATGATGTCACTCATATTTGTTGGAACTACTATGTGATGCTTTTTCTTAATCTAACCAAGTAGTTTTAAGGCACATCCAAGCCCAGAACACAGAGTCAAAAAGAGTCCAATTCTAGGTCCCTCAAACAACACATTGCTACCTTTTCACAGTGATGTCCTCCGGCTTTCAAACGGGTAAATACTGCCTGCTGTTTGTTTTATCATGGCTGTCTTTTGGCTCTTTAAATGAACAGTGAGAGTCGCGTTCATGGGTGTAGGTTTTCTTTCAACATTTTCTTTCAAAATGTTGAATGCATGAAATCTTGTGTATCAAACAATTTCCTGCACTCCTAAATTTTTATGCACCAATTTGTACTTTTTCTACATCAGTTTCTGGGGGGAATGTCATGGCGTTATTAGCCTACGTCTGTAAGTCATGTTCTTCAAGTTTGTCAGATAAAATAAAAGTTGTCTGCTACTCTCACGTTTTATTGGCTTGGAAAAATGCACTTGGGGGACATCTTCAGACTTAAAAGACTTCAGACATCTACTCACATAGTAGTCCACTGCTGTTCACATATAGTGCAAATAAATTGCTTCGGAATACATTTGATACATACATTTAATACCAAATTGCAATGCATTGCAAAAAAAAGAAAAGAAAAGAAAACAAAAAAAAACCCCTCTGATATCGGTAAATATCTAAATCCAGATATCAGAATCGGATCAAAACTGATAAAAAGTGGACTTTTACTCTCCCTGCATCTCCACTAGTTAACCATCTGTTCTTTTGTCCATCACAACAGAACACAGAGCTCCTGGATAATCTTACACAGTCCTAGCACTGAAACACTTGACAATTCCCTCTGTTCTCACCGTAATACTCACAGACCACATATGACTTGATGTGTTGCTACACCAATTAGCAGCAATTAACACTAGCCCACTGAGCACCTGCGTTTGGAGCTCTGGCATCTGGGTTGCATTATCAGAAATATGTTGTATTATTAGAATAAGCGCAGGAACACTGAAGCCATCCTGCTGGGCTCTCGTCTCTCCCAAGAGGGTCTCAGTGTGTCTCTTTCCCAGCTTTAATATGCAGTGTTTTCTTGTATCATAAAGACTGTCATGCCCAACTTATCAATCCAAATCATTTAACATACATCTCCTGTTATTTAAAGCCCGCCTAGATATAAGTCAGACATCTATTCTCTATCTATTCACCTATTCTTATATGAATGAGTTCCAGCACCTCGGCACTTTCCGCTGGCCGTGTTGTTGTAAATGATTGTTTTGCATTGAGTTTCCTGAGTACCCTGGACGAGTTGAGAGACTGCTCTATACAAACAGGCCGAGTGGTTGTTATTTCAGCGGTGACGCCTGGCTCACCAGACACAGAGGGTGGAATATCGATTGGCTGTCGCTGAGCATGCAAAGCAGCAGTCTGAAGGAGACACTAGAAAGACAGCGCAGGCAGCTCGGAGCGTAGAGAGCAGCTCATATAAAGCAAGAGCAAGAGAGGTGGGGAGGTTTGAGAAGTGTGGTGGAGAATACTGACTTGCAATAGATGGAGTTCAGGCTGCACTGGGAAAGATTTTGAGGTAACAAAAATCCTGATTTTGTCTCGTGGGGCTGCACCACAGATCCACAGAACATACTGGCAAAGTAAAGACAAGTGAGATCTTAAATAATGGGCTAACATTTTTAAAAGTCTTTATTAATACAGTAGTCACATGACATATGTATGTTGAAAGGGTTATAGTTTTCTATAATCATTCCTCCTTGCACACTGGCTGAAAGCAATACCTTTGTATAGTGACTCAGTGTAAGAGATGAGGGTCAAAATCAACAGTTCTCCTGTGCACAGTTGCACTTTAAATAAATCAGCTGAAGCTAATATAAGATGTGAATAGTCTGTCAAATTCGTGGCTATATTCTTATTTTGCTGTTCTTTTAAAGTGTACAGTTTTTTTTTTTTTGTTTTACACTGTTAAGCCACAGTGGAAGAACTGTAAGAGAGACTAAAAAACTAAAAAAACATGGTAACTGTCAAAGATATAACATATCCAAGAATGATTACAGCAAGTAAAACCTGTTTCAATAAACCTGTTGCTGTTGAATGCTTCACTATGTTTACCATTCATTCATTTATTCATTCCGTAACCACTTATCCTGTTTGTGAGAGTGCTGGAGCCTATTCCAGCTGACATTGGGTGAAAGGCGGGGTATACCGTCGACAGGTTGCCAGACTATCGTAGAGCTAACACATAGGGGCACACAACCATTCACATTTACGGTCAATTTAAAGTCACCAATTAACCTAGCCTGCATGTCCATAGGCTGTGGGAGGAAGCTGGAGCACATGGAAACAATCCACACTGTGGGGGCATCGGTGGATCAGTGGATAGAGCAGGCGCCTCATGTACAAGGCTGTTACAGCAGCTGCCTGGGGTTGACTCCAGCATGTGGCCCTTTGGGGCATGTCATTCTCTCTATCTATCTCTCCCTCTCTCCCCCCTTCACGCTTAGCTGTCCTATCTATAAGGCGAAAAATGCCCAAAAAATATCTTAAAAAAAACCCCAAAAACAATCCACACTGTGTACATGTTCTCCCAGTGTCAAAGAGGGGCTCCTCCACCCCGGGTTTGAACCCCTCACCCTGGATTTGAACCGGGAGGTGACAATGTTGTTACAATTTTTTTTTTAATCTGCTTTTTCTTGGGAGAGCATAAGTACGTGGGTTTATCTGAGTTTTTTTCCCCCTGTAGACAGCAGTCTGTTGTAGCAGAAAATGAGGCTGGTAAGAGCAGCAAGAGCGAATCAAAGCAGTAAAGTTACAAGTTGAAAAACCAAAACAACAAGCTATAAGAGAGGAACTGCAGAGCCTGGTGATAACTCTGTTAGTTTCTCACTATGAGCATCTTTCACATCTGACATTCTTAAACATAACAGACATGGATGTGAACAGCATGGCAGGGTCAATATATGACTGATTTTTGTATAATTGAGAATACAGGATGTTCACAGGATGCACTTCCTCTTTCCTAGCTTGCAAAATGAAAGCTGTTCCTTACTGCTAGATCACAGATTTCCTCTTTTGAAAGTCCATGGTTTTATGGTATAACATCAAGGGAAGAACAGATTCTGAGAAATTATTTTTAATATTACAACTCCTTTGTCTTTTTATTGCAGTAAGTGCAGAGGCCACAATCCATCCGCTTCAATCACTTTATTAAGTAATATTCTGTACAAAGAACGCAATATCAGCAGCCTCTAGAAGTGATTAAAAATGAGCACAGATGAAAAAAATAACAGGTATGCATCACAAAGATAAATAATTAGAAATAAAACACAAACCAAATGAAAGATAATAAAGAAATTATATATTATTTTAGATCACTCAAAGTAATCATCAAAAGGCACGGTACAGCTTCTATTTAAAGCTCAATATACTGCCTTTATTAAGCTATTCCTTATATGCTGAAATATAAGTCAAAATAGTGCATCCAATTAAGATTTACTATACTGTCATTGAATATGTTTGACTGCATTCTACATAGGCAGATAATATTTATGGTGACAGTGACTACGCCAATATGTTATTATCTTTCAATCTGATCTTTTTCCTGGCAAACAAATAATAAGCAGTTATTCAGTGTGTTTGCCCCAGAATTCTATCTATCCCTATAATGCAGCATTTTCACAATCAAAGGAGACTCAAATATTCCATCTAAACCCAGAATGCAATACTAGTAGTGTGCAGGTTTTCAATAAAGTGGCAACATTGGCCCTTAATATTTGCAGTTTAATTTACTGGTCTAATCCATGTCCTCACATCCTGCAAATCCAGGCTGAAACTCATCACTGCAGTGAGAACACTGGGAAGGTGTTAAATTACAACAACTAACCGGCTGGGACTGTCTTTCACACCTTGTCCCATCACACTAACAACCACTGAAATATACAAATGTGCAGGATCTCGCTCCATTAATGCCAATCACAGCCATGTGATTATAAACATTGGCCAGAGAGTGTAAGAAAAAGGACACAATGGAACGGAACCAAACTGACAGTGTGATCTGTTTATGTATTCCTTATTGTTGAAGTACAATTATTCAACACTGTTACAACCAGTGCTCATCAGAGTTAATGGAAAAGGTGTTAATGACAAAATGAAGGAAAAGTAAGATCACATCATTTTTAGCATAGCAAAAAAATCCCATTGTTTTGGGTGGAATAATATACACTTTAAGAAAATAGCTTTTTATGTGACTGATCAGAATTTGATATTATCTGGGGTCAAAATTTATATCAATATTTAACATTTCAGACATTTTGATTGACATTCTTATGTCAAATTGCAACTTAAATGCAAACTATTTAACAGTGCACTGACTGACTGCTTTTCTGACCGAAGCCACATCTATGCAGTGCCAGTATACTAAGGCAACTCTGTCTGCTAGAAGTTATGGGTAGATACTACTAATGCACAACAGCAAATAGGACTCCGCGCCAACAAAATGCCACAAGGATTATTATTATTTTTTTTTTTTCACAACCATCAGGGCTGCCCCTGACCAAATTGGGGCCCTAAGCAAAATTTTATTTGGAGGCCCCCATCCCAAATGTATCATAGGTACAAAATGACCGTACAACAACTTACCATCCTTTATTGGCAATAACAAATGAACTGTATACAGTAGTTTGGCTGTATGAGTCAAATAAAATAAAAAATTCAACCTGAAATAAATAAATAAATAAATATTAAATAAAAATAACTTCAAACTGAAATAAATAAACAAATCTGAGTCACAAATAGCCATCAATTACTCATCAAAAGAAAGTAATTTCCACCACCTCAATCCCCCACCCTTGATTAAACACTGAAAATAAAATAAAAGAGGGAGACAGGTTTTTCCTATTTAATCTTATTTTGTTATATTTCCTCTCCCCTCTCTGGAGGCGTCCGATCTCCCTCAGCCCTCCGCCTCTCCCACCTTCATTAAACACTGAAAACAGAAATAAAATACAGAGACATTTTTAGCTTATTTAGCTATATTTCTCCCTCTCCCCTCTTTGGAAGCGTCCGACCTCCCGGCCCCACACATACTCCCGAGGCTCTTTTGGACGACTCTTCACCTGCCGGCGCACACCTCTGATTGTTCAGATGTCGAGTGCTGTCAATCATTGCAGCGACGCAAGGGCGGTCAGGTCTCTTTTCTCCTTCCTCGAGCTGATTCTATGCGCGCCTCATGGTAGTGCATGTGTGTATCCATTGCACATATGCGCAAATGCGTCCCCTCATGCAAAGTGTGGCCCCCCATGGAAGATGAGGCCCTACGCACAGCGTGTGTTCTGCGTTTAGGGAGGGGCGGCTCTGACAACCGTGACATGAGAAAGGATGTAATGACTTCTTCAGTATTTCACCAAAACCACAGCAATCCCCCGATCTTTCCGTCAGCAAGTTGTGAACGCAACATTGAAATCCTAACCTTAATTTGATGTAATACATTTTTATTTACGAATCCAAATCTTTTGGATCAACGCAGTACTTGGAGTGTGGAATGGGGTTTGTGCTCACCTTATGAATCCAACAATCCCTCTCTTTAAACTCTGTTTTGGTATCTACCAGCTCCTGAGATAAATATCTCTCTCTCAGACTGCTAAATGTGCTAGGGTTGGGCAGTACTACAAAATTTGGTTTCAATATGATACCAAGTATACAGGGCCAGAATCGCAGATACCAATCGATACCAATACTATACTTTTTATTATGAAAAGTGTTTTTTTTTTCTTAATGTGGGGGTGAGTGGTGTGTCATGATATATGAAGTTTATCAATCTGCTTAAGTAACAGCAAATGATGACCAATATTATAGTGTGAAAATGTAACATTAACCAATGCTTATTATATGATTTGACTCAAACATTAATTTCACTAGGCTACCATATACCTGGATATTCCTTGTCTGAGCTTGTCCAAAAAGATCTGCCAGTGAACTCTCTGCCAGTGTCTCTGTTTCAGGGGTCTGGATGCTAAGGTGTTTCCCTCCCTCTCCCAGTCCATGCTGCCGACATCAGGCGAAAGTGAAACTAAGAAGATGCTGTTGGAAGAGTCCATGCACTAGACCTGTTCACAACAACAGAATGTTGTTTGCACAGACAGCTTTACTCTTGAAACACCAATCCTATTGACGCTAGGACCCATCACTTAAAACATAGTAATGAAAACATAGTATCGAGAGTATTGATATTTTCGGATAGATCACCCACCCCTAAAATGTGTCACTATGTTTACCAGTTAGTCTCTAACAACTTATCTTAGTTCAACAGTTTGTGAGAAAAAAAATACAAATTCAACAGTTTGCATACCTTGCAAAAATGCAAACACCTGTCGGTACAATGCTACAAATTAGCATCCCATCCATGACATTACATACTTCAGATAAAGTTATGAATTTAATACATTTTTACACCCACATCTTAATTTAGGCAAGTTACTTAAGTAAGGTTTAGGAGAAGAAACGGGTGACAGTGTACCTTGAAATAACTCAAAGTTCACCTGTGGAAGTATTGGTCATGTGATTAGTCTTCTCAAATATGTGGTTTATACACAAGTTACTGGCTCATGCTATCATGGGATATGTTCAAATTATTGTGCATAACTTTTAACTGGCATATGTATGAACAGTGTGCAAGTACAGAACAAAAGTTGCAGTATGTATACAAGCCAATTTTCATCCTCCATGATTGCAGTTTTACAGAATATTTTTAATGTAGCTGTAATCAGGGCTGGGCCTCTATCTATCACTGACTGGCCAGTATTTCAGCAAATCTCAGTTAATCTGATCTTTGGGGATATCAGATCTTTCTGAATGCTTGATTTGGGGCTGCCGAACTCTGTAGTTGACATTACTGTGGCTAAATGTACAAAGTCTGAGAATAAAATAGACAAACTGAAGATGGTTGTAGTTGTTACAACACTGGCATCAAAAAAACAAACAAAAAAAAAAATCAGATGAGGTCTTTCTCACAGCTTTTTAATTGTATGATGGTGGAATAGTTGTAAAATAGGAATGCCATCCAATCATTAGTTACCTCTTTTTAACACATCAACCTGTTCTATATCTGTGTCAAATGTAAAATAGCTTTTGTTGTTAAGTATTATCTGACATAAATTAAGATAATAACTCCCTGATATGTTGAGAGAAATCTCTCCATGATTGTGACCACAAACTAAAGGTAGACCAGAAAAATTCTGCCATTTTTTGATCATACTGCACTTTTGTATTCATAAAACAGATTCAATTGTTTGTTGGCATCACAAGTCCCCGTATATACCAGTCCCCATCCTGATCTATTCAGTAATGAAGTATTAAATAAAAACGTGGGGAAACTATCATTGATCTTCTGTGTTGGATCAAGTCCACAGTCAGCTCACTCCAGACTTGTGCTGTCAGAGCGTAAAGCTTAAAAGGGCAATGAATACAATTTTTCCTGCCCCATAGCACACGATGACCCTAATATATCTGCAGGGGCTTGACAGGGTTGTTGATCAATACTGATGACTTAATGATTACTTGGCCAGGTGCTGAGAACTCTGGCTTTCACTTTCATGGCCATTTTCTTTTTTTTTAAGCAAAACTCTTTACTGCTGACAGGTCAGTAGGGGTCACACATTATTTAATGTTCCTTAAATAAGACATACAGTAAATAAGCTATGACCTCCAGGTGATCATGATCAAAAAGCAAATAATCACCACTGTCAATAAACACTATATTTTCTGAAAAGCATTATGTTCATATAATATGCTTACATTTTTTATACGCTCTTATTTTTAAATCTGTATCCCTATCTAATTTGTATGTATTTTCTTGTTTTTGATTAATTTCTGCAGTTATTAACAGTTTCCAGAAGCAGTTTGCTTTTCCTCAGCCACTTGTAGACACATTTTTTATTCATGTAGCTAGCTAGCTAGCTATGTAGGGATATACAGTCTCCATTCTTGACCCATAAATAAATTAAGTAACTTCTTCTGAGTAACACTCTTTTATTTCTGAATGCTACTATGAAATTGACCCCAGTCAGCCCCTATCACATCTTGTTGCTCATCACAACCTCTTCTACCTGTATTTTAATTCAAAATGCAACTCTCCAAGGACATGTTGGCCAGACTCTTCACATGGAAGATATTGTGTGCAGTCATCGCTCAAAGGAAAGGACGGTTCCAAGGGAGTTAGTTGCAGCGGAAGAGGTTGTATTTGATCAACAATTTTTCATGCAGCTGTGTGAACTGTTTTCCTTGTGTCTATCTGCAACATCTTTTGATTTGCAGTTGAAACCGATGTGCACACAAGCACAGAGGTTTTCTATGTTATTTTGCGACAGTCTGGTGCTTCCTGCACTTCATGTAAGTAGTGAATCTGCCGTGTGTGATTGTACCTTGACAGTGTGCATCATCACTCCAATTATAACTGCACATGGAACAGATAGCTGCTGACAGTGTAAAGGTGAAGGCCAGAATACACTACACTGCTAGCTGTTCTGGATTATAAAGCAGGTAAAAATCAGTCATTATTCTTTATTCTGGCTGGCATTAATGCTGTAATCAGCCAGTGGAGACGAGCCCAACTACAGTACAGCTTAATGGTACCACTCTATTTCTTACACCAGCTCCGATTCCTTCCCTGCCTCATCTCTGGAGCCAGTCTGGGATTCCATGGGTCAGAACGCCTAGGATTCCCACCATCACCTGCCACCAGGCTTACAATGAACCAGACACCAAAGTGATGAACCTACAGGGTGGTGGCTTTATGTTCTTTAAGGCTGTGCCCAGCTGAACCCAATGGGTCAAGGCCTGGCCACCAGACATTTGGAGGTGAGCTCCTCTCCCAGTTCTGGCTTCAGAAGGGGGTTCCTATTTTCTCTCTTCCAGGTGAGGTACTGCAGCAAATTTTTAACTGATTCAAATAGAGTCTGTCTCTTAGTCTGGCCCTTCTCCTGGGACTTTGCCTTGGGAAACCATGCCAAGAGCCACTGCCCTGAACTCAAGGAGACACAAAACCCTCCACCCTATTAGAGATTCTTTTATAGATTATTTTACACAATATGTTATGATATACAGTATATGTGTGCAAATTCAACAGGTTTGAGATTGGATTATCCAGAGCTTGAATGTGCCTTGTAACAATAATGGCAGTCAGTCTTACAGATTTGTAAGTTTCTTGTTTGTGCGCCTGATTATGACACTCATGGAATGGTCAGAGGTCACTAAAATCACTTGACTTCATTCTCTCCTTCTTACTCCCTGGTAATTTGGGCGATAGTTGTTCAGACATCATGGTTAAGATGAATTTCCTAGATAGTCGCACTCCTCTGTATTCTGGGATATAATTTCGTGATCAATTTGAAAAAGAAGATTCACCTGCAGTCAACCAATGTATGGACTTGTTTGGTGTAGACTGCAGTCTTCAACCATTTCCCCCTGAACAAGTAAATATGAAATCCACCCAGGGGACTAAGTTGTGTGTACCATGCTGTAAGTGGCCCCTGCTGAGCTATAATCTGATCAGTGTTGTGAAAACAGTCCTGATAATGCAGTGAAATTAAACCAACGAGGCCCCCCGTTGACTGTTACATTTGAAACCAGTGGCACACAGGCCTTGGCTAATGACTCGGCTTACAACTCAGATTGGCTAGGAAAATGGGCTTGAATAGTACTTAAGGGAGCCCTTAATATTGAATGCATTGTGAGTTAATTAGCTACAGTAATATACTGTACAGTATACAGGAGCTTAATAGGACCATGAGTTGGTTTGATTGGATGGTTAAAGACTGTAAAGTCTCCTTCACGGACTGCACACTGGAGACCCTTAAACATTTTAATCTAATGCAATCCAAAAATACACACATTAGGAACATTATATGAAAAGTATCTTGCATTTGCACTAGATCAAAGAATGATACACAATATAGGCTACTGCACAGTATCAAGAGTAGGCACAGAATATCTATCCTTATACATTCTCAAGTTGGAATCATTTTTTGTAATTTTTTTGTTCCACACCCAAAACTCAACATACACACCACCATTACAAATGTGGTGAACATTCATGGGTAAATTGTTAAAAACCAGACTAAAAGTCCAATACCTCCCCAGTGACCTCAAGGAACACTGAATATACCTCACAATACAAAAGTGTTGGATGAAACTAACAACAAACTGATGATTTTGCTGTCCTGAGAACTAGCAGTGAACATGAATGTGTCTGATTGTGACAGTGAAGACTCCCATCTCCAACCAAGTCAACATTGTTTCATTTTAACCATGACCATGACTTTTACTGAACCTTAGACATTAGTTTTATCAGCCAAAACGAAACCAAACATTACTATTGTGGTGGCGGAAGACAAACCACTAGAGATGTACCAATACCACTTTTTCCTTCCCGATAGCAATACCGATCCCTGAACCTTAGGTATCTGCCAATACCAAGTACAGATCTGATACCAGCACGTAAAATAAAAATGGATGGTATATGAATTGTTTTATGTCTCAACTCCTAAAACTTTATGTAAAATATTAAGAAATAAATACATAATAGTAGAATGAATGCCATAAAACTTTTTATCATTATTATCCAGTGTTGACAAAGATCAAAATACAGGTTAAAGTGCAGCCACACAATTTGGTAAAAATGACATTTTAAAGGCTACGGTAGGATGTAGGGCTTGTATTAACAAACACAAGAATTTTCACCAGATGACTTAAAGTAATAACATTAACAAATAGTGGCGCGGCTTTTACTCACCACAACCTCAAATCTCATTATTTGGTGCCCTTGTTATTTAGTCTCCCTTTAAAAGTTACGTTGGTTAGCAGACTAATTTGGAACGGTGCTTGAGCGCTGCTTTAGCGGAGCCGGACGGTATTTTGTGGTGGCGCGTCATTGCACTTGCTGGTTAATGGGCTAAAATTAGCACCATTACATTACATTAAAAAGCCAGATGTGAGCGGGTGTTAGTGGGTTTCTTGTGATGTGGAAAAGGGGCTAAACTAAAGAAACTGGTTGTAGCGTACATGTTATGGGCAGCCAGTCTGTCGTTAGTGGTAGTGAAGAGTAAGGACCACACCAGCATCTAACCGGGCCCAAGAGACATTTGCAGATCCCTTTACATGCTAACTACCTATCTAGCTTGTAAACTGATGTCAGTGGTGAACTTTTCCTGGTTTGTTTGGTAGCTTGTTCAATAAGCTGAGGTGCAGGACAAGATATGTGCCCATGTTTGTAAGTAATGTGGTGGTTGTTCAAAGTCTGTTGCTTGTACTATGTGGCAGCCTGCTGTCTAGCTCAGTGTGACCGTCTGCCTGTCATACAACACTGACATTAATGCTTTATGTAAGATTTGATTGGCTGTATTGCAGATCATTTTTTTTCATTTTAGGTTTTTTGGCAAGTTAAATTTTGTTTGTTGTTTTAAACATGGCTCTAAATGGCTTTAAATAAATGACTGTCTCTGAACTCTGATATACTGTGTAGCTGGCCTTTCTTGGTCTACATTCTCCTAGACTGGAGATATAACATGATTTAAAATATTCATTGTATTCCCATAATAAATATCTTTATTACTAAGACAGATGGTGGTATTCCTCTTTCATTTCAGTATTAAAACTCGACGCACCTCTTGTTTTGAAACAAGACACTACTGCCTGATTTTTATCACAAATTTATCTGCAATCACACCATCTGCTCGGCTGTAAACACTGCACTCCAAAAACCCAACTCACACAAGATTGTCTGTGTTTAAGAGTTAATAGCAGTAAATCATAGCATTCATCTGCCCATCTCAATCACTCTCTCAAAGTGTGAATGAATAAAACATTGTCTCTTTTCTTCCAAGACATAAGTGATGAGAGGTCAGGAGCTGATGTTAAAGGTCACAGGGCCACGTCCATTCATATCGGTCAAATCTACACTCACAAGTAATCATTTGTGTGTGCGTGTGTGTGTGTGTGTGTGTGTGTGTGTGTGTGTGTGTGATCAATACACAATACAAATAGCAAACATTGCTGGTATCATGGTGACAATTACAGGTTTGGAGATTGCGCAGGCTTGCATTCAGCAGAATATCCAGGTGTGTTTCACAGGGCAGCTAGAGCTGTGTGATTTGGTAGAGCCATAAATAAAGATAGCTACACTGTAATTTTCATTACTGAAGAGCCTAGCTGTGGGCTATATCACCACATCCAGCAATTTGGATCTAGGGTTTAGCCAGATACTTCAGTGTGTGTGTGTGTGTGTGTGTGTGTGTGCGTGCGTGCTGTTTGGCGTGTAGGTTCGGGTCAAATAGGGATTTTGTGATGACACTTTGTATGACTGTCATGTATATTATACATATATATATATATATATATATATATATATATATATATATTATATATCTATATATATATAGATATATATATATATCATCAATCAATCAATCAATCAATCAATCAATTTTATTTATAAAGCCCAATGCCTCACAGGGCTTTTACAGCATACGACATCCCTCTGTCCTTTAGACCCTCACAGTGGATAAGGAAAAACTCCACAAAAAAACCCTTTACCGGGGAAAAAAAAACGGTAGAAACCTCAGGAAGAGCAACTGAAATATATATATATATATATATATATATATATATATATATATATATATATATATATATGTATGAATCATGAAGTGAAGTAGAAACTAATTCCTTGTAAGGAATTTTAAACAAAAATTTGATCCATCCTGACTCAGTTATACACAGAGACATAAACATGCTTTAATCACTGTGAAAATGGTCATGTTTAAAATTTTTTGTTTTGCTACTGCAAAGAACTCTGTACCTGCCATGGCTAAATAGAGACTGAAGAGCTTACACTGCTGCAGCACACACTAAAAAAGGTTTGTGGTTCCCGTTTTGATTGATTTTAAGGTTTATGTTATGCAAAGAATGGAGACTTAGTCTCATCATACTTACACAGTGTACATGCCTGCCTAAGAGATTCTGTTTCTATGTATGAGCGAGTGCAATCCCCTCACTCAGAGCCATCCGCATTTTGCTTAATTTCTTAGGAATAAGCATGAAGGAGGGAGAAAATGAGTGATAATCCACTTTCTTCTCCATGGTGAAGGCAGCCAGACTCTGTTACTGTAAAACACAAAATAAAGTAGGATTTCAGTCTTCACCGACAAACAAACAGGCCTGACATACCAGTGCCTTATAAAGTTGCTATAGCCAATGTAAGCTCACAATGGTCTACAGATTCAGGAGACACAGAAAAACATTACTGTAGTTTTCCATTAAAGTTTTGTGTCTGACCACGTTGTTTACTTCTTTTATATTTACATTTCTGTTACCTCTGCTTTAGTCTCCACCAGCTCCTGAAAAAATATCTGGCTCTTCAGCTGCTAAATGCTCCACAGTGTTAATCAGCTCATTTCTAATTTTGTTTGTGTGCTGTGTAATGCTGAGAAGGTAGTGTGCAGAAAGTTTAATAGAGCTCTTTCACTTAAACAGCTGCCTGCTGCAGCTGGAAACAAGGTTTATGAGAATGCTGAGACTGAACCAAAACAGTAAATCTGTGGGCAATAGAAAGAACAGTAAGCTGAAAAATGCTTAAATTCTACACTTTTTAAAAGAGACAATGTCATTTGACCATTTTTTGTTATAAAAGGTAGGAATGAACAAGGACACAATTATCTGTATCTGTTCAACCAACTAAATTATTGGTTTCCGTATCTGTACTCAGAATGGACGTGGGCTTTTAAGCAGAAGTGGGAGAGGTTTAAACTGGAAATGGGTGGGACCAAACCAGAAGTTCTTATTTTGACATTGATCAGAAGTTGCTGTATTTATTATTTATTAGAAAACAATTTACAGAACAATCGCAGAATTGAGCTTTAAATCAATTTTGATCACAGGAGTAAGAAATTGAACACAACTACCTAAATGAAGATTTTCCTCCATCACCAGTACACTTATTGACACATCTTACTTGGTCGATATTCATTCTTGTAAAAAGGGGAACTTCCCATTGGTCCGACATCCCATTGTTCCGACCATATTAAACCCATTGTTCCGAAGTCCGTTCTGAAATCATCATGATGCCCTGATGTGGGTTAAAATGAAAAAGAAAGTGACAAACACATAAGCTGTGAGTCTGCTTCGCCTCAAGCCGTTCCCAGCTGACCCAGAGCCGGTCGCAGCGCACCATCAAGGTAGAAATACGCCCGCCGGGAGCCGTTCAGCACTGCGGACCGTCAGACGAATGGGATGTCGGACCAATGACATGGACCCGTAAAAAGCACACTATCTATACTGGATACTTGTTTCATCTGAGCACTTGGCTCAACCCTAATAAAAAGTAATGAAATTATTAGCGCAGCTTTGAGAATTGTGAGTAACCTAAATTAATGTTGGTTGGGGAGCAAATCTGTTTTATCGTTTCTGTTCTTTGTTTCCTTTTGGTCATGACTGGTTTTTAACCATTACCAGTGCCTTCAAGTTAGTATTTTTACACCTCACAATGAGATCTCTTGTATAAGAAGTTTACTCAAAGTACCGGTGTGTAGGACTGAGGAGGATCTATTGGCAGAAATGAAATAAACTGTATTTCTAATTATGTTTTCATTAGTGTATAATCACCTGAAAATCATTGTGTTTTTGTTGCCCTAGAATGTTTATATCCACACATTATGACTATCTATAATTCCAGTTTGAGATATCTACAACGTCATTTTGCCTAGTCATATTTCAAATTCAAGATATCTACAACGTCATTTTGACTATTTGAAACTCAATTCAAGATATCTAGAAAGGACCATGTAGATATCTGCAATTGATGATAATTAAAGATATCTTGAACTTTACTTTACAGCATACAAGATCCCTCTGCCCTTAGGACACGGAGCGGATAAGGAAAAACAGCGGATAAGGAAAAACTTCAACAGGAGAAAAAACCTCAGGAAGAGCAACTGGGGAGGGATCCCTCTTCCAGGACGGACAGAGAGAGAGAGAGAGAGAGAGATGCAGGACAGATGGTCATGACAGTAGCTTACAACAACATTAATGAAAGTACTAATGTTATAATTAGAATTCTGGCTTGTGGTACAATATGTTGAAAGTATATATTAATATCTGATAGTATACATATGTGACAATAATCATGTGTATAATAGCAGTAGAAGTATGACTAATGATAACAGCAGCAGCAGGAGGCATCTGGCAGGACCACGGCAGCAGCACAACTACACACATCACACCATCCAGGCACCGCTGGGATATAACAAAAAATTTTTTCTTGAACTTAACGTTACATGTGTCCCAGGCCACTGCAGTTGTGGAAAGTATATTTAATATTAGATATCACTTTGACAAATATTTGGGCAATTGTGTGCTTTAGGGGCAAAGGGATGCTATGGGATGCGTGTGGCGCGTACTTGTACACAACGTGTTGCACACTGGGTAATGTAGTATAGCCATAGAAAGAAAACAGGACAGGGTACTATGAGCTCATAAGAAGTCCCAGTACTCCGTAAAAAGCCCTGGTACGCCAGGGGCTGAAATCTAGAAGTGCCGGTACTCCTTACTGGTGCGTACCGACCCACTTAAAGCACTGTACTATATAATGATAAAAACACTGTCCGTGGATGTGTGTGTCTGTTCCACGTTTTTCTCCTCAATGACTTGGTCAGTTCATGTGAAATTTGGCACAGTGGTAGCGGGTCATGGGAGGATGCGAATGAAGCAATATTACATCAGTTGGCCAAAGGGGGGCGCTATAGCAACCAATTGAAATAGCAAACTTTGAATGTGCATAGCTCATGCCCCGTGTCATAGAAACATGAAACTTTGCACAGAGATGTCTCTCCTCATGCGGAACAAATTCGTCTCAAGAACCCATAACTTCCAGTTATATAGATTTTCCGCAATTTTGAATTTTTTGAAAAACACTTCGATCTCTTCCTAGGAAGTTTGACCGATCTGCATGAAACTCAGTGAACATAATCTAGGGACCAATATCTAAAGTTCCCTCTTGGCAAAAGATGGAAAACTTACTAAACTGAGCTTCTATAAGGCAATGAATATTGTGGAGGGCGTGGCTCATCACATAAAGGTGTATAACATCTCAAGGGTTTCACCGATCACCACGCAACTTTGTAGGCATATTACCACACATAATCTGAGGGGACCCCTCCATTATTGACCCCATCAAACAAAACGGGGGCGCTAGAGAGTTAATTTCTTATCTAGGCCTAACCACCATATCGATTTTTACTAAACTTGGTAGATATGTAGAACAGGACGCCTCAAGGTGACTGGAGAAATTTAACTCTAATTGGCAACTGGGTGGCGCTATAACAACAGAAATTTTTTTAAGAATGGCTAAAGTGCGACAGATAGCTGTGACTCCCCCTGTGGCCGAATGTTGTTGTTTTTTCTTCTAATTTCTGATATGACTAAGTCATGGCATAGTTTGCTGTACATAATCACGGAAACTGTCAGTGTGTCATTGTGTCAGTCAGTCATTCTGTCTGTCCCACGTTTTTTTACTCACTGACGTGGTTAATCTATGTGAAACTGCACATAGGCATTGAGGATTGGCATAGGTAGAAGGTGACAAAGCTACCAATGGGTATGGACTAGTTCTTCATTATTAGTCTATGTTTGGGGAGTACAACTGCTTACATGAGAAATGTTATATTAAGCCTTAGGTGTGTCCAGAAGGAGCAGTGTGAAATCTAATAAATGTCCTCAAGTAATGTCACTTGAGTCAGCTTTGGTTGGGTCTGAGGACCACTAGTTTGAAATGAAAAACATCTAGAGAAAAAACTAAACTTACCAGATCTCTGCAGCCTGCTAGTAGTATAACAGATCCAAATCTCTGACTTTGTCGGGTTTTTTTCTCTTTGTTAAACTGTCCATCGTGAGTCCAACAATGTTGTACTGTAGGAGTGCAACACTAAATTGGTGGAGTACTCTATTTAAAAAAAAATTATGCTATGAAGATGAAATGTGACATAATATGCAGATTCAATAAATGCCTTTACTGGTAAAAGTGTTCCACAGAAAGATACAGCTCCTCATGTATCATAAACTCACGACATGGCCCCAGCTTCCTCCCAGGCAAGAGGAAGAGGGATTCAGGGGCCTGAGCAGTTTCCCAAAGATCACAGCATTTGAATAATATGAGTTGAAGGCACCTTTCTTAGCAAGCTGAAGAGATTAAAAATTGCAAAACGTGTAAACGTCTTTAAGAAGCTGAGGCTCAGTGATAAAACGTGATGCGTGCCTCTGAGGTTGAGAAGAAGGCGGGGAAGGCAGGCGTAAGGAAACACATGGACTTTGGCAAATGTGGTCTCAACAGGATGTTCTGGGCTGGGTTATACCTTCACTTTGACTGCTAGCCTTTTTCCGGCTGCTGGTAAGCCTTCAATTAAATGACGGCTACCTTTTTCAAGTCACTAATCCTCTTACAGTTTGGAACCCTACCCTTTGCCATGCGTAAAATACACACACACGCACAGGCATGGTGTGTGTGTATGGGAGAGAGTGTGAGCGAACAGTGAGTCTTCTTCAGCCTCACCCTCCTGCTGCCTGTCTTGCAGTCATCCTGCCTTCTGGTGCCTTCTTAACTTGACAAAAGAGGCTGTTCTTGTCACAAACTGAGCCTGGAGGTACAGTCTGTATAAAGAGTAAAAAGAGTGTGGCAAACATGAACATATGTCATACATAAACATGACACTGGTGACAAACATATATTAGCCTATAATAGCCTTCTTGTAGCAAAATTATGAATAAATAAAACACAAATGTGATACAGATGCTTTAAAAGATTCATCCAATAGATGGCACTAGAGGGCGGAGTCAAAGTTTCCCAAAACAACAAATGAGGTGGAGAAGTTGTAATATTGCACCTTTAAACTGGAGCAGCATTGTAGATGGTGGAGGTCTATGCAGCCATTGTATACCTCCTGTCATGTGAACAGAGAATTGTTTTTACTGATTTCACTATCTATTACTATTACTATGTCATTATATATTGCAGACTAGTTCCATTCCTTGCTTGAAAAACGCTACACTGCCACCATGATCTCCGATGGTACTGCTCCATATTGTCTGTATCTGCAATCTTTCAGAAAATGTGCACATAGATGGAGAAAGTAAACGCAGAGTAAGGACAGAAGGCTCCGTTAATCTCTGTATGTAACATTGAGCATAAGTGAGCCCTTAGTTGTGCTGATGTTCAGCAGTAGGTTGCTGACACCCGACCTGAAACCAGCAGGTCCTCTACTTCCTGCAGGTAAGGGATGTTAACCGAAGCAATTAACCGTTAATTTGTAATCTGCTAATAATATTTTTGAGTAGTTGCATATGTCGGTTTACAGGTTAATGTTACTTTTCTTGGTTTACTGCACTGCGAATCATATGGGTCTGCTGGGAGCTAGGTAGGAGCACAGCTCATTTGGCAATTGCCGCGGGTAATGCCTTCCTGACCAACAGCATTGCTATGGAAACATTATGCCCACTGTCTGAGGTCTTACCCCCAGGTTGCCCAGTGAGTAAGAAATTTTGAGCTGCCTGCGCCCTTTAGTATTGTTAACTATCACTGTCAGCAATGTTAGCAGTGTCAGCACGACTAGTAGTGCTAACATAATTAATAATGCTAAAGGGGTTTTGTGGCCCAAAATGAAGCCCCTTACTCACTGGGTTACCTGGGGCAGACCAGAGAGTGGCCACCACGTTTCCGCAGCAAATGTTAATGTCATCCCAGTGATGGGACAGTGTTATCAGCGGTAGTGGTAATCACCGAATAAGTGGTGCCACTAGCTAGCGCTGTAAGTGGCTGCAGATTTGTACTTGTAGAGGGAATACAGCAGGGAGCTCAAAACACAGCCCTGGGGTGCCCCGGTAATAAGAATAAGGGTGGAAGAGAGATGTTTCCGCCCACTCTCACCACCTAGGGTCTGCCTGTCAAGAAGTCAATGATCCATCCTCCCATTGTGGTGTGAAAGCTATACAGCCCAGTCACAGGATATGTAGCTAATCGTTGACATGTGAGATGTGAGAATTAAGTGGTTAGTCTGCTGCTTCCTAATGGCTGTTAAGGTAGCATAGTTATGTATCAAGAGGACACAATGAAGTGTCTTTCAGTTACCTCTCTTTTGCACAATGTATCCTCTTACAACAGTTTTTATGATATTCGGTGAAAATGCACACACAATAGTTTGTATGATGTCCTACAAATTAGCAGCCCACGAATGACTTTACATCCTTAACATAAAGTTATGTAATTAACATAAAGTTACTGTGGTTAGTTTTAGTAAAAGAAACATGGTGATGGACATTCTTTTAAATGACTCAAAGTTCACACGGTTCCAAACTCTGGTCTCCTGGTGAAAGCCCTGCGTTTTTGTGATCCATCCACCATCCCAACACTTCTCCCAGACTGCTCAGGAGGGGTTTTCTTTCTTTACTCCTGTTAATGCATCTGTCACGTGATTGCATGTCCTCCAAAATATGTGATTTCTGCACTAATTACTGGCTCATCATTATGTGGGATATATACAAATTATTTTTTGTAGGAAAATGTATGAACAGTGCATTAAAAAAGCCTGCTTTTGCAACAATGTTCAACTGTGTTTTGTTAACTTGACATGCTTGCTATTACAACCCTCAGATGTTTCTTAATTCTCCTTATTTTATGTTTTAGTAAATTGATATTGACTCCTTTTGACGACCTCCCACAGGGCGTCCACCTAACTTTCCTTTTCCTTTTCAGTTGTGTTTGTTGTTGACTTGAGCCCAAAGAACATTTAAATTCACAAAATATACTTAATTTTAGAATGGGAGGAAATTGGACTGCAGCTCTTTTAGTGAAATTTAAAACTAAAAGAAGTGTGCTTCCTTGAGGTGCAGGTTTTTCTTGTCCAAAGTGCTTAAATTGCTGAAGGCAGGAAGTGAGTAATCTTGGGTTATATTAAGGGAGGCTAGAGATGTGGAAAACTGTGGTCTGTCCGGGTTTTATTTTTAATGTTTCAACCCATATTGACAGCTAACACATTCCTGATTAAACCTAAAATGTCTCCAATGACTGCAACATCCTGCACCCGTAATGCCTTATGACCACATCTGAACACATAATACTTACTGATACATTACAGCATCACTCATAAAACATTATAGAGAGAAATTAAAATGGGTTTATGAATGTTTATGACTGGATATTTATTGGAACTCAGTCTATTGTTCTTGATCATAAGGACTTATTATAATCCCTTTGAGTTCTCTTACATAGCCAGACACACAGACAGCTGCCCCTCACTGACACTATTGATCAGGATGAGGCACAGACCTCTGTAAAACGAGGGGTGTTCCCGCTATAATCAGCCAACACTGAGTATTGATTGGCCAGTGTCAGGCGAGTCGAGTAAAGGGAGGACACAGTCAGATTCATGGGCAATTAATGGTCTCCATGCCACAGTGGCAAGTCTTCTCTCCTCTCCCCTCCTTCCCTTCCATCTCTGTCAGGCAATTAAAATCTATTGTAATGGGTTTATTGACACGGTAAATATGCATCTGCATTTGCAATACTGGGAGGGTGCATACATATTAGCAAATACACAGTGCAGTGGATTGTTTGGAAATAGAAAATGTAATCAGTTCTAAACAAGCATACTGTAGAAGCTGATGCTTTTTCTACAGTCACCAAGACTGCTGGGAGAGCACGCACATATAATTACATATTGCATTACATATGTACTGTGAACGCAATGTATGTGTATTGCAGTAGTTTGTTTAAAAACATGACACTGTCCTCAGAGCTGTCCTGCAGGAGAAGGAATAGCTTGTGCAACTAACTGCTATACTGTGAGACAACTTTGTAAAAAGTACAAAGATATAATGGTCACTAAAATTTGTTACTTAAAAATAATTGACAAAATAGTTTTGCAACAATAGTGCCGCTAAATTTAGCTAACCTGGAATGGATAGTGTAATTCAAAGTAATCAGGTACTGAACATTAATCCATAAACAATTACTGTACATGATTAATGTACAGTTACCATAAATGTTGTGTCAGTGTTGAATTTACTTGATGAACATCAACATATTTGAAATACACAGAATTTATTGAGAGTAATCACATTTGCTAGTAAAGTATATAAGGTAAGTTTTATAGTAACCTAATTCTCATAGTCTGTTCATTGTGGTTTTATTTTATTCAGTTATTTAAATGTGGTGTTGGGGAGTAACTAATTACATGTAACAGAGTTACATAATTAAATTACAAAATAAATATAATTGTCAGGCGAGCAGCTGAGGAAGGGGGCGGAGTGAAGATTGTCCCTCGCTGCGGGGAGAGGAGAGAGGGCTTTTCATTGTGCCGATGGTAGCTTGGAAAACCGCATCAAACTGTCACATGGGCAGAAGGGAAGGCGGCCGGAGCTCAGCTGGTCCCCTTCTCCACACTTTGACTTATTCTATCCTACTTGGTTCTATTTCTCTCTCTCTGGGAGCCTGGGCTCACCGCGCAGCAGCCCACCGCATCCATCCACCCCTCCCTCCCTCCCTCGCCACCCCGCACATACACTCCCGAGCCTCAGCGCCCCTCCTTGACCAACTAACCTAAATACTATAAGGACACTACTAACTGTACACCTACACTAAAATACATTATGCTAACAATACAATTTGACAAAGCTATTCTCTCTGCTGTACTACTCTCTCTGCTCTGATCCAAACTACTTGCTATCAGTTTGGTAACTGCGGACAGAATGGTTTTATAGTAAGGGGAGGAGTAAAGGGAGGAGGGCAGGCTTTAGCGTGGATGGTTAGTGACGTCATTCGTATAAAATGTATATTCATGGCTGCAGAAAGGTACAATGGCAACATTTTATTCTGACGACTGGGCCACAATTTTCTCAGCTAACTCGCTATTAGAAAGCTAATTAGTATATATCCTCAACTTTCCCACTATTGCTTAAAAAAAAAACAACAACACCAAGTATGTATTGCTGAGGACATTTACCTCAGTGTCCTCAGTGGTGGTTGTGGCACTGCCCTTCACCCTTCTTCAAGCACCAGTTTTAAGGTGCTGTGCTTTGTAGGCAGGATTTTAGCTCTTCAGCTCACAGCAGAGCTTCTTCTATAGCAACTGTTTCATCAGTGGCCATTGGCTCTTTTGACATGATACATGCCTACCAACCCATGCCCAAATACACACATAGACACAATTGTGACAAGGCACAATTTTGTAGACTGGTTCAAAATCATAGGAATGCTCATGAAAATAAGGTCTCTGTAATGGCCAATCAAGGCAAAAGAAAAAAAACGTATCTGTCAATATCAGTGCAAGCCTCTCAGAACAGCGAGTGTGGCTGGAACACAGTGATTTACTGTCCAATTTACAACGGCCCCTGTATCCGTTTCAATCAAATCTCCAATATTAACACAGAGCAATAATTCCCTCTGCTTTATTACAAATGTAGCCCTCCTATTCGATAAATCAGCAGCCAGAAGCCGGTATAATTCACAGCAGAAATCAGGCATATTTTATACTAGCTGAGTCACAGTCAAAATGAACCATTATTTAAGCTTTATGTGCTTTTTGTGCAGAGAAAGGGAGCCACTTGAGTCTGTCTTCTTACTGCTGTGGTCCTTTTTTCTCTTTCATTTCTAAGTAAAACTTTGCGCAAAGCTTTTGACACAGTTCACACAGGTAGCAGATAGTTTATAAAAGAGGACATTTATGGCTATTAAAAGAATAAAAATGTAATAATATGGTGAGGATTTGATAGTGGAATGTGATGTTTAGCTTCTAGCATTACTGTGAGTGTTTGAGTGCTTGCATAGCTCAATGACTAAATGTCTTCGTTAACTGTCTCAAAGCACAACAATGGACCTGTAACTGAAATGATCTCGAGCTAGCTGTTAGTCTTAAAGATGCTACATTTTTCCATTTTCACACACTGGTTTTAATTTATCAAGACAAGAATGGTTTTATTCATTAGTCCTGCAAGTAAATGTGGTTTAGTTAATAGCTGAATAGAGTTCATTCCATGTAATGACTTTGAAGAGTAATGATGCATTTGAGTGTTCCCAGTCAATTCGTAAAAGTTGAAGTAGAAGTTTAAGAGTTTACCAACACGAAGTTGTCCTAAAGCTACTGAAGTATTAAATGCCAGAAGGGAAGTCAGACAAGTTGTATGATAGTTAAGTTTACAAGTTACTTTAACTTAGTGGACAACAGGCAAACAACAAAAATGTTCACATGCATACTAATATCCTGGTTTTGGTCATATTCAGGATATGGCATTTACATGGAACATGAGAATCCAGGTTATATACTTAATGTTTACATGATCATCGCAATCGTCTGCATGCAGGTGTGTCTTGATTCTTCAATATCTCCTCATTTTTTACCAGCTGAGTTACCTCAACAGTTGAGAATGAGCACACGCAGTTCGTTTCATTCATAATGGAAAACGACAGCAAAGGTATATTAAACACGTTATAAAGTGTGTCAATACATACAATTTTGATGTGCTGTCTCGACTGTTTTGTCTGATGCTCCCATGCCATTGGCTGGCAATGCTGAGAAAGAAAATTTTGAGTGATTTAATACGCAAACAAAGCCTTTTGGAGCATTTTGAAGACAATGGGAAAAATAAACTTGTTTTGATAAGCAAATAACCTTTATTGCATAATTTTAAACAGTATATTATATAATTGGATTATTGTAATTGATGCATTAATGTGTTCATTGCTTTACTGTCATAGCTGGTAAATGTAGAGCTAATTTGAATTAAAAATGTATATATTTACATACTGCTGGGTAGCTTGTGAATAATTCTCATGTAATTGACTTTAGCCTAAGCAAATGAAGAGCCGCACTGTAGCCTCCAAACATGACAAGTGTAACAATGCATGTTAATGTTTGCTTCAAAAATAAACCCTTACCTCCAGTTTTGATAGATACATTCACAGAGGAGTCATTCTTTCTTCCCCACCCTGTGGGATCTGATTTGTGGTAGGCTGTGGAAAAATGACAGAACAGATTTCTTGGATCTGATTAGCCAATTGACAAAAAAAAAAAGAAGAAAAAAAAAGGAAGACCTAAAAAAATCCTCCTCAGATGTACATGAATCATGTGGATGTCCTATTTTGAATTCAAAACAATGAATGACTTTGGAAAGTGCCTAGTTTGCAGGTATCTACACGACCTTTGCTTAGCTGTGGTGTCTTGTGATGTTCTTGAGGTGTTCAGCATGTGTAAGAACAAGTCATTAACCCTAAACCTTCAAAAGGAACTGACCATAATGAATCACCATTGTTACTGACTCAGTAGCTTTTAGCAGTGGATCAGTAGAAGGTTGTTAAAAGACTCCATAATGTATGTGG
Organism: Epinephelus cyanopodus; assembly: GCA_026686955.1. Lineage (NCBI taxonomy): Eukaryota > Metazoa > Chordata > Actinopteri > Perciformes > Serranidae > Epinephelus > Epinephelus cyanopodus. The sequence goes on along the minus strand of CM048918.1, from coordinate 7,033,138 downwards.
TTTTTGATTTGGTTTTTGATACCTCCTCTAAGGAGGTTATGTTTTCGTGGGCGTTGGTCTGTTTAAAAAGTTTTGAACATATTTTGATGAAATTTTCAGGACAGGTTGATAATGGGACAAAGAACAGATGATAAATATTTGGTGGTGATCAGTTGACGCAAAGTGGATAAAATAATAAAATGGCAGGAAATCCGAGCTGCTTGGCGGAGGTCTGCGCTCTCCGAGTGCTCTAGTTATATTAATGTGTTACATGTCTCACTTGAGGCCGGCACTGCTGTGTTACATGTCATGCGCGTCTTGCTTTCGTGATGCTGGCACGCTATCTAAAATCACACACTGAAGCAGCATAATGCCACCGTTGCTTGGTTCTGTGTAAACATGGGAAAGGCAGCATTAAGAAGGGGTTTTGTAGCGGCCTACAGTGACAGAGCACATTTAAGTCCCGCCCCCACTGAAGGCGGAAACAATTTACTGCTCTCCATTGACTATGTATTGCATGAAGGTGTCCCCTTGTTATTTATATCTGTTAGCAAACAGCGAATTATGGATTTTTTTAAGCAATGACACGTGACACATCAGCGGGAAGATATGGGGAAACTGGGGGATGCTGACACTTGCTGTCCAATACCCATACTACCATACTCTTTAGTGTGCCACGTCCCAATACATAGTATGTGAAATGCAGTATGCCAGATATACCCAGATGTCCTACTACTACATCTTGTCCGATCTTGCAGTATGCAAGCCAGCATGCTTTTCTGGCTATTCTGACCCACAATCCTCTGTGCAACCGATGATACGTCACACCAGCTTAGATGACAGATGACAGGTGTTTGACGATATCCCTATAATAAACCTAGCATGTACATCTACAACTCTTGTTGCTGTCTGTTTACCTATTATCTCACTGCACAGTTCTAACTTATATGCAGCATACATTTAACATCAGTATTGAACAGAAAGGGCACTGTATGAACTGTGCAACCATATTATGCATAATCCCCCCTTCTACTCTATCATATCGCCTTCCCACACCCAACAGAAATGGGCTGATAGACACAACTTCAAACTGTAAATGCTCAGGCTAATTACGCTTCTTGGTATGCAAAAAACAGACTACTTACAGGTTCCATAGATGCACAAATCACTCCTGAGTTAAGATTAATACCTGCTAACACTGGCAGTAAACTATTAACTTGGCAGTTCTTTCTGAACACTACTCATCACGTGCATGCTGCATGCAACAATACATACTTTTTAAGGGCAGCTGCAGTACCTACTAAAAGTAAACAGAAAAAGTATGCAATTTGAAACGTACCTTCAGTATGCCTGTGTGCAGCAAGCATTTTGCTAATTTTGGCCAGACAAACAGTAGAGAGTAAAGCTAACTAAGCTATGAAAGGCCTGGTTTGGAGCTTTGTTAGGTTAAATGATGATTTTAACCCTATGGGCCCTAGGCCTTTTCGGGATATGTTTACTGCCTTTACTTTTCATTATAAAGGCTACACATGCTATATCTTGGCTTTTTTCCAGGACAATCTGGGCTAACCAGATTTGCCCTCATTTCATGTCCTTCTATGTGTCTGTATTTTACATTATTTTTTATATCAATGCCTAAATTCTTACATTTTTACATGTATCTCAGCATAGCAAGTTGGAAGTTGACATATTCTGCCTGGGGCAAAGGTGAGGTGTGCTGGCCTTGTCATACAAAGTTTGATGGAGTGTCAACTGGACAATATGGAGATATTTGCATCTTGAAAGCTGTACCACAAATGTGGATAGACAGGGTGAAACACACGCAAGCCTAAGACGTGGTAAAATACAATATTCCTCACTATATGAGGTGACTGATAGCAAAGTGGATTGTAAATAAATTTGTCAGGTTTTTATTTTGTAGACAATTGATCTGGATTTATAGCATGATGGGATGACAGCACAATGATGTGTGTGGTATCACTGGAAGGCTCTGCTCAGGGCCGTGCCGCCCATAGGGCAGGTTAGGCAAATGCTATAGGCACCAGCATGCCAGAAGGCGCCAGGGAGTGAGGTGGTGTTTTTTTTTTTCATTCTATTCAAAAATTAGACAAGAATACACTACAAAATAACAACAGTACATATAGCCATACGTCTTTAAACAATAATGAAATAATATTTCTAATTTAAATTTCTGCTTGCCTGCCATCCTTCTGCCTCTCTTGCAGGCAGCACCAATTTCGCTACGGTCCCTAACTGCGCCTCCCTCCCTCCTCTCCATCTTCTGTAATGTGATGCTGCTGAGTGACAAACTGACAGTCGGGTGCCATGTCATGAAGAGGCTAAAGCTCTCTGGGGCGCAGTACAAAAACAAAGAAAAGACGAGGAGGAGAAACGTGAACGAGACTGAGGTTATAATGAAACACTTCATTTAAAATGGTAGAAACACAACGTAAGTTACAGTTACTGAAGCATTTGCAAGCTAACGTCAGCTCATCAGCCGCTAATATTTAGCGGTTAGGCTACTACTACCTAACGTCAATGTTACTGTGACTTCATTAGCCACTTGTTTTAGGAATACTTTCAGCATTCAGCTAGAGTTAATGTCATTTAATGTTGCTCCCATCTTAGAGGAAGGTGGAAAGAAAGACTCAAAGTGTTTGAGGGAATGAATAAGCAACATAATTTAATATACTGGCCTAACTTTTCTTTTAATGTTTCATGTTAGTGTGCTGCTGCACAAACCACTCACTGTTTACCAGCCAGGCATATATTCATATACTGTATATTTATGTTTTCCAATTTCCAGATTTGTGATGTTACAGTTGCATTTTTTATATTTTGGCTGTTTGCTGTGTTTAAAATGTCATTAGATCAAGGCAGGCTGTAATAATAGGTGCTATTATGGTTATGCCATGATGGTTTCACAATCAACAGCTTAATACATTGTAAAAGCCCAGTTTGTTAAATATATGCATCTCATCTTTTTAGATGCACTTCTGTCCCCCACATCTGCAAATCCTGGGCCTGCTAATGTAACTGCAGCCACCTCATTAGTGTTGTGACGTTCACAAACAAACCGATTCTATTGAACGGCTCGTTAACATGAACGATGGGAACCGAGTCGCAGCTTTTTTTTTTTTTTAATATCACTGTGTGCTCCTCCCCGGAGCAAAATTCACTGTAGCCTGCTTTGTTTTTTAATGTTTATTTGTAAGTGTTAAGGTCACGGTGTTGCATGAATAACAAGTCATGGTACTGAAGCTTTACACACATACAAACAATTTCTACAAAGGGTAAATCCAATATAGTGATGTCATTGTCAAAGCAGAGTGATATTGCACAACCTTGTGGAATATTTACAATGAATCCAGATCAGACATTAAAATCTAGTCCACACATGTCAAATGAGGGATATCTAATTTTGTATTATTTTGTTCCAAATCTCACCCCATCATACCTCCCAATGATTATTTCCAAGATAAAATGAGTTACCACCAGGCTGGCTTCTTAAAACTTAATAAATATAAAAATCAGTCAAATGAGCCAGTTTTTTGAACGGCTCTTTGAAAGGAACGGCTCACCAAGATCCGGCTCCTCTCAAAGAGCCATAAATCCCATCTCTACACCTCATCCACCTCAGCACCAAATGATGCAGCCTCAAGTGCATCTCCCTCCCACACACAAACTGCAAGTGGAGAAATAATATTATTTAGAGAATGTAGACTGTTAAGAGATCAACAATTTTTTATTAATTTATTGTGAACTGTAAGTTAATATAACTTGAGTAATGTTCATGTTCTTTATTGCAATGCAGCATTTATTTAATTATTAATAAAATCCAGACATTTTTTCAGGAAGTTTTTGAAATGTTTCTTCAGTAGTTTTTGAAAACCATGGTTTGAACCGAACCGTGAGTCGGTGGGGCGCAGCAAATATTTTGCCTAGGGTGCCAAATTGGTCGGGCACGGCCCTGGCTCTGCTTCTGTGCGAGCCTGCATTCGCGAGTAATCCATCCAAGAGTAATGTAATGTGTAATGGATTACCGACAAGTGTTTGGCCTTGTCGGAAAGCTACAGTTCCGCTGTTTCACGTGATATGCATGGCTTCTTCTTCTCAAGCTATTTCACTTGTGGCCATTCAGGGGAATCATTTCTCCAAGATAAGTATGATTAAGAGAATAAGCCAAGATAGCAAACTCTAGACTCCACAAACCAATGGGTGACATCATGGTAGCTACATCCATTAGGCCCTGATCGCACACAAAGTATTTTGCAGGTTGCAAAATGTGAGGTGCGCCGTTCTGCCTTTTTGAAAAAAATTGAATGCCACAAGGGAAGAAAAAAAAAAATCTTGTTGCACCTTTTTATTGTTGCCGGGAAACAACAGAATCGCTTCCTTATTCTAACCTTCCCTTGTAATCAATCTACTGTTTCTTTATTTATTTTAGTTATTTGACAGTGATAGTATCTAGTTCCTAAAATGAACAGGCATAGGTTACTTGCTCTGGTTAAGGGTGAGAGGCTGTCAGCAAATATGTTTCATGCATAGCAAAGTTTTCGGGCACAGAGAAACTGTGAAAACATGAGACCCTAAAAGAGATGGTGGGTCACAGGGAGCTGGTCCAGGAGCTGGTCCTTGATGATCGCTGTTTCCAGGCAAATTTTAGGATGACTTGGAGGCACTTTGACAACCTGCTGTCTAGCGTTGGGCAGTTTAGCTTTTCCACTTTGAGTTAAAATGTTTTCAGCTCTAGGAGTTCAGAGCGCTCCAGCAAAAACACCAGACACCTAAAGCACAGAAACGCGAGGTGCGTGGCAATGCAAAAACTGTATGCACAAAGCTTCATTCTCATTAAAAACAATTACAACACGGCACCTCCTCCATCTTGGCATATAAAACAAAGAAGATAACACACGCCTAACTGGACATATTTGGCAAGCTGGCATGTGATTTTCACCATGAACACCTTATTTATTTTGTAATTAGTGAGGGCTTCTGCCTTTTCACTTTACAAACAAGCAAATGGTGTTACTGTATATGACACGTCTGTACTGCACAAACCACATTGACAGCTGTGTTTTTGTGGCAGGAAACTGTGACATCTAACATTTGCAACAATACTTAAAGAATTTGTCCTAAAAACAACGTGTCAAGGTGTGCAAAGAGTCCCAGAATTACAGTGAGTGTCAAAATCATGCATAGAAATCTCAACAAACAAACAAACAAACAAACATTCAAACAAAGCCACTTGTTAGATTAAAAGTTCACTCATCATGTAAGAAGGAAACTAATTTTAGGAACAAATGACATCATCAGAACTTGTCCTTACCTCATTCAAGTCCTGTTCCAGTGACTTGATCAACAGTTGTATCGCTGTGTCTCAGCCCAGTTACTGATGGCTCTCTCTCAAACGCTGCCTATCTCATTACAGTAATGAACTTTATAATTACCTCCACCCCCTCAGAGAAGAATGAAGGCCATTAAGACACTGGGATTGGCTTTTATATCATGTACTTAGCCCAGGACACTAACCAGCAGCCATTTTCCATCTCAATAAACTTCCACATCCTTCAAGCCTTGACAACACTTCCTTTCTTCACTCAGAGTGACAGGGGTTAAAAGGTTTCCATGCAAAACAAAATGACAAAAAGTTTCAGTACAGACCTTCGAGTGTCTTATGAGCTGAGGCTTTCTAGAGACTAACCTTAGGATTTGTCAGATTTTGGCTTTTAGGGTAAATTTATTCAGCAGATTACAAATATTATCATTTAACGTGCCTGTGCAGGGCACAAATAAGCAAAACATAAGTGCCCATCCTCCTCCCCATCCATGCTAATTTTTGAAAGGCTGCAATCACGTGACCTATGTGTTGACCAGTGGTGTAGTGGTAGCTGATGAGGTGGATGTACTACTTAGTAGCTGGCTAAGTTACAGAGGAGGAAGTGGGCATACTCTCCTATATAGTCTAATAGGTTTTTTTTCTGATAGGTGGGTATATTATAATTGGCCAGAAAAAGATGTGGGTATACCCCGTAAACCTGTGTATATCCTCCACTACACCACTGGCGTTGACGGGAGTGAACAAGTAGGCAGTCCTGAATGTTTGTAAGGTCAGGTTAGGGTGGTGGATGGGTCACAAAAAAATGGAATTTTGCCTGGGACCTTCCCCTGGAGTGTTTGGATTTGTGTGAACTTTTTTTAAGGTACCTCCTCACCATGTTTTTTTTCCCTGAACCTAACCACAGTTACTTTTATAACCTAAATCTAATCTCTGTAACTTTACATTAATTACGTAACTGTACATTAAAGATGTTACATCATTCGTGGGGCGCAAATTTGTAGTATATCCTATGAATTGTTCTATGAGAGTACATTGAACCTGTAGGGGGAAGGGGGGGTTATCAACACCAAGTAACCTTCCATTACTCACCAAGTACTTGACCAGTAATGATAATTTGATCCCTGAGCAGACACAGATGTTTTTCCTAAAAATCTATGTTCAAGTTTGACCCATACCCAAAGGTCAAAGACACAACTTTGTTAGCTGTAAAAGGAGTGCATTTTCTTGAAAGTCCACCTTCCTTGGATAGTTGGGACAATGGGTAGGGTCGACTGGGACACCATGGTTTGGAAAATAACAACAACAACAATAATTATAATAATAATGATGATAATAATAACAACAACAAGAATAATAGTAATTGCAGTCTAAATTTGAACACCTTATGGTAGACCTGTTGGGGGTTGTGGGGGGCTGGAGCTTATCTCAGATGATACTGAGATAAGCAGTGTCATCTGAGACAGGTCGCCAGACTGCAGAGCTGACACACAGAGACAGACAACCACAGAACTTTCCCTCGAAACTTTACCCTGGAGACTGTTATTCGTTATTGTACAAATTTTGAGTGAACTTCGAGTCATTCATAAGGTGTTTCACCATGTTTCTTTGCCTAAATCTAACCACAGTAACTTGCCTATACCTATCCTCTGTTTACGTATAATAACATAACTTTATGTTAAGCCTATTAAATTTTTGTGTTTGCAAAGAAGAAAAAGTCAACAACCTCAGAGTTTGAAAAAGTCAAAAGTTGAACTACTATTAAAATATCCGACCAGTTAGGAAAAGCCTTTGTCTTGTTTTTGTCTACTTTCTGTTGATTTGTAACAAGGTAATTGTCCCAACCATCCCAGGGACAGTAGCTGCTCGCTGAAGTCCTGCGCTAGCTACCAACAAAAACTCAGACGGCTAATACTAGCATCTACGAGAGAATCAGCTTTCCATCAATATGGGTCTTTTTTGTGTGTGGCTATATCTAAAAACAGTATTGTAGAAGAACAATAACAAAAGAGCCAAACATTTGCTTACACACTATAGGTTTCAAAACTGATTAAATTGTGAGGAATAGTTAGGTGGTGTCCAAATTGAGGATGAAAGTGAAGAGTGTGTGGCTGAGAATGAGCATGGTCAATGCAGCAGTTGATTTTCAACATGCTAACTTGCTTCCCCTCGCATAACTGCACATTTTAAAAGTACTGTGGGGTGGGACATTTCAGAGTAGGTAAAAAACCTATAGTGGACCTTAAAAAAAAAAGAAGAAAAAAATATCATATCTATATTTACCCAGGGCAGCAGCAAAAGTCAGTTAGTGGCTCATAAAGCCATCCAGCTCGTCAGATCCACTTCATAGTTTTTCAGTGTTCTTCACTGTGCACATTGTGAACCTGTATTTTTCTAGAAGTTTTTCTTCAAGTTACAGTGTGTTTCATTAAATTAATGTAGTGCAGTGCATCTCAAACTTTTTCTGTCATGGCCCCCTTCAGAAGGTGAAAAAAGTTGCCCCCCTATTTCTTCTGCCTTTTTTAAAGTTTTTATTTAATTTGATTATTTTTTTTATCAATTATCACTGATACTTGGGGAAGCAACTAAAAAAAAAAGATGTGCAGTGAATTAGGTAGCTGAAGTGAAAATGGGCTGAAGTTACTGATAATAACACTGCACCATACTGACATGTTATATTAAAGCTAGCTACTTGGCTAATGTATTTTATTGATTTTTTTTTTTTTTTTTTTGATATTAATTGTGGTTGATTTTGAAATTATAGGGGAGTATTAGGGCCACATGAAAAAAAAATGATTTTGAGAATCAAACCATAATATTACAAGAATAAAGTTGTTACTTAATGTACATAAAGTTATATTATTTCAAGAGAAAAAGTTGTAATGTTATGAGAATAAAGTCATAATTTAATGTAAACGAAATCCTTGTATTTTAAGGAAAAAGTCATAATATTACAAGAATAAAGTCATAACTTTGAATAAAAGGGTGTAATATTACGAAAGAGTTGTAATTTATGGTGAATAATAACTTGAGAAAAAATCGTAATAGTATGAGAATAAAGTTGTAACTTTGAAAGAAGTAGTAATATTATAAAAATGAAGTTGGCATTTTACAAAAATAATTTTTCAATATTACATGATTTAACTTCTAAATTCATGAAAAAAACTCAAATTTATGGCAGAAAGTCCGATGACATAGTGTGACAGTACAGTACCTGACAGACTGACACTACAGTACCTGAGTAAATGTATACAAGTAATACTCCTTTGTAATACACTGTATTCTGAAGATATGTTAAAAATATTTATGTCTGTAAATTGCTGGTAAGCATATACAGCTGTCTTTAATTTCACTGTTAGGTGGGGTCCTTTAACAAGGCCTCTGTTTGTTTTTTCATCCCACCTGTGCATTTTCTTACATTACTACATATATTATTTTATCATATGCACAAATAAAGAACCAAAGATGCAAAGAGTTGGTAGAAATGACCTGACCCTACCCCTCAGATTCTGAACCATGCGGTGCAGTATGTATACAGTGTTACAATATGACTTGCTAATGACAAAGTCCTCATTAAACTAATAGTCACTTGTATTAAAATGAACCGCCTCTCATTACCTTATCATTGTGCTACAACTGTAGATTACAAGCTAACAAGTAGCACAAGGAACACTTTGAAGGCATCCATGTAAGACCATTAGATCAATCAGCAATTAGCATCCGTGCTGTTAAAATCATAACAAGGAAAAAAAAAAAAAAAACTATTTTCCCTTGAATATTTACTTTAATTATACAATTGATCATACAGTTTATCTATCCTCATATCAAATGAAAGCTGAAAGAAACATTACCATGCTTGTTCGCATTTTATTACGGAGTATTAGAGCTGTTGCACAACAGTGGTCTTAAATGAGCACAACATGGTGTGAAAATAGATTTGAATTTCAAACTAATGACTTGCTGATTTATAACTTGGCTTGCGCGTAATTTCCATGACTCTGAAACTTGCGCAAACAGGTAATGAGAAAGTGTATATATATTGTATACCAAACACTGTTGATAGATGTGACAACACTTAGTGTATAGCATTCAAACAAAGACTACAGTATAACCTCTACTTCCAACAAAGCAAGTTGAACATTATTAACACAAAAGCAGCATTGTTGCTGTTTAATTCTCCCCCACAAGCCATGGAAATGAAGACCAAAAAGCAGAATTTCATCCTGCATCTACTTGTACTTGTCAGACCGCATTACTCATAGAACCCATTTGTGAATGCATTGTGTTTGGCTGGGATTAATTAACACTTATAATGTAGTGGGGAATCAGGCGAGTCAGGCTTGTGTTATAATAGGGGAGCATTTTGGCTTGCAATACTGGACAAAGAGTTTACCTCCGAGCTGTGTGTCTGCCCGTGTCTGTGTCTGTATGTGTATGTGTGTGTGTGTGAGAGAGAGAGCGAGAGAAAGAGAGGGAGAAAAAGAAACAGCAGCCTACTGCACAGCATTGTATGCTATCATGCTGAAACATATGGACAGACAGGTCCTTTGTCACTACTGTAAGGGCACATTTGACATGGTTTGATATAGAGAGGCAAACAAACACAAAAAGGACTATCCTACTCCCTCAATGCCAACCTGTCACTCCGTCAAGGCAGTGTATGTGTGTCTGTGTGTGTATGAATCTATTTGAGCCAGTGACCAAGAGAAATGCATACCATAGCTATGCAAAGTATAATTGAGTGGAAGTTTGCCAGTTTGTGTGATACCTTTGCTATATGGTTCAACTAAGGAAACAGCAGTTCCTGTATGAATAATATTAACACATTTACACAAGATAAAACATGTCCAAAGTTAAGAATGCATGCTTCTATAATTATTCAAAACCCACTGCAGTCACTCATCATGCTACAGAGTCTGAATGTGCTCATAACCACATCAAATGTTCCATAATGTGTTAAAATGGTAGCTTTAAAGTATACTCTAAATAAAAAAAGGAGGGATGTCATCATTGTTGTGTTTTGTCTGATTTGGTCACCAACTGCATGTTCATGCTGATGGAGAAACATTTGCAGTACCTCAGCAGCACCTATGGGTGTCCCTCTTTTTCTTCACAAGTCATCTTGTGGTGCTGCAGTCCACCAAGTATGACCAAGTGTGTGTGTGTGTGTGTGTGTGTGTGTTTAAGACAAAGGCACCTGTGCAGCACAAAATGAAAATAAATCAGAATCAGATTCCGCTTTATTGCCAAGTAGGTTTTCAGATACAAGGAATTTGTTTTGGTGTATTGGTGCATAACAATATGCATAGTAAGTGAAAAAAAAATAAATTCAACAAGGCCTTTTATATTACTATACAAAAGTGCAATTAACTACAAACAAAAATTACTGTGAAACATAACATAAACATTTTTAACTTTACAAAAGCACTTAAGAGACACAGTGAATTTTGTGTTAATAAGCATGTGACATGGAATCATACAAGAAATCTAAATATGTAATCTAGATTAATGCAGCTTCTGGTTGTCATACAATTGAATTTGATGCAACATTATGTAAGAAATGGTATTTTTTTTCAATTCTGATGCTGAAGTTTGGTAGAACATCACTGTCATTAAAACACACTGCGCCTTGACTTGGCCTACGATCAAAAAGTAGCGAGTGGACAACTTTGCTGTAGCCAAACATTGAGAAAATGCAGTGACACAAGACATAGCCAACAGCTATGCTAATGTCACTCTACATCAACATCCTCTTCATCTCTGCCATGATGTTCATACTAAGAATACTGAGCTAGCTTCTTCTTATAGAGCTAGCTGGTGGTGTGTGAAGTATTACCATTGAGTGTTACGCACTTCTCCTAGGAGAACCTACCGGTCCCCAAAGTTACAAAGTGTGAGAGCCAGCATTCGGGGCGCAGAGTCAGAATAAAAGAGGTGCCACTGTTCTTAATGAAAGTCAACCAACCATCAAAATGATTTTGAAGCTGGTATTTTAAGGTAAAAAAGTTGCATAATGCTGCTTTAAGTGGGCCAAATAATACCTTAAAAACGCTTCCTGTATTCTTCTGGGTTGTTTAGGATCACTTAAGTTTTCATTGCACAAATTGAAGTAATATGTTTTTCTTTTAATCATGGGTGACATGGCAGCATCTTGTTTCATCCTGTTCATTTCTTCCCCTCCTTACCATTTGTCTCCTATAAGGAGATTTGGAGGACATTTAATACACCTACTGATATTTGTATGTTTGTATTCTATTGGTCTAATATTGTCACTGTGTTTCTTCATATTTAAATTCAGCCATTGCTACCCCTGTCTGCTCTTGCTGTCTGTCCATCCTGTTAACGGGTTTATTTTGTACAGTTTTTGTTTTGCAAAGCCTCAGAGACAAAATTTTTGATTTTGATTAAGACTGACTCGACTAGAAAAGCTGGTACTGACATAATGACCAGAATTAAAGTATAACTGTACAAACAGTAGTGTCTAAATTTGTGTGTCACATAACATTAGCAGCAGGCATTCGAGAGGTGGGATCTACATTTGCAGCCAAATACTTTGCGTTCAACAGCAGCCTGCAACATTATGCTGCGGGAAACAGACAGGTCTACAAAGGAACACACTGCTTCACAGGCTTTCAAATGTGAAACGAAATCTGGACACGACTTGATCAACACACAATTATTCCTGACATTTATTTATGTATTAGTTTTATTTCTTCTTTTATTATGTATTCCAGGACTCTTTAGAAAGCAGCATGATACCCGGTGATGTATTCTCGTAAAATAAATAAAGTGGTTGGCAGATTTACTGATATTGATTATTGCTGACATACAGAATGTAACAAACTTATATTCCACAACTGCATTCTGTAATTGTTAATTTTCAGTTTTTAAGGTTTGGGAAGACTGAAAGGAATATTCTGGGACAGTTGCTTCATTAAGGTTGAAATCTTTCCATTCCAGAAGATGTGATTCATTTGATTAACTATTGATCGTAAATTCTACATGCATAAATACCATATTTTATATGTATTCATTGTAGGAATTATATAATTACAGAAATTAAGTGACAGAGGCACATTTTGGTTGTGGATATTATTTTCTGAAATATTAAATATTACTAATATTTGTTAAAGCTGTGATTTCTGAGTGTTGTAAATTGGTGCTGTTTATAAAGATGTGAAGAAGGAAAGGAAGAAAATGAATGAGGAGACAATTAAAAAACACTGCTGCAGCTGTATGCTTATACTGAACAGTTCTGAGTCTATTCCTGATGAACAGACAGTAGGTACTAATATTGTCAATGTATCAAAAAGATTGCTCAGATTCTCCCCTTTACTATTTGTATCTAAAATTAAATCATTAACACAAGTAGAATTAAGTAACTAAAAACATGAAAGCGTGGGAACTGGGATTCAAAATAATAATTACAACAAAAACACCTAATGGAAAGCATAGTTTTTAATATGGACAATAATGGTATATCTGATAGGGCACTGTTGTACTTCCTGACTTTTTTTTTTTTTTTTTCTTCCAGTACAGGGATGGCTGGCAACATGGCAGCACTGACATCAGCTTCTGATGTATAGCAGAAAGGAGGAAGAATTTAAAAGATAAACTAACATGTTGTGTTTTGATCTACAAAAAATAAAAAGTGGATGTGGTTGGGCTTACACTCTCTATAACTGTTGTCCTTTTAACCTCAAACTTCTCAGTCTAGACAGCTCCAAACTCCTTCAGCAAGATCTGCAGTGGGTTTGGACCACACATAAACAACAACACATTATTAAGCAGCTTGTTGGTGTGCAAAGCCAATCCCCACCGCCTTTTGTTCAAATCTACCCACTGAAGCAAAGGGGCCCTTTATTTTCTTGGAAATTGCCAGCTTCTGCTCTTAAAAGTATTCTGGCATCAGCGTGCAACACTAAAATTTGTGGAGGCATGAGGTGGAAGTTGATTGGGAGTAAAAAGACAGACTTTGTTCAGCATGTGAATCTCTCTGATGGAGGCGGAGCTGCCATGCAAGGTGCTGGCCTGCACATTGGAAGCAACTTTGGGTTCAGTGTCTTGCTCAAGGACACTTCAACAGCCAGAGCCGGAGATCAAACCTCCCAACCTTGCTGGTGTTTATTGTGGTTTATTTTACCAGCAAAAGTTGGTAAAAGACAAAACAAAAAAAAAACTCCAGTTTCCTTTGATTTCATGGAGAGAGAGAAAATATGTATGTGGGCTTTAATGATTGGTGCTGATGAGCTCGTTAGCGAGAGCTAAGATATTAATGCTAAGTGGGATAGTGGAAACACTGTGTATCTTATAAAACCTCTTAGAACAAATTACAGTATGTTTAACCTAATAGCTAAAACGTACCACATTAACTATTCAGTAAATTCTTAAGTGCAACCTCTCAGCCCATGGCAGCTCACGATGACCAAGAACTCTAAAGAAGCTGGTCAGCTCAGAATCCCGTCAGAGTTGACTCCTCCCCCAGAAAAGAATACACGTGTTGGAAGATTGTGCAACTATGTTTGAGAGGAAGGCTTTTATTCAATAAAGAAAAGTCTATTGAGATTATTGTATGACAGTGAACATGAACAATCGGTAAGTGCAAGTTGCAATTCAACTGATCTCTTAAATGTTTGATAAAACAGCAGACAGAAGAATCAGCACCAATATTCACTGTCATGGTCAAGCTCTGAATATGTAACGGTTGTGATATCTTTATACATATTTATAACTGTAATGAAATAGGAATGTGAGCTACACTGAAGTTCAACTTTAAATAAAAAGATAGTTAACATAAATTAGAAATGGAAAAGACAAGTTGATAGTTAGATACAGAGAATTAAACCCACTAAATGTAGGATTTGAAATGTGACTTTGGTGCCCCATAGTGGTAGTATCAAATAACTGTGGAAAACAATGCCTGCCTATGCAAAACAGCTAAACTATTTTTAGTACTGTTGTATTGCAATAGCAGATATTGTTGAAAAACAACTGAGATATATATCATCCTTAGACCCAGTTGCCTCATATGAGGACATCATGTTTTGGGTTTACTTGACCTCATACTTCATTCTGCATAAGTGAGACCTGTTCTCATTCATTGACAATTTTTTGTGCCATCTAGTGGCAGTAAGAACACAATACACTAATCAATGTAAAGACAAGATGGCCACCATCTCTGCTAAGTCTGTCTGCAGCTGGTCCTGACAGAAAAGTGGACAAGGTCCAAAATTTTAAGGGTGAAATTTGTTTATTTAGTAATGTTTAAGTTAGATATGGCAACAAATTTGTAGGGCTGTCCCGAATGCCATTTTTTAACATTCAGACCTTCGGCAGAATTTAGAATGAATATACAAATATTTGTTCACGGCGTGCGGGCGGGCAGGCGGGGGGTGGGGGGTGTGCGTGCTGCGGCCGTGCTGCTTGCTCTCTCCGGTTTAACACCAGGCTCGGCTCCTTTCAAAGACTCCTTGCGAAGCACTCCTCCGGGGTATTTTTGGACCTAATTGTATTGCGGGGTTTTGGCGACCGGATCTTTGCTGTCAAACAAAAAAATGTGATGGCACAACAGTCTCCTTCAGTACATTATTCTATGCTTTCTTTTGATTTTCACATTGGCTAGTCATCCTGTTTAATTTGTCTTCTGATTAAATCAGAACCGTTGAAACAAGTTGTAGGAAGCCTCTGCAAGTAATTGGTTGCTGGCAGACACTCTGTGCTGCAACAACATGGTTAATCAGCAGTGTTGTGCACTGTAGAGCTGATGTGCTGCTGGTTCTGCCAGCCTGAATAGAATATAATGTCTATAGCCTGACTGTTGTGTACAGCCTTTATAGACTGAGCTGAGTAGTGATGCGCTGGTCGACCCGTAGCCGTGGGACCCGCAAATGGACCTGTGGGTCGGGCAGCAGTGATCGTCTGTTAAATCGCTATGTAAATGATATTTTGACATTATTATTATAATCTATTAATCTATAATCTATTACTGTCATGGCATCCGAAGGTACTGATGCGTTGAGCAGGTGACAGTCTGCGGCCGTTTTCAAAACACACTTGTGTCACGCACTCCAAAAGAAGCTTGTTGAAACTTTAAACAATAATTTGTTGTACAAAACAGGGGAAACAAATGTTGACAAAACGGTTCCATAATTCATACTAAATTCAAAAGATAATGAAAAAACAGCTACAAGTTAGAGGGAATAGTGATAAAGTGGTAAAACTTGGCATTGATCCACAGCCTCAGACGGATGCGCTCAAGCGTGCTGTGCACACAAGCTCCGGCGATACTATATTTTCACATTTTTAACAATGCAATTTAAAAGTTTTGATTTTTATTGATAACCTACATTTACCAACAACAAAAAGACTACATTTAGCACCAAAAAAATATGTTAAAAAAAAAAAAGCGAATAAAAAAAACGAATATCGAATACCAATTTTCATAACGAATACCTACCCTTAGAAACAAATATTCGAATATCTGAATATTTGGGTACAGCCCTACAAATTTGACCAATTTTAACAACGGTAACACGTGAAAACACTATTAATTAGGAAGTGATCATTTGGCGATAATGGGGCTTAATTATTTTTGACAATGTTACATTATTTACTCATCGGGTCCTACTGATCCAAAATAGCTAGGTGGAATCAAAAATGCATACCAAACAAAAAGGAGCACATATACATATATATATATATATATATATATATATATATATATACATATATATATATATACATATATAATACTTCATTGATGAGTGGATTGGAAATACAATCAAGGCCATTCCATCATAGATCTATCACTTTCTGACCTCACCCCTTTCAGTTCAAACCATTTTCCTACATATAAACCTGTATGACCTTTAGTCATTCAGGAAACAGGGGCCCTCAAAGTTGGCCATGGTTCGAAAGAGGAGTAAAAAGGGGGATGAAAATCCGGGGTATGTGTTTTTTTAGGTGGTATGGTCGTCCAATACTATGAGGGTCCCTCTTTCTCAAATGGTTGTTCAGTCTGGTAAATCAAACTCTATTCTAACACGCTCTTGTATAAATTAATATGTAGGGAAAAAAAGGTGTGAGCTCAGTGAGTTCTGACAGAATGTCCCATCAGTATGAATGTTTTACTTTCCAGACAATTTCATTAAAATGCCCCCCTAGTACAATATGAATATCCTTTCTAGGTGACAGGATTGTCTCAGGCCCTGTTTAGATGACAACGGTTTCTCTATAAATGGAAAAGTCTGTCGTTGCGTTTTAAAAAACTTCTGCGTTTATATCATGATGTTATTGAAATGATCCCTGTTCACATGGAGCCATAAAATCTACTGGAAACGCTGTAGTATGCACGCCAGGCCAATGGGTGGCAGTGTAAATTTGCAAAGCAACACCACGGCATGACACCATGCGCCTGCGCTGAAGCGCCTTCCTCTACAACGCCATGGTTACAAACCAAAACAAAGAAGACACAATGGTAAAAAGAATGCACAGATAACTTTGTCTCGATGGACGACGAGGTGGAGTTGCTACAGGGACAGATCTACACTTCACTTCAAATCAACAGGGTGAGCAGCACAAACAGAGCTCGCCATTGTTGTTGTGACGGTCGGCATGCCTAGTGACTGGAACCTTAATGTGCATGTACGAAAAGTCTCCGTTTTCAGAGGACATGACAACGGAGACGCTGCCGTTTCCAAAAAGTTGCACTCTGGAACCCGTTTTCAAAATGTTGCGTTTTCAGGCACCCAAAACGCTGTCGTGTAAACGATCAGCCAAACGCAACTAAAGTTGACCATTTTCAGTTGAAATCGTTGTCGTATAAATGGGGCCTCAGCTTATCAAAGTAGCAGTGTAACCAATGTGACTTCCTGATCTTTTCTCTAGCACCACCAATCAGGTTATACATTCTTTTTGACCAACACCTTGGATCATGACAAGCTACTACAGTATAAGTGCCAGATTTCCAGCATGAGCAGTAGGCCATGCCATATTTACAGAAACTATGCATACTCATCTGACGATGAACCCTGGATAAGCTCTCCTCAAATGAAAATATCAGTTTTGTATATACCCTAATGCAACAGACAGAATACAGACTGTTGCTTCCAGGAGACCTGTTAGTCATGGTAATGTACATCGATCAGCCACAACATTAAGACCACTGACAAGTAAAGTCAATGACATTGATAATCATGTTGCAGTGCAATGTTCTCCTAGGAAACCTTTGGTCCTGGCATTCATGTGAATCCCACAAGACTCGCACCACACACCCAAACACTCTTATACACCAAGTACGCCCCCTCTCTTGGCAACGTTGATCCCCAATGACAGTGCACCCCCAATAGGACAGTTTGCCATGCCACACCATAAAAACTCCTCAGGAATGACCAGAGGAGCATGGCAAAGAACACAAGGCATTGACATGGCCTCCAAATTCCTAAGATCACAGTCTGATCTGGGACATTTTGATACCCCACCTTGCAACTCACAGGAGTCAAAGGATCCACCACTAATACCGGTGCCAAACACCACAGGACACCCCCAGAGGTCCTGTGTCCATACCTCAACTGGTTTAGAGCCAAGTCTGATCAATCGTGGGGCCTAGGATTGGTCAAGGAATGGACACAGGACCTCTGGGGTATCGCCACGTCCCACAGATGCTCAATCAGGTTAGGATCTGGGGAATCTGGAGGCCAGGTCGATGCCTTGAGTTCTTTGTCATGTTCCCGAGCAGATTTTGTGGTGTATCATGGCACATAATGGTGCTGCAGGGGCAACTGCCATCATGGAGTGCCAAAACCATCAGGGAGTGTACTTGGTCTGCAATGATTGGGAAAGTGGTGCATGTCAAGTGGTCTCCGCAGGAATGCCAGGACCCATGGTTTCCCAGCAGAACATTGCATTGTCACAGGATGATCAGTATTGTTCACTTCACCTGTCAGTGGATCTAATGCTGAAACTGATCAGTGTATTTATGTGTATACTGTGTGTAGAACTACACTAAAAATCTGTTGTATTTTCATTCAGAAAAAAAAAAGAAAACACTGGAGTATACACTAGTCTACTTTGAAATAAAACGCTGCTACTGCCAGTTTCTTAAAAAGCATCTCAGTGTGTCATCAATAAGACAGACTTCTTAAATCCTGAACTCCTCTGCTAAGTAGCCTTATGATTCTTCCAAGCTTGAAAAAGGAACTGCCTAAATATCTCTGTTTCTCCGTCTGAAATGTGGAGTCCGCCACTGAGCCAGATTTAAGGTGTTGTGCTGGCAGCGGCCCTACCTTGAATTATTATACAGGCCGGGCGAGACATAGAGAGGGAATGGAGAGAGTTTAAAATAGAAGAAAGCAAAAGAGAGGGGTGTGGGTAGAGAGAGTGTAAAATAGAAGGAGAGATAGAGATGGACGAGCCCAGCACAAAGCATATAGCTGCAGGAGAGGCTTATGCTTTAGACGGCAATGTCAAAATGCAACGCGCTCTCTGCTGCTGCTGCCTTTATCTCTCTCATGCCTCTTCCTCTGCTCTCCTATCTCTGTCCTCCTCTTCTTCTTCTTCCCTTCTCTGTGGTTTCCTTCCATCTGCATTCCTGTCCTCTCTATCTCCCCTCCTCACCCCCTGCCTCAACTCGCTTTGTTTTCTGCCTCTTTTTCCTACAATGCCTTATTTTCACGCAAGCACAGGAGGATGAAGACAGCATTGCCACCAAGCATATTGGTACTCTTCTCTGTCCTCCTATCTGTGTCTCTCTTCCTCACACACACACATGTACACATATGCACACACAAAACACCTCAGCATGGAAATTGAAATAATGATAATGTATCCCTCAGTCTGCATCAAAGTATTGCCACTTCAAAAAAATGCCGGCAGGCATGAAATGCAAACATGAAGCAGATGGATTGAGAAGGAGGAAGGAGAAAGGCAGTGTGTTTGTGTGTGTGTGTGTGTGTATGTGTGTGTGTGTGTGTGTGTGTGTGTCTTTTTTCCCCTTTTACTGTCCTGCCTTTACTTTGTACATTGGCTATAGCTTTAAGGCAGGAGGACTGTTTGTGTGTGTCTGCGGAGGAGAGCTGCTGTGTGGTGTGTGTTGTCAGTCAGGGTTGATAGTGATGTGCTGTAGGAGCATGCCTGTGTGTGTGTTTGCTGTGTGTGTGTGTGTGTGTGTGTGTGTGTAATGAGAGTTGCCTGTATGGGCTTTTGACAGCATGTTTTTCAGTTTGTGTGTGTTGTGGTCAAGAATGTGCATTGTTGGTTTCTCAGTATTGGAGGGTGTCGCCTACAAGATCAGGGCCTTTTCTTGCTGTACTGATGCACTTCCTTTATTGCACATATTAGTCTATCTATATTTTTTCATTGTTTTTTAGTGGTAAAAGTAGTTTTAATTTATAATCATAATGATAATAACCTTTATTTTGCTTAGAGATTCAAAAACAGATAAAATAGTAGCTATGTTTCCATCCGAAAGTGATTTGAATCATTGGGAAATGCGCATTAAAAGAAATACGAATCCTGTGCGTTTCCATTAAATGTATGGACTTTGGTGAAAACTACAAACTCACAAGAGTTTTCCGCAGAACCGGAAACAAATCAAGTCTCAAATCATTTTTCGAATCAACCAAAACCCAGCTAAAGCGAGCGAGGAGATTTTAATTTGAATTTTGGTGTTTCCATTATAATTTTCTGCTGTGATACTTCTAGATGCACATCTACACAGGCTGATGGAAACATGGCAGTTGTCTAGGTTACAGAATAAGGAAACATGGAACGTTTGGAGCTGCTTGTCATTTTGCTTCTTTGTGTCAAAAAAAATGTTTTTTTTCAAGGTTTCCTACCAGTGGCAGACTTTTTTTTTTTTTTTTTGTAAGATTATTTTTTTTGGGCTTTTTTTGTCTTTAATATACAGGACAGTGTGAACAGTGGAGACAGAGAGAGTGGGTGGACAGCATGCAGCAAAGGGTTGCAAGCCGGAGTTGAACTCGCGACCGCTGCAGCGAGGCATCACCTCTACATATGGGGCGCCGGCAATATCCACTAAGCTAAGCTTGTTGGATCATACTAACACAGCCTCCCTCTTTTATGTCTTAGGTCACCTTCTTGAAAAGGTCAGCGTTGTGAGATTTGCACATCTCCAAAACCCAGCTGCTTCCAAGTCTTTTACACTATTTAAAAGTAGGTGTGTTTTTCCTTATGACCAGAAATGTGGACTTTTCTTTTGATGAGTTGACATGACATCTCCATGACACACAGAGCCAACCATAAACTGCAGTAAAAACCACAGTCAAGACTAGGGGTGGGAATCTTTAGGCACTTCACGATTCGATTCAAAATGATTCTCGATTCTAAAACGAGCCAAAAAGAAAATTTACACTAGATATTGGAAAAACATTAGTGTAATAAAACTGGGAATATATATCCAGTGCATACAAACTCGATCACTTACTGTAGTTGAGATGACTACACTCCACCAGTCTCCTCCGGTCCATCCTCCTCATCCACAAATCTTAAGGGGACTCACCTGTCCCTCGTTGAATTTCTCTACATTTCTCCTCCAGTATTTACAAAACTATAACTGACTTATCTATGAACGATACAAACACGAACTATAACAAAAAAGACAAACAACGAAAACACAGCATAGAAAAACTCAAAAACTCTCAAAAACCCACAAATACTATTATTTACAACACTAAATATTATTTACACAGAAAACGGCACCCAAACTCCTCTAAAACTCACCTGAACTCCGCTAAAACACCGCTAAATCACTCCAACTTGCACTCTCCTTGTCAGCTGTCACTCCCCTCCTGCTGTGTTCACTTCCCTCCCCTCCTTCACAGGTAAAGACGTCACTACCGTCATACCTTATATCACTGGAAAGCTCCGCTTCTCAGCTTTCAGAATCCATTGGAATTGCATGAATGGTCGAGGAGTTACGGTAATTTGAAAAATAAATATAAAAATAAAATTAAAATTGATTGAGATTTCCACATCGGGGCTCACATCGTTCAAGACAGAATCTCGATGCATCAAAAAATCTTTTTTTTCCCCCACCCCTAGTCAAGACACATATTCCGAATGCGCTGTATACAAGTCCAAAGAATGCTTTAAAACCAGTAAAACAGCAGCATATCTGTTGTCTTAGCTGATAAAAAGCTAAATTTGGAAAAGAAAGGCCTATTTTGGAATATCCAAATAGAATACCATAAGACTTCTATTGGTAGACTGGGCTACTCACTGAGCTCAACAGGCCTATATTTGGGACGGGCCTTTAATTCCTTTCACACTCAGCAAAGATAGGGAAATACAATCAAATTGTTTATTTAAGCAAGTATGAATATTACTTGTAAAAAAAAATAGGCTTCAAATAACATATCAGTTAAGTGTTATGTTGTGACACTTGTTTTAAGGCACACGTCATACCGACATAACAGCACTTTATCCTGTTAAAACAATATTTATAACTTGGATTAGTTTTACAAAAAACATTTTTGATTCTTTTGATTGGTGGACCCTTACGGATGAAAGGAATATGTGATCTATGTATGATCTAGACAGTATATTAATGTTAGCTCAAGTGGGCAGTCATCAACATGGTTTCATACATCCAAAGACCTTCCATAACAATAAATTGCTTGGGAACCAGACAAGGCGGCTTATTGAGATAGGTGTTTATTGTTATTCTGTCCTCAATGTGTGTATCTGTACACAACAGATTACTGTTGTCTTCATTCTCATGACAATTTTGTGAAACTGAAACGATACAGAAAGATAGCACCAATTACTGAATGCTATTCAAATAACATTATACAGCCACAGACATAATCATGACAGCTACACATAAAAAGACCACCTTCAGATATGTAAATATGTAAATAGCTGTACATAACTTGTAAATATTGTAAATAACATTTGCCAACTTAAGGTGTAAATAAAAACAGTACGAGCCTCCTCCAGTCTGCATGTCGAAGTATCCTTAAGCAAGATACTGAACCCCAAATTGGTCCCGATGATGCTTCCATCGGTGTGTGAGTGTGTTAAAAACTGAGTAGCAGGTGGCACCCTGTACGGTAGCCTTGGCGACCAGTGTATGAATGTGTGTGTGAATGAGTGAGTCTGACCTATAGTGTAAAAAGGGCTTTGAGTGGTTGAATGACTAGAAAAGCGCTACACAAATGCAGGTCCCTTTTAACTGAGATTTTACAGTATGCTGTTTACACAAGCTGCATCAAATTCAGGGTATTGCCATATTCATAATACAATTGGAATATTAGTGTTCATGTAACATACCCAGTGGGAGACAAAAATTCCAAACTGTAAGCTATTCCACAGCTTTTGTACTCTGACAGCAGAGACCCTTCTGTGTTGGCAGACAGGTCAGAAATGTAAGACCTACATGAGCCTCAAAAACAAGCAGTAAAACTTTAAGACATATTCTAGAGGTCACATCTCTATTTTTTCAGATTTGTTTCATTGGTGTGCCCACTTCATTGCATACTTGGTTTTGTAGAAAAAATTGGTCTGTTAGCATAAATGGAGGATTGTGTTAGTTCAAGCTGATCACTCAAGTTGCATTTTGACATCAGCTGCATCGTTTACGCTTCATCAGCGCCTCATTGATCAGCTGCTTCACTACCAGTTTACCAGGTCTATCCAATCATGTTCTCACACGTAAACAGTGCAGCCTTCATAACATCAAAATTGTCAACATCAGCTGCTGTAGCTCTCTCCACCACTGTAAACTTTGCTTTAAGCTCTTAGGATAGTTGTTTGAGAGTTAATGTTCATGTACATGTTTATGAAGGGGGATTAGCTCTACTGCAGATTTATCACTGCTGTTCAGATTCTTTGACAGCCCTCTCAAACAGAAGAACCCTTTATACCAAATATGAGTGTTTTTGAGACTGTCCTCAAAAATATGACCACAGGTAATTTTTAAAAGCAAAAATGATGACCTATTTTTTTTTTTTTTTTTTTAGTTAAGCCAACCTCTAATGGCCATAGTAATTATTACTATAGCAAAGGACAAAGTCAGATGACATAGTGTTAAGAGCAACAAAGTCCACTTAAGGTAGGAGTCAAGAAAGGGAGGTGGTCAGATAAGCACAGAACTTTCACCCAGGAAACCAGTGTTTGTGTGAAACAACAAGCCAGTGAAGAGTTATTTCAACAACAAAACGTAGTATGTGAACATATTTTCCAAGTGTCACGTGAGATACCTTCCACTACATTACATTACGTTACATTAGTAACAAACATACTTTTTTAAAGCCAAACCATACCACCTAACCATGTATTTTTGTTGCAACTGTGACCATTTCATATTGATGAAGTGTTTGAAACTGCAACGCTTATTGATCATATACAAGCTATCCTGTCGTTGTTGTTGTTTAGTTGTTCAGTGTATCATAAAACCTTTCAGCAATTTTAAGTTATTTAAGAACAAGTTCTAGTCTTATGCTTTTAATTTCAGTGGTAAGGCTACATTTTGGTTAGATGGAACAGATGGTGGCTTATAGGATACTTTTTCATGCATTTTGGAGCACCTACATGCAAGACCTCTGCATTCTGTAGCCATGAATAAACACATAAGGAGGGACACTAGGTGCAAAAATAGATTACAAATTATTTGTATCTGAGTGTTATTATGTGCTTGTATTGTCTGAGGAAATTGGCTGAGTCCCTTAGCCAAGAAAAGCCTGAAGTATCTTTGACTTTTGGGTTCATCATTGACAAATGTATAATGGTTATAATTCAGCTGTTGTCTCCACTGTTTAACATGCTTTTAAGCCACATTGTGTGTATGCAGGAGGCAACCTGCGAGGGGATGCCATCCACCTTGTTAGCAAAATGACCAAAATGCATCCCCCTTGCTTACCTGCCATTCCTTTCCATCCCAGACCTATAACTGATAGTGGCAATTATTAAATTTGATGGAGTGTTCCTGTACAAAACGCAAACTCGTAGACCAATCGCATACCTTAAATCATCTCATGTGATGCAAATCAGCCAATGACCTCTGTGCACTCACATAAGCATTGCGACTTGCGTGAGTGTGCTACACACATGCAGGAAAGAGAAAAGACCAGACAACGGTTGGAGAAATAAGAGACTCAAAGAAAAGTAATTTTGTCTGGTATGCTTTAAAGACAGAAAAGAAGACATAAAATGGACATACTCTAAACATGTTCAATGTTTACACGGGCAGCTCAAAACCAGCACATTTCATCAGATGTTCTGTGACTGTGGTCATTATCAAAAGTGGCAATGCTAAGCGACACTACTAGACAAAGCTCAGAGCATCTTTGAAGCAAACATACCCACTCAACTGAGAGGACAGAAACAAAGAGTTGTTGATAACTAGGGATGAAGTGTCAAGACAGCCCAGGTCTCCTTTTTCACCAACACACAAACACGTTTCTGTGTTTTTGGGTGTACTCAGGTCAGTTAGCACCATATGGCAGCAGACGTAATTAGCGTCTAATCGGCTTGATGTTTTGACTGCAGTTGTTTCACAGTTCACTAGCTGTTTGGGTTAGCAGGGCTGCTAGCTAGTTACTCCCCGCAGGGCAGCAGGTGAGTCAGACGGCAGGGTGCCGTCTGCACAGATGGATACACACACACACACACACACACACACACACACACACACACACACACACACACACACACTCTTCTTCACACACACAGACACATGTTAGGATAGCACAGTTTTCAGGACATTGACCTACCTGGAGGTGTAACCTAACCTCAACCATGACAACTACATTCCTAACCCGTAGCTCTGCGTCAATGTAACCACAGCTCCAACATGCTGAATGCGTCGAACAGCTAGTGTGTCCTCACTCTGAAGCAATTATGGCCTGTTAGAGAAATGCACACATCAACACACACACAAACACACACACACACACACACACACACACACACACACACACACACACACACACACACACTGTCCTTTGTCTTTCATCAGCCCGTCACTCATCTGATAACAACAGAAGAGCAAATCACTTGGTTCTGAGTGGATATTTGGCTGTCGCTCATTCAGAGGCAGTCTGCCTCTGAATGAATACTAACTCAGAGAAAGGTGCAAACACACACACATACACCCACACGCACACACACACTCACACACACACACACACACACACACACACACACACACACACACACACACACACACACACACACGCACACACACACACACACACACACACACACACACGCTCTTACTGCCAACAGTTTCATCTCATTTCATCCCCAGAGATCACTGCTCTAACTGCTCAATGGTCAAAGTATCATTATGTAGGCCTATATTAGCATACTATGTATATATTATATATGATTTATATTTGTATAATACTGTATGTTGTTGCTACCCAGAGTCATTCAGTAATACATTTCAGGAAAAATATATGGGAACAAAAAGAAGTTGAGAGGAGAAATGATGAAGTGAGGACAGCTGAGGGAATTATTCTGCTCTCATGTCTGTGTGGAAATCTCCAAAATCTATAAATGAAAATCTGCAAGGATTCATTACATTGTAGATCTACAGCAGAGTCCTTACAAATATATCAATAATAATAATTGACAAATATTTATAGGTATGTTGAAAATGTCCCATGTAAATGTGCCATATGTTTTACTAAAGAAATGCCATGAAAAAGCCAGATCTCTGGAGGAGAGACTGAGCAGCTGCTGTAGGCTTCAGACATGCTGCCATTTATCAATATTCATTGTTTGACATTGTCTGGAAATATGGTAAAACCAGGGTTATTTGAATATGAGTGGAATTTGCACTCTAGATTGCATTCTTCCATGCAGCTACTTGTTTACACAAGGTGTATGCATGCCATACAAAATTAAGTCTATGCTATTTCTGTTCATGCAATGATGGTAAAATAAAATAATAAACATTAGAAGTAAAGAGAGATATTTGGCAAAAAAAAGTGTGAACCATGATCTTTCCCTTACCACACATTTCATTGCCTAAAGCTGTACTGACAATGAATTAATGACCGCATGTATTGAGATGTGAAAAGGGTTGCTCCAAGCGATAAACCCAGAGCAAATTTCATATAACATCTATGAAATGCCTCGCAAAAATCACATATGGTTTAGTGGTAGAGCAGGCGCCCCATGTACAAGGCTGTTGCTGCAGCGGCCCGGGGTTCGAATCCAGCCAGTGGCCCTTTGCTGCATGTCACCCCCCCAAGCTTACCTGTCCTGTCCATTAAAGGCAAAATGTCCCAAAAAAAAAATCTTAAAAAAAAAAAAAATATATATATATATCACATATGCAGCAGCAAGATAATGATGTTTATATAAAATCTACCACACACGACCTGCCCATCACCAGCAAAGTGACTAAGTTTGCAGCTAGCAAGTAGAAAAGTAGAGATAGCCTCAATGCCTAAGAGATATTTTTCTCAGTTGGTGGAGATCAAAAAAGTGAAAGAAAAGTGGATATTGGACTTGTATTTATCAGGTGGACATAAAAACAACTCATTCTCACTCTGACCTTGTCACATATTGATGTTTGGTCATGGACTTTCTATGAGATATGATGTGCAAGGTACCCTGGCTGTGTTGGTTGTTGATGTTCTGGGACACCCTGTCACTCAAACCTGTTACCTGCATTGTCTGTATATTTCCTGTGAAAATGGAAGTTTATTTTGAAAACAGTTTGCATACAGTCTCTCTCTTTCACGTCGGTATAACACTGTAACAGATGTTTTTTTCCTTCAACAACAAATGCACACGGTAACGTTTAGGAACAAAGAACACTTTACATTCTTACGGGAAGCGAACGGGTGAAAGTTAGTGGTTGGTCATCGGCCTGATGAAGGTCCATGACCAAAACTTTGTAGTCTAACTTTGGGTGAAGTGGACTTTAGAAAAAACATTTTATTTTCTTCAGTTAGTAGTGGTGTGACAGGGACAGGCAAAGCAAAGGCCTGGAGGGAGGTAACAGATGCTGTTAATGTTGTCTCCGTAGTACAAAGAACCATGTCAGAGGTGAAGCGTAAATGGTTTGATATGAAACTGGAGGCAAAGAAACGCATGAGCACACACACAAAAATACAGCGGTCACCAAACAAACAGAAGATTCATTTGTGGGGTTTTGAATGAAGTGGGAACAGGAAACCAGAGATGTTTTGTGTGTAATGGATAAACTCTAAATTAGTGATGACTGTCGGAATGTAGAGCTATTTAACATTTATTTTATCAAATGATACGGATAACATATAGCCTACAGCAGTCTGTATGCATCGTCCTCAAATTATTTGAATCTTAATAGCCTAAAGCTCTGTTTGATACAATGTAAACAGTTTTCAAATCAGATTTATTCATTCAAATGATCAAAAAGCCACACACAAAAAAACAAAAACGTGTTGTCTCAAATAATTGATTCAGCTGGCGCGTGCTCCTTCGTGGCTTTACCACCTGCTGCCCCTGCTGAACCCAGGCACCAAGGCTGAAGAGCTGTGATCTGGCTGTCCTTACGGGTATTTTTATTATCATCATTCAACATGTAGAAAGAGCCTGTAATCTATTGAGTCGATTTATGTAGATAATTCACAATCATGAACCTAATCTGGATCTTATTAAACCTGCTAATTGCAAACTAATTAAACTAAATGTGTTATATTATTAATATTTTGTCATGTTTCTATTACGTGTTTCAAAGGCATCTATATATGTATTGTGTACATAACAGAGCGCAATATGAATTAAAATTGTAATTTCCAATAGTGACAAGCAATATTTATGCGCTTTACTAAATTTACACAAGCACTACGAGTGGTCAGGAGTAGGAGTAGATTTTGTTAGTAGCTATGAAAAGATCAGAGCTGCAAACAGTTTACACACAAATTCCTTCTGCTAACGTTTCATGAATGAGACCCATTATCTCTACATGGAAAGTCCATGACCAAACTTTGATGAGATCGGGGTGAGAATGTTTTGACAAGTGACATCATTGGTCACCTTCAGACACAAATATCAAACATGTACAAAACCATCTTTCTGAGAACAAATGGTGGCAACTGGATCTGAAGACTTCAGATTAGACTCTTTACATGTCACACACTACATGATTTTATCTGCCTACTGCCAACACCAGCTGACACAGACTGGAATAGACCTGATCCAACTTGGTGCCATGATCACAAAATGCCCAAAATGTATTCATCATCACCTCAACAGTCCTGAAGTATGTACTGCCCTTAAACTAACAGTAAAGATTTTACTTTCACATTTTAGGAGAAATGGTCACTCGTTACATTTCATGTCACAGCACAGAAACATTGCGTGCAATTACAGCGGCATGAACTAGTCTGAATATGGTGCACATTCATCATGTACTGTTGTAATCTGCTGCTTCAGTTTTCAAACGTTGTGTTACATTTGCAGCAGACTGCAGCACTGGAGCGGCCCAGTACGTAAATCCTGAGGTGTATGTGGAGAGATGGACTGGTCCTGATAGTGTTGTAAGTGCTATACAGTTAAACAATAGTGCGTGGTGAGGAAGCACCCGTGCTGAGGGTGTCATATATTACAAGGAAGGCAGACTCCAAACAAATTATGGCTGTGTCTTTGTGTTGTTCTTAGCCCTCCATCTTTCCCTCTCTCTCCCTCTCTCTCTTTCCTGGTGTTATATATTTTCACACTTCAGTGAGTCCATTGCGCACGCACGCACGCACGCACGCACGCACACACACACACACACACACACACACACACACACACTCTGCTTGTCTGACTGTCTCCTCCACCCACCTCCTCCTCCTGTCGTTCCTTCTTTCCCTCTTCCTCCTCTACTGCATTTTCCGTCTTATTTCTCTTTCTCACTTCATATCACCCTTCCTCCCTCTCCCTCCCTCTCTCTCCTCCCCCTTCTCCTCCTCCCCCGCTCTCTTGGGTCATGTTGCAGCAGCTCCAGCAGAAATAATAGGAGCAAAGGCGTGAGGTTGTTATTTGCATAGAAATAGCATGACGCCCCAGGCAGCTTCAGGAGAAGGACACAGAGATCATTTGTCTCAAAATTTTAATGAAAACTTTTGCTGAGACAGAGATTTCTTTCCCTCTATACCCCCCCACCACCACTCCTCTCCCCCCATCTTTCCTCTCCTTTCCCAATTTCCATTCTTTCTCTGTACCTTCCATACCGTCCGATCCTGGCGCTCTCTCCTCTCTTCTTCCCTTTCTGAAGTAGCACAGTGTGATTTGAAATTAGATGACACATCAGTATTGTGCCGCTGTGCACCACCAGCACGTCAGTCTTACTGGCAGTGTGTCAAACATTGTAGGAAATACGGAGGACTGGAGATTTCTCTGTGGTGAGGAGGCTTTGTTGATGTTTCAAGTTGGTAAAATGTCCGGTAAAGTGGCTGAAACACACACAGACACACACAAAGAAAAAAAGAACTTGTATTAACTATTGAACAATTAAACAATTAATGCAGACTATATCTGTAAGTCATTGTGGACAGAAAATGTTTCTCGACTGTGTTGTTGATAAACTGATGATCATTTAATAATTCTTTTCAGTTCTTGTTCGGCTTTAAACCATAAATATAACTGCAATATGGTTAAATATAAAAATACACTGTGTTGTTTTAAACATATATAAATAATATCTATAATATGTAGGTACATGTTTAAAAAATGACAAATCAAGTATCTGTTATATGTAAAAAGGTTAAACCCTATAAACTCTGCAAAAGAAATGGTCCACCAGTGCCTACAGTACATTGTTTTTTTTTGTTGTTGTTGTTGTTGTTGCTTTTGGTGCTTTTTGTGATTTCTTAGAGTATCTTCAAATGCTTCCTGTCCCTAAAATCTGCATAATCTAAGCTAAAAGGTTATGTAAGCCAATAAACCATAATAATTGATACAGTTATTAAAATTGTGTAATTAAAAACATATAAAATTTTGACTTTTTTTATCAGTTTTGACCAAATATGATATATAAAAAATAATAACCTAAAAAATGTATAAACGTAAAGAAAATATTTCCTAACACTTTAGTTATTTGAACTGTGTACATTATTTAGTTTCTGAGGGTATGCTCATTTTTATGAGCAGAGTGAAAAGGCGTTCATTTATTCCTCTGGTGCCACCACATGTTTTTGTGTGATTTTGCACTACACACAATGTAGCACAATGACATCATTACAAATGTACAACCTGATGACACA
This sequence comes from Epinephelus cyanopodus, assembly GCA_026686955.1. NCBI lineage: Eukaryota > Metazoa > Chordata > Actinopteri > Perciformes > Serranidae > Epinephelus > Epinephelus cyanopodus. Next base: position 7,002,616 of record CM048918.1, on the reverse strand, counting down.
GAAGATGGACACCTTAGCTTTCTGCTGGAAAAAGTGCACATTTTCTAGCTATGATGGTTTTCAGTCAATATTTACAGGATTATGTAAACACGATCACACATGATCTCCTGTGGCCATTACAGAGATATTCTGGTGTAATTATGGTGAAAAAGTACATTTGCACCACTTTAAGGCAAGGTAACATAAAGTAATGGCTTGATGATGGGTAAGACAGATGGCTAAGCTTTCTGCTGCAAAAAGAATGAATGCTCCAGTTATTAATATTTCTTATTTTAGAAATTTAGATCTATTTAAACAAGATCATGGAAACAACAAGGTTAAAGGGTTAAAAACAATTGTAAATCAGAATTAGTAAGTCAATTTCTTGAAAGAAAAAAAAAAAGGTAATATCTAAAAAGAAAAGTTGACCATACACAAGTCAAGCTTATTAATATTAAATACAGTGATATTCATAAATAATTGAGTTTGACTTCCATGTGAAAAATAATTTTCTGATTTTCAGTTGATAATAGAAAATATTGTTTCTTTTACAAACCATCAGTTGCTTTAGCAAAAACAAACTTAAATTTGGACAAATTTCAATATATACAACAATAATCCATTTAAATTTTAGTTTAATAAAGCCTCAAAGATGCATAAACATTCATCTGCAATCATTTGCGCAGTGTTGTTTGGTTCGGAGGACAAAAGCTGACAGAATAAAAGCACCGGTGTTCTTCATCACTCAGTAAAATGACTGTGTGTGAATATCAGCCCATCACTATACAGTATATAACAAACTTGATTTTGTTCATGATGGACAGAGAGAGACTTCACAGAGGTTTTCTTGTGTTTGGTTGAATTTAGGTAAATATAATCGACTGGGAGCTACAAACACACCCAGTGAGTTCATTACGCACTGTGAATGAACTATTAATGGGAATACAACACCTTTGAAGGAACAAGTTAAGTCATTTCTTTGCTCCTATATCCTAAGGAGAGATTAAGTGTTTTTAAAGATAGATGACTTTAACAAGGTTTAAGGGCCTTTAGAGAAATACAATTATCACAGTGAACAGTCTACAAAAGCAGGTGAATTATATTGGCTCTGACTCTGTTTGTGTCCTGACTGAGTTTATAAAAAGTCTCCATCGCTGTATTTACACTAACCATTCCCTCCTCTCTTGCCCTTGGTAAGGCTGGTGTGACTGCTCTGCTGCTGAGCTGCACGGCTCGGCCTGGGCAGGGAGGCTCGGTGTTGGCTCAGCGCAGGGTGTTTGACTGGCCACTCCGCTGATGTGCTCAGACAAGTCGTGGGGCTCACTGCTAGGCTGGAAGCCAACTAGGGTTACACCGATAGATGAAGCCGATATTAATCTATTATTACATGTTGGATAGTGGCCAGATGTGTAGTCCATGGCTACATAAAGGAAGTAGCAGTAAAACCTGCTACTTTTTGCATTTTGTTATTATTCTTTTCCCAAGTTAATACTGTGCAGTATTGCATTGAAGTTGTTGTGGTGGGTAACAGTGGTTTGAAGGTTGCAGTTAAGTACCACTGTATTCACAAAAGTAATTGCTGAATCTTGGCACAATGCAACATGGATAAAAAAGGTCTACTAGTTTTAAAAATCTCTATTATCTGATAAACGTGCAGTAGGTGGTAGAGGTGCTGTTAACTTTAATTTCTTCTTTTCACAGCTTTTAAGTGTTGACAGAGTCACTACACAACATTTTCTATTTAGTTCCAGCTACTGTAAGCCAAGTGATATGTGTTCATTATTCTGTATTGTATATTTTTACGATGCTGTTGCTACATTCAGCCTGGTCTCAATCCTGTAGGGATACACTGCTTGGGCAGTGTCCTCATTGTCACTGTAATGATGCAGAGGGAAATCTTTGGTGTCTGTTTGAGATACACCGGGCTCTCTGGCAACTCCAGCACATCTGTGCTATTATTTGATGCTCAGCGCAACGTAGTTCAGACCAAAGATTGGTGACAAGACTAGTCGAAACAGGCAACTTCTTGCAATGTGCCATTCTGCAACGTTGTAAAAACCTGCCAGTTCACAGCAATGTAACTAGATAAGACTGTGTATCATCTCTATGCAACAACTCTCTGTACTTCCGTTATGATTTTCAGCTTTTCAGGCTTATTTTGTGGCTGAATATAATCTGTAGCCTCTTAAAATATAAATGAGGATAGTGATAGTGAGATACTGCCTACAGTTGCTTTATGTAGTAGTGATGAAACGGCCAACAAGATAAATAAAACGAGCATCAGACCACCACAAAAATTAAAAAAAAAAATACAGCACTAATTGTTCAATGAGAATGTGTGTCGGGAGACCAGCAGACTTCACTACAAGCTAATTGGCTGTTTGAAGAGGTCTAGTGCTTTATGTTCTTAAACCAGCCATCGCCGATTTGACCAGCTGAGTTGCAGGTGACGCCATCAGCCGGCTTGAGTCAAGGTCAGACTGGCCAGTTTACACTGCTGCAACTTTTCTCTGCAATGTCCTAAAACCGTGACATCTTGTCAAGAATCATTGGTTTGAACTGGGCTTTAGACCATTGAGGTCCACTCAGAGTGGGTGGGAGATGAGGTGTATTGGTCCAACAAACATCAGACTTTGACCCAGGAGACCAGTGTTCGACACCAGCAAACAACAACATTGGTTGTTTATGTGCTGCTCGAAGCTGGTGTTTCTTTTTTTCCTTTTTTGTTTTTTGCAACACCTGCAATCTTTTCCTAAGTAGTTTTGTTGCCTAAACCTAACGACAGACCCTTTCTTATTGCCACCCCTTGTGCATCAAGATACAATGCAAAAAGCAGCCCTTGGCATCATTTTAGTAGCGCCTGGGGCTTCTGCCCAAGCATCAAAATATGGCTAGTAGGGATGAAATCACGTGGTATTTTTTTTACTTGCAAAAAAAACAAAAAAAAAAACAGCTGTCCGAAACCATGTCCAAAACATATTTAAGCATCATAATAAAGGTAACAGCCTTTGAAGTCAAATTTAGCCTATCAACATCACTGATAGATCTAAATGAGCATTCATTAATATGTTTTAGCACAAGGTGGCTATTCTGCAGTGGCTAACTTTTTGTTCAAAGTGTGGCCTGTTGGCCAATAACAGCGTTCAGATATGGGGCCCCTAAATGTGATGTGAAATGCATGCATTATATTTTAACCATCCACAAGCCATTTAAGTACTTTCACTTTCAATACCCTACATTCAGTCAAGCGGGCTAAAAATGATGGGTGGAAATGCCAAAAACTGCAGTTCTTGAAATGACCACTTGAAGCTACCTCCAAAAATGAGTCAGTCCCTGTAGACCACCATGTCAAAATGCCCACTTTACTGCAGAAATAAACATGTTACAGCCTGATAAAAAAGTTTAGGTCTGTAGCTAATTTACCCATTTGTGACAGCTGTACGGAGGTGAATTCTTATATAACTCACCTATTTAAATTATATTTACTCTTAAAGTGACAAGCTGTCTGCAAGGTGTCACCAGTCAATGAGACCCCTGTTTTTCCTGTGTGGCCCTCAATCATGCTGGCTCCCTAAATTGGCACTTACTCATTAAAACTTTGCACATCTCTGCATTTAAACTGTGTTTGCTCAATGTCCAACAAAGTACGTCAAAATTGAAGCAGGAATGTGGTTTGTAGACTACGGTGAATGTTTACACTAAAAAGTTTTTGTAGTTTTCATGTCACATGATGTCCAAAGAATATCTGAGGAAACACCAACCAGTTGTTATTCACTGGCAAGACAGCCATGTTCAACTTGGAAGACCAGCAATTGATATTTGGTTTTTCAGTTAGCAAATAGAGCCCTGCACTTGATAATGATAGCTACCTTCTCTGTTGCACCTGCCCTGTTTCACTGGGTGTCACTTAATCAAACTGGCTTCATCCACAGAGGTTTTAAGTCAACCAATGAAAATTATTTCCACCTCCAAAGCAGCCCTGCCTCTGGGAAATGTTTGTGTAACTAAAACTCCAATCTGCTCCCATTCACTGTCACACACACACATTTACACACACTATCACCCACCTTCGCCCCCTGCTGTGCCCATGAAGGATGCACTCCCCACACAGCTGCCACCAAGCGGGAGAGTGGGTGGGTGGTACGAGGTGACCCCAGACGGCGAGGGCCATTGGGCCATCCCACTGACACTCCAACACCTCCCCCCTCCACCACCACCTCCATCAACCCACCCACACAACTTACCCAACTCCGCCCTCTTGACCGACACCTCACCGGGACGCCATGCTGCAGGGTGCTTCTGAGCACAGCAGGGTGATGATGGTGATGATGGTGGTGGTGGTGGGGGGAGCGTCTCGACATCCTCTCCAGCTGCACCTGGGAGAAAAAGGAGGGAGGGATTGGAAAGAAGCCCTCTGTTTCATTAACAAACGCATCGTAGTCATCTTGATCTGGTTATCATGGCTACAGCTCCGCTCAGCCGTGAGCAAACTGGGAGAGAAAAGAGATCTCCCAGTATGAGGGTGGGGCGCTGGGTGGGAGGAGGAAGAGAGGAGGGGAAGAGGAAGTCTGCAGTAATCTGTGTAAACACACGCTGGCCTCCTCTCTTCTAGAATATTAATTGAGTTTCTGACAGGAAGAGGAGGTGTATGTGTGTGTGTGTGTGTGTGTGAGGAGGAGAGTGTAGAGAGTGACAACCTCAGTGTTTGCTCGCCTGTCGATGTGTATTCATGTGTGCGTCTGTTTGTGTGTGGAGGTGGGGATCGTACAAGCGATGGTGAGATCTTCTCTGTTTGCTATCTCGCCCAGGCGTCTGCATGCACGAATCTGTGTGTGTGTGTTTCTGTCTCGTACGTCCACCCATCCAAGGTGACCGTGCTGGCTGACGCCTGAGGGCCCCCGGGGCGCCACTGACAGCTTTAGGTGCGAGTCGGAGATTTGTTGCCCCACCTCCTCCTCCGCCCACCACCAGTACCCATAACCCATCAGGGCTATAAACCACCCCCCCAACCCCACCAGGAGTGATGGCTAAAGAGGTTAAAACAAAAGAGGTGAGAGATGAGAGGTGGGTTGAATACAAAGATGCTCCCCTGTTTGGGATAGAGAGCCTGATGGATGGGGAGGGGAGAGAGGGGTGGAAATCTGACCTTGAAGGTCAAAGGTCAAGGGTTGAACCAGGGGAAAGGAAAATGAGTTCAGTGGCCTCGGCGCCATTCTTCATGGGGCTGCTGCCGCCTCTGGACACACATATAAAAGCAACACACATGAAGATGCACGGACACACTCACACAGCATTTTCAACACTGCTGCACACATGTTACACATATAACACCATGCAGTCTAAGCTCACCTTAATTTGGTTTGTCTACCTGTCTGCTTCATACCTTCAACAGACTTTCATCATACATCACCTTTGTGCTATATTCCACCAGTTTCCATATTTATCGTCAACAGCTGGTTTTAAAAAATGGCTGCTGTTAAGTCCTCAGTACCCTGGTCTTCTTGTTGGTTTCTATTTGGATTCACAGTCACACTCATTTAAAGCCGTAGCATTATGCATAGCGCAAATGGCCGTGAACACACAAACACGTCTGTCTGTTTCAATATGCACATGTTGTATACTGCTGGTCTTTTTGTTTCCCACTGTGACGCCTCACTAAGACTGAGCCTGAGCTGCATGCACCACAGCTACTAGCAGGATAAGTTGTGTGTGTGTGTGTGTGTGTGTGTGTGTGTGTGTGTGTAAATAATACATAATACATAATAATACAAAAATTATTATATTACACTATACTAATACTTATACTATATAAGTATTACATAATGTAATACATAAAATGGACAGGAGCTCCTAACAATGCATTAAAGGGAAATTTCGGTTTATTTCAACCTGTCTGCTATTGTCCTAGATTTGTTTCAAGTGACTAGTGACATAAAAATAATAGTTAGCATGTTAGCCGTTAGCCTAGATACGCATAGCGTCAGACCTGTTAAAGCTATAGTGCGTAACTTCTGTCGCCCCCCAGCGGATAAGGTGTTATTACAACAAATAAGCCGGCACTTCCATGTACACAGAGTAACACTCGCTTCACACCGTGTACACAACGTTACACAGCGTGGCGAACACCAGGCTGCTAACATTATATTATGTTCATGGCACCATTTCCAAGAAAATAATAAAGTACTAGGTCCAGTACATGTAACAGCAACACATACTACTCGTAATTATAAACCAAGTCACTTACTTATCCAACAGCAGCAAGGCAACATCCGTGTCTGCCCTCAGCCCAATTTCTTCCTTCAGGGCTCTCCACCAACGAAAAGCAACGCCAATACAAATCCTTGTTTGCCTTCTCCGTCGGTCACTTTCCTTCTTTGCCGACAGACCTTCAGCCGAACAGCCAGGCTTTTTCTTTGTGGTAGGATCCACTTCTGAACCGTGTCTCGGCCGCTCCTCCGCCATGTTGCTTTCTCTTTCTACCTGCGCTCTACCTCTTGCTATGAGACTCTCCGCTCTTCCTCCCCCTGCCCTTCATTTCCTGTGCGCCAGCGCGGGAATGTCGCCGGTCGACACGCAAACTAAAAATGATATATATTGAAAAATACGGCGAGATGTTAGAGGAGCCAATCGGCTTAATCAGCATTGTGTCATCTCCTCTAGTAGTGGCTTGGGTGAAACGGACATTTACGGACATGTAGAAGTTACGCACTATAGCTTTAAAACATAAGTGAACGGGCATACTTCAAGTGCAAAGTTAGTCCACTAAACAAGCTTCTTTTCCACAAATATCACCTCATATCATTAGGATAAATGTCAGAGAACATATAGAAAATGACATGTAAACATGTTGTCTTACCTTACCGGTGTGCTGCCGTGTTTGTTTACCATTTAGCTCTGCTTTCCAAAGTGCGGCTGAAATATCGCCAGAACAAGCAGCGACTTCATACTGTGCCTGAAATCACACGAGTTCTAGATAAAGCCCAGCTGGATACTACTCCAGGTGTAGGTGTCTCATCCTCGGTCACATCCAGACCTTGAAAATAAGGCTGCAACCAGTCCCATTCCTTGCAACAGAGGCATTCCTCTTCTGTTGGCACTGGGGCACAGCATTCACAGGTACACCACCAATCTCCAGAGCTACGCAGCCTTGCAGCAGCCAGACATCACCTGAGCCTCCCTTGGCATATGTATGAATAGATAATGGCAGAATTTTCATTTTTGGGTGCACCATTGCTTTAAATGATGCCATGCCATTGTTCTGATGGCCCAAAGTTCCAAAGCCCCATTAGTACAAAAAATGTCCAATTGGACTGAAAGTCCATTATCCCCAAAACAAAAGCCTATTGCTCCAAAGTCCTGTTTCTCAAAAAATACATACCTTCTGGAATTAGTTTAAGCTTCCCAGTGATGCCTAAGCCACCAAACCCACTTTTTTTCACCAACCTGTCCCTGGTTCTGCAGTGACATTTGTGCCACCAAATGTGAGTGTTTCATGCCAAAACATGATCTCTTACTAACCATAACCAAGTGTTTTTTGTTCCAAAACCTAACCACACATTCACTACAACGTTGTGGACAGATGTAACTTATCTGTGGTTTACAGAAACATTCAATGTTCAACATGTTTTCTGGTGATAGGGTTGTCTAACTACAGGTAGTGTGCATTTTTGGAGAAACGTGAACTTCGAGGCAGTTGGTGTTTGTTTTTGGGAAAATGGCCTGTCAGAGAAATTAGACATTTCGTCCATTTCTTGGACTAATGGGGCTCCAAAATGTGTGGCCGTTGCAAGAATGAGTAGTCTGTGATCTCAACAACACAAGTAGCATTGGTATTATTATTATTATTTTTTTTTAATGCTTTTTTAAAAAAAGTATTTTAAAGTAAGGTTATGACAACCTGGGTCTCATTTTGTAATTTTGGCTGCCATATCTTCGAGTTTTGATAACATTTTAATTACTAACTTCACTGATGGAATCTGGGAATGCAATGGCATTGCTCAAAAAAGTTTTAAAACCAAAGTCTAAAAGAGCAAATATCATGACTGACACAAAATGACACAGGATGTATTAAAGTTTCTACTTTATCTTACTATATCCAGCTCTTTGCCAGAAATTAAATGTGGAACTAAATGTGAACATGCCAGTAACACACTATAATTATTCAATGCCTTGTAATATTGTGTGTGCCCACTTGTGACAACCAGTTTGAGCATTTACTTTAGTGTTTCCTTTTCAGCAAAATGAGTAGCACTAGATTTGCTGAAAAGGATATTTTGATGCTCTTTCCATCCTTATATGTGTGATCTGATTGTGCCTCCACATGTGTGGATGGCCACATTACACAAACGCACACATACACACACATCCTCCCCTCGTGTGTGTGGTGTGAGGGTGTCAGCATTCTGGGTCTGCCCTGCACAGGGGGCAGAGGGCTACGCCAGGGAACAGATGGTGGTGGCTGGGTGGGAAGACGGCAGGGCACAGAGGCAGCGGGCACAGCGAGAACGCTGTCGATCCCGTGGCCTCGCTCGGTGAGAACAAGCAAAATCCTGATGCAGGGTTTTCTTCTTCACTGGAACAAGCACTGCATTACTCTTCTCGTAGGAAAAGTTGCACCCACAGCACAATGCCGGTGGAAAATGGAAGGCAGCCAAGTCGCTGGGTTGTTGTTCAAGTACTTTACTCAAGTCAACTGCAAACATGCTGTCTCTGTGTGGATATATATTTCGATCATGGTTGAATGACTGTTAGATGGTACTAAAGACTGGCTCAACTATACCACGATGTTTGCTTCTCACTGTGCTCTGGCAATGGCATGTAAGTATCAGCATAAGAACTGCATTCAAGTTAACAGAATATTGATGACTGTCTTTTTAATCCTACGTAAATCAACATGAACCCTGACTGGACAAATACATCACTGGGTTTTTGATTTTCTGCTATTCTGGGAAAATCAGAGACTGATCTCACCAGGAAAATGTATTTTGTTCATCTGTTCATGAAGACTAACTAAATACCAGGTTGACAAACAATATTTCACTGGTCTCTGTGAGTCTGAAGTGTGCTGTAATGCACCCATAACCACACTCAACACTGATGTCACAGTGTACTGGCACGCCTTGCACTACTTGGTTTGTCCACTCTGAGCTACTGTGGAAACATGGCAGTGCAACATGGTGATCTCCACAGATGGGAACCCGCTCCCATGTAGATATAAATGGCTCATCATAAGGTAACAATGATTCTTATTTTTAGGTGATTATACACTGAAGAAAAGATACTTTCTACCTTCTATTCAATTTCTGCAAATATATCCTGTACAGCATCAATACATGAACTTCTAACACAATGTGTCACCAAGGAACACTAAGCACAAAAGGAAAATTAGATTATGGTGCAGTAAAAGTCATGGTAATCTATCTCCTGTATGTATTTTAAATATGTCAATCTAACTAATAATAAGCTACTGAATTACTGAGATATTTCAATTCATGTAATCTTTCCCTTCATTAAAGCAAACAGCTGTAGAATAAAGACTAAATTAAAGGGAGAAGAGGTGAAAAATGCCTATAAAGTAGCCATCATCTATCCTCCCATTCTATTTAAGCTGAACATAACACATTGCAGTGAAACGAGACGACACAGTTTGTCATGGCGCCTGTCGATAGTCAGGAGGGATGGCACATCACCTTGGGACCTCCCTGGGGGGCTTAATACACACAGGCCACCCTGGACATCCATAGACGCCCTCATTGACCCTCAGCACACACTCCCTCTCTCTCTTTCTCTCTCTGTTGCTGTCACACACGGTGATGAAATGTTCTTTAATACCCAATTGACAGTATTGACATCCCCTTGGGTAGCAGGGTCCCCCTGAGGGGCGAGGTATTGATTTTGGGGGACCGTGGGTCCACGGTCCCCCGGTGACATGTCCCCAGTCCTGCTGCCATTATTGGGAGATTAGTAGGGCTATTACACCTCCCAGGCCAGATGGACGTGACACCGGGAGGAGTGGCAGCCAGATGACCCTCCGTGTGAACTTCTTGAGAGAGAATTAGTTGCTGTCAAGGATTTCGACCAACTCTTGCATTTGTCCACAAACTCTGACCAGTATTACACAGCAGAGCAGATGATGAGCAAGTGAGCAGTAGATAAAAGAAACACAATGGCCTTTGCTGCATCCAAGCCATGTCAGCAGAATGGGAAGAACAAAAACAGATTCTACTGTCATGGCTCCACAGATTATTCCAGTATGGTTACTGCTGTCGAGTCACACCAGATTTATAAAATGTGAACTAAATTACTTTGTTTTATAACAACACATTTGAGGTTGGACTCATGACAAGGTAATCACACATAAACACAGTGTAGACTAAATATGTAACTCAACTGTATAGGCTAAAGCTGGCATTTTTCTATATTTTTGTTTGTTTCTTGGTTAGCTGGAAGGTGTGTTTAATTTAGTTACAAACGCTAATCAAGGGGGTTCATTTCTGTGTTCACTTTTGGTTGGACTGCAAGTGTTGACATGTATTGAAAAGCTTTAGAGGGAACCCCCTGCAGGATATTATGAGGTTGCCATTACAGCAATTAACAAAATAATAATAATCAACAAATCACAATAAATTCTGTCCATGTTCAACCACTGCAACTTTATCTCTCACAAATTTTACCAATCATCATAGATTTGCATGAGTTTCACCAATCATAGCGGACCCCCGCATAACGTCATCAAACTCACCATCTTGTTTCTATTTTTGAAGTCGTAAAAAGGATTACCAAAATTTTTTTTTTTTTTTTAATTACATCTAAACACGACCGCACAAGGCAATTTCCTGATGTTCTACACAAAAGTGAGAATAAACTGCTTTGCACCATGCAACATTGTTATGGAACACAAACAACATTGATGGATAAACACTTTCCCACCACAAGACACTCTGAAAATGGTTGTTAGTGGTAACGTTAGTGTAATATAAATCACACCTCAAAACAGTGATGTTTTGAGGGTTTTGAGGCCTATTCTCACTGGAACAAGTTGTGTTGGATTTTAATGAATTAAACATGAATACATACACACACACACACACACACACACACACACACACACACACACACACAGAAACACACACACACACAGACAAACACACACACACACACACACACACACACACACACACACACACACACACACACACACACAAAACAATAAAACAAAGCCCAAGTACACCTGGAGAGACTAACAAGGCCTGACCTGCTTACTCTGACACACAGTGTTTTCCTGGATTTCCCAGACCTCTACTACAGATATGATTTGCCGTAAAACAGGTCACAAATATAGTTTCATCTCTTAAAACAGCTGGTGTTTATGAAATGTTGGTCTAACAGAGGGAAACACTCCATTTGGTTGACTATTTTCAGCAGCAGTTTCACATTTCCTGCGCAATTTGCAGCCATTTGACACCAGTTTGTCAAACGTCGTGTAGTTCTACCAAATTGGAGAAAATAGTCCGAAATTTACCATATTGCACTGAAGTATTTGGTATTACAACATGGAGTCAGGCTTCAGAGTTCTGGCATAATAAACACCAACATATTTCCAGTAGTAACATATCAGCCCAAAATCCAGAGAAAGAGCATCCTTATTGGAAAATTCCACACCTCAAAATTTACGTCTAGTACTAACATTCAGCTCCAGGAGGTAGTATGTGTTTCAGCAAGACAGACAGTAAGGGCCAGGGGGTTGTGGTGGTGGATATGTGTATGGGACATCTCATTTTTAAGCAGGGGGCCAGAGTTTGCACCCCATTATAAACCTTGGTTAACTTTCACCCTTTAATTAACCCTAACCTACAATCTCTGCCCAACCATAAACCCTAGCTAGATCAGTTTATGTGTATTTTTTTCCTTATCTTAACTATACTGAAGTTGAAATGCAGATATTGCAGAAAGTAAGACACATTGGTGTTGGATGTAAAAAAATGTTGTCGCTGAACATGTTATCCAGGATTTTGAAGAATAATGATGGGGTACGAATATAAAGATTGCTGATGTTTGAGGATAGATTAAAAAAAATCCTATGTCCATTTATCAGTGAGAAATCTGCTACTTTATTTGTATGAAAAGCGATAACATGATGCAAAAAATAACATTTTTAGCCTTGTTGTGGAGACACCTTGAGTTTAGAACATGAGTATACAAAGAGTTTGAACACTGGAGAAGTGAACTATGCTGCAAGTGTGCTTTCAAAAGTTTCAAAAGATGATTATAAGGATGAGACGTTTCTATGAGAATTTGAAGATTTGCAATAAAGCATCCTTTAAAAGCATCCTGCTTCCTGCAGTTTCTTAGCTTAAGTCATCCAACCTTCTGGATGTTTTAAAAAGGTTTAAAATAAAAGTTTGTCAGTTTGTACACATCGCTTGTTGTGTCCAAAACACCAGCATTTGTCCCTCTTCCTTTTGACCTCCCATAAGTTGAGATGGCGAGCTGGAATTCTCTGTGGCTCAGCTGAAATGGCGATTATTGGCACACTACTCTGGGCTCTGCACCCTGCCCTGTGGAGCCAGGATGACCTCTGCGGGACGGGGGGCCCAGTGATTGATTAGCTGGCCTGGGAGGACCACCACTCCCCCACTGGCTAGGGCATATGGAGCTGCATGTCCTATGGACAGCTGCGTCGGCAACACTCATAATCACTGTATGTGTGTGTGTGCTGTCTGTGTGTGTGAAAGAAACCAGCCTTGTTATTCTGTATGGTCATCTCAGTGGCACGTCCTCCCTTAGCTATGCCTATCCTGTTGTGCTACTGCTTCATTTTTGTGTTTACTAACTGAAATCAGGACTTTAAATGTGGCTGACTGAATCTGTCAAAACACTCACACAGTAAAAGCTCTAGTACGCTTATCCACTGAAATCAATTGCTTAGCAGAGAGCACAGAAGTCCATACTGAAAACTGGCAAGTATTCAAAAGTTCAGCAAATTTAAATTAAACTAGAGATGCTCCAACCCCTTTTTATTTCTTTTTGCAGCTGGTACCGATAGCCGATTGTCTATGAGATATATCCACCCATACCAATCGTTGTTGTTGATTTGTTATAGCAGCTGGTATTGTTGCATTACAGTATGTAAATTGGACTGCCTTGTACTTTATTGGGATCTCCTCCAGGTCACATCGTAACCCGGGCTGTAAGTGCTGTGTAACACTGTACCTAACTGAATGTGAGTGTCAGATGATCACGCCACATTACACGTTACATTGGATGCTCTCTGCCCACATTGGATCAGGTAAATATGGAACTCTACTGTATCTCATTATCTAAACAAACCACTTACCAAGCAGCTATGGTCTCAGAGTACAGAGCACAGACAAGATGGGTAAGTACGTGCTTCCTTATTATTCATATTCACAACAATACTGTAATATTGTTGTAGATACCATACTATTTCATACCACCATTTCCACTTGTTAAACAAGCTAGTTTGCTTGCATCCCACACAGTTCTTACCAGACACACTGATCTTCCTGGAGTTCTCCCTCCAGCCAGATGCCAACTTATTTATGTTTTTGCAGTGAAATAAAGAGGTATCCTGTATGTAATTCCGCATTCAAAACCTCAGGAATCAGCTGGTCCTCGTCCATTGTGGCTCTTCCAACGCGAGTGACAGAGAAAAAATAGAAAGCTCAAAACGATGTGATGTGATACAGTGCAATGAAGTTCGTGGGCAGTTGGGACAGTCCAGTAGAAAGCAATGCAATCAATCTGATTTAGTCATTGACGCTTGCTCGAGTCACATCCATTTAAGACACAGTGTTACTGTACAGTGTACATTACAGTATTTCCTATATTCAGGTTATTGTTGAAAAGCCATTGAAATAAACGACATATTCTCATAGAACAGTTTGTATATCCTACGAAAAATGCATGCACATTTCTTATGATATCCAGCTGTGGTTAGGGTTAGGAAAAGAAACACGGTGAGGATGTACATTAAAATTACTCAAAGTTCACTCAAAATTCTCACAGATCTGAATGTGCGACTCCAGGGGAGATTCCTGGGCGAAAGTCTGTTTTTTGTGAACTATCGACCACTCCAACCTGCCTCCTTACAAGCTCCCAGGACTGCTTCCTTGTTTACTGCCTTCAGTGCATTGACCACCTGATTGCAGCCTTTATGGCATGTACAAATTTGGGCGCACTGCTTTTCATAGGAAAGTGTATAAAAAATTGTGAGAACAGTGTGAAATAAACTGATGAAACCTAAGCTACTTTGGGTCTGATACCACCTGCCTCTATCTGCAGTCACCACTCTGTAGCCTCACTCAATGTCCCACCCACAGCACTATCTGATTGGTTACATGTCATGAGTAATAGCCGATCAACATTGAGGGCTGCTGTGTTTCTGATGGACAAAGATGAAAGCGTAGTGTTTCTAAGTATAGCAAAGGCACGGCCCACCCTACTCTTCTGCTGATTGGCTAGTACTCCTTGACTTCATTGTTTGGTTCATTGTTAGGTTTAGGTAGGAGGAGTAAGATTGGTTAGGATTAGGGTAAGAATGTCCAGTTAAGCAAATCAGAGACACAGTAAGGCTTTGAAGGGCGGCTTGTGCCTTTGCTATCCCAGGAAACGCAAAGTCTCCACTTGGACATGGTGGGAGAAGTGACCATGGTATGATAGTTAAGAAAAATGCAGCACAATGACGATGCAGACATTTCATACACCAGACCTGCCAATGAGCTCACATAAGTAAGCCGTCACTCCATTTGTCACTGTGAGTAGAGACCTCAGTCTGCAATGCGGTTCATTCATTTCACTGATAAACCAGAGAATTATACAGTACATAACACTGGGCTTCATGATCAAAGACATCTATCAACCCCGCATTTACTGTTACCCGCTCTCTCTCCGTCTCTCCCTACACACACACACTAATCAGCGACTAAATGCATTAATCCTGATCTCTTGGTCGCATATTGGCCGATGACAAGTGGCACCCAATGGACCAAACCCTAATTTTAAGTTTCAGATGGTGCTCATTAACAGTTCCTAAATAAATCCAGTATAGAAGAACTTGAGTGATACTGGCCCGTCTGACACCGTTAGGATCTTTTGGAACTACGACTGTGTGCGGTGGAATGAGAGCAAACTCCTGCAGTCAAGATCCAAGATGGATGGAGGGGATGATGTTTTTAACTTAACTGTAAACTAAACCTGGGAAATAGGCAGAAGGAAAGAAGTCGAGTAAGGAAGAAAGATGAAACGTAAGAAAGTGAGGTTATTTAGGTGTGGGTATTGGTAGAGATTATTGCTAAACTGAGATGGCCAACTTTAGATTCATTCCTGTTTTTGTGTCATGTGGGTTTCTCCACTGACCCGCCCCTTTGGAAACTAGTGGCTGAGTCTATTCATTCCAATGGGAAAAGTGAATGGAGTGGGGATTGGGACCATTTCCTACTTTGTACTGGACTACAAGCCCCAGCCCTTCTGAACATTATGACTGTGATACTGTGACCGTAATCAGGAAAAAATGAACTTTGTTTGAGACATGTCTCTGTTTTAGCAATATACTCTGTAAGATCTGACAACAACTGATGTGATCTCACATTCAGTTGATATCAGACATTAAGCTATCTGATAAAAATGAACTGCATATTAAGAAACAAACATTAAATTTGTACTGTATATAATATTGTAATGTTCTGAATCTGATTACATCCATCCACCCAAAGTATGAGTACATATGAGGTGGGGGCATGCAGGGGAGAGAGGACCACTAAGGAGACTGGAAGTCTATACCATTTTGTACCGTTGGTGCAGCTTCTTATGCATTATCCTCAGAGTATCTTTGGTATTTGATGAGTGTGTAGTACCTCACACTATTATGAAAGACTAAACATTAGTTCCTAATGTAGTTTGCTTAGGCTAACCTTAACCAAGAGTTGCAGCTGCCTACCCTTAACCGTACCTTACAGTCACCGCCATCTTTTCTACTCTTAAGCTTACCAATGTTGTCATGTGTACATATTATGAGAATTTTAAAATAGTTGTTGTTGGACGCATTAAACACAATGCAGGTTTTTGCAGAGTTATCCAGGCTTGTCTGGTGATACGGTTACACATACACTTCTAGACACACTCAGTTTAACTTTTGTGCTCTATTCAGCCAGCTATGTTAGCAACGTTTACCGATGTAAATCTTTTCAAATTACACCAAGGCAGTCTTCACTGCTTATTAAAGTTATATACACATACAACATACAGTATATACTCCTGCACACACAAAGCCCCTCATAACCACTTCAACTATCTATCAGTCATCCTATCACACAAATGCTTGCACCTGCAACTTCTAAATGGACTGACTTCATATTTTAATCTAATGTATGTGGTTTTAAAGTGGGATGGTGGGTCGGGGGGTGGGGGTGGAGTATGAAGCAGAAGAAAAGAAAAAAAAACAGATGATTTGCGGAGGTAAGTTCAAGTGGATATCTGTACGGGGTTAAAAGTGAAAGTAATTCATTACTGGGAGATAGTGCTTGGCGATATTCCTCATCTTGACGCTTTGCGGTGTGGCAGTTGAGAGGGGTGAGGTGAAGGGGGGTGGGGGTGGGTTAAAATGGCTGGCGGTGGCGGGAAGGGGCTGGGGGGTGAGTAACATCTACCGGCCCCATTGGAGGAGGAGGAACGGGCGATGAAGGGATAAGGGCCAAATTGATGGTCATATTTTACAGTGGGTCAGCGTGGAGCACGCTGTCCAACACTGTAATTACAAGTTTGGTTAGAGGAGAGGGGGAGAGAGAGGGGAAGAAGAGAGACAGTAGTCTTTGTCATGGCCGTAAATGAACAGCCAGGCTTAATTGAGTGGTAACCTCTGAAGCTGTTGTGCTAACACTGCAGAGAGATGGGGAGATGGAGGGAGAGAGGGGTAAAAAAAAAAAGAGGAGAGAAGTGCTGATGAGGTCTTTTGTGTTCGTCAGTTCCCTGCCTTATCCCTCCCTACCCTAACACTGCTGAAAGCAAGCATTTCACATAGATACAGTCTGTACAAGGCACACAAAACACTTGAGCTTTAAGGTTTATTATTGATACTAATACCAGACAAACATTTTTTTGCTTAAGGTCCACTTACTCTCACTTACTCAGCCTACTAATCTCTGGTGCAAAGAATTCTCAATGACGGATGGATTGTCATGAGGTTTGGTCACCATGGTCCCAAGAGGATGATGCACAATGACTGTGAGGGTGATCAAAATACATCAACATCTATGGGCTGGCACAAAATGTGTCTCAGACATTAATGGTTACCAGACAATGCATCCTAATGATTTTGGTGATCCTCTGACTCTTTAACTGGTGCCATGAGTTCTGCTTTTGAAAAATGTCTTGACAGTTATTGGATTGGCTTGCTACAAAATTTGGTACAGATGCTCACGTCCACATAAGTGTCATTTAAAAGCATTAATTGCAACAAATGTCCTGAAAAATACAGTAGCTTGCAGCTAGAAATATTAACTAACAAATTAGAATGCTCTGAGAAAGGCTTAAATGCACACTGAGAAAACATAAAATGCAATGTAAGAAACAAATGTGCATTGTCCAACGCAAGTATTGTGAGCTAGAAAAAAGACCCCCAGCCTAGTAATGGTAAAACTACCCAAAAATGTGCATGTACCAATCAGTAATTTTAACAAATTCTTGACACAGTTTATTCTTATCCAAGTGTTCTATTCTTTAAACAAGAGGAATTAAAATTTTAAAATGGTAAGAGTAAATCATGCCTATGTGCTGACTCAACAGGGCTAACATTAAATGAGAAAAGTTGATCGACGGTAGAAAAAATATAACTGTATTATATAACATTAGATTTTTATATTTCAAATTGTCACCTGCTGCCTGAATTTTGTGTTCCTCTGACATAAATAAAGACATTTCCAATATAAAAATTCACCAGAATGCAGGAAACTAAGTGTTTGATGCTCAACATTTCCTGGGGAAGGACCCCCACTCTTTGCATGTCACCCCTCAGCCCAATGTTGAAACCTATCCTACACCCTTGGTAGCAGTCCAGGCTATGCCCTTTTGATGTGCTATTTCTTACCGACCCCCTGTAATGACCCCCCCATTCTGACCTCACACTGATCCCCCCAATTACTTTACCTAAAAATGCTGAAGTGTTGAAATGTTGAAGACTGTTAAAAAATGTTTATTTTCATCTGAGCCCTTATATCCTCACCACTTCTCAACACAAAGTGACATCCTTGCATGTTGCCCACAGGATGAAATGTCATAACTTTGGCGACCTCCTAACATCAGGTCAAAATAATAATGTGTCCAACACCAGCACAACAAATGACATTCCTATCCAGCCTCAGCTGTACTTTGTGTTTCGTGCTAGTGAGCAAATGTTAAAATGCAGGCTAATCTAAAATGGTGACATCCTTGCCTGTTGATGTTAGCATTTAGCTCAAAGTAAAATAATATTCCTCAACAAGTGGAAAGGCACTTCTTAAGGAAATGATATTATTGTGTTGATTATGTACCATGATGTGAGCACAGTTGTTTTTCAACAGTTAATTTGGGGCGGCAGTAGCTCAGTCCACAGGGACTTGGGTTGGGAACCGGAGGGCCACTATGTCAAATTGGCTACAGGGTCCTGTGGTGTTCCTGGGGGATTGGTCATAACCCCTACGAAATGCTTCATTTCACTATCAGAATTTAATCCATTCAGTTCAGGGACATAAACATAGACAATGTAGGTGGTGTGGTCGCACTGGGGCCTGTAAGGTGCGAGGGCCCACAGAGAGAGTGGGCCTTGTTGAGCGGAGAATGGGTCCTTATGAGAAATTGTCACCTTGGAAATATGTCTGTGTGAAAAGATGAAAAGTCTCATTAAATAAAAAATGGTAACATTTGCTATGTTTTTCCTCAAAAACAGCAAAACCATATCTGTCTTTTTTTTTTTGTAAAATAGTCAGTAGCACCTATAATAACATTATACTTTTAATCAAATGAACTATTGGGATTATTAAATTAAATGAGTAATTTCCTATTTTCTTCGGTATTTTCTGTAACATACCGATATGAAATGATGATTGCTCTAAAATGTATATTGATGCTGTCCAATACCATGTATCTGTTTGATCATGTGACGAGATGATATGAGCATAATAGCATACACTGGGTAGGTGGAGGTTTCCAGAGCACCTGCTATATGGGCCACACTATGCGGAAGCAGTGCTGACTGTCCAGGTAATTTTATATGCGGAAATTGAAACATTTTGGCTTCATGCACCACTGAGCAGCTTTCACAGGAATAGAGAGCACCCTGCCTCCAAAGCTCTATCCAGGTCTCTCTATACATCCATGATACCAGCACATCAATTAAGCACTTTTCTGTTTTAATACCATCAAAAGCAGCATGGTGTCATGATGGCATCTCTGGGGACCACAACTTACACTGAAAATAACATATAACATGCTTAGTAGTCACATGTAGTGCCAAAAGCCTGTAAATAAAGGCAGTGAAATCAGAGCAAAAAAGCTTAGGATTCAAAGAGCTAAATTAGATTCTTGCACAGTGTTACTGCCACAGAAGCTGTTTGTGCTAGGCTACGGTGGACATGTTCATCTTGATACTGTTTGGGGTAGCTAATTGGCAAGGTAAAGCTAGCATGTATAATCCACTAGCACTTGCTTGAAGTTTGTTTTAGCTTATTCAACAGGGAAAAAGAAGAAGTTTATGCTTGGTGACAAAGTCCTTGGCGGTTCATCAGCCCTCATTTGAGCAGGAGATAAATCCAGCTACAGTATGATGAGACTTCATAGGAGAGTGCACAATTTGTACTGAGGTAGGGCTTGTTTTCTCTGCGACAATGATTACATGAACATCTTTGGTTTGATCACTAGAGAGCGCTCCCTCGTTGGTTGGAATCCATGTCCTAAAAGTTACAGAGAGAAACCTTTAATACTTCCCTCTCAGTGTGTTTTTCAGTGCCTCACTCATTCCCTCCTCCTATCTTCTCCATTTCTCTCTGTGTCTTTCCACTCTCCTCTTCCTATCTGTGTCTCTTTTCAATTCTCCTCTGCTCTAATTTTCCCTTCTCATCCCAGCATGTGTGATTGTGGCGTCTCATCACAATTTTGGCAGACATTTCTTTTCATTTTCTTTCCTCATCTCCTGTCTTATTTTTGGCCTCACAGCCCCCTAAACCCTACAACCACCCACCTACCCACCCACCATTTTTTTCTCATTTCTCCTCTGTCTCACTCTTTTCTTGCAATCTTTTGGCTCGTCATTTAGGATGGCTTGTTTCTTTCAATGTTCCAAGGTAATGGTTGAATATAGCGGGCCTGCGTCGGAGAGAAAAAGGGAACAATTTGTCCCTTTTGCAGTGAGCAGGGACGGTTGTGATCAAGGGTGTGATCTGCAAACGCACAGGACTGCTCGCACACACACACACACACACACACACACACACACACACACACACACACACACACACACACACACACACAAACACACAAAGCGATGATGATGAGGCCATTTCCTCCCTCATCTCCAGATCCTCATCTAACCGCTAATGAAAAACACGACAATTACCCACAACTCTTTGCACCTCAGCCTTCAGCAGTAGTAATCTTGTCGCCAATATGAAGTCAGCTTGTCGTTTTGCCTCCACTGTCCCGTCCTCTTTCCCATCCGTCCATCCCCTCTCTCCTGTCCATTTAGAGAGAAGCTGGGCACCGGGAGTGTTCTGCGACAATGATGACTGCTGCTGAATGGTTGCAAGAATGTGATTGGAATTGGAGATATGATATAGCATTACTTACATGGGCCAATGGGGGACTGACAAAGGCTATATTGAGGGTAATGAACAGTGGATTAAGAGTGAATAATGAAGCACCGAGGATTATCATTTGGTACCATGGGAGCATCATGAAGCTTTCATATTGTTAGTGTGTGTGTGTGTGTGTGTGTGTGTGTGTGTGTGTGTGTGTGGGTGTGGGTGTGTGCATGTGTGTGTGTGCTCTCTGTAACCTAATCTGTAAAAGTCAGCCCTGGTCCAGTATCTGATTTAATTATTATCATTATTCTCAGGTTATCACTATTTTCCAATACATTAAGAAATACCTGATTTTCAAATTGGAGGCAGTTTAAGTGAAAATTAAAAAAAATCATGACCACATTGTCTGTCGGTGTACACAAGGAGGTGACTTTAAAATTCAGAATTTTAATGAATCGTGTACAGTTTTTCTGTGCGTGCATGATTACATGCATGCATATTTGATGAGGCAATTCACCACCATGCAGTCCACATGACAGTGCATCATCTTTTCTACCTCTCTGCACCAGGTGACAGCAAGGTGTCATTTATGATGGCACTTTAATTAATTGTGTTTGTCCTGTTCACTGATAGTCATGGACCGCTGGGTATCCATGTTCTGGCTGTTGGGACTGATGCCGAGCACTGAGATAGTGGATAGTGTGTGTGTGTGTGTGTGTGTGTGTGTGTGTGTGTGTGTGTGTGTGTGTGTGTGTGTGTGTGTGTGTAGAGGCAAGCAGTACATGGTAGTCGGAGTCAGTTGTAATTCTTTGACTCTATGTTTAGTTATTCAGAGTCAGCATTTGCTCCTATTGGCATATTTGGCAGGATTTGGTGGATATTAAAGAGACAGATCACCCTTAAATAGAAAACACATCTTTCCTCTTACCCATAATGTTATCTAGATTGTTTTGATGTGAGTTACAGAGTGTTAGTAGAGATGTCTGCCTTCTTTCCAATATCATATAATAGAACTAGATGGCACCAACCACCAGCCAAAAGCAGTAGATGCACACTTCTATAATAGTACGAAGAAATAATATATATTTCAATTTTTACATACTATTTACATTTCATTTTACAGTTTAGATTGTTTTACACATGGATAGTCAAATAAAATATTTGCTTGCTACATTTTCATTGTGTGTAGAAAACGCATTTCTAAAGTGAGTAACAAAGCCTCATATGTGGTAGTCCTGGGCAGTATCTGTTTCTTCATACCTTCACATCTTCCTGACATTTCATCAGGGTATACGGTAAATTATGGGGTTTGTGTAAAAACAATCAAACAAACAAAAAAACCAGGCATTGTAGCATGTATGTCATTGTCTAACCAACAAGGCTGTGTTTCTATTATCCAAATAGCCTACCTAGACAGGTCTTGCTGGATTTAAATACTGATGGCCCACAGAATAATGAACAGATAGGAAATAAGTGCCCTTTCCATTGGAGGACCTGATGGCACCTGTTGCTGCTGCAGATGCCGACACATCAGTGGGCTGAATGGAGATGATGTATTGAATAAGATTATGAGGCTAATAAACTGCTTTTGTATTAGAAAGAAGACATCCCCTCAATACACTATTTATTATTTTTGGGGGCGGCAGTGGCTCAGTCCATAGGGACTTGGGTTGGGAACCGGAGGGTCCCCGACCGGACCAAATATGGAGTGTGGACTGGTAGCTGGAGAGTTGCCAGTTCTCCTCCTGGGCACTGCCGAGGTGCCTTTGAACCCCTCTGACATCTCTTCACTTATGTATAGAACCTGTTTGTGCATGTGTGTATCTCAGATGTGTGTAATGAACAACAGAGTGAAAAAATTGAATTTCCCCTCAGGGGAAGTATGTATATATATATATATATATATATATATATATATATATATAATATGTATATATATATATAGATTTTTAAAAATATATATGTGAATAGAAATAAGATATATATATATATATCTATATCTATATATATATATATATAAAGCCTATTGTAATAGTAAGCTTTAGAAAACATAGACAAATAGGGATGAAATACATGCAGAGTACAGACATAAGGCTCCATTTGAACCCGCCTCAATATCTGATTAGAATAGAATTTAGAAGTTTAGAAGTAGTAGTAGTTTAGAATAATTGAGCCCTCATAAAGAGCATCCATGATTTTTGATGGTATTGAAAGTCACATCTTTGGGATTTCAAAAACCCTGGTATATCTTAACACTGATACGGTCTGTTTAATTTTTTTTTAATTTGTAAAAAATAGAGATAAAATATATATGGTTATAAATATGCTACAATGTGTTATTAAACATTAATTAACTGTTTAATTAACAGTTATTGATCCTTCGTGGGAGGTTTACTATTTTTACTACCTAAAAAATGTCATTATATCTGTTAACAACTCCATTGTAATGTGTTAAATCATAATAAATGATAAAACAATCTATTACATATTATAATAATGCTTGTAATTGCTTGGGGGGTTGGAAATAAAGTGTTAACCATGGAGGTCTCCACACACTTCAGTATGAGACTTGTCCTTTAGAAAGCGGTCAGACTTCTCTGGAAAAACAGATGCAGGGAAGCGGATCCACATGCTTTAGCGCCACTTTGATTATTCATAGAAAATGCAGACTAGGGACTATGGAAGTGAAATGTAGGTGGGTGAAGAAAAAGGCAAAGAGGAGGGGGGAGGGGGTGGGAAGGGGCATCGGTGTAAATAAATAAACAAATAAATAAATAAATAATAAACAATCACGGCACCCCTCGCTGCACACACTGCAAGGAACCAATCAGCACCCTGGCTGAACGCCCTGGAAATTGTGTGTAATGAGTAGGAAAAGATTAGAGGGAGCTCTTGCTAGGCCGTAAATTGACATTAGTAAAAGAAAACTCTTTTACTAGGCGGGCCCAGCAGTCTCATTTAGACAACAGAGGAGGGGGGGTAGGGGCTGGGACAAACACTGAGATGGGGAATGAAGTGTGTGAAGACACTAAGATTATAGCTGGAGAGCAGTTTTGCTGTTATGTGTTGAGAGAATGCTGAATTCAAAGCTAGTTTCACTTTCCATAAACTTACATGGTATTCTATATTTAAATTTAGTTGTTGATTGACTGACAATTTATGAATAACTTAATGTTGTTGTAAGTTGTTTTCCTTAAAGGGGCAATAAGGGGAAATTCATCATTTCTAGATTGAAGGAATTAAAAATTGCTATGTGAAGAACTAGAGGTGTAATTTCATCTGGAGTATAGCATGACGTCACACACCCACTCTCTGCGTTGATCTCCAGCCCATTGTTCACAAGCCGGTCCGGCTGCGCGTTCATGTATGTTAATGTGAATCGCCACCTCCTCCCTCCTCTCGGAGCCCTTGGCCCTCCCTCCCTATAAAAGGCTACAGCCAGTGAGTGATGACAGCGCGTATATTCGGTACATTCACCTTAAGACGACTAAGATCAGACATTACCTCTGGAGCAGAGGTAGAGGGAGGTATGGCTCATGATACACTTTGTTTTGGTCTACAGGCAGTACACAACAGCAAACCTAGTGGTGAAACGATTTCGCTTTTTGCCCCTTTAAATCATGCCATGCAGTGAGAAGCAATGTTACACAAGCTTTACCGTTATTATTGGCACAACAGTGATGTAGCCAGGGCTGAGGCGCTTGCATGGTAAATCATGACACTAAAGCTCACCCTCAATTGTAGTATTGCATTTATACAACAGTTATCAACAAAACAAAAGATCAATATATATACATATTGTGGGGCAGTTCCCCTTCAAAATAAAATACTTTTTGCTTGTCTTATCCCTGTTTCCGTGAAACTACATGGGATCTGACTAATTTATTTCTCAAGTAAATACAGAGATTTTATGTAATTTTGACAATCCGGGGCATTCGTGCATTCGTGTCCCATTTTGCGTCATGGGTGGATTGGGGTTCACAGAGTTGCTGTTACTAATGTATCTGCTAAAAAAAAAATATTTTTCCATGAACAGATTTACCTATTACATCTGCGAACTTCACATTTCACCTATTTACAACAAATCGCCGCGTCATCGACTCACCAACTCAGTCGATTCAATCTAAACATTTCCAATTGATGTTAAATTCAAAGCGCCGAAAATTACAAAGTCAAAATTCATTAAAGAAGGATAGATGTAACTATTTCCAGAACTGACAGCATGTTTTTTATCTGACAAAATATTCTGCATTAGTCCATGGTTGTTAGTATTTAGCCTTTCAAAAACAACATTTTCACTGTGGTCACAAAACTGCTTGCTCTCCAGCTTGCTGTACACAAGAGAAGTGGTCTAACAGCAGTCTAACAGCACCATAAATTATATTCATGAAAGAAAGTAAAAATTATAAAAGAGATCTTCCATCCATATTCTCACCGCTTCATCCTCGTGAGGGTCGCGGAGGGGCTGGAGCCTATCCCAGCTGACATCGGGCGAGGAGCAGGGTACACCCTGGACAGGTCGCTAGACTATCGCACTGCTGACACACAGAGACAAACAACCACGCTCACATTCACACCTACGGACAATTTAGAGTTATCAATGAACGTAGTCCCCAGTCTGCATGTATTTGGACTGTGGGAGGAAGCCGGAGTGCCCGGAGAGAACCCACACTGACAGTGTGGATAAGAGATGTATCTTGTGCTAATATTGTAGCCTACTGATTTTTGTTTTGCTTGGATGTCACAATGTTACCATGAAAAAGGCAGAGTAATATTTTTGTAATGAGGACAGTCAATATTTATACATTAAGAAAAGGTCAAATAAATATACAAATTATGAAAGAGAATGTGTAATATGACAGGGTTGCCTGGAACAAACTCACTGTCTCCTTGAGCTCTATGGAACTTTTTAGCCTCCTTTAGCTTATTATTTTGGTTTTACTGTCCGCAACTTAACTATTTTGTAACTTAACTATTTTGGTATTGTCACACAGCTTTAACTTTTTTTTTCTCCATTGCTAAGGAACTATTTTAAATGTTAAATAATTCAGCTCCAACAGACAGACAAAGTTAGTGACAAACTGGTGAACAGAGTAGAGCATTTAGCAGTTGGTAGAGACCAAAACCAGAGCTAAGATGAGAGTAAATATTGGACTATGCACAAACACAACTCCAAATGAATACTAATCTTATAGTACAGCTTGTTTCTTGTCCCCCAAAGGGCAGGAAAAATAGCTAACACAGTTTTTAAAAATCTAGATCTGCAGGAAGCAGGGATATCATTCCCCTGATCAATATCTTAAATTGTATTATTGTTATATTAACATAAAGATTCATAATGTTTTTGGGCTGGTTGAACCAAATGTAAGGATGCTTTGGCTTTATTAGTGGGTTACAGTAAAGAGACACAGCAGAGAAAGGAGAAGGAAGAGGTAAATTACATGTTGTGTCAGCTTCCTTTCAATCTGCCAAGAATTTCTGGTATTGTTCCAGAATGACTGGAAGCAAAAATGATGGTGCCTTTCATAACATAGCTGAGGATTCAGCTCCACGCTGCTGTGGGTAGAAACTGGAACAACTCAAACCTGTTGGTTAGTCACCTTTCCACAGAAACCATGCAACTTCACTGTCACTCTGTTTAATCTGTTTTTGTTTTTTTGTTTTTTTTTTCATCTTCAGAGGCAACGTCAGTGTTCACTGTTACTGTCTGTCATCACTGGGCAATATTTTTTATTTTGTTTTGTCCTTGTTTTTGATTCTTTAGGAGTAATCTTCCATACATAACTGTCTAGCTAGCTAACAATGCACTGGACACACAAGGGACCACTCTAGGAAAAGCAGCAGCTGTTGCAAAGCTGGTGTTATTTTACAGTGAGTAAACAACACCTAAGGTTAACTCACTGTTTAAGACAAGGGAAGTCAAAAGGTATTACGTTTGCCAGTCAAATGTTTGGCTTTTGAATGGTTAAGGCTTTACAGGGCGATGGCTGGGGATGGGAGCCAGTGCAGTAAATGGAGTGGTGTATCAAAACCTGGGAGAGGTTGAACCAAGCGGCAATTTCCAGGGCTGAAAAATGAAGCCAACTCTGAGGTGCCAAAAAGTGCTTTTTCAGTTAATAGCCCACTGACGCTGACTCTGCTAAGTCTGTACTGTGGACCCCATGTTAAAACGCCTCTTTTAACTTTACAGCAGAAATAAACATGTTTACAGTCTGGTACAAAAACTAGTTTTCACTGTCCGAGGGCTGCCGTAGAATGGCAGCGAGGATGTCAGCCGACCAACACTCGATACCTGGTCCCTGGTTGCAGTGATTTGTGATGCTGGCCAGCTAGGAGCTAACTAGCAGCCAGTACAGTACCGTCCTCTCTCAGCTAGCTAACATTTAGCCGTGTTACTTACTCTTTGGTGACGGAACTCCCTCCATCTCTTGAACGCCTGACTGAGGTTTACTTTTGTTTTTCTTCTTCTTTTATCACTCTCCTTTTTGTGCATCCTCGCCCCCTCAGACAGATTAGCTCGTTTTCTTTTGGGAGGCCGTTTGTCACTTATCTCCAAACTTTGTCCGTCTGCCATTGTGCTCCTGACTCAACTATCTCATGCTCAGCTCCTCCTAAGGACCAGCTGCAGTCCCTGATTGGCTGACTGACCGGTTTGGCAATACATGACGCATTCTCTGCTGTAAAGCAGATTTTTACCGTGTAAAATTCGTCACTGGTGGCAGAAGCTTATTGCAGATTGTAAAGCCATTAAGTAACCTATGTAAACGCTAATAGTCTGATTTTACTGTGTATGCTACCCTGTGCAACCCACATTATTTCAATGATGACATATATAGGCAAAAATGCTGTCTGTTGTTTCTTTAAGGGTGGGTGACTTATAACTCCCCTGTTAAAATCTTATTAAGGCTTGACAGGCTG
This sequence comes from Epinephelus cyanopodus, assembly GCA_026686955.1. NCBI lineage: Eukaryota > Metazoa > Chordata > Actinopteri > Perciformes > Serranidae > Epinephelus > Epinephelus cyanopodus. The sequence goes on along the minus strand of CM048918.1, from coordinate 6,974,930 downwards.
TCTGCAAGGCGCGTCACCACAGTGTATGAGTCAGATCCACCCCTCGCTCCTTCACAGCTCCACCCTCTCGTCCAAATTTGGTCACCTCTAGGTCCAAAAAACCCAGAGCGCTGCAGCCAAAATGCTGAATTCGAGGCTTCAAAATGAGAACCCACAAACCAATGGGTGTGTCACGGTAACTACTATTTTATACAGTCTATGGGTTAAACACCGGCCGAAAGTGTACAGGGGCTGGCTGCGGCAGCCTCCATGATGAACATGGCTGTCCTTAAGACAAGGGGGGGCCTTGCTTTGCCTCCAGCTAAGCCCTGTCCACCAAAAACATCATACTGTTTACTAATAGTAAAAGGGTCTATGCCAGGAGTGTCAAACATATGGCCCATGGGCCAGAACCAGCCCGCCGAAGGGTCCAATTCGGCCCACTAGATGACTAGACTAAGAGGTGCCAGGTTTCAGGAGCAAGTTAAACAATTGTTTATTTCATGTAAACTTCTGGTTCAGAGGCTTTTCCACCCTGACTAGAATACAGTTCTCTGATATAACAATAAATACTTGTCATGACCACATTTAAAGATATATTGAACATTGTGCAAATATTGTCAATTAGCAGCTTCACTTCAAAAGAGTCTGTTCTAGGAAATGTATGGATAAATGCACATGTAATGACAGTGAGAAGCAGACTGACTGAATGTGGTAAAACAGCCCTTCTGTTGACATTGCGCTTATTTTTCTTGACATCTCAGGCTGTTTATCTGTTTTGTAAAAGCATGAACATCTACAGAATGTACTTGAAATTCTTTAAACCAGAAGAAAAGGAAAATATTGGAGCTGATAGTACTTAAAGGTTATTGTGCAATGGTTTTATTGGTCCAGGCAATCTGAGATCAAATTGGGCTGTATGTGGCCCATGAATTAACATGGCAGCACAGGCTGCAGCTCAACTTGCGTAACATCAAAAGAACAGGAGTCTCACCTATTTTCTCTGCTTGATACATGTTTTTCAGCAATACACAGTGAAAATGGTCTTTTGATAATCATATTCTCTTTATATCACCTGTCACGACAGCTTCAATGTCAATGTCTGTCATAGACATGAAAAAATATAAATATTTCTTTTAACCCAACTTTTCCTATTTCCCTTACAAAATAAAAGCCCTCTGACAACGTTTGTGTTGACAGAATCCCTTCATTTGTTAACAAAATGCCTTTTATTTTGCAATATTGTCATGACTGTGTTGCCTACAATGCAGTGGCTGGCATGGCTCCTTGAATGAGTGGAGTACCGGCTTTTAGTTATCGAAACACAGTACAGTCCAGCTGTAGGCAGCTCTGCAGCAATGCTGTCTGCATGAAGAACGCACACGTGTAAGCCACATCATTTCAACAAGGTAGCCATCATGCACTGCTTATGCAGGCAGTGTGGTCCTAGCGTAAGTATTTCATCTCCATCAAAAATCATATTCACTATAGGCCTTATTTGGTACACTTTTGACCTTTGTTTCATTTGTTTCTCTCTTATTTGATTGTATTTTGTTCACATGAATATCAAAAGGCATTGTGCCCCTTATTTTTGGTTTTGTATTGTCCTCTTGCACTAAATAAAACTTATGTGCAGTGGAACACCAAGGTACTCAAAATGTAAACTTTTTGAAATTTGTGTCTGTGTAATTGATAAATTCATATGTCTAGATGTGCTTCCACAACAATTCCAACCGCCATCACCTAGACTGACCCAACACACAAACATCCAAATACACAGCCTGGATGAGTATGTTTCACTCATCTATTTGTATGTGTGTTTATGTTTGTGTTGCACTCCCCACCCCAGCTGAGCAATTCTTGTAACTATGCAGTTGGAATAATAACAGCCTCACCGGCTAATGACGATAATGGTGCTGGCGATTACCACAGCACAAGAAAAGAATGATGGGGAGAGAAGGGGGGAGTATGGATATTGCTGGACAACAAAAGATTGCATAATTTAGTCTTCTTTTTCTTTTCAGTCTCATTCATCCATCCATCCTCACACATTCTTACATCCCATCCCTCCATTTCTTCTCTTTTTTTCCATCTTCCCACATTATGAACCTTCTGTCTCCCTCCTCTCCCAGACTTCCCTCTCTTCTTTCCCCAACCCCACCTCCCCCCTCCTCTCTCACCCTGTAACCTCCCCCTCCTCCACCCCCTTCTCTCTTTCTGGCTAATTTAAAATTTGTCAGACGCTTGCGTCTTCTGGATGGCTGGCCTTTGATATTTTGTGAGCTCCATTTGGCACAAACAAGCCTGCGGCCCTGGTGCATCCTGCTGACTGCTGCACTAGTGGCAGGCCCCCGCCATTTATCTTAGCCCTGGCCACCCAATGCTTACTCATTACAGGAGCCTCGGCACCAGCTTAACCCCCACCTCTCTGCCAACTGCGTGCATGCAAACACACTCAAAAACAGTCAAATGGTGTGTGTATGTGTGTGCGCATAAACATAAGCAAATGCATATCACCAAACGCATTCATACCCCATGGACACATGGGCAGGAGCATGCAGACAGAGGGACACGTGCTTGCAAATTCAAACACACACACACACACACACACACACACACACACACACAAACGCACCCTGGGATCATTGCTTGGTAGCCCTCCGCCCCAAGAGGTAAATGGCTACATTTGCCCATACAGTATGAGCCCATCTCTGTATGTTTTATAGTCGAGGTTAAATGCTCCATCTTTTCACCTCCCCGCTGGCTTTCAATGCTCTCCACAAGTGTTTCTCTACATGTTAAAGAGAATGTGTTTTCCAGCGTTTGAGTTTCCTTTGCCTTTTGTTTAAGTGTGTTTGCTAACTGCATTTAGTGTTAGACCCAGGCACACTGAGACTACATAGAAGCCATACTCTGATTTCTCACACTGACCGACTAAGGAACAAAAGGTTTCCCCAAGCTGTTCTGTCATGCTCGTGGGACAGTGGGAACTCCCCTGTGTGTTTGCAAAAGCTCACACATTACACCCAGCACTTCTTCTCACCAGCAAAGATGCCTCATTTAGAGTTTAATCCTCATCTGATTCAGTGGGACTGTTAATTTCTTACAAATACAGATACAAGGACAGATATTTAAAGATCATCAGACATTTTCAACTTCCATTGTTACTAACTCTACAACACTGCAGGGTTATGTGAGTTCCTCACTATTCTCCAGATTATACATAGATGATTATAAAACTGATATTGCAAATACATTTATTTTGATGTTTTCAGATGATACTACAGTGTAGTCTTTGTCCTCATCAGAATTGTGTGGACAGACAGTGGTGTGAGAGGATTTTACCTATTATTAATCCAAGAAGAAACAAGAAGTAATTTTTGGTCTACCAGTGAACTTGCATCCTCCACCCGTTACTGTCCATAACACAGAATGAACAAGTATCCATCTATAAACTTTTATGCCTGTTACAAGGCATAGTGGTTGGGGTTCCAGCATTGATGTAAGGAAAAGCAAGTTAGATCCCCTGTCATGTGCAGCTGGCTCTATTCTTTACTTTTTCTGGTGTTCGATGGATAGAAGGCTATCACATGCAACTATCAAAGTGTATGCAGCAGCCATCTCTTCTTGCCATGAGGGTTTTGGCAACAGACAGGTCTTTGCCCACCCTCTTGTGAGGTCAGGCCTCCTTCCCTTTATGGATCCTGCCACTGGTGCTCAAGACCCTGGTGAAGGATCCCTTCAAGCCTCTGGAGCGCTCCTCTCTGAAGACGTTGCCTATTGGTGCACCACAGTTGCTTGCTGCTTCATGGTGATCACAGTGAGGTTTCTCTCAGTTGAAATCCCTCCTTTGCTCTAAATTGCATAAGTAGCTTCCTCAGGTCAAGAGTAGGGTGTGATACACCAACATGTTTCAGTCCTCCTTGATGAATAAGGAAATGTGATGTGCTGAAACTGAAAACATTTATGAAAGCAATTAAAGCTTCTGACTGACTGTAATGCAGATATTATTGTGAACAGTAGCATACTCTTCTCATAACTATTGACTTAATATTTGATGGTGGGTGGCTGTTGCTCAACTGGTAGAGTCTACTGATTGAAAGCTCAGCGGTGCTATCCCTGGCTCCTGACGTACTTCCAAGGTACTGAATGCCGAACTGTTCTTTATGTGAATGACAAAAAAAAATAATTAGCAGGGGCACCTTGTACTGTAGCCGCATCCACCACTGTGTGGATATGTGTGTGAATGGGTGAATCTGACACGTAGTGTTAAAGCATTTTATGTGATTGGAAAACAAGAAAGGTACTTTACAAGTGCAAGTCCATTTACCATGATATATCATAAAATATATTGTCAGTATCATTGGCAAAACTATGACCAAACTTTTTCATCAATGATAAATCTTGATAATAAAACAATTTGCCTCACAGGGCTTTACAGCATACAACATTCCTCTGTCCTTTGGACCCTCACAGTGGATAAGGTAAAATTCCCCCCAAAAAAACCTTTACCGGGGAAAAAAAGGGTAGAAACCTCAGGAAGAGCAACTGAGGAGGGATCCCTCTTCCAGGACGGACAGACATGCAATAGATGTCGTACCGTACTTACTTTCTTTTTTGTTTATGAGATGTGACAACAAAAAAAAATTAACAATGGATTAGTGGACATTAAAAGCCAAGACCGTGCTTGCAATTATCTTCAAATGCTACATGATCAACAGTCTCCACCAGCATGTTTCTTTAGCCTAGAAAAAACACATTGCAACAGTGTCAGCCGATGGTGCCAGTGTGAGCTTTAATTCAGCAGTGAATAAGTAAATAAGTGGCTTGTTAGCTACTGAACAGCAGCGGAGCAAGCAGCCATCTCTGACAGAGATGAAAGTTTGGTTTTAATCACCAACTCTGTGAGACATGAGTCTAAACCTCCAGACTAACATGTTGCAGATTAAGAAAGAATTCAGGCTTTCATTCAGATATTTCTCTGCTTCTAAGCAGTGATTAGTTTACAATGAACCCAGGTACAAATCCTAGTTGTCTCAGATTAGTCATTTGTGGTGTCAAAGTTTTTAAAGCAGAAATAGAGAGATTTTGAGCTTTTGAAATGATGATCAGTAAATGTGTGCTCGTAAATCACCCCTTAAACCTGTCAAACACTGCTGGAGAAATTACTATTATTTGTAGTTGTAAAAAACAAAATGTTGAAATGAAATTTTTATAGAACCTGTCACCTTGATTCTAATTTCTGATACACAAATTAACCTTACTGGATTAGAAAACACAATGACAAAGAGTTGACTAAAAGGTCATGATTTTTTGTTGACTAAAATGTTTTGAATTTTTGACAACAAATACAAGACCAAAACCTTGAGGGAATAAAATAACTTAAATGTGACTAAAATTAATAAGCATTTTCATCACTTTCAAAATTATCACTGACTGTATAGTGTATGCCTCCTTTTTTATTAAAGTTATATATCATGTCTCTTCCCCTCTTCTTCTTTTATATATCAAAGATTATTTATTGCCCCTACTGCTGCCTGTGGAAGAGGCTCTAAACACATTCACTTCCTTTGTGCATTTTGTGTCTCAGTTACTTGATTGTTATGCTTGCTCATTGTCAACACATCCACCAAAGGAGCTATAAAAGGCATTTCAACTTTTTGAAGAAAAAAAAAGGATCTTGCAGTCGCCTTTTATTTGTAATGGATTCTAGTCATTCTAGTTTATAAGCACCACTAAGCAGCCATGTAAAATCCTCTTGGTATCTATGTTTATTGATAAAACATCTAGAACTCACTATAACAGAATCTCTCCGTGGTTCACACTGGGTAACTATCCAGCATCTTCTTTTGTTTTTATACAGTGAGATAAGTGTATGAGTCTAAATGTGCTTGTGTGTGTGTGTTCTGAAACAGTCTAGACATCCATCTAACATCATAACCCTCAACCCAAATCAAATCCATTGTTGGCAAGTATTGATTTGCCTCAACTTGTTTCTGTCACATGTAGATGTCACACAACGATCGCGCGCACACACACACACCCACACACACCCACACACTTGCCTTTTCTCTCTCTGTTTGTATTGTGCTTCCTCTCAGGAAGAGAGGGCAATTTTTACAGCAGTGAGGCTTTAAGTGGAGCAGAAAATAGACATTGACCTATCTGTTAATATCAGCTTAATCGCAGCCCTCTGTCAGGAGCCACCGAATGTGTGAGGACTACCAGAAGAGTACACTCTTTGTATGGCTGAGCGTGTGTGCAGAAATACATGGTACATGTTAATAAGACAAGTAAGATCAAAACAAAGTTTTACTATTTTTGAAAATTGACCACGTAGCCAAGTTTGACTTCCACCAGGTTTTTTGTTTGGTTTCACTGCAGTTTACATGCTTGTTTTTGATAGCTTATTGTGTGTGTACAGAGGTATTTCAAAGGCAATTGTTTTTTTTTTGTTTTTTTTTTAATAAACTCTCATAATTATGAATGAACTAATCACGACTTGTGCTCTGGATGCACAAGTGGTGCAAGTCTATTGGTTTATAAAAACATATAGATATTAAAGCTATCATACTACAACTGTTACCGCATTGGTAATAACTGAGCTGCAAATGCTGCAAAATATGACATGTAGTAATGGTTTCATGTTGTGCTGTGTTACGTTGTGCTAACTGAGCAGAGAGAGCAGGAGAGCAGCAGGCGCTTCATCAAACGGCAAGAGCGGATCTGTGGCGATCAGTGGTGTTCAGCTGTTGGTCCCATTACCATCACAAATAGATTTTCTGGGAGGCACTGAATGCTAATAATAGTTAGCTCAAAATCTGTGACAGTATCACAACTATTTTTGCAAGTTTCACTTTCCCCAGCTATTTATTGCAAAAAAACCCACACCTATAAACACAGCAAAATGCATCGCTTTTTTTTTTTTTTTTAGAAAAGCTGCTGTGAAGTCATGCATTTCAGGCCACAACAATCCCAAAAACAGCTTGCAAAATCCTGTGGGGACTGAATTCGTACTCAGCTTTTGAAATGTGGATTGGAAAAGTGACAGAGTAACAGGAACCTGACATGGCCGCATTCGCTGGAAACAGGCATTAGCTTCCTGTTGCTCATACTGTAAAGCTGCCAGTATGCTTCTTCAGAACTGCTTGTTGGATGATTGGATAGTCGAACACCTCCACAACATTTTAGATGTCACATTAGAGGGGCTGTGCCAATAGATTCATTTTCTTGAAACCCCTTAATTTGCAACCCGTTCTTACTCCAAGGTCGATGAATACTGGTGCGTGATCAGTGACTTCCAATGTCGGAAACCAACAAAGAAAGCTATCCCTTCACATTGGTATGATAAGCATTATTGTTTAATGCTGCCTGTTGGCATCTGGGCGAAATATGGTGTGACAACAACGAAAGTTAAGGCGGCAGACGTCCAAGCAGGGTGGTTGGAGGGGGTGGTGGATGCTACCAACAACCACCAACTTTCCCCTGGTAGGCTGGTGTTCCCTTTTCATAAGATGTAAAGCCGAACCCAGTTCTTTTTTCTTAAAATCAACCATGTCCATTGGTTGGCTAAACCCAACCACATGGGTTTGTTGTTAAAGGAAAAAAAAAAAGTCAATTCACAGTGTTGTACTAAGTAGTGCATTTATTTTGAAAGACAGAGAGACAAAACACAAGTGTATTTTGAAAACTGACAATGCATGTAACAGGCTGAAGTTGACATAGTGTCCCAAAAGGTCAACAACCACGTCATATCTCAACATGGAAAGTCCATGACCAAACGTCAATATGTGACGAGGTCAGAGTGAGAATGTGATGTAATCTGACATTCATGCCCGCTTTAGTCATCAGTCATCTGTGTGGAGGTGAGAGGAGACAGGGTTTGAACTTCGCTCGCTCTTATTTTCATTTGAGACACAATTTCTGTAACTGTCCAAATGCTGAATCAGGTGCAATGCTATGAATCTCCTTCAACACTGACTGATTGAAAATGACAGTTGATGATTTCTGATTTCCAACATGGTCAGACAGCACATCGTACAAACTTGTTCTGTTGTAGCGTACCCTGTCAATCTGCATGAGGGTGCCTGCTAAAAACCGTCTGCTGAAAACAAAATGGAAAGCTGGGTAGACAGGATAAACAGAGAAGAATATCCTAACATCATTTTTGTCCATCACTGTGCCATTTCCTTTCCCATGTATCATTAAGAAGGATTGTGCTATTAACAACAAGACATAAAGGCAAAAGTAATTTCCTTTTGGTTTTAAGACCTTGAAATATTGTTTGGCAAAAAAATAACTTCCTTGATGGGGAAGATAATGGGTAAAACAGACGGATGAGAATTAGGAGTGTTGAGATTAGGCTCACTGTGAAATTTCAAACTTTTCTCAATGTTCGGCAGCTCTGCCACCTTAAGTGTATGATTGTGTGACAACTGCCACAAAATTGGTTTTACAGAGTTTGTGTGGGCTGCTTGCTGATGACTTTTGGTGTTTTTGGTCTCTCAGTGCTTCATATATATATATTTGTACATACTTTAAAATTATATTACTGATTAAACCATCTCTTCTATGTTTGCTCTAGTCATTTTTCTCTAGTCCATTTGAATTCAGTTAACAGGAAGACGACGATACTGCTAGCTGACAGGTGAGGTGAGTGAATGACAGTTAAAAGTTAAGTTCTTGCTAAGTAACGTTAATGTTAGAAGCTTTAGCTGTGACACACTGGGTTGAAAGTTACAGGCTAATCATGCATGATGTGAGCACATTAAGTCAGTGCCATGCTCCTGAAGGTAACGTTATTTAACGTTATGCAGGACTGTTTCATGACCCAATAAAGTTACAAGAGGTTAGGTGATGCAGAATATATAGAAAGGTGGTAGGTGGTATTTTCAAGGTTGTAGTGTTCTTACAGTGTGTAACAATTAAAGCAGTTTCTCAAGTTGTTTGTGTGTATACATAATGGGTCTCATTCATGAAACGTGAGTAAATCTGTGTGTAGATTTGCACATAAAAGCCTACTCTACTAAAACCTACGCCGGATTCAGGAACGCCGCGGGAAACTCAGATTTGATCGCAAACACACGTGTATGATCATGAATGCCAATCCATCGTAAAGTCACAGCGCGCTCCCGGTAATCAGAAATTAGCATAAATCCCCGCCCATGAATAGCCAATGACCACCATACAAGGAGGTGTAGGTGCATCCTGTCGACTTGTCAGTCATGGCGCAAAAAGAATTTTTCCGAAGTGGAGCTCGGAATAATTTTGGGTGAAGTGGACTTTAGAAAAAACATTTTATTTTCTTCAGTTGGTAGTGGTGTGACAGGGACAGGCAAAGCGAAGGCCTGGAGGGAGGTAACAGATGCTGTTAATGTTGTCTCCGTAGTACAAAGAACCATGTCAGAGGAGAAGCGTAAATGGTTTGATATGAAACTGGAGGCAAAGAAACGCATAAGCACACACACAAAAATACAGCAGCCACAGGAGGAAGCTCACAGTACCAACTATCTGCTGATGAGCGCTGGCATAATTAGGGAGACCTCATGGAGCGACATGCCTCCACTGGAGTCAACATCAAACGCAGACTGTAAGGTGTTGTATCATAATACATTATGAAAATCATCATTGATAGCGTAGTGGTCACCAAACAAACAGAAGATTTATTTGTGGGGTTTTGAATGAAGTGGGAACAGGAAACCAGAGAAGTTTTGTGCGTAATGGATAAACTATAAATCAGTGTATTTATTTTAACAAATGATACATATAGCCTACAGCAGTTTTGTATGCATCATCTTCAAAATATTTGAATCTTAATAGCCTAAAGCTCTGTTTTATACAACGTAATTTAAACATTTTTAAATCCGATTTATTAATTCAAATGATCAAAAAGCAAAACAAATACAAAAAAAACCACGTGTTGTCTCAAATAATTCAGCAGAGACTGACAGTGAGTCAAAGACATCGCTAACTGCTAAACTATGTTTAGACGAGGTGAGTGGGGGGTGGGGGGTGGAGAGCAGAGGTAGAGGGAGGTGTGACTCATGACACACTTTGTTTTGATCTACAGGCAGTGCACAACAGCAAACCTAGCAGTGAAACGATTTCGTTAAAAGAGGTTCCTGGTGAGTGGCGACTGGGTGTATAACATTAGCACAGGTCCCCACCAGCTAACGTTATCTAGCTGATAGCTAGTTTAGCTGATGTTAGCTAACAGGCTACAGCTGTGGTGTTTTCATTTTATTTTCCCTAGTTGACGTTATCTGTTCATCTGGTTATCGTGAGCACTCATTTTGGGTTAAAGTGGAAGTGCCCGGAGCTGCCACCCATGGTCCCGCGGCCCCCCGGCCTGACCTCCAGGGCCCTGGACGTGTGCTCGTGTCTGGGAGAGGAGCGGAGAGGAGCGCGGAGGTCAGGCGGGGCAGGCCGACACTTTGTATCCCAGAACGGGTGCTCAAGTGTCGGTGAGACCAGCGGAGAGGAGCGCGGAGGTGAAATAGTGAAGTTTAAGGATGCCTTCGGTATGTTGTTAAGATAATGGGCAATTTATCAGTTGAGGTCTCCTCAAGCAAACCGCCCCGGTGGCTACAGGTAATAGCGCAGTTTTGAAACAACTGTTTTTCTGAGATGAGGGACTGATTGAGCTGCTGTTAACAGTTAACGAAGTTAACGCCGGATCCCGTTATTTAACAGTTAAACATTAAATTAAGCAGAATGACGGACCCAAAGCCATCAGTCTGGCTAAAAGACAGCTGAAATGCTAGAAAAAATACAGTGGTGAAGTTGGGATTTGTTTCTTGAAGTTATGTGCTCATCATCTTTTCTGTGTCTTACAGGCTGCCAGGAGAAGCGGACTGGCCATCAGATATTTTTTGTGGAAATTTGAAAATAAAGTTTGTCAAATTGACTTTTGCCTCTTCATTGGGCACACTTACACATGAAATAGGGTAACAGTCAGTTATTTTTGAATGTTAGCATTGATTTCTCACATTGAATGTTGAAATATTTGTAGTTTGAAAGGTCCGACCTAAATGAATAAAGGTCATAGCACCCACTGAGCGCAGCTTCTTTTATTGATCGTTTGAACGTCGCATGGTGGTCATTTTTGATTAAAGGCCGACGTCTCAGCGACGTCTTGCCAATGAGCAAACGCTCTCCTTGCTACGTCTTAACGATGTAAGCTTGATACATCGGGCCGAAGTCGGCCAGATGTATGTGTGATCTGGGACGTAACCCCGCACTGGCAGCCGGCGGAACGGGAGGATGTAATCCAGGGAGGGAGAGTGTCGGTTCGGCTCCACTGACCGAAAATATTTTTTTCCAGCGGATGTCTTAGTTACAACATGATTGAGCTAACTGGAGTAGTTTCATGTCGTATCCGACAACGGGAGGCTTTTAACAGATGACGTCCAGTTAGCTTTCCTGCTGCTGTTAGCTGTCTCTCTTAGCTGCAGTCACTGATGCTTTCTAGACATTGTGTTTCCCAAAATTGAATAAATACCACACATAACAACACAAAACTGCTTCGCTAGCTCAGTCATGTTGTAACTAAGATATATGCTGGAAAAAAATAGTTTTTTCACAGACCGTTTGAGTTATTACAGACACCGCTAACGGCTAATGGCTAACGGCTAACAGCTAACGGTTAGCCCAGCTAATCTATAATAACCATGTTAATTACAAAACGTGCACACACAAATAGTAATGTTTGTTCAATCATTGTGTTTATAGACTTTACAAACATCAGATTAGTCTAAACGGTGATAGTGATGTGAAAAATGTGATATATACATATATATATATGTATATAGTGAAACTGCTGGTTTTCTATACTACTGCTTCTTCTTCTACAGCTTCTTCTGCTTCTTCTTCTCTCATTTATTGGCGGATCACAAACAACTTGCAGGTGCATACCGCCACCTACTGTACAAGAGTGTGTATTTATACTGCTACAGCCTCAGGGGGCGTGTTTGCAGCAGGTATAGCTCCGTTACATAACGCGGCTATGATTTAAGGTCCGCCCACTAAATCCAGAAAATTGAAACCTAGAAACACAGTTTGTGGAGAGTATTTACGTTAACGGCGTACGCATCGATCCATTGGCATAAACTTCCAAAGATACTCTGCACCATCTATGATTCTATGGATAATTTCTCCCAAAAGTTTGATTGCTGTCACTCTGTCTGTGATCCACGAGTAACTGCTGTTTGTTTGAACAGTGTCAGCAACCTAGATTCTTAACATTTTGTGTGACCAATTTTTAAAAACAAATTATGACATTTTTTCTTAATATAACTTGCATCTGTTGTAGATCTCATTCACCTTTATGCCTCTTATGCCTCTTAATAAGACAAAAATAGTTTTTTGGCAACCAGCTTTTCAAACACATTCTCATCCTAATTTGTTAAATACTGCTGCTTTGTCAGTGAACCTGCACATCTAAATATAATACACTAGATACCGTCCTGGGTCACTTTTGGACATTCAGGGATGGCATGTCAATTTACGCTTGTAACATGCATACAGTGTTTTCAAAACAGACTTATAATGTAGGTAAACAGGCTCTCGGGTGGTTGGACCTATCTACCTCAATAGGCCCGTTTCCACCGCAGGAACTTCGGGGTAGATTTACGGGGCCGGGGCCGTTGGTGCGTGTCTCCACCGCAGGAACCACCCCCGAAGGACAGAGTTCCGGAACTTTTACAGGGGCTAAACAAGTCCCTGTCTCAGGGTAGGTACTCAGAACGGCCCTGAAAGACTCCTGGCTGGGGCTTGGGGTTTACTTGGTGCTGATTGGATATACTAAAGACGGGATGTGACGACAACAGAAAGCAACAAAATAGCTGGCATTATTAAAACTCAGCAGACGAGGGTTAGCATGTTCATATAGCTTTCGCCGCCATGTAAAAAAACCTCACTAAATGGCCCGTGAAAAAAATATTCTTTCCAGCGGATATCTTAGTTACAACATGATTGAGCTAGCAAAGCAGTTTTGTGTTGATATGTGTGGTATTTATTCAGTTTTGGGAAATCACGATGTCTAGAAAGCATCAGCTGACAGGGACGGCAAACAGCAGCAGCAAGCTAACATCAGGACTTCATCTGTTAAAAGCCTCCCGTTGTCGGATACGACATGAAACTACTCCAGTTAGCTCAATCATGTTGTAACTAAGACATTTTTTTTTCACGGGCCATTTAGTGAATTATTACAGACACCGCTATCTAACCTACGTCGCCCCGGTCAAAATGGTCGAGCAACGATTACGTCACATCCAGAGCCCGTAACTTTACAGGAACCTTCCTCGTACTTCGCTCTCTCAGTGGAGACACGGCGGTTGAGAGGGCCGAATGAGAGGACGTTCCTGTAGTAGTTCCTGTCCCCCAAATAGTACCAGGAACTTCTTCAGTGGAAACGGGCCTAATATCCAACCTGCTGTACATGGACTTCCTTGCTCTCTACATTATGGCAGTTGCTGGCAGTGTTACAATGATGGGATGGATTATTACCTGCTGCCTCTAAAACTGGTACATATCATACCAAAAGGTGCCTCTGTGTGTTAGTGTCTGATGCTGACATCACTGACAAAGCTGTGGTGTTAAGGCGGATTTGTGCATCAGGTCTATGCAGAGCCTACACTGCAGCCTACGCATGTGGCCTACGCTGTTGTGAGAATTTATACTAGTGTGTTTGTGTGTCAGTGTCACTCTCTAAAACACTAGTCGGCGGTGGGGTTTCTGTGAAGTGCTGTAAAGTTTAAAACGCAGCCAAAACATGCATTAAACATGGCTTTAGCGCGACAAGATTCACAAATAAAGCACTTGCTGGATGCATATACTCCACAAATACAACATGTTAATGTTATTAGCATCAACCTAAGGCATTTTATATTGTGTAAATCAACCTAGCGGCTGGAGATTTCCTCTACTCATATGAAGCCAGGATAAATCACATACAAGACTTAAACGCTAATTGTCTTCACAATTGATTGTTTTTTAATAAAAGTAAATAAAAGCTTTGTTTCCACTGAGAGTCATGGTTTTCAGCTTATAAAAATAGACAAGAGGTTTACATCGCCGCATGTAGTTACATTTCTGAGGAGGTGCACAGCAGGCTACAGCTTAGGTATTTCAGACATAGTATAAATCCCACTTTAAATAATTTGGATTGAGAACAGGATGATTTTTTTTATAGAACTGAATCTTGTAGTTTGCATGATAAACTGAATAAGTCTGTCTCATGACTGATACTTAGGTTACAAATCAGATCAGACCTTTATAGTTTAAATAGTGATTCATGTGGTAAAACAGAAATTAGATCTAGTGTGTATGATTCTATTAACCATGGGTGTTGTGTTTGAATATACAAATATCTTTACTGATACACTTGTTGTATCTCTTTCAGTGTCATACTAAGAATGTTTACGTGGTTCCATCTGATACAATGTAAACTGCTTTTATAATCCTACCTGATGTTCAGGTTCTTGCTGTGTGAACAGAAGTCTGGCCAGTGCCATTTGGCATTGTAATGGTTTTCATCTCCCATGAGAAACACCATGAGTGACATTCAGTTGAACAACTCTGAAACTCAAGTGTTTTTTTAGTAGTTTGTCTCAGATGTTGAATACAGTTGATCCATTCATTCATATATATATTTTTTTTTTTTATCAAAAACTGAATTATTCTGTGTATTTGTCAGAGGGAGGATGATTCCCTTGGTTCTGGAAGAGAAAATAAAGGCCACTAAAAGTGAGGTGAATGAGCCATCTAACCTTTTCAGAACTCCATTTGAAAGGAGACATTGTTATATTTATTTTGAAGTACAAGACATTGCAACACCTTTAAGAAAAACTCTTTGTATGTTTGTGTCCAGGGTGCAGTGTCCTTCATGGTAAATGCTACAGCAGTCACCACGGTTCTCGGAGCATTTGATCCCACTGAGGAGATCACAGACATCTGTGAGAAGTACAACCTGTGGCTGCATGTGGATGTGAGTTCATTTATTTACACATTCATCTGAAATCATTGTGTCCCAGTATCAGTATAAATGCATCTTTTCGCTTCCCTGTTTCTCAGGCCTGTTGGGGTGGAGCAGCTCTGGTGTCTAAGAAGCATGAACACATGTTGAAGGGCATCAATAGGCGAATGGTTCCATCAAATCAAAATCAAATTACAATTACATTATTAAACAGTAACACAAACAGTTATGAACTCTTTCTGCTAAAGAAAAAAGAAAGAAGAAGAAGAATTTTACCTAAAGAGTTTGTTTTGATCTCATGCCCCTTTGACATTAGATGTTTGTTCACTTTGCCCATTACCGTTTCTCTTCTCCTGCACTAAGCTGAAATGCCGATTGCACTGATTTAAGTCACTGCAGGACTCTGTCTCCTCCGCCACCGATTCAACATGTTCAATCGCCTGAAAAAAGCAAACAAGGGCTAATAAGTGCCAATGGTGCAGGAAAACCGAAAACTAAGGCAACAGATGTTCACAGATTGTCCAACATTGACCAGTGGCCGACATCGGCTTGGTGTGTCAGGGCTTTGGCTTCTCAGCTGAATGGAGAACATGTGCACTTCATATTTTCTATCTGATGGTATCAAAATAAAAGTAATGTTTAAATATATTAAAAATGTAATTGTTTTATGATGCTCAGTGAAATGTACTTATGCTGTGTAAACCATTCTTGTCATTTTGCCTCGTCAGTCTCCTCCATTGCTGGCACTCAGGTAGGGCCGATACCTCTTCCAGCAGGATAAGTTGTAATGATGTTAGCTACGACACTGGAGACAAGTCCTTCCAATGCAGCAGGAAGCCGGATGCCTTCAAGTTCTGGCTCATGTGGAAGGCTTTGGGAACTGGAGAGCTGGAGCAGAGGGCGGATAAAGTCCTCGCCTTGGCCAGGTTATTGTGAGGAAATAGACACAATTGAAAGTAAGATGTCTTTTGCCCTCATTTGCAAGTTGTGAGCTGCAAAATAAAGGGATACCTTGATTACCACTTCTTCAAGGTAGTTACAAAATCAATATTGAATATTCAGTCTATAAATCTAAGTTAGCATTACTAACTGTGGTACAATGACATTATATTCTCTCACTACAATATCAAACAGGAAACAAAATATGTCCATCGCTATGTTAAAACAGATGTCAAACTGTAAATATTAGGTCATCTATAATTTATATTTTCCACTTGAAATGTCGTGACAATGTGAAAACGATGTGACCATGTTAAAGGGGTCGCAGGTGTAGATAATATCACCTGCAGCTCCCCTTGGCTTTATACAGATTTACAGTGAATTTTAGCTCCTTATTAAGCCTTCTGGCCCAAAACTTAAATATTTGGTTCAAATTTTTTTCGGGAAAAACCTCTGTACACTACCTGCTTAGCAGCAAACAGCAGACAGACATGGGTATCTAGATACTGGACTCTTATGTCAGACTAAGATTAAATTCTGGTTGGAGTGAAAATCGGTTGATGATATTTTAAATGTCTAATGATGTTAGAATTCCATGTTGTTTGGACATTAATTTTATGATGTTTTGCAGATGTTGGGTTTTGTCCTCCACACCTTATGGCTCAATTATTCAACGCCAAGATACTGACATAGGATGTTTAGAAGACACTGGATTTTAGTAACTTAACAGCACCACATAAGTCAACAAAATATCAAGGTCATCTGTTGTTGGTATGCTTCATCAATTGACATTGGCATTGGGCAATGTCCTGACATTGGATGTTAGTCCCCCATTATCACAGCTTAAATTTAACCAAATATCAATATTCAAATATCAAGACATGGGTGCTGACCAATTGGGCAGGTGTCAAGACTTAGTGTGGGTGCACATCTTGATGAGCTCTTTACCACAGGCTAAGCAGATTTTAGTGTCTGCCTGTAAATTGGGAGAAGATAAACAAGACATTGATCAGAGAGTCCCAGAGCTGCAAGCAATATCATTCCCCTGCAGAGCCAGAGAGCCACTGTTTTAGGCGTGCACATGCGCTAGGTCGAGGTGGTGGGTTATCTGTCAATCATTTTTTAATATGGTCAATCAGAGGCCCACAATCCCCTGTCATTCAAAAACATATCAGTTTTTATTTCAGCCAATCACTTAACAGTAGTGAGGGTAGTCAATATTTCAACTAGCTAGCTATGCTGGTGCCAGCTAGCGTCTGCGTATCAACTCCCCAGTCATAACGGACTACAGTAACTTCAACACTACTTATTTTAGAAGGATCACAGCAAGAAACCCTGTTCTTTATTAAACGTATTGGGCAATTAACAGACAATAAATCATAGTTGGTTGTTTCTGGCTGCCAGTGTTAGCTAATGTAAGCTGACAAGTCATCTATTTTCACTTCAAAATGTAGTTTAAAAATGTTCCCGTCTGTTGATACTTTGTCATGGGTAAATGTTTAAGTCCTTAGCTTCACATCCAGGAGTGTGTGGACACTGTGGGGAAGCTGACAGAACCTGCCAACATCCAACCCTCCCTCTGGTTCTTCAAGAGGAGGAGCAGAACACAGCAGGGTTTGCTGGAGGCTCCTGAGGGGTGTAGAGCCAGGCCGCTTATCATATTTTGCCCAGGGGGTTTGGTGCCCCTGTCCGGTGGGCAAACTAGTTTTTCTGAACCATCCATTGGCATTTAGTCATGTCTGTCAACAGGCAGCCATGTTTCAGTCAACATTTTAAAGTGGAAATAAACAAGCTAACACTGGCAGCCAGAAACAAATATCTATGATCCATTGTCCATTTGGTAATCTAAACCAAAAACATGCTTCCTCATGGTGATCCTCCTAAAATGAACAGTGGTGAACGTTCCTGTATTCTGTAATGCTCCATGATTAAGTAGTTGATAAGCACACAGCGTTAGCCAGTGAACTAGTGCACTAGTAGGAAAGTCTTCTTCCACTTAAAATGAGCAACTGTGAACGTGAGGCTAACAACATTTTTAAAGTAACTATCAAAAATATATCAATCTTCGTCTATGCAAAATAAAACAGAGGGTCTGGTACTTGCATGTGTGCACATCTAAAACAGCTGGTTCTGACACTTTCTTACTGCATGGGGGACAGATGGAGTCCAGTGGCCTAGTGTATTATTGTGCACAAGAACAAGAAGTGGGAAAGCAAAATCCACTTTTTTTGCAGATATCCCTCTCAAGAAAAGAGAGGGGTTCAGTCTGTTGATGGAAGTAAGTTTATCCAAAATTTCTCACACACACACACACACACACACACACACACACACACACACACACACACACACACACACACACACTATGAGGAGTCAAACGTTTCACCCAACCACACTACAATGCGTTACTTGCGCCTACTTAGGACACATCAGATCTAACCAAGCCGTGTGAACGCACACCTACATTTTACATAGGGTTACTATGGAGACACAAGTCTTACACGCACGCCCGCTACATGATGTGTGGGCGTTGTTCGCTCCACTCACATGACGTGCTCACACGTCTTTTCAGGATGTGTGCACAGTGCGTTACAAATGCCACACATACACTACACCTGTGTGCATGTGAATCTCGCACACACACAGTGCACGTACACATCATTAACACCTGAACGCGTCAAATTACTTTGGCAAACTGTCTGTCTCCATAGTTTACACGTGCAGGCAGGCGTGTGTATGTGTGTGTGCTTCGCAAGAGTGGAGTGAATGAATCAAGTCGTTGCAGACATACGCCTGCATATACACAGAGCGACTGACCACCCTCAATGTCTGGCTGTGGTTTAAAAATATTTAACTAAGATAATATATAGGCTACAACAGCTTAATTGTGAATATATAGCCTATTATTGAATTGGATCCTAAATGCTGCAAACCTCCATCTGTATGTTTTTAATCAATAGTTGTGTTTTCATAAACATTTTTTTTGCATTTTGCCCTTTTGCGAATTTGACTGTTTATGGAAACAGCTTTTCAGACATCCTTAAATGGGTTTAAATGGGTTAAATTTACTCTGACTTTCGCTGCCAGGTTGAGAGCAGGGAACACTCAGCGCTGTTCATGCTGATGTCTTGTCAAATCTTTCCTTGTAAATCCTGTAATTCTGTAAAATCTAGATTTTTATTTTATACCTGTTTGCTGTAAAAAGCCTATATGCCTGAGGAACATTCAGTTTTGGGATGACGTAAAGTAGGCTAGAGATATTCCGGATATCCACGGTCATTCAGTTTTAATTATTAGGCTAATTAATAGCGAATAGGGTACGTGCGGATTAAAACCAGCAGACTTCTGCGTTATACTTTCCCAAACTATAAGATTTATTGTGTGTAGAACCACTTTCTACAGGTAGTGGCTGGCTTAATTGGCCAGTAATGCGCTGAGAAAAATGTTTGAAGTCCAAAAAAAGTAATTTACAAAAAAAGTAAAAAAAAACAGGTTTCAAAATTCAAATTCTATTTTGTTCAAACAAAATCTTCAATAAGAAACCTCGTCTTTGGTTACTTTTCTTCCAAACATTTTTTTTTAAAGATGTGCACTCCACAGATAGAAAGCACCACACAGAGCGAGGTTTTTGAGCATGCTCGGCTTTCAGTTATAACTGACAGGACTGCAAATACCAGTCAATCAGTCAATCAGTTTTATATACAAAGCCCAATATCACAAATCACAACTTGCCTCACAGGGCTTTACAGCATACGACATCCCTCTGTCCTTTGGACCCTCACTGCGGATAAGGAAAAACTCCCCAAAAAACCCTTAAACGGGGAAAAAAAACGACAGAAACCTCAGGAAGAGCAACTGAGGAGGGATCCCTCTTCCAGGACGGACAGACATGCAATAGATGTCGTACAGAACAGATCAGCATAATAAATTAACAGTAATCCATATGACACAAAGAGAGAGAGAGAGAGAGAGAGAGAGGGAGAGAGAGAGATGCAGGACAGACGGTAATGACAGTAGCTTAAAACAACATTAATGAAAGTAATAATATAATCGTTACAGTTCTGGCTACTGTGGTACAATATGTTGAAAGTATATATTAGTATCTGGCAGTGTACATGTGTGACAATAATCATATGTGTATAATAACAGTAGAAGTATGACTAATGACTAATGATGGCAGCAGCAGCAGCAGCAGCAGCAGCAGGAGGCATCTGGCAGGACCACGGCAGCAGCACAGCCACAAACGTCACACTATCCAGGCACTGCTGCGATATGATATATATAACACAAACACTTAAGATGTCATACTTTAAAACAAACTCTTAACACCTACGCTGGCTGTCTTCACCACCCCTCCCGGCCGTGAATGTAATAAAGGTGGCTTCGTCGGGCACTTTACAGCAGCTCTGCTTCCCGGAGCCAAACTGTTGCTCGCTCTTGACGCTTCGATCTCCTTTCTCAGTTCGTGCCCTGCAATCAAGTCCAGCTGTGCACGATCAGTCCAGAGTGAACACTTTGATTACTTGTTGCCATGGCAACCGCCCTGCTCAACCCCAGTTCATTAGCCTGCAATATGAATAAATATTGGACGGTGATTAGAAATTCCTCCAACATGGTGCAGGGAAACTATTTTTCGGGTCGACCCAGGAGAAACAGACTAGGACTATTTTTTCCCCCCTGATATAAAGCTGCGAGTATGCTATTATTATAACAAATAATCTGATGTGGTGTTAAAATTAGTGCCCGAACAAGGAAAGAAAATTGTGGGCGGAAGTTTGCTGCATGGATCAGCCTCTCACTGGGTGGAATGAGCGACCCGCTGAAGTCCCGCCCTACCACCTCCGGCTGTGTAGCAGTTTTCAACCGCTTTCAACACGTCCTTTACTAACATTTGCGGTGTTTGATCTTGCGGGGATGTAGCCATTTTTCTGCCATGGTTCGTGTCCTGTAGACAATATTTTTGTTGGCGTGTTACACCAAAACCTGTTTCCCCCTGGCAATATTTTTTCAAGTGCACCATTGCTGTGGCACCGCCCAGAACGCTTGTGATTGGTTGAAAGAAAGACAAGCAACTGGGGCGCTTTTTCTCCAATCTTAAAGTGAGAGTCGGCTCAGACCTTTCTTTTCTTGAGAAAGGTCTGGTGAGAGAGAGTAATGTTGCATCAATATCATGTTATTAACAAACATTTAAAGAATCCATTACTGATATTTGTGAATCGGTGCCCAATTGTTTATGTCCACATTGCAGTGCATCCTAAGATTCGATTATTTCCTCCACTCCTGGTGTTTATGTTGATATTTTGAAATAAAGACTGAAAAAAGTCTTATGTTTCTGGACTCTATGTACTAATAAATAAGGAAATAATGTACAGTGATGTATGAAGAGCAGAGAACACATTAAAGAAGTTGAATGTTTACCTCCAGTGATACATTCTTATTAGGGGAAGTAACTTTTCTCTTATCAAAATATCAAACAGGTTATTTGATGACCTCTGTGTATGTTAAATCCTCATATTGTTGAACAACTTCTTGTTGCATACAATGGGAATGTTTTTACAGGCAGATGGTACACTGCTGTCTGATGGATTATATGGAGTAGGCTTGGGTGTTATCAATTTTTTTTAGAACTTAATACCTTTCTGACATTTCATCTTGGTGTGCGGTGTATGCAGTATTTGTGTGTGGTGCTTTGATGTGAAAATATGCTGTTTTCCCTGCAGTCTGTCTGTTGCAGCTGTTTACAGTCCTGTAACGTTATCCCCAACACCCGCATACAGCTCAGCTGCCTGTTCTATCAGTGGAGACTGACCTCTGGTGGTGCTTGATATGCCCTACATACAATACATATTAAATACAGCCTCTCAGTATGAGTTTAATAGACAGATGAGTGTCTGTATTTTTGACCACATTAAAACTCATACTGTCAAGATTTCTAAATACCCTGGTAAAGGCGACCGTAATATCATGTGTAGCCCGGTGTAAACAATAAGTTATTTCCAAAAAAATGGATGAAAAAAATCAGTAAGGAAATTCAACTGAGTTACAGAGTCTAATAAAGAAAGAAAAAAATGGTTAACAGAGAGCTTAATACTTTGAACTCTCCAATAAGACTGCCTACACTGGTAACTTTGCTTATTGTGATGTCATTTCTTCAGAATCTTAAAATGTCTTACATCCTAAAATCTGTACAACCTAAGCTAAAAGGCTATGTAAGTCGATAAACCACAATAATGAATGAAAATATTGAA
The DNA here is from genome assembly GCA_026686955.1 of Epinephelus cyanopodus. Lineage (NCBI taxonomy): Eukaryota > Metazoa > Chordata > Actinopteri > Perciformes > Serranidae > Epinephelus > Epinephelus cyanopodus. The sequence continues at coordinate 6,952,790 of CM048918.1, read as the reverse complement.
ATTGTGACATAAAAAAATCATTTAAAAAAATCTAACATTTTACATAAAACATGACCTAAAAGAGTTACTGCTTGACTGTCATGACATGTCAGCTTCATTAAAAGCATAGCTTTTAGCAAATTAAAGCAATTTTTTCAATCTTTTCCAATTTCTCGTTTTATTTTATGGAAGTGATCAATGTAAGTGCACTTGTCCTTTAAACTAATCTGTTTTCTTGTCGACATGATCTTGACTTACTTCTCTGTGCTCCATGCTGCTCTTTGACCTGACCTGAATGTTTTGTTTTGTTGTTTTTCAGTTTCAGTTATATATTGGGGGTACATTTTGGGCATGGGGCATCCCCCAAATGTATATGGTGACTACTGCCCTATCAGAATGCATAATGATGGAGTGTCAACTGGACAATATGGAGATATTAGCATCTCAAAAGCCGAACTACAAATGTGGATAGACAGGGAGAAACACATGCAAGCTTAAGACGTGGTAAGATACGATATTCCTCACTATATGGAGTGACTGATAACAAGATCTGTATAATGGATGTAAAGAAATTCGTCAGGTTTTTAACTGATCTGTATTCTAAGCGTGATGGGATGATAGCACAATGATGTGTGTGGTATCACTGGAAAGCTCTGGTCATTCTATGCGAGCCTGCCTTTGTGAGTAATCAATCCAAAAGTAATGTGTGTACAAAGCCGTATGAAAGCTTTGTTATACATAATTTTAGTGTAATTTATGTTTTGTTTGTTTACTGTGAAAACATCGGACTACAGACATGTGCTTGGTCTTGTCGGAAAGCTGCAGTTCCGCTGTTTCACGTGACATGCGTGGCTTCTTGCTATCTTATAATTGTTAATATTTTTGCTGTCTGTTTGAATGTGTGGTACCACATAACTTTATGTTCAGAGGATAACTTATTTACCAATGTATCTGTGTCAAAGTGACTGTTGGTAGCACCCAGCAGCCACGCAGTGGTCGCACTGTAAATATATGGGGCAATGGAACACTATCATTACTATTAAAAGTGGGCTCAAACTGTTAAGTTTCTCTTCACCTTTTGCTTAATCTGGTCTGTTTGTCTCATCAAGTGGAAGTCTCTTTCTGAAATCTCACGATATATGACTTGTTGCAGAAAGACATGGAAACGTGACTAAGAGTTGAGAGTAGTAACTAGAGTCATTTACTCAAATACTTGCAGGTAATTACTAGGCTTCAAAGCCCCTAAAACTCTAGCTAGCTCAGAGCACAAAGAAACAACAGCATCCACCGCAGGAACAGCCTGTTTAACCTACTCTTATCTGGCATGAGGTAAATTTGACTGTTGTTTCATTTACTGTGGCAGTGAGAAGCACAGATAGACTAACTTAGCCTATAGACTTTTCCAGACTGTGGCACTCATCCATTTCTGTTTACAGCACACATCCTGGCTAATTTGACCTGGACTTCGCCTTTCAATATCCATTCAAAGATACTTTCAGGAAGGATTGAACGTCTATAAAAGTGATGCATGTCCCACCATAACACAAAACGACCACAAGCCTCCTGCCCCGATGACATTCAGAAATGACTGCATAGACACAGGTACACATGCAAAAGTTTGCATGTGTGTGCGCACGCCCCACACACACTCACTCAACTGCGACTCCCTCAGCCCCTCCCATCAGAGAAGTGAAGCCTTTTAATTATCTGCTGATTACCTGTTAGATCACCTTAGCTAATGGAGAGCAGCTCCCTGGGGAGCCATCCAATCTAACTCTCATCACACACAATGGGCTCCTCTTCACTGGAGAGAGTAGACTCTGTGTGCGTGTGTGTAGTGGATGTATGTGTGTCTGAAAAAGAGAGAGAGACAGAAAGAGAGAGAGTCCCTTAGAGGCAGATGCTGAAATTAATACTGAAAATAGCCATCTATTTATTCTTTCATACACTAAATTACCATCACACTCTGCTCCACACACACAGACACACACACACAGACACACACACACACACACACACACACACACACACACTGTATGGCACTTGTGTATTCTGATTTTGGTGGCAGGTTTCCATTTTCATCAGAGTTAGAGTTAAGATCATCACAGATTATTCCACAACCTGCTTTCATGCAGCAAAAGAAAAACAACAACAACAAAAACACTTTGCCTGTATTGCTTTCACTGTTCATTTGCTCTGTGTTTATTGTTTTACACTTGCTCTATAAGGGTATATTGAAATGTTTTACTTGAAGTAAATGAAATGCCAAAATGCTGTGTAATAGTGGCAGAAGTCATAAAAGCTTCCTAAAAATCTGTACTGAAAAAAAGGCATCTTTGCAGAGCAGAACAGCAAAAGCTGACAACAAAATCAAATCGAGCGCAATCAGTAGGATAAAAAGTAGAACAAAAGTACTACTGGAACTCCTTCCCAGACAGCAGAGGCACAGGACATGGCATAGATGCCCTTTAACAAGGGCTCCTAAAAAGCTGCCAAGTTCAAGGACTGTCTTCAATGGAAAAAGGACAGAATGTATAACATACATGTATGGGTTCATGACAGCCCAGTTGCCAGCATAAAAATGACATTGTACATTTCTGCAAACCGTGTATACATTAGTACACTATTATATAGCAGATACTTTAGTTCTTTAATACACCTCATGGTGCAACCTGGACACACCATCAGTGATTCTCCTAGGCTCATGGGGTGTTTCGGGTCTTAATCAGACACCCTCACCCAGGCGACCCAGCCGGGGGTGATCAGTCCCCCGACTTGTGTCCAGGTAGCGCACTACGCCACGCCTCCCCCCTCCTCAACCAGAGCCACCGAGAAGCCTTTTCAGCCGCTTCCAAGATGTTCTTGGTGGCTCTTCGCCTGTGCAGTCCACAAATTCCAAGGAGCCCCAGGACCCTGTGCAAGGACTTGCCTGCAAAGCCCCTGCAGCCCACCTCAATAGGCTCGCAGCGGGCCTTCCACCCATTTCTCCGGCATTCAACCACAAGATCAGCATACTTTGCCCTCTTCCTCTCCTGAGCTTCCTCCATTCTGTCCTCCCAGGGGACAGTTAGCTCAAGGAGCACCACCTGCTTACTGGCTCCGGACATCAGGACCAGGTCTGGCCGGAGTGACGTCACTGCGATGATGTCCGGGAATCGCAACTTCCTCCCTAGGTCCACCAGGAGCTGCCAGTCCCTTGCTGTTGTGAGCAGGCCCCCCTGGGTCTTTTTGGAGGGTTGGGGTTTCTTCCCTGCTCGAACAAAGGCAATTGAGCTCTTGGTTGGTTGTTGCCGCTTGCTGGTGTTGATGCCAGTGCAGATTGTGTCTGCTATTGCCCTCAGTACCTGGTCGTGGCGCCAACGGTACCTGCCATCTCCCAAGGCCTTTGGACAACAGCTGAGGATGTGTTCTAATGAACCTCTTTTCTGACAAAGTGGGCATACAGGTGAGTCTATCAGGCCCCAGGTGAGCAGGTTAGCAGGGCTTGGGAGGACATCATAGACCGATTTGACCAGGAACTTGAAGTGGTGTGGCTCCGCCTTCCAGAGTTCGGTCCAGGTGATCTTGCGGCCATCTATGTGCTCCCACTTGGTCCAGGCACCCTGCTTGCTCATGCCCACTACTCTGCTGAAACGAGCCTCCTCCACCTCAGCACGAACCTCCTCCTGGATGAGCTTTCGCCTTTCCTTTCCCCTGGCTCTGCTGTAGCAAGGTTTCGGGTTGCTACCCAGCCCAGCCCGACCTATAGCCACGGTTCCCACCAGGGTGCTGTGCCGCAGTCTCGCTTATGCCCGAAATTTTATGTTTCTTTATCTTTCAAGAATGTTGTGGCTAACTTGTGGTTACAGTTTGGTACAAAAATTGTTTGGTCATGGTTGGTAAAAGATCACACACAGTGGTCTGCAGTGGTCTGCAACTTGGCAGGTATGGCTTTGGTGTCACACCTGAAAAACAGGAAAAACAGCCTTAGTTAATCTGGCCCTCTATAATTTTAAAAGCAGCTGTAGCACTTACAACACTATTCAATTAAAAATGGTGAGGTATGGGAGAAAAACAAAGCCCCCGAGCAGACTCTTACTACTCTTCAGTGTATGGGCTGCAGTTTTGTACAAGTTTGTACAAGAGTTGGTATCAGTTTGAATGCTAGAATATTTTGTGTTGATTTGCTTCGAACGCGCGAATAACTGGCATCATATGCATGTGAATTCACTGAATTGATGAATGAGCTCCCACTGGTGCATCCTCAGCATCATACTTATAAATTTGTGCTACTTAATTTGCGGATTTCACATTGCATTCATTGGACTGGAAAAACAGTCCCATGTGTTTGACCCATCAACCACCCTTCCCTCGCAACCTTTATGTGGACTTCCTTATGAAAGCCCTTTCTGGCAGAGAGCTGTATTTCATGGCCAGATAGGTGTGGCAGGCCCCTATCAACCCATATCTATGACAGTTATCAAACTCACCAAGGTATTGGTAGAAATTAACAATTTGTTCACTTTTGGCCAGAACTTACTGCACAGCTGGAGTTAAGTATGCTCTAGTTAACTTCAGTGGACAGTTACTCTAATTAGTGACTGCATGTTGCAGGTTCGACGGAACTCAGTTGTATTTCATTGGGTCATTGGCTGGTGGTAGGACAAGAGATGGAACATGAATTGGTGAAAACTTTGGATACTGTGATTTGTGGACACCTGTGAATTCCTCTGAAACTCTGGAATCATGCACACTTTTAGCAAGTGCACCAGCAGTGAAGTGCTGATTTTCATAAAGCCCGATAATAGTGTCCATTGTCCCCGAACAGTGTCTTAGCTGCCACACTCCCAATACACAGATAGATCCATGAGATCATGTGAGTAAATGTGAACATATGTATGCTACTATTGTCAGTGACTGTCTGTCACCCCCTATTTGCTAGCTGTAATAGAGTGATCAGCATCATATAAAGCTTACAACCCATGTAAACCTCTCACCCAGCACGGAGTCAGAGCTGAGTGCCCCCTACTGTCCATTCACATTTGACTGCGTCCGCCTCTTGCTTCAAGAATTTCTGTGGATAGGAGGAATTGAGCAGGATGGCACTGAAAATACATGACATCACTAACAACATCCCTTCTGGCATCACATCACGTCATTGCCATCTCCTTTCGGTGCCATGATTCCCTCTTGCTTCCGTCTTAGTGCCATTCCAATCATACTCATGGTAAAGTACAGGAGGAAACAACAACCTAATGAGGATGTAACCATAAAGCCACAATTCCCTGACATCCTAATCCAGACCTGGGGCCAAGTGAGTCAAATTGAACCAGTCTGGAAAAAAGTCCGGGCCTGGCACCAGGGGCTCTAGGTTACAGTGTATCGCCCCTGGCCAGGGACAGAATGAAAGACTCCTTTCCCCCATGTTCCCTCATCAGGGATAGCCTGGCCTGCCATCAGAGTAATAGTGCTACAAACACAGAGGCATGCTGAGATGAGAGAGAAGGTTTCCCAAAGACGCCTGACTGCAGCATCAAACAGGAAAGACACACGGGACAAGAGATAGAGGAGGAAGAGAGAGAACGAGAGAGAGAGGGAGGGAGGGAGAGAGAGGCCCTGGAGTGGTGCCAAGTTCCCAAGGTAGTGTACAAGTATCTTTAGAAGCCGGGCGTCTTGTTAGCTAATACATTACACCAATCACGGCCGGCTATCTTAAGCTACAATTAATCTGTGCGCTGGCACAGGCTGATAGGACAGCAACATGCTGTTTCTTAATTAAAAGCAAACGGATTAAAAATGATTAATAACGGTATTAAATATTCTCATGGACTACAAGCGAGGGGAAATCGGGGGGCTTTCTTATGCGGGCTTAAAACGAAGAAGTCATTAACGGCGGGCCCAATCTCCCTAAGCCAGGGCTTTACTTTGTTTGGGATCACAAGTTGCTTACTTCATGAATATGCATTTTGCCCCTATCAAGTCGAGACCAAAAGGCAATATCGTGGTGTGGCTGTGGTGTGGTATTTTTTCCCCTCAGTGGCTGTGAAACTTTGAGTTTTTGATTTGTGACATTTCGTGGTCTGCCTTTGTAGCTGAGGCCTCTGTGTTAACTGGTTCCTGGCTGCAGGCTGCCTGGCTTTGACAGAAAATGTCATTTTTTTCTGTGTATCAAATCATGAATGTAGGTATGTCACATTTGGGATAATATTGAGTGTTTTTGCATATGGGTTTTAAAGGTTTCTCCCTGACTATAGCAACATACAAAACTACAGATAAAAATAATACATGTTTAATGTAAAGGCACAGTATTAAGGTATGTATCAAGATTTGTGGCTTGGTCACATGTATCACGCGACAGATGTTTAAAAAAAATATATGCATCACAATATCTGCACTTGGCAGCTACAGTATGAACAGGAATACAGAAAGTTTGCAGTTATGGCAAACATATAGAATGGTTTGGTTAGGTTAAGGCAACTCAAACACTTGGTTTTGGGCAGGGAAAGAGAGAAACTCGTAAAATGTTTGGGTTATGTTTAAAAATCAAACTTGAAATGTCTGGTGTGAGGGATTCAGCGGGGTATATAGACAGAAAAGGAATATAGAATTCATGAATAAAATCACCTTAAATTAAGAATTGTGTCTTTGTTACCTTAGAGTGAATCTACATTCAGAGTGGGTCCTTGTCCATGGAGTCCACATGTTATCTCTACAGTGGCCCAGAGAGGACAAACTAAATACTGGCTTTGGGCCATTTGTGACTTAATGTCAGACACCATAGTTCTCCCATAGTTTCAGTTGACTGCAAAGGGCAACCTCATCATTCGATACAACTAATGACTCATTCATGCTTACCATTACATACAACACAGATGGAGCCTTCTGTCTGTACTCTGCATTAATTTTGTCTGTATTTGTGCATGTTTTCTAAAAGTGAACGGATATAGACAAAACGCAGCAACACCAGTGGAGACTGTGGACATAGTTCAAGCGAGATACAATCATCGGACATGCCAAAAACACTTTTAAAATGGCTTAGTGGAACGCATTAATAATATATCTACAACGCTGCTTTCTATAAAAGGTAAATTATTACGACCTCTCCCACCGTCGTTTGTTTTTGTTAGAAACTTTTGACTCTTCCCTCTACTGCCATCTAGTGGATGTATCTATGCCAACATAAAGGAAACATGGAGGTATGTGGGCACAACATTTGAGATAAACACATTTATTTTTGTGTGTAAAGGGAATATAGATGAGTTTAAATTCCTCCCATGAGACCTTTTACAGTTGAATGTGGCAGGACACCATCTACAGTCTCTTACACGTGAAAGTTAGATGTGCTACACTTCCACCATCATGACTACTCCCGTGGTGTGGAAAATGAAGCCAATACAGAAGTGCCAAAACTGTAGTTCTTTGATTGACCACTTGAGGCTGGCTTCAGAAGCTGGTCAAGCCCTGTAGACCAACATGGTCCAACTTTAGAGCAGAAATATGGTTACTTCTGGCTCAAAAAACAGATGGCAATGGCCGAAATGCTGAACTTTAGGCTTCAACACAGGAGTCCACAAACCAATGGGGGACATCATGGAAGCTACATCCATTATTTATACAGTCTATGATACTACACATTACTTTTTGTCTCCACATAGAGAACACATCCTCTACTGGCTCTGAATGTAAACAACATCATCATCATAATCGAAATTCTGTTCAACACAAAACTTGGCCTGTACAAGAACTGTTTTTACGGTTAATAATGGCCCAACACAACAGCAAACAGTGTTATCACATCAGATAGCTTCTGTGACTTTTGTGGTCTTTAGAAGAAATTAAAAAAAAAAAAAGCTTTTAACTAGGAAGCAACATACTACATATCATGGCTGAGCTGATGATGACACTTTCAGTCACAAGTGAGGAGCTCCACTGCTAACAGCTACATTTTTAGTCTATAGTAATGATGACTTTGTGTATTCACTTCAGCGTCAATATTCAGTTTTAGGAATCTTTTCAAACACATCGTGAGACCCTCTAACTACAGTTGGCAAGAAATGTCAAATTTATAAATATTAACAAATTAATGGCTATTCTCGTTCAGATCCCCTGTCCATTTCAAAGGACATAACTTTTCTAGGATGTCTAGATCTGTGACTACTGTCATCTGATTTCACCCATATACACTAACTTATTAGATGGGAATGTCTATAAACAAATCACAGTGTTCCACATCATCTTAAGTGAATTGCAGTAGAACAATCTTTTTTTAATAGAAAACTACTGTTGTACTTTGATTCTCTGTTGATACGATCATTTTATAATGCATCCTGTTGATTATGTACACAGAATACTCATCTCAGGAAGTTTTCCAACAAACCGTTCTCTGGAGAAACATCAGAAATAAAGGTTTCAACTTCATTTAGGACTCAGTATTTTGAGACGTGATGACAAATACCATGCAAATATATATATAAAATGTGTTTAAAAGCAATACACTATCCATTGACATGGGTAAACCATTCATGAAAAAATTAATTGTATGCTTTTTGTTGAAATAAAAAAAAGTCTGTTCAGACCATGTATTGTAATTTTTACTATTAAGTTATTTCTAAAAAAATGGCACATAACATTGCCATATTTTGTAAAGACTGCTCCCACACCTTTAGAGTTTAATGTTTTAGGATAAAGATTAATTCAACCTTTCCATAATTTATGCAGTTACTCTACTATGAAAACTGGGTGTAGTTCCTGCTTTTTATACATGTATAAAAATTTTACATGTAGTTCCTGGATTTTCATTAGAACTGGTAAACAGCCTTTTAAAATTTGTATTGGTAAATTTTGTACATGGGCTTCCTTCAGTATAGGAGTGATACATGCCCTGTGCCACCCTAATCAAAATGACACCTGAACATCATTTCATAATTTAAATCCCAGCCCTTTACACAAGTCAGGAAAGCCCTCTTCCCTCCAACAAGAGGCTGTGAATAGCATCATTGTGAGCCTGCGACTACAATTACTGCTTCTAAATTCAGCATTGCTGTAATCAGGCCCTCTGGTTCTGTGTAATTTAAATACTCATGGCTTGTGTCCAATGGCTCCTGTGCCAAGCCCAAGTGTTAGTTGTAATTGACCATACAAGCCTTTTCTCCCCTTTTCTCTGCTAATTTCATAAGTGCTATTTTTAAAATGTCAATTATAAAGCAGATTAATGTATCTTAATGTGAGATTAGATGCATTTTGGCACGAATCACAGGGCAATCACATTGGTTTGATTACATTTCTGGCCCTATTATTGAATATAAAAGGCCTTTCTGCTCCAGTTTTACGTAGCACAAGCTTAAAGGGCAAGCTGGTGGATTCTGAATGTTATTCAACCAAACATGCTGCAATTGTTGATATGGCTCCTGTTTGATTATGGCATTTTAGAGGAGTTTTTCTTTGCCTAACACACACTCCTACACACTCATACCTTTGTAACAACTCTGAATGAGAAACAAGGTGTTGATGTTGTCATTCCGGTGAGAGGTGGACTTATTCTGCCACTGAGGCCGAATAGAAAGAGGTAGCTTGCATCCAGGACACTATTCTCTTTAGAAACCAATTACTTCAATGCTTCTCAAATTGATTTCATTTGCCTCTGCTGCCAGGCTGTCTCCTTTTCTCCTCCTCTGTTAACATTTCAAACTCTCACACCTCTCGTCTATGCCTTGTCCTTTTCTTCTTTCCACTTTCTGTCTCACCCTACTCATTTTTACTTTTTGGGGTAGTGGGTTTTCTATTCTTTCTTCTTCTGTTGCATCTTATCCAACACTTGGTGAAAAACAGGCCTGATTGTTATCAGCTTCATATTTGTCTTAGTGAGGAAGCAAGCAGCAGAATAATAACATTTTCAAATCATAAAGATAATGGCATTGCTTGCTTATGATAAGATGCTGGTGCTTGTGGTGTTTACTCTTGAAGTGCATGTTTGCATGTGTATCCCCTCATGAATGTGGACGCATTTTTGAGCTTTTGAGAGCTTGTGTTTGTTGTTTATGTTGTTGTGTATGTGTGTTGCCTGTGGTTCAATTTGTTCTGTGTAAAGCCTTTGTTGTGAGATGTTGTTTTGATGTGATCACATGACATAGATAGAAACAGGTGCTGCTCTGTCATTTGTTAAATCTACAATATGTATTGTGGTGTTTATAAGAATCAGCATGTAATTATCAAATTTATACCTCTTTGGCATAATTATGGAAAATAATTTGGTAAATGATAGACATACTCAGCATATCCTCACACAGCAGTTATGATATCTAACAAAAAGCCCCCTCACCACTTAGGTTAAGTTTAGTTTTAGGAAAATAATAATTTTTGGGTATCATCACATTACATACTTAATGTAATGTCATGTATTCAATGTTACGTTACAATGTAACATTGGGTACATACATGCGTAACTTAAATTAATTCAATGCTGACTTTTGCTTTCACATATGACACAAACTGTGTTTTTTTGGTTCAAAGTCCTGTGCTTATTTGACTTGTTCACCCCTCCAGACCTCTGTTGCTCTTCTGTTGCTCTTTATACTACGTCACCTGACTTCCTCCTTTGCTCCCGTCCTATGAGGAATGACACCCTACAGTGCACAGGTGAGTTATCACAGCCTCCTGGCTCACAAATACGTGGGTTATATACGTACTGTAGAGCATTATTTAAATGTCAAACCAGTTGTCCTGTCAGTCAAAATAAAACAGCCTATTGGGCAATTATTGTGAAGGAGGATAGAACCAGGGTGAAAATTTAGCTGGAACTATCCAAACGTTCACTCCACATGGTTTGCAGTGGGTGGAGGGTTAAACATCACCTGCACAAAGGATGTTCTGATTGTTTCTACGTTAGGATTCCTTCAAACCCCTTTTCTACCAATATGGAACTGGTTCAGTTCCGGTTCCTGCACCTAATTTTGAACCATTCAGAGCATTTTGCCAAAAAATAAACTGGTTTGGAACCTAAAAGTCGGTTCCCAGCTGGAACCAAAAAATAACGGATTTTCTTTAATGATGTGACAACATCAGTAGGTGTGTAGGGACTGCAATCTGAGCTAACTTTAAATTTAACTCAGCTTGTTTCTCTGAAAGTTGGCAGCAATGGGAAACTGTATTATCAACCTTTAGTGCACCATTACTGTTGTGTGTCCTGCTTAACATAGTTTGATGCATTTTAGTTTCAATAACAAGGTTGCAGTGGATCCATCCCTTATCTGGAGATTCAAGATACAACACTGAGAACAATGCATATTGATGGCATAGTAATCAATGCCATTTTTAAAACCTATAGTATATATGCAGTGCCTACACTTTATGCCTATAGATGATATTGCTCTCAAGAACTCTGATTTTTTTTTTTTTTTACGAAACGTAAATGATAAAAAACAAACAAGTGTACTCTATAAATTGTGTTTTAAATGCAGTTTTCATTATTAATATTTCCAATACAGTAAAACATGAAAATGACCAAAAAGTGGACAACAATGAGAAGGCCGAATATTATAGATTCATATTGTTCACAATAATTAGGTTTTTCTTAAATGGTGCTCTTTTTTTAGACATCATATCCTGGTAAATAACAGTATGAGTTTGTCACAACGCACGCACACACAACAGTCACACACAAGATGACAATGTGCCGATTTGGCTGTTAAATGGTGATGTGGATTGATTGAGGAGGCTGAGCTGAACACCTTGGAGACTAAACAGCCTGAGAGAGAGATGGAGCTTAATTGATGATCAAACACCCACCAGGTGTAAATGGCTGTTTTCGCTTCCTCTGTGTGTGTGTGTGTGTGTGTGTGTGTGTGTGTGTGTGTGTGAATGAGTTTCTCCACATGCACCTTTTGTACTTTGTGCACTCAATATAAGTGTCTACATGCATGACAGTCTGTGTATGTGTGTGTTTGCTGTATTTCCATACAGGCCGGACAAGAGATTTCAAAGACCTGTAGATGTTCCATTCAGCCTTGCGTCTTTCATATTGACCTCGGGGTGACAGGAGGACAGAAAAACACATGCTCTGTACCATCAAGATGAAAGCAGGGACACCATACACACACACTTACACACATGGTGAACAATCACGTTTCACAATGAGCTCCCCGAACTGTTGTGAAATTCAAATTCACCCTCAGCAAACACTTCTCCACAAAAACACCTCTTTCATTCGACAGTGTGGACTGCAGAATATTCTCTCCATATCAGTTAATAATAGAAAATGACTATAATAGCATGTGAGAGGAAAGAAGGGAAAAAAAACAGTATCGTAATGAAATGTTATGCTGCAAAAGCTGACTCACAATGTGATTAACAACCTTGTATACAAACCTAAAGAGTCCTGCTGATTTTAATGTTAGCCACGCCACTGGTTGCTTGTTGCAGGCAGGTGTGGGCTTGTCCATCAAAGTAATTGGTGACGTCCATGAAATTTGTCAGAAGATACCCCACTGTGAATTTTGCAGTGAAATTAAAGAGGATTGTAACTACTGCTTTACAAAAACCTTCTAATTTGCTAAAAAAAGAAAAAGTATTTTTTTCTGCTCAGCTATCAGGAGCGATTTGGGGTTCAGTATCTTGCCCAAGGAAACTTTGACATGCAGACCGGGAGAGCCAGGGGTGGAACCACCAAACTTTGGATTAGTGGACAATCTGCTCTACCTCTTGAGCCACAGCCACCCTCAAATATTCACAGCATGTTCTAACTTCCAACTTGTCACATGACAGGTTGGCCTTATGCTTCAAACTCTGAGGCTCTGCTGTAGGTACCCCTCTAATTTCTAGTTTTGGACGGCTGGTCAATTGCCATTTGTTTCATGCATAGTGTCTTTTTCAAATAAACGTGCATTTTCACAGAAAACATATTTGGTGAAATTTAAAATGGATAAAATAAGTATGTTTACGACATAAATTTACTTAGTAAGTTATTGAGAATGTCGTGATGTATGTAGCATAAGTGACATAGAACTATGTAATGTAGTTTAAAAATGCAACGCTTACTTTTGTTTTCACATGGGACATATCTTCTGGGTTTAAAGTCCTGTGTTTCGTTGACCCATGCACCACCTGTCCCTTCCACCTGCCACTTTCCACTTTCTTTCTTTTTATACTACCTCATTGCCATGAGTGGGTTTACAGTGCAGTTAGTTGAAAGCCTGGTGCGTCTCATACCATTGCTTAAGGGTGCCTCGTGTGTTGGAATCAAACACCGACGGCACCTGATCAAGCTGCCATATTCGATGCCCTGGACAAACAGACTGATATACATGCTCCTTGTAAAATTAATTAATAAATTGCATGCATGTATTTAAACATAAATATAAATATCTAACTTAAAATGACTTTTTGCAGATGTGTCATAGTAAAGCTGCTGTCTGCGGTCCATTGGAATCCATTTTGCAAGAGAGTAAGTCAGTCGGTCACAGGTAGACTTACTTGGTTTGTGCCTGAACGCCTGGTCAAATGTGGCGTGACGAGGCTGGATGTTAGCACTAGCATCAGAGGCTGTGCTGGCTAGGACTTTTCAATCAGACCAGATAGTTTCATCGTTGAAAGGGCCAATGAAACTGGACCCCTGTCAGCTTTGGGTCCAGTGTCATTGACATTGGCTTTAAACATCTAATCCTTTAATATTTGTAGGGCTGTAGTCTCCTGGTCCACTAGTCGATTAATTGGTCGCTATGCTCTCATCCAACCAAATTCTCATTAGTTGAATAATCGCGGTGTTACTTTCATAAGGAGAAAAGTGCTACATCAACAAGCTTTTCAGCATTAAACCATTATTTCCTGCGGCGGGGAGGACAGGCTAAGTTACCTGTGGAAAACACCCCCGCTGTTGACAGAAAGTTGAACTCGCCCACCCTCACGCTCAGCATCCTGGTGACGCAGACCTCCTGTCTGTTTCTGTAAGCTGAAACCATTTCGCACAGTGGAAACAAAGCTTGTATTTACTTGTATTTCACAGATAAGAAACAATAAATTGTGAAGACAGTAAAGCCACCATTAAAATAGCATTTTAAGTTTTGTGTGTGATATATCCTTCAGGGATTTATACTTCGGGATTTATCTCAGTTGTTTTGTCTGTGAATGTTATGAGTTGTAATGAAGCCAAATTATGTGCCATTGCCATTGTTAGATGCTGCTATTGTCCCTGGTTTTATATGAGAATAGGAAAAGATCGCTAGACGCTAGGCTAATTTATACAATGTAAAATGCCATAGACTTGTGCTAATAACGATAGCATGTTGTATTGGTGGGGGAAATGTGTCCAGATAAAGACAAGCGTTTGTCTGTCAGTTCTGTGATTTATAATGAAGCTGACTTGTGTACTTGTGTTTGAAATTGTCCCTATTAAGCCATGTTTAATGTGTGTTTTGAATCAACTATATAAATAAAGTTTGATATAAACTAAATTTTACAGCACTTAACACAATCCTCCACCACCTACTAGTGTTTTGGAGGTGTAACTGCAGAGTGACACAGACACCACCACCACAGAAGTAACAATAACGTGCAAATTTATTTTTTCTCACGACTAATCAATTAGTTGAAGATTATGTGCGACTTTAGTCGACCAAGATATTGTTTGGTTGACTACAGCCCTACATATTTGAAAGTTAGGCTCTCTCACCTGCAGAGCATTTCTGCAGGTATATTAATATAATATTATATTAATATAATATTAATATCTAATGAATCCAGGGATCTGATTTTGAGAGAGAAGTGGAGAAAAACAACTCAGGCCAAATCACCACGCGCAGCCGACAACATCCCAAAATGAAATTTTGAGCGTCAAATGCTTTATTTTCTGCTTGCGGGTGAATTTGGTGAATTTGTTGTTCTGAATGACTCTTGCTACTGCACAGAAGGTCTTTTTATCTGACAAATGAGTGTTATTCACATGATATGCAAGGTGTGTATGTAAGTTACATTATGTATCTATTATGGATGTATGTACTTATGTATGTATTCATGGGTGCTGGGTAGCAGGTGACCTGTCAGGTGCTCTGTCAGGTGACCTGGCATTGTGGCTATTTGAAGGTGTGCCTCTGCATTGTAGTTTGTCTGATGAAGGGCGTGACACTTGAAACGTCACATCGGGTGTAATTTAATTGAATACTTATGGGAGCATATAATAGTGTGTGGACCCTGTTCCTCTATCTCTTGTATTCACCAGTTTGTGCCTTTCCTGTAGTTTATGGTAGAAGTGTATTTACTTTAAAGAAAAGAAAATTCAGGCAGCAGCTGACAATTCAAAATATAAAAATGTAATGGAATGGAATGCAGTAAGTCTCTCAGGCATTCTATATTGCTTTCAAATATTCTCCTGTAGGTCAGCTTTTCTCAGTTAACTAATTAACAGATAATACCTGACAATTCTTTTTTTTTGCATGAAAAACCTGCACACTTACTGTCAGTCTAATTTTCATCTCTACAGAGTGATCCTGCAATCACAGACTGTTTGTTCCTGGCTTTCTACTACAGGAAGGTCTTCAGTGTCTTGCCAAATATGTCACCTAATTGGGCCAGGAGTAGTGCTACCTCCACCAGCAGCAACTCTCCTGCTCTAATATTTCAGCAGAGAAAGGCGATGCCTCCCACGACACTCCTCATCAAACCAAAGCCCTCAGTGTTCTCCCTGTCTAATGCTCTGCGCCTCACACCCTGAAGATGATCAAAGTGCTATTTTTCTAAATTCAGTCTTTTTAACTTCAACAGTCTTAGAAGGGATGAGGCAGATCATACTAAGATGATGAGAGAGGGAGAGTGAGATTGAGTGTGTGTGTGAGTGTGAGTGTGTGTGTGTGTGTGTGTGTGTGTGTGTGTGTGTGTGTGATGGGGTACTACAACATCTTTGTAGTCACTTCGTCTATTTTTTTTTTTTTTTTTTTTTTGCTTCCTAACTCTCACACTGGGCCTGCAGATAGGTCAGCTCCATTACCAATCCACCGGCCCACAAATATTTAAAACAAATTGAATCGCACACCCAATACCCATCACAATTACGGCAGGCACAATAACTAAATTAGCAATTCAACACAATAATTGGAAATGCGGCTTGCCTGGACCCGCAGGCCTCCCTGGAGGGCCGGCTGATCTGTGGAGGCACGTCAAGCCCGCTAATTCCACAGCTAATTACTGATGCACGGCGGAATGAAGTTGTTTGTCTCCCAAATACCATTTTCAGTTCACGGTGAGGAACACGGGACCGTGCTGAGATAGACAAAAACAACAAAGAAACGAGATACAAGAGTGTGGTAATGCTTTTTTTTGTCCTTGTTATGGTCTCGTTCATTTGTTGTTCATTTGTCTGTGTATGAGTTTTACTTTATTTTGTGATGGTGATGTGTAGGTGTGAAAAAGCAGATTATGATGCAGGTAAGGTTGCTTGGAACTGTATGCACCACCAGTATTTAACAACTGATCAAGTTAAAAAGTCAAGTGGGCTGTTCTGTGTCTGCTTATCTATTGCAAGCATAAACTGTATATAAAAATGGAAGACGCATCTACACTTACCCCCACTGTACAAAAATGAAGCCACAATATCCCAGATACGGCCGCTACCATCTTGTGCTAGTCACATCATTTGGAGCCAGGGTCTGCACAGTAGCCGGTATCAAATTCCCACCCATACACCTTTCCAACCAATTGTGAGCAGCACCACAAATAGTGACCATAATGACTAGCACACACCTGTCAATCATGACTCAAGCCCCCTTTTTTAAACATTAAATTACTAGTTATAACTGAATACTTGAACTTATGTCAGTGTGATAAGAACTACCTAAAATAAATAAACCACTTCAGGAAAAATGTATTTGATGTGTACTTTTAGTTTGGCCTATGTCCCATCTTCTAATATGGAGGGGGTGGGGTTTATACTGCAGCCAGCCACCAGGGGATGATTGAGATGTTTTGGCCTCACTTTTGGCTGTCATATCATCCATCTTTATTATGCAGTCTATGATTGCAAGGTTCGGAAATAGTGTATTTTGGAGGCTGACGCTACTCCCTGCAGTATAAGCAGTGTTGTGCTCTGTATTAAAATTAGGCTACCCCCGACTAAGAATTTTCCCAGTCAACCAGTAATCATCATTTAGGGCCATTAATCGATGAGGCGCCTGCATGTTTACAATATTAATTTGATTATCAAATTATATATTTTGGTTGGGGCAATACAATGGTTTGAGTTCAAGGTCTGAGAAAGAATAGCGAAAATAACATTGTTAACAGTGTGCTACATTACAGAGAAACACAAAACTGTCTACAAGTGCACGTCACACACTGAGCGAGCCGGCTGGCTGACATCCACCTCTAAGAATCGATTTATCTTAAATCTTAAAGCCTCTTTGTGTAGCATCATTTTTATGTTATTATTGCATCTTTCAAAGTACTTGCATGTCATACTTCTTGTTTTTTTTTTTTTTTTAAAAATTACACAATATGGTGTATTTTGGTGCAGTGGACTCAAGGCAAGTAGATTGTGAGATAGAACTTCCATTTCTCATGTCAGAATGAACTTCCATACCAATGTGACCTCACAAAAATACCTAGAATGATCACAACCTCTTAACACAACAACATATGTGGTGGTGTAATGTGATGTAATGTGTCAAATTATGTGGTGGGCACACTTGGGTTGAGACACCAAAATTACAATACTTGGTTAAAGTTTAAAAAAGATTGTGTGTAATGGTTAAATAACTACATTTTTTACTAACAGGAAGTATGTTGTAATAATAATTACTAAAGGATGCAAGTACATATAGTTAAAAGAAGTCAGAAAGTTCAAAATCAAAGAAGTTTACTTTAAGTGTCACATGGGACATGACAGCGGTCTCCTGGGTGAAAGTCTTCTGTCTGTTTGGCCCATGCAAAACCCTGACCTCCTCTCTGCATGGATGTTCTTGCTGTTTATATTACCTATGGGGTCGTGATATTAAAACCATGTGAACCACTGTACTGAAACAATCCACATCTGCTGAAAGACTCCCATCTGAGCAGATCAACACTGTACAGAATGAAACAGATCTCAGACTGTGATAGCAACAAATAGGGACAAAACCTCACATTACTTTTCAGTCCATAGTCTATAGATTAAGACAGTTCAAAGCCCTTTGTTGTTCTTCTTCTGGAACAAGTACTTTGCCTTTGGACATGTTTGAAAAACACATCATACAATCTAGTCTGATCAACACATGCTAGGACCTTTGGGCTTCAAGATGTACAGTATTTGTGACTGATTGAAAATGTACAAAAATCCCGAATAGCATTCAATCAAAACACTGAACAAAGTGTCACATTTACTGTGGACCACTTCCTCCTGTACCAAAACTACTTATTATGGTGATTTAGAGCCCAACCAAAAGGCTACATTTGCTAATATTCCTGCAAACTGCTGAAAAACATTTAAACTGTACATCAATTCTCTGCCGTTGCTATCACACTGTTAACATAACATACCCGGCAGCATCATTACATTATTCAACAGGGGAGCTGCACAAAAGCACAAATCTGCATGTTTACATTACTGTAAAGTGCATGCACGCCAACCTTAAATGAGTTGCAGAGTTCTATATGCACAACTAGATAAAATGATTACTTTAGATGTAAATGAGGAGTTCAGATGAGGACTAGGGTGTAATCTGACAGAGGCATACAGGGGTGCAGTGGTGATGGCTGGGGGGGGGAGGCGCGAATTAGCGGCCAAATTGACCATGTCGCCACATCAGAATTTTGTTGCCAATCAGCCTTGAACATAAACGACACTGCAAGAAAACGAATGCATACGAGCGAACGGACAGGGGGGTTGTGGGCTGGGTGATTGAGACTGCCTCTAATTTGGATCCTGTCCTCGTAGCCCCGCTAACTAATCCTCCCCATCTCTATTTATCCTCTCAGAATCTCATCGGGGGAAGCAGGCGTATATTAACAGCTGGAGCTATCTGAAGGGCTCCCTTTTGAGATGTCGCTCGACTCGCATGTGGAGAGCTTAGCCACGGCTAAGACCGTCCGGTGACACTTCCAATTGAACGTATAGATTTGTTGCAGAGTTTGAGGGTCTAAGGATGGCATGATAGCCTAATCTGATTGCTTCGGGGCTGGAGGGGTTCGGGCCAAGTTATGGATTTATACAAGAGGAACATAGACAAACAGTATGACCCTAAACTGTCATTGTTGGGCTGGATGTGCTGTCATGAGACTCAGTGACTAACATGATCCAGGGCCTGAGCTGCAACTCACTGAACTCACTGCACCAAGCCTGATGAGTGGAAGCGTTTGAGGAAGACGAAACCCAATTCTTTGCACCGTAAAATGTTGTTGTGGACAAATTACAGGAAGTCTGGTAAAACTAATACACTCAGAAGTAGATTAGACAAATAAATGAGGTCATTGGTGTCAGATTAGTTTTGGTTTTATATTAATATGATGCAATTTGATTGGCTACAAATTTATGATTGAAAATATGTAGAAACAAGGGCATATTTATTAGTGAGGACAAAGGTAAATCTTCTTTTCACATTTCTTAAAACAGTTTTTGTCTCTCCTTTATTTATTTTTTTACCCGGATCCTTATCTCTTTGGCAGCCCTTCCTCTCAGGTTTAATTAAAATACTCCAAAATCGTATTTGACCATGCAAGGTAGACTCTACCCGACCAGAAGCAAAACCAGTTTATCAAGTCAGACATAGAATGATCCACAGTACATTCTAGAACTGCTCTGACCAAATGAAGATGTATATAATATTATATATATATATATATATATATATAAAATCAGAAACTGTGGAGTGTCTGTCCACACAGGAAAAATACGTCCTCGAAGATATTCAGTGGTCTGTGTCTTGCTTTCCTAAACAGAGACTTCATCGTGACTTCTCACAGGAATCCTTTCTACCTCTGTTTTCACACCTTTCACCAGGACATGCATACACCAACAGAAAGCAAACTCTGAGACAAAGTTACACAAACTTATAAAAGATTAATTTAAAAGTTTAAATGAAAACAACATAATAATATAAAAACATTAAATATGATGGATTGAGATTGATTTAAAAAAAAAAAAAAAAAAAAAGATCCACCCATCGGCTGAAGGGTCTCATCTCAATTCATCTCCATTTATCCTGGAGCTTTGCACCATATCACGTGGTTTTCATCAGCAGACTGACTTTGCTCAGTTAATGAATAAATGTAGATGTTCAAACTTCCTATGATTCTCAGCACCTCTAACACCTCTAGTCCATATTCACTAAAAAAAAAATGAGTCTGACACTTAATCCTTGACCTTTGATTCAACGGTTAACTATCTAAAGTCCTGCTTGGTTTTTCTGGAGCTTTCAATCACATGATACTCATCAGCACAAAACTACTTGCAACTAACCCTGAATTCTTGAGGTGCAGAGTTCTCCAGTCACTCTAGGCTGTGGGTAAAAATTGGGCTACAGTTTGTTTTTGAAAAATCTCACAGTACAGATGTACACATCAGTCTATACTCTAAGGATACACATCACACCATTCCAACTAAAGTAGGTAAGATTCAGTGCATGCTTAGTTAAGTTTAAAAAAGTTAATTAAACCATGTTAACCAGAATGTTATGGGTGCAGTAACTGAGATTACAGATGTCAGAGTTGAACACAAATACTTCAGTCATTAAAGACAGTCACCGATTCAATGATTCATAGTTGGTTAAACTGCCACAACTATATTTCAGTTTAGTTTAAAGTTTTGATTTTTGTGTAAATGTAGTATTTGCTGTTTTTGAGTTGTGAACCAACACTGTGTCGTCAGGTCTTCAGAGAGGAACACCACCTAAATTAAGAGTTCAATATTATTTCCATGGCCTAGGAAAATTCAATCAATATTACTGAACATGAGCTCCTCTCTCTCTAAGCCAGAAACCAGAGATGTAAGTCCAAAACTTGTGATGCCGTTAAGTATTGTGTCTGGAGCTGCTCTATACACAACGAATAGAGACTGATTTCATGGGCCCACAGAATGTTTGCTGTCTTTTTTTTATACCCAAATGAGCTTTTACTCTATTAGTGTTCTCAGATCTGAAACAGAAAATGTACCCATATAGTCAGAACATTTCCCTAGGTGCTCTTAGTGTCATCAATATCATCTTTCCCAGTTGATTGTTTATGGAGCAGCTCCAGACTTTATGCCCTATGGCATCACAAATTTCAATTTCATCATGTGTGAATTTTGAAATTAGGCGTGGTTTCCCTTTAAGTCATATCCATGGAACTCAACTTGATATTTTGTTGGCTTACTGCAATTATTAGACACTTATGTCCCTTTTTATATTATAGTCTACCAGTAGACTGGACAGATGTTAAGGCAATGACTTGTGTTTTTACCAGGACGTCATAAATATAGAAATGCAGGTGGCAGAATAATGTTCTCAAGGTTTCCAAGTCGGTTCAATTAAGTTAGTCTTTGCTATTTCCTTCAAACATTATTTTATGCCTGTCTGTGATATTTTGGTCAGAATATGCTGCATCTTAGGGAAAGTAATATTACAGACATCGGTACCATTTTCTTTAACGTGCTGTGTCCCTATAGTTCTTGTTTTGCTGTTGGTCTAAAGTGATCTTAGCCAGTTTAGCAAGGGTTGAGGTGTTCTCATTTTTACCTGCAGTGGGACAAGGTTCTTGGAAATAAGTATTCAGATCAAGAACACAATATACAATACTCCACTACAAGTAACAGTCCTGCATTAAAAATACTACTTAGTATGTGAGTATTATCAGTAAGATGTACTAAAGTATCAAAAGCAAAAGTGTTCATGCTAACACTTGTGTTTTTTATTATTATTATTATCATTATCATTATTTTTTGTTGTAGTAGTAGTAGTAGTAGTAGTATTGAATTATTATACTGATGCATTAACATTTAAGCAGCATTTTAATGGGGTAGTGTGAGAGGGAGCTAATTTTACCTGCTTTGTGCACAGTTAGGTAGTAAAGCATCATATTTAATGAAGTGATCATATGTTTTGTATGTCAAATTTTACTCTGCAAAGTAAACACTATATGTGTTAATGTATGCTTGAAATCTGGTTGTAATACTATTATTTTTGTGTCACATCAATGTCTAAATGTTGTTTCAGAGGTTTTTCATTTCTGCAGTTCTGTGTGAAACAATGACCACTTGCAGTATTCTGATCCATTACCAACTGCACTGACCTTCAGAGTTGTACTCTGTTCAGTTTTACCTTCTTTCTCTGACTGCATGAACCACACAACAAGGTCACACAGACAGTCTGTCTCTCATTTCTAAGAACGTCCCGGCTAAAAAAGCAAGCTACTCACTCTGCCCAATAAAAAGTCCCCCCCTACACACACACACACACACACACACACACACACACACAGCAGCAGCAGCAGCACCCTATCTTCTTCTATTCCCTCTCCACTGATTAAAATAACCTCCACTCCCGTCGGGGAGGAGTCAAGCTATTTTAGAAATAAATATTCCCTCGGCGGACAGACGGGACAGACTGAGATCTGCTTGTGTGTGTGGTGTGTGTGTGTGTGTGTGTGTGTGTGTGTGTGTGTGTGTGTGTGTAGGTAACCTAGTGTGCTGATGCTCAGCTGGGTCCCCCTGATGCCTTATCTCTCTACCCCCCACCCCCACCCCACCCTTCCACCCCCTTCTTGCAACATACACACACGCGTGAGTCTTTATCACGACCCGACACTTGGGCTCGGGCTGGTAATCAGAGCAGCGAGCGCCCCCTCTTCCCCACACTCTCCCCCCTGCCCCCCCTTTCCACTGAGGGAAGAGGCGCATTCTAATCTCAACTGTTGCATATCTAATACTAATTGGAATCCTGCAACTGGGTCACTCTCATTGTTTTTCAAGTATTGTCAAGTCGGTGGTGGGGGTGGTTGTGTGTGTGTGTGTGGGGGGGGACATATGAAACAGAAATTACACCCCACCCCACACCACCACCATCCCCTCTTTAGCTGGAGCGCCCTTGATTGGATCCTCTCGCTCACTTGCGTGTGCGTCTGAGACAGAGAGAGAGAGGAAGATACAGAGATCAAAGAAAACAGATGTGTTTCCTCGTAAAACAGCAATGCACACACACACACACACACACACACACACACACACACACACACACACACACACACACACACACACACACACACACACCTGCTTCTTCCGGTGCCATGTTCTTTTTCTTGGATACTCACTATCTGACACTACCTGGTCTCAGAGGGTTGAAGGCTGGTGCTGCCCAGACACCAACGGGTGCAGAGCAGACGTGAGTGGGTGAATGCTGACACCCCTCCAGGGGCTGTGGTGAGTCTGAACTGTGAGCAGGGGTGTTCAGGAGCGATGCGGTCATTAGCAAAAAGAACGATGATCAGTGAGTCTTTTGGGGAAAGAGAACAAATGTGGCTGTTTTGTCTTCTGCTGACAGACTACATTTTGTACAGATGGTCCATGTGTTTAAAATGACTTCCTTTATGTGGTAAAAACCCCTCAAAACAGATTTTAGGCACTAAAAACATTGGAAACACTGGCGTTAAAGGAATACTTTACCCACAAAAATGACTATTTGTGTATCATTTACTAGCTGCATTATGTTGAATTTGTGAAGAAAACTGTTCTTATCACATGCCGGCATGGTGAATGATGAATCAGATATTTTGATATAGTTTTGGTGTCATTGTGTCATCCCCGTTTCCTTAAATTCATGTTTTTGGATTCTTAATTTCCAGTGGAGGCCTGCGAGAAAAAACATTTTCTTCATACATGCAAGGTAAGGTGTTGAATAATTAACATACAGATGGTCATTTTGTGTATTTTTTTAAGATTCTGCTGCAGACAATTTGTGTCATTTATACTTTTATTTTCCTGAAAAAGTAATTTTACAAGTGTGTAATCAGTAAAATTGCATATCCATCATACAAGGACATGGGACATTTTATTTCAAATTTGTAATAAATTAAAAGAGACACAGAGACAGATTTTTTGAAAAAAGGTAAAAATTGTTTTTGCTGTATTCAAAAACATTGGCCCCTAGATTTAGCACAATGCAACCAGTTTGTAACACAAGATTTCTATTTTTGCCTTCAAGGCTGAAAATTAATCTACTGACATTATCAGGGTTGTTTTCCCAGACTTGGTAAAGCTCCTTCAGAGTTATACTGCCCATGATGAGTACATTGAACCTTATGTGTAAAATTGTTTTGAACCTGGTGTGTAAAATTGGTACATTAAAAGGCCAGTGTGTAAAATGGGTTGAAAACCGTTGAAAACACTGACATCAGTGGTCAAATTCTAGATTGCAGGGCTCACTCACTCACCCCTCCCGTCGGGTCAATGACGGCGGCCTCTTAGGGACAAAAAGCCTTGCACAGGAGTAGGTCTGTCTACCGACGAGGTGAATGTTTATTTAGAAATCTGAACCATGTTACGATATTGTAATGAATCCCTCACGAGCAGGAGACCAGAGTAGCGTTTGGCAAAAGGTTTATTTGAGCACTCCAAAAACTCCGGTAACACTCCAGGGGGTAAAAGACTCTGTCCCAACCTCTTCTAGCGTAACACACACAATTCACACACACAATTCACACACATATACTCATTTACAGTATCTAGCAGGGACCCCCTCCCCTCTCTGCTCCGCCAAACTCCAGCCCGCACACTGACTGACAGCGTATCCTGTAAACAGAGCTCAGCTGTTTATTTAGCCTAGCAATATCTCTGGACTGTAGCAGCTGCAATGGACGACTTTGAACGCGATTTTGAAGAGTTTCTTGTAGCGGACACAGATCCAGAGCCATACCTGTTTGAGCTGGAGCATACAGATGAGGAACTCCATGTGTTGGATGCTGAGCGGGCGAGGAGAGAGGCTGAATCCTCCGCTCCCATTGTGCTGCACAGAATGGGATTCCATTGTTGGGGAAATATATCATCAGGAGGAAAAGCAGCAGAGAGTGCAAGGAGTGAAGTTGCATCTTCTTTCCCTCGTAGATGACGGTTTGGGTTCATTCTCTCCTGTTGCGTGGTAAGTGTGCTCCATTCACAATTTTACAACTAAAAAAACTTTTCACTACTCTCTATCGACGAACTTCTAACACTCTCCGCTGTTTCCTCCTCCTTCTTCCTTCCTCCCGCTGTCTTTGTTGGTTTATTTATAAACGTGAAACGCGTTCTCTGGCTGGCTGGATTGTCCACTCAGGCTGCCGTACATACATAGCGGCGCAAGATGGCAACCTCTCTAAAGCAAGGCCCTTGCTATATATATATATATATATATATGTATATATATACACGTATGTATATATACATATATATATATATATATATGTGTGTGTGTATATGGTGTATATATATATATATATATATATATATATATATGTGTATATATATACACACATATATATATGTGTGTATATATGTATATGTATATATAAAAGTATAATTATAAGACTACGAAAACTAAACGAATTTTATTTTATAGCAATAATACACTTACATAAACATATTAATGGGTAGAATATTCAGATTCAGATTCAGATTTGATAATAAACCATGCCAAATATTACACACTGGCCCTTTAATAATTTATTATTTTTGGAACAACAAATGAAATTATAGCTGCTGTGCGGCGATGGGTCGGGTCATTTTTAGGCAATTCTGAGCAACCTCTGGAACCTAACCCATCTACCGCTCTGAGCTAAACTGGCAAGTAACAACTCAACAGTGGCTGCACAAATTGAGTAAGCCATTCACTGTTGTGTAGGAAAGCAGCCATCCACGCATGGAAAGGCAGATTTGAAACCACTGTAAAAAATTCAGTTAAGACAAAAATCTGAAAATACACATTGATAATTTGTTTGTAAAAATGACTAATTGCTCCATAAGTAAAAAACTGATGTTTAAAAATCCCATTTTTACATTGACTCCAATTGTTCACATTAGAGCAAAATTCAGAATGCTGTCAAAAATTCAGTTTTTGAGATAAAATTCTGGAATTTGTCACACATCATCTACCATGACTCTAGAATTTTGTCTTTTTTTCATAAATATTGAAGATTTATTTAGCAAGAATTTGCATGTATATGTTTACAGTACCGTTTACAGTCAAACATTTTGATGCACTGTAGGCTCAATTTTTGATAAATCAAACATCTGAGAATGCAGCTCTTGTAGGACAGACTGAAGATGCTCTGTAGCAAGTTTGGTGTCAATTGAGCAAAAATTGTGGGAAGAGATAGGTTTAAGAAGTTTTACAGTTTTTGAAAAAAACAGAGTGATTAACTTCATAATTTTAATAGATTTAAATGTGCAAAAGTTTCTTCAGTATTGGGGCTACAGTTTGAAGTTGTAGCATGTATGGTTGATTTGCTATGAATTTTCAAATTTTTGAACTTTAGACGCTTGCTGTAGCGCCACGATCAGGATTATTGGCTTGAGTTTACAGCTGAGGATATTTGGCATGAGACTGGACCTTTGTGCAAAGTTTGGTGAGTTTTCACCCATGGGAAGTATGATTTCCTCAGAAGAAAGAAGAAGAAGAAGAAGAAGAAGAAGAAGAAGAAGAAGAAGAAGAATACCTAGGATTGCAATAGTGTCCTGGCACCCGGTAGTAATAGTGTCCTGGCACCCGGACCCTAATAACAATAGTTCAGTATACTGGGAAGTCTGTTTGCATAAGTTCAAAGTCCAATTGCAATTCACCGTTGCGCATGGACACTCACCCTCTTGCGCAACCAAAACAAACCATTCAGCATGCTATGCAAGTAGAGATTTCAACCAGCAGCAGAAACGAAAGGTGAATCCTGCCGGTTTTGGGTTGAACGGGGGTCACAGACGTCGTATTCCCTTCAAATACACCACAAGATAAGGCTTACCGACAACGGGGAAGTCCGGCTCCAGGTCCAATAATTTCCTCTTTGTACTCAGAACCATTATACTTCCTGTTTTAGCCCTGTTTTACTCTACTAACAAAGTTTTGCTAATTCAGTGATAAACGCATTTCATCTCCCATAGATCCACGTTATTTTTCAATATGTAAAAACTTTTATTGTGAAGCAGCAAAATAAGGAAATGTTGACTTTTTGAGCAGCAACTTCACACAACTTCTATTACAGCGGATAGCGACCATGAAACAGTGCGATAAAGCAGATATCTAAAGTAAAAACAGGATGCAGGAGAGAAACTAAATTCCAAACCACAAGGATTCGGTTAGAAACTACAAATGTACTGAGAGCTGAACAAATAGAGAATTTCAAAACCGTCTCTCACTTTGGTCTGCTGCCAACAGAGGTGAGCAAATTCTTGCAACACACACGCTTGTTTTGAGGGGGAGAATCAGATTGTCAAGGGTTGGCTGCGGTCGGCGAGATGTCACCGCTAGCAGCTTGAGTGTGATCGGCCCGGTTTTTGGACCTACTCTGAAGCTCGGCATGGCATGGTGGGTCTAAACTGATAATGAAAATGCAAATCAGTGGGGCATGGCTTGGTGTGGCCAAAAGTGACAGTGGAAAAGGCCCATGTATGTTGTACAGGCTGTAACATACAACACATACAATCAGATTGTGTTATTCAATTTGACATTGTATTCATGTGAGTCATATTCTGTTTGTACTGGTTAGGGGTCACTAGGAGCGGTTCACTTTTTCGCACATGACCAAAGATATATACTGATTGCAGGGTTATTGTTAAACCCTTTAATCCCATCCTTAAAACTCTGACTGGCCTTAAACAGGACTTAACATTGTATCAGACAAATTCAGCCAGATTAAATAGCCAACCAAACAATCAACTAAATAGAGGTATTGTGGTAAGCAGGTGAAGTCAGTTTGAATTTGGCTGCACGTACAAGGAAAACTGCTTATACCGTCCCAGTCCTGAACCAGTGATTGACACTCACAATTCACACACATAATTCATAATTCACCATGATAACATCCACCCGCCATACATTGCATGCTATGTTGTAACTCATCCATACTGTTTCATTATTTCACTGTTTCATTTCTCTGAAATGTATTATTTTATTTTATTGTTTCTATTGTAAACTATTTTATTTATTTATATTCTATACTGTTTTTTTTGTCCCATTTGTTAGTTGCCCTCTGAAACTTTCAATTCATGTGTATTTGATAAATGTGATCTTCGTAAATACAAGATAATGAAAACAAAGTTTTAAATGAGTGAACACAAGGGAATGTGTGGTTGTGGTATGGCTGTGGTATGTCGCTGTGCCCTCTGTGGCCTGGAAACCTTG
This sequence comes from Epinephelus cyanopodus, assembly GCA_026686955.1. Classification (NCBI taxonomy): domain Eukaryota; kingdom Metazoa; phylum Chordata; class Actinopteri; order Perciformes; family Serranidae; genus Epinephelus; species Epinephelus cyanopodus. Next base: position 6,924,543 of record CM048918.1, on the reverse strand, counting down.
TGCTTTCTTCCCTGTGGCCACTGCCAGGCTCCATAAATATGGAAACTGAGAGTGATTCAGGAGCTGCTGCCTGGTCTGCTGTGTATCCATTGACATGTTGCTTGTCAACTGCGGGGTCAGTACACCTGAGGGTAGCAAAAGCATTTAAGCAAAAGGAGAAAAATGCTGATTTCTAATATGCTAAGATATTCTCATGCTTATAATCTTTACTGTAAAGCCCTTTCCTTTAAAATTATTGATGCTTGCAGCCTGCAGGCTGTCTCTGATGATTAATCGAGTGAAAAAGTCACAGTTGGCTGTTCTGTACCTGGGTCCCCATGCTGGAGAGCCTGGAGTAGGAAACCCTTTTGTTTTAAAGGGGTGTGGGACGATATGCTCGCAGTAAAACAGATAATCCACATCCACTAGAAGTCTCCATTCTCCTTGACAGAGGGATAATGCTCTGTACCTGCTGTTATATCTACTGCCATCTTCTCTCTCAGATGTGATCGATGCTGCGGCTCACGCTTGCCATTTAACAGATATACACCATTAACTGTACCATGGCATCCAAATCTAACCGGAGGTGCTTTCCAAAGGCCAGTAAGTAAATTGAAATGTCTTTCTAAAGCTTGATCTTTAGTGGCCTTTAAATAGAAGAGAAATATCACGGCACGAAAGAGAGCGAGAGATAAAGTGGAGGGAAGAGAGAAGAGAAGTCAGGAAGTGAGAGGGGTGTCATTCTCGCTAAAGTCTGTGTAAGAAACAATATATGGGAGCTGTAGTTCTTTCTGTGCTCACAAAGTAATCATTGTTTCAATTTCTTACTGCAACTGATGTAGCGGCTGCTGATTCATCTTAGAATGTGAGAAGTAAACAAACAGGTAAACAGGTTTTTCAGAAAGACTGATGAAAGAATGTGACTGATGAATTGTATTGAGTAACAGAAGCAGGAAAGGGCGTGACGTCAGGTCTATATTATATTTTGCTATTGAACATAAGATGATCTCTGGACAGCTGAATGGGGTCAGTGACTATTTCGAATACAAACACAGCATAATCACATGTGGGTATTTCAACACATTCTCATCCCAAGTCGTCACATATTGCTCCTTTGTCAGTGGACTTTCATGTCTACATATTACAAGCTAAGTATCCTCCTGCTGTTGACATTTCAGGACATTGCAATCAACGCTGAGACATCAACAAAAGCACATGGTTAGGTTTAGGGCTGCTCGGTATATGCGGTAGACGGTAAAAATGACATAAATTTGGCCCGCGGTAGAGATTTGCGCTCTACCGTCCTATTGTCTATGACGTCATCGCACCTGCCTCAGTGTGAAAATGACAGACAGCGACGCAAGAGGAGCTCGTTACAGAAACGGTGCTACGTCCGTGATTTGGTTGGTTTGGCTTTAAACGGTCGGACAGTGAGCAGAAAAACATAATTTGCAAGAAGTGTCGAGTGACAGTGACAGCAAACAAAGGTAACACAAGCAATTTATTTCACCATCTCAAGACAAAGCATGTGCTCGAGGGCTGGGCAGTATTCGCGGTGACGGTAACTTACCGCAGTAAACATGAGCCGCTGCTTTTGTGATTAATGTTACCTTCATACCGCAGTACTCGGTGGCAGAACGGGGCCCGGCGGCCGGCCTGCCTCACGCACCTTCCTCGCTACGTGATGGAGGTGGCCGACCGCACCAAACCCAGGCCCGCGGGAGAAGGGGGCCCGGGAGCTGCCGGGCCTCCTCTTCCCTCTAACGTTTATACATACTATATAATGTTTTATACACAATAATAGATGGATTAGCAACTGTTTTACTTCTGACAATAAATAGTTTCCATCCTAGACTTGTATGGTTTTTTAAATTGTTTTAAGGTGTAAAAAAAAAAGAGAGAAGCTCCCCAAAATAATACTGTGATAATGATTTTAGGCCACACCGCCCAGCCTTAGTCAGGTTTAGAAAAAACAACACACTCTCACTCCAACTTCTTCACATATTGAGGTTTGGTGATGCATTTTCCATGTCCAGATATGACATGCAAGGTACCCTGGGTGCGTTGATTGTTGACATTTTGGGATGCTGTGTCGAGTTGTGCCTGTTACATGCATTGTCTTTCTTAAAAATACACTTCTATTTTCACAGGAAAGTTACCATTTACATAAAATCTCTTTCAAAATAAATGCAACACCGCAAATTGATGTTGTTGTTTTTTTTTCAACTACTAGTGCACAGGGTTGGATTTAGGCAACAAAAGCACGTTGCTGGGTTTAGGAAAAAAGAACAAGGTTTGGCTTTATGGGACATGAGCATCGCTCTCCGAAGTGAAAGTAAGTCTCACTAACCCTACGACTTTTGCCACCTTAACTTTTGTTCTTGTCCCGCCGCGTTTCCCTCTGGCACCACTGTTGTTCAATTAAAGGATGTTTTTTTTTGGTCGGTGTCGACACTGGAAGTTACTGTCTAAGCTCTGGATTTTAACGACTTCGAGTGAGACCAGGTTGGAAAAAACATGGTTCGGCTCTATATTCAAATGGGAAGTGAACACTGGGCTCCTGGGTGAACGTCTGGGCCCTGTTGGGATTTTCCAGCTCCTTATAATATGCCGTTACCGGCACTGACAACAGCAAATCATATTGCCGCAACAGGTGCCATCTGTCTGTGTCATGAATTGACCCTGCCTGTCCATGTATCATTTTGCTGCAACAGGTGCCACCCGGCTGACCGGCAGTGTATCACATCAATGCAAAAAGGGACTTCTGGCATCAGTGTCTGACACTGAAATCACTGACAAAGAGGCAGTATTTGACGACTTTAGAATAAGAACAGGCTGATATTTTTAACAGCTGCTTCAGGGGTGTTGCTTTGTCAGGGTCAATAACACCAGCTTTACCCTGATGTAAAGAGTTTCGACACTGACAGATGTCTGTTTCTTAGGGAAGTGAGTAATAACTTCAATCAATCCATTTCAAATCCATTCAGTACAATTCAATTCCATTCAATCCAATTCATTTGTCATATTAAACCACAAATAATAATAATATAAACAATAATAATAATAATAATAATAATTTCAGTGAAATGCAGTCAGTTCTGTCATTTTGTATATTCAAAATATTGTAAAAATGATAAATAAAATTCAGTGTTTGGGATCAGGCAGGTCCTTCCACCAGGATCCTTGTGGCCTGAGGGTAGAAGCTCTTCCTGAGCCTCTCAGAGCGGGTCCGGTGTATTTGGTTACCGCTTCCAGACCTCAGCAGAGATAAAAAAAAAAAAAACATTTATTAGGGTGGTTGGGATCTTTAATGATTCTCCTGGCCTTATTTTGCAGCTTGTGATATAAACATCCTTTATGCAGGGTGGATCAGTGCCTATGGTATGTTCAGCTGAACAAACCACTCTATGTAGGGCCTTGTGGTCCTCTGCGGGGCTGTTTCTACACCAGGCAGTTTGCTCCCCATCAGGATGCTCTCGATGGTGTGGTAGAGTAGAGTAGAAATTCCTCAGTATTTGGGAGAATATCTGGAATTACCTCAGGCATCTCAAGGAACTGTACCTGCTGACTGCATCAAGTTGACTGGCAACTCTATTTTAAATTAATGTAGAGCTAACACTTTTGTACCGCATATAAGTCACTCAGAGTTTGATGGGGTTAATGGTGACTGTACAAAGGACAGAACTGTTCACAAAACATCCTTTGGTCAAGGTTAGGAAAAAATGTGGTTCTGTTAATGATAGTAAACAAGTTGTGTCTCAGTCACTGTTTAATTTTTAATTTAACCATGACCTCAGTCTTATTCTAAGTTTAGTGAAGTGCTGCCATAAAATCACAAGTATAAGATTAGGTTGCTATGAGCAGATCTTGTAATACGAAACATATGGAGAGTATATGAACATTCATATTTATTAGACAATGTTTTACTGGTTAACATTTTGCCACTTGCCAGATATGTTATGAGATATTTCCTCATCATGCTAAAAGAAAATTTAATCTGAGCAGTATTTCTATATGTTTCTTTTTCTTTCTTTTTTTGAGATTATTAAAGATTTGAAGGTTTTTGGGCAAATTTTTATTGACTTTATTGATAGTGCTGCTAAAGATAGACAGGAAAGGTGAGGCAGCAATATTCCTCCATCAGCTGCAGCCTGATTATCATTATTATTATTAGGTTTTATTTGTTAAGGACATCACAATTACTTTGGACAAACCAGATGCACTGCTTGAGTGTTTTAGCATACATGCTAATTCTCAACACTTGCTCACAGGAGGCTTTTTAAAAAGTACAGTAAAATATGTATTAAAATTACAAGGGAAAACAACATGAGCTATACAGCAAAGACAACATATTCCAAGAACAGAACCAGACCTTACCCAGTCATGTGGGCACTGTTGTTTAGATTTGAGCCATAGTTTGAGTCCTCTGTTAAAAATATTGCCACTTGTCTCTAATCTTAAATTATTAGGCAAAGAGTTCCAGAGTTTTGCCCCCTTCACAGAAAAAAACAGACTGACCAAACGAGGTCTGAAGACTGAAGACAATCACCATTGGTGGAGGCTCATGTAGTTGCTCTACCAGAGCTCTGATTCCTAATAACTACTTCAGAGAACAGGGGTGAAACATGATTATTGAGACATTTAAAAACCAGCTGAAGGCTACTAAAATTTACAAAGTTTTCAAAGGTGAAAAGGTTGCGTTTTCTTAAACTATCACAGTGATGCCATCTCATAGGCTATATACCTTGTCTACTGCAAAACTTAATGTATTTGCAGTTGCAAATTAGTAGTTTATAAAAGTGATTACTGCATTTTAGCTTTCTGTAGTGATCTAAATGTTTTAGAAGCTTTGTTTTTGGAGAAACATTTACATATACATATATTATATATTTCATATATACCTTTTTACATTTTAATATATACATACATACATTGTTAGAAAAAAATTAATGGAAGTTGAAATGAGGGTTGAACATTAAAATGATTTACAGTACCAGGGTTTAGTTAGTCTCTCAAGGAGCTTCAGAAGTTGTGCAGTAAATCTGCAGCTGTGCATGAGTCCCATATAACTCACTCAGGCTGTAGCTGATGGAGGTATATTGAGATTGCTGCCATTTTCTTAAATTTTTCTCCTTTCGCTCTGTCATCCTTTTCTTGTACTTCCTCCTTGATATTTTCCTAAATGACTGTAGTTTACTTACTAGAAATATATTGATGTCTCAAATGATACAATGTTGCTTTGGCTCACGTCTTCCTTCCCTCATGCAAATAAAACAGATTTGGATTCAAATTAAATTCTCTTGCTGTTTCTCTCTCTCTCTTTCTCTCTATGTCTCTCTTCCCTGCCTCTCTCTTGCTGTGAGAGGGGAGAAGAACCAATGGGCCCTATCGGCCCCTGAAGACCAGCGCCGTCCCCCCATCGCTCACCCAACCTCATTAACTCGAGCCCCTACACACTCCCTGTTAGTCACAATTCAGAAAGCATAGAGTTCAGAAAGCATACACCACACACACACACACACACACACACACACACACACACACACACACACACACACACCAATTAAAAATGCAGCCTTGCATATTTGCATGGCATTTATGTTCTAACATAGTAATATTGACACTCTAACTGGCGGCTGTAGTAGAAGAAATCTGAAATATTTGCAAACAGAAAGACACATTAGATCCAAGGATCTCTCATTTGACACATTTGCTCCCACGGACTCAGACGGGAATCATTTTTGATTTAGCCCTGAATAATAAACTTCACAAATGATCACAATTAGAGAATGTAAAAGCCTGACTATTGTAATAAGGTTTTTGTAACACTTCTATAATGAATAAAATGATCATGAAATTACCTATTTTGTCATTTTTCAGGGGACCCAGTGGACCCCTCCTCAAGGACCCCCTACATGTCCCCAGACCCCACTTTGAGAACCATTGTCCTAACATTAGCTGACTGTATGGCTCCCAGGGACAAAATCTCCTGAAAAGGATGATTATACTGTCATCACTCTGTGTGTGTGCGTGTGTGGTGTGTGTGTGTGTGTGTGTGTGTGTGTGTGTGTGTGTGTGTGTGTGTGTGTGTTTTTGCAGAAACCCTGCCTCATCTGTACCACAGCAGAGACTGTGAGGCTCCACTAGATGGCAGTGTTGTGTGTTATAGCACACAGCTCTGGTACATGAACACAACGACATCTCACAGGCCTGCACAGGAGTGTATGAGGTGCACTGCACAGCTATGTGCACATAGTGACAAATAAGTATTCATATGATCCATAGTTTAGAGTCATGATTAAAAACAGAGCTATCATAAATGTGATGAAATGATGAGCTGAACAAAGATGACCGTCTGCTCCGACTCTGAGTACAGCCCTTCCAAAGCGATCTGTAAGTAAAAATCTAGTGCTGCAACTAAAGATTAATTTAATCGCTTGATCTGACGATTATTTTCCTAGATACATGTCCATCACAGTTTCTCACAGCTCAAGGTGATCACTTCAAATCACTTGTTTTGTCAGACTAACAGTACAAAGATATTCAGTTTATAATTATGTAAAACAGAAATCAGAAAGCATGATTGATTAACGAAAATGTTGCCTATAAATTTTCTGTTAGTCAGCTCATCAACTGATCATTTCAGCTCTAGTTAAGCCTCTTATACAATACAAGTTGTGCATTGAAATCTAATATGACCACTGCAATGTTTTCAAATAACTAAATGTATTAAAACCATTTCATTTTATGAACACTGAATTCAGCGTCTGGGTAAAACCTCTTGTGGTGCCTACATTAGTAATAATAATGATAATAGTACATTTTATTTGTAATTTGTAGTAACTGAGCATGTATTGGGAACTTTAATTTGACATTTCATAAAACTTGTTTCTCTGTTTGGGAGATCAATATGTAAAATTCCTACGCACAGAATACAACATGGATCATGACTGAAATTATTTTAAACTCATTTTGAAATATATTTCAAAGGAAGGATCGGACACAGAGGATCAAGTGTATTTTTTTTTTTATCATACTACTGTTTGTATGTGTTTGGATCTACATTTTTGCTGAATTGTGTTTTAAGGCCCATCTATCTAGGGATAGGCAACCAAAACCAGCTGAGGCCATAAATGCTGTGAAACGTGCAATTGGTATATGCTATGTAATTGTCACTAAAAAATAAACATTAATAAAATTCATTTAAAAGAATTGCAATTTCTTTAAGTAAAGTAAGTCCTAAGCAAATTGATTTTGACACATGAACACTGTTTTCTCAAGCTTCGTACAGACAGAAGAGAGGAGTACACTTTAGCATTAATGACATGAAATGAATATGAAAAAAGACATGGATACTAAAAGAAATAAATGAGGAATACTGTAATAAAAAACAGAGCACTGTGCAGTGAATCTGTCTACAGAAAGTTAAAGTCATTCACTTCTCAGGTTCTGCAAGCCAGTCACTCTTGAAATTCTGACCACTCATGTATACTGAAGAGAATACAGTCCGAAAAAGCATTCAGAATGTCTCTGACACAGTAATATGTGCCACTTTTTCCATGGCCGGATTAAATGAAATTTGTATTTTTTCTTTGCCTGAACATATTTTTTGTGTGGTAATTAATTACACTGAAATGAGAATATGCAACTTGTAAACATAAAACAGAAATAATAAAGCTTATAAGATCATTTTTCCAGAGACAGTACTAAACTAGAAGATATACTTAAGTAAGAATAATATTGAGGTAGTTGAATATTTTCATTTGATGTTATTTTATATTTCTAGTCCAATATTGGATTTATAAATTTTGTACTTGTCACTCCACTATATTTATCTATACAGCTGTGGTTACCTTGCAGATTAAGGTTTTACAGAGCATATGATTATCTTGTTATAGAACAAACTCAAACAGAGGAATTTAACATTAGCTCCACCTTAAGCTGCATGCTTACATGTAAATGCATCAGTAACACACACTCAGTTAAATATTGTTATATAGTACATTCCAAAGGCTCTTTCTACAAAGAACCTTTTCTTGGAAACTTGATTACATTTTTTGCTAACACTCTTGTGCCGTAAAATTTGGGACACATGACTTTTACTTGTAAATAAGTATTTATACAGTGTGATTTTGTTAATTTAATATAAAAAATCAAAACTTATAATATACATTGTTTTAGAATAAAGCACTTAAAAGAAGTATTTCAAAAAATAAGAAATTAAAATGCTGTGTGCTCATGAGTAATTATATATGAATAATAAATCTGAGTAATAATAATTATCATTATCATTATAATAGGCTGACTACATGATTCTAAAATGCTTAACACTCTGAAAGGGGCCATTGTACATTATGAATAGTTTTCACATGTATGTAAAGAAGTAAACTTTAAGAAAGTATTTTCAGCAAAACGTCCTCATTGGAGAAAAGAAAAGAAAAAAAGCCAGTTGACACAAAGTGAGCCTGATGATCTCGGGGCCTCAGAACTCGAGGGGCCCTGGGGCAGTTGCAAATTGGTAATTGACGTAATTTCAGCAGTGTTCTGGTTTCAAATGAGAAAAAATGTTCAGAAATAACAATATTGGTCTGATGTGTCGATCAAACATTTGGTCCTATATGGTTGAACAGAACAACAAGAGTACTGAGCTGGTGTTGAAATTCTGTCTAAATGGAGTTCACTTTATTAACACCTATGATTGTGAAAGAGGGAATGATGAGAGAGAGGGCATGCAGCAAAGAGAAAAGAGGAGTTGCCTCCAGAGGATTCTGTTCTCATTAGGCTCTTACTCCATTTATTAATAGCCAGTCATTGGGGTTGCAGGGAAATTTCCGTTGCCTGCCACTATGCATGTAGGAGTGATTTTTCTTTCACTCAATTGGCTTACCATTGCACTATTTGGTCTGAATGTGTGTGTGTGTGTGTGTGTTTTTTTAAAGCACCGCCCTCTCTCTTTTGTTTCTCTCCCCTTCTCTCTGTCATTCACACTTCAGTGGAAAGCTGTCAAACTTATTGGGAAAGTAAGACTGGTGTACAAGCTGATAAAAATGTCCGGCTATTGGTTGTCAGACCTGTCAATAATGTGTGTGTGTGTGTGTGTGTGTGTGTGTGTGTGTGTGTGTGTGTGTGTGTGTGTGTGTGTGTGTGTGTGTGTGTGTGTGTGTGTGTGTGTGTGTGTGTGTGTGTGTGTGGAGCTACGTTTTCTCTCTGCTTACTCGTTTAGTGTTTTATGGGGGCTGGAGAAGTCAGATGGTCAGGATATATTTCCTTGTTGTTTCACATTTTCACTGTCAGTTTTTCAGTGTTTAATTCTCTAAATGTAGAGATAAGGCCGGTATTATTTCATTTTTTTTTTTTATTTATACAGGGGCACATTTTTTCACACAAATCTTTCGAGCTGAGTTGATCTTTGGTGAACTTTGACAACCTTGTTTTTTATTGCTGATCTTTGAGGGAACGGAGTGTCAGAGGCAAATTTTCTTTTCCTATGTTGACCTCGTTGGTTGGGTTTGTCAGGTTTAACCAAAAGTAGTGAGATTGGTTAGGGTTAGGCTAAGGATGTTGGGGTAAGCCAATCAGAGGCAGAGCAGGACAGGCCATGCCTTCACCATCTTAGCAGAACTACATTTGCATACCAGATACCAAAAACTGCAGTGACCAAGCTAGCTAGTTAGTTGGCTAGTTAGCAAGCTAGCTTGGAGAGCTTTCGTGACTGACGCGCTGGCATGTTCATAGCTTGTGTGTTAGTTGTTAGCTCGCCAGCTACAGTAGTAGAACCCATATGTCACCAAGTGTCTATCTCGTCTTATTTTTTGAAATTATGTAGTTAACTATGCAGTGTGACCAGGTATTGAGTCAATCTCAAGTCAGTACTCCCCATGGATTTATGAAGAGAGCTGGATACACCGGTGGACCCTTGTTTAAGCCTATGAATGCTGCTCAGTGGGTCATGAAGCCAAAATAGCAGAATTTTTGTGGTATGAAATTATTCTGATCTTCCACACTGTGGGGCCCACAGAGCAAGTGCACTAGAGACTTGCAGTGGCCAAGTGCGGCTTAGTGGCTAACTGCTGGTTTAACCTCTACTAACTTCAATGGGGATAAAAATGATGTAATTATGCAGCTCTTCTAGACTTTCTAAATGTTATCAAACAGAGTGGATCAAATCCAGATAGTGAAACATGTATCCACTGATTTGCAGATGTCTTTTTCACAATGTAAGTCTATGAGAAGAACTCTTTCTAGGCCAAACGGCATTATGTGATGGACCAGGAAGTTGTAATCCCATGTTTAGCCATGATGTAAAATTTGCTTAAAAGCCCGGTGCTGTTCCTGGGAGCTTGCTCTTTTTCCTTATAGAGTGCCGAAGTCACGCCCCTTCTGGTAGAGCTCATGGGACCTTAGATCGGAAAAAATATGAATGGCAGTGAATGAGAAGAGCAATATTATCTTTTGGTCCCGTTTGAGTAACAGTGTTACCACAAAGTATGACTTTCTTGACCTTAAAATTTATGTTTTAAATTCATTAACGACATATTTAGATTTCATGTCACAACTCAAACGGGACCAAAAGATAACATTACTCTCTTCATTCACTGCCATTCATATTTTTTCCGATCTAAGGTCCCATGAGCTCTACTGGAAGGGGCGTGACTTCGGCACTCTATGTGGCCCTCAGCTCCATTGATTTCTGATGAAGAAATAAATCTTGGATCACAGATACATAATTTCATTTTTAAAAATGGCTAAGTAATTTCCTAAAACAGCTGGTATCAAAGTTTTTAACAAACATGTAACAGTAGGAAATAAATTATTGGGAGTTCGCCATGGACTGATAACCATTCAGTGCCCTAGTGATTACTCATGGCAGTATATGTAGGATTCACTGTCATCTTTTCAACGAATTAAGTTTGAATAAATTTTAACTAACACAGAATTCACAGCCCACATGGCCTAATTATAAAGTGTGTTGTATAATTGAAGTTCTGTTAATACGCTATACCTCCATACATCACTTGTGTAATAACATTACTTACATTACTTGCGCAGTTGCATTAACAACCTAACTTGGTTTGCAAATTTTCTTCATTTTGCTTTTGCAACGAGAATAGTAACAACACATAATTTACCAATTAAGCAACGTGTGACGTTCAGACGGGCAGTACCTTTTTGGAAAGCACCCTCTGGATTAGGCACAACCTGTTACACACTGAGAATCTTAAATTTTATCATTACAGATCCAAAATGTATTTTTTCCCCACATTCAAAAAAAACATGGGAATAAAGGAACAGTGCAACAGTGTGGCCTTTTGGTGTGTTTTTGGGCAACAATGACTATGGTGCAGAGGAAAAACATCAGGCTTATACTTTAGGCAAGTATTGCCACAGCATTTTACCAAAGGTACAGAGACGTTACCACACAATATAGATCATGGTTATGTAAAACAGCATTACATTTAAGTAGTAGTAAGGCCAAAGGTTCATGTGCTGTGTGCGTATGTGTGTGTGTGTGCTTATTCTCCTCTGCCATTTCTAGTAAAGTCCATCACCATCATCAACAGCAGGGTCAACCAGAGGACGGCCATCCCTTATTTACGCACACACAGCCACCCACAGTTACACACACACACACACACACACACACACACACACACACACACACACACACACACACACAGCTCCACTCTCACTTTTCCTGCGTTGTAAATTTTGCAGTAGTGTGTGTGTGTACAGGGACATTTAAATGAACAAGACTTACAGTAATCTGCCCTCTGACATGTACCATAAAAGACAAGTTGTGTTGTATATCCAATCAAACACACACCAAAACACATGCACTGCAGGACAGTGGTGCCCATTCCATTACGATATTGTTGTGCTATTGTTAAGCACGACACACACACACACACACACACACACACACACACACACACACAGACGCATGCACACACACCACAGCACCCTAATCCACAATCTGTGTTTGAAATGCAGGGCCAGGGTCAAGGATTACAATAAACTCTGATGATCAAATAATGCAGAAATTCTTATTCCAGTGGAGCCCCTGATCTTCTCTACTCCGGAATACTCAACAAGGAGGAGGAGGAGGAGGAGGAGGAGGAGAGGGAGGAGGAGGAGGAAAAGGGGGCTGGAGAATGAGGGAAAATAGGGAGAGGACAATGAGGGAGAAGATGAGACATAGGAGCAGGGAGAGGGAGGGAGGTAATGAAAAGGAGGAAGAGGAGGAGGTGAGTTAGAGGCGGAGGTAAGAGGGGAGAAAGAGCAGGAAGCATAGACACAGAGGGAGCAACAGACAGCCTAGTTGCCAGAATAAAATGTTGGCATTGTACATTTCTGCAAACCACAGACAATTGTGAACAATTGTACGTTTCATACGTGTTACATGTATATGAGCTCAGTTTGTCATCAGGAGGAAGAGGGGTTGTTGGATTGTGTGACACTTAGGTAAGACAACAACAACAGTCCACTGTTCAAGACCAACACAAGCAGATGTTTTTGTGTAAAGGACACAACGTGATCTCACAGAAATACATGACACTATTAGCCTACTACTGTTGTTCAATTTAAACAACTCTTGTTTTTTTATGTATGGGATGTAAGTACATCATGTAGTAACATAAGCATGTTGAATTAAAGGAAGTCAATGCTGATTTACAGTTTCACATGGGCCACAAACAGTGGTCTCCTGGGCGAAAGTCCTGTGTTTGTTTGACTTATCCACCACCCAGACCTCCTCTGTACACTGACTCACTTATTCATTGTACTACCTATGGGATTGTAACATTAACCAGAGGCCACTGCATGATTTTATTTAAATGTTTGGCCACCACACCAAAAGACCCAAATTTAGTTTCTACTGCCATTGTCTCTGTGGTGCTGACACAAAATTTTAACACATTATGTGCCACCACCTTGTAATTAGCCACTGGATTCTGAAAGCTTTCAGGTAGCCAAACCAAGTAGTTTTTGTGCCTGACCACACAATAACCACAGTATTGTCACAACATAAATAAGGACAGCTTCAACATATTTGCTAAATATGAAACATACAAATGTAACATATCTGTGGTTTGCAGAAATGTACAATACCGATATTTATTCTGATTAATGGGGGAAGAGGGATTTTAAAAAAAAACATGGTGAAAACATAGTTTCTTCCAACACTAGAATTAAGATAAAAATATTTACAAACGAAAAAACACTAATGGTCAGTGATAAGTAGTGTTTAACTTTTGATTGAACACTAAATTAAAACCCTCGGAGCATACTGCAACACAAAATAACAAGATGTGCAAATCAGAGCATCTGAAGTGTCTCTCAGAGTGGACCGGTGGAACTGGAAAATGCATATTTTACATCAATAAAATCTATTTTATCATTATTTTTGAGTCACATTGTTGAAAGAATTTAGTCATCTGTGTTTAAGCAGGATAATAGCAGGTCTCCGTTGTGCGTCGGGCTTTCTATTTCCCTGTCGGAGATTTTTTCTTTTTTAATTACATATAGGTTATACTCCCTTAACTCACCAGTAAAAAATACCTTTATCCATTTCAAATAACCAGTGGCAATAATCTACTCACGTTTTTCAAATGATTTCCCAAATTTGTTGTTGAGTTGTAATATGCCAATTGCTTTTGGCAAATCTGGCACTCTGCTTTCTGGGGGTTGACGGGGGATATTTTAAAGTGCAACCACACATCTGATGACCTCTTGGACATGTCTGCCAGTTCTGAGTTCAGGGTTTTTTTGGGGAGTTTTTCCTTATCCGCTGTGAGGGTCCAAAGGACAGAGGGATGTCGTATGCTGTAAAGCCCTGTGAGGCAAATTGTATTTGTGATATTGGGCTTTATAAATAAAATTGATTGATTGATTGATTGATTGAGTGCACTCGTTGTCAGTATCGGAATGGTGGGGGTTAGTGTTGCATTTAAGGCCTCCCCCCCAAAAATGGGAAAAAAAAGCGCAGAAGCTTCGAATTTTTTTTTCCACAATGGAATCCCGTGCCATCCAACGAAGCTTCGAATTTTTTGGGTCAGCCCTAGAAAAACATATGCATTCGGCTTCTGTGTTCCTTTTTGTGTTCTGAAGTAAAGATAATGGTTTTGTAACCTACAACATGGGTGTTATTTTTTTCAGTGTCCATCATTGCTATGCTTATGATAACATTGTGCTCAATACAAACAGTTGCTACAATCTGAGAAAACAGTGATGACATTACAGTGAAGTCTGATGGGGCAAAAAGGGTGAGACGGTTGTAAACAAGTCAAGTTTAAAACTCTTTTTGGACACAAAACTGAAAGGGAGCAGCTGAAATGTTGGTAATAATGATTTAAGGCTCTAACAGAACAAACATTTTTCATAGTGCAGTGTGCACTCAAGGTACAGTCCAATGTATGGAGACCAATATCCAACACCAACTTGTTTTAAGAATTTAAAATAGTTAAAAGCCTCTGACAATAATGTGAACAATGTAAGGAAAGGGCAGAGGACAGGTAGGGAATGGTGGAAAAGTGAAAGTTGAGCATTGGTTTCAGTGGGATCAAAGCTTGACGAGAGAGGAGGAAGAGGGAGGATGAAAGGAGGAAGAGTGACAAGGATACATCTGGAGATGACAAGGAAAACAGCTGATTAGGAGGAAGGAGGAGGCAAAACTAGGCATGGACAGTCCTGAGGAGGACCTGGGGAGGGAGGTGGAGGAATCATCCTCAATACAGCATTTCTCTCTCTCCATTCCTCCTCTACATCCTGTTCCTTCCATCTCCACGCTAACGTGGATCTTTGCTGAGCCTGTGGCTGCCTGCATGACATGGACAGGCTATCTGCCATCTGTGTGATCTCTGATCAGATAGCGAGACTGTGTATGAGTGTCTGCCCACATGTGCATGACTGTGAGCGACTGCAGTGGCCCTGTGGAACTGCTATCTGTGTGTGTGTGTGTGTGTGTGTGTGTGTGTTTGTATTTGTGTTCGCCGTTTGCTCTGGTTGTGAGCATACTCCATAAAAAAAAAGAGAAACGTGTGTATGTAATTGCATGAGTGTGTGTGTGTGTGTGTGTGTGTGTGTGTGTGTGTGTGTGTGCGTGTGTTTGGACTCCTTGCTCCCTCCACTGGGCATTAACATTCATGGAGCCAGCAGGGCATGTCAGAGCCCATAATGACCCCAGAGAGAGGCCCTGGGCGAGGGGAGGGCCAAGGAGGTGCCTGGGGGTTTGGGTGTTGATGGAGGCCTAGAGGCAAGAGGTAAGGAACTGCTGTACCGAGCTGTCTGACAAGGTCTGTGTGTGTGTGTGTGTGTGTGTGTGTGTGTGTGTGCGTGTGTGTGTGTGTGTATTTCTGTGTGTTCATAAAAAAAGAATATTGCCAAAAGCTTTTTGCTAACTAGCTAATCCACTTAATCAAGAAATTTAGAATATTTTTTTTTATATATTATTGTCCTGGAAATGAATTCATCCATGCAAATGACTTTCTTTAGGAGTGTTAATCAAGCAACAAAGCAGAGCAGCGTATACGAGTGCAGATCTAAAGCACTCCATAACTCTGTTGCGTAGACTGACGATTAGTCAGGGCCAGGCTTGGAATGTCAACAAATGACTTGATCCATAATCACTGAAACAATGAGCTAAGATGCTCCATCCACTCCAGCTGCCTGTTGCATGCTAAGCAAGGGCTCCATCACTTGAACTATCTCCCCTGTAGTGTACGATTGTGTATCTCTATCTTCCTGTTGTTATGTTGACCAAGCTTTTCTACATTTTCCAGGCCAATGTGAAGACACTGGAAGGTGAACTGGATTTTACTTTTTTTTTAATGAATGGAATCATGGTTAAAGGAATAGTTCACCCTAAAACAAAATTCAGTGATTATGGACTCACCCTCATGCTGATGAGTAATCCGGTGTAGTTTTTTCTTCCTCAAAGTGCACCTGGAGACCCCTGGTGAGCCAGTCCTGCAGCGAAAATCCTTACAATGGGCGTCAATTGTGACAGACACGAAAAGGTCCATAAAACTATACAAAAACTTTGTAATATTCCTCCATACTGCTCGTCCGCGACAATCCAAGTGTCCTGAAGTGGGAACATCCAGAGTTTACTCGCAACGACGTCATTTAGTATATTTTAATATCATAAACAGTGGCTATGCTCTGTTTGCCAGGAGGCGCACTCGCACATGCTCGCCTGTGCATGCCGTTCACTCTCTGGCCTTTTGAATATTTGAAATCCTCCGGTGAAAAGTGTTCACTACAGACCCGGAGTGCATGGACGTTGACGGTGCTGATATCGCGATGAAGAGCAATCAGCCATAGCTGTAGTCTTTCAGGGTCCTGAACTGGTAGCCTGTGGAAAGTCACAGATCTCCTGAACACACGGATCTCC
The DNA here is from genome assembly GCA_026686955.1 of Epinephelus cyanopodus. NCBI lineage: Eukaryota > Metazoa > Chordata > Actinopteri > Perciformes > Serranidae > Epinephelus > Epinephelus cyanopodus. The sequence goes on along the minus strand of CM048918.1, from coordinate 6,908,174 downwards.
TGATTGAAGCATCCAGGAAAGAAACACACTCGAACCATCTTTTTATTTTAACTTCCCGGCACTATTGAAAAAAGAGTAAACCTTTGAGTGATCAATAATGTTGTTTTTTATCCAGCTCGGGAAGAAACTAACTTTGTTCTGTGCTCTTGTGGCTTACAGCAGGATGTAAATACCGGTGTATATATCGCGAGTTCTCATTGATCTTGTCTGGCGTGGCTTCCGTAGCTTAAGCGGGCCAGAGAGTGAACAGCGTACACGGGCGAGCATGCGCGAGTGCGCCTCCGGGCAAACAGAGCATAGCCACTGTTTATCAATCAATCAATCAATTTTATTTATAAAGCCCAATATCACAAATACAATTTGCCTCACAGAGCTTTACAGCATACGACATCCCTCTGTCCTTTAGACCCTCACAGCGGATAAGGAAAAACTCCCCCCAAAAAAAACCCTTTACCGGGGAAAAAAAATGATAGAAACCTCAGGAAGAGCAACTGAGGAGGGATCCCTCTTCCAGGACAGACAGACGTGCAATAAATGTCGTACAGAACAGATCAGCATAATAAATTAACAGTAATCTGTATGACACAATGAGAGAGAGAGAGAGAGGCAGGACCACGGCAGCAGCACAACCACACACGTCACACTATCCAGGCACCGCTGCAATACGAGTTAACCTGAGAGACAGTGGAGCACAAAGGTTTCGGAGAAGAAGCCGAGTTAGTGACATCCAGAATGGCCGAGTTAACAAGATGCAGTAATAGGGTACGAGAGAGAGAGAGAGAGAGAGAGAGAGAGAGAGAGAGAGAGAGAAGGTGCCTGGTGTATTATAGGGGGTCCTCCGGCAGACTAGGCCTAAGTCAGCCTAACTAGGGGCTGGTACAGGGCAAGCCTGAGCCAGCCCTAACGATAAGCTTTATCAAAGAGGAAAGTCTTAAGTCTAGTCTTGTGGAGATGATGTCTGCCTCCCGGACCGCAACAGGAAGATGATTCCACAGGAGAGGAGCCTGATAGCTGAAGGCTCTGGCTCCTGATCTACGTTTATGGTATTAAAATATACTAAATGACATTGTTGCGAGTAAACTCTGGATGTTCCCAATTCAGGACACTTGGATTGTCGCGGACGAGCAGTATGGAGGAATATTACAAAGTTTTTGTGTAGTTTTATGGACCTTTTCATGTCTGTCACAATTGACGCCCATTGTAAGGATTTTCGCTGCAGGACTGGCTCACCAGGGGTCTCCAGGTGCACTTTGAGGAAGAAAAAACTACACCGGATTACTCATCAGCATGAGGGTGAGTGCATAATGACTGAATTTTGTTTTAGGGTGAACTATTCCTTTAAGGTCATTGGGTCTCATTCATGAAAAGTGAGTAAATCTGTGTGTAGATTTGCACATAAAAGCCTACTCTACTAAAAACCTACTCTGGATTCAGGAACGCTGCGGGAAACTCAGATTTGATCGTAAACACGTGTGTATGATCATGAATGTCAATCCATCGTAAAGTGACAGCGCGCTCCCGGTAATCAGCAATTAGCATAAATCCCCGCCCATGAATAGCCAATGACCACCATATAAGGAGGTGTACGTGCATCCTGTCGACCTGTCAGTCATGGCGCAGAAAGAAAGAAAGAGAGATTTTTTTTCCGAAGCGGAGATCAAAATCATTTTGGGTGAAGTGGACAACATGTGGAAAACATTTTATTTTCTTCAGTTAGTGGTGGTGTGACAGGGACAGGCAAAGCAAAGGCCTGGAGGGAGGTAACAGATGCTGTTAATGTTGTCTCCGTAGTACAAAGAACCATGTCAGAGGTGAAGCGTAAATGGTTTGATAAGAAACTGGAGGCAAAGAAACGCATAAGCACACACACAAAAATACTGCGGTCACCAAACAAACAGAAGATTCATTTGTGGGGTTCTGAATGAAGTGGGAACAGGAAACCAGAGATGTTTTGTGTGTAATGGATAAACTCTAAATTAGTGATGGCTGTCGGAATGTAGAGCTATTTAACATTTATTTTGTCAAATGATACGGATAACATATAGCCTACAGCAGTCTGTATGCATCGTCCTCAAATTATTTGAATCTTAATAGCCTAAAGCTCTGTTTCATACAACGTAAATTAATCATTTTCAAATCAGATTTATTCATTCAAACGATCGTCCTCCTTCCACCTGCTGCCCCTGCTGAACCCAGGCACCGAGGCCGAAGAGGCTTTGATCCGGCTGTCCTTACGGATATTTTTATTATCATCATTCAACGTGCAGAAAGAACGTGTAATCTATTGAGTCGATTTATGTAGATAATTCACAATAATGAACCTAATCTGGATCTTAAACCTGCTAATTGCCAAATAATTTAACTAAATATGTTATATTTTTAATATTTTGTCATGTTTAGATTACGTGTTTCAAAGGCATCTGTGTATTGTGTACATAACAGAGCGCAATACGAATTAAAATGGTCATTTCCAATAGTGAAAAGCAATATTTATGTGCTTTACTAAATTTACACAAGCACTACGAGTGGTCAGGAGCAGGAGTAGATTTTGTTAGTAGCTACGAAAAGATCGGAGCTACTAAAATATTGATGAATGCGGAGACGCACGTAAATTTCCATCTGCGAACAGTTTACACACAAATTCCTTCTGCTCACGTTTCATGAATGAGACCCATTGACTCCATTGTGCTCTTCACGAGTGGGCTCGAATACACCATCAACCAAAGAGCAACGTAAGCAGGATTCTGAACTATTGGTTTCACTTCAGGCAGTGGTAGGAGGTGCTCCACAGTATGACTCTCTGCCCATTCAATGGCTGCTTTGTATATCACTTACTTTCAGTCATTATCTTCTCAACTGGACTAAAGCATGTGGAGAATGCAGGCATTGATCCCGCTACCTCTCGCGTGCTAAGCAAGCTCTCTACCATTTGAGCTAATACCCCTATGAACACTGAGGAATTGCATTGCAACAGAGGCTGAGTTAGGGTCAACTTTGTTTGCCTTTATGGTATCCACCCTGACTGGTCGCCTGAAATGTTACATACCAGAGACGAGGTGGCCGAGTGGTTAAGGTGATGGACTGCTAATCCATTGTGCTCTGCACGCGTGGGTTCGAATCCCATCCTCGTCGTAATCCAGTATACTTTAAGATGCCCCAAATATTGCGTGTCAACAAAATAACAGGCTCCATTATTACTGGAACACAAAATAACAGGCTCCATTATCACTGGAACAAAAAGCTCAGATTCTCCGGACCATGTCCAAAGCAAGCCTACGAATGCTGTTTATGTGTGAAAGTGAGTGTCTTCATCAGAGTGACCAGATTATGGCCTTCAAGAGCTATGAAACACAGGAAGTTGCTTCATCTCCATCCTCTTTTTGGGTTGTAGACATCAAAACTGTCATCACAGCTATGATGTGATCTTAAACATACCAGAAACCAAAACACAGATTTATTCTTCCATTGAACTGGTGCAAGAAATCCCACTGTGTTCTTTAATTCGGTCTGTTTTTGCAGCAATTACAAACACAGTACAACCTAAAGTCCTCGGGAGACTGAAGGCATCATCCCAACTACCTCTCACATGCTAAGCAAGGGCTTCACCATTTGAACTAATTGTCCTGTACAAAGTACAGTCGTATAGCCCCACCTTCATCGACCTGTCCAACCTTCCCTCAATGTCACACTTTTCTTGACTTTCAGGTCCAATGTACAGACTCTGGACGGTGACTGGGATCTGACTTTTACTGGAAAACAGATGGAACCGCAGATGATGTTTCCCAGGCTATGGCGATGGACTGCTAATCAACTGGGCTCTGCCTGTATGGGTTCCAATCCAATCCATAGTTCAGTTTACTGTAGAATAAAGCAAAAACAGGTCAGCTTAGATCAGCCAAAAACAGGGTTGAATTCACTCCTGCAATTGTCAGTCTGAAGAGAAGTGTCCTTGGGTGCAGAGTGCCGCTTGCCCAGTGGCATGGATATTGCCATGTGGTGGAGGCAATTTTGGTTAGAATTTTTGGTCTCCATAATAAACCAAAGACGATGGGTTAGGAAAGAGGACCATTCTTACAAGATGCACTCTGATTTATTATGGGCTTATATTGCCGGGAACCAACTTGCCCTGTTGGATGGACACATTTTACATGCTGTCAACCAAAGAGCAACATAAGGAAGCTCTCAAACCTCTGGTTTCACTACAGGCAGTGATGGGTTGTGGGAGGTGCTCCACAGTATGTCCCTCTGCTCATCCAATGGCTGCTTTGTATATCACTTACTTTCAGTCATTATCTCCTCAACTGGACTAAAGCATGTGGAGAATGTAGGCATTGATCCCGTTACCGCTCGCATGCTAAGCGAGCTCTCTACCACTTGAGCTAATTCCCCTTTGAACACTGAGGAATTGCATTGCAACAGAGGCTGAGTTAGGGTCAACTTTGTTTGCTTTTATGGTATCCACCTCACTGGTCGCCTGAAAAGTTACATACCAGAGATGAGGTGGCCGAGTGGTTAAGGCGATGGACTGCTAATCCATTGTGCTCTGCACGCGTGGGTTCGAATCCCATCCTCGTCGTAATCCAGTATACTTTAAGATGCCCCAAATATTGCGTGTCAACAAAATAACAGGCTCCATTATCATTGGAACAAGAAGCTCAGATCCTCCAGACCATGTCCAGAGAAAGCCAACTGATGATATGAATGCAGTTTATGTGTGAAAGTGAGTGTCTTCACCAGAGTGACCAGATTATGGCCTTCAAGAGCTCTGAAACACAGGAAGTTGCTTCATCTCATCTCCATCCTCTTTTTGGGTGGTAGACATCAAAACTGTCATCACAGCTATGATGTGATCTTAAACATCCTAGAAACCAAAACACAGCTTTACTTTTCTTCACCAGAGTGACCAGATTATTGCCCTTAAGAGCTCTGAAATACAGGAAGTTGCTTCAACATTATGGCAATGATTGGAACAAATTCAGCATTTGACAGTGGTGTTGAGGACTGGGCAGCTTACACTGAGTGAGTTATATTGTGATACAAAGAAAGTTGAAGAGGAGGAGAAAGTCAGTGTCTTACTGAGTGTCATGGGTTCAAAAACATACAGGCTGCTGTAGAGCTTGTTACTGCCTGAAAAGCCAGCCAAGAAAACATTCAAGCAAATAGTAGACACTCTTCAGCAGCATTTAAACCCCAATCCACTGGTCACTGCTGAAAGATTGAAATTTCACAAATGGAATCAGAGTAAAAATGAGAGCATTTCTGAATATTGTGCGGAACTCCAGTTGCCGTTATCAAGATTGTCTGTTGGATGCAATAAGGGACAGGTTAGTGTGTGGCATTTGTGAAACCACACAGAAGAAACTCCTATGTGAAAAAGACCTTGCATTCAAGAAGGCCCTAAATATTGCAGTATCAATGGAAATTGCAGCTCGGGGTGCATCAGAGATACAACAAAAATCATTGGAATATGCTACAACTAAAATGTCACTGAACAGAAATGAAAGAAAGAAATGCTTCCATTTTGGCAACATGTCACATGACCCCGATGACTGTTTAAAGACAAAGAATGCAGAAACTGCAGCAAACAGGGTCACATTGGAAGAGTATGCAAAACTAGCAAACAACTGAAAAAGAACAAAACAAACAAAAAAAAAAGAAATCCTATAAAGGGACACAAAACACAAAACAGAAGAAAACAATTCTGATAAAGAAGACTCAGATAAAAGTGAAATGTCATGCCTGCAACTTCACATGTAAAAGAGACTGATGATTGCAGAATAACATGGATTACTCCTCAAGTGGCTGGTGTGAGACTGAGAATGGATTTAGACAATGGCTCAGCCCTAACAGTGATATCTGTGTGTTTACAGAATGCAGTTTACGTGTGAACTCACTCATTATCTCAACTGAAATGAAAGTATGTTGAGAATGCGGGCATTGGTTGAGCTAATTCCCCATTTGAACACTGATTGATTGGCATTGTAACAAAAATTGAGTTAGGATAAACTTTGTTTGCTATTATGGTATCTGGCTTAGTGGTCACCTAGAAACCAAAGATGAGGTTGCTGAGGTTACGGCGATGGACTGATGGACCATTGTGCTTGTGTTCTTGTCAGAATCCATTTCACTTTGAGCGTCCCTGAATATGACATGTCAACAAAATAACAGGCTGTGTTCTTCAATTCAATCATTTTTTTTCAGTAATTCCAAACACATAGGAAAGTAGGGTCCCCTGCTGAATGCAGGCTTCAACTCAACTACTTTTCCAAAGCTAACAAGGGCTCCACGATTTGAGCTGATTGGCCTGTACAAACTACAATCATATAGCTCCACCTTCCTCATTCTGTCCTCCTCCATTTTTAGATATTCAGGACCTGTGTAAAGACTTTGGAAGTTGACCTGGATCTGACTGAACTGCAGATAATGTTTCTGACGTTAAAGCGATGGACTGCAAATCTATTGTGCTTTCCTGTGTGGATTTGAATGCCTTTCTCACCCCAGTCTAACTGACTTTAGTATATAATTTCCTACAAAGCTCAATTTTTCAATTAAATTATAAAAAAGAGCAAAAGTCAAGTTTATTTGGTTTCTAATACCCCACTGCTTTGTCACCTGAAGAGTAAGACACCAAAGACAACGTTGCAGATTTGTTAAAGATATCAGTGTACACCTTTGATCCCACAACTGGTATTGTCAATAAGGCACACAAAATTAGAGTAGTTACTGAGATACTAATGAGGAAGTAATGAGTAGTTACTGAGGAACTACGGTACACAAAATTAGAGTAGTTACTGAGGAACTAATGATGAACTATTTATTAGTTAATGGTCAGTTCTCCAGTAACTCATGATCAAATTTCATAGAGGAGTTAATCACGACTTAATGATTAGTGATTTAGTCACTTCATCAGTACAGAACCATTGTCCATGAGTTCACCTTTTTATGTCCTAAAGTAAAGTGACACATAATGAGTAGTCTCTCATTACTTCATCATCATCTTTACAATTAGTTCCATAACAAAACAAATCACAGACAGCAGGATTCTTGAGAAGAGTTTAATTCATTATTTTCAGACCACATACACATTAATATGATCATCCATGTTATTCTGTGCGATGATGCCTTAGAAATAAACATGATAGTGTGTCACATTTTAGGAAGGCTAAGCTTAAAGAATTTATCATGGGGGCTGTGCGTAAAGTACTGTATACTGATCACACCTTTGTTCACAGTACAGTTGTTTGAGGAGCACAAAATTTAAAGTAGTTACTATGAAACAAATTTGGAATGAATGAGGAACTAACAATTACTAAATGTACAGTTCTTCAGTAACTCCTGATCAAATTTCAGAGGAAGTTACTGAGGAACTAATGAGGAACTAACTATGTCTTAATCATTACCTACTCTTTTTGTGTACCCTAAAGTAAAGTGAGACATCAAAATGAGTAAGTAATGAGTACTGAATCATTACCTACTCACATGCAATTTGATCATGAGTTAATGAGGAACTGATCATTAACTAATAGTTAGTTCCTTATTCGTTCCTCAGTAACTACTCCTCTGAAATTTGATCATGTTACTGAGGAACTGACCATTAACTAACAGATAGTTCATCATTAGTTCCTCAGTAACTACTCTAATTTTATGTACCTTAGTTCCTCAGTAACTACTCATTAGTTCATCATTCGTTCCTCATTCTTTCTTCAGTAACTACTCTAATTTTGTGTAGCTTAGTTCCTCAGTAAATACTCATTAGTTCCTAATAAGTTCCTCAGTAACTATTCTAATTTTGTGTACCTTATTGTAAAGTGTTACCTAAATTAAGGTTAATCAGTGATATGGAAAGTTGAATGCAGAATTAGGTAAATATAAGTGAGATAGAATATAATACATAATAACAGAATTTAATAAAGATTGAATAAAGCATTTTTTTTTTTACTTTTTTCGTTGGTGCTTTACATTTTATGTTTTTCCCACCTGATTAGCAGAGGCACATATGTTTTACATCAACATAGTATGTAAATTACCATGTTAAAATTCTTTACCATGATTAGCCAAATCTGATGTACCCTAGCCTCCTTTCTAATGTAAATGAAAAGCTGTATTTGAAATGTGACTTACCAAGAACATAAAATAAATGATTTCAAATCAAATCAAACTACATGACAATTGATAAATAGGCTGGGGACAGCCATGAAGTGAGAAAAGCTTACATTTCCTTATTTCATGTGTAAATGAAAGCCTGACAGCTCTGGCCTCTTTATATGCATGCTTTTTTGCTTCATATTCATGTAGGCCACTGACTGTGTGTATATACAAGTGTGTATATAGCACACACAGGTACAAGCTTTGTTCTCTGACAAAACATTTATTCTGCGCACACTCACACACGCTCATGGAGCTTGGTGGTCATCCCCCAACCCCCAACACGGTAAAGGTCAGTGCCTTCTTTGATGTTGCCCCCATAGATCACCATTATTACTGTAGTCTATTGATTCCTATGGAGATGAGGCCTGCAGTCGTGGTTCTGGGTGACTGAGGCTGAGGTCAGGGTCTGCCTCCCCTGGCTTCGCTTCGGAATATAAAATCCAGCTAACTGCTACCCATTGCTCTGCATGCTGAGTTTGGTCTGAAGGACACACACAAATATATATAAGAGGCATGAATGCACATACACATCAAACAGATTACACATGTACTGTAGCTACAAGGGCTCTGGCACTGTGGGGTTTTGTAGGCTGATGCTGATATATTAGAATTAAAGCTGCGCAAAGCCATTTTCGTGCAGTTGTTTTTTGTGCTGAAATTCAAAACCTTTAAGTTTGACAATGACAATTCTTTATCCCAAGAATAACAAGAATTTCATTCTTGGTGCTTAACCTCAAGAATGACAATGACGCTATTCTTGGGGTAAAGAATATAAGACCAGATTTATACCATGAAACACTAAAATCCCAGTGACAACAAGGAATAAATAGAATAACAGTAAGACTAATCATGTCCGGCATATGAAACAGAAGATGTGCTTTCAAACTCTGCAATTTTTTTTTTCCCAAAACACGACCATTTTGCAAAAGCAGTTAGAAATTACAAACCATCTTGCAATGGGATCACACCCGCCACAGTAATGTAATCCAAGCAGTGGTGTAAGGTAGTTACAATGGGCCCCACTGCACGCTATTTACAAGTTTTGAAGCACACACACAGAGTTTTAGGGCAAGTATATATTTCACCAAAGTATATAATTCACTACTTTAAATGTATTGTCTCATTACATGAATTAAACAGGGACTTAATATTAGACAACAATATTCATATTACCCTATCCTACCCAATCCTATCTGTATATGACAAAAATTACAAAGAAAATAGGAAATCATAAGTTAAATTGAATCATTTTTACAGTTAAATCATAGTTTTTTTATAGTTTATGTAGAATAAGCATATTATGTTGTTATATTTTGATACCATTTGCTGTGAGGGTCCTAAGGACAGAGGCATGTCGTATGCTGTAAAGACCTGTGAGGCAAATTGTGATTTGTGATATTGGGCTTTATAAATAAAACTGATTGATTGATTGATTGATTGATTGATGGATTGATTGAATTTACTGTTTTACAAAAAAAGAAAACCAAGATGGAGATGGGTTTGCCTATTTTAGGGCATATATAGAAAAATAGCACCCTCCATACTTCTTACCCTCCAATTTCTGGCACCCTTGCTCGGACCATCACACCCATCCTTAAGATCAGCCTTCATTTTATCTGAACTACACACCTTTAAAGTTTCATGACTCCATCTTCACTGCGTGACTGCATCTACCTAATGACAGACAAATACATACATACATATATATATATATATTAATATATATGAAAACCCGGCAAAGTACTCAAAACCGCTTATGTAGAATTTGTCACTACAGTAGGTGCCAGTGGGACCATATTTTGCCATGATCACACAGACACACACACAGACACACACACACACACACACACACACACACAACGTGAAAACAGTAGCGGGCTGGTAATCATTGCATTGTTGCAACATTTATGCATTCAGCTCCTGATTCCAAATAATACACGGTAGCAGCCAGCCTCGTCCATGTTAACGCATACGACCCTGACCCAAACCCAGAGTGCTTTGCTACTGTTGTTAAGCATTTTGTCACAATGACCCTGAGGTCAACTCACTTCCTCTCGCTGCCTGTCGCTGCGGCGACAGTCGGTGAGGGCTCTGTGGGAGTGCTGCTGCATGTGGCTGTGCTCACATCAATCATGCTCACTCTAAGATGGCAACCTTTCCCACCTTTACTAATGCTCCTTCCTCATTTGTAGCCAGAGCCAAGCTGCTCTGAATAACCCTCAACCTCCCCTCAACAACATAACCTTGTACAGGTGAGTGTTTTAGAGATACTCAGGTGGTCTGTACTTTTCTTTAAAGTGTCTTATTTGAAATGGAGACACAAAAGGATCAAGACATTATGCAGAGTATTACTACCACTTAGATGAATAGTATCCTTCAAGTTTTGGTAGAGTTTTCCACTGATTAGCTTAGATACTGAAAACAATCTTTGTGTCTCCAAAACTTAAGCATTTACTAGATCTTGTCAGCCATGTTTGTGGCATGGCCCTGAGAATAGCAATAAAAATGGTCTGTTTTGGTCAAGACTGGAATATCTCTTACTGTGGGATGGATTGCTATGAAATTTCCCATGTGTATTATTGCCCCCCTCTAGGTGAACTGTATAACTTTGACCAAATGTTATGATCAAATGACTTTGTGTGTAGCGCTTATTAGCTGGAAAACATTAGCATTTACCTCTAAGCACTGCTATGTCTATGTACAGCTTCACGGAGTTGCTAATATGGCTCTAGACACACAAGGACCTATTTAAACATTCAATGGCTCATGGTCTAAAGTGTATGGTGCAAATGCATTTAGGGCATGTCCATCTCCAATTTTTGCTGGTTAAATGGTGCACAATATGGGTGCAAAGTCAGTCACAAGGGCCAGAGGGTTTCTATTCTGTCCCTTAATTAATCCTGGGTGTGTTTTCAGCATAACATAGATTCAGCTAATCAGAATGTCATCCCCTGTTCTCTTTGATAGGCTGCTGTGCCGGCACCTGTTTGTCTATTCCACGTTTTTCTCCTCATTAACTTGGTCAATTCGTGTCACATTTGGCACAGTTGTAGAGGGTCATGGGAGGATGCGAATGAAGCAATATTACATCAATTAGGGGCATCGGTGGCTTAGTGGTTAAAGCAGGTGCCCCATGTACAAGCCTGTTGCCGCAGCGGCCCGGTTCAAATTCAGCCTGTGGCCCTTTGCTGCATGTCACGTTTTTTGAAGAACACTTAAAATCAATCTCTTCCTAGGAAGTTTGTCCGATCTGCATGAAACTCAGTGAACATAATGTAGGGACCAATATCTAAAGTTCCCTCTTGGCAAAAGTTGGAAAACTTACTAAACTGAGCTTCTATAAGGCAATGAATATTGTGGAGGGCGTGGCTCATCACATAAAGGTGTATAACATCTCAAGGGTTTCACCGATCACCACACAACTTTGTAGGCATATGACCACACATAATCTGAGGGGACCCCTCCATTATTGACCCCATCAAACAAAATGGGGGCGCTACAGAGCTAATTTCTTATCTAGGCCTATCAGCCATATTGACTTTTACTAAACTTTGTAGATATGTAGAACAGGATGCCTTTTTTTTTGGGCGGGGGGGTCAGGACAGTTAAGTATGACAGGAAGGATGGGAGAGAGAGAGCAAGGATGACATGCAGCAAAGAACGAAGGTCGGATTCCAACCTCACCACTGCAACAAGGGCTAGCCGCACCTTTCCCATGTGAACTACCAGTGCGCCCCACTTTTAAGTTAATACAACATATAAACACTTTAACTATCTGCCTTTCACCATGCTACCTCTAATGTTCTACTACTAATGTACAGTTTTAGCCCACTAAATCTCCCACTATTGACAAGATACTACTACTACTACTACTGCTACTACTGTATTTTCAATAAAGCAATAGTACTATCAAAATCACAAAAACTCTGTCTGAATACATTGCTCTTCTTAATGGGTTCAGCTGACTATTTAATCTGCAATTTCCTATGACCTATACCCCAAACACACACCGTGTGAAACTGTACATGGGCAACTGTGCACTCAATGGGTATGGTACACTAGTCTGAATAATTTCCCCTTTCAACAACTGCACCATTTTGTCTTTACACCAGGTTTTTGTTGGTCAATGGTGCAGTCGCTTGACATCGCCTCCATTGAAGGTGATTTACAAGGGGGAGGGAATTTGATTTTTCCCGAACCAATCAGTAGAGATCAACGACTCACCCAGAATCTGACGTCATTAGTCATTAGTATCCATGCCTCGGGGGTGCCGAAAACAAGCGAACATTGCCCGTTTATAATGTCTCCGTCGTCGTGCACGCCCAGCTGCATCGCCATTAAATCCAGTTTGGCAGCTTCCTTAATTTGGTGCTCTATTAACGTGAGTAGTGGCAAAATACCTTGATAGCATTGTTTATGTGGTCTGTAGGATCTGCAGCGGTCGCCATTAGCGTGGCACTGATTGGCTAATCGCTAGACCCACCGCCACCCCTGGCGTTCATTGGTCCGTCCATCGCTTGGACGAGATAAATCGCAAATTCATTGCAGTATGCCAGACCAGAGATGCAAGCCTACTCAGTTGAGTGGGCGGGGTCTATGGTCTGGAACCAGGCTAGCCCCAAGTCTCTATTGTGCTTTGTAATAAAAAATGCTTATCAACAACAACATTTTGTTGATGAACATCTTTTTTTCTGACATCACCCTTTTTCTGTGTTGACACCCTCTTTGTCTCACCACATCTCATTAAAATGAGTGAGGGGGTGTAATTTTCCACCTGATGTCTTAGGTAAAGGCTGAGCACAGCTTTGGTGCTGAAGGTGAGGACTCAAGTGTGAATTTGGGGTACAAGATGGGATATATGTTGATGCTGGCAGAACTACCAGAACTCAACAGCTGACTCCTTTTTAGTCAGTTATATTTGCAGAGGAGCACTGCCTTTCTATACTGTGCCAGCAGAGCTAGCTTTAGCTTGTAGGAAATTCATCTTTGGCATTAAATGTTCCCACCATTGTAAGCATACAAAGCCAATTACTGAAAGAGAGGAATCCAAGCAGTCTTAGGTTATTCAAAGTGATTCAGTAGGTCTTAGAGATATTAACTCAATCAACAGTGGCAATTAAATGGTTATGAAAAGCAGCACTATGCTGGCTTAATTTATTACATGGGAATGTATGAGTACATTCATATACTAGTAGGACACTGTCATTTTAGCTGCTGTCATAATGTCCTCCTATTAAACCTAATGAGAATCCTTAAGAAGTTGTAAAGCCGAGGCAGTGAGCCTATAATATTGTTTTTGAGTAATATGAATACATAAAATTTGACTGCCCTGTCTGCTATAATGCTGCTCAGCATGTACTTTTCTTACACTGAGAATACTGCCATTGAGGAAGAAAAAGAAAGACACAAGATGTGCCTTTGTACATCCATTGACATTCCACATTTCATATGAACATTGGCTTAGTAGATTGATATAATATTTGCTTTGAGGTCTTTTGGCAGCACGAGGAAATACACCTTGTCAGTGTTTAGACTGAAGCTACATTCAAGACAACATTCCCATTGTTAATAAACATTGCCACACAGCAAGCAGAAACACACCCGATCGATCAATAGTGCACATTATATCTGGCTCCTCAATTTCAGCATGCTTGTTTATTGGCTTTGATGTGATGGAGTGACAAAGACAGTGACTACTGCATGTTGAATAGAGTTAAAAGAATGCGATGCTTGAGGGACAGTGGTGTATTTGAGAGAATGAATGTAGATTTGTGCAGCAGCTTGTTTTGCATGAGTCCAGTGGGCTGGAAGAAGGGTTGTTATGCTGTAGTTGTCTCTGCTGTTCATAAGCAGTGTTGGGGAAAACATGTTACAAGTCATGTGTTACAAAAGTATATTATATTTTAGCAGTAAAAAAAAAATAATATAATGTGCTACCAACAGGAATTTGGGGAATGCTATTACATGTCATGTAATGCATTACCACCCAAAATAAACTGTTTATACGTTTCATTTTTCAACCATCCACACTGATCCACACCACTCCACTTCTGCCAGTGTGCACCTACAAGTGCAGAGTTCCTGTTCTTATGCGTAACTCTCTCTTAGGTGCTGAGAGACACACTGGGAACAGGCAGGTGGATCTTACAGGTCCAGTGTAATAACTCACTCTTGTCAAAACTGACTCACATGTCATTCCTTTTATATTTGTTTATTGTGTTTCATATTATAGACCCACAAATATTTATCCATATCTCATAATTATCAGACTTTGATCCTCTGCCTGACCGTCCCTGTGTCAAGGCTATTAATTTATACTAAAAGGTCTATGTTGTTTAATTGTTCTACAACATCAGGCTAAGCAGGAGATTTTAATAGAAAGTGGTAACCCACTGTGTGTGAATGCATGAATGTGTCAGACCTGTGCAGCACTGGATTTGAAATGAACTGTAATAAACTGGAGCTTTTGTGTTTTGATTTGATTATTAGGTCATTTTGGTCAAAGTAACGTAAGAGTAGTGTAATAAGTAACTTATTACACTACACAAAGAGTATTATTGTTAAGTAATGTATTACTTTCAAATGAAGGTAATTAGTAATATGTATGCATTACATTTTCAGAGGAATTTGCAAAACAGTGGGTGTGATGTTTTTCTGTATACATGAAAATGTGCCGTAAATAGTTAAAGACACAAGCGTGTTTGAGAAAGACCATGAGCATGTGTTTTTATAGTACTGAGAGGAAGGTTGAGAGCAACAACATCTGGATGGTTTGTCTGTTCATGGACATGGACAAGAGATTTAAAACAGCAAAGTGGAGGCGAGGATGAAGGGAAAATTATGGTCATTCAGCACATAGAAATACTTGACAAATTAAAGGACAAATCAACGCCAAGTGTGTAAGTACAGTGTTTTCCCATGATGAACCTCCGAGGCAATTTCGGTGCTCCTTGTTCTCCAAGCACTGCACAGTATATGCTTATGCGTACAGGAGCTACAGAAAAACTGCTCAGACGTGCTGACGTAGGGGATTCCATTAGTTGATAGAAAAGAATATGTGCTCCCTCGCTCCTAGAGACTATTTTCTCTGAACTGCATGTGCCAAAATTGCTAATATTTCATTTGAATAGTACTGGACATAAAGTTGTCTCTTTGCAGAAGCCACTGAGATCCTCTTGGCAAATCATACCAACTGCTCGCCATCCACTCTATCAATTACATTTGCTGCCAAAAAACTCCTGATGCCTGTGCCCTCACTGTAGTAGTCCCTCATGTCTAAAATATTTTATGGGTCCAAACAGCAGCTCCAACACAACTTTCCTGGTAGTTTTCTGGTCTTCTTCAGCCTGCCCATGCTATTGATTGGCTTCCACTATCCCAAATCTTTCCCTAAGTTTTGCTGCATAGGTATAACTGCAGCTGGAGCAGCTACATGACCCGCCCACCACACCTACACATCAGTCCACATTCAGCCCCCTCTGCTCCTTGGCCTGGTAAGGCATGTTAAGGCTACATCTCATTACTTATAAAGTGACTTGACTCTAAAGTGGATTACTGCTACATTTGGCCTTCCCGAATTATTCACATTTCTTCCTCAAACCATTTCTGCATTTTGAGCCACGCTAGTCGCTGCTTGATCAGTTTTTTGGTCCACTCAAATTGAAATACGTAAATAACTCTTAGTCTGTCCAGTAATTTGGTTTATGACCAAATACCTGCAAAACTAATGGCATCAACCTCAGCTGTACTTCTGTTAAGTGCTAATGGCAAATGTAATGCTTTGTTACAAAAACTTTAAAGCTACCCAACATTTAAATGACTTTGGAGGAGTACAGCACTATTAATGGCAGATCACACCCATCTATATCTGTCCTGCCATTGTTCAAAGCCTCTCTGCCTCTTTACTGAAAGCACATTGTCTCCATTACAACAAGAGA
The DNA here is from genome assembly GCA_026686955.1 of Epinephelus cyanopodus. NCBI lineage: Eukaryota > Metazoa > Chordata > Actinopteri > Perciformes > Serranidae > Epinephelus > Epinephelus cyanopodus. Next base: position 6,892,089 of record CM048918.1, on the reverse strand, counting down.
TCTGTCCAAGTCAGCAGTGCACATTGACAGAGGTAGACGAGGGAAAGGGACTGTCCAACAACTCACCTGGGTCCCAGGGTTAGAAGCTCTTAATGCTGACTGACCCAGCACCTACCCAGGTGAGTGTTAAAGAAACACTTGAACACAGTAGATTGAAGGAATTCATGAGCTAACCCAACCCCTAATTTAAAAATGGTGCATGAAGAAAATCAACTTTCATTTCGGTATGCTTTAGCATATGTCTGCACCTTGCTGTGTTCATACATGTAAATGAACAGATTATCTGTTCATGTCTCTCAAACATACACATCCCTCTATATACCTCACATGCTCTCACATTGAAGGGTGCCAAATGTGGGTCTTTGCATTAATAGTGTGTGTACAAGGCTATGTTCACTCACACACACACACATACACACACACACACACACACACACACACACACACACACACACACACACACACACACACATACATCAGTGTATGGATATCAAACTGAGCCCCTTATTTCCACTCTGACACATGATTTCCCTGGGAAGCCTGCGATACCACCCGAGAACAAAAGGGGACCTGAACACAGCCGAGCGCCTATCTCCAGCACACGCCACTGTTAATCAAAGACAATTAAAAAGGGCCCTGCCAGCAAAGGCAGCCATGATGATTTATGAATAAATTACTGGGCTCATTTGTATGCCATAGATCATATTTGTTGGGCATGCTCCCCCCGTGGAGCAGGATCGGGGTTTCTCCGAATTACTGCGTGGAGATAACAGCTACAGTATCTCTGCTGGGTGGGAGGGTGATGGGGGGATGAGAGTTCAACCTGTCCATGTTATCTAAGAGAAATAGAATGTTCACAGAATCTGTGGTACAAACTTCTAATATGTTCTCCATTGTGAAGCTCAATTTTCTCGCAGAAGGGTACAGTTTTAAGCAGTGGGCGATTTGTTAATTTGTAACAGGGGTCTAGATAGGATGCTGCCTGGGTGTGGACAAATTAATGGGGTGGGGTGGGGGGTGGCAAGTTAACAAGGCTGACACATTTTGGCAATTTTGAGAACAAAGAGGATAGTGTCCCCCCTAAAATCTCCTACTGGTTTAAGAATTTTAAACCTTTTTCTGAAAAACTTTTTTAAAAAAGGTAAAGCAAAGTGATCACTGAAAAACTAACAAACATTTCCAGCTGGTACCTCTGCAGCAAAACCCCAGTCTGATCTGCTAGCCACTGAGCAGCTTCACTAGAGTGTGTACCTGGAAGTTGTATTTGGCTGGTCAATGAGATTTATACCAAACCATGCCATAGAGCAGCTTCCAGACAACTGTCAATATGTTTACAATTGACATGGAACAGGGAAGTGGCAAGGGTGGAACACAGTAAAGAAAAATGCCACAAAAAGCAGTTCTTTTATACTGAGACAAAGCTGCTGTAATAAGCGACAAGTGATTAAGATTTGTTTGTGTATTTAATCAGTTATTTGGTTAGTACTTAGTTATGCAACTGGTGGAACTGAACTGTTGCCCATCAGCACAAACATTTTTCTACACACCAGCATGATACTTTGTGTAAGCTAGGTCTAAACAATATTCACAGACCCGCTTGCTGTTTTTGAAAAATGTATCCCTTAAGTCACTCTTAATGTAAAAGCTGACTCCTGGTAATTTATTAAGTGTGTAACTCATTGTGCTTCAAATAATTTAATATGTGTGTAATACCTTTTCCACACAATAAATTGTATAGTCTTAATTCTGGAGCTTTCTTAGTATGTGCTGTTATCCAAACTAACATGTCTTATTTTTGAAAGTGTTTTACTTTAACAAATACACTGTTCTACTGACAGACCACAAATAAATGTTTCTCAATAATGCTGTGCTGACAGTTCCTGTATTTAAAAGTACAGGAAGGTTGTGAGGAGGGGAAGGTTTCAAAACAAGTCTCTATTCTGCTTCATTTTTCTCTAGATTTGAGGTTTGTAGTTGAACCTATTGTTTGATAAGATAGGGTATTACAAGAGACAAGGACTTTATCCTCAAAATTGAACATGATTTTGAGAAAAGCACTGACCCCACTGACCCAGTCACCATCTTGGACCAGCTATCACAGCTAAAGAATATACCATACCAACTTGACTAGCTAATAAGCAATAGTGACCAGCTACACCACCCAGGTATGACCAGCGTCCAAACTAGCAGACCATCCCAGCCTGAGATTGACCACACTGGCCAGCCTAATCAACCAGCCTCTTAAGTAAGTCTCTTAAGAAAGTCTCTTAACAGTCACTTTGGCAGGCTGTGTGATTCCGACGAGTTAGTTTGATCAGACAGTATGTCACACTATTGTTTCCTGCTCTTCATGGATGGTCTCCTGTAACTTTTTTAGCAAGCTTTCAGACCTGCCACACAAACAAGGTTTTTGTCTATTAATTTTTTTCTTCTGTGAATTATTATAAATAACAATTTATCTTATATTTTCTGTACGTATATGTGAGGCATCTCACCTGTGCCTACTCACTGCCATGATCTCCCTTGCCTCGAGTCCCGCATCAGACAGTTTCTGTATGGCGGTGGCCCTCAGGCTGTGGTTGGTGTAAGATGTGTGCATCCCTGCCTCTCTGCACATCTTGGATAACATCTCTGACAGCTGGTTTACTCCCAGGGAACGTTAGTATACCAAAAGCTGTCTGTCGCAGCTGCTACCCTCCTGGGCTGCAGGTAGAGGGCTTTTGCATCAGGTGGAATTTTGCTCAGGTGTTTTTTTGAGCAATGCCACCAGGCAGAGGGGATTTCCTTCTCTGTCTCTCTCCAGTGGGTCTTTATAATTTTTGTGTCTTCATTGAATGTCAGGGTGAAATACTTTGCTCAATTTTCATTTGAGTTTGAGAATGAATGAGTCAGGTTTGAGATTGTGATTCCTCTCTTTGCCACTGTGTCCAGATTGCAACTGAATGTCATACCAGACATTGTTTGGTACCTTGCAGATTTTCTGGACTGGTTGCAAAATATTTTAAATCGTGCTGGTTTTCAGGTGAAATTGGAAATCTCTTTCACAACCTTCAACCTTCACAATCTTTGAAAACGTTATGAGCTGATTCTGATTCCATGAACAGCTAACTGCAGGGTTGTTGACTTAACCCTATGGGCCCGAACGACACATAGTGTGTCCAAATTCACACCTGTTCTTCTCCATGGATAAAGTTACACTAAAATTATGTATAACAGAGCTTTCATAAAGCTTTGCACACACATTACTGTCAGATGGATTATTTGCGAATGCAGGCTCAATGCCACGCACATCACATGAACGCGCAGGATCAGAACTTTCCAGTGAGTAGCCTAATTATGCATGCGTGACAGGGCAGTAGTCACCATATACATTGAGGGGGAGACGCCCCCCCCAGGAAAAACGTCCAGAATTTTCTTATTCATTTTCTTACTGCAAACAAAGTGGCAAATATTATCTTGTAGGACATCATTGCACTTGCTTGACTATTTTTCTATTATCTTAAATGTAAATATTGCATGTTTCTTTCAGATAAAACACATTTTTGGCTTGTGAATGAGTCAATGGAATTTCTTGCAATAATGTTTATTTACATTTTTTCTCCTATTACGTGGAGCATCACCTATTAGCTGGGGTCAACCAAACACAGACATGGTTCTCCCGTGCAGCTTTATTAATCTTTGTATCTCAATGTACATGAAATTTCCCTTTCTTTTTCTCTGATGCTCCATAATAGGGTTGCAGCAAATGACAAATGATTGGTAAAATAATGACAAGGCACTGGAAAAATTTAACAATGTGTCCTAATAACACATGCACTGCTAGGCAATAGCTCTAGTTGCTGGGCATTCCCAAGAATGTGCACTGCTAAGAGTGGGTATAGTTTAGACTGGGCTTGTGTTTGGTTGGTGCAACCGACATGAAGTTCGTCCTAAAGACTGGTTTTTACAAAGTCTGACTTAGCTTTTAGGACAAGGCTTAGTTAAGAACAGTTGATGCAGCTGGCCCCAGGCCTCTCTCCTTCCCTTCATCCTAATCTGATGACAATTCACAATTTAAATCAAGTATTATTTCTGGAGGTATGTCCATCTTTGCAATGCTACGGCTTATAAAGAATAAATATAAACGCACCAAAGACAATAGGGTCCCTAATTAATAGTTGAGGACATCTGTGAAATGGAGTGATACATAAAATCAAAAGTCCCAGTGCTGTTACGCTTTATATCAGCACTCATACAATCTGGAAATCCATCGGTAAGAAAAAAAAAAAACAACAACTTTTGTTTTTCTTCTTTTACCTCTGAAGGCACAGCCCGGAGTTTTTCGACTAAAGGAAGTGCAGGGGCCTCGGCGATCGCTCACAACGCTGGGCTACATAGCAACGGTCATTACATAGTAATATCAGACCTCTGAATGCTGCGACTGACCAATCAGAATACAGCATTTAATAGAGCCGTGTAATAAATCAGAACATTTAATAAGCTTAAACATGTTCGAGAAAAGTCTTCTTCTAACCAGAGTTGATGTCTGAAGAAAAACAAAAAGACAAAAACATTCTTTAGGGCCAGTGTACTTGCTTACAGTTTTGAGAGAACCCTACAGTATTAGAAAAGCAGTAATTACAGCGAGTGTGTGTGAGTGTCTGTGTCTGGGATAGAAGTTGACCTGGGGCTGCTGCTAGAAAGGACTGCAGCAGTTGGAGCAACACTATTACAAATGATGATCTGATAAGCAGAGATGGAGGCAGAGGGAAGGTTTGCAGTGCTGCTGTGTGGAGAGGAGCTGATGAACATCATTAATCTGCTAGCTGGTGTGAATCATCACTCATAGATTGGTCAATAGTGCCTCACTCACAAACAGGCCTCTGGAATCCAAAGAGCATGGAGAGAATGAAGGAGGAAACCCAAGATCCACTACTGTGGTGAGTGTTGTGAATGAGACTGAACACTTACCATCATGCTGACTTTGAGTGGCAGGGTAATAACATGAGTGAGTAGCGACAATGTGCATTTTTCTGAGACAGCTCTCTGTTTGTTCCCTGTGTTGCAATTGACCTGTTTTTTGTGTTTATAAATTTGCTGTCAAAGCCAATATACCTCATATCACTGATCAGACTTTTTTTTCCAAATCTCATGCAGTTTGATACAACTTTAGCATTGTAATGTTTTTAAACATGTCCTCAGATTCATTATAACTCGGGTATTATTTCTATTGTTTGGCCATCAGTTGTTATGAGTATCGTAACCTGTACTCACTAAAGTCATTGCCGGGAACTAAGTAATATTGCTTAAAGTCTGATGAAGCAAGAAACTCAGTTGTTTAGACAATCAGAGATAATTTACACAACTTTATTTTGAAGTCAAACTGAACATTGTGCATGAGTATGGTTAGTACGGTAAGTCAAAGCTGAGGCCATGTTTGTAAACTGTGGCAGGTGTTAACAACACATTGTTCTGAAAATGTAACAATTCCCCTTTGTTTTCACTTGTCAACATATGCAGCTTACTTGGGGTTTGTTTACAGCCTGTATGACCACTCTAACAGCTTGTGTGCGAAAGGACTTCTTTGTAGCAAGTTTGCTATGCTCTCTTATCTACTTTGTGAGTGAAAGTGTTTCATCATACAGGTTAGAAACTAAAAGTGAACTTAGATTAGAACATTGTGCACATTGTGCAGAGCCGTTCTATCTCAATATCAGATCATGTAAATGAAATGCAAATACACTGCTCAAAAAAAAATTAAGAGAACACCTAAATCGCGCATCAGATCTTGATGAACAAATTATTCAAGTTGAAAATCTTTGCTGATGTAAGTTGTGTGAGAACAAAATGTGTCAACAACAATGGATTCAAAATCACACTGAAAATCAAAGGAAAAATTTAAAATCGTAGGCTGATCCAACTTGTGAGAATTTTATCACGGCAACTCAATGTGACGCAGTAGTGTGTATGGTCACCTTGTGCCTGTATGCACTCCCAATAATATGTGGGCATGCTCCTGATGAGTCAGCAGATTGTGTCCTGAGGAGTCTTCTCCCAGACCTGGATCAGAGCATCAGAGAGCTCCTGGACAGTCTTGTGGTACTTGGCGGCGTTAGGTGCACCAATACATAATGTCCCGTAGATGCTCAATTGGATTTAGGTCAGGGAAATGAGACGGCGAGGAACCCAGGGTCCACTGCACCAGTGTTGGGCTATGAGCACAGGTCCCACTAGAGAACGTCAGGCCTTCGTGCCACCCTCATGGAGTCTGTTTCTGACAGTGTGGTCAGAAACATGCACACCAGTAGCCTGCTGGAGGTCATTTTGTAGGGCTCTGGCAGTGCACTTCTGTTCATCTTCACACAAAGGAGCAGATACCGGTCCTGCTGCTTGATGCCCTGCTACAGCCCTGTCCAGCTCTCCTCGTGTGACAGCCAGTCCCCTGGTATCTCTTCCACACTCTTGAGACTATGCTGAGCAACACAGGAAACCTTCTTGCATTTACATAGATGTACCATCCTGGAGGAGCTGGACTACTTGTGCAACATGATTGGGCTGCAGGTTCCACCTCATGCTACCAGTGGTGACACTAGCAGAACACAAAACTAGAGAAGAATCAGTCAGAAAGGATAAGGAGAGAGCAATGCAAAACCATTCCCTTTTTGGGTGTTGTCTTGCTTTTGCCTCTCCATTGCACCTGTTGTCACTTTTATTTACAGCAAAACAGGTGAAATTGATTCATAATCACTCGTGCTTCCTAAATGGGCCGTGGTCCCTGAAGTTTAACTGACTTGGTGTTATACTGTGACCATTAAGTGTTCCCATAAATTTGAGGAGCAGTGCACAAATGAGTGTGGGCATTGGTAGACATGGAATATAATATAATATAATAAGCATGTTTTCATTAGTGAATTATTACTTGAAAATAAGAATTTGTTGTTTTTAGTACCTTAGAATGAGCTGTGTATGTCTACATATGAAGCAGGTCCTTGTCTACAGGGTACGGCTTGTTGCTTCTACTGTAGCCCAGATGGACAAACTAAGCACTGGCTCTAGATAGGGCCATTTGTGTGTCACCCACCCACATTTTCACGTTATTCCGCCACCCATTGTTATTAGCAGTCCCTCCATGACGAGAACGTCAGAAAAACATCATTTAAAAAAAAAAGCTTGAGAAGTAGAGAAAGAAGCTTGGATGCTTTATTTGGGGTTTTTACCTGTTTAAATTCACTGGTTTGTTTGTTTGTTTTGGAGAGGATGAGGATGATGTGGACAATTTGGCCACTAGTAAAAATCACCTGAACATCTAGATCTGAAGTTATCAGAGATGCTGGGCTAGTGGCCCATCTCTTACATATCAAACACTGACAGAGAGAGAGAGAGAGAGAGAGAGAGAGAGAGAGACAGAGAGAGAGACTGCTTTATGACATGAAACTGCTTTATGTAGTGTTTTCACCTGTTTAAATCAGCATGTGTGTTTGTTTTGGAGAGAAGGAGACCTCTGCGGATAATTCAGCTCCTGGTTAAATCTCCTTAACGTTTGGATCAGAAACAAGGTGAGCACACATCAAGTTATCACACAAAATAGATACACATTAGCAGGTGCTGGGCTTGCGGCTTGTCTGTGACGTGCCGAACAGCGAAGGAAAAACACTAATTTATAACCTGAAACTGCTTTATTCCGTGTTATACCAGATTTAATCACCAGATCCATTTGTTTCGGAGAGGAAGAGACCTCTGTTGATAATTCAGCCAAAACTTCCTGAACAATGAATTCTGAAAGAATTCAAACCAGGAGAAGTTTTAGCTGGTTGAAATCAGCAATCCTCACTGCTACATGTACTAAATCCTCCTAAATCTTACGCACTGTTCTTTTAAGACATTTAATTAACACATTACAGTGCAACTTAACCCTTTGAAACCTGAGCAGATTGTCTTGATTTCTTTAAAAATATGGGAAGAAGACAATGAGCATGGGACCAGCAACAAAAATGGAAGAAGAATGAATGTTCTCTTTAAGTTCAGTTGCAAATGTATTATTAAATATAGATATTTTCTTTTGCATCATGAAAGGTTTAACTGAGTGGTGGTATTGGATTAAAGATTGGGCAATCTTAGAAACAGTAGAGTTTGACCTTTGGGTACAATGAATCTCCACAGCTTATTACATGTCAGTTCAAGATTTTTTTTTTCTTTCTTGTACCTCATCAAAGACTAAAGTGTTGGTCAAAGGGTAATTTTAACAGACCTATCAACTGACATTACCATCTTTAGGCTCCTCTAGCCAGGCAAAAACACTGATAGGGAAGACTAAAGGCAATATTATGAGTATGAAGAGCGTGTTATGGATTATTTGGCTTCCCTTGAACCAATAAATAGACTGTGGTGTTTATTAATGTCCAGTAAAAATTGCTTCCAGTAAAATCAAAGAAAATCCAGAGCACTCTGAAGAAACACAGGAGTCTCATCAGAAAATCCAATGCAGGAAGGTGTATTCCATGTTCAGTGATGACCAGTTAAAATGGGTTGAGTAAGTTGTTTACATCTCTTACCCAAAAATGTCGACTTCAGCAGGTTTCTTTAACTCTGATCTTACCCGCCACTCTTTCATGTTTCCCAGTTATGTAGGTCAGGGTGAGTATATAAGTGCGAAGGTGCTTGGACCAACTTCCAGATGTGTGTATTTCTCCAGGATGTGTATGTACAGTGTTGTGTATGGGACTGCTCTGCTGCCCTAGACCCCAGTGTTACTGTTGCTGCAGCTCTCCTGTCACTCTGCACAGAAGCTTAACTTTACTAGGAGGGCTTCATTCCACCATTAGATTTGGATCTTACTTGGCTTTTTTTCTTTTTAATTCACATAGTGATAACATATTGATGATGCAAGTCAACACACAGTGCTTATTTTTGGATTTTGATGCTCTTGATTACTTTTTAACTCACTTTGATATGATATATATGTGATTATCAGTCACTTTCAACTTTGATTATTGTTAAAAACAAAACCTCAACAAGTGTGTTGTCCAAGTCATAACAATGTTATGTAGATTCAGATAGAACCAAATAAATTCTTTAAAATGCAGACCCCACTATTTTAAAGGAGAACTACTCAATAGTATAGTTTGGCAAGTGTTTAAATGGAATCTAAACCAACTACATGGTGACACATCCAATTGGCAAAGAGCTATGAACACCAATATCCAACAGGCACCAGTTCCAAATAGTTGCATTATGTAACAAGAGCAAGCTACCATCTGGACTATTTTCTTCTCTGAAATGGGGGCAAAATAATTTGAAAGAAAGATGTCCCCCAGTTTATCAAGATAAATGCTAAACCGCTCCACTCTCACTGGTACATAATAATTTGCCAGAAAAAAATGGGAGAAAAAAGCAGTTAGTGTCGAAACAGAAGGCAAGAGCCAGTTGTTTCACGACTAAGTTGTCTGTGCAGCCGCACTGGATGGCCAAGCAAGCTCAAGAAGATGAAGCTTTATGGTCAAATTTGAGTGCCTCATTGTCTATACATGCATTTTATTGGTGTGACTAAATGCTCCAGATGCTCCTCTCACAAACGACGTGGTGCAGTAAAAGCCAAATTAATAGCCATTATCATTCACAAACATTTGTGGCCAACAAACAAGTGGAGGAGGCTGCTGCTGAGCATTTTAGACACAAAACTCTTTCTTCACTAACTCAATTGTAGGCGAGGATAGGATACGTAAGGTCATTTATTATGACTCTACAAACAGAATAAGAACAGGAGCTGGAGGTGTTTCTGGACTTTTCTCTGTCCAAAAATTGCCACCCTTGAAGAAAGTGATTGATCTTTCTGTTGCTAAATGAATTTAACAGTCTGGTCTGATTATGCAGTGTGTTTGTCGTGTTCAAATTATGAAAACCAAACAAAGGAAGCCTGGCTATTTCTACCTCTTCTACATCTGTTTATTTCTTACATTAATCAGTTTCTTTACATCTGTGCAGGAGTGTGTTGGGCTGCTTCACATTCCATAATGTGTCTGTCTGTACTGAGATGCTGGAATCATCTGGGTTGGACTTTCACTTATGTCCCTGACCAGATTTTATGGGTCAGCATTTATTTTGATTCAACAGACTACACATTATACAGCTTACAGTGCACATCTAGTCAACTACAGGACTATAGGAACTATAGAAACCCGAAGCCTAAAACTGGTAAGTAGCCGGCGTCCACCAGTCACACACACACACACACACACATAGCAAAAAGCTCAATATTGTTCAACAGTACCGTGAGGGAGTAGGCGGAAGGCAATGTCAGATGAGCAGGGGATCCAGAGCCAGGAGTACACACGAGGGAAGCCATCACACGTGCAGAGCTGACTGTAGACAGGATGGCCCTGGCCAACAGCGGTGAAGTGTTGATTCCACGGTGTACAAACAAAGGTGGAATGTGCAGCCAAGTGGCCAGGCAATCCAAAGCACAGGAATCAACAGGCAGAAGAGCAGGTAAACTCACTACAGAGAGCTAAGTGACGGTCTCTCCAAACGGGGAACACGCCGAAGCAGGGCTCTTGGGCGAGGACAGAAAGCTGAGTGGTTTACTGGGGGACAGATGAAGCAGGAGAGTCAGGGGCAGGTATGGTAAGCAACAAGGAAACAGTCCAGGAATAAACACTTGCATGATAAATTGATTGATTGATTGATGTTATGACAAACAACAATCTGACAACAAGAATTTGTGAAGGCAGGGTTATTTACAGTGGCAAGGAGTAATGATCCACAGGTGAGCAGAGTTGGCTTGATGAGGTGAGTATGGTGGACCCACAGGAGCGGGAAATGTGTGGACAGGTGACAGGCCGGCAGGTAGGTGTGGTGGAGAGGCAAGGAGAGTGGAAAACTACTGAGTGAGCTGCGAAGATGGCATTTATGGCAGGTCAGAAATGCGAACTGTGACACACTTATATGGATTGTATCCTGGTTTTTAGTCTTTCCAGGTTCTGATCATATTCAGGGTATGGTATTTCATGGAAGATAACCACAGTTATTCATATCCATGTATTTGTTATTCTCATGCATTTATGTGAGCAAATAACTCAATGGGTCATAAAAAGGGTGGCGGCGAGTAATTTTAATGATATGACAATGAGTTTCAGGCCCCAGTAGAGTTTCCCTCTGAAGTCTCTAGCAGTCACCTCTCAGCATCAGGTGATTAGTGCGGTGTCAGCAATGGGTTTGATGAAATTAAATTTTTCAAGTCGATTGGGAGTCTGAAGGTAATTACAAAAAATGTATTTCTACTTTTTGGTGCCCCTCAAGCTGCTGGCGCCTTCGGCAACCAACTAGATCCCCTATGGCTAAAAACAGCCCTGCCTAAATCAGCTGGTGTATGTGACTATATATTCAGCACAACCAGTGAGTAATAAAGCTCTTACTTGAAAAGGTTCCCTTCTCCATGTGCTTGCACAAAAAACAAAGTCCTCTAGTTGCAGTTGCTGTATTTGACTGCAGAAACCACAGGATGTGTCAGTGGCTGTAGTAAATTACAGTGCATCCAATGGAAAATATCAGGGAGTTATTCTAATAAATGTTGACATTTAGTACAACCAAGGCTCAGCCCACTTTCTATGTATTTATCAGAAAACAAGCTCACCTAGCCCATTTGAGCAAAAAGGCAATTTTCTTTCCATTTGCAAATTGTTATGTCCAGGTTTTGATATGCCAAAGGAGTACATATCCAGGCTTCAAGCTCCAGGAACATACATTCACACACAGCCAATACAATTAGGAAGAGATGGGTAACCATTTTAGGGCCTTTAACCGTGACTAAAGGTAGGCAAACACCTCTCTAGTTTTCCTCCCCGACTCCCCCTGCGCAAGACGAGCTGCATTTAAAGAATCAATTAAGGTGGAGATGGAGAACATTGCGACTGACCTTTCAGAGAGGGAAATTAAAAGAGCACCTCTAGCTCGTGGGAAAAATGAGCGGTGGATAAGAGGGTTCTTTCTGGCTGCTTTTGCCTTTTAAATACACTTACAGTCAGTCTTTTGTGGGAATTTGTTTTGTGGGAAATGAATGAGTGGGCCATATGGGTGACATTTACAGAGCTGGTCGTGCGAAGGCGGGTCATGGTTCAGTCGCTCTACTGTACTGGATGGAAAATTAACTGAAGCCCACAGTATTAATATGGGTCACTCCTGAAGTGTGCGTCACTGGGCATGGCTAGACTGATGTCTTTGGGGTGAGCCATCAATATAAAGTACAGTTTGGTTGACAGTTATCTTAGCGGAGTAAAGGGATGTGTATGCCCCCTGGGAGAAGAGACATGCTGTAAGTTCTCAATAACATAACATTATCTGGATAAATATTATACCTCTCTGCATGACTGCTTTTGTAATTTAATTGCTGATCTTTCTACCATCATTATTCTTATGTATTAGTTATCCTTTGTCATCTTCCTAAAACAAAATGATCAGCCTTCAAAGTGAGGATATGCATTTGGGACAGCAGGCTGTTCCTCGTAAACTATTTGTACATGTTCCTACATAAAAGTAATGCAACCAAATTTGTGCATATCAAACATAATCATGATGCAGTTATTCATGCACAACCTACATATTTTTGGAAGGCTGCAATCACATGACCAATGTGCTGATGGATGTAAACAAGACATTGGTCCTGAGTAGTCTGTAAGGAGGCAGGCTGAGATGGTGGATGGGTCACATGACACAGGACTTTCCCAAAGAGACAGGAACTTTGTTAACTCTGAGTGAACTTTCAGTCATTTCACCATGTTTCTTTTCCTAAACCTATCCTCAGTAACTTTACATTAATTACTTAATTAACTTTATGTTAAGGACGTAGCGTTATTTGTGGGGCGCTAATTTGTAGGATATCATATGAACTGTTGTGTGTACATTTTCGAAGGATATCATACAAACTGTTCCATAAGGATATGTTGGGGACAGCACTTCCTTAGCAGTAGGGGTAAAACTCAGTCTCCTCCATACCTAACTCACACTCATTAATCATTTAAGGCTATATATAAACAATTAAGAAATTCTTTGTAACACACATGAAGTGTAACGCAAAACTACCTGTAGGTATCTAAATCTGTTAATTTTATAATATCTGTATGGAAATTGTCTAGAATACCTAATTTTCTGTTATATTGTTTTCCATTGCCAGTTACACTCTTCATATAAGGTTAGCTCCTTGCAAAATTTATGAAATGAACTGTATTTTAATTCCACCTTAAAAAATATCAAGAGGTAAACTGAGTTTAATTAAAACATGTGTAACTGTTGATAGTTCGGATGAACATAAATAATACCATATACATACATACATACATTTTTTTCTTTAAAATAGGATGTGGCACAAATAGGGAAAAAGGGTCTGAAGCAGAGCATGTGAGCGGAGCGGAGCTGAGCGGGTAGCGGAGGGATTTTGTGTTGAGTGAGGAGCGGCTATTTTTTTAAAAGGTGAAGCGGAGCCTTATCTCTCGCTCCAATTTTGCTCTGGTCACTCATGCCCCACCCAGAATGCATCTTTGCACCTGCGCACACCCACACTATTTTCTTTCAAAACTATGGAGTTCACTGTGTACTTCAGACAAGGTTCTGAACAAAACATGTAAAAATGGTGATAATTAGGCAAGATCTGAAGTTACACTGTACTCTATTTTTGTATTATAAGTACTTGGATTTATGAATGTTAATTCTTGTTTGAGACTGGAACCAATTCAAATGTAAGCGAATGAGCTTAGCTTTAAAGTGTCCCTGATTATGTACAGCATACCATAACACGACTTAGTCATACCAGAAATGAGAAAAAAGCAACATTGGGCCACAGGGGGAGCCACAGGGATTGGTCGCATTTTAGCCATTTTTAAGCATTTTTCTGTTGTTATAGCACCACCCAGTTGCCAATTAGAGTTAAATTTCTCCAGTCACCTTGAGGTGTCCTGTTATACATATATACCAAGTTTAGTAAAAATCAATATGGTGGTTAGGCCTAGAGTTTTTGTCATTATATAGTAAGAATAGTAAGATAAGATGAAAATCAACATGATTGCTCATTGAGAGATACCACCCACTGGGGTTTGTGTTGGCTGAATTTGAATGGTTACAGCTGCTAACTTGAAGATCCAATCTGACGTCTGAGCTAGGCAGCAACTATTATTATGATAGCCACACACACACACACACACACACACACACACACACACACACACACACACACACACACACACACACACAGGACCTGTCATTTTTCTCTTTTGTATATTACTCTTGCTCTTTGAAAAACAGCAAAAGTATGTCTTATGGGATTAATCTATTCATTGATGGAGTAACAGAAAACTTGATTACTAAAATAATCAATAGCTGGAGCCCTACCTTAAAATATCCACATAAATGCTAAGTTACTCTGCGCCTTGATTAAGTGTTTATATACTTCTTTGAAATACTAAACAGGGAGAGAGTACAGTAACATGTTGCCGAATAGCAATTTTGCACTACAAAAAGCTGCTAATTGCTTATTAATAATCAGCTGCCAAGCAGTTCCTGATTGTGAATCAAATACACAACAGTAAGCTCCTTGAGAACATACTATGTCAGTGAAGTCCTCAACCAGCACAGTGAGATTCCCGGTCCTACTGTTCTCTGTGTACCACCCCACCACCAGTGGTCTGTGTCAGCCCTGACGCCCAGCCTGCAGCCCTCCTGCCTGGGGCCCACAGTGGCAGATGGCCAGGACAGGCTGCACTGAGCAAGGCACTGTGGGTATGGAGAGAAGCCACAGGATGCTGAGACACACACACACACACACACACACACACACACACACACACACACACACACACACACACACACACACACACACAACACGCGCACCTGTGTTCATGCAAGGGTTCAGACGGTGACATTGATACTGTTAGACTGACGTTGAAAAAAAGCTGACACTGTATTCAAAGTATACTTGACTTGTATTCAGAGTGTGTGTATATGTATTTATTGGGCTGTTCATATGTATACCCATGAAAAGTAATGCACCACAATTCGAACAAACGTAAATATTATTAGTCTGTATTTCATTTATAACCCACATACTCGGGAAGTGACTAATGTGTTAACGGATGTAAAGAGGAACATTGCATAAAGAGTGCATGGCGTGAATGATAGGTCAAACAAAGACACAACTTTTCCCCAGGGTTTTGCCCCGGGAGATCGGTGTCCAGGAGTTTCACAGAGCTGAGGAGCTGGGTGATCCATATCTGTGAGTTAATTAATGTGAGCACCCTTTTCATTACACATAGTCATTTGAGCAACTCTTACCATAATAATATTGATTACTGTAGCTTCAGTGTCGGGCAGATATCTGCATGGTACATCATTAAACCAATGCATCTTACCCCAGCGCGCACACACAAACACAACTGCCTGCAGGGGGTTGGGAGATTATCCTCCTTGTCACAAAGTTGAGGCTAACACATACACAGGCGCAGAAAGCCACACACAGTCTGAGCTCTGACAAACACAGGGAGGCTGGGGTGTCGACGCACACTGAGTGCCACCTGTGCCCAGGCACGGAGAGATCGAAGGCCAAAGTCCTGTGTCTCTACAGGGAGGATAGACTGGCACTGCTGAGCAGGTAGGCATGAAGGGAGCCAAGCCCACCCTGTCCTACTGTATCAGCTGGCATCTCGCAGATTAACACTTGGATGGGCAGATAGGCTTGTTAACACATGCTCCCATCCACCCCCGCCTACCACACACACACACACACACACACACACACACACACACACACACACACACGCACACACACACACAAGCACAAAACCGCTAAATCCTCCACCACAGAGAGCAGATTTCAGGCTCATCGTCTCCATTCTGTCAGGGTGGAGACGTGAAGTGATGGCGGGTGTACCAGAGCGATCCCAGTCAGGATTAGCAACACTATCATGGGTGGGAATCGGTGGAGAATAGGAATCAGAGCTGCGCTGGGGGGTGGAGGGTGGAAGCAGTGAAGGTGGGCAGGGGTGGATGGGAGAGCAGGTTGTGGACCAGAGAAGTGAGGCAAAGATTAAAATGTGTCAGCTGACAGAAATATTGATAAAAAGGATGATGTGATATCAAGTGATCATAACAAGAGGTATTCTGTGAGTTCTAGACTCACAGCACACATACAACGTACAAGCTGAATAGTGTCACTTCATCAAAGCAGGCAAAGATGTTTATTGCTTAGCACATTTGTTTAACTGGTGACACCATGATTCTATTAATGTAAAAATATGAATGCCAATTGTCAGCCCTTTCACCAGTCTGAAAATCATACCATCGTCAATTAGGCAGAGTTGGTATATTAACTCATATAAAATTCTAGAGTAAGGACACTCACTGCCAACACAAATCTACAAATTGAAACTTAAAGTAACCATCCAGAGAAAGCTGAACTCTTAATGTCCCATTTTCTATCTCTCATATTTTATTATAGTGCTTAAAAGCCACTATGTGTAGAATTTCTGTGATTTTGCCATATTTTAAATTATCTTAATGGCATATGTTTTGTAGAAAATTCCATAACCCCACTGTTTCAGTCTGTGTTTTGATTTCATTTGTTTCTGTGTTCCCCGATCAGATTGATGGGGAAGTTCATTGATGCTGTCTGCCATGTTATCTTCTCTGGTACTACAGCAAAGTTGGAGATGTTTTAAATCTCCATATGGTGGCTTTAAAGGCCCTGACACACCAAGCCAATGGTCAATGCTGGACCATCAGTGAGTGTCTGTCACCCTAGTCGGTGCGGTATGAACCACACTGTTGCCTCTCGCTGGTCCGTTTTTTTTTTTGTTTTTTTTTGGCTGATTCAGCATGTTGAATCAGCATCAGCAGAGCCCATCGGTGAATGAAATCAAGCTCAGCACATAAAAACAGAAATGGAAGTGAGGGAAGCAAACAAGCAGCTTAAGTCAAGAGGGAGTGAGATCAAAACAAATCAAATAAAGTGACATTATGTCAGTACGCTAACTGGCTAACTAGCGTCAAGACATTTTTTTGGTTTCCTTTTTGTATGAAAATTACAGACTACCGCCATCTGCTGGTGTGGAAGGTTACTGCCTGTCATGCACATGCAAAATGTACGCACTGGTTGGCCATCAGCTGTCGTCTCTGCATTGTGTTCATGTGCAGCTTTTTGGCTGAGACACAGGTGGCGTGAGGCAATGCCACCATCGGTTTTTGATGCCACTAGTTCTCTGAAGTCAGTCTGGTGTGACTCTGTTCTAATGTGACATTGAAACAACCAAACACTGAAGTTTAGGACCATCGAAAAATGGTGCAGGCAAGAGCAGGGAAAAAAAATTGAAGCAAAGGCAGCGAAGAGTCTCCATAAAATGGCAGATACATGTTTCAGTCAAAAACATATCTTGCATATTATTAACTAAATTAAGTGCTGGTACTGTAGTCTGTCCCCTGAGATTATACCGGTGCTATGATGATACTGGTGATATGTGTCATGTATGTATCAGTGTATCATTCAATGCTCCAAATGGACACAGGATACTTAAGGCAACTATCATGCATGCGCGGACGCTCAACTAAAAGCAAGTATATATCCGGCTGTGGATCTCTTCTCTAGAAAGGACTTGCCACTCCGTTGGTTTTGTTGAACTATAAAGCCAGAGTCTATTCGTAGTCATAGAGTGGTATTAGAATGATTTTTCTTTTAACTCACAAGTACAGAGACCCAAGTAACACAGAGCACATGAACCAGACATCAGCCAAAAGTTTAGCAGCCATAGAATTAGTGTTAATTAGCTACCGCTGGTATAATCTGCTGCTGGTGGTTTGTCAACTGAAAAGCCTGTTAGCAGTACCTGAATGTTTTCTACAGTTGCTCCAGGCAAATGAAAAAGAGGGAGGAGAGATAACATGTTTGATAAGAGATTTGGAGCTTAGCAAATCTGGGTACTTTGCCAAATGGGAACCAGATCCAATATAAAATCAGCCAGCAATGACAACCAAAATAGGTCATTTGTTTGTGTGCAGGTCTTGCATACTATGAGTTGACATAAATCACTAATGTCAGTTCACTAACTAATGTAATGCTGTTGTACAAATACAGAATTCTTGATGTTGCACTGTATCATGAATGGGATGCCAGTGGTATAAACCCTGATAAACTGTATGTTTGTGTCTAACTGCCTCAGCCAACTGACAGAGAGCTTTTACTGACTCAACATGAAAGGTATTTCTTTATCTGTCCAACAGCATCTGAGATGAAAAGATGATAAATAGCTCCTTATATGCGTCTGCAGGGTCATAATCCTCCTACTGACCAACATGCAGCCTTCAGCACTGCCTCGCTACAGTATATCATGCTGACATCAGAGGAGTGCCTTGTCTCTCCATCTCTTTGCCCCTGTATGTTTGTGCTAACACTTTCCAGTTGTGACAAGGGATAATGATTGGTGAGCCACAGATCTGGGATCCCATCAGTTAAAACTACTCACAGTGACAGCTCTCCTACAACAGAAACACACAGCAAAGAGCTGCTATTCTCTCCCTCCCTCTCACCCACCTCTTCTTACAATCTGATATCTCCTTTTTTTCTCTTCACTTCCTCTCTCACCTTTTCTCATTCTGTCACCTGTACCCCTCCTTTTTTCTCCCATTCCCCCCTCTCCTACCTTGTTTCTGTCTCCCTGCATTTTCCCCAGCACTGGAGTTTAATTCAAGGAAGAGACAACTACAAGTTCATTATCAAGCAAGCACCAGCCAACCCTCCGTGTGGCTGTGTTTATCTAACCTACCATGTCAACCCCCTCCTTCGCCACCCCCCGAAATGTTGCTGCCGGCTGATCCACCACTTTATCACTGCTATTACATCACCATCACTTCCGGTGGCTAAACACTGCTGTCCACACATGCACAAAAGAATACCTGCTATGCATGTATACATGCATGGATAGACTAAAAATCACAAACATTCACAAGATGTATTCAGTTTCCAGTGAAGCATTCCTCCTTTCTCATTTGGGTTATACAGCTTTATGTCAGTCTGCCTAGATGGGAATAAAACTCCATGTTTGGCAGGCGGGTGGTGCTTCTCATTCACAATCTGACATGTTGTATTTCTCTGAGCATGAGGCAAAACAGGAAATGCACTCATGCATGCATACACAATGGATCGATTTCACTGATCAATGCATTGTACTGCTGAGCCACAGATTGTCAAAGGACTCACAGGAGGGGGGCAGGTAGGACCAATCCAGGAGTTATTTGTGCTTCTATTTACTCAAAATTCCCCATCATATGGAAACAATAACTACCAATAAGACCATGAGATATCTTGTGTACAGTCATCTGTTTGGAATTAGGATGGTGCTGGAGGAAAGCTCACAGAGTAACAAAATGGAAGGGGTTAATCATCAGGGGAGCTTGAATGTGCTCAGCAAATTTTCAATCTGGCTACAGGTACAAGTGTAAAATAAAAAGTTGAACTCTTGTAAACCAATATGAGAGTGTATGTGAAGACAGAGTGGAAAGGTGAGAAGAGCAAATGGGGCAGAACACCAGTAGTTAAGATATGGATAAGGGACAGACTAAATAACTGTGCAACAGCTGAAAATGGACAAGTATGAAAAAGAACAGGCGGTGTCAAAACAGCAAACTGGAAAGGGTGAGACGATAGCAGTTCAAGTTCAAGTTTAGTTTTAATAACCAACTCTGTGAGAAGACACAAGTTCAAACCTGCAGACTAACATGTTGCAAATTAAAAAGTATTCGGCATGTTATTAAGTTATGTTTATCACCTCCTGCCTGGACTATTGTAATGGAGTCCTGTTCCGGCTCCCCAACAAAGCCTTGGACAGACTGCAGTACGTGCAGAACTCAGCTGCAAGGACCAAGCCATGGCAGCAAGTCACCCCCACCCACAAAAACACCTACACTGGCTTCCAGTCAAGTTCCGCATCACCTATAAATCCTCCTCCTTGCCTATAAAGCTCACCATGACCTTGCCCCACAGTACCTATCGGACCTCCTCACTGATTACACCCCCTCATGGAACCTGCTGTTGGCTGACTTGGGTCTCCTCAACGTCCCTCACAGCAGTAGGTGAACATTCAGGAATAGAGCCTTCAGTGTGGCTGCCCCAACCCTCTGGAACTGGTGCCAACACTGGACATTTTTAAATCTGCACTGAAAAGACACCTGTTTACCCTGGCTTTTGGTTGCTAGATTGTTACTTTTGTTTTTGTAAAGCATCCTAGGGTCTCTTGAAAGGCGCTATATAAGTCTAAGTTATTATCATTATAATTATTATTAGAAAATAAAATGATAACAAGTAATGACTAAAATGTTTTTTAACTTCCATTGACCAAAACTTCACCAAAACTATGAGGGATAAAAATGACTGAAATGTGACTATTAAGAATTTTCATCTCAAGGCTTATTTATTTTGCAGTGTTTTGATTATTGTAGTTGGGGTTTGTGTTAAATTGCATGTAGTGTTTCTTTTTTCCCGAACTGACCCTGAACTGTACACGGACTCGCGCCCGGCAGTAGGCTAATCAGTGCAACCAGCGCTGTCACAACCGGGCAGGCAAAGTAGGCAATTGCTTAGGGCCCAGAGCTGGAAGGGGGCCCCCAGAGACGGTTGACATTGGTCCATATTAATGACAATATGATGGAACCCTTATAGACACTGCAACGACAACACGCTGGAATCCCCTACTAGCTGCTGCTTGCGAGTGGCAGTGGAAGTAGGTTGATCAGACGTCCCGCATTGTGCAGGACTGCACAGCATTTCTGTCTCTTTTCACGTGTCATGCAAATTGAGACCATGGGCTCTAGTTTCACAGACCGGGCGAGGTGGGGGCACAGCGCAACTGCACTTTGCCAGCTGAGTGTTGTCAGGCGGATTTTGCAAGTTTGGCACACCGTGCGCACTGGTGCAGCTACTCCTCTTTCTCACTTCCTCTCCTCGTCCTTAAAGGGCCAGTGTGTAATATTTGGCATGGTTTATTATCAAATCTGAATCTGAATCTGAATCTTCTACCCATTAATATGTTTATGTAAGTGTATAATCGCTATAAAATAAAATTCGTTTGGTTTTCGTAGTCTTATAATTACGCTTTTATATATATATGTATATATATATATATATATATATATATATATATAGCAAGGGCCTTGCTATCGCCATCTTGCGTCGCCATGTATGTACGGCAGACCGAGCGGACAATCCAGCCAGCCAGAGAACGCGTTCGCATTTGCCACCCTGCGCCACCGTGCACTGCGCCGGGAAACTACAGCCCCATATCCCGCATGATTGGTTGCCACTCACGCTAGCATTGTTGGAGTACTGTAGTACTACAGTACCTCACAGTACCACTACTGTGGGATAAGTTCAAAGTCCAATTGCAAGAGGGTGAGTGTCCATGCGCCGTTCAATAACAGCACACACTGGCCACCTGGCAACTAATATGCTGCTGCGGTGGTTTGTATCCAGTGACATTCCAGGTATTAGCTGAGCTATTGAGTATCTTTAAGCAGTTAAAGTTATTATTTATTTATTTTTACTTGTAGGTTAGATTTATTTATATGCTAAAGTGATTTGTTTTCCACAGAGCTCTACGGAGCGAGTTGCCGTATTCCTGTCAAATATGGTGCAAGATAAGGCTTACCGGCGATGGAGAAGTCTGGCTCCAGGTCCAATAATTTCCTCTTTGTTGATGTCATGACTGCCCAGAAATACCTGAACAGCTGAGCCGTGGTGGCACATAGGTATGTGATGTGTCAGAGGATAAACGAGCCGTTCACATTTCTCTCTTTGTGGCAGGTAACGGCCCACAAACCTCACAGCACTGTAGGGACTGTTCTTTACTTGTCAGGGGAGGAGGGTGGCTGATTCTTATTTCATTTATTTATTTTATTGTGATCCCCCCTATCTTAATCACTTATTGGTGATTAACATTATATCCAAGGTGCCTCTTTCCTGGGGCCCCCAGAATGTCTGAAACAGCACCGAGCGCAACGAGGTGGTGGCAAGCACAGATGTAACAATTTTCTTTTGTAAGCGGCAGTAAAGCAGGGAGCGGCACAAAAAACAGAGAACCCAAGCGAATAGCCAGCCAGCAAGAGAGACTACCACCAGCACTGCAGCAGAGCACCCACAAGCGTTCCGTTCGGCATTACAACTCCAGCCAAAAGCGTGAGTTTTATTTTAAGTGTTGAGCGGCGGACAGAGAAGGCCGGCTGTGGGGCCAGGCAGGTGTGGAAAGAATATATGCGCTGGTGTGTTGGCGGGGGAGTGCCAGCTGTGCTTTCTGTATCCTCCAGGCAGATCCAGTTTTGGACCGCGGGACCCGCGGAACCGGAGGGTGGACCGCAGACAAAGGGAAAAGACTTATCATCGGCCGCAGTTGAGGGGAAGCCACGTGGGCTTTTAGATGGGTGTGATCACGATGCACCCCTCTCGCAGCTAAGTAGCCTACCCTTTCTGCCCATTTTAAAGGAGCTATATGTAAGAAATCTAAAGCAAATAGTCATAAAATCATCCTAATATGTCACAGAGACTAAGGAATAATGTTAATATACTGATCTCACCGACAACAATAGTACAGTCAGAATATTCACATTTAAAAAACATTTTTACAGTCTGCAAATCATGTTTATGTTTTGAATTTGCGTTTTGGGTTGTTGCGCCACCCACCGCCATCTACCAGTCACACAGTCAGTAGAGTCTCAGCATCAGTTACAGTTACGACTGAGCTACAGCAGCATGGCAAGCAGCATTAGCAGTGTCCCGGTACATAGCATTAGCAGCCGGCTCCTCCTCAGCTGTATCCCGGCAGCAGCGTTAGCAGCAGAGAAGCCGGACTTGCTCAAACGGTCTTCTGGAAAACGCGGCACTGGGCAAACAAATCAGTCTCCAGCATGCTGCTGTCCAGCAACCTTGAATCTGTAGGAAAGGGGGGGCGGCTATTTTGAATTTGAGTGCAGTAACCGTTTTGGCCACATTTTTACATACAGCGCCTTTAACAAACCATTTTAATTGGCATTTTAACCAGGATTTTAGACCCTAGGAATCTCCCTTTTTAATTTTGGAACAATTTTAGTCAGACTATTTATCCCCATGGATTTTCTGTCTCCTGTACAATTGTCCCAACCAAAGAGTGACTGGTTGCCTCATCTCATCCTCCAGAATTTGGGATCTGTCACTTTCAGCCAGGCTGGAGAGTGGGACCAGTACAATGGACTGTTTGGACTGCCAGGAGAGACTTTGAGCTGGGTTTTAATCTTATGATAAACCTTGTGTTGAACTTTTACTCTGACTTGTTTTTTAACTCTGCTCAACCCTGATGTCAATCAAGAACCTGTGTTGTTTTTTAAAAGTCCTAGACTATCAAAACTAGGTGGCTTTGTTGGCTTTTTAATTAATACAGTTTATTTAATCATTATCTTGAATTATAGACTTCCCCAACCTTGCCACACAATCACCTGCTCTATTTACACATGGACTCAATCAGACATTACAAAGACTTTGTACTGGACAGCTGGCAGGATAAAGCCCATTTATTGTTTTGCCCAACTGATTAGGACATTTATTTTCTCACATTTAGCTCCTTTGGGTAATGTCTAGATGAGTTCAGGGTCACAGTGCATGTGTGAGAAGGGCTTGACACACTAATTTTCACTTCTTGGTGATGTCTAATAGTGAAATGTTGTAGTTTGAGTTTGAACCACGTGGTGAAGAAGGTCTTCACTCTTAAATACATGCAAAGTGAACACCTGGTAAATGATACGATTTTATCTCCCGTGTTAGAGTTGCACAACACAGACACGGTGATCTTCCCCACTGTAAAACAAATGGGATGAGAAGTTGATGTAAACCCAACCTGTCACTGGATAGTAAAGAAGAAAAGAAGGTGGTGGGGGGCAGTAAAAAGAAATGCCTAACGGCTGCGCAGATGTCTAGCAGTGGTGATATATGAGGGATCTGGGAAAGTGTTGGTGTGAGCTGCCAGACAGCGGCTAAGTGATTAGGGACGTGTGGCGTAACCCTGCGCCATATTTAGCCACGGCGGGGCGCCCCGTCCCCTGCCATCTCCCTGAGGCCCAGCGCCAGATGTCGAAAGCTGCTGCGGCACGCCTGGCAGAGCAGGTTGGCAGCAGGGTGGCACAGCAAGCCTGGGTACTGTGAGGAAAACACACACCTCCCGCCAACTGCCTTTCATTCACTCATAAGCAAGAATCCAAACTACATCAATCAGTATGATACTCTTGGCATTTTATTTACATCTAAAAACAATGTGGGCACACATATTTGCAGAAAACGTATTCTTTGATATATTCTAATGAGATGTTTGCATAGTTTTCCTTAGGATGGCAATGGTCTGACTCAGTTCTGAATTAGAACTGCTTCAATAACAAAAAATAAATAAAATAAAATACATATTTAAACTGGGGGTTGGTACTCTTCTAGAAAATATTGAGCACTAAACACAATTTTTTGCATTTTGGTAATTTTTTGGTAATAATGCACACTAATTTGTACCTTCATTTCTGCATCAGTTTAAGTGCCTTAGATTTTGTCAATAAGTCCTCTGCTACTTTCACCTCCATCAGACCAACTCCATTTGTATAGAGAAAATATTGTATTGCAGTGGTACTGAGCACATTTATGGCTTCTTGTAAGATGAATAAATGAGAGATTATGTTTTTTGGTGACTTGGGTAACTGCTTATCCCACTGACACACTTATTCTAAATTCCTTGTATAAATACATCACTTAAATTACTTAGATGTACACAAAATGTCCATTGAATGTCATTAAATGGAAAACAGTCCTCTTACTTCTGCCTGGCTTGTTTCCAGCTCTATGGCAGAGAGCAAGACATCTTGTCAACCATGGGCTAGATTGCTATGATATATAGTATGGATATTGGTGATCCCCAGAGGATGTTGTGTTATTATTATTCAGACTCTTTTTCGTTTAGTGGCTTCAAACTTGTTCAAAAAGTCTTCTTTCAGCAAGGAAACAGTAAAAAAAAGTATTATTGGCTAAGAAAATCAGCTATGATATCAGTTGCTTTAATTGCAAAAATAATCAGATTTCAGAAATCCCCATCACTTGAACCACAATAAACATGTTTAGGCAGACACACACACACAATCGCACACAGCCTTAACTCACTGATCTCCCTGCAGATGTTGCGCTAACAAGTGTCCCCCAATTAGTCATTCTCTCTCCCTCCTTCTGCTCCCCCTTTTTTGTTCTTTCTCACTCTAGGACACTCTGCCGGAGGCTGACCAAGATAAAGTTTTGACTGGCAGGACCATTTGTTTTAATCAGGTGTTTGCAGACGCTTCCCTGACCTCCATTAGTTGAAGTTTTAATTGAAATTAACCCCCACTACTACCCCAATTAACCCACGTCCCCCCTGACTGGCGCCCGCCCTCGTCCCGAGCATCTGTTTCGGGGTGGGGGAATGGGAGTCAGAGCGGGGAACCGGAGGGGAGGCTGGGTTTGCACGACCGCTGAGGATGCGGTGTTGTCACCCGAAGAGAGGCAGCATCACATCGAGTGCACACCAACTGCGTCTGGCTCGCCACGAAGCCCCGGGGGGCCTTATGTCTCTCTGTCTACAACATTCCAGCAGCGAGGCTACACATGGCTTAGTCTTGGCCAGCGGGAGGCGGGGGAGGTAGGTAGAGGGATGAGCCCAAGCATGGGAGAGGAGGATGAAGATGTCCCACAGGGGGGGAGTCACAGAGAGGAAAGAGGGGAAAGTTGGGAAGATGAGAGAGTGGAGAAGTAGTAGAGGATGGGGAGAGGGAGGGAGGTGGTAATTACTGTACAGCATGCTTTCTATCTTAAGCCCTCCTGCTGGAGATAAGAGTGTGTGGATAGAGTGAGGAGTGTGTGTGTGTGTGTGTGTGTGTGTGTGTGTGTGTGTGTGTGTGTGTGTGTGTGTGTGTGTGTAGCCTCTAGCACCTGCTTCCTTGCCTGTGGAAGGTCTAGAGTAAGGAAGCTGTCAAAGTGGCCCCTCCAGCTCAGAGCTGAGACTATTGAGTGTGTACACGTGCTGGAGTATCTTTGTTTAGCCTTTCTCCATGCCCGAAGAGTATTTGTACAAATAGAGCTTTAAAGTGACAACAGTATAAATCTACAAGCACAATCAGTGTACTGTACTGTCAGGACCACCACTGAGTAAACAGTCGTTTAAAGGAAAAGTCCATTAAACATCTATATCATGTCAGTGCAGGCTCTGTAAAGTTGATATTTACTTCCTATCAAAGGATGGCAGTTGTAGTCAGTAACAATGGATTCCAGTGGTGACCCAGAGTAATGGTACATGTCCAAAGAAACTTTCCAAATTTCTTCACTAGTAACTTGTAGGATAGTCAAGATTTCTGCTCAGAATTTTAGTGGAGAATTCCTCTTAATCTTTCTTCTCAGTTGAGGAAGATATGGCTGAAATGCAAAAACTGTACTACTGGAATTTAGATTTTAAATTTGGAATTTTTTTGGGAGGGTTTTTTTTTCTACCTCTAACTCTTTCTAACTCTGGATTAGGGATGACACAGAATGCCCTAAAATTTGCTTCATGTACCATTTTATCATCAACGAATCATTCCAATATTTATATTACAGTGGTGGTATGTAACTACTGTTACTCAGTTACTGTACAATTTAAGGTAGGCTACCTCTGCTTAGCTTATAAGTCCTTTGTATAACTCTGGAGAAAGATAGTTGATTGTTGGGTCTCATCGTAATGTCTTCTCATAGGACGGTTCGTATGATATCCTAAGAATTAGCGCCCAATGAATGATGTTATGTTCATAATGTACAGGTATGTAATTAGCATAAAGTTATAGAGGTTAGGTTTAGGCAATAAAGGTTACTGTGGTTAGGTTCAGGAAAAGAAACACGGTGAGGATTTCTTTTAAATTGACTCAAAGTTCAGAGGGATCCAAAGATGTGACTTGAGGGGAAAGTCAGGGGCAAAACCATCCACCGCCCCAACCTGCCTCCTTACAAGCGCTTGGGACTGCTTTCTTGTTTACTGCTGTCAGCACATTGGTCATGTGATCGCAGCCTTTCAAATTACGAATTTGGGTGCATTGCTTTTTGTAGGAAAACATACAAAATGTGTGAGAACAGCCTGTTTCATGTGGTTAAATATGGAAATTCTCGGTTGGTGGATCAGTCCGACTACCACCCCAAAGCATCTGTATTTGATAACCTGGAAATGTGACTCAAAAATCAACTATCTTTCTTCAGAGATACATACAGCAGCTTAAAGTATCCTATTACCATATGCTACTTCCTTCTCCTTCTCGACTGCATTTGTTCAATAGCTTTTCTAGTTAATTTGCAGGATGTGATTGGTCATGAAAATTGACTTCAAACCAATAAAAGATTAGAATTAAGCTTTATTAATCCATCAGTAATAATAGGCTATTACTAAACTAATTCTATGTAAAGGATTGTATGTATATGGATGTATATTAGTTTATGTGGATATCTATGTGTCTATAGATAGACAGACAGCTATAGTTATGTTTGTATATGCATATTAACTAGGGATAAGTAAGTACACTATTATCTGTATCTGTATCTTTAGCTGTTCAACCAACTAAATTATCTATATCCATATCCGGTTCAGGAAGTGAACCAGAAGTGGGTGGGGTTTAAACAGGAAGTTTGTATTTCAAGCCTGAAATTGACATGGGTTGCTTCAGTTATTATTAATTGGAAAGGTATTTACAGAACAGCCTCAGAATTGAGCTACAGAACATTTTTATCACAAGAATACAGGAGCTTTTTTACCAACTGTTTTTTTTTAATAAAAGATGATATAGACCCATGTACTGTTAGTAAACAGTATGACGTTTTTCGGTGGGCGGGGCCTAGCTGGAGGCAAAACAGTTCTCCATAGCCAAGTTCTGTTGCCTTGTTTTAGACAACGGAGGAGGACAATGTGAGTGGTGCATTCAGGCATACTCTTTCTAAGTGCTGGAGCACACTCTGGCACAACCTGAGGGGTATTCAGGTAGGGGGCTGAACAAAGTCTAATCCTGAACTCTGAGTTGACTTACCCTGAGCTGGGAAACTCTGAGTATCTGGTTCCAGAAAAGCTGATTTGAATTAGTTCAGTCAACTCTCAGTAGGTACAACTTGAGTTAAGTGTTAAAAGCCATCATCAATGCAGCCCCGATACCTCGATTCACCATGGCAATCGGAGAGACAAAGCAATCAACGTATTTTACACCTTTGGAATTGGAGGTGCTCATGAATGCCTACAGCGAATATGAGTATATATTTTGTAAAAAAAAAAAAAAAAAAAGCAACACCATTAAAGCTGCCAAGGAGAGAGAGGCGGCATGGGAGAAAACTGCTGCCTGAGTCAACACGTAAGTTTGAATGCATTAGTTTATTAATTTAACATTTAACCACACTTAATTAAAATCGTAGCATACAGGTGAAAAAGTGGTGGAGTGGTTTTGAATAAAATCTGATTTTCAGGTGCAATCTCACAGGGGTAAACACACTTGGAAGCAGCTTAAAATGAAATATAAAAACATCATTCAAACAGGTAAGGCATATTTTACTTGGCCATGACTGTACCTTTCTTTAGTTTGATTCATATTTAATTTATTAAACAAAGTAGCTTTACATAACCTGTCATTCAGTGGCTAATTCATTATGTATTGTAGGTCACTAGTAATTTAAACCCCCAAAAGTGCTGTTTCAACTTTCTGTCCTCTTGCCTAATATCCTGCTTAGTAACATTTGAGTTCTACTCAGCCAACACAAAGAAGGCAGAGGCCCACAAAACATCACCAATAGCTATCATATAAAAAGCTACTGTTTGCAAAAAAACGTAGCGTGATGTACAACATTTTCTCTGATGAGAGCGCATGTCCGCAGTGTGTCAGATTTGATATGTGTGGCCGGAGAATGTTGTTGAGGTAAACGATTGGGTCTAATGAAAAACGGTACCGTTCAAACAGATATTTATTGGGAAATGACAGCACATCTAAGGTGTAAGGCACTGTGAATTAATCCTGCCTCGATATCGTTCAGATTTCCCATATGGACAACCCATGTCTATCTGCCAGCTTGCTTCAGGCTTGGTAGTAGGGAGGAGACAGGGTGAACTCAGGGTTTCTTAAAGAAAACCTGCCAGCAAGCAGGTTAGGTTCACAGAGTCAGTTGCCATGGCAAGTCATGTTTTGCCTCCAGCTAACAAACTGACGTCATTGTGATGTCTTCCCTTAAAAGGGTCTATTATGTAATAGCTACAGAACAATGTTTTTGAGTAAGACAACTATTTAAGGAACAAAACATGAACATAAACTTGAATGAATGAACTTCAATACAGTTATGCATTAAGTACAAAGTAAAAGTATGAACTAGAGTTCTCACATAACTTATTTTAGCTTGTGGGATGTTTTCCTACACAATAAAACACAATGTGTATTCATTATTTGGTCGGTGTGTGTGTGTATTACATATTGTAATGTGTTTGACATTATTATTATTACTATTATTATGATTATTATTATCATTGTTATTATTATATGAAATAAAGAAAAAAAGTGTCAGGCCAGCCATATTAAGAAAAAAAAAATGAAAATAAAAGGGTTCAATGTTGTATGTTAAGCAAATCTTCCTCTGTGTGTGTGTGTGTGTGTGTGTGTGTGTGCGCGCGTGGTGGGATCAAGTGGTTAGATCGTTACTTTGTACACTGTACTTAATTTTTATTGTTTAAATGATCTGACGGTGTGAAGCTGTATTCTTTTCAAATTACGCTGCTGGCTGACTTTTAAACCAAGATAGCGGCCAATGGTGGAAAGGAAAAAGAAGCAGTGAGAGTTGCGAGCTGCTACGGCACTGCATTCTGTACGAGCCAAGTTCTCCAAATAACTCAGCTCACTTTTCTACAAACAGAGGTAGGAGTGAGCCGGAAGAGGAAAACTTAAACGTAACCGGAGTAGACCGAAGCAGTAAGAATCACGCTGTTACTTAATGGCTGCCTGTGATGAGGACAAGATTGTGTGTGAGGAGCTACTCTGTGTGTGTGTGTGCGTGTGTTTGTGTGTGTGTGTGTGTGTGTGTGTGTGTGTGTGTGTGTGTGTGTGTTTGTGGCTTGTTACCTGGCCGATACGAGACATGACACAGCAGCAACCAAATACCCACTTTGATGTTTTGTTTTGGTTCAAGGAGCATGGATATCAACACACATACACAAATATATGTAAAGTAAATTTAATTTTACCAAGACATTGCTGCATTTCCTACCAGGACCAGGGCCAGTGTGTAAAATGGGTTGAAAACAGTGACATCAGTGGTCAAATTCTAGATTGCAGGGCTCACTCGCTCACCCCTCCCGTTGGGTAAATGACAATGGCCTCATAGGGACAAAAAGCCTTGCGCTGACACGAGTTTTTCAGGAGTAGGTCTATCTAGCGACAAGTTGTATGTTTATTTAGAAATCTAAACCATGTTACGATATTGTAATGAATCCCTCACGAGCAGG
The DNA here is from genome assembly GCA_026686955.1 of Epinephelus cyanopodus. Taxonomy (NCBI): domain Eukaryota; kingdom Metazoa; phylum Chordata; class Actinopteri; order Perciformes; family Serranidae; genus Epinephelus; species Epinephelus cyanopodus. The sequence goes on along the minus strand of CM048918.1, from coordinate 6,861,574 downwards.
AGACCAGAGGAGCCTTGTCTCTCGTCTCGTCTCGTCTTCTTCCGCTTATCCGGGTCCGGGTCACGGGGGCAGCAGCCTCAGCAAAGAAGCCCAGAAATATATCATCAGGAGGAAAAGCACCACAGTGGAGGTCCGCGCAGACTAAAAGCGGACATCCGCAAGCCCTGTGCGCACAAAGCTCAGATTTTACGACCTTGCGGACTCCGCTCCGCACACCAGTGTCACTCAAAAGACTGCTCGACATGTATTTTTCACATTGCCATGACAGAAACGTGCAAGAATTGGGGGTAATGTAGTGTTTCACAGACATTTTTATTGGAAACTACAACGCAGAAGTGCGCTCAACGCTCCGCTCATAGTGCGCCCAAGTCTGTGAGCACCTTAAATTAAAACTCTCGGCGCACACTGCAACACAATCAAACAGATGCGCAAATCAGAGGATCAGAAGTGTCTCAGACACCAGACTCAGAGCGGCTCTGAGTGCGCTCGTGGCTTGTTGACGGTGTTAGTTTTACGTTTAAGGCCTCTTCCAAAAAAACGGAAAAAAAGCTTCGAATTTTTTTCTTCACAATCTAATCCCGTGCCATTGAACGAAGCTTCGAATTTTTGGGTCAGCCCTACACTTATATAAACATATTAATGGGTAGAAGATTCAGATTCAGATTCAGATTTGATAATAAATCATGCCAAATATTACACACTGGCCCTTTAAACCCAAGCATGATCTTTTCCCTAAGTGTAACCAAGGGGTTTTTGTGCCTAAACCTAACCACATGTTAACCACAGTATGGTTGAACAAAGTTTCAACATATTTGCTACATTATAATGTACAAATGTAATGTATCTATGATTTGCAGAAATGTACAATGCCTTCCTTCTGGTGACTGGGTTGGTTGCACATGGGTAGTCCTTATTGTCGAACAAGTTTTAGAAAAGATTTTACCACAGCATACTGTCAACAAACAGACAGCACTTCAGCATATAATCATTATAAGAAAAAGCACCATAAGCATGAAAAAGCACAGAGCTTGGCTGTTTGCTGCAATTAGACCTGTTCTGACTACACACAGCACAAACAAGGAATAATAATACAGTTATCAGACCAAAAGACATGTCCTGGACTCCTGAACTTTTAACTTTCAATCATACTGAGCACCTCCAGGGAAAAACACAGCTAACATATAAATGCTACCATACCATACGAATCAATGCCATATGAGTGAAACAGGAGCGGTGGTTTTAATTTCAACAATTTCAACTGAACTTGATAGGACTGACAAAAGAGAGACAACCACAGACAACACAAAGGACATCACTACATGTTATGAGAGTGACAATGATTTAAGTTAACTAGGTTCCCTTTTTTAAGATTTATAAGCATTAAAATTCTGATCTAAGGTCCAAAATATCTATTTGTCAAAGCTCTGATGTAAAAATGTTTCCAGTCAGTGGTAGCAGGTGGCAAGGTAGTGCAGGGAAAATGCCGTGTTAATAAAAAAAAAAAAAAAAAAAACAACTAAAAAAGACTTGACCAAGCCATGTTAATATTAGTCAGTATGGAATCAGAGATCTACTGTGAAGCTAATGGCTCACAACTTGGCTTACCTGGTCTGAATGATATGTGGTTGTTATCAAGACTGTTAGCACTTCTAGCCATCTTCATGCTCTTCAAAACATACAGGTAGGACCTGATGAAGGAGGGGAATCTTCATAACTTCCAGTTGGCCAGGGAAAGAAAATAAATTTTTGGGAAATGTGGTCTTTCTTTTCAGAAACATTAGGTGTTTCAAGCTAGATATGTCTAATAATAATCGTATTCAGCCTCTACTGTAGCTGCTGTGTCCTAAAGTCCCACAATGCTTTGCATTGCTCAGTACCGCTGATGTTATGATCCTATTCGCTAAGCAAAATCAATGGCACACTTTTTAGGAGCAAGGCCAATGTGTTTTCAGCTTGTGGCCTTCATTAGGATCATCATCAAACACATTACAAACAACATTTAAATAAGGCTGATATGACCCTGATACAGGCCACAAAGCGAAACACCTTGGGCTAGCAGTTAACTTGTTCTATATACTACAAGTATTGCTGGATCTTTGACCTCTTCAGACTAATTTTTCTTTTCCAGGCACCTTGGAAGTTTTGACAGAAACCTCTGCCTCTATACTTTTAAGGAGCTCAATTAAAGGGTTGGTCCACACTTTTTCACAACATGAAAAACAATAGGTGTCTTTATGAATGTGAAAGTCTAGCTGTAATTAGGAAATTCCTTCCTAAAGGGATTTTAGTGTAAGCTGGAAACAGTCCAACAGAAACAGGCCTCATTCTGTATAAAATATATTCCAAAGTTCAGTTTAAGTTAATATGAGGCTTCATCTGTCAGAGATAGACAAATCAAGAGGGTGTTTACCACAGTTACAGTCTGTTTAAGACAAAAGTATATTATTGTGTAACTGTCCCTTCGCTACCGCTCAGCCAGGAAAAATCCTACTTCCTGTGGAAACAAAAGGAACTAACTAACTTCGGAAGATACCCACTGAGACTGAATGAACTCAGACTGCTGAAGCCTCATATTGCTTCAGATATTCTGCAAAGAATGTAGACTTTGGGTTTCGTCCACAATAACTTACAGTGAAGCACATTAGGAATGGGTCTCTGTTAATGTGATTTTGCAGGATTACAATAGAATACCAGGACTGTAAAGTGACATCAATCAAGATCCATTCCTCATGCTGACTGAAACATAAATGCAAACAGTAGAACATGCAAACATGAAACACATGTGGATCCTGCTGATGCGCACCATGGGATTGTTGGTAGGGATGATGATAGCTGTGCTGATGAAAAAGACCAACAATGCATCAGTGCCCTACCCTTCACCTGAGATAAGAAGAATCAAGTGCAGGGGGTGGGAGCTGAGGATGGGGAAAAGGTGAAGGTTGAGATGGTGGTTCGGGCTGGGGTGGGGGTAAGGAAAGGGGTTTGGTGGGAATGGTGCCCTTCTGGGGACAAAGAGGCGAAGGACTTGGCCCCTGCCCACTGTCACCATCAAGAGCCATCCCTCATGTAGGACCCCCCAACGGTTGCTTGTCCATCCTCCACACACACATAAGAACTGTGCCACTGTAGGTCTCTGGTCTCCAGCCAGACTCTGTGTATGAGATTGTCTGATGATGTGTGTGTGTTGCACTGGGGGATGTTGGAGTGTCAGTCCCAGGATGGAGTATACCCTTGAGCAAGGTGGTATTACACTTTGGCCCTCTCCTTAGCTCGGCTAATTATCAGTTTTGCCATTAGCATCATACAAGAGAGTTAAAAAAGTACCTTTGTTATATTTCAAAATCCAAATACGGCACATGGGTTTAATTACAGTTTAAGAGATTACAGTCTGAGTGTTAACAACATTACATATAGGCTGTCTTTACTTGGAAAATAGTCATTTTCAAACATTGTCTGATCAAACATTGAAGACTAACTAAAGTCTGAGTATCTGACATTTGACAATGAGCAGTCCCTCCAGGATTTCACAGACTGTTTTTGTGATCGTTGCAGCCTAAAATGCCTGATTTCATTGTAGCTAAAAACATGGTGATGTATGTTGCAATATTGCAATAAATTAAACTGTGGAAGCAGCTAAAAATTGCAAAAATAGTTGCAATGCTGTCTCACATTTGGGGGGGCATCAACAGCTGATTACCAACAGTCAGTTAATATGATCAGTAGCTGTACAGCCTTTTGACATCTAATAAGCTGTCATATTCTTTAATGTGTTTCTTAAAGTGGACCAAAAGCAACAAACCCCCACCAATGTTGATTGCAGTCTCATGGCCTCAGACCCCCTTGGGCACAGGGACACCAAAACTTTGGTTTACTTTTTTTGGTTTCCTCTCTTTTTGACCATGATCTCCTCCTAACCTGGTTTGTTATGGACTGTGCTGACAACTGTTTTGTCATTTAAATATTTCCAGTTTTGGTCATTTTGAAAGGCAATGGCCAACACATTCTCACTCTGAACTAACGTACCAATGATTGATCAGTGGTCCTACGTGTCAAAATATGTTGCGCTAAGTACCCTCCTGTGTCAGTTTTGGACACTCTGGGACAGCATGTCAGTTTACGCTTGCTGCATACATTGTTTTCACAGGAAATGTACAGTTTCTGCTTATTAAGTGTATTTTATAAAATACACTTCAGAGTGTAAAACACTTGGATTTTAGGTTTACTTCCTCCACATTTAGGCAACAAAAACACATGTTTAGGTTTAGAAAAAAAACATTGTTGTTTGGTTTAAAATAAGTACATTTGCCCCTACCGTGATGTAACATCACATAACAGACATCACTGCCATAGTATACTATACATTCTAGCACACTATGTTGCTATTAAAATAATTTGACCGACTTTTGGTTTCACAAGGGACACAAACAGTTGACTTCCAGGTGAAAGTCTGGTGTTTGTTTGACCCATCTCCCAACCCTCCCAATTACCTATATAGACTTCAGGTAGTTGCCCAGAGCATCAAAAAATGCTGCCACCTGGTGTGTCTCATACAGCCACTAAAGGATGTCTGTGTAAGTTGTCGTGTGATGCAGAGGGCCACTCACCAATCATTTTTTGAAGCGAGTGAGATCGAGTTGCAATGGCAAACCTTCACAAATCCTGCAAATGAACCTGTGAGCAAGCTGTTAGACAATGAAAGAAGTGCAAAGGTTTGAATATTGTTTAAAGTTGGCCCGTAGTAGCAGATCCATGCACAGTTTATGTACACCCCTTGCACACACTGAAACACACACCTTCACTATTTAATAGATGAACTTACCTGCAGATGCTTTCCCTGTTTTTAGAATGACTCCCAATCAGGGGTTCCCATCGCTGTGGCTACATCCATCGAGGAACAAATTACAGTTGGGGATTAGGATTGGGGAGGGGGGACAACCCAGTGTTTTATCAGTGGGACCGTGTTCCGTCTGCCGAGCCGCTTATATTTCAGGTAAACATAATCCAGATTCGGCTCTGGCGGGGGTAGATTCAATTAAGATACAGAGACAACTTTGTTAATGCAGCCGTATCTTAATACCCTGGCCACAGCTTGTAATGAATCTGGGCTCAGTGGTGGGAGCTGAGAGTCGGGGACAAGGGAAGAGGACTGAGTGTGACAGTATCCTGTGGCGGTGGATGCTGGAGTTACAGTCATCAGGCCAAGGCCTGGTACTGTATGGGTGAGGAAACTTGTGTTTTCACGTTTGTCTTAATGCACATCAGATATTGATTTGATTACAAATGAGCACTTCTGATAACATTTGTGTTTCCTAGATATGTTTATCAAAGAACCAGGCTTTTTAGTTAGCCTGATTGATCACTCCATCCTAGTCAGTAAACTTTATAACTCCCAGATTTAATTTGTTATTTTGTAGATTGATTTAAATGTAGGGAATAGCACATTTCACACACACACACACACACACACACACACACACACACACACACACACACACACACACACACACACACACAAATAGCCTATGTGCATGCATTTTCTTTTGGTATATGCTAACCAGGTCTTGTCTCCAGCTAGAGTTGGTGATATGATATTACAAATTTGGACTTTGAACAGGCACTTAAGTCTCTAGAGACTTGCAAACTATTATGTATACATTTTTACCGTTTTACCGTTTTGCCATTCTGGGATGTCATGTCAACGTTAGCCTATTATTTGCATTGTCTGTTTTCAAAAAACACTTCTGTTTCACAGGAAATGTACAGTTTGCATACTGTCTCTTTCAAAATAAATGCACTACGTCGGTACAACACTACGAATTAGTGTTCAACAAATGTACGTGGTTATGCTTAGCCAACACATGCATGTGGTTGGGTTTAGGCAACAAAAGCATGCAGTTGGGTTTAGGAAAAAAGAACAGTTTAACAATCTTACAGGAAGCAAACACCTGCCTCCCAGGTTTAAGTTGGTGATTGTTGGAACCAGTCACAGCCCCTCCCGCACGCCCAACTTTGTTGCATTCGCCACGTTTTCCCCTGATGCTGGCAGCCACGTATCATGCAGATGGCAAAGGATGCCTTGTTTCATCAGTGTCTAACGCCAGAAGTCACAGACCAAGCGCTGGTATTCGTTGACTGCGGAGCGAGGCAGGACTGTCAAAGCTGATGCCATTGTTGGCACCAAAACAGAATTTCCAAAGTTAAAAAATAAAAGTAAAAAGTAAAAAAATAATACCTACATCACATGACAGCTGTTTAATACATCCAGAGTTATTGCAAATAACTGAAGGTTCTATTATAAATATATAATAGAACCTTCAGTTATTTGCAATAACTCTTCTGCATATAATAATTCTGCATATAATAATTCTGCATATAATAATATGCAGAATCAGTGTTGGGAAGTAACTAATTACATATAACTGAGTTATGTACTTAAATTACAAAATACATGTAATTGTGATCAGTTACAATTACTGAGAAAAAAATGTCATTAAATTACAGTTACAAATCAAAATGTTGGTGATTAAAAAGGGGTTACATTCAAATGTATACAATTTTGGTGAAAAGCTTATGTAAAATACAACACTTATTCTGTTGCTTTGCATCTTTTCACAGAACAAGAATGCCTTCTTTCAGCAAATTTCCGGACAAAGCGGGACAGCAAAACTGTTGGGACAAACTGATTTAGGAGTATTGAACGTTAATGCCCGATTAAACCAGTCCTTAGAAAAGTAATCAAGACGTAATCACATGTAATATGTTACTTTACTTTGATTGATGTTATATTACCTTGATTGACTTTGACATTACTTATTACATTTTGCACAGTAATCTGTAACTTATTACATTTCAAAAGTAACCTTCCAAACTCTGCAGAATATATAGTTGTTTTATTGCCATCTTTCCTCTTTTTAAGTTAAGAAACATTGGCTGGGATGTTCAATTCAAGCTTACTTTTTGCATACTTTAATGGGCAGTAGTGGCATTGGGATATGAATTGTGAATTGACAAGACTATTTATTTTAAGTCTGCTATCACAGATGATGTGAGAAACAACTTCTTTACAAAACTAATCAACTCTGGATGTCAGAAGTGAAAATGAAAGCCAGTCTTTGTCCTACAAGACTCCTAATGCCTATTTTCCCACCCATGCAGAAACAACAGTTTGACATCATTTGATTCAATGGCGATTGATGAAGACATTTCCTGAATAGCATCTACAAGAGCTGCTGAGTTCCCAAAGCTTTTTGGTCTTTCAGTCTGGGTCACTAGCTCAACAATCCTCCTTCAGTATCAGCTGAGAGACAGCCACCCTGAGACCCATGTGGTGAGCAGACTGCCTAACCAGAGCATATCTCATCCCTCTGGATGTTAATATTTATTGACGGCACTAGGCTGGTGTTAGAACATTAAAAAGGGGATCGGGAAGAAGGGCTCTGCGGACTTAAGCCCTGGGAGGCCACGGCGACTCAAAGACTTATTCAGATGATGTGCAGTGAGATGCTTGTCCTTGAAGAAAAGGAATTAGTGTCTGTGGAAGTCAAAGGAAAAATGGAGAGAGAGTAGAGTAAGGGGGGGCTGAGAAAGACAGGAAGAGAATGTGTTTGACAGAAAAAAATGTGTGTATGTGGATTTGGGAACGTGTGTTTGCATGCATATTTGTGCACATGCCCATGTGTGATAGAGCAAAAAAAAAAAAAAAAAAGAGAAAGGAGAAAGGAGGGGGAGAAAGGCAAAGCGAGACTTCTTCACACAGGGAGAGATGATGCAAAGAGCACAGGCTGATACAAAAGTGTTACCACAGGACCGAGCAGACAATCCCCTCTCCAGGAAACGCAGATCAAAGCGGATTTAAGTAGTCAAGACTTGTTCCGTGCGGTTTCAACCAGCAGTTTCGACCCTGTAGCCATACTTTTCCTCTCTGTGTCGAGATCAGTTAGGAAGGGTGACGAAGCTGCGGAATTGAGTCATGGCAAAATTTGACAGAGAAGCCCCAGTGTTCCTGAGAAGCAGCAAGACTCAACATTGTGTGGCATGTGTTGATTCACTGGCAAACAGGATTTAATGATAGATAATAAAAAAAATAATAATAATAATATATTAAATAATATGCATATCAAGCTGCCTCTTACATTTACGGCATGTAGTGGTTTAGTAAAAGAATCAATCACTCCCCAATACCCATACATGCATAACACTTGTAGTGTTCACATAAAATAAATGCCCCCCTTTTAAAAGCCTCTGTCACAGAAGTTTCCATACACTTTTTCAGGATTTATTCGACTTGAGTTGCTGTAACTGACTTTTTGTTGTGTTGCAAAAGCAAAGACTAATGAATGCAACATTGCAATGCCTGTTCCAAATTTTTGGCTTATCTCTTTGTAGTCTAATGAGGTTCACTTGACATTTACTTGAGACACATGTAATTCAATCCAATTGCAGCTCAACAGATGGTTAGAAAAAGGATCCAAAATGACTGACAGAAAGCACCAATTGCTGAGCTGTCATTGGCCCTTTTTCCCAGTTTGAGAACCTCTTTTAGCTCTTTGGACACATCATATTTGTCCATCCACTGGAAGCCATTTCTGAATACATTTGAGATGAAGAAAATGTTAAACAGTTGCAGATTTGTTGAACCTTTTAAACATTTGTACGCAGAATGAGTAGGCTAATAATCAGATGGAAATGCCATTGGCATTGTGTTTATGTTGGCTGATTTCAGTAGAGGGGGTTTTATTGTTTTGTCCCAGCTGATTGAGTGACAAATTTTGTCCTGCCAAAGGTCATTTTAGGTGACGTGGAGGCTGCAGCAGTGGTTAATATTGTCATATTTCTTTGATTGCGATAATGTAAAGAGTTGTTATTACTGTAGGTTGGCGTACAACATCCCATTCTGTTGCATCAATCAAATTCAATTCATTTTGATTTTTGTAGCTATTTTCCATGGATGTAGTTTAGAAGCTAACTAGCTACATAGGAAAATAACATCCACATTCTTAATCCCACCTACAATGGGCTGATCGGGTGAAACGTAACACTAAACAAATTGGAGATGCAGATGGCAATTTAAAGGTCAGGAACTAGGTAGTGATAGGCAGACCTATTCTTTTCACACTATTGGTTCCAAACCTTAAGAGCTTTAGTTTCAGGTTCTCTGTGACACTCTGTTATAGGACATGCACATTCTACAGCTCCATAAAACTTCTTTTAAATGCATTAACAGTTATCATGTATATGTTTACATTAATAAAGATAAAATATTCATTTTGATGCAGCTATACAGCATCCTTGTATGAATGTAAGTATGTAAGCTCAATAAGATGTTACAGAAATGTGACTGACCAACAATCTGTTTTTTGAGGGGCAGTTACATCTGCTGCATACTTGTGGTGCTGGAAAAATCTTAAAAATTAATTCCTGATCATATTTCTTGCTTGACATTCATATGGGAAGCAAACACCAGGCTCCAAGGTGAAGGTCCGGGGTTTTTGGACCCATCCACCAAATGTGTACCATTGCGTCTGTTTTTTGCAGACAGAAAATGCACTTCCTAACAGTTTAACCACACATTATAGACACAATATAAGTACATGTAGTGCAGAGAATAGAGACATTACTTTCACACTAACCAAAGGAGGCTGCTTTTGAATAGTGGGGACTGTACATCTGTAAGTATAAGAAAGATGTGTGAGAAGTCTGCATTAGAAACAAGAGGTGGCAGATTACACATCTGCACTGCCTCACTTTTCACAGAGGACTCTGTTCTGTGCAGTGCATGCTGGCAGGACAGCACAGAGATAGAGTATGAGGTCTGAGGCTGCAACAGAAACACAGATAGTGAACAACAGAGACGGCTGAAAAGGCTGATAGAGACAGTATAATGTTGAGGGAGCAGGAGCTAACAGAATGCATACCCACAGAGGAGGTAGAGAGATGTAAGGGGATGAAGCAAAGAAGGGGGTGAGTAAGTGGGTGATTTATTATTTGTCTTGATCTATGGTGTGATCACAGACATTCAATTTATTTCAGAGAGAGGGTAGAGCAGTGACAGTGGTTGTGTGTGGGTATGAGCACCCATCAGCACTATAGTGAGAAGATGCCCGTTTCACCTCTGCTGTAAAAGCCCCCAGGAGTGAGGCTGCGGTGAATGGTTTGGTTAAAAGTAGCCAAACTAAACAATGTGGTTCATATTCATTACTTTAACGTAGTTTATAGAATAAATGTTTAAGTGTGTTTTTCACATTATTTAGTGTAAAAAAAAAAGTGTTTTTGCAGCATATTGGTCCCCTCAGGACTCATGCCACATAAACCATCATTTTCAGTGTCTTCTACAGTATATCATAATAAAGAAAACCTTTACTGAAGTCAGTTTCAAAATCATTATGAGACTGTTTACTGTTGTTTGTGTGGCATGTCTGCATACAATGAAAGATGATCTGGTAACAAGACAGCAGTGTTGAGGCATGTTTTAGCTATGCTAGCAACTTGGCTTCAGGAATGGCAATGTCAGTATGTTGATTGGTCAGTTCACCACTTTGAACCAGACTTAAATATCTGGAATAGATGAACAATGTTTCCCCAAATAACGGTTAGTGTGATATCTGATGAATCAGCACCCCATGAATGGCACTGCCACATTACCGACTTACAAATGTACCTGACTGATGTTACATACTTGACATAAAGTTACACAGGTTAGATTTAGGCAAGAAAAGTTACGGTTGGGTTAGGTTTCAGAAAAGAAACATGACTGGATGTTGACATGGTATGTACTTACTGTTATATACTGAACATAAAGTTATTTTAGGTTAAGAAAAAGAAACATCTGTTGACATACCTTTAACTAACTCAAAGTTCACTCCTTATGCACTTTCAGTATAAAGACTACGTCTTCTTTTCACCTGTTAGCACACTGGTGACACGATTACAGCCGCCTCAATTACGTGGATTATACAGAAATTACTAGCTCATGGTTATGTGGGTTATAAAGAAACTCTGGTGCATTATTTTTCAAAAGTATATGCATACTAGTCCATACCCACTGAGTGCACAGTTGCCCATGTACAGTTTCACATGGCGTGTGTTTGGGATACAGGTCATAGGAAATTGCAGATTAAATAGTCACCTGAACCCATTAAGAAGAGCAATGTATTCAGACAGAGTTTTTGTGAATTTGATAGTATGATAGTACTAACAATAGTTAGTGGGCTAAAACTGTACATTAGTAGTTGAGGTAGCACAGTGAAAGGCAGATAGTTAAAGTGTTTATATGTTGTATTGACTTAAAAGTGGGGCAAACTGGGAGAATGACTGACTGACTGACAGAATGACACACTGACAGTTTCTGTAATTATGTTCAGCATACCATACCATGACTTAGTCATACCAAAAATGAGAAAAAAACTTTAGATATTGGTCCCTAGCTTATAGCTAAGCTGGCGAGTTATGGAAGTCCACCATTTTGCTCTTTAGACAATCACACTGTCAAGTGCCATTGTTTGGAGGTGCTCATAAAGGCCATTTATTTCTGTGTCTACCTCTATATATATATTTATTTATTTATTTTTTTTAGTCCAGACTTTTTAAAATCAATCTGGATACAATCAGAATAGGCCCCCCCAAAAAAAGGATTTGGGCTGGCAGTCTGAGCATAGCATTGGTGATTTTCTAACCCTTCATCTAGCACTACCACGAGGTTGATATTTGTGATCTTGTGTGACATGTCCAAACAATTCATGTCTTAAATATAAAATCTGGCATGTTCGTCTTTGGATTAATTGTAAAAACTTTGTTAATCCCCTGACTTTTCATCTAGCACCATCATCAGGTTAAAGTTCTAATTTTTACAATACATGGTCATAAATGTAAACCTAAAATGGTGAACATGGTTTACATCATCCCTTTTTAATATCAGCATGAAGCATTGTCATTGTGAGTGTGTTAGTATGCCTGTGTTAGCATTTAGCTCGAAGCACTTCTTTGCTTAAGTACATGTGTCATAAACTTTTGTTTGTCATAGAGTTTCTGCAGTAATCCAAATCCATTTTTTGTTGAGGGAACCAGGGCAATGCAAACTTCTGCATCAGCTTACAAAAAAAATGTCATTCCTTCCTATTTGTAGTTCAGTAATGCAGCATGTGGAATCATCTAAGCATTTTTTTGTCAGGACCTTCTAAAACGAAAAGTACAACTCCTCAATTAAGATTGGGGAGCAATTGTTATGATGGTTAAAAGAAACCAACAGTGACTGTGAGACTTAAAACGCAAGTTGCAATCTACTGCAGCACTTTGCATGCCAAACCATCTGTCTTGTTTGTACGCCATACCACAAATGTGGTGAAGAGTTAATAATATGACTGCGGTAAAGGGGTTTTTTGGGGAGTTTTTCCTTATCCGCTGTGAGGGTCCAAAGGACAGAGGGATGCCATATGCTGTAAAGCCCTGTGAGGCAAATTGTATTTGTGATATTGGGCTTTATAAATAAAATTGATTGATTGATTGATTGACTATGACTATGACTAATCTGACCTTTGCCCTAATGGGATTTGCAGCAACCTAAAAACATTGTTCTACTTTCACATTTGCTTCTGAGAGAGGATATTCAATCAGTACTCTCTTTTTTGGTCTTTTGAACAAATGACTAATGCTGTTATTTCTCCTGTTTAGACAGTCTCTCCTACAGTAGATGCACTCTCTTCATGTTTCTTATAGGTAGGAATCTTTCCTAGAGCAGATCAAAGTAGCATAATCTGGTAAAAATAGGAAACATGATCTTTATAATCAAAAGTTTGCCTGATTCTTCTGCACACTTTCACAAATTCCAAGTGTTGGGTGTAAAGTCATTGTGTTGTAACAGCCTACATGTTAAATCCTTTGGAGCGGTATGTATCTTATTAAACTTTTTTTTAAATTGTGTAATAATTGTCCAGTTCACTATATACTGTAAAATACATATGGCACCAATGGGTCTTTTCTCTTCCTTGTCCCAGCATGTGGGCCATACCCCCAATGCAGTGACGTCTTCAAACCCTGCATGTGTCAACTTATTCCTAGAACACTCCATCTATAAGAAAGCATGCCTGGCTCCTCCTTAACCCCCACTGTGAGCTCCTCAGTGCCCTGGAGAGAGAGGGCAGAATCTCCCTCAGTGTGATAGACATGTTCTCCATTGCTGTCCCCAGGTGGGTTATCCTCTGAAAGCAAACCCGAGGAACATCACTCCACCTCCCCCTCATAAGGGAGAAGATCCCATCCCAGAGGAAGACGGGTGCACTTTACTCATGTGAGTTGATGGCAAAGATGCTTCAGCCTGACACTCTGACCAGTTGTTTGCTCATAGAAAGGATGATCACAAAAATCACACATGGCCCTAACACGTGGAGAGTTGTAGGGAACCTCCTTCATACAGCCACCTCTCCTACCCACCACCATTAAGCCAAGATCGAGAGAATTCATTACAAATCAACCCCTCACCCCATTTCCTATGCCCCCACCCAAACCCTGCTCAAACTGCTTGCATCCTGTAATCCGACAGATTAATGGCAGAGCATGAAATGTGGCGTTTACGTCGACAAAAGTTAAATGTTGTAGGGAGGGAGGGGCGTTCTGGCTTTGGCGTGTGGATTACGCCGTGCGAAACCTCCTTAATGCCAGTATAATTTGATGGAGCTGCCAATTTGCTGTATGCGCACTCTCTCTGCCCCACTTCTTAGTCCTCCTCCCCCTGAACCAAAGCCGACTTTGCTGCGACACTTCTGAGGAGGATCTGAAGTTTGGAGAGGCGGAGATACGGTTGGGAGGAGGAACGAACAGCCATGCTGCCTGGGATCCCTACCTCCTCCCCCAAGCTTAAGATCACAGTGCTAATGTCATTTCTGAATTAATGTCACGTCTGGATTTGCATAATATACTATCTGAGTCAAAGGTACTACAGGTGTATACACAGAAACTGAAACCTTGTGAAAAGTTTATTATTGGATTACCTTTATGGTGCTTCTTGCAGCATTTTAACATCTTTTAAATTTGACACATCACCTACAATTACCATAAACAAACACTATTACCTCAGAATCCTTTAACACTTAAACATTTAGTAACAAAATTGCATTTTTTGCAGACATTTAATACTTCAACTAAAATGCACAAATATTATTCATATACTGCTGGATCAGTTGCGACTGTGATGGCGATTTCTCAGATGTGTACTGATAATAATGTCCATAAATCTGTTTTGAAACAATGTAAAAAGATTCCAGGCTATATGTAGACACAGCCATACTTTGAAATAAATGCAACATGTTGTTCCATGTCAAAATTTTCGATCAACAATTTTGTTTACCACAGTCACCAGGTCCTACAGGAGTAAACCACAGGGTAAGTGCTCCTGATACTTGAGTAAAAATGTTAAAGCCTCTGGAAACCCAAATCCACAATAGCCTTCTAACTATGTATTTTAGGGTCTTATGTACATAATATTAAACATGTAAAAACAATTAGAAATCAGTTTCCATCCAAATTCAAATTCTCTGTCTTTTAAGTTTTTGTACATTTTTGAAATTGGGTTTTATCAGATAGTAGATTTATTATGCAATAAATTCCAAACCAATATAAATCATGCGTCAGTTGTCTCATCCCGCCCCCCAGTGGCAGCACAACAAAACCTTTGTGCTCCAACTAAATCTGCCTCTTTGAGTCTGAGCCAACAAACAGCTTTCTAGTCTGATGTTTAGAAAATACAGATCGTAAAGTGGCTGTACCACTCAGCTGCGACCCAGCGGAGGCTCTGCCTCCGGCGGGCTCCCAGCAGCACTCGAATCAGGTTGACGGGCTCCAGAGCCCAGACAATCTGAGCCATGGAGCTGCAGGAAGAGGCGGCTTGTGAGTAGCCGGGCTTGCCCCCCGGGCCCGGTGCCGGTGTCGGCTCGCGGGGAGGGGACGTAATGTGCACCTTTCCTCATCCCTAACCTCAACCCCAAGCAGTTAGCTTTGCTACGCATAAACATATCCCCAATCGCGGAGGTGATGCTGCGGGAAACAACACAATTTTAGCCGGAGGGGAACATTATTCGAGGTGGGCAAATACTTCTACACAACGCCAGAGAGACAGCCGGCAGGCACCGGTCTCTCCCGCTTTGAGGGTCGGTGTGTGTGTCTCAGTAAAGACATATTTGATCTTTTAAGACTGGATGTGTTTGAAAAAGGCTATTATCAGAAAAACGGAGCAGATTTATGTTTTCAATGAAAACGTATCTCAATGAAGAAAGGCAAAGCGCCAGCCTCCCGCTGTCATTCATCTCAGCTAACATTGCATGTAAAAGTTATGCTAACTATTCTACGAAGTAACATTAATATGAATCACAAAACATACCAGTGACCACCTAAAAGGAATCATTTTCAGCTGGCAGGGCTTCTGCTTCGTCCTTTGAATCATCAGAGGGCACAAACATATACGGCTGGATTAAATTTGTGGCAGCCATTGCTGAGCCAGGGAGATGTCAATCATAACGAGGGGGCTGTCAATCAGAGCGTTATCTGCCACGCCCACTCTGTCCTGGCAAGTGGTCTAAACAGCAAAATGAGCTGTTTTTAAACCAGGATTTCTAATAGTCTAATAGAATGGTTATTTTCACTCAGACTTTTGTGGATGATTAATGAGACACTCGACTTTGATATAATATATGCATTTTTACTATTTCAAGCTGTGTTCCAACAGGCTTTAACAAAAAGGGCTGTGTTTGTTACAGTAGCAATTATTGTACTTGTCCTTGTTGTAATGTAACAACATCCGCAACAACTGCTAGACTTATCATGTTCAAAAGTACTGCCCTGAAAGTACCAGGAACTGTCCTTTGGCAATGCCCTCTGGGAGGTGCCTATATTTAAATCCAAGATATTGTCAGTGGCAACTACAAAAATGGGTACCAACAAACATGCAGAAAAAGTTTAAATCAAATATACTGCATGCATGCTGTTATAGATAAATTAACTATGGGTGAGCATTTCAATAGCATATATATCCAATTGAAATTCTGAATTCAAGTTAATAAGGCATGACTTATTGATTTACAAATGGTCATTTTGAATTTGTGAAAAAACTTAGCTTTTCTTGCATGCCTCCATGGAAAATGACATACTGATTTACTGATTGATTAAGGACCATGTTTAAAAACAGCAACACTATATTAACACATCACTTTACAAACTCTCACACAACTCATGCATAATCCAAGTCTCGCTCATTCATTCGTATGCTCAGGACTTTCCAAGTGAATGCATTTTCACTTACAAAATCCCTTTGTATTTTAAACTGAAAAATGAAAGTTATTGGTGCTCTCTTCAAAACCAGACTCCAATACTATACTTGGTTGTAAGCCCAGATGCATGTGCTTGCGAAGTACTGAGCATACGACTGGATATATAAGACTTGTATTATACTGCACAAGTTGTGTGAGTTTGTAAATGGATGTTTTGGTATAGTTTTGTTGTTGGTAAACATCATCTCCAATCAGTCAATAATTATGGCAACCTTTGTCCATGGAGGCATGCAAGAAAAACAAAGGTTTCTTAAGAAATTCAAGGTAACATGGCGTGACTAATTGGTTTACAAAAATGGCCATTTTGTGGGTGGAGCATTCCTTTCACGGTTTTGGGATGAGCCAAAATAGCCTGTTACATAAATATATTATAATAATATAGCCGCAGGCATCAATTCAAGGGTTCCAACTTTTTTTTCATATAATGTAAATTAGCAAATATTCCATCATGGAGGCCTTAATTGTCCAAGAGACTTTTTGTAGAGAACATTGAGATGTAGATGGTTTTCAAATTTCAGGTCATTCAAACTCATGATGTGAGGGGCGTGGTCTGTCAAACTTTAATTTTTTAAGCTCTCAATTATGGCACCACCATCAGGTTGTTGGGGATCAAATTTGATGTGAAGAATTAGGATATAATTTCTGGTTATGGTGCCAAGTTTCATGTCTCTAGCTTATTCCAGGTCATGGTAATTTGAGCAAAGTCATAATATGGCATACAATACTAACTAGGCCATGCCCACATGCACCAATCACCATGACACTCCAAACTTGGTTAATAATTGAATCCACAGCATGTACCAAATTTGGTGAAATTCTGTCCGCTGGGTTTTGAGGTACAAGTTTGTGACATCTGTGGTTCTGCCCCTTTAAGGGCTTGAACCCTAAATAGAAATGGTGTACAAAACTCTGGTGGAAAGCATCTTGTCTTTCGACATGGTTTTATAGCACGGACACTTGAGTGTCAAATGTAAAGGGAAACTGTCAAGAGTAGTGAAACTTACTGACTTGCTTACACCCAGCATCAGAGTATATGCTGTTGACTAACAGTTCACTAGAGTCTTCTGTCCTGGGCTTTTTTCCCCAGCTGTTTCAACTCCAGCCTGCTCTGCTCAATGTCAGTCTGGACATCTCTGTACCAAGGGTTCTTAGGCTACCCTTTGTTTCTTGTGCATTGGGTTTCCAGAAGGGGTAGCCAATCCATCCCTGACTAAGTGTCAGGCATGTTCTGGAAATCAAAAAGGAAGTTCTAGACATAACAAGTGTTCTGTCCTATCTCTTGTACCCCCAATTTGAATTGTGTCCCTCAGTAAGGTGCATTAGACTGCACTGAGCAACCAAAATCTTTTACGCCATTCTTCCCAAGTTCAGCTAATTATTTAATACAGAGTCAATCACACAGGGCCACTGCTTCACCCCACCCCTTGCTGAATTTGCACATCTGCTTTATGTTTGCAGAATATGTATATTTTACTTTTGTTATTGTTGTCTTACTTGTAATTCAGGTTAATTGTGGTGAATCAAAGCCCTCAAAGGATAACTAAGATATCAGGATGGTTCTATATTGGTCAGGGGTGCAATGGCCTTTTTTACAGGTGACAGTAGAGAAATGACAGGAAATTGAGGGAGAGAAAGATGGTAAATGGCACACAAAAAAGTCTCCAGTCGCAAGTGAACCTGGGAGATAGCATTCTCAGAACCCATTAGCTGTATTCAGCTTCTGACTTGCGGCAGATGGCGATTCAGCCTCTGGAGGCAGACCCCCGATTTTTTAGCATTCCGGTTTGATTTGGGCGAGGAGGCAAATTTCCGTTTCTGACGGCTCAAACATGATTGGTCAATATCACGTGGACTCCAAACAGCTTACAACTGGAAACCAGGGCTCTTCTGCTCTTCCTCCCGAGGCAAGATCTCCGGGGTTTGCCTACATATTCTACATTCACTGAATGTAGAGTCTGTATATAGAGACTAGGGAGATAGTGGTTCTTGGCCCGTTCCTTAACCTAGTGTACCAGGGCACTCCACTAAAATTGAACTTGATGCAAAACATTTATGCAGATTTATTATCCCCTGCAAACAAATCCACAGATTGTTGCAATTTAACTGGGATTATTTATTTAACTGGAAAATTTTGTCATTTTATGCTGGTGTGTCCAGACTGTTAATCTGATGAAAAAAGATGGGTGTTGCTTTCATAATATTTGACTTCTTTTCTTTCACAAAAGTTGAAGTCAGCTATAATCAATCAGCAAAACAGAAATCAAAACCAATTATGTAAAAGCTCTTGCCAGCCCTAGTGAGGATAGTTTGGCTAAGGTCTCGGTCAAACTTCATGTCAGTGTGTGTGTGTGTGTGTGTGTGTGTGTGTGTGTGTGTGTGTGTGTAGGTGTGTGTGCGCGCGTGTGTGTGCGATGACTAAAAGAAGTTCAGAGTTAGGTCAGCAATACTGCTTTTACCTCTTGTCATGATCAGGACATGGTTGTCTAAGCTAATCACACTACACACAGACACTCATACCAGCGATTCTATCAGTGTGTGTATTTGTGGGTGTGTGTGTCTGACACAAGAAGAGTCAGGTCAGATCCAATCAAAGCAGTGTAGTCTTGTTCTCTGGCTCACCACATCCCACCTCCCTGAAATAATACTCATAATTCACGGGGAGGAGGAGGGAAGTGGGAGGGCGGAGGAGTTTGCTCTTTAGCATCATTCAAAGGACATTTCCAAACTATCGCTCAAAATGACAGAGGGAAGCATGGGGGTGTGCAAGGAAAAGGGGAGAGGGGGTTGATGGTGGGGAGGGGGTGCTCGGAACAATCACACTCATTCACACCTCCGTCGCCAATCCCTTCATCCCCACATCCCTCCCCCTCAGAGTCCGCCAATTAATCGCAGTGAAAACATGTCTGATTGAATCTTTTCAAGCAAATCCTCAGGCTTGGGCTTTTGTTGGTCCACTCCTTGTCAACATCCATTAAAACAGGCCTTTAATGCTCCCGCCCCGGCTATCTTCCCCGCAAAATATGGAGTGAGAGGACGAGAGGAAGAAAAAAAAGAGGGAGAAGGGAAACAGGCGGGGGGAAGGAGGGGTGGAGGACAAAAACCTCCGGCGCAGACTGATCCCACTGTCTTCAACTTTAATCAACTGTATGCTAGACCGCTCTTCTCTCTCTCTGCCTCTCCTGCTCTCACTGTCAGTCCCTCTCAGTGTCTCTCTCTCCTTCTCTCTCTGTCTTTCTCTCTCTCTTCCTCTGTCTGCCCAATAATGGGCTGTTTGTAATGCAGGAGGCGAGCTCCACATCAATCATTCGCCCCAGTTTTCACCCACCCCCCCTCCCCACCACCACCATTGCCGCCACCACCACCTCGTCCTCCGCTGCAATAAATATGGAAATGAGCAGGAGCCAGTCATTGGTAATTTCAAGCTCGGTTCACTAGTGTTAAAAAAGGACACAAATGTATTAATTGCCGGCGGCCGGAGGAATCCCATTTTCTGTGGGCATTGATTACAAAATTGGTGTGAGCGGCCTCTTTTTTTAAAGTTTCGGCTGGTTGTATGGTGTGTGTGTGTGTGTGAAGTGGAAGATGGAGAATGACAAAGATAGGGTTGGTGATGTCACACGCACATAACCCTAGTGTTATCATTCGTAGAGATACATCAGATTATGGTGTAGGTCAGCTTTTCTGTCACATACAGAGTGGAACAAACATGGGAAATAAGTATTTGCTGTTTTTTTTTTTTTTTTTAATTGTATTCAGATGATTGGAGAGGCACACATACATGCACAAGACATGCAACCAAAAAACAGCACCCCTAGCCTCAGTAAACAGGTAGTATGCATGCCTGCTGCACAGCTGGCTGTACTAATGTAAGATTATGTCGCGTGGAGACCCAATTATCCACAATTGATCCCAAACACCTCCTTCTACAGCTCTGAGAGCAGCCGTGAGTGTGTGTGTTTTGTGTGTTGTTGCACAGCACTTACCTCCATAAGGGAGAACCACATGGACATACTTGCAAATGCAGCGGGGAGACACTGGGGAAACATTTCCCTCAAGGTTAAAGGATCATTTGAGTTATTTTCAAGCAGGGCCTTTTTCCTCAGGTTTCACCATCATGACGACTGATTGGGTTGAAAACGTCTTCACTTCTTTCATGAGCTTTTAGAAGATGCAGTTTGGTGCTGCTTTCTGAAATGTAATAAAACACAGCTAAAGCATTAGTGCCACGTGAAACACTAAAAATGAATGAACATTAATGTAATGTCATGTTTAAATGACATTTAACAAACTCCCCCAAAAAGACATAAACCTAGAAGTTAACTTTTTTGGGGGGTAATTATTCACTGTGATTTGGCACAGTAGTAATTTGAGCTAAATGTTAACACCTGAATGCTAACATGTTCATCATGTTCACTATACTACACACTAATTCTGTTTTTAAGAAAATAAATTATTTGCAAAACAGTCACTGTGCATTTTAAAAAATACATTTTCTGAGTGTAGTAAAGATGGACTCTATTCTCCAATGATGCAATGCACAAAAGGATAACACTTTACAATAAGGTTCACAAAAAAGTAGTTTCTAAGGAACCGATGAGCATACGGTAGCTAATCATTAGTTAATAATTAGCTGATTAATAATGACTGAAGGAACTATTCATTGTCTTGTGTACCTTATTGCAAACTGTTACCCATTGAATATATGGAAAAGCAATTATGTCTATTAACAATTAAAACTAATTGTGGATGTGGTGAAACAGCTCCAACAATTGCCGTTTGATTAATGTAAAATCGTGCAACCATTGTATAATTTCCTGCAAACTGTTATGTCTGATGATTTTTTGTATACTTACCGTAGAGACTGTATGCCTTAAAGTAGTGTTCTGTATATAATTGGTATGTTGAATAGACTTGGGACACAGCTAATGTTAACATGTGAATACTAGCAGGCAGTGTTTACCATGTTCACCAACTTAGCTTTCATGTGTTACCATGCTAACATTTATATGTTGTTACATTTGCAGGTATTTTGCTGTAAAGCAAAGTATTAGACAATTACATTAGAAATTTTAAGCTGGTGATGGTGCTAGATAGCTAGCATTGACTAGATGGCTGGTCAGAGATCACCAAAGTCTATCCCTCCGTTATCTGGGGCCATGTCGTGGTGGCAGCAAGTAATAGTATAGACAACCTTCTCCCCATCAATGTTTTCCAGCTTGTCCTGGAGTTTCCTGAGGTGTTTCCTGGGCAGATGAGATATATGATCTCTCCAATGTGTTGTGGGTCTACCCAGGATCTCCTATCAATTAGGTGCACCCACAAATCCTCAAAAAGAGGGCATCCAGGAAGCTTCCTGATCAGGTGCCTTAACCACCTCAACTGGGTCTTTTAGAATGCACAGGAGCAGCAGCTCTTCTCCAAGCTCTCCAATCTCTCTCCAGATGTCATGGCAGCTGTGTGCAGGCGTGATCTCATTCTTTCAGTCACTACCTAAAGCTTGTGATCATAGGTGAGGGCTGACCTTGTTCCTCACCACTGCAGTCTGGTACATCAGTGGCATTGCTTTTGATGCCATGCCAGTCCACCTATCAATCTCATGCTCCAAGACCAAGTGATGGGGGAACAAGGGAACCATGGCCTCAGATTTGAGGTGCTAACTCTCTCTGACTGCTTCAGCTGAAAACTGCCCTGATGTTCGCTGAAAGTTATGATCTTATGAAGCAAACAGATCCACATAATCTTCAAAGAGCAGAAGAGGAAATTCTGAGTTCCCCAAACCAGACTGTGCCTTGAGATCAGATTGGGCAAACCATTCCTCCCAGTCACCTCCCTCAAGGTTTCTCCTTTGCCAACAAGTGTTTGAGTCCCCCAGCAGAACTATGCTTAGACATTGTTTTTTTTTTCTAGGACCCCACCCAACAGACCTAAGAAGATCACATAAGTTGTTCCACTTTATCCTCTGGAGACCATGAATGTCAGCACAACATTTCATGGCAATTCATGTCATAGCTTTCAAGATATTTCAGTATGGACTTAGTGGTGGACCAAGCGGTCTTTCTCAGACTGTCCACTGATTCATGTTTGATAACCAGTATTGTTGTGTTGGGTTTTGGTTTGGTGTTCACTGTCAGCTGATGTCTGTTTCACATGTTCTTTTTTATTTTTGTTTCTTCTTACGTGTTCTGTAATAGTAGACATTCAGAGATTAAAGCAGCAGGATTGTGGGTAGGAGGAAATAAAGTTATGTTCTCCCAACACCAGAAGACTGTGATTGCACTGGACAGCTTTTAGTGAGAACATCAGAGGCAGGTTTATATTCTGTCGATAAAAGAAGGAGATCTAAAAATAAAAAAAGTTACATTAAAAGTAGAAATACAAGTGAGTTATGTCCCCACCACCTACTACACACAAACCTAAGTCCAGCCTGTCAGCCATCTAGCTCAAGTGTGTGAGCGTGTGTGTGTGTGGTTGGTGAAAAAAAAAAAGTGTGTATGCAGTATGCATGGTAATGTGTACATATATTTATGCATAATGTGCTTTTGAATGTATTACTATGGAGTCTGGAATTTTTGTTTATGTCTGCCTGTTGGCCTGCCTGTACTCACAGTGAATATGTTTGCCCTGCCACAAACCCCAAGTAGTGCAAATGAATCTTGCTTTACTGATATTAATGCAGGGCAACCTCATTCACAAGTCGAACACATACTGTATACATACACACACGTAGCACAATAATAATAAAAATAATGAATCGACACAGGTCCAAGATGGTGTCCAAGGATTCTCATCTCCCCATAAATTATAGCCGTAAACTTTTGCCGCCACGCAGCCTAATTAATTCTTGTGCTGTTACACAAAAGGAAATGTCGAGTGACAAATGGGCACAGGACTTGAAAGCTGCCAGGTCTGCAAAACATTTTCCACTCCAATTTATAAGCAATTTTACTGTAAATCATCAACCAGAACTGGCTACTTTAGGAAACAGGACAACACGGGAAGTGGAGTGATGAGGGAAAGAGAGGGAGAGAGAGACACACACACACACAGACGAAGCGCTCGTGCAGGAGAGAGAGATAGAGAGAGAGGAAGATAGAGTGAGGAAGAGAAGGAGTAGAATACAGGGTGGTGGGGAAGCAATATACTGAAGAGAGAAGAAATAAATACAAATAAGAAATATTGTATTTACCATGTCATTCTAAATTCAATTCCAAACTGTTAGTCCAAACTGTAAACAGAAACGTGCTTGTATTGGAAATCTGAAGTATCAGTGTACTCAATATTAAATATATAAGGCATTTCAAAATATATGATCATATAAATACATACAGCCAAAAAAACATACGAATAATTATACTGTAAAGTAAATCTTGCAAACTCAGTTAATGTTTATTATGATTCATCCCAAACACAATTCATTACAGATCATTTTTATTTAATACAGCAGTCTTTATTTATTTGTTAGTAGTTAATAAAATATTTGTCTGTAAGGTAATGCATACTTTTTCTATGTACATATGCAGCAGGGGTCACCTAAAGCTTTCCAAACAATTTTTTTTTTTTTAAATGAATCATTTTCGATGCTAAGAGGATATAAATGAATAAACACAGAAATTAATGGGTCCAAATTAAAGTCTTCACAGTGATTGTGTGATGCAGAATGTTGTACCCACGATCAATATGTATACATATTTTCGTATACAAGATTTTTCTTTTACTGTTGTCCAAAAAGTATATCTATATGCATATCTATCTATCTATCTATCTATCTATCTATCTATCTATCTATCTATCTATCTATCTATCTATATGTGTGTGTGTGAGAGAGGGAGAGAGAGAGAGAGAGAGAGAGAGAGAGAGAGAGAGAGAGAGAGAGAGAGAGTGCCACAAGGTAGAAGTGCTAGTTTTATTGTGTTTCTATAGTTTGCTGTGCTTTTATATTTTGCTTTATCTTGCATGTTTTTATTGTGCTTGGTAAACAACAGACAACAACACAGCTTTTGAAACAGCATGGCAGTCAGCAGTCCATTCAGGGATGGTCTGCTGAGAGAAACCAGCACAGAGAAGTGAACAGCAGCCACAGCACTACAGCGCATAACAACCATCGCGCAGAGTTGCCTGTGAACGCATGGACTTCCAACCAGAAAGAGTGGACCTACAGTGTCTTGATGCCATATTGGCCAGAGTCTGCTGCCAGATACCCGTAAGACTAAGATAAGGACAGTTGATTTTTTTTTTAATCTTTACGGATTTTTTTTAGTAAATAGTATTGTAGTATTTTAAATCATTGTCTTTTTAGTGTTATCAACACCACTAGTGTTTTTTTCCGTAAATGTAACTATTTATACTTTTGTAATTTTTTTTTTTTTTGTTAATTTCACCTGAGCTCCTTTGTCATTTCAGTGTTGCTCTCCACCCGATTTTAAAATCTACTTGGTGTACCATAAATGAAAACACAATACAAAACACAATTGGCACGCATTTCAAAAGCCAAACAAACAATACAATACAAGCCTAACCTTACAGCCATGTAAAGAAGAAGAAAAAGAGGAAGAAGAAGATGTTAGCCAATCAGAAGCCTGAATAATTAGTTAGTTTCTTTTATTCCCATGTCATGCACCTAAAAGTGCCCAACCCTCATGGGTTTATGAGAGACCAAAAGAGATAGTTGCAGCTTTCACAAATAATTCATAACAATTCAGTTCATTTCAAAATAACAACAAAGAAACAAACATACTATAATGGCTCATTCTTGAACAAAATATTCTGTCTTCTCTCCCAGGCCTTGCAAACAAAATCTGCAACAAAAAAGGTTCCCTTCCTGAAACATAGTTCAAGTTTTTCATAATCATCCAATTCAAATAAACATAAAAGGAAGACATTCTACATAATAATACCTCCCTCACAGCCTCATAAGCAGGACAGTAAAACAAAAAATGAACTTCCTTCTCAATTTCTCCCAATTCACACAAAAAACAAAGTCTGTCCTCTTCTGGACAGTTACTAAACCAACCAGTCTCTAGAGCTAGAGGTAACGTTCCTGAACGTAGCTGTGCACAAAGAGATTTTTGTCTTTTGTTGAAATTATACCTCACAAAGGGTTCTGTGCTGTAGCTGTTCTTTGTAAGACTAAGTTCGCAACTTTGGTTTATACCAAATATCAACAGATCATTTCTCTTTATAAGTAAGGAACATTTTACTGCTAATATCCTGAATATCACAAGATAACTTATTCTGAAAAATAAATGACATATCATTCAAGTAAAATAAGGATTTCAGTTAACCCAAGGATGACCATGTGAGATACCCCAATTAAATATCTTTTTAGTGAAACTTTCATCAATAAAAGCTAATATCAGAAGGCTACCTGGAGCAGTGATCTCCGTGGTGCATACTGACATTTTTGTTACTCACTATACTGAAAGAGTAACTGTACATGTATGTGTTAACATGTAAAATGTCCTACTAACAAGGTTAGAGAAAGAACTATTTTTGTCACGTCCCCCATTGCATGAAACACTCTGTCTAGTCGACCCCAAGAAATGTGACTGAAAATCCTGACTCTGGGCGGAGTTGTAAAGTGCAGTTGATGTGTAGATGGAAGGCCAAAACGTACATAGAAAAGCTACATTTACAGAGATACTCGTGTCCATGTGGATTAGGCCTGAGAGAAGTGCTAGAGAAAAAAGTATGAATCTGGAAAGGACAATTTCAGACATACAGTACACCTTTAAGTTTGAATGCTTATTTAGCCTCAGTTGTATGGGACTCGTACTACCGGAGGACTTCAGGTTATTAAAAATTACTTCTTATGTTTGTGTTTTGTGCATCACATTTTCAGGAGATAAGCAAAGTTTGCATTTTTCTCATGTACTGACATTATCCCCTTGATATGATGTCAAGGTTTGGCCTAACATCCACTTCCTGAACGACAAGAGCAATGGCTGCAATGTCATTGCGCATGCAAATAGACACTCATTTTAATTTGTGTGTGGGGTGGGTCTCTACACTGTGTAGTGAGATCAGCCACCTGAATTTGCACCCAAAATGCTGTAAAAATATCAGTTTACAATAGCCAGCACTGTTTCAGTAATTCCTGACTGAGAAAAAGGGAGACCTTTGTGTTTGGGAAAATGTGGTCAGTCATTTCTGGTGGAATTTTTACTGAAAAAAATTATGGACATGACAGAGTGTCATGGGAAGATCACAGAGGACCTCCGCAATTATTACAAATTACAAAATGTCCCTACGTAAACTAGTCCCATGCAAATAGGGCGTAAGACACTAAAACACTGCCAGCCCGTTTATAATACAAATAGGATGTTTTATATGGCTCTAGAATTTGAATGACCTAAAGGTGAAAAGTAAAATCTGTTAAGAATGTGCATTTGCAATGACGTAGAATTGTGCTGGGATACCCCCTGTCTCCTTTTGGCTTCAACTTTATTTTTTTTTCCTTTAGGTCTCTGCTGTTTGTGTGAGATAGGTTCCAGTTCTGAAAATTGACATAAGCTGCTGTTTTCATAGAACAACAATACAGATGCAGCTAAGAAAGACTACAGTTGTGTCAACTTTCTCATTGGTGCCACCTTTACACAGATTCACTACATCGGAACATGCGGTCCTAGTGTCTGTTCAGCACACCAAAACATTGCTGGGCTGTACCTAACAGTATAATGGAAAGCACTTCCTAATGCTGAAAGAAAGCTCACTTTGACTCTGCATTGATCAACACTCTGGACTGATTGGGGCTAATGCAAATAACAGGGAATGATGGACAGCGACTGGACTGCCTCAGCCCAGCCTGGAGAAATTAGCCTCCATGCTTCCCACCACACACAGACCCTTTATCAATGTCTGCGGCCCCGGGGCCAATTTGAATGTGACTGAGGCACTCAGTAGACGTGACAGTGACGGAGGAGGCCCATTGGAAGCTATGGTTCAATGACTCATTATGGAGGAGGCTACAGGCTGTGTTTTCTGCATTTGATACAACGCAGGCCTTTAAAAGCACTAATTGGAGTGTAAATGTGTCCTTTCTCTTGCATCTGTTTTGTTTGTTCTTATCTTGTTACTGAAATGAGCTCTTCGGATCAGCCATTAATCTCAGTGTGAAGTTTGCAGTACATTTTGATAAAAAGGCAACAAGTTAAGAAAACCAAAACTGAAATATTTGTTTAAAAAAAAGACATAAAAGGTATTTCTCTCCAGACCAGTATTTGTGGTGGTATAGGAAAGGCTCCTGACGGAGTTATGGTTGTTGTGATAATGACAACAAAAAAAACTATGACATACCCTCTATTTTCAACAAGATATATAATTACATTGATGAATGCCCCAACTCTGTTTCAAATCAAAGCATTGCATATCTGATGCTCTTGACCGTACTGCCATAAACCTAAACCGAAACTGCTTCATTCTCCTGGTTTCACCATAAAAATATACACTGTTCTCATGCACTGTTCATACATTTTTCTATGAAAAGGAATGTACCAAAATGCATACATATCGCATGACAGCATGTGCTAGTAATTGTGCATAACAATACAATATTGTGCATAATAATTTGGGGAGGCTGTGAACAATTTGCTGACAGGACTTATAAGGAAGCAGCCCCATACGAACGCAGGCTGGTGTGGATTAGTCAGAAAACACAGGACATTCCCCAAGGAGATTGGTGTATGGAACTGTGTGAACTTTGAGTAATTTTAAGGTACATCATTACCATGTTTCTTTATCTAAACCTAAATACTGTAACTTTAACTGCCTAAAACTACCCTTTAACTTTACATTAATACATGGGGTGCTAATTTGTAGCGTATCATATAAACCATTTAAGAGGATCTGTGGAAAGAATAAGTCAAATACCTAAAGATCAAATTATGCTTCAAACAAAGTTTCTGGATCATCTAAAAGTGAAACCCCTTTTTGGATGGCAGAATCAGGGGAGGCCTGACAACTGTAATTGTAACTGAACCAACAGCCTGACAATTACACCAACATTATGCAGAGATTGACCAAGTTTGTGGAGGTGCAAAGACAGAGGTACCATAACAGTATCATAGCACCCTACAACGTCTTCAGGTGAACCGAATGGGTCAAGAAAGCATATGACTATGGCATGAGGAACAACTGTTTGTATCCCATCTCCTACCAACGGTCAAAATCAGCAGCTCACAATCTTTTCCAGACTTTAACCAAGTAGTTTTCATGTGCCTAAACTTACTTAAACCATAGAGGCAGCAGATCAGAAAACACTTATATAAATCATTTTTGTAGCGGCCATTCGTAACAGGTTTGACAGGCACTGACAATCAGAGTTGTCCTGCTGATAGGTGCATCAGACCACAAAAGACAATGACAAATAATCTACCGGTATTCATTTATTTTGGAAGACAATTAGGCTCTGGATGTGTGAGAAATGCTGTAGAGGGAGAATTGGAAATAAGGTTCCTTTCTATGGGTACTATTTTCCACTTTGCAAATCCTATGCTAAGGATATGTTTAAAACTGAAACTGCTAGGACAGTAGTCATTTTGGGGATGGTCATATGTGTCATTTTTGAAGTCAGTGAAAACTGACCTGTTCTGCCCTTTAGGTATAAGAGAGTGTTGGAATGAAGGGGAGTTGTGGCAGCAACCTCTCATTCAGACTGTGATCACACAAAACTGGTGTGCTCCATGAATAATGGCTGTAATTGAAATAAACAATGACCAAACACGCTCTTGTAAAACAGACTGTCCTTCAATCAAATATAATCTCTATTCAAGTGAGGTGTTTGCATTAGATTATTCATATCCCAGTCTGAATGTGTTGGTGACCTCATACGATTCATCTACACTGTTGCAGTACTGACTTTAATGACTTAGATGAGGTAAATTAGTAATAGAGGTGTGCTTCAAAATGTTAGCATATTCAATTTTGGCTGTACATTTCCAAACTGCAGCACAAATCCAATGGTTTGCATGATCTCACGGGGAAGTGAACAGTCAACCATATCAATACATGCACCAAAAGAACACCAAAACATTTCCAAGCAAGGCAACAGGACACTGAAGTGGAACAGTGACCATTTGTCTTTGTGGCCTGCCCTCGCTTTTAATTTTAATGAATTATTTTCTGTGAAATTCCGTCCGCCTATCTACTCCATTATAAACTTTGGCAAGGGTAAAAATGGGAATTGCCGTCTAATTAATTATTTCCAGCTTTTGTTTCTAATTAAATGCATGGTTAGTCTACTCTGTTAAGGTGGGTGTGTCGCAACAATGCTGTTTTACCAGCGCAGACACACTCGGTGAACCTGGTTCTGACTGTCACACCCACGCATCTACAAGAAACATGATGCTGAGCAGCAGAACAATGGAAAGTTTGGAGAGGAAAAGTAAAGCAAAGTTCTTATGCAGTGAAATCAACACACACTCTGTGGTTGTTTAATAAAGTGTAGAGTGGAGGAAAGGATGCCCAGTGTTTGCCAGATTGTGTGTGTTTACAAGCCCTTTTTTTTAGCAGCATTCTCATTCAGTTGAATGATATGAAATGTGTTTGTGCATGTCACCATTCCTGCAGCTGCTTGGACCTAGAGAACACCACGCTAAACTTATATGAGACTCGCCAAGAGCGAGAAAAGGGACCCTAAACCATGTCCTATCTTCTAACTATGATTAATGACTGCCAACTGTCATGCATGCATCAAGAACAGAGCCATACATCATGTAATAACTACAGCTGGCAAATGCTGACAAGTACACTGAAGCCATGCCACAGCATAGACCTAATAGCACGTTTCAATGTTCAAGCTATTTTGATTTAATATTCAAGTACATGTGTAGGGAAAAAATATTTAGTATGTACAATTTTGGCAAAATAGAAAGCAAGGAAAAAAAAGTACATGTGTGCATGAATGCATACACACACACACACACACACACACACACACACACACACACACACACACACACACCTCTATTCTCGTGTAATCCGTCATCTTGCCTATGGTTTTAATTCCTGTTAACTGCATGGTTGCATGCCGCTGCATCGTTCATTCTAATGGAATTGAATAACAGAGCTGCTTGGCTGCACTTGCACAGGCCTGCTTTAATTGGAATGAATGTTTTTTTGCTTTTTTTTCTCCACAGAAATATTCAGGCCAATTTTTCTCAGCTTAAAGACAATGTGTGACTCAAGTATTAGTCAAGTTTCCCTCCTCTATAGCTATGTAAAATACTGAAAGTATACACATGGACAAATAGCCCGCACATTTTGGATGCACAATATAAAGTAATATTTTCAGTTTAAAATATGTAACATGTGTAATAATGATTCTATGCATTCTGGATGGCCATCAAAAATGGCAAGTGATATCTTGAAAGCCCTGTGGTGGTTAGGAAGAATCAAAGGGAACTGTCCACATAGTCCATTTCTGTGTGTATGTCTTTAGTATAAAATGTCACAGATTTTTCACACATTCATGCATTTTTCAAGGTGACTAGAATATTTTACTTCTCTGCAAAGAATTAATAGTATAAGATCAAGACAGTGCATATACACTAATCAGCCAAAGCAATAAAATATCACTGGCTGGTGTAGTGAATAACACTGATCGTCCTATTACAATGCAATGTTCTTGGGAATCCTTGGGTCCTGTCCTCCATCTCCTCCCAAATCACACCCAAATCGCAGCTTTTCAATGACGTTCACGTCACTTTATAACGTTCCCAAGGCAACAGGGGGAAAATGGCTGCTCTTGTGTGAAGTAAACGCAACATTTTTCAACTTTCTTCTAAGATATAAGTGACTTTTTTGGAACGAAAATGCGGGGATTATGAAATCACGCAAGCCCCGCATATATGCGTATTTTGCGTGGAAATCGGCGATTTATGTGGCGAAAGTGTGGCGTCTTTGAAAAGATGCAGCCCCTGCATAAATATGCGGACTTCGGCTGATTATGCGTTGAATTATGCGATCACATAATCGCGTTTTTCTGGAGGGACTGAATAACTGGAATAATTGAGAAACATGACAAAGAGGTTAAGGCATCAACCAGGCTTCTAAATTCCCCAGATTACAATCTGATTGAGCATTTGTGGGACATGCTGGTACGCCAATACACAATACACAGCGGGGCCTCCTTGGATTTGACTTGGCTCTGACTTGTTGAAGCATTGACACAGGACCTTGGGGTGGTGTCCTGCAGTGTCTGGCACCAGGGTGTGGGCGGTGAATCCTTTGAGTCCCATGGGTTGTGAGGTGGGGCACCAGCATGTCCCACAGATGCTCGATCAGATTGGGATCTAGGAAATTTGGAAGCCAGGTTGATGCCCTTGGCTCTTTGTCACATTCCTCTGCCCATTCCTGAGCAGTTTTTGCAGTGTGGCAATCAGCTGTGTACCATGTCATCGTGAAAGGACTGCTTTTCTTGTTGGTGTCTGACGCTGGAAGTCCTTGACCAAGTCCTGCTATTTGACAACAACTATGGTTGAGGAACAATACATACAACCGGTCCCCTCTGTGTCAGGACGGGGGGCTCAGGAGTTGGCATCTTTCTACTTTCCAGTCGCATGCTACTCATCCGTGTATGAGACAGTTACTGGTGTTTTTTAAAAAACTTTTTAGCAAAAATGCACGGGTTTGGGAGTACGAAGTATAAAACTGGATAAATGAGACTTGGATTATACTGCATGAGTTGTGTGAGAATTCACAATATTTATTGTTTCTTCATAAATTTACGGTAACACTCAGTGAGAAACTGATATAAATGATCATTGTGTGAGTGAAGTAGCTATTGGGTTAAATTACACTTTTCCAATATTTGTTAACACACTTTGTTTGGTACTCAAACTGTATTGAGTTTCAATACCTGCTTATTAATCATGAATGATGTTGACAGCGCATACTGCCATGCCAGTGTAGAATCAAGAAACTGCAAGGGCCTTTTTAAATATGCCCACGTTTACAAGTTTAAACACCAACTTAACGGAGTGCTACAAAATATTTTTCTTTACAGAATTTCCAAAATGCATTCATTATTGGAATGCAGCATGACTTCACATCAGAGCAAACCAGAGTATGACTTTAATAACTTGTGATATAAACTGAAGCTACTGACCTGATGCTCACACAGGAAACATCACTGTTTATCCCTTTCTCTACTTGGGTTGCTTGCACACTCTCATCACTGTATATATACACAGAGTACTCAATACTCATCAGTACACACAGTGACAACTTAGGGGCCAGATTAGTGCATGTGCAATATCCACCCTCCACCAAAGTGAATTAATTGTCTAATGGCTTTAAATTGATTAGGCATGTCTTAGGTTTGAGTTGCAAATCTCCCTCTAATCCAGGTATTTCCCTCTCAGGATAAGCATGGGATTGCTTTAATTAGCAACATGGCCATGTGTGTTGGGTACAGTAACATGGCAGCGAACACCTGGAGCTGAAGTTACAGTGTGTTTAGGTGATAAGGGCTTTCTACGGTGGTGCATTTAGTCACTTGCTCAAACACACTCAGATAATGCCACAGAAGAAAATGCTAAGCTGGCAGAAAATAACAAAAATAAATTTGCCCAGGAGGCGCTATAAGCAATGAACAATTCTTAAATGAGAATGTTAGAGCTTTGCTGCTTTGGCTTTGGGGTTTTGTGGTTCTAATATATTGTATTTTTGTTGTGTCTGAAAGTAAGAAACACAGCTTCTTTTTGTAGATTCCCAAACACAAAGCTTCATAAAGTTATGGATTTGTACATCTTTGTTTTTTGTCCACTTTTAGAATGAATTCCTCAAACTACATTTGGGATTGCTCAATAGTTGACACTAAATGCAACTTCTAGCTACTTTCTGGGGTTGCTGGCATTGTTGAGTTTGAATGGTCAAGGTCAACTAGGCCTCCAACAAACACAACTACAGTATCAACCACGTTACTTCTGCATCTGCATCGACCAACACAAACAATACTATAAAAAAGACAAATGGACAATGTTTGTCAGGGTAACTAAGATAACAGGTCCTGATTAGCAAGGGAAGGCCACTCGAAGGGAGCTGGATCCAGCATATGAGGTGTTAAAATGATAATACAACAAATAGCTAAACAGTGCAGGCAACAAATTAAAAATCAGACAAAATTATATGGAAACAAAGGGACGCAATTTGTGCAGAATAGCAAACTGACAAACAGAAAAGTGATCTAAAAAAATATAGTTAAAGCACAAGGAAGAATCTAGTTCAAAAGCCTTGAGTTTTTAAAAATTCAGACTTTCAGACTGAAAGCAGTAATGACAATAATGTGTACAGACAAATCTAAGTTGATATGAGTAATCGTAAGGAAATTTTATACTATACATAACCACTGGTTGAAAACATATTTCACAGTGTAGGAGCAATATGCGTGTGAATGTCATTATATTTGTCACGACTCAGGAAAAGCATTGGAGCCAGACAAAGCAGATCTGTACGGAGATTTAATTAAGGTATGAGGCTTACTGACAGGTACAGGAATTATGAAGAAGGCAAGGGTCAACACCTGCGAAGCCAGTCCAAACAGGCAAACAAATCCAACATGGGGCAGGCAAGGAAATCCAAAGTCCAAAAGCATGGGTGGGTAACAAATGACAGAGTCCAAGTTTCAGGTACTAGACAACAGGTTAAAGAAGCCAGAAAACGTGGGTAAAAAAAAAAAGTGAACCGGCAAGGAGTTTGTGGATAAGGGATAGCTATAAACTGCAGGGCTGATGAACAAAGTGTGAACAGGTGTGTAGATGGGTGTGGCAGTAAGGTGATGGGAAAAGAAGGGAAAGTCTGAGGGCGTCTGGTGGATGAATGGAGAATGGCAATGAGGGTCTTAGGGAATTGTGGAAATGTGGCCGGAGACAATGGACAGAGAGGCAAAATAAGCAGCAATATACACTATTGAAGCAGACATTGTGACAGTTTTGTTTTCTATTACGAATGTTTTTCAATTTTTCTATTATTTGAGAAGTTGCTCGCTTGCTTGCTTCGCTTGCTGCCTAAAAAATGAATGCTAGCTAGCTTGCAAATAAATTCAGCAGAATACTATGTCAGTGGGACATTTTCCATTTTCTTATGTCCCCATGCCTGTCCCCCATCTCACTACCAACCAGGCAGCATCTCTTATCTGGGACAGATTTTCATTTTCCATGGGCAATATCATACAATATCGGCTTGTTGAACCAGGCGGCAATCAGTGTGTCCTCCAGAAATACTTCTTTGCTATTGGTTGAGGATGTAACCTTACCTGTTAAAGTTCACCAAAGTTGAACTCCGCGATGCCATGATGAGAATATGCTTTGCCACCAGAAGCAAACGTTTTTTTTAAGGTATTTTTTGCCTTTACTTGACAGGACAGGTAAGCGTAAAGGGCCACAGGCTGGAGTCTAACCCAGACCACTGCTGCAACAGCTTTGTACATGGGGTGCCTGTTCTATTCACTAAGCCTCCGACACCCCAGAAGCAAATGTTTTTTACAGGTCCATGTCATTGGTTCGACAGCCCATTGATTGGACATCCCATTAGTCCGACTGTCCGTGGTGCTGAACGGCTCGCGGCGGGTGTATGGTGCGCCGCGACCGGCTTGAAGCGGAGCAGGCTCATGGCTTATGTGTTTGTCACTTTCTTTTTCATTTTAACCCACACCATGATCTTTTCCTGACCCTAACCAAGTGGTTTTTGTGCCTAAACCTAACCAGACCTTAACCACAGGGTATCATGGTGATTTCGGAATGGACTTGAGTTTAATATGGTCGGAACAATGGGATGTCGAACCAATGGGCAGTTCCCGTTTTTTACGCCCCTTCATTCACACTGAAAGGAAGTGAACTGGAGGGGAATATTTGCCAATATTATTTTGCTCATGTGTGACTGTGCCCTAATGCTTGGGAAGTTTACACCCTCTCCGTAAAAGTCCACCCCCTCTGCTTAAGCACACTGACTGACCAGTAAGGGTGGCAATATTTAGGAAACAATCCCTCAGTAACTTCCCACACACTTGGAATTGGTTAAACAACCAGGCTGTAGGCAGATGGACCTATCCAAATAAATACTTGTGAAATGTTCGGAAAAGGCAAAGCTGGCTGAGGTAGGTTTGACTTCTCACACCAGTGAGCAATGGGGTTGCAATCAGAGAGAAACCTGTCCAGCATGGTTTGTCACATCATGGTTAACATCATCATGACAGAGACTGTCCTGAGATCGCCAACAAGATGTTACTGGTTTGCAGTAATTTTCCATTTATATTCCCTCATTTAACTCCTCCAAAAATTCACAGCAGTGGGAGTATCCTATTGACCTGTGTTGGACTGAAATTCTTTGACCATGTTGGGCTGGTTTGTGTTGTGTATACTACTACAGGTTTGATTTCTGCACTAAGTAGTATAGTAGGGTAAGTGCAAAGTCTCTGGTAAAGGATGTATGGACTCAAGTGCAAGGCCCAGGAACAAAGGAGGGAGGTTAGGAAAGAAGTTTGCTAATTGAAAATGTGAAACAGAAGTTGGCAACAGGTGGCATACAGAACCACAAAGGCAGCATGTTGGGAAACAAAAACAGAGGCAAGAGTCTTATGCCTATGGGGGCACAACAGACGAGCTGGTAAGAAATTGCTGTATGAGGCCAGGTATATAAACTGGGGAGCTAACGAGGGAATTGGACAGGTTAGGACTGGGTGACTGGGAATAGGCAGGGACCAACTGAGACACCCAAAGTAGGGCTGCATGATATATCATTTCGGCATTGACATTGCCATGTATGTATGTGCAATAGTTACATTGATTCAAAAGGAAAACTCATGCGTTTCTCATTTCCATGACTAATGTTCCCGGCCAACCCTTCCCCTTTCAGTCAGGTTACGTGTGTATGTGATGTTTGTTATAGAAAGTGAGATTTTCCTGCATCTGTGTGTGGAGAAAAGTACCATGACTGGGCAGGCAAATGCAACAATCACAGTAAAACAACGATAATCAGCACAAAGTGTCTAGATAAGCTTAGGTTTCAGTATAATGTGTTTTGTGTTTGTTGCCCAAAATAAATAAAGTACCTGTTTAATGCAACGTAACCACAACATCTCCCGACCATTCTTTATTGCAGAGTTGCCAGAGTGTAAAAGCTAGTTACCAGCTACAAGCCAGGCTTAAGCTAAATGAATTAGATGAAAGAAACCAGAGGTCTCCAAACTTTGGTTTGGAGCCACAAGGCTGGAAAGGTAACGTTAACACTAACGTTAATCTACAAGAGAAGTATGTCTGATAAACAAGTAAAGTACGCCAAGTTAGCAGTCAACCATAATGAAAGCGAGGAACGTGATTGGAGCAACATAAGTGGAAGAACTGCGCATTGTTCCAAACGCTGCTGGGAAAAGCTGCCATACGTTGGTAAAAACACCTGAGATCAGTAGCTTAAATGTTGTGAAGGGTCTGTAAAAACTGTAAAACCTTGAAAACTGAAACTAACCACAGGGAGTGTTTATTTTCGAGTGCTTCGAAGTTTTGGGCCATTGGCACAATAGCATGGCTTCATGCAACATTATTATGGCAGGTTAGATCACTGACTTTAACATGGATCAATAGAGGAGTATTATATGATTACAATGGTGTCATGGTGAGTCAACCTGGGTATTAAGATACCTCATTCCCACCCCCCCTCAGAAAAAAAAACTATTTTTCAGCTCTTACACACACACACACACACACACACACACACACACACACACACACACACACACAACAAACAAATCAAAAACACACCAATAATTCAAGAATGATTAATTATTTCCAAATAGAGCTATCCAAGTCATCTGGTTGTATCTGGTATAGTGTCACACAAAACAAAACTATCACAATGTCGGTTTTTTTCCAATAACATGCAGCCCTAACCTGATGACAAGCTCAGTTCAGCACTTCCATATATATTCTGAAAAGTGTAGGCTTCCTATTGTTTAGAACTGTGTGGATTCTCTACACCATAATGGATACACTCATTAAAGAGCTATTTCAGACCAAAAAAAAATTTCAATCAACACTGAATCAACCTCTTCATGGAAGGAAATATACAAAGTAAATTCTAAACAGATTTTGCACTTAAGTGTGTATTCCATGTAATATCACAGTGGGAAATTGCCAGTGCAATCATACACAAACAACTCATTGAGAAAACCCTTGCCCTGAGCAAAAAACACAGCAGTTGGTCTCCAATATGTGAATGACAAATGAATATCACTCAGTGGGTCAGATGGTGTAGACACACTCCATGCTCTGTGCTAATCAGGCCAACCTACAGACCTAACATACCATCAGGACATCCTCCAGGGGGAAATTAGTACTTTCCACTTTGCTAAACGAGTATACTTTCCTCCCTGGGTGAACACATTGTTTGTTACATGGGCAATTTCTTTATGTAAATTGTACTACAATGGGTTACACACCAATTATAAGTAAAACATTCAGTTTTATACTGATTCAGAATAGCTAATTAGAGGCACATTTATGCACATTTTCGCAGGAGCAAGCTACACTAAAGACAGGAATAAGCTCAATATTTACCATGATTTATTCATCGGTTAAAGGTAAAACTGTTTTTTAACTACCTCAAAAACTTGTGTCAAAGAGTCGGTGTCCGCTAAATTTAATATCTACACCAGTGTACTTGGAATGTCACTTAGTTCATGGAAGCAGACCTTGGTATTAATTTCTTACGGTGGACTTTAGAAATAATGGACATAACTACGATATCACCCATTTATTTGTGGACTCCCATTTTGAAGCCTTGAGTTCAGCAATTTGGCCGATGCCGTCTTGGTTCTGGAGCTTGAAGTGACCATATTTGTACAAGAGGGTGGAGCTATGAAAGAGTGAGGGGTGAATCTGACTCATAAACTGAAGTCTCATGGACAGCCTATAACTTAGAGCTACTATGCCCTTAATTATACTTAACTTTAAGCCTAAAGTCTGCAAGTCTTTTAAAATGTAAGCCCCACTTCTTTGTTTTTTGCTTTGTTGTATTTTAGAAAGTCTTGTGTAACACCTTGTCCAAGGGACTAGAGATGAAAAATAGCCTTTTGCTAATTCTTGCATTTTTATAGCATGTGTATTTATTAATTTGCGCTGTCCCTTTGAAATTAATCTCAACTGAAACTGTAAACAGGTGAGTTATATAAAAATTCAACCCCTGTACAGTTGTCATGAATGTTGAAATTAGCTAGAGACTTCTTTTCTGTACAAGGCGGTAAACATGTTTATTTCTGCTGAAAAGTTGGGCATTTCACCATAAGTGTATATGGGGATTGATTTGCTCTTGGAGCCAGCCTCAGGTGGCCATTAGAGGTACTGCAGTTTTTGGCATTTCAAAGTTAGCTTTATTTTTCAGTGCCTGTGATTGTATACTTTGTCACTTGTTAGTTTTTGTTCCCTATACATGCAGCATTTATTTCAGTTTGAATTCCCTGCAAGTTTTTTATCCTCTATTTTTGCTGTGATTCATCTCTTCCAGTGAAAATTTGAACTGGCCCCAGAGTCTTAAATGAGGTTGAAGTACAGCTACAATCACGTAGTTAAAGCATTTTATGTTCTGATGTCAATATTCCAGCAGTGAAACTGTTATATCATTACACTACACTAGGGCACTCTGCACAGGGCTTTCGACCTTACCTACTGTGCCCACATGGGGGAATGTGGACTGAGGATTGTGACTGTCACCACTCTGGGTAAGGGTTAACCTTAAAAAAGCACCAGGTCAAGATCAGGATTAAGAGTTGGATGACGCTCTGGCCATGACTATGGGGTCAAAGTTCAGTGATTAGTAGGTACCTGCTAGCCACCATTTAAGCTGATGTGAGTTTTGATGAGAGTCAGTTATACATCACAGTAAATTCAAAATGTTGAGTAGATGCTGTACATTGTAGGGTCTTGTGTCTGTTGGAGGTGATGTCATCCAGCAGCAGTCGACCTGTATTGCTTTACACGGAGAGGTGTTTCCAACATGTACTCATCCCAAGTTGTCACATATTGCTGATTTGTCAGTGGATTTTCACGTCTTTATATTATGGTTTCCTTCTGCGCTTGCTGTTGACGTTTCGGGATGCTGCTACCAACACAAGATGTCAACAAAAGCACATGCTTAGGTTTGAAGAAAACAGTTTTGGCTCCACATTCATGCGCAAAGTGACCACCAGGCTCCCAGGTGAAAGTCTGGGGTTTGTTGGAACCACTCTCCACCGCTCCCACCAACCCTACAGGGACTTTCCAGCTTCTTATATTATATTAACCTATGAAACCTGATGCTGGAATCACTAACAAAGCAGCAGTATGTGAGGACTTTGGTTTGAACAGGCTGGTGTTTCTGTTACTCAACCTAAAATCAAATCAATATAGCAGGATGGTCAGTGCGGCCATTTTATGTGTACCCTTGCTATTGCAACTGCTGTAGCGGGCTAACTTCTGTATTACCTTCAATATAAATAAATCCACTAGCAGCAACTCATGAACTCACTGAGGTTTGGTTTTGCAGCAACAACCAAAGGAGCAGTGGAGTCGTACATTTTCAAATAAGCAATCCGTCACTTTCAAATATTACAGTAATTGTTATTTTACTGTTTCTTCGTTGCCATTAATTGCATATTTGCTGAAACATGTAAACTGAAACTGCCTCTGAAGAAGGAGTGGGCACTGCTGATAAGTCAACAGCTGATACACAGAGAAACCCCTTGAGGATGAACAACGTGCGGAACAGCATATTTTCACATTGAACACGCTGAACTAAGGGTTAATTTTGACCAAACTAGAGCTGGTGATTGTTGGAACAGTGGACTAACCAACTAGATGACTAACAAGAGAAACCAAGAAAGTTTTGGTGAGTTTTATTTTGTTGCTGTCAAGTTTAAATGAAGTGTGTTTTACAATGAGTTAACTACGCAGTTAAGCTAACATTAGTGTGGGTTTGGTGAAAGAGAAAAACTTGGATTGGTGTACGGTCATAATTTTTCTGTTTAATAGAGAAGAAATGTGTTGTCACTAGAATAACAATTGCCATTTTCTTTTGTACTTGGCAAATGACCACAGCAAACAGTCCAATGTCCTGTCTAATTGTTCTACTTCTATGGCCTAAACTCACTCATATAAATATTGTGGACCTGATAATAGAAACACCTGTCAGTATAGTGCAAAACAATTAAATAGCACCACAAACTACAGCCTCAAAAATAAGAAGAGGGTTGAATCAACACATATCTAAAATTGTTAAAACAAACATACAAACAAAAAAACAACCTGAAAGTATAGCCTAACCTTCATAGTTCAATGATGTTCATTATATCTTCAGTTTCTGATAATGACTTTAGTTGTTCTTTTATCTCAGACATGTGTTAGGATGTTACATACCTTTACACATTTTTGCGGAAACTTGCGCCTTCTTCAGAAGTGTCACTTGGTGGTGGTTGTGACACCTCTTTATCAGCTGATCTGTCAACCAGCTGATGTTAGGGAGGCGTGACCTTCCTGTCAGTTTTGACAAGTGACACTTCTGGGGAAGGTGTCAAGGTAAGTAACATCCAAACACATGTCTGAGATAAAAGAACAACTAAAGTCATTATAACCTTCATAAACGTAAGACGGATCGCAGGCTTTACTTTTAACTGTGTGTACCTAATAAACTGGCAGGTGTATATTGGAATGTAGTTGGACATGAGCTTTGTTTGGTTGTAATTTCTCCCTATAACTTTACTTAACCCCATAAAGCGAAATGAACAGAACCAGAAAATGTGTGAGAAAATCACCTTGGGTACTTTCCAACCCTAACTAACCCAAACACACACATCCCATTTTATTTTAACTTAATGGAGCAACTCCAGATTCTGTATCCTGTTCGCCTTTCTTCACTGCTCAAACTGCTTTAGGTTGAGTCCTCTATATTTTACTGTTTTTTGGCAGAATACACACTTCTTATTAGCTGTAAGCTTGTTTAAAATATCAAAGCTGTA
Source organism: Epinephelus cyanopodus (assembly GCA_026686955.1). Classification (NCBI taxonomy): domain Eukaryota; kingdom Metazoa; phylum Chordata; class Actinopteri; order Perciformes; family Serranidae; genus Epinephelus; species Epinephelus cyanopodus. The sequence goes on along the minus strand of CM048918.1, from coordinate 6,820,285 downwards.
CCACTGAGGACAATGAACTCCCGTCCTGGGTAATTTTTCTCAGGAATTTGGAGGAGTTTAATTGAGCTGACATTCTACGGTGAAAAACGTACACATGGTGGGCATTTTATAAGCTGATTCCAGCATTTTTGTACTGAGTATGTTATTACTATTACAGCAGTTTATCAGACCAGTTTATGGAGAAAGTGGCATATATTTATTTATTTATCATTCATTTATATATTGTTTCATATAAACAGCTGAATAATCAAATCTGATAATTGTTAATATAGGAAGAGCCTTGTCCTTGTTGTAAGAGTGGGGAAACTTGGTATCAGCACCTTAGTATTTCTTAAGTCCTGGAAACAGCCTTGTTACAAAAAAAACAAAAAACAAAAAAAAAACACTTAAAAAGGAATTATTTCCAAACTGGATCACTTCTATCCCTTATCTGCATCAGAATATTATTCCAGCTTTTTTTATTTCCATTTTTCTATCTGTCTGTCCTTTTTTTGTATTTTCCCTGGATTTTCTGTTGATTGATTATGTTCTCTCAGTGGCACACTTCTTTGCCCATTCATTGATGGTGGCCAGAGCTGATCATATTTACTTCTCTTCTCCTGTTTGTTAAAATATTTTTATTTTTTTTTTTAAAGAGCTACTATGGTGTAGATGTTAAGAACAGGGAAAGAAGTTTTCTTTGTCTGGTTATGAATTGAGTCACACCTCATGCAAATAAAATTAATGGGTATTATGCGTCAAAATATGTCCTGAAATATTACTTAAATAGTAAAGAGAATGTTCATATGAGTTAAATATCTCCTTCTGTCTTTACTCGTAGAGGAAGAGGAAGTGTAAAGAATAGAGAGGTGGCAAAACAAACAGCTCATCAGCAGAGGCCTGCTTATCAGGCTGCTACATGACTGTGTATCACCCACTCGCTGAGTATTGAGCCAGGGAAATGTGGCTCAGCGATCAACCAACCTGCTCCATTGATTAACAGCGTTTTCTCATTTCTGGCCAAGAGATTGGCTTCCCCCAACATGTGTCGTTTGTTTGAGGAGAAACGAGGAGCGGTGCCATGTGTTTGTGTGCTTACGTTACGTGCGTTCCGAGGAGTGGGTACGCTTCCAGCTGAGCCACTCTGCATTTAAAACTAGCAGCCAAATGCTCCTCATATGGAGAGGCGCTCTGAAAAAGCCTTCTCAGTTTGAACGCAAGTATCTCAGTGTTCGCCTGCTGGGCATGATCTTCCTATTGGCTCAACACTTTGGCCCCTGTTGTACCCTAAAGTAAACCATTTTGTACTCACCCCCACCAAGCATTTATCCCCCCGTCACCCCCTCTCATCACACACACATGCACATATCAGTACACTTATTTTGGATCCCAGTGGGTGTGTGGGCTATTCAAACGTCCTGACTCAGAGATTTAAAATGTCATTTAAAACCCATTCAATGCTGTTAAGGCTTGCTTTATTTTTCCAGCGTTAGACTACAAGGTCAGTTTGCACCAACAGCTGATGAGCGATCAATAGGAGATTTGAATTTAAAGAGCCGTGGCCCCGGGGGCGGTCAGTCGCCGGTGCATGGTGTTACCACAGGGGGGGCTAAGCCCAGGGGCTCAACAGAGACCTATATCCTTCCACAGACCCTCCACCCCCACCTTCCACCCCACATCCCCAAGCTTGGTTAACTCTCAAGACCATGATTAATTCATGGTGGATTACAGTCTGGAGGCAGGGGAGAAAACTAGGATTGCATATGGTCCTAAATGCACATGCAGGGTTTGGGAGATAAAGGTTCCCTCAGATTCATGCCACAATCCCACCGCCTGACTCGTTTCCCTACAAGTATGAATAATTTTTTCATCCTTCCTGCAAAAGATCACGCCTCAGTGTTTGGGTTTGATTATTATTACGGCTATGTTCACCGAAATAAGTTAGGAAAAGTCCCTCCCAGCCGTCAGACCGCACCGCGAGAACAGTAAGCTGCAGGGAATAATAATGTAGGAGCAGGCTAATAAAAGCATAACAAGCAGGAGAGCCGCGGTCACGGTGATTTCATCATTGTCCTTCACAGTTGCACAGCTAACTGCTTATGATTAGTCGACGACCTCGAGTAACTGAACACAAGAATCTGAGGCCAGAGTGAAAGTGGTTGGGGAAAAAAGTGGCATCAGCACAAGTTGTGAATTCACTCCCCCTTGTGTCGGCTACAGCAAGCCAGTCCACTAAATGCCTCCGCTGCTGGGAGAAAAGTAAAATCAGCAGAAAAGTTTTTGTTGTTGTTGTTCAAACCCTTGTTCTGTTTGTCTATGAATTGTTCTTCAAGCCATCGGGATCTGGTGCATGCTGCGGCATGGAGGGGAAAGAGAAAACCCTCTGTTGACAGTTTAAGATTAGCATCGCAAAACGCATGCTTCAAAGCACGATTCGGTAGCATTTCTACAACTCTGCTTCTACACTCTCAGTTGGATTCCTTTTTTCTTTGTCTTTTCATCACTTTCCACAAACTGCCATTTCAATTTCACTCCATGTTTTTGAATAACACTGATCAGAATTGTTTACCTGTCACCATGTCTGCAAAGGCCAATTATTTCACACTCCAAGTGAATGGAAAATTAGACGTGTAGACAAAAAGCGTTCATTATGAAATGAGTGACACTGGCCTGATAAGTAGCTTACAGAGAGCTCTGTGATGTACAGCTGCACTGACACCGTGTGATACATAACACACTGTAATGTAAGGGTATACTGTAAGATAGCTGCTCCAAAGAAAATATGTTAAAAAATTCATAAGTATATTTTCTAGTTTTATTAGAAACACATTTTTGTCAACATGTTGTATTTATACAGTGAATGGTCTAATATGCACTGGAGGTCACATAAGCTTAGGTTTATTGGAACAATAAAAGACATACCATGAGGGATTGATATTCAAAGAGATGTAGCAGCTACTAGCTGCATATTTGACCATCAATTTTTAATAGTTGGGGTTTTTCTCCTTCGAAGACACAAAAATAAAACCTGTCTAAGTATGTTATATTAACAATTTTATGAATGTATCGTCAGCAGACTAAAAAATTAAGAAGTCAATTACTCCTTTTAACACTTACATTTTGTCTCAACACGTTCTGCAGATGATGGTGCAAAGCACTTAAACAGTATTTGTGCTATTTTTTTTTAATTTGGCAAATGTCTACTTATGTTTTTATTGATTTTTTTAATTTTTTTTTTTACCTTTTTTGTAAACAACATCTTGTACAAACTAGCACAGTGAACCACAACCCCAGCAAATGTGTTTTTATCTCCATACAATATAAATGAAATCAATACAAAAGTTTGGTTGGTTGCTTGGAACATTTTTATATGGATCGAGAGGTTCTAAAACATCGTTTTCGAGACTTCTGGACTCCTGAATTAAATAGATTACGTAAACAGTTGACTGTTCTAAGTCCCATTTAGAACCCCGGTAGAAGATTTTTAGAAGGTAGACTTCATTTCAACATTTCAAGTTCACTTCCATTTTAAATAAAGGGTTTGCAATCCGTAGAGGGTTTTTACTGTTTGCCTTTTGAAGGCGGCCTTCTTCAGATTTGGTGGAAATTCTGAAACTGTGAAAAGAAAAAAAAAAGAAAAGAAAAGAAACAAATAGTCCTGACAGAGGAAAAATTGTCATTTCCTCTGGCCTTCAGAAACATAGTGTCAAAAAGGTTAAGTGTCAATATGGCAGAGCCTTGAGAGGCCAAGAGGTCTGAGGAGCTTCTGAATAAATACAAGGGACAAGTCTAGTGCCTCGAACATAGTCTGAACGCCGCTCAGCCTTCCTACAGTGCCAGGTCAGCACACGATCAACCCTCTGCCCCTTTATTCTCTCTCTGTAAAGCTATTGAAGTCTTTGACAGTAGCTAATGATGTTTTCGTGTTCGGGACATACTATAGGAGATTTCGAAAGGGTTGTTTTTTACCCCACCGGTGAGTGTTAGGAGGTTTGGTCGCTATGCCGGGCCACTGTCGGGTTGGGGGGTTTGGGGGTGACAGGGTGCCCCAGGGGCCCAAAAAAGGGGGGCGAATGGGTGGCAGTTCAGCAGTCTCGCCCATTCTTTTTTTTTTTTTTTTTGTTCGTGAGTCCAGTTTTGGATGCAGGGTGGGGTGTGGGGGGGCAAACGTAGCAATAGAAACACCCAAACACAATACTGAAGACAATGTTTTATGCCAGATATGCTTTCCCCACAAAAAAGGTCAACAGATCAAATGGGAAAATAAATAAATAATTATGAAAACACCCAAAAAAATTATGATTCAATGGTTGCCCTAACCCTGTCGATATCCATTTCCCTGTACTCAACCCCAGCCCCAAACACCACCAAACCTCACCACCCTCCGTTACCGAATCTCTCACCAGTAGAGTCCTCTCTCAAAAAGCTACCACACAGTGCCCTCGTTCATTTCCGAGGGCGGGTGGGACAGGTGGTTGTTGTATCCGCTGCCGTTCAGTGACAGTGAGGTAAAAGGCGGACTAGGGCCGAACACCTCGGAAGAGATGCTGTGGAGGGGTCCCGGGATGCCGGGCTCTGGGCTGGGAGAGTCCCCCGGGTGGTGGGACATGATATCGGAGAAGCGTTGCACTTCGCTGGAGGGGTGGTGGCCTGGCAGGGGGTGATCCATACCTCCGAGGGGGGTGCCTGTGGGGCCTGAGGAGGGCACGAAGGGGAGATCGACTGGGGTCTGGGCCTGTGACGATGGAGGCCCCTGAGGGAAGAAATCATAGTTCCCTCCTGGGCCGTAGTACTCGCTTTGATAATCTGCAGATCCAAAAGAGAAAAAAAAAATCAACGTTAGCTCTGAGAACAATGTGTATAGAAATAATTCCGGAGACATTGAGGAATTCATTGAATATACATAGCTTGATTTGTATTAGAGAGGGCGAGAGACCCTCGCCGTACTACATTAGTCACAGAGCACGTTACACTTAAATCAAAACTGCAATTGGGTGGGGAGAACAACGTGGCCACAAAATTAATTAAAATGGGGGCCATTTCATCAGCGATTCTACCTACTGAGACCGATCTTTTTTTTTTTCAATTCAGCAGAATAGCATTAGACTTTTTGCTTCAGCAGAAAGGACAAAGGCCCGAGCACAAATGAAATTCTCTGAAAATGATCAGATATTTCAAAGCATTTGAAGGAAGAGTGTGGTATTAAATCACTGGGATGTAAACTAACCTCAAGTAAACTTGTTTCACTGATTTCTAAAAGCTCATGGATGGGGCTACCCAAACTGAATAACATATCACAAGTGAATTTGCTTTAAGAAAATAAGAGCCTTATTGCTGAATATCTTAACTGGCCTTATTATTGAGGAAGAGCAGAGAACCACTGCATTGTATTTATGTGTTTAGATATGAAACATTATTTTAATGTGGTGCACTAAATTAAAATTAACATTTTTAAAAGAGTTCAGAAAGCTTAAGGTATGCTTTCCTTTCTTTATAAGGTCATCAAAAACCTAAATTAAAGTGCTTTATTTCTTGTTCAACAGCTGCTCACTTTGGTATAGAAAAGACAGGGCATTGTTTCATTCCAGTTGTGACATAGGAAATAAACAGACAGGAAATACGGAAACACACAAATAATATATATTTTTTAAAATGTGACTGAAACAGATATTTTCACACAACTATGAAAATGCTTCAAAAGAGAGAAAACAAAGCACTTTGGAGGACATAATTTGTTTTTCCTTAAAAAAAAATGCAATTGCACTCATACCTCCATAGTAGGAGAAGGGCCCGTTGGGGATCAGCTCTCCGGGTTCCAGGCGGTCCACCAATGTCCTCATCCGCCTCGGGCTACGGAAAAACGCATGCCTCCGGGCGCCCAGCGCGCTCAGCTGCTTCATGCGCCTCTCTTTGGAACGTCGGTTCTGGAACCAGACCTGGGCACAGACACAGTAACACACACATACGGGTCACCTCGTGTCACTCAGTAAACATGCAATAGACTTCTGACGCCATTTTGATTGCGCGTCAATATTGTGTGCGGAAGATGGGTGGGGAGTGAGAAATGGAGGTGATGGAAGAAGGCAGATGGCTGAATTTTAGAGGGCAGAAATGTCTGAATAAACACGTAAACAAACCAACAAGCATTTACGTTTTTTTCCCTTTTTTGTTGGGTGGTGGGGGTGGGGGGTGCAAATAAACCTCACTGTGTAAATTCTTCCTCATACAAAAGAAAGTGTAATTAGGTGTCATATTTACCTTGGCACCTGCACCGCATTGGTTTCTTATTAGAGTAAATAACCAGGCTGTCTGTGTGTTTTGCGGCGTGCGTGATGAGCCGGTGCGTTAAATCCGCAAGGCTCTGCGGTGGAGAGAACTGCGCCCAATTATCGTTACAGGAGCGAGAGTCACATCTAACCTCCCTAATGATCTTTTAACCCTCCATTTACTCCGACTGAAGGCTGCAGCAGCGGGGGCTTAAAATCTCCAATTAATACTTAATAGGAGGGTTGTTACCAATATATTACCGGGCTCTTGGAGGTTATCATTTCCTAATCTATAGGCCGGCTTCCTTTAATTACGCGCTTCCCTTTCTCCCTCGTGCTCATACATATTAGATACCCCTACTTCACCACTTTCACTTTATCGCCATTAATCTGCTATGTTTAAGCTTTTTACCTGATCTGCCCCGCAGCCTCATCCACATCATGATAGAAACCTGTTAGTAAACCAAAAGACCTGTTTTCCAATTATTTCCACTTTTTTTCTTGGAGGAGGTGTGTTATTACTTCTGATAGATAATAACATTTTGGCTCATAAATGTATAATTTACAATGTCAGTGATTTAGTGCGTCATATAAAATAATGGCTTTAACAAATTTTGGACATTAGCAATAAAAGGGAAAAAAAATAAAATAGTTCCTCACACAAAATCGATAATAATAGTAATACTAATACTACTACTAACAATAATAATAAATAATAATAATAATAATAATAATAATAATAATAATAATAATAAAAACAACAATAATGATAATAATAATGGGTTGTCATTTGTCTGTGTTGCTCTTTGTTTAACTTAATATGGCCCTGCTGTAATTCAGATTTCTGAGGAGACAATCTGAAGACCCTTGAAACAGATTTCTGTCTTTCCACTTGGCTGGAAAGACTCACAGCATGGCTAAATGTGGTCGCAAAACGTGATGGCAGCGCTGTGCCAGGACTCCCAGCGGCTCCCAGCGCTCCCAGCAGCCCGGCGCCAGTTGGCGACTTTGCCCCGTCGCCAGCGCCAAGAATCAAAAATACCCATATAAATTACCCGTTTCCAAATCAACCTCGTCCGTTGGCCAATCTCTGGCTTAATGAATTCAATGTGACCGCGCAGTTTGAAGGGAAGAGGCCTCCTTTAAAGAGGGGCGAGGGAGGTGAGGAGAGGGTGGAGGGGGAGTTGATGCTGGGGGGGAGGTGGAGCCTCTCTGATGGGATGAGGCCTGCACGGTCATGGCAGTCTGGCAGCTTGGCAGGGACATTTTTCCATAAAATATAAGCTGTTACATCACACCTTTTAATGGGTGCGTAACACCCTATAAAACAGAAAAGGCGCGAGCCCACCTCCTCAACCTGTGGGTGTCCCCTGAATGTTATTTCCATAATATTTCAGACCATCAGACAGAATCAGAAGACCCCAATTTTGGTGATTTACCATTGAACCGTATAAATGACTGGGGATGGTGAGCTCTATATTTTTTTGTTGGGTGCCACGTGGACCTTGAGGAACGCCCTCGTTTATGCGCCTTTACGTGTCTTTATTTGGTGGTTAATGAATGAAGTTGTAGTGACATAAGAGGGATAATCCACTCTGGAACTCAGGATCTCGGAGACTTCTCCAGCTTGGACGCTAAATATCGATGTTCCTTTACCTGGATGACCCTCATGTTGAGGCCGGTCTCCTGGGCCAGCTGCTCCCTGATGTGTCTGGTGGGTTTGGGGGTGGCAGCGAACGCCGCCTTCAGCGTCTCCAGCTGTTTGGCCTTGATGGTGGTCCGCGGGCCGCGCCGCTTCCCGCCGAGGTTCTGGTCGTCGTTCTCGTTATTAACCGTCTCTTTGTCGGACAGGGCGGCAATCTCCGTGTCCTTTAGGACCACGTCGTCCTGTAGCTGGTCTTGAGAGTCCGGCGATAAACTGGGGTCGCTGCACGCCGTTACTAAATAAATGACATATGGAAATGAGAATAAACACAGGAAATACTGCAGTGATAAAGCACAGCGGAAAAGGAGCAAAACTATATTTATCACTTGGACTGTGTCAGCAGTGATGTAGTGGTCAATTAAAGGTGGAGGAACTATGACCTCAAGTCGGTGATGCAAACTACACCAACATTAATAACAAGAAACGATATTTTCTGTGAGGTTCATCTGACTTTTTAAACGGTGTTTAGCAATTTGACACAATGTGTTTTTATGTGTTGCACCGTTAATATCCAAATAAATATATAAAGACTGGAACCTTCATTTTACAAACAAATAATAGCTGCTGTGTTTTCTCCTCGACTGTGTTGCTTAGAAACTTAAATACTAAGTAAAAATGAAGAAGAAACGCAATACACATCCTACATGAAGCATGACAATGGAATGTGTTTGTTGTTGAATTCTCAGAATGCGTCTGAGTCCTGGTCATGGAAATGATGAAGCCACTGCGGGGCTGAACACATCACATCCATCACAATTTATCCCGCCTCGCACGCACGCACACACACACACACACACACACACACACACACACACACACACACACACACACACACACACACACACACGTACCTGAGAGGAGGTTGGTGTCTTTTACACTGGCGTTGTTTAGGTAATCGTCTTTGCAAACGAATTTATTCTCATCTATGATGTAAAGCTCCTCTCCGGTGGAGAGCTGCTTATTGCACATCATGCAGGTGAAGCAGTTGAGGTGAAACACTTTGCTCCGGGCCCTCCGGACCAAGTCGTTTGGAGAGATGCCCTGCGAGCAGCCGCCACACTTTGTGCCGAACCGTCTGCAGGAGGGAGAGAGAGAAAGGAGATGGCTGTTTGTGTTATTATGGACATGCTTTACAGAAATCATCATGAAGTCATTAATATCAACGCGCAGCAGCTTTGGTGACCAGGCGGAGTTTCGGGGGACGGAAAGAAACGTATTTAGCATTATATACATTCACATTTTAAAATGCTGTTGACCCAGTTCAGCTCGAAATAACATTATTGTGGGGAAAAAAATATATAACATGGTCTAAACATCAAATCGCACTTATTTTTAAAACCTTACTTGACCATTTGAAAGCGCATAGGCTATGCGCTAAAGTCGAATCATAACCCATGCTTAAACATGCTTAGAATATTTTACATGAATAATAATAATAATAATAAGAAGAAGAATAAGAAGAAGAAGAAGAAGAAGAATAATGATGATGATGATGATGTTGAAAAGGAGTCTCCATAAACCCAAGATACGCATAACACGAAGAAAAGAAAGCTGCTTCACTTTGAGAGCGCATTTCAGGAGGTTTTTGGAGTGCTATTTCCAGATTCAGGAATGAACCTTTATTCTCAATCCACATTGACGTTTTGGGTGTAATACTACTACTACTACTACTACTACTACTACTACTAATATATAATAATAATAATAATAACTTTCCCCCTTGTTTATACATATTTAAATGAGTATTGTTGGATGGAGCCTCAGAGCTCAGAGTTTCATCGCCAACGACAGTTCCTCTGGAGCCTAATTGTTGTGCATATGACAATAAATAACCTGAATAATAATAATAACAATAATAATAATAATAATAATAATAATAATAATAATAATAATAATAATAATATATTAATATGTATAGTTATGTATTCATTGTGTGCGCAGCTTAAATCTATAGGCTACATAAGCACAAGTTGGGAAAATGACGCTCTAAATAATTTTAAGAGAAATGATGTGCTTAAGCTAAATCTTTTTTATTCCTTTTTTTATTACTCTAGAAATAATAACATGATATTCTTTTGTCAGAGGCCGCTGTACAACTGTGCAGAAGTGAGTAGTTTTATTGAATTTATTAAATATTTTACCCCCACATTTCTAACCTTTTTTGTGTTTTATATATATGTATATATCTGTACACAGGTTCAGTTAATCAGTTAATACTACAAGACAGCAGGCAGGCTGCTTGCTTTGGAATAATAAATTATAGCCCTGCCATTGACTTCACCGTTAAACAATGTGTATTGAGTGGTGTGCACTGCTTGTTGACTGCACGTCTGTGATTGCATTGTCTGCGGACTTGATCTTTTCAACTAGTTTACTATTCAAATCCACTTATCACGTCCTCCTCAGTCGGACTGAGCAAACACACCGGGGCAGCGGCTCCTCTGGCCGGGGTTTGATCCTGTGCGCTCCCCCGGCTGCCTGTGCGCTGTAAAAAAACACACCCTAAGTGTGATTTCCTCGATTTCCTAACAAACCACCCCCTCCCTTTCTCTCCCCGCTGAGAGCGAGTGCACACACGCTTAATGTTTCTGGCCCTCTTTTGTTGTTGTTTTGCATAAGAATCCAAATTAACAAGCTTTTAATTACTCGCTCCTAATCAAAGCTTATCGCCTCCGAGTCCTCATTCACGCCCACAGGCACGGACAGGTCGCTTTACCATTTATTTGGAGAATAAATAAATAAAGCAGAAACTCTGTTCGCTGTAAATGCTTGCAATCACGTGTGTTCAGTCAACAGATGTGTTAAGTTTTAAATATATATATATATATGTGTATATATTTAATGTATTCTATTTAACTATTTGTCTGAAGAAGCATGACAGGCAGAGTTTTAAATAAGTACTTGTATAGTCAGTGATATTTCAATAGTACACAACTCATTAAAAAGTTGTAAATCATATGGAGGACACAAACATTTGATCTGCTCTTAATGTGCAAAAGACTACAAATTATTATTATTATTGTACTACTTATTAATAAATGTAATATTTGGCCGAAGTGTTTTCTTTTTTATTTTATAATGTTCCATCACAATCTCTGCTCCTGTTTTACGCTCCTATTTAAATGTCTGTAGGCTACATAATTTCCTAAATGCACATGTGCCTGTTTACCTGCTGCTGCTACAGTCCACCTCCTGACATAAACTCACACACATTAATAAACAAAAACACTGCTGATGAGTTTTTCTGTCACCTTCCCCGTGCTTACCTAAAGAAATCATTTTTGCAGTACAGTCTCCCCTCTCGAGAAAAACATTTCTCGGTCAAGTTACATTTGCACTCGCAGCACTGCACGCACTTGACGTGCCAGGCTCTATCCAGCACGTTGAGCAGAAAGCGGTCCAGAATAGGCCTCTCGCAGCCGGCGCAGTGGACCATGGCTTTGGCTGGGCTACAACCCCACAAATGAAGCGCACACACACAAACAAAATCAACAGCACAGGCCGAGCATTGACCGAGAATCTGCTTTCTCCTTCCTTGATTCGCCTGGAGCTCCCGGGTCAATGTGCGCGGAGAAGCCAGTCGATCAGGTGTCACCACAGTTTTCTCCCTGCATGCGTAAAAAGGCTCAGCGTCCAAAAAGAAAAACAGACAGGATGGCGACGCGTCCTCTCTCTCAGGTGAAAAAACCAAAAGGTAAAGAAAATAATCAGTCCTTCATTGGATCCTGGGCAAAGCACACAATTCAACCGAAATGTAGATTTCAACACAGGAAGCTGCAGATCGGCTCAGGTGAGAAGACTGGAGCCAGTTTGGTTGTCCCGGCGCTCTTGGAAGTGACGCATCGGTGAGAGGAGCGTCGTGTGCCAGTCAGTGCTGGAAGAGACGTCTAATAAAACGCTTTTAGGGCAGAGCTGTCACACAACAAGACACGCACGCCTATAAATAATTCAGTGTACTTTGACATGGCAGCGTATCCACTGTGCACAACCCGGCAGGAAACAAAATCACACACCCAAAAGGTTTTTTCAAAAGAGTGTTTTCCCCTCTCGCTCAGTCCGCTGATCCTGGACGCTCAGCTTGTGGTGGCGAGGGATGCTGCGATGCGCTTTCGGCTCCGGTAGTAGTCAGTGTGTATGCTGGGATGCCCTCAGTCTCCAGTACCGTGTGTATGCTGGGATGCGCTGGGTCTCCAGTAAACTGTCTTGCTCCTAAAGCTCCAACCCAGCCTTATTCCCAGCCTCCTGACGTCAGGCCGCGGCCGGACCAATCAGCGTCGCGCCATGCCAGCAACCATCAAGCCGCCCCATCATAACCCAGCGAGGGCTCTGCCTGCTATTTATGCCACACACTCAAGACACCAATTGTCAAGAATTTCCCTGCAAACTGTCATATGTTAGTGAATGTGTTTGGAGGAAGCAACCGCGGCGGAGGGCGAGCAGCGCGGAGGGAGAGAAGCCACTTTTCAGCTGCTGAGCAAATTGTCTTCTGGGCATGAGGGGGGCATGAAGAAGGAATCTGAGCAGGTAGATAATCTCAGTGGCGTCTTCAGGATAAAGAAGCTGGAGGCGCATATTGCATGGCGCGCGCCCCGTTTATTCATGTGAAGTTACTTTGCGCCAGAAAACTACGCACAAGTCGGGCATGTTTATTTTGTTATTTGAAAATAACTGGAGGCTTTTTTTTAAATCAATAAACCAGCTGTCCGTTAATATATAGCCTATATATAGGGAGAGAATCTTAACTGCCTGCTTTGCACTTGAACGCATCATCCATAGGGATAAATGTTTGATTACGCAGCACAAAGCTGCCGAACATCTCTGCCAAGATCTGATTTAGCTGATGACCGGGTTCTGGAAATATGATGCTGTCGTTTTTCGCTTTTCCCAGTGTCGTGCAACATTGCAGAATGGCATGTGCTGATTTACATATATGTTTTGGTGCGCACAGCACGCTTAAAACAGTTGTCTCTTCGGTGTAATGGAGAGGGAGCGTGGTAGTGAAAAACAGAAAGGCTCCAAAGTTGATTCTGGTGCAGCTCGGCGAGTCAGGAGCAATCCAGTCCACCTTAAGTAAATAACACCATCAGCTCAATAGCCTGTTGGATTATTAGTCATTTTCCATCAGTGAGTTCCGTCAAGTATTTTGTGTTGATGATTTACAGGCCTGCACTGCTGAACTCTTTTTTTCTCTCTCACTGAACATTGTCTAGACTGGAGAGAAAAAAGTTTACATGCTTGTCGAACAAATTCGTTTCGTTCTACTATCTAATCAAGATTTGCATTCACCAGGAAAATAGTTTGTTTAATCTCTGAAACGTTTGTTTACACAAAATTGTGGCTTGTAAACATAATAGTTTAATAAATGTAATTGCACTTAAAAAATATCGTATTTGTCTTTACTGTAAAAATAAATAGAATTTTAATTTGCGCGTCTTAAAATGGAGCCAATAGCTGCGCACTTAAGCAGAAAAGACGACCCAAGATCACCCATGTATCTCTACCAATATCCCGCCAGCATCCCCTTGCATATGTGCCGCTTCTCATGCAAAACGCCCGCCCGTCCCCGTCCAGCTGCCTGCCTCCCGGCGTCTGGGGAGCGCCCCTTCAACAGGACATGTGTTAGTGGCTTTAGGGGAAAAGGAGAGATAAGGCTTCAAAACGCATGGACTCCATCTCGTTTTTGTTTTACCACCTCTTAAGCCCGACAGTCTCCTCTCCCTCTCCTCAAGTGTTCTTCTTTTTCCTCCCATTTCCCCAACTTTTCTGTTTGTGAGCGGTGCGTCTGAGCGCATTCTGCTGAGCATCTGGTTATGTTTCCATCAGAGAGATAGTCAGAGAGGGGTCATTGAGCACCATGACAACTGGGCGGTCCATAGTTCTACATAGAGGGGGCAATAAGCAGTGGAAATGTCGTGTTTCTGTCGGACTACAAAGTCACTTTCCCCTTTTTTCGAATGTAAAGTCTAAACCCAGAAAGCCTGCAGTCTGCAGGCCTGACTCTCTCCACCACCACACAAACTTGTAAATGCAGCATGTAAACAACAAAAGTTGTTGTTATTTCCATGTGTAGAAGATGCCTTGATAGTCTGTCAGTGGGGATAATCTCTGCCTGATTTAGAATAAGCCAGAGAGAGAAGAAAAAAGCCAGCTCACAGAAGCAGATTAATCCACGAATAGAAGGAAATCAAAATATAGGCTATAAGCTTAAAAATATCTCAACTCCCCTCCAGGCAAAGACACTATTAAATGCAAAAATGGTTTTAACCTTACTACTGTAATCCCTCACTAGCAATAGATTATATTCTCACTCATATTTTTATTCTGATGCAGGCAGAAGTTGTAAATTGGAATTTGTGGCGCAGCGTCTGCGCTCAAGTTGAGGAAAACAAAACTTTTTTTTTTTCTTTTGTGGTGAATATCAGGATGGTTGGATTAAGATTGGATGGCGCGTGGTTTTCCGGCAGACCTGTGAAGAAAATGAAACCCAGAGTGTTGCAGTAATAGTTGGAAATGGAAATCTATCTCTGAAATGTGTCTTTTATTGGTGCCCACTAAGAGGAATTTTATTTTATTTCACATTTAAAATTTTACGCAATTTCTTTTACTTCCTCCAAAATCTAATTGTGGACAGTACAGGCCATGCATCCACAGGCAAGAAAAGGGATATTCTTGTATCAGGGCCATAGTGTTGTAAAGCAGCCCAGGAGATTTGGGGTTTATGAAGTGCAGACAAGTGAACTGGTACACTGCGAGATAATTAATCTGAGATAATGAATGAGGCTGTGAAGATGCATGCAATCATTAATTCTAATCATGACACGTTTATTTGTCTCCCGTCTCTCCTCCAGGCTCAGTTAAGAGACACAATGTCACCACAACAATGTATGAGGGCCACGGCTAAAGGAAGGAGAGGACTTTGGAATAAAGACTGAATCGAGCAGGTGATTGGATGGGCTGGGCAAAACATTTTAATATTTATATATAAAAGAGAAGCTAAAAGCTATTTCTTCTTCTACGTGTAGTTTCCCGGGGTGGCCAGGCTGTTAAAGCCGGGCTGTGTGACATTACAGCCGGGCCAGTGAGGCCGGGCAGGCTGCCGGGGGACACACCGTGACTCCGGTAATACGGAGAGAAATATCACCCCCGACTGGAGCTTTGATCAACTGAGTGTACCGGGGAGGAGGAGGAAGTGGAGGGTGGGGTACCGGTCCGCTGCTCTGCTCTGCTGTTTGCAGTCTCTCTCTGCAGGATTTTTTTCTCCTTTTACAAAGGAATATTGCAAACAGGCGCTGATATTCATAATTCATACTAAGACGCATTGATCATTCTGGCTTGTGAATGCGTTTATTTTCGGAATAAACAGTCCCATTTCTGTGAAACTGGCTCAGTTAATATCATTTGTATAATTTTTCATCTCTATTCCCATAAAACTTAACACGTGGAATAGGGGAAATTATTCGAAGGTGCAGCTGTGGCAAAATGCGCGTGTTTTGAAAGAAAGGAAGAAAATTAAAAGCTCATGAGGAAAAAAAAGATTCCATTTTATTCACTGCACTCACTGTAGGTTGCTTTGTACAAAAGTGTGCCACATGTAGGCTCCATAATGTAACATCATTTACACGGAAATCAGAAGATTCTTTGAGACGAAAAACGTATAAACATAGGCCACAAATATTTCTCTTTTGAAAAAACACTTTTCTCTTTTTTTTTGCCAAAAACGAAAAGTAGTAGGCCTATCAGGAATGTATCTGCGTTATTTTTTAAGTTGTAAAAATAAACTGTAAATGTAACATTTTCAGTAACACGTCCATCCACAGAAAGCTGGTTTAACAATGCGTAAAGTGTGCTTTCCACTCAAACTGATCACATATGTCAGCTATTTTCTTGTCTGTGCAAACAGCATGAAAAGCGCGCACATCTGACGCAAAGTTAACCATCACACCCATACACGGAGTTTGTAGAGGAGACGTTGGAGGAAGAGGAGGAGGAGGTGGGGGTGGGGGCAGTTTCCCTACCCTGACCATCCTGTCAATCATTCTTCTCCGTATTATCACGCACTCCCAGGACCGAAATCCGACCCTCCCTCCTTCTTCTGTCCATCCATCCATCCATCCATCCATCCATCCATCCATCCATTCATGACTCCGTCCATCCATCCTGGCGCGCGGAGCTCACACAGCAAAGGCCCTATAGTCCCATTGGTGTTACCCACATGACTGGGGGAGGGCTGTGGCAAAGCTAACGCAAAGGACGCACAGTTCCACGATCGACTGACTGACCTGTTTCCTCCCCTTCCTCCTCCCTCCTCCTCCTCCTGTAGTTCAGCAGCCAAACATATGCCGATGTGAACTCATCGTGGATTATTGAGCCAACACCAACTCTACGCAAACATTTTCCAGACTTTCCAACTCCGGTCCCGTCCTGTGCTGAGAGAAATCCAATGGGATTTATAGATCATCTCCCTACAGCTGTCTCTTCTCAGCCAGTCAACCCCCAACACACACACACACACACACACACACACACCACACACACACACACACACACACACACACACACACACACTAGCCAATATTCAGAGGCTGATGATCCTGACCTCCACAACCATGTACAGCTTCAGCCACCACTGACTTCACTGTCTGTTCGTTTTCCCAAGGAGATCACATGAGGAAGAGAATTTGGGGCTTTGGGGGTCCAGAAATGTAACCCTGCACGAGACTCCGAGGTCACCCAGAAACGAGGCCACCACCATCATCACAGCACCGCAACCACCACCAGGGTCCCGCGCGCTCCTCTAGGGGGCGAATTCAATCCGAATACAGAGAAGGTTTAGCCAATGATGCTATTATCACTATTACTATTACATTATTATGTCCTCAGTTCCAAGTTACTGCTGGCGTTATGTGGGAATAAAGCTTTAGAACAGGCAGTCAGCGCAAATTATACACACACACACACACACACACACACACACACACACACACACACATATATACATACATATACATATATATATATATATATATATATATATATATATATATATATATATATACATTCTATGTACGTGTTTTCTCCTTGTTTTTGTGCTAGAAAAGTAATTTGGAACCCTTTAAAAACAACTGGAACTACAGCTCCAAACGCAGCACAGGTCAGGAGATTCCATCGTTAACCCAATAGAGCAAATTCCGAAAATCCTTTTTTTTATGAGTTTGAGAACATTAACGGGCTGATGGAGGCGGGCACTCTCAATAAAAACCTTTAAAAACCTTCACCTTCACTGTGAATCCAAACTAAAAACAGAGTCAATGAGAAACGCACATACATAAAGGCGCTGGGAAGCAGTTCCTCTAGTCCAGATTAATGGTTCTCCGCGCTTATTCTGCAGTCAGGGTGAAAGGGCTAGGATCACTAATGATTATAATATAATGTGTGGCGATAACCACTCCCTTTGAGATATTATCGCCCGATGGCCAATACTCTGGGGACGGGCTGCATGGCTGCAGAGCGGCAGATAGCTGCTGCTGCTGCTGCTGCTGCCGCCGCCACCGCAGCCTATTTCAGCGCTCTGGAAAAAAAAGCCCGCAAGCATTGAGAGAGGGAGAGCTGGCCGCTGCTGATACCTGCATTAAAATAGAGCAGATCGGCCCATGTATGCTACTTAAACTGCTGTTTTTATTTATATATTTTTTATTAACGACGAGATGACGAGTTTTTTTTTTAAATGGTTAAAATATCTGTGCTTGTTTAGTCAGGAACATTCTACCAATAATTTTCTCTTTAAAGTGGCACAGCCAACCGCCACATTGTGATTGAATTACTACTTGGAATATTTAGTGCTTTCTAAACCGACTTTTTACAGCACTAAAGAGGCCCTGTGGAAAACGCTATTGAGCTTTTTTAATCCCAGAAGAAAATGGTCTTAAAGGTTTTGGTCAGAGTGGCAAGTGGATACAAAACCTACATTATTACAGAAACATGTTTTTTTTTTTTTGTAAAATAAAATCAGAATAATCAAATAATGTGATTCTTAAAATCTACATTTAATGCGGCTAAATGTCAAATTCTGTTCTGTCATGGACCATTTTTGTAACGATCCAAGTGCTGCAGGGCTGAATGGCCTCATATGATGTATGCTCTTTGGTGTATGAATTTATTCAGATTCTATGAATAGAAACAAAGGTAGAAAAAAAAGCTTTTTATGATGTGAAAATCAAAGAATTGAAGCCACAGTGTGCCTGATCTTAAAGTATTTCTGTTGCATCAGTTTCTGCAGCTTTACTATTTTTTTTATACATATGCATATATTGTATTTTAACTGTTGGAGGAGAGCTAGAACTGAAAAAAACGCGGCCTACCTTTATTTTACAATGTCTAGATCAGAATTAAACCTCTTGCAAATGCATCTCCAGTTTTAGGCCTGTACAATCAGTAGGGACAGTCATGGTCATGTGTTAAAATCTTCCTCAACCAAAGGGTGTAAATATTGTGGAATCACAGATGACCACGTGAACTTGGAAATATTCTCACATTACATAGAAAAGAAAATGAAACAAGAAGCCAGAGGAGTCAGATCATTCCCGAACGTGAACGCGCACAACTTTTCCAGAACCGATTAGTGTGATAATCCTTGCATAATTATTGGCATTCACTGATCGATAGCCAACAACGCAGTCCTCAACAACATCTGAGTAAAAAAAAAAGCTGTGAGAGGAGGAGGAGGAGGAGGAGGAGGAGGAGGGGGAAGAAGAAGAAGTGGAGTGAGTGATGTTGCTGTGCTGGACGCACCGCGGCCAATCCCGTACCATCCATCTTCATTGGAGCTCTGTGTGCGCAAAAAGCAAAGGCGCGCATAAGGTAAAGCCCGCATCAAAGCCGCGGCTTTATTTTTATATCCAATAGATCAGCAGGCAGACAAAGCTTTATTTTCGCCAGGAGAGAGATATTTTACCTCTGCCTTACGGTTTTATGTTGGAGAGGTGTCAGCCGGGGGAAATGGATGGCTAATGCATAGGCAAAGCGCTGCTCGCCTCGGCATGCACGTCAGAGAGGGGCTGCAGGGAAGAGCAGCGGGGATTTAGGGCCCCTGGGGGCCCAACACGGGGGACGACTGAACGCTTGGGGGGGTAGAAGCATCCGCCCTCCACTCACACTGTAGCTCATAACATAGTCCAACACAGAAGCACATATCAGTTTAAGCAATGCATGAGTTTTCCAGTGTTTGCTTGTTGTTATTAATCCAGGGCCAGTCACAGGTTTTATAGGGGCAAAGCAGAGCCTTCAAATCCCCCAACCCCACGCCCCACTCCAACACACAAACAAAAAGAAACAACTACATAATAAATGATACATTTCATTCAGTTTTAAAATTACTTACATCATACAAACATGTAAAACAACAACCTATTCTTACAAATATCAATAAATGTAATTATTTATGAGTTTTCCAGTAATGACGACAACTCCATAAATCTCATGTTATCACTTGGTCAGGCTCAGGAAGAAAAAAAAAAGATGCACATAAACACAGTGAAAGACAAACACCAGTGAGATCAATACATGCGTTTTCATCCAAAGTCCTATTATATTATTAAAGGGTAAAATTAGTGACATCAGCAATGTGATTATAGTTTTCAACTACTGTCAAGGTCAAGAATGAGCTTTCATGCTCTACTAAATTAATCTGGTCAAATATGAGAAAATACACAACAATTGCAAAAAAAGATCATCATATGAACAAACTTCAAATTTATGACAAAAGAGATGGAGCATATTTGGTATTTTCTCTTTTATAGCAGCCAAAATTTTATTAAGCAGCCAAGTGGTTTGCTTTATGCAAGGGGCCGGCTATTATTTCAACTCAGATCACAATTAAAATCAGCCTGACATCAAGCCATGATATGACATTAATTTATTCAGTCATTTAAATGTAGTTTTTCCAAATCAATTATTCATTTAAGTATATAATGTATCCAACATTTCCTTTGGATAAGAGCATGTGGAGGCTTCACAGTACCTTATACGGTGTGTAACATGGAACATTTTCAGTAGTCCAGGTCAGAGGCTTTGCTGTGCCAACATTTACACTGCATTTATTACTACAAATAATCACATTTAAAGATACTGAATAGCCTTACAAAATGTGAACGCTATCATACAAACAAATCTGTGGGAATCAGCCTTGAAATCTTCACATTAGCTGAATCTACTCCAGAGCCCTCTAACACATCCCCATACAGAACTATTAGCTAGTTGTTAAAATCTTATGCACTGCTCACTCCCTGACATGAATGCAGATTTCTCACCGTGTGCTGCAAAGAGTTAACGAGATTTACAATGCCGCTCAAAACACAGAGCTTCCCTGTCATATTTCCCCCTCATGCTAAATAGAAATCTTAAGAAGTAATTGGAATTTACTGCATACCTGAATAACTGCATATAAATAAGCACACATTTCATCGGGGGGTTCACTGACACTGTTTGGTCGCATAAAAACTGCTGCATACATTATAATACACAGCAAATAATCTTATTTTGCTGGAGCCTTTGCTACATGCTTGGGATTCCGTCCAAATTACTGAGGATTCAAACAAGCGTTTTCAATTTATTAAACCTATATGGGCAACATTTCATTTTAATGGGACAATTTATTTCTGGGAAGGGATTATCAGGGGTTGGTTGAAACCATGGCAGTGTGTAAATCTGACAGTGTTCATCTCATTTAAAGGCAGCCAGCCCTCCTCTGCTCAGGCCTGATTCAGTGGACAGAGGAGGAGGAGGGGGGGATTCAGGTGCCTCTCAAGGCCTCGACCCCCTGTCCTCGTCCTGCGGCTGAAAAGCAAAACTAGCTCATTGACTTTGGCCATGTCTCCCAGACAAATTCCTCAATTCTCAACACCTTTATGAGTCTGCATGCGCTTACTGAATTTGGTGGAGGAGGACACAAATCCTCCGGATGGGATTGGCAGTCATGCCCCCAGTCTCTCGGCCCGACACGCTCGGGATGTAAAGTGGTCGTCGACGGCGCGACCCCCCGGTCGAGAGGGCTCAGCGGATTTGGAGATAATGACATTGCCGCCTCTATTAAGATTCACATTAACCATTTCACCACACGACCCCATTTCCCTTTGTCCTAGCCCCTGTGTCAAAAGCCTCGCAGTCTTACCGTGCCTGTGGTAATATTCAAAGCTGGCCAAACAACCTGCATGTGCACAACCTCTATTCCTGGGAAGGACAAAAGAGAGCCTGTCTATATGCAAAGAATACAGAGAAATATTTCCCACTTGTTGAAAGCAAACCCCCTTAACATTCATGGAACAAACTATTTGGCTGCAAATAGATCCCCTTTGCCTGTATCTGACATTTTCCATGTTGGAATACACACCCGCTCTCAGAAATATCTTTTCTTTTTCACTGACTGAAATACACCTCCACCAAGTGACCTCTCTTTCTCTCTCTCTCTGACACACTCATACCAACCCCTGTTGCCTCCCCTGCTGGCTCCCAGAGCTGTGACTGTGGGAGGGAGGCCAAATTGTTTGTCTCTCCCTGTGTCAAGGCTCTGCAGCAGGGATGAGACCATGAGGACAACTGCTCCCTGTCTGGCTTCTGGCTGATGGCTCCATCAGGGTAGAGCAACAGGGAGTCTGACGCTGGATGAGGTTGAATGTATGTGTGTGTGAGCGTTATGCGTTCGAGAGGAGATGGGGTGATCTTTCCAGGAGTCAAGAGGGTTGCTGTGTGTGACCGAGGACAGCAGTTAAAGCGGAGCCTTAAAGTGATTGTTGGAAAGCAAAGTGCAATATCACTGAATTGTTAGCAGCAAAGATAGAAACAAAATGTCAAAATACACCATACCACCATTTACACTATAGTATAAACTGTATATAGACATGCATAAAATGGAGACAAACTACCAAGCAAAGAACTCAGAAACTTCCTTTCCAAGAAATCTTGCACATCCAGTAAATATCACAAGGACACTATGTGACATTCTTGATGTATGTGCAAATAATTCTCTTAATCCATCTGTATGTGACAAAAAGCTACAAAAGCTACTTTTGCATGCTGTCTCCAATAGTCAATGTTACCCTGTAAACCCTCTAATCTTAACCAGGTCATGCACTTTGAAAGGCAATGACAAGGACTTACTATTTGGCTAATGTCAGTGGAAGATGGTGATTTTGGTTAAAAAAATAAATAAATAAAAATCTCAACTTAAGTGAGTGCTGTCAGTTGCCTAAAAATAATTACAACAACAAAGACATAGTTCAAGATAGTGGGAAATATGCTTATTTGACTTATTTCCAAAGGCACAATATCTACAACATTGTGTGTGAAAGGACGGAGTTAGCCTAACTTAGCATTAAGACGTAACCCAGGAGGGAAAGCTAGCCTGACTCTGTCCAAACTTCAAAAATAGATCAACATGTTTAAAACTCATTTACAAATTAAACAAAGATTGTTCCTTGTTTATTTAATCCACGCCAAACATAAATTGTGTAATTTTAGGGGGATTTAAGAGCTGGAAATATTTCTTGACAAATCATAGCCTTTGCAGAATCTCCGGCTATGGTGCGCGTTGCCAGATACAGTCAGTGATGAAAGCTTTGATGGCATATGATGCCAAAACATCATAGCTAGTTCTAACTTACATACCTTTTGTGATTTCATCCTTCTTTTGCAGGTTGTCCTTTCTCATTGCCGTGGTTTCCTCCGGCGACAGATAATGCACCTAATGTTGTGTTAAAGACTGTTTCCCTATTGCTATGTATTTCCCTCTCCCTTAACCTAAGCCAAACTTTATTCCCAAGTCCAAACGGCAAGGGGGTGCTACGCATTAACAGGAGAGAAATATTATTCGACAAGGGAACAGGCTCTGAAACAACAGTGGTACCACTCTAATAGGTCGCTGTATTTGGTTTGCAATGACTCCCAATCTGTTCTCTGCCATCCTGACTGCCTTATACTCATGTATTACTTTCTGTAACAGTTCCACCTCCTTGTTGATCCAAACAAAGACAGCTTTGGCTTTATATGTTTGCCATCTCTGTAGTATTTTCTGTAACCAAGCAATCAGAGTAGCCAGTCTGCTTCCTTTTTATATCGGCATGTGCATAATGTGAATGTGTTTTCAGGCGTGTTAGTATGGACAGAGACTAACTGTTGCTTTTGCAAATGCTTTTTTTAGGTTATAAAATGAAAACCTATTAGCATGTATGTAGCCTGAAATATATAGAAAGTGCATTATTGACCAGGCTGTGGGATCTGAGGTCTCAGGTCTGTATGTACTAAATAAATTTTGGGCAAAAGTTCAGTCAGGACGACAATACTTTTCTGGCTTATGAATGTCACCCTGCCATTCACTTGTTGCACACATGCTTACTCACAATCTCTAGCTGTCAGTGACCGAGGATTTCAATGGAGTCATTAGTTGCTTTCAAGTGATGCACAATTAACAAATAGCACAGCGAAACATCTCCTTTGTTAACTTTTAATCTTATTGCTTCTCATTTTGGTTCATTTTAGTTCTTTCATGCTGCAGCTGTGCACACCCTCCACCTCCCCATCACCGCCTAGTCTTCTCAGATTCACCTGCCTCATCTGTCTCGTCATCCATCAGCCTCAGAGTCAGCAGCCACCACCACCACCTCCACCAGTGTCTGGACTCCATGGGGGGATTTATCTCACTGCCACTCAGATGTACCTCAGTCACAAAAAACTCTCCCTCTGGTGTGCAAGTGCAAAAGGCTTCTGTTAAATCTTAATCTGCACAATTCATCTTTTAATCTGTACACTCATATTCTGTATTAAATATTATCTTTACTTCATTCTTCTGTCTCTGCTGATTGAACTGGCATTTGCTCTGCATTTCTAAAAAGCATTGCATGCAGTGCTTTATTGGAGAGATTTTGTCATATTCCATCCCTGTCCATGCATTTCGCTGAACTCTCTCTCTTCACATCATTTTCTGATTCTTGTCTTGTGATAATGTGGATGAGGTAGTTATGCTGCTGCATGGAGAACCCTCCTCCTCTCCTGACTTGCAATGCCTGCAGATGAGTTGAAAGGGTGAGGAGGTCGCAACCTTCCTGGGGGATGTTTTACGATGACACGGCCGGGAAGGTCTGATTTGTCTCCACTGGAGCGTGCTGCTGGCGTCTTCACACCCAGCCAGCAAGAGAGAGAGAGAGGGAGAGAGTGCGAGAGAGAGAGTGCACAGAGGAAGAGTGTCTGTGATAGTTGAGGGGGTGGGGGTGTTTGTTGGAGGTTGGACATCACAAGGTGGAGGAGGGTGGGCTGTAAATTAGCCGGCTTGGCAGACTGATGGTCAGCAGCAACAGCACCCACCTTGACCCCCGCTTAGGACGTCCAGCTGAGCCCCGAGGGAGGATGAGGAAGAGGAGGCGGAGGAAGATGAGCTATTGGAGATCAGATGTAACTATGCAGACTCACCTTTATCGCTATGTAGCAGGCTAAACACAGATTCTGGTCACTGCCCACTCATTCAAGTTACAGTCACAGTTACCATTTCAACAAACCTTTGTTTTTTTTAACACATTAATGCTGGTTAATAGTGTTTATCCAAATGACATACAGCTTTCCACATTTTGTTAAGTACCTTTAGGGTTATGAGTTGTTTTATCCAACTCTGTCTGCCTGCATCATACAGTATATATCATTGCAGTGATATTGAAGCTATGATGTTAACTCTGACTAAACTATTCAAACCAAAGACAGGATATTTTTCAAGTGGAGATATTGTAAATTTCCTGAGCATCAGTTCTCCACAAATCTTAAACATAAAGCTCAGCAGGTCGGTCAAGTTATAGTGGTTAAGCTGCCAGTAGCTGTTAGAATAGAATAGATTTCTTTTCTTTTCATTGCACCTTGTACAACCATATTTGCGGTGCACCTTCTAAAAGCGTTACATCCACACATGCATGCATGCTCACACCCACAACCCCACATGCAATACAGATAAATAATAACAGTAAAAAAAGAAATAATACAAAGAAGTGCCATATCAGAAGCTACGATTTGTATGTAACTGTAATCATCATTGATGATTATTGTTATTTTCTTGTGCTGATTCGAAAATTCAATTAAACCACTGTTATGTCAAAAAATACATATGAAATGATGATACAGCATTCAAATCTTGTTGGGAAAGACTCTGAAATTGCTCTCAAAACCCACACCCCATGTGTTACTTTGTATGTTGAGAACTAAGACCACTTTAAATAGATTAAATGATGAATTCTACACCTAGCAATTATATATTTTTTCAAGACCTCAGCTGTCCGAGCATGGGGCTCTGACCCAAAGGTTGACAAACAAAGACAACAGGGAAGTAAAGCTCTGTTTATACTCATTATGTTATAAATATGTATCCAAACCAGTTTAATACATGCATTGCAGTGAAGGTGGACAACACTGGCTGATGTGATATTTAATAAAAAACAACAACATTTTCTTATTTTATCAGGCTAACTTTAGTTTAGACCCTGGGTCTTAAACAGGGAGTCCATGACCCCAAGGAGATCCTTAGTTATTGCTGGGCTGCCAAATTACTGTTTGATGATTTAATTTATTGAATTGGCATATTGGCATATATCTCTACCCTATCGATAAATACTGAAAACTGGACACACAAATATATTTGCAGGCAAACATGATGAAGTAGTCTGTGTTAAAAATAATGCAGCATTCTCCATCTTCCATAAAAAAGTTACCATATATAGTAAATTGGCCTATATTAAACAAATCAATCTCACGCTTGGCAGTTCATCGATCTGCTGTTTCTTCGCTGCTTATTTGCAATCATGGAGCTCATTAATGGAGAAAATGATTCACCCGGAGGCGCTTCAGCTGGGGAGCAGAGAGTTAAACAAACTACAGAAGCACACCAAAAAGAGGAAGAGAAACTTCATTTGCATGGAGTTTGTGGAATGCACTCCCCTACAGGGCGTCGGTGGGAGAGCTAGCACCCTGCAACACACATCCCCAACACACTCTAATAAATCATGTAATCCCTGATACTGGAAGACAAACATGGGAGCAGATCTAATCAGGACTTGGCAGAATCCTTTTATCTGGGCCCATCTCTGCCTGGTCACACACAGTACACAGTCCCACGCTCCTCTCATGACAAACACTGAAAGAGTTGATAGTGACTGATGGATAGGAACTGGGGATGTGGGGTGGGTGGGGTTCCAAGCCCAATGCTGATGTTATAAGGATAATATTCATCTTTAAATCTGGCTATTTACATACCAAACCAACCTGGTTTCACTCCGAAGTTGTCAGCAACTGGTGCTTGGTCAGTGACTTTAGGCATCAGACACTGACAAAATAAGCCATCCTTTCACGTTGGCATGATGCAGGGAGAAATGCAGCGGGACAACAACAAAAGTAACAAAAGCACGATTGTAAAGACAAGCCCTGTTCTTTTTTCCTAAACCTAAATCCCAACCACGTGTGTACAGGCAAACCATAAACACGTGTGTTTGGGAAAAAAACATGAATTTGTGGTGCTGTACTGACATAGTGCGTTTATTTTGATATGAAAAAAAAAATGCATGCAAACTGTTCCTTTTTTAATGAAAACGGAAGTGTATGTATTTGAAAACAGACATTGCATGTAACAGATTGAAGTTGTCCCAGAACGTCAACAGCTAACACACTCAGGGTACCTTGCACATCATATGTCGATGTGGAAAGTCCCTGACCGAACGTCGATATGTGACAGGTTGGAGTGAGAATGTGTTGACCAAACAAGTTGCCACTTTCAGTGTCATTGGTAGGTCTGTGCCCAACATCGTGTCCACTGCAGCCTGTATTACAGAGTTTCTTAACAGCCAACAGCACTTGCTCCACTCAAAATATGGATAAATTTTGGTCCCCAGAAAACAAACAAACAAACAAAAAATTAAAAACTACATCATGTGATAATGACTTTGTTTTTGAGCAAATGATGAACAATAAACCAAAAGTTATGGGGAATTTTGGGATGCATTTGTATTCAAAGATTAATGCATTTTTACAATCTAAGCTGACCAAGGATGTATTTTTGATCTGCAGCTGCAAATAATGTTCTGGAGGAAGAATAATCACACCTGACATATTGAAGAAAAGTTGTAGTCAAAATGTTAAATGTATGCTTCATAAGTATCACATCACAGGCCGTTCTTATACGCTGCTCATGGTATTCTATGAAAAGTAATGCACCCAGATTTGTACATCTAGTTAATCATGAGCCAGTAATTCATGCATAACCCACATATTTTTGGAACATGTCCAGTGCGCTGATGGGAGTAAAGAAGCAAGCAGACCTGGGCCAGTATGAACGTGAACAAGTGAACTTTGAATTAACTTTAATTCATTTTAAGGTACATCCTCACTATGTTTCTTTTCCTATTCCTAACCACAGTAACTTCACTCTCGTAAACCTAACATCTGTAACTTTATGTTAATTAGGTGAATTTATGTTATGGACATAACTTAATTTGTAGGATATCATGCAAATCGCTGTATGAGCATATGTTGCACGGCAACATTTCTAAAGTGACGTAATATGATGTAATGAGATCATGTTGTCATTTAGGGGTGTAACGAGATAATCAATGTTATTCACTTCACCTGGTTTTAATGTTAGGGCTGATCAGGGGCAAATATTTATCTATAATAAAACTGATACAATGCTAACCTTGTACATTGGTCCAATGTATGGAATGCCGAATAGACTTTCGTGCCTTTACTCAAATCAGTTATGCTTTAAATTGAATGGGGGGTATCTGTATGGTATCTGTAAAGATACAAAATTGATACCATATGCATAAAATAATGTCACAATTGAATGGGCAGATACACATAAATACCCTATATGTCACATAACCAGTAACGTACTAAAAATGCACACTGTTCGTAATGTCACTGTAAATTAATATTATTTCTTATAACCTCAGTTCAAAGGCTAGAAGGTAGGTTGAGTGGGGAATTGTTTTCTCTCTTGCAAAGATTCTTGTATTTAGAGCCTCAGAAGGGTCTCCCCCTCAGAAATAGACGAAGTGGTAGCACGTAATTAAATTGTCGTGTTAACACAGCATTTTCTGTAGTCTTAAGAGGTACAACATTTTAAGACGTTAAAAACTGACGTTTTGACACGGCATTTTCTGTCATCTTAAGAGGTACAAATTTGACGTCTTAAGACGGCCGTCGAATTAGACATTTTGGTCCATTCGGCGTTCCATACCAATGTGCAGTCTTGTCTCACTTTTTAGTGTTTTCATGATGTGGATAATATAACACCGAAGGTGAGAACTGTCCTCAGCTTTACTTGTGTCACTCTAAAGGACATTAGTGGAAGTCATATTACTGATATCACCTTTATGATTCCAGTTTCAAACACTTTGCAAGACTGATTTCAAATGAATTCAGTTGAACTGGGCCTCCTCCTGTAAATATTCACTGTGTCAGTTACAGGTAGATGACTGGAGAGCCCCCCACCCCTTGCTTTCTGTAACACTGCGGCCCACCATGAATCAAACACACAGCCAATTCACAGGGGAGCCATCATTGGGAATATATAGCAGCTCCTGGGTTACTTTGTATTGTAATAGATGCATTGTGCCGCTAAAGAATATCCCAGCCTGTATTCAAGCAGAATGAACAAAAAGGGAAGCAGAAGAAAGAGTCTGGTGCAGATTCAGGGGAAAGTAGCGTAATTAGAAAGAGATGGGATCGGGGGAGGTTCAGTTGCTCTAGATGTGAAATCTAATTTCTATATAATGTCATTTAAATCCTGTGATCCAGGAATTGTATTTGAACTCGGATTATCGGAATCATCAGCCTGTGAATGCCTAAGATCCCAGCCCAGTGTGTGTATGTGTGTGTGTGTGTGTGTGTGTGTGCGTGTGTTCGGGGGGGGGGGGGGGGGGGGGGGATTTAGTGTTCCTCAAGTTCACAAGTTGCAAGCTTTTTTGGGATGATTATAGTGGTGGAAAAAAAAGATGAAATCCATTTAAAGTGGAATAAAAAGGCAGAGCAGGAGGGAATAAAGGAAGGTTTTGAAGACAAAATGAGCGGGAACTCATTTGAGTAGAGAACTTGTATCTTTTGCTTGCAATCACCAACAAGTTTGGAGGCAACAATACAGTGAAAAATGAATTTCATTTTGTTTGCTGGTGTCCCATGCCATTATACACACTGTGTAGGTGTGTAGTCTAAAATGGCAAAGTCAAAAGTTGCATTCCTCTCACCTCTGGAAAATAGTGTGTTACAGTGTCATCATTATAATACATCCCATACTGTTTCACACTGTCCATGTTCTGAACTCTGCATGTCTGTTGAGGACAATAAAGTTTGTTTTCAGCTCAGCAGCTCTTTGGGGAAAAGGAGAAATTCAGTGAGATTGAATTTATGATCAAAGAAGAATCTCCATCATTGAGTTGGATGATAAACAGAGACACAACACAACGTTATTAATCCCATCAGAGCAATTGCAAACTAGAGAATAATAAATAAATGAATAAATATTCACGCCAACTGATGTGCCACACGAAGGTATCTAAGATGTCTTTTAGGAGAAAGAGAGATTTACATGCAGTGTGAATACCCAACCTGAGCCCAACGGGACCTGACGGGTTGGGCCCGATTCAGACAAATATTTTAAAAATAATGTTTGATTTCAGGCTAAAAAAGAAAGATCTTCTGCCTGTGTTGGGCTAATTCCTCTTCAGTACTGGGGTTTATTTCCATCAAAGTTTACAAAAGCATACACATCCAAACAATAAAGGAAAAGTTGCTGGACAAGAGGTCTTATAAGAGACAAAAAATAGACACTGCACACTAGAACCTGCTCCCATAAATTCATTCATTCATTCATCTTCTAACCGCTTCATCCTCGTGAGGGTCGCGGGGGGGCTGGAGCCTATCTCAGCTGACATTGGGCGAGAGGCAGGGTACACCCTGGTCAGGTCGCCAGACTATCGCAGGGCTGACACATAGACACAGACAACCATTCACGCTCACATTCACACCTACGGACAATTTAGAGTTATCAATTAACCTAGTCCCCAGTCTGCATGTCTTTGGACTGTGGGAGGAAGCCGGAGTGCCCGGAGAGAACCCACGCTGACACGGGGAGAACATACACGCCCTGCTCCCATAAATATTTAATTAAATTACCTCTGAGGTGACATTTCGAGCTACATGCTCTTCGTCAGACAAAGTAGGATGCAGAGACACACCTTCAAATACATGTGACCTGGCCTAGTAGGCAACAGCTTGGGGGTTTTGAAAACCTGCACCCATCCATACCCGTACAGCTCGGTACCAGAACCGACCTGTTACCCATCATTATGTTTAAGCCCAAGCTGTTTCTGCCAACACCCTTCAATAAAAATCCCATGACCCGACCCAGACCTGTGATTAAACACACACAGGCTACAGTCACTAACACTGAGCTGGGTTCTCCGTTCTTGAATTACACATCCAGCGGAGGAAAAGTCTTTCACTGGCTGCGCTCAATGCCGGGATGACAAAAAACATTCTGCTTAATCACTGCCGGGCTAGGAAACATTTTAGCATGCTCCTCCCACCACCATAAAACCTCAAAAGGATTCTCCTTGGGTGTCTTGAACTTAATGCAATCAATCAATCAATTTTATTTATAAAGTCCAATATCACAAATCACCATAAGGAAAAACTCCCCCCAAAAAACCCTTTAACAGGAAAAAAAAAAAAAACGGTAGGGGCTGGTACAGGGCAAGCCTGAGCCAGCCCTAACTATAAGCTTTATCAAAGAGGAAAGTCTCAAGTCTAGTCTTAAATGTGGAGACGGTGTCTGCCTCCCGGACCGTAACAGGAAGATGATTCCACAGGAGAGGAGCCTGATAGCTGAAGGCTCTGGCTCCTGATCTACTTTTGGAGACTTTAGGGACCACAAGTAAACCTGCATTCTCAGAGCGCAGTGTTCTGGTGGGATAATATGGCACTATGAGCTCTCTAAGATATGACGGAGCTTGACCATTTAGAGCTTTATAAGTTAACAGTAGGATTTTAAATTCAATTCTGGATTTTACAGGGAGCCAGTTAGGGATGGGAACCGAGAACCGGTCCCTGTTAAGAACCGGTTCCAACTGGTTCAATTCATCGACATCATTAGCCTTTATGCTTAACAATTCCCTTATCAATTCTATTCATTACGCCAAATCGATGTTCGTCAGTCAGCAGCATGTTCAACAACAAAGAAGACGTAATGGCGGAGGGACAGAAGCGGTCAAAGCCATGGCATCACTTCACACTGTTGTTAGCCTCCCTGGAGCTGCTAGCAACTGTGGAGCCTCGGCGTATCCCCGCTCCAGGTAGACAGTGACCAGGACGCTGTTGTTGTTATCCTCCCTGGAGCTGCTAGCCCGCTGTGGAGCCTCGGCGTGTTCCCGCTCCAGGTAGACAGTGGCTAGGACGCTGTTGTCGGATTTCATGGGAACACCAAGGATGGTAAGATGAGGGCAGTTGAGTTGATTTGCACACCATTTGTTGTTATAATATGCTAGGCTAGCTGCGTTAGCTGCCTGAGTTAGCTGCACTAGCTGCATGGTGTTGACACACTCAGGCTGTGGGCCAGGATTTATCTCTAGATCACCAGCTAGCAGTAACATTAATGACTCTCATTGTGGCTGTTGTGATATAGATAACTGCATTCTGAATTAGATGGAGAGTTTTTAAGGACTTACTAGAGCTACCTGATAATATAGAGTTACAGTAATCCAGCCTTGAGGTAACAAAAGCGTGGACCAATTTTTCTGCATCTTTTTGGGACAGGATAGGCCTAATTAAGGTCAGTTTTACTTGTGCCTGCACCCGTGAATTTATATGTATACATATATATATATATATATATATATATATATATATATATATATATATGTATGCTACATTTTGTACTCGTTACTCAGCTTTTTGCAGGTCTTGACTGTTTGGTCTGGTCTTAGCCGCACTCTAATATTGAGGGAGTAATATTTGAGTTTTTAGTCAAATACCAGTGTCTACCAGTCAATTAGCTGAATCAAGCAAGAGAAACTCAGAACAAAGTCCACAAAGCACTGGCTGATGCACATCTTATTGTTGTGAGCACACATTACCAAATCAAGGTGACCCAGCTGAGCATATCTACATTTTCAACTCCTCTTTCATCACAGTTTTGACGGTTAGACAGATTTTAGTAATAAAATCAAACTTAAACAGTGAAAGTGAAATTATGCCCTTATGACCAGCTGATGTTTAATATTTACTCAATACTGTAACATACAGTATCAAACAGGTTGCTGTTCTGCTAAGATCATTACTCCAGAGTCTGATGTCACACTTCAGGATGGGCTCTATTTCTATCTGTAGTACTCAGATTTTTAACCCTTTATTAACCAGAGAAATATTGTCAAGGGTCAAGCTGTGCTCACAAATTTGTCATGTGTTTTCATACAAAAAGCAATGCACCCAACTTTGTACAAAGTCCATGCATTTTGAAGGGCTGTGGTCATGTGAACAATGCTCTGAGGGCAGTAAAGGAAGCAGGCCTAAACACTTGTAAGCAGGCAGGTTGGGTTGGTGGATGGTCACAAAATACCAGACTTTTGCAAGGGACTTTCCCCTGGAGTCGCATATTTGGATCCATGTGAACTTTGAGTCATTGTAAGGCACGTCCCCATGTTTCTTTTCCTAAACCCAACCACAGTAACTTTTATTGCCCTAACCTAACCACAGTAACTTCACATTAATTACGTAACTGTACATTAAGGATGTAACATCATTCATGGGGCGCACATGCATAGGAGATTATACAAACTGTTGTCCATGCATTTTTCACAGAATATCATTTGAGCCATTCTATGAGAAGACATTGTAAGGGTACCGCTCTTTTTCAGGAACACCCTGATCACACATTCACACCTGGGAGCTTTCCAGTGCAATCTCAGATTACAACTACTTTTGGTTAGCTGGCAAATAACAAAACTATATCACATCTGGTGAGGAGTGTGACAGGCAGCAATTTTATTGCATTTTGGGTTTTTTTTCCACTGACGTTATGTCTTCTAACAAAATCAATGTGAGGACAGAATAATGACATCTTGGCTGTACCATCAGTTATGCTGACTTTTAAAAACTGAATTGCATAAAAAGTTAGATGACAGAAGGTAGTCCTCTCAGCTCAGCATTGTTGCTACAATAAATTTCAGCATTGTATCTTTCTCCAAACCTCAGATACGTTACATTTGTACATTATAATGTAGCAGATGTGTTGAAACAGATGTGTTATAGTTAAGACAGTTCCTGGTTTGAAACAAAACAGAGAAAAAAAAAAAACATTTGGTGGATAAGAACAAGCGATGACTTGCTAAAAAACACCTGGGTTTGTTGTTTGTTGGTCTAAAACAGTGGTCTGAAGCTTAGCGTCTTGCTTAGGTGTCGGGCCATCCACCATCCCCTCCACCTCTCAATGACAAAGTCATCTTATATACCAGAACTTTAGAGACGTGGATATGAAACATATGGAACCTACACATAACATTTACATGTTTTGCAGCAACATACAATGCAAACATTTCTTTATACAGCTCCCACCTGTGAGGCTCAACCCACAGACAATTTCACCTCCTAACAGTGTCCGGCTTTCTGTGTGTTTTAATGCAGCTGAATTAACCATATAGCTGTTCTCATACTTCTCAGTTTGTGTTGTCAGATGATGGAACGAGTATGAAATTAGTATTTAATCGTGGCCTATAAAAACTACATATTGACCAGCATCCATTCCCCAACTACTGTGATAAAATTCTTAATTTGAAATAATCTGACATAATCCAAATTTGATCAAAATCATATCCAATTCAATGACATCAACTGTTGTGTATTCAACTGGCACACAAGGCAGGCTTACGTCATTGCTTTGGAAAAGTTCTGTTTTGCACCAAAGCAGCGTTTTAGGATTTAGTCACTCTGGAGGCTGTTTTATAAAAGCTCCACTGCAGTTCTAGTTGAAGCTCCACTGACTTTTATCACAGTTATTCATGAGATAACAACTGATCTATCTGCTTGACCACAAGCAAATTCCATCTGCTGAGGAAGACCACCAGATGAACCTTCACCATCAACATTATTATTTAGCCAAATATCATGTTTATATGTGACTGTAGGACTTCCATTTTGCATGATTGCATCAAACACATGAGCAAGCATGCAACACATCTTACAGAGAGACTGTCTATAGTCTTTTTAGTGCGATGTAAGAGAGTATCCAGCAGCAGCTCACGCCTCAGTCCCAGCGCGCTGAGCTGACAATAAAACAGAGGAAGCTCTCAGTGGAGCCTACAGGTGTGCTGCATTGTCTTTCCTCTGTGACAGCCCTGAAAGGAGAACATGCTACTCACTGTGGCGAGCCTGATTGTAGTGGCGTTATCGACCAGCTCCCTGGTGTAATTCCCAGATACAGAGCGGCAGAGACAAACGCAGGTAAAAACACTCGAAATCTTTTATCTCCACCGAGCAGCCGACGGCAGGGTGAGAGTTCTCCTTTCCCTCAAGCCAAAACACAGAATACTGGCAGGGATGCAGCTGTTATGTGCTTCTTCTTACTAGTCCAAATACATGCTTTAAACTTGTTGTAGACGCATATCTGGAGAGGAATATCAAGTCATTTCTAAGACCAGCTTTAACAAAGAAAAACACACGCACATCCAAACCGGAAGAAGGGCAGGTGCTGAGCTGAAAACGATGCAAAGAACAGAGAAATCAAACAACTCGCACACTGCAGGGCTCCAATGCTCAGTCAAAATTTATTCAGGTAAGTAACGTTTCGTTTTTGTTTTTTTTTAGACAAAGGGTGCCAGACCAGCTTTAAACAAGATCCAAGTGAAGACAGAGACCAGAACAAATCAAGATCACAACAGACACAAGCTCTGCAGATAAAAGACTTCTGGATGCACACAGATTGACCCGTCTTCAAATCTTCTACGTATACCTTTAAACATCAAGGTAATAATGTATAAAAGACAACATGTAGAGGATTTTACAGCTGAAATCACAGTTTCTTAAATATTTTAATGGTGTGTTTACACCTGCAGTTTGATTTCTGCAGAAAATGAGACAGTTCTTGTCTGTTCAGACTACACTCTGACCTTGTGACATGAGCCAACAGTTGTAAACATAAAGTCATTGTAAAGTCCACACTGCACCTGGACTAATAACACCATGCCACAGGAAAAGAAGGAAGCACATGATGTGGCCTTTACTGTTGAATGATGGGGAAATGCAGACCAGATATCTCCTAATGGTACATTTGAAGGAAACAAGATTTGAAAAATACCAGCTGGAAGGAAAAGTCTGTCAAACCACCTGATCTCTCATTGAAATCCGGCAATTGGTCAGTGACCTCCAGCGTCAGAAACTGACAAAAAAAAGGCTATCCTTTCAGATCAGCATGATTTGCGGCACCGTCATTGTTTCACGGCACTCAGCGACATCCGACGGGACAACGATGAAAGTTAAAGTGGCAGAACAGAAGTCCAAGTAGGGCAGGTGGGAGGAGTGGTGGATTGGTCCATCAACCACCAATTTTCACCCAGGCTGGTGTTTCCTTCCTTTAAGACTGTAAAGCCAAACCCTTATCTTTTTTCCTAAACCCAACAATGTGCTTTTGTTGCTTTAACCCAGAGGTCAGCAACCTGCTGTCAAAAGAGCAATTTTTAGTATGATTTGTATTGCTTTTTTTAATTTTTGTGGAGCTGCAATATATATTTGTGCTTTGTAAGAAAGGTAACACAGTCTATCAGGTCTAAATTAGCCTATCAATATCACAAATAGTTTGAAATGAGCATTCATATGTTTTAGCACAAGGTGGCTACTCTGCAGTGGGCTATTTATGATTATTTTTTACTTAAAGTGAGCAGCATTGGCGGTGAAGGCATAGAAATCTGTCCACTTGCTATTAAGTTTTCTGATTTCCTCTGAGATGATTTCTTTTTTGGATTTGGAATCAATAGCTACCCTAGCGAAGGGGACTCCACCGCTAACTATTAGGTTCACCAAACTTTAAAAGAAGTGACCAGATTATAGATGTATGACACACACTTTAGTTTAAACTTCACTGAATTGGTTGCATATTTTAAAAACAGAAAAATCTCTTTAAGCCTGATTTATGGTCGTGCGTTGAATCGACGATCGCTACGTGGTTGCCGTGACGCCATCGTGAACCCTTCGGACTTCTCCGTCACTCCATTTAATCGCGGTGCAATTCACCGCCAGAGCGGTAGGAGGCTACGTTCCTTTCTTGAGTGGTTAACGTCGTCTCTAGTTGATTCTTCGTTAGCTTCCGGCTTTTCCGGTCACAGAGAAATGAACGCGGAGCACGGACAGACGGCTCCGGCCGGGTATCCATATATCCGTATTGAATGTTGAGCATAATGGCATATATATGATGAGCCTTAAAACACTGCAACATCTACATCGCAACAGAAGATGTTTAAAGACGGCGGGGCTGCCGGAATCTGGAAATACGAAACCGGAAATGTGTTGCTACCAAGCAAACCAATCACAGCCGTGCCGGTCTGCGCTGGGTCTGCGTCGCCGCGACGCGTAGTTACATTTTTGGGGAGGTGCACGTCAGGCTACGCCGGGGGCTACGGCGAGCCTTCTGCGTAGCCCCATATCCTACGACGTCGATTCAGCGCACGACCATAAATCAGGCTTTAGGCCTATAGCGATGAAAAAATAAAATAAAAATGTTAAAAAATAACTGTTATTCATGTCCATATATTTTTTGGTAAAAGCCACATAGGGACACTGGAGAGATGCTAAAGATGTAGCTCCAGAGCTGCAGGTTAACTACCCCTGCCTAACTCTGTGCATTTGAAGGGGAAAAAAACATGAATTTGCACCCATGTAGTGGGTTTATTTTAAAAGAGACAGTATGCAAACTGTACATTTCCTGTGAAAACGCAAATGTATTTTGAAAACAAACAATGCATGTAATAGGCTGAAGTTGACACAGTGTCCCAGAACATCAACAACCAACGCACCCAGGGTACCTTGCACATCAAATGTCCATGTGGAAATTCCATGACCAAATGTCTATATATGACAAAGTCTTGGCTTGGCTGGCTGCTACTCTATCTGACTTTACATGGAACACACCAGGCCCAGGTATGCCCTATTCTGTTTATTGTGTTTTAATTTTCAATCTTATTTATAAAGCCCAATATCACAAATCACAATTTGCCTCACAGGGCTTTACAGCATACGACATTGCTCTGTCCTTTGGACCCTCACAGTGGATAAGGAAAAACTCCCCAAAAAAACGGTCAAAAAACGGTCAAAAAAACGGTAGAAACCTCTGGAAGAGCAACTGAGGAGGGATCCCTCTTCCAGGACGGACAGACGTGCAAAAGATGTCGTACAGAACAGATCAACATAATAAATTAACAGTAATCTGTATGACACAATGAGACAGAAAGAGAGAGAGACAGAGAGAGATGCAGGACAGACGGTAAGGCCAGTAGCTTACAACAACATTAATGAAAGTAATAATATTATAATTAATAATAATATATTAATATCTGATAGTATACATGTGTGACAATAATCATATGTGTCTAATAACTGGTCTGGCAGGACCACGGCAGCAGCACAACCACACACGTCACACTATCCAGGCACCGCTGCAATACGAGTTAACCTGAGAGACAGTGGAGCACAAAGGCTCCGGAGAAGAAGCCGAGTTAGTGACATCCAGAATGGCCGAGTTAACAAGATGCAGTAATAGGACATGAGAGAGAGAGAGAGAGAGAGAGAGAGAGAGAGAGAGAGAGAGAGTGCCCGGTGTATTATAGGGGGTCCTCCGGCAGACTACCTAAGTCAGCCTAACTAGGGGCTGGTACAGGGCAAGCCTGAGCCAGCCCTAACTATAAGCTTTATGAAAGAGGAAAGTCTTAAATGTGGAGACGGTGTTGCCTCCCGGACCGTAACAGGAAGATGATTCCACAGGAGAGGAGCCTGATAGCTGAAGGCTCTGGCTCCTGATCTACTTTTGGAGACTTTAGGGACCACAAGTAACCCTGAGTTCTCTGAGCGCAGAGTTCTGGTGTGATAATATGGCACTATGAGCTCTCTAAGATATGACGGAGCTTGACCACTTAGAGCTTTATAAGTTAACAGGATTTTAAATTCACTTCTGGATTTTACAGGGAGCCAGTGCAGAGAAGCTAAAACAGGAGAAACATGATCTCATTTCTTAGTTCCTGTTAGTACACGTGCTGCTGCATTCTGAATTAGCTGGAGAGTTTTTAAGGACTTACTAGGGCTACCTGATAAAAGAGAGCTACAGTAATCCAGCCTTGAGGTAACAAAAGCGTGGACCAATTTTTCTGCATCTTTTCGGGTCAGGATAGGCCTAATTTTCGCAATATTACGCAGATGAAAAAATGCAGTCCATGAGGTTTGTTTTAAATGAGAATTGAAGGACAGATCTTGATCAAATGTTGATCACCTTTTGCCTTCAGGTTCAGCCTCTGAAGACTGGAAAAATGCAGGGACAAGCAAGCAGCGTTATAATCACAAGTACTATTGTCAGAAAACCACCTCACATGAATGTATCAATAGGGACCCTCCTCTTTTAGTATATCTCTGCCACAGTGATGTCTCTGACAAAAACTGGCAAAGAAGTGTTAAATGTCATGGACTGAATTAAATATGCTTAAAATAAATAAGTAAATACAATAAAGCTATTTATAAAATACTATTAAATACGGCTATTTAAAGCAACTTAATTTATTTGATTTTCATAATGAACAAAATATCTGGTAGCTCCCTGGATGAATAAAATTGACTTTGAAAACAACATCCATCGGAAATGTTATGTTTAATGTACAGTATATGTGTAACACCACCAACATTTTTTCATGTTCATCCAAGTCCACCCTCACAAAAGCTAGCAGTTTCTCGAACTCCACAGACAACGCCACTGTTTCCCCCTCCTCTCAGATTAAGAGTCTGGGTGTCATCCTGGACAGTACTCTATCATTCCAAACCCACATCAATAACGTCACCCGGACTGCATATTTCCATCTTCGCAATATCAACTGACTTTGTCCCTCCCTCACACCCAGCAGCACAGCCATACTGGTCCACTCCCTCATCACCTCTTGTCTGGATTACTGCAACACCCTTCTCACTGGTCTCCTCCTCAAATCCATCCATAAACTTCAACTGGTCCAAAATGCTGCCGCCCGGATCATCACCAGAACACCACCCATCCAGCACATCACTCCTGTCCTCCATCAACTCCACTGGCTTCCCATACAATACCACATCCAATTCAAAACCCTACTGCTCACATTCAAGGCCATCCATAACCTCGCTCATCCATACCTCTCTGACCTCCTCCTCATTCACACACCCAGCCGGACTCTCAGATACTCCTCCTCAATCAGCCTCACTGTCCCTTCAGCCCGCCTGACCACCATGGGGTCCAAAACCTTCAGCCGCTCGGCCCCCCGCCTCTGGATCCCCCTCCCACCTGATATCCGAAATAATCAGTCACTGGACACTTTCAAATCTAATGTCAAAACGTATCTGTTTAAACAAGCCTATCACTGCTAAATGTCATTGCCTGCTGCTAACTTCTTAATGTTTCATTATTGTTACTTTGTTATTTATTTATTCTCTAAAAATGTATCATTATTATTTATTATTTATGTTTGGACAACTAATGATGATGATGATAACAACAACAACAACAACAACAACAACAATAATAATGATAATAATAATAATAATAATAATAATAATAATAATAATAATAATAATAATAATGATAATAATAGTTTTGTACTTCCAGTTAATAATGGTTGAATTTAGCAGCACCATCTTTTTTAACTGAATCTTAAAATATCACAGTGCAATAACTTTATAATAGCATTCCTGCACTTGATGGTGGATGTAACTGTGGCAGCGTAAGGAAATATTTTTTGTGCTTTTTATTTCTCTACCTCAGTTAAGAGTCGGTCATGAAGGAAAACCAGTCAATGAGAGCAGGTGGTACGGGAATCACAACAGGTAATCATAACTACAATATTGAGCTAGCAATATGTAATCAGAAGCTATTAGTCCATTTTTGCAGAGCATAGCAAATATATGCCAGTAAGTATGAGCACACCTCCCATTTTATGTAAAGCATGTGAAGTAAAATAGATTAAGATAATATTATCACAGTCACGATGCTAATTTCCATTAGCATGTTCATGGTAATTCCTATTATGTGTTAGCATCACGTTAACTGACTAAGCCCTAGTTATTTGCCACATGGTTGTAGCAGTACGAATCAGAATAAGGTTTGTTACCAAGTAAATTTTCATTTATAACAAATTTGTCTCCATTTTTTTACTCTTAATACACTTGCAACAACCAACAAATTTCACCCAGGAGGGCAGTGTTTGCTTCCTGTAACAATGTAAAGCTAAACCCTACTCCTTTTTTCTAAACCCAACCCCGTGTGTGTGTTGGCTAAATGTAACCCTGTGAGTTTATTGGTTGTTGTTTTTTTAGATATTTTTTGGGCCATTTTGTCTTTAATTGATAGGACAGTTAAGCGTGAAGGGGGACAGAGAGAGGGAGTGACATGCAGCAAAGGGCCACAGGCTGGAGTTGAACCCAGGCCGCAACAGCCTTGTATATGGGACGCCTGCTCTATCCTCTAGGCCACCGACACCCATGTGAGTTTATTGTTGAAGAAAAAAAAAAGTCAACTTGCAGTGTTGTATCGACATAGTGTGTTTGTTTTGAAAGACACTGAATGCAGACTGTACATTTCCTGTGAAAACAGAAGTGTGTTTTGAAAACAGACAATGCATGTAACAGGCTGAAGTCCAGAATGCCAACGACCAACACACCCAAGGTACCTTGCATGTCATATCTGGATGTGGAATGTCCATGACCAGGTATATTAGTGATGAGTCAACAAAATCAGCTGTCAACACTTAATCCCAACTGTATTGAATAGCCATGTTAGTGTGCCGTGTTGTTGCTTTAATATCTTCACATCTGTCTACATGCATTACATTAACACACCTTTTAAATAAAAAAATAAAAAATACATCTTTTTAGAGTAGTATCTCTGTACTTTGCATATTCTTTTTGTAGTCCTAATACTGTAACTTTTGCTTGTCTAAAATATATTTCTGCATATTACTGCTCAGCTCTTTCATTTTAAATAATCGCATTGTACATGTTTTTAAATTTTTCATGTTTTTATCATATTTTTTATTATTACTATTTTTGACTCATTATTTATTTGTCTTTTCTAGGCACCAAAACACCAGAGAAAATTCCTTGTTTGTGTAAACCTATTTAGTTAAAAAAAAAAAAAAAAAAAGCTTTGTGACAACTATAGCTACAACCTGAGGCCAAACCTTTGAGCTGGAGAACTCAAATCCACAGAGAAGTATCACCCTGTGGGTCTGGAGGTGAGTAAAAGGGTAATGAGGAGCACTGAATTCAACTTTCATTATGAGCTTGGATACCTCTCTGATTTTCCTTCGTATCTCTCGTGCCTTTTTCTTCACCTTTTACTTCCACTTCCAGCCGTTCACTTTCTTGTCTCCTTTCTCCATGTCTTTCTTTTCCTGCCTTTCATTTTGTCTGTCTTATACCATCTCTCCACTCACACCACCTCCATCTCAACATTGTGCCTCGTATTCCAGCCTTCAAAAAAAAAAAAAAAAAGGGAAAATGGGAAAACGGCAAATCCTGCAGCCCCTTATGGCATCCGTGTTTACCAACCCATAATGTCGTTCTCAGATTTGTTCAGCTCCCAAGATCGCTCCTTGTGTGCATGTATCCCTCCACCCCCCCACCCTTATCGCCCAACAAAGGCGGTGGATGCTGTATTTTCAGCTGCAAAACCTCCTGCAACGTTACCCCCACACCCACCATTCCCCTGATTGTTATAGTGGTAAGTA
Source organism: Epinephelus cyanopodus (assembly GCA_026686955.1). Classification (NCBI taxonomy): domain Eukaryota; kingdom Metazoa; phylum Chordata; class Actinopteri; order Perciformes; family Serranidae; genus Epinephelus; species Epinephelus cyanopodus. The sequence goes on along the minus strand of CM048918.1, from coordinate 6,778,328 downwards.
CGCTGAAGCATCTCGCCATTTTCTGCTGCTAAACCTGGAGACTAAGAGGGGAGTCTGCCAAAAGCTACAGAAGAGAGAGAGAGAGAAAGGAAGAGAGAGAGAGAGAGAGAAAGAGAGAGAGAGAGAGAGAGAGAGAGAGAGAGAGAGAGAGACGCCTGTCAATGCTGCATCCCCACAACCACTAACTCAAGATTAGGCAGCGCTCTGAGCTGGGAGGGATTTCAACAAGACACCTTCTTTTACCTTGATGGTTGGTGGTGGGGGTTTAGGTGAGGGTGACAGCAGAGAAAAAATAACACAAAAAGAAATATAATCTGCATCTATTCATCATTAAAGAACAGCACGGAAAGTTGCGGATGCCACTGCTGGGTTCATCATTGATACCTTGCCAGTGCTGGATGGATAATTGAAGTCTGGGGTTTTTCAAAAGGGACGTGCACAGGGGGGAAGTTATAATACCCAGGTGAAATGAAAGGATGTGTGTTATGTCTGCCAAAACACTCTAGCCAATGCTTTAGGTCTCTTTAGGAGCTGAGCACACACAGCAGACAATGCTATTTTGCAGTTCTTTGTAGACTTCAGTCATCCAGACAGACCTCCAATCTACAGTAGATACAAGAGAAATGAGAAGAGAGAAAACATGCTGGCTAGGATGTATGAAACCTACAGAGCAGGGTCACAGCATATATACAATATGTTGCCAATATGTTCCTAAGTACTCGCTATTGGCAGATACTATTTATGGCTGACATTCATTCTGTGAGGTAGTCAGAAGTTTGTAGTTTGCATACTGAGTGGATATGTGCAAGCACAAGGGATTCACAGAAAATGATCAATGCATGTTCTGGAGACGTGTACACTGTGCATGATGTGAAGCCATGTATATATGTCATGTAATAACCAAAAGAGCAGAGCAGGTGGTCCTGGGTATTCGGAAGCAGAAACATATTTGCACTGTTTCAGGTAAACCACAGCAATTTAGAAAGAAAGGAAGCCACTTGCCTTATTCCATTGTATCCTGACAGTAATGCCCACAGAGGTAGCTCACTGTGCCATTTTGAACAGAACTCTGTGACTTGTGTTATTAAGTTATCAAGTGAGGATGTGCCTTTTAATGACTCAGAGTTCACTCAAAGTTCCAACGGTTCCGAACACCAGTCTCCTGGGAAGGGTCCCGTGTTTTATGACCCATCCACCACCCCAACCTACCTCATACTGGACAAATCAGGACCACTTTCTTCTCACTACTATCAGTGCATTGGTCACATGATTGCAACTTTCCAGAATACATAGGTTATACTTGAATTACTGGCCCATCATTAAATGGGATATCTACGAATTTTGGTGCATTACTTTTCATAGGAACACATATGAATAGTGGATGAGAACAGCCTGCCTAAATCTATACATACTAAATCTATTTTGGGTATGTAGCATGTTCATACTAAAAAAGAAAAGAAAAAAAAAAAAAATAAAGACGAAAAACAGATTATGAATTTCTCTCCTAAGGTCAACATCAATCAGTTTAGATGATCAGTGGTGTCGTTCTGATTCTTTAATACCACTGCTAATAAGACATTAGTCTACCCAGGCGGCCAGCTCAGCTGTCAATCAAACATAATGCCCACCCACTAATTTAAGTATCTAACAGTCTCTTCTCCTCCTTTCAACACTAACAAAAGTATTTTACCCGACTTGATTTATGACTGCAAAAAAAAGGATGACTTTTGGAATATAAGTCTTTTCTTGCCAAATAAGAGAGTATCTGCTGAAATCGGAACTAAAACAGCCAGTATACTTTTAATAGAGTATGGTGAGATGCCATAGACGCTTGAATGACTTCTGTTTATTTTCTACCTTCTCCCTTGTTTACATCTTCTCATTTCCTGGCAATTTTCCCTGTGTGAGATTACTCTCCACACTCACCACGGCTGGTGGTTTCTTAGACCAAAACAAGATGTGCTGTCGACTGAATTTCAATTAATACACCTCCGGGATTTTCTTCACTTGATAGGAAGGTCTGTAAAACAAATTAGTTTGGCAGCACGCTCTAAAAATAGGAGAGATGCTGAGGATGTGAGCGGGAAAACTGGGAGTAAAGAGGTCCTGAATGGTTATTTGTTTGAGCTGGAATGACGTTTGTTTCATCTGGTTTGTTATAACACACCTGACTGTCATGAACGCAATGTGACTGCACATATACACACACATACCATGGAAAGCACGGGCCCAGTGCATGTTCGGTAACACAAGGGAAGCTGGGCAGCAGCCTGCATATACACACTGTTTGTTTTGGACTCAGTGGCGTCTCATTTACACGTGTTAATTGCAGCTAATTGGTTCTAATTAGATGAACAGGAAACCCTCTGGGACCACTCATACCTTTAATTTGAAGTAAATATCATTAATTAACATATGCTAATTCCAAGCCAATTAACATTGATTAGGAGATGCCAGCAACAAGGGGGGAAAAGCTACCAACTATCAAAAATTACTAATGACTCAGCAAGAGAGGAGAGAGGAAACGTCACATTGGATGTCAGGGAGAATGGGTGTGAGTCCAGGCACGACTGGCAACCTTGGCCCCTGGTCCCGCCACCCTGCATGGGGTCATACTGTGACCACTAACATGGCTACCATTCCCGCCATGCTCACTGTACCCAGTGTCTGCCATGTATCATACGCACTGTGCCCACCATCTGCCAGTCCCACTGTTCCCACCACGCCTGCCGTACCCTCCACAGTTTCCATGCACACCCGGGCCAGCGTACTTATAACCACCAAACCCCCCACACTGTACCCAGTGTCCCCCATACCTGCTGTATCCACCATACCTGCCATGTTAGCTTCACTCGCCACACCCATCAGCATACCCAGCATACTCATTATGCCAAATCCAACCTGTCCTGCTTGCCATACCAAAGCTGCCGTGCTCATCGTGCTCACCATACCTATTGTGCATGCTCTGTGGTACACCTGCACAGGAAACATCCCCGCTGGCTCTGCAGACAGAGGGCATGTGTCTGCCAGGCGATTGAACAGGAGAGATTAGAGGGCTTACTGCTGAGAGAGGGAGCAGAGAGACAGAGGAGGAGGAGGGGAGCAGAGAGAGAATGAGAGATGGAGTGAGACAGAAAGAGGGAGACAGTGACAGTGAGGGCTAGGAAGGAATGAGAATTAGCAACGTACACTAATGTTATGTGGAAACAGTACAAAAGGTCAGAATACAACTACTTTATCTTTATAACTGATTATTGTGTCTGGTCAAAGAAAAGAAATGTTACAGAGAGACAGAGAAACTTAAAATAGGTAACAGAGCTGAAACATTTAGTCCAGCGATTCTCAACCAATGGGCCAGTGGCCCACTGATGGGCCTCAGAGTACCATCTAGTGGGCCATAGAGATACTGCCAAATGGTTAGGTTTGATTAAATTAAAAATTAAAGTTTTTGGAATTTTTCAAAGCTAGTTATTTTCATATTAAAATGTGCTCAAGAACTTGTGTAATAAAAAAAAAAACATGAACTTAACAATCATAATTTCAATTACCAGTAATATTTAAACATCACCACTAAAATCCTGACACATCATCGGGTAGACCAAACGTGTTTTGTGACAGTTAGCTAGCAAACGTTCCCTCGGATGCAGTGACACAAGTGTGGTAAGAAATATGACCCTGGGTACATTAAATTTGGATTCAGAATTTATGTTTTGTCTTTACAGCTGACAGTGACATATTTACAGCCCAGTTTAGTTTTCCTTCCTTTTTTGTCATGTTTTTTTTTTTGTTTGTTTTGTTTTTTGTTTTGTTTTTTCTTATTTATTTGAGAAGGTCTTTCTGAGGAATTTTTCAACAATCACAATTGGGCCTGGAATCACAAAAGGTTAAGAACCCTAGCTTAGTTATTTAATTGTTTGGGTTAATGACAGAAAATAAATAAGCTACAATTTTGATTATTTTAAAGCTAAAATACCAAACATTTAAGCCCACTGTTTGTTGCTTTTCAGATGTGAATATATGCTGGCTTTTATAGTTTCCACGATTGTAAACTGAATATTACTGGATTTTGGACTGCTGGTCAGACAATACAACGTGTTTGTATTGTTGTGTTTGTAAGTGTTTGTCAGTGGTTGCTTGGGCAACCTGGTCTCATTCAGAAGTCGTTGAATACTGGCATTTGGGCAGTGACTTCCGATGTCAGACACTGATAAAAAAAAAAAGTTGCCCTTTCACGTTGGCATGGTACACGGCCAGTCACTGTTGTCGAGGGAAACGGGGCGGGACAACAATGTAAGTTAGGAGGGCAAAAGTCCGAATAAGGCAGGTGGGAATGGTGATCCAACAGCCACCGAAGCCCACATGGGAGACTGGTGTTCGCTTCCTGTATGTTTGTAAAGCCAAATCTTCTTGTTGCCTATACCTAACTACATGTGTTGACTAAATGTAACCATGTACATTTGTTGTTGAGGGAAAAAAATGTCAATTCATGGTGTTGTGTGTGTGTATATATATATATATATATTACTTCAAATTATCAATTTCGACCAAACAATCATAGTGTTTTGAGGGAGTTAAACAATGATTGCGTTACCTAACCACTAGTGTTGCCATGGTAGCAGCGTGTCACCCATCCTCTCACTCATAATGGCCACGCCCATAATTGTAAGCTTAATAATTTCAACAGATAAATGTGGCTTTAGATGACACTAGTTTGTCTCATGATCTGGTTTTTCATATAATGTATAGTTTCATACAGCGTCTTTATTTTGATGTGTAGGGTGCGCATATAATGGCAGTATTTTGTTCACAAATGTAGAACAATGGGACTATTTTGTCACAATTTAACACTCACTGAGAAGAGGAAGGAAAAAAAGTGTTATCAAGACCTTGTTCCGAAAGAATATTGACAATGAGCAAATAATCAGCAAGAACTAGGGAGTTTCCAATTTCAGGAGCCACATGCTCAACGCTATATATATGTACATATCTATATTAATTTTTATTTTACTGAGTTGTTATTGACAGTTACTTCACCAGGCTAACGCTAATGCCAGGCTAATAACTAAACCTGGACCCCAAAGCTTTATGCAACTATGAGCTTCATTCGGTTTAGGTTAGTTAAGAGAACTCTACCACAAGCAAACCAAAAATACTAACCTGCTCTGGCTGGCAGTCACTCGACAACATCAACAAAAAGGTATGCAGCAGCCCTTAATGCCTAATTCACACCCCACTTTAGCCCTGATTTTCTACTTGCCAACAGTTTTGGAACTCCCTGACAAAAGCCCCACATCAGAGGCAAATCAGCATTGTCTCCAACAATCCTGGAAAGGCCCCCTGTCCATCTCATGGTTCTGACATGCAGCTGATGCATGTGAAATCCATTACAATGTAGTAAGAGAAAAGGTTAAAGCAAGTAAAAAGCTAAAAAAAATAGCCACATGGGGCATATTCAGGCAGACAAGGCTGGTATGGATACATCTGGACTGCAGCAGTTGTAATTGCTTCTGTACTTATATACAATTAAAACAAAACATGTTTAATAGACAAAGTATAACCCAAATAAATGTTTTGAATGTTGTCAGGGTGAAAAGATAATATCAGAGTGTGTCAGCTATCATTTGGCACCAAAGTTATTAATAATGTAGAAGGATTTGTGCCAGGGAATCAGAGCAACATATCTCATTATCATCAATTCAGGTTAAGTGCCCCCCATTGAACATCTTCTGTATTACTGATCAATTCTACTAAACACGTCATATGCATCATCTCAAATCTAAATGACACTGACTGAACAGTATCAGTCAGATCACAATCACCTGATCAGGCAAGCAGGTGTTTAACTCTAACCCTTGTGTGGGTATATATCATGCAAGGATAATTTGTGGGTCAAGCAAGAGGGAGCTTGTGTGTGTGTGTGTGTCTGTGTGTGTGTCTGTGTGTGTGTGTGTGTGAGGGTTAGAGGCTTAAGGGCACTGGGGATGGGGGGTAGAGGGAGTGTGTTTGTGTGTGTGCGTGTGTGTCTGTGTGTGCGTTGCTCCCCATAGGTGTGGGCACCGCCACATTGTTGGCTGCCAGGCTGCCCACTGAACCATCTGACACACATTCACACCTCGGCCACCATGCCCATGAGCACATGCAGACAACACTGGCAGCCTGTGTGTGTGTCTTGGAGTTAGACCGATAAGGCACTTTGAAAGATATCAACAATAAACATCCACCTTTGACATGATAAAGTGTGATTTGAGTACTTTCGTGCTCAATTTCACACTGCTAAGAGACGTCTCTGACCTTTTTCTCTTTGACATTTTGACTCCACACACACACAAATCATAAACTATATTAAAAACAGGATACGGCCTTGCAATGTCACCCACTGGTTTGTGGATTCGTGTTTTGAAGCCTCGACTTTGGCATTTTGACCGTCACCATCTTGGATTTTTGGGATATAAAAGTGACCATATGTGGATGAAAGGATGGCGCTAACCCTAATGCTGTCTGCTAGCAAAAAACAGACTTAGAGCTATGAAAACAAAATACTTACCTGGGAAACTGAAAATAGATCTCCTTAGAGGTTCTTTTAGTACAACTGAATGTGGAACAATCGTTTTTTTAGGTGCCCAAACCAAAATGTTACAATTAATGTTCATGGACTGAAAACACATAAAAAGTTTTGCCTTTTTCTTTCATAATGTCACCTTTGTTAAATGTTGCTGTTATCCCTGGCTTCTTATGAGCAGAGGAAACCTCTATTAGCCAATGTATACAATGCAAAATGTGCTAATAACATTAGCATGTTGTATTTGTGGGAAAAATGTGTCCGGCAAAAGACAAGTACTTTGTGAATTCTGCAAGTTACAGTGAAGCCGTAGTGTGTACTTGTGTTTGAAACTGTCACAGCTATGTTTTATGTGTGTTTTTGATATGTTTTGAATCAACTAATTTTCACAGCACTTCAAAGAAACCCCACTGCTGACACATGCTCTGGAGGTGTAACTGCAGAGTGACACAGACACACCACCGCACAGTCATTAGTGCTCACAATGGCGTAGGCTATGTGTGTAGCCTCTGCAACCAGTTGATGCACAAGCTATACATATCTTGACAATATTTTATCTCCAAATGTAGAACAGTGTTTTGTGCCACAGTTTAACACACACTGAGAAGCAGAAAAAGTATCAGCAAGATGGTGTTACTGTGCTAATCAAAAGAATACTGACAATTATCAAGCTATTATAGCAAATCATCAGCAAGCTTATGGGGTTTGTAATTACATTAGCCACATGCTGGAGTTGTACATGGGCCTAAAATTCCTGTAGACCTGACTTGACGAAACCTGACTGTAATGCTAAATTGGATACCAGAACCTAACACAAGCTGTATGTTTTTCTTTTATTCAGGTACTTCACAATACTAATGCCGAGGGTCTAAAGGACAGAGGGATGTCATATGCTGTAAAGCCCTATGAGGCAAATTGTGATTTGTGATATTGGGCTTTATAAATAAAATTGATTGATTGATTGATTGACTAATGCTAACACCAGGCTAAAATCTTGAACCTCAAAGCTCTACACAAAATTCATTATGTTTGGGTTTTTCAGGAGAACTCTTCCACAAGTGAGCCAAAAATACTGAACTGCTTATGCTGAAACCTTCTTGACAACATTAGCAAAAAAGTATACAGCAGCCCTTAATGTGATCTGTTCAAAGACCCAAGTCAATCTGATCGAGGACACAAGCCGAGAGGCTGACCAATGCATCGCAGACTCACCTTACATATCCAGCAGACTAAATATCTGGACCTGTCGGGGACCTTGTCAGTGAGAGCTCAAGACAGGGGTTGTCGACAGAGACAAGTGCCACCTGTATGCTTTCCAAATTATGTGTCTAATTGAGAAGGAAATGGGGGGATACAATGTTAACTATTTTTGTGAATCATTAGCTGAATAACTACCTTGGTACACTGCTTCGTCACTTTTTGACTTTGATATTTTCTATAAGCACCCTTCTTTTGGTTTGACCTGCACATCACATAACATACTCATTGTGAATTCCTTCTGATGAAAGTCCTTGTAGTCTGATACCCCCTGTCGCCAGTCAGTCCCTCAGTATGAAACGACTTAAAGGTTCTTGATTACAAGACAGTTGTGTAGTGTATAATCTTTATATATGGATATCTGAATACATATAGGAGATCTGTAGGCAATCAGACAAGATTTTTGTATTGTGTGTAGTCTGGTTTCCATTTGTAGTCCATTTGTAGGGATTAGCTGAAATAACTGGCTCACAGAAGAGGAAATATAAATATCGGCTGGCTTCACCAGATCCAACGCAATGTTGGTCCTCACTCCAAGAGTCTTTATTGTCATCAGACGATAACTGATGGGTTCCAAGACTGTGTAGTGTGAACAGTACAGCAATCTTATGATTCTGACAGTTGTGTAGTGTGAGCTTATCTTCAGGCATCGGTAGAATCCCACAGAAGGGCCAACAATTTCTGTTACTTTCCAAAACTGACTGACATTCACAACCACTTCACACAACGATGTGACCCCTGTGTGGAGTTGAGAAAGTGAGCAAGGTTTCCTGTTTACAACTGAGTGCATCGCTATGACACTTTCCTCCAGTGTGACCAATCGGAACAGCTGTAAACACTTTGCTGTGAGCTTGTGCTTTTTGAGTATACCCTGGCCTTTACACTTCCAAGACCCTACATTCAGCCATGTTAGCACACCCACACAGGGTGCATTCAAAGGTTCTTTTTGATGAAGTAACCGGTCAATTCCAACTTATGTGAGCATGCATGGAAGCCATTCTTCTTGACTTCATACTATGTGTATGTATATTTTATATCTGTGTTTGTGAGATACTGTATGTGATGTAGGGATGCATCAAGTCATCGACCAGGCGACTATCAGAGGAGGACGACAGCCAGTTGTATAATAATAAACCCTTCAAAGGCTGTCTGATGTCACACCCAGCAGCCGCGTGGATGAGAGACTAAGACAAAGACCACCAGAGAGAGCGAGCAAGGGACGGAGCGAGGCAGACAGGGGAGAGAGGACACTGTTGTTGCCGGGCTTCATGAATATTTAGCAGGACTTGTTGGAGTGAAGATAGAAGGTTTGCTGTGTATGTGTGTGTGTGTGTGTGTGTGTGTGTGTGTATGCATGTTCAAAACATTTCCCAAGAGTGCGTGGCTTGTGTGTCTGCCTTGTCTTTGTGTGTGTGTGTGTGTGTGTGTGTGTGTGTGTGTGTGTGTGTGTGTGTGCATGCTAAATCACATTTCTCAAGATTGTATTTGTGCATTTCTGCATGTTTGTATCAAACCTTTTAATATGGATGCATGTGTGTGTGGTGGTCGAAGGGACAGCTATTCTCATGGCAACAGCGGCGCTTCAGGTACTGTGAACACTTACCTGTGAGTTACCCCCCCCCCGAAAACCCTTATCTACTGTGTGTGTGTGTGTCTTTGTGTTTATGCAAAGATGATTAGCAGGTCAAACAAGCAGGTCCCTCTGCCGAGCTAGTTCACCTGCATGTGTGTGTCGTGTGTGTGTGTATGGGGGTGTGAGGCAGGGGAGGAGGAGGGGTCATGAGAGGTTGGTGGGGGGGTCCCCAGCATTTTGTCATGGCACACTTGACAAAACAAAGACAACTCACTTTTCTGGTCCTCTGCCACATTTGGTATTCAGGAACAAGTCGGCGCCCTGGCTGCGAGGAACCCGATAACACCTCCTCTCTCCCTCTCTCTCCCTCTCTCTCTTGGGCGTTATGGTGGTGGTGGAGGGCTGGGGGGGTGGGGGGTCCCTTCACTCCAGACAGACCCTGCCATTCGAATGCAAAGCCTCAGCTGCTGCAAATCCACCCCTCCTGCCCCCCTCCTCTGCTACCACCACCCTTCTATTATTTCGCCGGATTTCACAGCTATTTTTGGATGGGCAGGCTAAGCCGTCCAAGGATCTCCACTGGAGATATGTCATCAAAACCCGGCCACCACCCCATGTGGCCATTAACATAAAAATTAAAGAATTATATGCAGAGAAAATGGGCAGCGAATAAATGAATGAATGAATAAATAAATGAAAATGTATAAATCTTCCCCAAACCAGCCATCTCCTATTTTTCTCCTCTCTTTGCTGAATGAAAGTGACATAATTAGGATGTTAATATCAAATTGGATTATTTGTTTAGATTTGAGACTAAACACATACTTACAAATGACTTACAGGAAGGCTGAGATGGAAACAAGTAGTTTGTGCAGGATATGAGGGAGCACGGATGGTGCTCGCCCGAACGGCCTCAAGGTGTCGCAGTGGCTTATTTGCATGTTTCTTTTTTGCATGTTGGGTCCAAATGTGTGATCCATTGCAAAGCTCAGAGGAAATGCTGACCACATGCCGTGCAGCAGGAAGCAGACAGGGAAAGACGGGATCTGATGCAATGCTTTCAAATACAAAGCAGATGGATGTGAGGACCAGACACTCTCCACAGTTCAATTTAGGTTTTTTAAAATCAGCCTTGAATGTCTCGGAAATGAAAATCTCCATGTGGAATTCACCATTTATACTGTCCTCCACATCCACATGGCCTTGAGCACTAAAAGCAAATTTCAAAATAAAAGCAATAAAAGGCCCTTGTATGGTGTCAGAGAAGAGCTTTTTGTACAGTATGAATTTGTTTAATCCAGGATTTTTTCTTGTTTTGAAATCTGCTGTTGTCCATGTGGACACCATGGCAGACTGGACTTTTGTATATTTCTTGTGCAATTTTAATAGGTTTTTCAACCAAGACATCAAATTGGATTTTTGAACTGCTGCTTGTCAAAGCATTGTGTACTGTATAAAACTTAAAATATAAGCAAATACACCACATTAGTAGCACCATATTGGGCTCATTCAGTATCAGTTGGAGGTGTTTTGGAGAGTTCTGCTGGTTGAGCTGAGGATATGGGAAAGAGATAAAGGGTATGCCAGTTGGGTGCAAAAAAATGTAAAATCGACGTCGTAGGGTACGGGGCTACGACGAGCCTTCTGCGTAGCCCCGTACCCTACGACGTCGATTCAACACACAACCATAAATCAGGCTTAACTGTAACCTTCATAAGTGAAACGCAATTAAGCTTTATTATCATGAAAAGTCTCCCCTCAAGGAACTGTATATCCGAAATTATGCTATGTCCTCACTGTAATGAGCTAAAGAGACAAACTCCAAGAGTCAAGAGGACCAAAACCAGTCTGTAAGCCTGGCACACCCTAGAAAGTGGCACATCAAACTTTTTCCAAACATCCTTACAAAATAGGTGAAACTAGAAACTTGAAGATAATGTGACAACTTACAGGGCTAGCTGGGAAACTACTGTAACTGGCGAGCTAATCACTAATGTGCTCACTAGCTAGCTAGGAAAATTCTACTCAGTCACAATATATAGCCAGCTCAATAGAACTACGTAATGGGACAGTAAATTCAAGGATATTTGTACCATTGACCCCCGTCTCCTTATTGTCTACGAACCATGCTGAATGTCTGTGGAGCAGATTAGAGTGGCTAGTTTTAGTGAATGCTGTCACACAACTAATATGCCCCAAAAGCTTACTCTGTTTTGGACTTTGGGCTCTTAGGTCTCTCAGAGGTCATCGCTGTCAAGAAATTTTACTGTTAGGTAATGCCACAAATTTGCATGTCAAAGTTGAAATCCGGTTGAACTCAGCAAAAAAGATTGGCACAAATGTGCTTAGCCCCTGTGAAATTGCATGTAAATGCTCATATCCGGGCTTTTTAGCACTCAACAATGCACTGGCTGTATGATTAGGCAAAAAAAGGGGCGCTGGGTGCCACTCTTGTGCCTACTCTGTCAACTTCCCAGGACATGGCAGCAAGTTGGGCCTGACATTGTTGTTTTTTTTAAGTGTGTTCTAACTTGTCTGTGGGACAATGATGATAATGACAGTGATGATGTCATCCATGTTGTTAATGTGTGCTGTTGTATTTGCAGTTGTCTGATAGTATACAGTGCTGGGAAAAAGAATCTCCCCTTGGGGTCAATAAAGTCTACATCAAACACTTATATGATCAACTTCTTCTCCATATTTAGCGTAGACTGAAAAGATAGATATTTGCTGGCAATGATTGTTTGTTCCTCTTCACAGCATTGCTGCATTCCAAAGCTGAACTTTGTTTATCTCAGGGCGCCGCAGTTGCGTCTAATAAACAGACGCTTGGGACAGGCTGTGCAGCCAAATTCATACATATCCCACGTAATCATGAGTTAGTAATTTGCGCATGACCCACGTAGTATGGAAGGCTGGGATCACATGACCAATGCACTGACGGGAGTAAACAAGGAAGTGGTCTCAAGTGTCTTGTTAGGAGGCAGGCTGAGGTGGCGCATGGCTCTCAAAACCACAGACTTTTTCTCAGGACTTTTCCCTGGAGACTCGTGTTCGGAACCATGTGAACGTTAAGGCATGTCCTCACCATGTTTCTATTCCTACACCTAACTACTGCATGTTAAGGATGTTACATCATTCATGGGGCACTAATGCATACATTTTCATGGAATATCATACGGACCATTCTATGAGGATATGTTGCTTGAGAACACTTGCACACTGTGACGGCATCACTCGTCTGAGGGTCTGCATGTACAATAATGCAGTTGAAAAAAATGCAGCACCTGTGCGGGCCCTACAGCAGGCGGACATTAAAGACAGGCAATATGTTAAGCATAGGCACGCAAAACAGTAGCAAGGCATTATAGAGAATCAGACAGGGTGTGTGTGTGTGTGTGTGTGTGTGTGTGTGTGTGTGTGTGTGTTCATATAAGCACTTAACTAATGAAGTAATGGAAAACGTGTGTGAGTACAGTAGGTGACTATTAAAATATTCCTGGATGAGCAATATAATGGAAAGTATGGGTGATAATGAGGTGTAAAACATCAACGCAGTTAAAATAACTGTATATATTCATTCCTAGTGTGCATACTACAGTGAGACAGGGTATATTCTAATAATATAATATCAGCTCCACGTATAGTCAGAACACATATATCGGTCTAAGCCTCAGTCCCTCCCCTCATGTAGTGAAGGAGCGTGTGTAGACCTGCTGATGTAGTCGTGCTGCTTGCTGTGTCTGAGGCTGTGTCATCTCTGCTTCTATTTGCAAGGTGTTTATTCTGTCAATGACTTGAGTGTTTGCCCAGCTGGCACAGACTCTGGCTCTGGCAGCGCCAATGCACCACCTCCCCTGGGGGGCAGAGGGATCTCGGGCCTCACGGGGGTGGGGGGAATTGAGGGGCGGTTTGTGGGAGGAGTTATGAGAGCTAAATAGAGGGAGCAAGATGCCAGTCCTACCTCCCCCCGTCCCCCCTCTACACCATCTCCACCCTTCTGGCCCACAGTGTTTACCAGAGAGCATGTGCGATGTCTGCTGAGGCAGTGGCAATGGCAAGTCGACCTGCATGAGCATGTATCGATGCCAGTCCAAAAGCTGCCACCACCGCTATCAAGGCAGCCCCCCCACCCACCCACCTCTCCTCCCCCAGCCAAAGTGGGGCGGCTTAGCCCCCACATAATCCCTATTGACTGCCTCTTGCTTTGTCTGCCAATTCCCAGCATTGGATTTGTCTCACTCGATGATGCGCTCCACTCCACTTCTCCCACATTAATCCATACTGTTATTACTTTTCAATACCAATGCTAATTATTGCACCCCCCCACCTACCCATCCAACCCCACCCTGACATTGCCACACATACCGTTTTGGACGTAAAACAACGGCAAGCTAAGAACAAATGAGTTAAGAGCCATTGACGAGAGGCCAAGGATGACAGCAATGGAGTTAATTCCATCCTTTAGCTGCTGACAAATCAACTGGCGGCTGCAAAGCAAGTGTGAAATGCAACGTGGGATACAGTGCTGGGCTAGGCAGCATGTGGACATGAGGAGGCCATCCTCACTACGCTGTGATCGGAGACGTGCCAGCTTTGAGGGACATCCTGCATGTGTGTGTCTGTCACACATGCAGGCTGACATCCTCTGTTTTTGCTGCTTTTGCCTCCATTATTCATTATTCTTATCACTGTGGTGATGTTTGCATTGCATTTCCAAAACATCACCTGTCACTCCAACATCACAGCCATTGCTGTGGTATCTGTGTCTGTTGGTGTGCTGTAGTTACTGGTCATACAAAGGTCAAATTAAAAAAAGAAAAAAAGATAAGTGTAATTTGTGTATACCTTGAGAAAAAAAGAGAAAACTTGGTAACACTTTATATGAAGACCACATCAACGCATTATATAGCCATTCATAGTTAATTACAATGCATTTATAATGCACTAGAACTACATAAATGAATGCTTTGTGATGCACTACATCAAGTCATAAAGCATAATAGATGTCATTTAATGAATTTAAGATGACATAATGAATTATAAGTGTGTTATGGATGCTCTTGACTAGTTATAAACTAGAGATTGACTGAAGTGCTTATGATGCATTATGAAAACTTATACTCGCGTATTCATACTTCAACAATCAGCTGTAGTAAGGACTCATAGTATGTTATAACAGTCCATGCAATAACGCAAATTATCATTTTATGTGTTAAGTAAAGTGAAGTTCAGTTTTATTGTTGGTGGTATGTAAAGTGTGATGCATTTTCATGTATTTAAAACAATCTATGGTGCTTTATAAGTGATTCATGTCTATCATACACTAGAACACTGAAAACAATTTTAAAAGACATAAGTCTGCTACCCTTTCACATCTAAAGACAATGGGTCTCATTCATGAAAAGTGAGTAAATCTGTGTGTAGATTTGCACATAAAAGCCTACTCTACTAAAAACCTACTCCGGATTCAGGAACGCCGCAGGAAACTCAGATTTGATCGCAAACACGTGTGTATGATCATGATTGCCAATCCATCGTAAAGTGACAGCGCGCTCCCGGTAATCAGCAATTAGCATAAATCCCCGCCCATGAATAGCCAATGAACTCCATATAAGGAGGTGTAGGTGCATCCTGTTGACCTGTCAGTCATGGCGCAAAGAAAGAAAGAGAAAGAAAAAAGAATTTTTCCGAAGCAGAGATCGAAATAATTTTGGGTGAAGTGGACTTAAGAAAAAACATTTTATTTTCTTCAGTTAGTAGTGGTGTGACAGGGACAGGCAAAGCGAAGGCCTGGAGGGAGGTAACAGATGCTGTTAATGTTGTCTCCGTAGTACAAAGAACCATGTCAGAGGTGAAGCGTAAATGGTTTGATAAGAAACTGGAGGCAAAGAAACGCATAAGCACACACACAAAAATACAGCAGCCACAGGAGGAAGCTCACAGTACCAACTATCTGCTGACGAGCGCTGGCATAATTAGGGAGACCTCATGGAGCAACATGCCTCCACTGGAGTCAACATCAAACGCAGACTGTAAGGTGTTGTATCATAATACGTTCTGAAAACCATCACTGATAGCATAGTGGTCACCAAACAAACAGAAGATTTATTTGTGGGGTTTTGAATGAAGTGGGAACAGGAAACCAGAGATGTTTTGTGTGTAATGGATAAACTCTAAATCAGTGATGGCTGTCAGAATAGAGCTATTTAACATTTATTTTAACAAATGATATGGATAACATATAGCCTACAGCAGTTTTGTATGCATCATCTTCAAATTATTTGAATCTTAATAGCCTAAAGCTCTGTTTTATATAACGTAAATTAATCATTTTCAAATCAGATTTATTCATTCAAATGATCAAAAAGCCAAAAAAAAAAAAAAACAACCAAAAACCAAAACCAAAAACACCTGGTGTCTCAAATAATTCTTTCAGCTGCTCCTGCTGCCCCTGCTGAACCCAGGCACCGAGGCCGAAGAGGCTGTGATCCGGCTGTCCTTATTTTTATTATCATCTTTTAACGTGTAGAAAGAACGTGTAATCTATTGAGTCGATTTACGTAGATAATTCACAATAATGAACCTAATCTGGATCTTAATTGCCAAGTAATTTAACTAAATGTGTTATATTTTTAATATTTTGTCATGTTTAGATTACATGTTTCAAAGGCATCTGTGTATTGTGCACATAACAAAATGCAATACGAGTTAAAATTGTAATTTTCAATGGTGAAAAGCAATATTTATGTGCTTTACTACATTTACACAAGCACTACGAGTGGTCAGGAGCAGGAGTAGATTTTCTTACAAGATTTACAATGCCCACCATGATGTCATTTAACTATTAATTTTGATTATAAATGTTTATTCACATTTTAAAGCTATAGTGCGTAACTTCTGTCGCCCCCCAGCGGATAAGGTGTTATTACAACAAATAAGCCGGCACTTCCATGTACACAGAGTAACACTCGCTTCACACCGTGTACACAACGTTACACAGCGTGGCGAACACCAGGCTGCTAACATTATATTATGTTCATGGCACCATTTCCAAGAAAATAATAAAGTACTAGGTCCAGTACATGTAACAGCAACACATACTACTCGTAATTATAAACCAAGTCACTTACTTATCCAACAGCAGCAAGGCAACATCCGTGTCTGCCCTCAGCCCAATTTCTTCCTTCAGGGCTCTCCACCGACGAAAAGCAACGCCAATACAAATCCTTGTTTGCCTTCTCCGTCGGTCACTTTCCGTCTTTGCCGACAGACCTTCAGCCAAACAGCCAGGCTTTTTCTTTGTGGTAGGATCCACTTCTGAACCGTGTCTCGGCCGCTCCTCCGCCATGTTGCTTTCTCTTTCTACCTGCGCTCTACCTCTTGCTATGAGACTCTCCGCTCTTCCTCCCCCTGCCCTTCATTTCCTGTGCGCCAGCGCGGGAATGTCGCCGGTCGACACGCAAACTAAAAATGATATATATTGAAAAATATGGCGAGATGTTAGAGGAGCCAATCGGCTTAATCAGCATTGTGTCATCTCCTCTAGTAGTGGCTTGGGTGAAACGGACATTTACGGACATGTAGAATATTAATAACATAACATTAACATAATTTGTACTTACAATGCAGGCCACAAGTTAACTACTAACGTTATACTGCATCATGTCACGTTGGTGCCATGAAACATAGTTGACAATTTGTAATAACACATACACCGACATAGCTGCTTGGCAAAGCGTCAAAATTCATAATTCATAGTTTTATAAGTAATATTATATAAATGTTAACCTTTTTTCTTTAAGTTTTGTGACATAGCGTTAGCTTAATTTGGCACTAGAACCAGATCAGTACAGTTACTTTACTTGATTAGCTTAAAAGAAGGATCACTTTTTGATATATCTCATTAAACATGTTCGTAACAGTAAAATATTGTAAAACAACTTCTTACCTGTGGAATGTTATTCCCTTCTGCTTGGTTTTAACACTTCTCTCGTTAGTACACCCAAATGCAGAGTAAAAATGTGGCATTTTTGCCAAGCCTGACCAGGGTCTGAACCAGTCAGGGCACCTAGGCAAGATGGCGGCAGTATTGACGCAGCCCACAAGCCAGGGTGTGGCATCTAGATATGGCCTGGGACGCTATGAAGTCATGAGTCATGACTTGAAGTGGTGACTTACGGGCTAAGAAACTTGCCTGGAACGCAGCATTAGCTACATTTGTCTTCAGTGTTGCCAAATTAACAACTTTGTCCTTATATTTAGCAAGTATTCAGACCTCTCTAGCGACTCTTTTTCAAAAAAGTGACTTGCAACAGTTCCAGCTACTTTTTCTGGTTTTATCTGAGACTTTTGGAGACTGTGACGTAAAAATGCCTCTCCCCTGTCCCAAAGCACTCAAAGTAGTCCCCCCCAGCTGCAGTCAGAGCAGGAGATGTTCATCCCTCCACGTCCACACTGCAAATGAATCCTGCATGACTCATTTTTTGTTTCTCCCACAATGTTATTCCTCTCTCCTACAGCGTCAATTACAGCTACATGGATAATTGTGCAAATTAGGTGATGCCGTCATTTAGCGACTTCTAGTGACTTGTAAGTATGCTATATTCTATAGCTAGCAAGCTCACCACTGCAGGGACTACTTACAAGCATATAGCTACTGGAATGTTTGCTAGTAGCATGTGAGCTATCTATATGTTTCAGTTAAAGCCGGCTAGCTTCAAAAATTAAATTATGTAACTATTTATATGACTAAAGCAAAAATTCTTAAATTGAAATGTACAGTTAGCTCATGGGCTGTTGCTAATATTCCAGTAGCTAGTGTTAACTTACAAGCAGCCTTATTTGAAATGGTGAAAAATGGTCAGCTAGCTAGCTAGCTATAGCATATTGCATACTTCCTGATGTGGTGCAGCAGAATGTCCACTAATTATTTAGATAGTTTACCGGAACCTGAGCATTCACGTTATTTAGAGAAATTATGCTTGATCAATATGCCTTCCAGGGCTCGACAGTACGAGCGTTTCACTTGCATTTGTGACTAAAAATAGGTGTGTGCGAACTGTATGTATATTTAGGGGAACAGGTGCGCATAAAAAAACAGCCGAAGCAGCCTATATTTTTGTCAATAAAAAAATATGATAATCTAACCGCAAATGCTGGAGGAACTCCAGTCGCCTTCCCTCTTCCCTCTTCCCCGTGTGACACAATTATGGCCGGTTATCCAAGCAATTGTCGGCACAATGAATATAAGTCCCACTGTCAGCAGTGTGGAAATAAGTCAAAGTGTGGAGGGGACGAGAGACCGGGAAAAGCGGCGGACCTCCGGGGAAGCCTGCTCCATTCTCCCCGCAGTTAGGGACGGTTCGCCACGGTACCGCTGCTACCGCTGCTGGGCAGGTTGGAAATAAGTCCTGCAGAGTTTCAGAGGACCTGGAGAATGTTTTAGGATAGTAATAACATTATATAAGATAATCATATTGCAAAGATAATATATATAAGATAATAACATTCAAGACACATTATTTGATCAATTTACATTGTGCTCCTTGGAAAGAAAGTTAGCGTCAAGCCCTGCCATCATGTCCATTCAGTCTCCCTCCGTCTGTATGGATCAATGACCCAAGACAGTGGCTGGAGATAAATTTTGCAGACATCTACACTTATTTAATAGAGTCACCAGGTAGGCACCATGTTGCTAATATTAAAACATTAATAGCCAACTATTTGATCTGGGCCAGGCTGAGTGGAAGACAACATTCTGAGCCTGTCGCAGCTTTGTCACTATAACACTTGCTAGCTGGCTAAGTGTCAGGCAATTCTGTGTTAGTCTCCTTTTTTAATGTTTTTTTTATTTCTGTTATTTATTTTATTTTATTATTTTTTATTTTTTATTTTAAAATTGTAGCTTTGGTTTTTTTTATACAGTATTAAGTAGTAGTAGTAGTAGTAGTATTCTGGCCGTAGTGATCGTTAAATCAGACATTGTGTTAGCTAGCTAGCTAATTATCTTACCTGATATGAAATGTTTTCCACAGACATAGACATGTAGAGATGGAGGGTGTCACAGCTTCCCATTTTCCTTTCTTTTTATGGCTTGGAGCCTTAAAAGCCTTCTCTCTGGGTGTTTTTTCGGACATGGAAGGGGTGAAAAATGAAGCTCTGGGATTTTTATTTTATTGTTGGTGTACCAAATTACACAACAACTCTTTGGCATGGCTGAACTCAATCCAATCCTAACTATTCGGATTTAAAAATGGCGGTTGTTTTTCCCCCAAAACTCCCATGGTGCCTCAATGATGACGCGTAACCAGTCAGAAGTATACTAAGTTAAGGTGTAAAGAAGTCATCGTCATAGATCATGCATCACTAACAAAACGTTAGCCAACCAGTATCCTTTGTTAGTTTCATGCTCATGCTCATTATACGAAGCAACAATGGGCATACACAGATTAAGGTAATTACATTATTGTTTCCTAAACACTCCACTTTACACATCCTCACAGATAAAGAGCAACTGGGGTTTTGAAAAAGCTGCACCTCAGAGGCGTTTTTAAAAAATCTCCATTTTAGTGACCCAAAACTTCATCTGCATGTGGATAAGAAGCCAAAATGCAGAGGATGATACTGGTTTAAAAAAAAATATATCTGTATACATGTAGAAAGGACTTGACTGATTATAAAGCAAGACCTAATTTACAGCAGTCTGTCTAGACTATAGGTGTTTCGACCATGTTTTTTAATCGTCCATCTCACGTATGTTTGACTGAAAAAGTATTCTAGCTGAAGAGTTTGTTTCCTTCCACTTCATTCCTGTAATTGCGGTGATTGTGATTATTTTTTTCTTTTGAGCACTGCAAAAACGCAGGTGGCCTACACTCAGAAGTGTGTCTAAATACATCCTGTATGGACACATATGGGGGACTGAAAATACTGCTGATATTCAAACATGTTGCCCATTAACTGTTGTTTACATGATTATCATAAAATCACACTGTCTTCACTATGGAAGAGGTCATAAAAGTGAAAGACCCTACAATACTTAATCTTGTACAGGTGGTTCCTGGCCCCAACTTAAAGAACCAGACTCATGGTGTATGTGAAGAGTCAGACAGCATTTGGTTGCAGGTGTGTGTTAGTGTTCATGTTCAGCATGTGTGCGAATGCACCTCTACTGTTAAATCTTGCGATTACACACTGTTAGCATTCCAGGGGCTCCACGGGGCTCTGACCGGGTTTACCTGTCTCCTGGAGCTCCGGGGGTGCCCAGGCCTCCAGGACAGGTTGTCCATCTGTCACTGATCCCAGATGAGTCCTGTTAAGGAGCTTTGCATTGGGCCCAGCCAGTAGCAGCCGCAATCGCTCAGGCTACAAAGAATCTGCTGCCAATGGCCGAGCTCTCTGCTGTGTGTGTGTGTGTGTGTGTGTGTGTGTGTGTGTGTTTGGTTTAGAATTTAGTTCTGGTCAGTAGAAGCCTGGATTCGGCTGTCTGCAGGAACTGTATATGCCCTCACATTGCTGCAGGCTCAGCTTTGGTTCAATTGATGTTTGAAATGGTGCACACACAGGTGTGTGATACTTCTCACTTGGTGAAATCCAGTCTAGTTAAATGTAGACTGTTATGCACTTAACATTAATATACATTTTTACTATCTATGTTCTTTAAAGTGGGCAGTAAATGTATAATCTTAGCAGCCCAACAACTTAAAACATTTTATGAGCTTTGTGTTCACCATGAGATTTACGTACTTTATAAAGTACACTCACTGAGAATTGAGCAAACAGCGACAGACAGGAGGCTGATGTGACAAGCCACTTCTCGAAACCAAGCGGCAACCTTCCGTACTGAAAAATTAAGCGAACACCATGGTGCCAAAAGCTGCAGTTCCTTTAATGACCACTTGAGTCTGGCTCCAAAAGTGAGTCAATCCCTGTAGACCCCCATGCTAAAATGCTCAACTTTAAAGTGGAAATAAAGCTGTTTACAGCCTTGTACAAAAAAGAGGTTGGGTCTCTGTAGCTATACACCCATACATGACATATTTTTGTTTAGTTTAGTTTATCAAGATCCCCATTAGCTACTGCATTGCAGCAGCTATTCTTCCTGAGGTCCACAACAACTTTTAATTTGTGACATTAACACAGACAGACAAGACAGCTCATGGTAACACAATAATTAGGATGAATGCATTTCCATGATTTCATCTGGTAAGAATGAAATCATGAAACATTACAATGTATCAATCTTATTATACAGGTCATATTTTCTTGTAGTCACCTTTGGAAATCATGAAAATATGATTAGCATATTAACAGAAAATAGTCACCAATTTAATGTCCATGCGCCACAAACAAAGACAGACCCTTCACATCCTAAGACAAATGTCAGTCAAACTTACTTTTGATACTAATTAATTAGGCTTTGGCAACTACACTTTTGTCCGTTTTATGGATAATCTATGTCTAATTGTATTCCTGTGTGATGTGTCAAAGGAGTGACTTCCATTCATGCATACCTCTGTACATTACACACTGCATGCCTTGCAGTGTAATCACATCCATCTGAACTAAAAGATAATTTTTTGAATAAAACAAACAGAACTTTTGAAACTGAAATATTTCTGGTGGGAACTAGCAATGAGTACAGTAATCTATTATTGACATGTAACCAAGCCACATTATTATGCATTGCAACTACATTTAATCTGTATCCACAACGGAGAGCAAGACATGCTGCCCAGTTCTGTACAGTTTGCAAATACTAGAACTGAACGACTGATTTCAACTCTACATTACTGTTTGATTGAATTTTAGCCTTCTTTAAAACAAGGGGCAAGTCATTTGTAAAGATGGTGTAAAGCAATGGCTTCCATGGGGCCCTCTACAGTTCAGTTGTGAATTTTTATATAACTCGTCCGTTTTCATTTCAGTAAGGCTTCAAGTTACATAAAATCAAGGGTATGGCCGCTTGGAGTGACTGTCTGTGAGGTGTCATCACAGTCTGTTAGTCAAATCCACCCCTCGCTCCTCCACAGCTCCAAACTCTGGCTCCAAAAATTCAAGATGGCAACAGCTGAAAGGCCAAACTCAAGACTTCAAAACAGAAGTCCACAAACCAATAGGTGACCTCATGGTAGCTACATCCATTATTTTATACAGACTATCCTCAAAACTCACACACCACATGGGCAACTTTAAACTGATCATTGTATGTTAAAAACGAATAATGATTGTGCAAGTGCATGTTTCTCACCACAGCTTTATTCAGGCAATTTGACAAGAGCTTTTCTACAGTGAAAATAGAAAGCTGCTGTTTTCATCCTGTCAGGTGTCGGAAGGGCTCATAAAGAGACTTGTCAGTCATATATTGTACAGCCTACCTGAGATGGCCTCTGTCTCAAGTAAATGTCTGCTGTGCCTTGCCAGAAGACAATGAGCGGAGTATAAATTGGTGGCTGTCATGTAGACACATAAGACAGCAGATCTCCCAATCCCAAAATCATCTGTTTCCGACAACACACTTTGTTTTCCAGCAGTACAGTAGTGTGGCTGCATTGTACTTATTAAGAGAAACTTTAGTATTTCTGTCCAGCTCATTGTGTAAAGATATACATTTTAATACAAGATTTTTTTCCACTTCAGTACTACGTTATTCATATTCCTTTCACTATTAGGGCCCCGGGGCAAGTATGCACTGGAGGGGCAAGGAACAACCCAGTCGCCACAAAAAAAACAAACAAACAAACAAAAAAGTTGTGATTTTTCCTTTGCGCAAACTGCAGATTTGCACTTCATTATCTAACAAATATGATGAAAACCTACATTTTGACAATGCCGTGGTTAATGTGTGGTTAGGTTTAAGGTGGATGTATAGTTGTGCGTTGGCTCAACACAGAGCCTACGCAAGTGGCCTATGCCATTGTGAGCATTTATACATGTGCAGTGGTGTGTCTGTGTCAGTTACATCTCCAAAATGCTGGTCAGCAATGAGGTTTCTGGGGAGTGCTTTAAAGTCTGATTCATTTAAAACACACATAAAACACACATTAAACATGTCTTAATAGCAACAATTTCAAACACAAGTGGGTTCCATTTTACTTGCAAGATTAACAGACAAAGCACTTGTCTTTTGCTGGATACTTTATCACCACAAACACAACATGCTAACATTATTAGCATAAACCTATGACATTTTACATTTTATAAATTAGCCTTGTGGCTAGCTAAGTTTTCCTCCACTCATATAAAGCAAATAAAAAAGCAGCAGCAACAGCAATATCTAACAAAGTATCGTTACAAAATTTGGCTCCATTACAACTTACAAGATACACCAACAAAAAAATTATCTTATACTCTGACACAATTTCTCCACAGATTTAACATGCCAATGTTATTAGCATAAGCCTGTAACATTTTAGATTATATAAATTAGCCTAGAAGCTAGTGGAGCTTTTTTCTACTGATATGAAGCCAGGATAAATCACACATAGGACTTAAAATGCCATTGTGTGGGGCTTTATTGTCTTCATAATTTATTGTTTCTTATTTGTGAAATGGAAATGGTCCTCAGTTTACAGAAATAAACGGGAGGTCTGCGTCGCTGTGATATGTAGTTACATTTCTGGAAGGTTCACATCAGGCTACACTGTAAACTGTAGCAGTGATTCTCAACTGGTGGGTCACAACCCAAAAGTGAGTCACGGACCCGTTTTCAGTGGGTCATGGGCCTTTGCCTGGGCAAAAAAAACCTAAAAAAACAAAGAGTGTTGTCTATTCACACTCTGGAACAGTATGTGGCGATAATGCCATGTAATGCAAGTTGACACCCACCATTTCACACCATAGAAGACCTGCAACGTTTTTATACATATACTAATTGAGCATGGCTAAACGCAGATACGACACAGACTATATGAGATATGGGTTTTCTTATATTGAGGACAAAGAAGGACAAAAACCTTGGTGTGTTTTGTGCAGCGAGGTGTTGGCACGTGAAAGCATGAAGCCATCAAACCTGAAGTGGCATTTGGAAACAAAACAAATTCTCTCAAAGATAAACCTGTTGAGTACTTCAGAAGAAGTGTCTCACTTCTTTGTGCTCAAAGCAAGAACAGGCACTGCATCTTCCCAGGTGGCACATCATATTGCGAAGATAAAGAAGCCTCACACCATTGCAGAGGACCTCATCTTGCCTGCAGTCATGGACATGGTCAGAGAGGTGTTGGAGCAATCCACAACGGATAAACTAAAAAATATATCCATGTCAAATGACACTATAAGTAGGCGAACTGAAGACATGTCAGATGACATCAAACAATAGACCACAGCTCGCTTTAAAGCAAGTGGTCATTTTGCCTTACAAATGGCCAAATCTACAGACATAACAAACAAAGCAGTTTGCTCGTTTCCGTGAGACGTGTGGGACAGGGACTTACGGGAACAATTTGTCTGCACAGGAGGGCTACCTACTACTGCGACTGCAGAGGACATTTTCAGCTGGGACATGTGCATCGGTATCATAGCTGATGGCGTTGCCTCCACGACGGGAAAAAACTCTAGGGTCGTGAGGAGAATACTTGAGACAGCTCCGAATGCAACGTGGAACCATTGTTTTTTGCATTGGGAGGCCCTGAAAGCAAAGGACATGGTACCAGTGCTTCATGGAACATTAAAAAATGTCATCCAAGTGGAAAACTACATTAAACGGAGTACAAAGAACAACCTATGTTTTCAAAAACTGTACCAAGATCTTGGTAGTGAGCATGTACAGGTCTTGTATCATGCCAAAGTATGCTGGCTTTCGAGGGGAAAGGTACTGTCCTGTTTTTTATGAACTACGAGGTGAAATTGCAGCCTTTCTTGCCCAGAACAATTCGCCTCTTGCAGACCTGTTAAGCAACAGTGTGTGGCTTGCACACGCTACTTACCTCGCTGATGTGTTTGAACAATTAAACACATTAAATGTGTCTGTGCAGGGGAGGTGGCACAACATTTTTGAACAATATGACAAAATCGATGCTTTCAATAAAAAAAAAATAAACAAAAAATGTTATGAAGAAAATGATAATAACACATCTGAATAAACCTTTTGAATGGAGAAACAGAGGGATAACAACTGGATACTTGCAGAGTCGGCTGGTGGAGCTATCATGTGACCGCGCACTGAAAAGAAATTCACAGAGGTAAGCCTCTCCCAGTTCTGGTGCAGCACTGTGATGAGCGACTACTTGAATCCTTTTGAATTGCACTTTTTGTTTAATTTATTTTGAGTTTGTGGATAAAAACTGCTACTGAAGAAACAGATTTTTTTTCCATAGTGCAGTGTTGATTGTCATAGATTCAGTGCTACATCATTTTGAGTTTTTTTGAAAGTACTTCTCATTAGATGCACTTTTTTATTTCATGTATTTTGCATGAAAACGAGACTGTTAAAAATACCTGTTACTGAAATGTTCTGATTAATATGTCAGTCTTATGATTAATGCTTGAATATGCGACCAATAGTTTTAAAAGGACATTATTTGTTATATATTCAATGAGTGGGTAGTCAGCTAAAGCTACATAGTTTGAGTCTTTTTCAAACTATTTCTCAGTAGTTGGACTTTTTTATTTCATGTTTGTGCATGAAAGCACTGCTGAGTGTGTGAAAAGAGGCTGAAGTTACTGAAGCGAAGAGTTTTGATTTTAATTAAAATGCAGCTAATTGAGCATTTAAGGGAATATTTCCCTCTCAAGCATCGCCATTTGCCGGCTATTTTGGTTTATCATTAAACGTGTTTTTTTGTGTTGGCATACTGTGGTATTCTATTCTACTATCTCAGGTTCAAACTGCACCATCTTTTCATTCAATAGATTTGAGAAGTTGAAGATTTTCTCCAATTTGGGTCATGGCTTGTCATTAAGGGGTGATGGTGGGTCCCAAAGCCAGGCCAGCTGAGAACCACTGAACTATAGCGGGGCATCACACCATACACCATCCCCTCCATTTCACGATGACAAAGTCAGTTCATATACGACATGATATGCATAAAATGAACAAATGAAAATATTTGTGGTTTGCAGAAATGTACAATGCCATCATTTCTTTTGGGCTGGATGGAAACAGTGGCCTGGTAGCCAGGAGAGTGAGCAAGCAAACATTCATACAAAGTCACACATAGGGACCTGATATGGGCAGTGTTAATGCTAGCCGTGATATAAACAACTTGTGATGGAAAGTTAACACGCTAACTTTCAAATGACATGCAATAATGGAGAAGTAAAAAAAAAAGTGTAAAAACGAATTGCAAACCGCAATGAAAAGCAGTCCATACATAACCAAGTATGAGCATAACTGAATTATTTGAGGTCTGAATACTGAGCACAGACATACAGTAGGTGCAGTAGACGTAGGAAGAGCCACTTGACCAGACAGTGCCAAAACCCACACACACACACACACACACACACACACACACACACACACACACACACACACACACACACTCACTCACCAGGAACACAACAAAGCAATTCTATGGGAGGATAACTGGAGCTCCACTCCACTGGCTGAGCATGTATAAAGGCAGTTATAAAACCACACACACACACACACACACACCACACACACACACACTCTGTGATTTTACAGGTTCAAGGACTGGAAGTGGGGGCGCGTACACACACACAGACACACACACACACACAAACACACTTTGAGTGTGTCCAGTTGGCCAGTCAGACAGGCCGTGTCCAGTCTGGCCTCCATCAGATAGCAGGTTACCTTTAATGACCAGGCAGCACAGAAAGAGACAGCAAACAACCTGCCTTTGTCTTATCACCAGCCGCTAGCTGCCCTCCTCCAGCACACACACATGAATACACACACACACACACACACACACACACACACACCACATCACTCCACCTGACAATTCCAATTTACTTTGCTGTGACAAAGTTTGGACTTGACCCATTCCATCCACAGAATAAACATGACATGCTGACTGTCCTTGTCATTCTTTAATGTGCAAAGCATTTTCATTTATGCTAAAGACTCAGTATTCTAACAGTTATGTATGTTTATGCATGTTAACATGGTAAGTTGAACTGTATGTGCTTATTGGGGAAGTTAAAGCAAAGATAATTCTATCAAAATATCTGTATTTTAAATATTGCCCTCTTGTTGCATGTGAAGCAACGACCCTAAATCTGTATTCAGTTTTATTCTGTACTATTGTATGCTGAATCAGGTATAGAATATGCACAATTAAATGGAAATTTCTCCACCTTTTATGCAAATGTACAGTCAGTTTTTATGGTAAATGTTGTAGAGGGCGTGAAAGCTGCTTGTCTATATGTACCAGGATACCTTGCATGTGAGCTTCTGACACCCAGCCAAAACATTGTGTAGCTGGGATTTAAAAGTTGCACTTATACTTCTGCACATAAAAACACGGAGGGTTTGTTGACTGAATCAGGGTGAACCAAGACAGTAACGCTCTTTATTATTTTCCACATTGTCCACAGCAGTGCATTATGGATTCACTCCTGTATTTTTTAACTTTTGTAATAAAAGCCCAACTTAAATTACTCACAAAAATCACTAACAAAATAACTTATGATAGCATTAGGTGACAAAAATACTCACTCAGTGGTCATCTGCCCTGTCAGTCCTTCTGGTTTCGGTTATCTCTTCCAGGTTATCTCCAGGATCTTAAAGACTGTCTCCAGCACACATCTATTCAAGTGATGTGAAAAACTTTAACGTATAGTATACGCACACACACGCTCTCTCTGCGTTAATGTCAGCTTCTGGAGGGTCCCTGCTGGCCATATCCTCTTGCAAGGTTCAGCCCATTCTCATTCTCGTTGTCAAATACCGCCACTTTGTCAGTGATTTCAGCGTCAGGCACCTGATGCCAAAAGCCACCTTTTGTGCCAGTTTGATATGCTGTAGGGCGGCATCAGTTGGCAACACAGCTGGAAGGAACCTTTTGCAGTGTTTTGATACCACCAGTCAGCCAGACAGCATCTGCCACTGCAGTATGATATGTGGATGGGTGGCGTCAGCTCATAACGCGGCCGGATGGCACCTGTCAGAATATGGAACTTATTGCATTAATCAACTATATTTACCGTCAACACTATTTGTACATTCCTGTAAAAGGTGTTCATTTTTTCTCTTTACACAGCACTGAATCCTACTGCACAACATGCTAAGTATAGTACAGGAGATTCCATGCTTCCAAGCCTAATGCAATAAAAGAGGCTCAAGGATTGCACCTTGGGGAACTCCCATACATCATGTTGGTCTGCTTGAACATGCAGTTGTCAAAATAGCCCGTCCCGGAGATAAGACTTAAAGCACTTAAGGACTCTGTCAATTTTCTAGTCTTTCTAGTAGTACTTTGTGGCCTACTGTGTCAGAGGCAGCATCAAGATGCAACAGGAGAAGGATAGATATTTTGCCTTGATTTTTTTTCCAGATGATAGGAGTGATGGCAGAACTACAAAAATAAAACCATGGTTGTATGAATCAAAAATATCCTGTTAAAATGCTTTAACTGAGCTATATTTTAAAATTGTATTACATTACATTCACTTGGCATACAGTAAGTGCATTCAACTGAGAAGGACAAAAAGGAAGGAATGCTTAAATTTTTGCTGTGACTGAAATATTGATTATATAAACTGATTTCTTAAATCATTTACCTTTAACATATGTTGATACATTCTTACAAGTTTAAAGGCATTTATAAGATGAGAACATTCCAGGTGTTTTTAGTTTAGTTTGGTGTCAGCTACTTTTCTTAGTGCTGTCTTGTAAAAATACCGACAGTAAATAGTTGTCTTACAAATGAGATACCATACAGCTCACAGCTATGCATTTACATACAGTGTACACAGGCAAACCAGAAGAGGGAAGTGTTGATTCAAGTAGTTCTCTCATTTGAAAGATCATATCCAGAAATGTGAGACAGAGAGAAAGAATGAGAAAGAATGAGACAGATGACACGACTACAACAATAATTGTTGGACAGCTGTCTTCATCTGTTTCACACATCAACAATACAGCCCTCAGACATATAAAAGAGCCTCTGCCACTTCCTGTCAGATTCCTATAAGCAACAGATCACAGCCTCTGACTTAAAATACAAGGCATATGAGGTACACCTATTGTGTGTGTGTTTTCAACTCCTTATGATGGCTACAAACAACCTTTCCTGAGCATCAGTAATGGTAGTGCATGTAGGTATGTGTGTTGGTGCTGTGTGTACCATGGTGGAGTAGCAGTGAGACTACATGGGTGAATATTGTGGTGGTGAGTTGTGTGAGTGTAGTGTTGTGTGTGCGTGTTGGGGGGAGTCAAGGTGCAGTGGAGCAGATAGCTCAGCTCTATGCATACTAAAACCACCATTGCCACCGGCAGCAAAGATAGAGCTGGGGGGTGGAGGGTGCAGGGTGTACGGGTGGTGGTGCGGGGGGGGGGGGGGGGGGGGGGGGGGGGTGAGGGAGGAGAGGGAAGGAGGGAGCGACATAGCACCCCAGGGAGCCCCTTCCTTATCGCACCTCTCGGCTGAGTTTATCTGATTAGACATGACCGGGAAGACAGAGGTAGAGAGAGACAGAGAGGTGGAGGAGGGAGGGGGGAGATGTAGAGTATTGGGGATTGGTAGAGATGGTCAAACTTTGTCAAATTTATCTTTCACACAACCACAGTTACTGGCATCACTCAGAGATTTGGGATGATGTAGAATAGAATGATATTCACTAATAAAAATAGATTGTTTTCGTAACTGTTTCTTGGCCGTTTTAATGTGTTCATGTGTTCTAGTCCTCCAGCTTCAAAAGGTTTCACTCTTACTGGCTACCCACAATGTCAATCAAAGGTCTGCTGACATGATTTGAGTTCAATTGTGCATCACCTTCACACAGCAAGGCAGTTCAAATTGCTTTAAGACATAAAAAGGCATGAGGACTAAATCTTTAAGGTGCAAGGTGACATAAAAATTCAGATATAAAGAGGATTTAATAGACAGAATGAAATTTTATTGTCACAAGTTTCAATAATATTACCAATGTTGGGCAGTAATGTCACTATAAGTGCAATGTTACTAACTTAACTACGTTTCTCAGTAGCATGGTGGTAACGTTACTACTTTCTGAGTCAAATAGCTTTTCAGTAGGGAAGCTTATTAATTGACCAAAAAGTTACAAGCTATATTTCCCAGGAAAAGCTCTGTGATGCAGCAGACTTTTTTCTGCGGAGGTGTGGTTAAAAGTAAGGATTATAAACTGACGATAAGTAATATGACTGATGCCAGCACCACACTGAGGCATGTAGATGAGGGAAGCACGTCTGTATGACATCACATATTGGCTGAAAAATATATTTTGGACTTCTCTTCTTGAATTAGTGACATAGCCAGGCTAAGATAGAGAAATGCATTAAGTAGGAAGAGAAAAGAGAAAGTGGGAGAGCAATAGGCCCACTGATGATGTTGTTGAGGGACATGTTAAAATGTCACAAAGTCTTAAAAAAAAATGAAGAAAATAAGAACGTTTTAATTTAAGTCTGTTATCTAAGAGTTTTTTTGCATGCCCATTAGTTTGGCTGACATTTTTTCTTCTCACTGAGATAATGCTGATTGGACATAAAGTCAAAAAATAAAAAGCAGCTTTGCAAGTAGAGAGCTACTTTTGCATTTTCTCGTTGCATAGCTTGCTACATTTCTCTGGAGATAGCTTCAATGTAGTGAAACTTCATTTTGATGTGGAGTAGCTGGTAGCTTAGCTAACTACATTTTCCAAGTAAGAGGTAATGTGACATATTAATAAAAAAATGATAAATAATATCACAGCTACTCCAAGCAAAAAATTTGTTGTCAACTCCTAGCTGATTTAAAGTCAAACAATCAATCACTCCTCAGATTGATTAGCATGATCGTTGCGTATGCATGTCACAGAGCAGCAAGCTAACTTGGAGACACTTACATTCAGCAGCGGGAAATATTTCTGTTATTTTGACTCAATATTGTCTCAACATCACTACTCCAGGTTTTGGTGCTAAGACTTTTTTTTACTGCAAAACATGCACTTAAAGGGATAGTGCATCCAAAAATGAACATTTAGCCATTATCTACTCACCTATATGCCGAGGGAGGCTCAGATGAAGTTTTAGAGTCCTTACATCCCTTGCGGAGATCCAAGGGGAGAGTGGATAGCAGCACAACTCCACCTAATGGAGGCTTATGGCACCCCAGATTCAAACGACTAAAAACTCATAATTGAAATATCTCCATACTGCTCATCCGTAGTGATCCAAGTGTCCTGAAGCTCTGACATAAAAAGCTGTTTGGAAAAACGTCATTTGAACTCTGTTTTTAGCCTCATTGTAGCCTGCAGCTCTAACTGCCTTTCTGTGGTGGAGGTGGGGTTGGAGCTGTGTTGCTACCCCCTCTCCCCTTGGATCTCTGCAAGGGATGTGAGGACTCTAAAACTTCACCTGAGCCTCCCTTGGCATATGGGTGAGTAGATAATGGCTGAATTTTCATTTCTGGGTGCACTATCCCTTTAACCCTCATAAAACACTTACTACAACCAACAGCACAAAAACATAAAGGTTGTGGCTGCAGCTCTACATTGGCTAAACAACCAAAACTGGATTTTAATCATGGGCAGCTGCAGGCAAAACGTGACAAAGAACTAATAAAGCTTGTGGCTGGATGTTCTGGATGAAATGTTGCCTAACATATACCCTTTATACATAAATACTCTTTACATAGTGTTACAAGCTGCAGTTATAAATGTTAGTCATTAATCATGTTTTTTCCATGTTCTAATAAGCTATCATGTCTGCAGCTGCAAACATTGTTAATTATTTGATTTCACTCCAAGTACCATCATGACATCCCAAAAGCTGTCCTTGTGTTCTGACTTAAATCAATAGCATCTGTAAATGATTTATCAACCATTGATTAAGTAATTAGTTACAAATTATTTAATACTTAAGTAAAGCTGCCCTGTGGAGTTTCCACATATAAACCAGAGTCCGTTACATTACAGCCACTGCCAAACGAGTTATTAGGATGATCACTGAACGCATCTCCACCACACAACAGGTGTCTGGTTTGCTTAGAAGTGCTATTGCCTCTCAGAAGCGACATTCCCGCGCTGTCGCACAGGAAGCGACGCATTTGACGTAGAGTTCAAAGAGCGCATGTGCCGTTGGAAATGTCGGAGACGACAAGGCTAGCAGAGGAGCTACTGAAAGATGTCTGAAAACCCAAAGACACAGTCCAGGAAAGCTTCCGAAACCTCTGGAGCTGGTCCCGCTGGTCCTCCCCAACCTCCGCGATATTCAGAAGAAGGAAAAAAGGCAAAACAAGAGTGACAAACGCAGATATAAAGCCCGTTTCACGCAGAGCGCGCAAAGCGCAGACCTCTGCTGACAACCCATTCGTTGTGTATGTGTTACCGTGGAGCAAGAGTGCACTGCTCTGCCGCCGAGCTGTCTGTATTGTAATGAATCACTCACGAGCAGGAGACCAGAGTAGCATTCAGGAAAAAGGCCCGCTTATTTGTGCACTCCAAAAACTCCAGTAACACTCCGGGGGGTAACATGCAAAAGTCTCTGTCCCAAACTCTGGCTCTTCTAGTGTAGCACACACTCTGCTTCACCAGTCTCCAGCACTCACCACTGCCCCAGGGTCGCTACAGTATATTTTTTCATAGCAGATAAAACAACGAAAATTATTGGGTGGTAAATATATGTGTCATTTAGCTTTGTGCGGTGCGGGAGCGTCACTCATATTGCCGACGTCATCGAACAGCGCAAGCTGACTTATTGTTGCAGTACTCGGAAAAACACGGCAGATGGCGCAAATGGACAAAACTCAACAGGGCAGCTTTAAGTAAGGCTTAGAAAGTCATACCCCAAACTATTGACACTAACACAAAGTCTTAACGCATTCTGTGGTAGTGGGCAAGAAATGTGTCAAAATTATGGACTGGCAACCTGAAGACAATGTCAGTGGAAAGTCAGTGAGGATCTTTTCTTGTGGGGTACAAACGAGTTAAGGATACAGAGAGAGAGTCTGTGTCGGGTGGGTGGGAGCAGTGGCAGATAGGTCAAACAATCATGGACTTTCAACTAGGAGACTGTTTATGTCTCACACAAAACCAAATGTCAGCATCATGTACATAGTCATTTTAACTGAAACTATGACCTTTTTCTAAACTTAAGTAGGTATTTCTTGTTCTATAAACCTAGCCAAGTGGAGGTTTTTTTTTTGGCTAAATCTAACCAAACTGTGACTGTTTTACAACCAAATTGCGACCCCTCATTATAGACTTTGCTAAAGCATTATTTTCATGTTGCCAGCACGTAATTATGACTAGGGACGCATGGTAATATTGGCATATCATCGGTATCGGCTGATATTGGCTTTAAAATGAACTATTAGAATCGGCCAACATGCTTTTTCTTAATTTGCACAATGAATGAATATTACATACATTGAAAGCATTATATTTCATGTCTCCATATGCATAATTTGATGTTAATTCCACTACAGAAAAGACTTGATGATCACTAACATTAGGTGGGGAAAAAAGTGGATATATCAATATCTATATCTGTTATTGGCCAAATTAGTTGTTACATATCAGCATATTGGATACTGGCAAAAAAATCCAATATTGTGCATCCCTAATCATAACACATTTTGTCTTGTCCATGTAAACTATTTCTTTGAGACTGTGTTTTATGTTGTGGCTAGTATACTGTAAACAGCCAGACAAAGAGTCAAAGGTTGGAGCAAGTCAAGGTGGTGCAAATCTAAACTACTGTTGGACAGTTTAAATGCACCATACATTAAAGACTAATTTTTTAATGAAAAACCACTGTTTTTTTCCCCCATCATTTAACATCTCTGGAGGACTTTTGCAAAGACTGAAAAAAATAATCTTGATGATGCCATAGTGATGTCAATGGGGTTATCTCAGTTCGGGCTTGGAGAGTGAACATTTTTTTTACCACAAAGGCCAGCAGAACAAACGGTGTAAGACGCTATCTAGTTGCAGTATGAAAAAGTAGAACCCTTTGTTTTAGGAGCATGCTCCACACAAGTGACTAAAAGTCTCTCTTGTAAAACTGCCAAATTTATGGGAATGTGATATTACATCTCTGGAGTATCCCTTTCATCTCAGATTAAACAAATTAGTGAAATAAAAAGTACAATATAAAAAAATTACAAATAAAAATGTACTGTTTAGAAATATAAAGCAAAATAAATTGTAATACTCAGCAACTGAATAATTGTAAAATCTACACTAAAATCACAGTTCACTCTGTCTCTGTCTCTGTCTCTCGCTCAGACATGATGTCCCACTGACATTTTGCTGTGCCAGGCGTCTTTCACATGCAATAAAATATCAGTGTCACGTCGGCGACGTGCCGACAAGCCGTCAAAGTCTGTGACAAAATTCATACAAATCTCTTCAGGAATATAATTATTGCTGGGTACACTCTGAACATTTGGAAATGATCCAAATCCAATTAATAAAGAAGGTAAGCACATGAACCCAAAATGGAAATGAATGTTTGCAATGCAAATACAAATTGGCTTAGAGAAGAACATGATTGTACAAAGGATTCCAAAAAGACGACAAAAAGAGAAAGAAAAATAAAAAAAAAATGATGTAGAAAGTAGACTTAGGTTAGGTTGCATACACAATCAACACACTTGTACATGTTTTGTCATGTAGTGTAGTCTGGTTTTGTTTATGATTAAATATAATAAATAAATACAGAGCTGGAAAGTTGCTTCATTTCCACATTTTCCCTCCATTTCCCATCTGTGTTCAGTCTGGTCTCATCATCTACAGCCTGGAGCGAATGAAGGTGTGTGTGTGTGTGTGTGTGTGTGTGTGTGTGTGTAGGTGTGTGTGTGTGTGTGTGTGTGTGCATACACACATGCATGTGTGTGTGTTTGAGACAATGATAAGGTCTTGAGGTCTAGAGAACGAGTGTCTGTATAAACGAGCAGAATGAAGAAATGTGTGTGTGTGTGTGTGTGTGTGTGTGTGTGTGTGTGTGTGTGTGTGTGTGTATGTGCACGCGGGGACATCCTCGTCAGTGAGAGGGCCCAGGGGACGGCCCGGCCTCCTCAGCCTCCTCATGATGATTGATGCTGGCGGGCCCCACACGCCCCAGCCGCCCAGCTAAATTAAAAGCCTATTTTGTAAAGTTGTAAAGAGAACAGAATGGTTGGAGGGTTGCTGTGTGTGTGTGCGTGTGTGTATGTGTGTGTGTTTGTGTGGGTGGGTCACAGCCGGGGCGCTCTCCAGTGTCTTTAGTATCATCAACCCCTCAGAGGATAGCCAGAAGGGGGTCTCCTCCATGCCTGATGCTCTTTCTCTCTCCCGTTCTCTGTCTCATTCACACACTCACACACACACGCACAGGAGCGCATGTGTGCGCGCGCACACACACACACACACACACACACAGAAAGCAAACACACATAAATGTTCCTCAGTGTGAAAGTCTTGTGTGTGAGATCAGTCAATTAAAACCAAGTACAGATTTTGCACAATTAAGCACATTTTTTTTTATCAGTGAAATGCTATCAAAACAATGCCAAAATATATTAAAATTATACTTTTATATATTACTTTATAAGAAAGAGTACATTTAAATCCCCCCACCTGTTTAATATCTTGTTAAAATATAATTTTGTTTGTTTTTGTCTTATCTTTCCTCTGTGGAGTGACATTTTTACAGGACTTCGTATGATGATCATGTCACTGGTGATGCAGTTGTTGTGATAATGATGCAGTTATGTCATACAGTTACCTATTGAATAATAGTATAGTATAACAGCAGCTGTCATTTTTACATTCTTTTTTTCCACCACATGCATTTGTGCTTAGGTTTAGCTTTTGTTTTTATTTTCTGACAGCACAACTCTTCCCTCAAATCCTCCCACAGTACCAGCACAAAAATGCTTTATTTAGTAGAACAGCAAAGGATAGGCATAGACAGGAAAAGGATGGAGAGAGGGAACGATACGTAGCAAAGGGCTGTGTGCCGAAATCAAACCCAGGATGCTGCTAAGGACTCAGCTTTAAGTACATTAGGCACACGTGTTATCTGGTAAGCTACAGGGCACCCAAAAAAGGCAACGATATTTTAGTAGACTTTTAAGACAGGTTCACTCAGTGACAAACTGTGACCATTGGACTAAGACCCTCTATCCGCCTCCAAGTCTAAACAAAAAACACCACAACATCACCTGTGGTCAAAACTAAAGCCATTCACAAATTATTGCTGTCAGACAGAAACCTTGTATATCCAAAATAGCTAAACCGGGAATAAATTAGTGATTGAAATAAAATAAGAACCTGTGTTTTTAAAAGTGCTGTTTGATGGCGGCGCGTGCACACGCAGCGGCTCCTCTCCGTCCCTGATAGAACGGTCTTTCACCGTGGGTCTGAGAGGACTGAAATTTCATCTGTGCTGTATGTCGAGCATGTATAGCATATTTGACAATAAAGTTGACTTTGACTTTGACTTTTGTAACTCTGGAGAAAGATATTCGATTGTATAGTATATATATATAGTATATATAGTATATATAATTTCCAGGTCGTCAAATACTGAAGCTTAAGGTTGGTGGTTCGGTCCAATTACCAAACAAAAAAGTCTGGTTTTGACAACCTGGAAATAAGACCATACAGTCAACTTTCTCCAGAGTTATGTACAGCACCTTTAAGATACTTGCATATGTCATTATATTCTACAGTTTTTAATCAGCAAATGTTGAGATGCGTGTTTTGTCCATCACTGATTAGAACGGCCCCATTGTAGGCAGTAAGTGCACTGCATCTTTATTGAGAAGTTAGACTAAATGGCCTCTTAAATGTTCGCCTTCAGCTAAGCTATGTGCGGCACCAAAGATGCTCTAATACGGCACTTCATTCAAGGTGGGGTGGAGCTACGAGGTTTGGTGACAGATTGAGGACTCGACTGAGTTATGAGATTTAGTCTCAATACTTTTCATTGGTTAAGTATTAAAACCCACACACAGACATAAAAGGTGACCAATAGTATTATTAAAATAATAACATTCAACACCAACTTTGGCATATTATAATACTTTCTGATATTTGATGCTGTACACATTTTTGGTCAGGTTTGACACCCAGCCTTAAAGAGAACAAACTGAATTTAATAAAAAATCTTTGGACGTTGCATGCAGGGTAAGGATGCTTAACAGTATAAAACACTACTATTTGCTTTGAAAAATTAGCAGCAGTGATATAAAATATGTTAAAAATGGTAAAAACAACAGTTTAACATTTTTAGAAATGCAAGACAAAACATATTTTCAGCTGTGCAAATCACATTAGAAATTAAACTAATCAGATCTGGAAATACCAGATGGGTAAAAAAGAAAGAGAGCCCCAGAAACAAGTCCTAAAACCCCCAAAATGAGTTAGTATTTCCCTTGTCTCAAAGTCAATGGGTTTTTGGTTAGATGGCTAAAATAAGGTCTGTAGTTAACACAAACTCAAGTGACTTTCAAAAGGTCACATTTTAACTGACATAAAATATGTCAGTTAATACCCCATTAATGAATTTTGAACCTTTTGTGTCTTAGAAATGCTAACGACTTGTTAAATGAGACTACAGAACATCATTACGCTGAACATGGCCTTACAGCTGTGCTGTGGGGACAACATTAAGACTTGCCGCCATAGTGTAGTTCGTTTATAGCCTAACGTTAGATTTTTACTTCTGGCAATTGCATTTAGGTATCAGAAATAGTGTCAAGAAGTAGTGTTCACTTGTGAAGATTATCTTGCTGAAAATGTGTAAGTATCAAAAACATTTGCTCAACACAGAGCCGATTTTCTGCAATAATCCAATGGAGGGTGACAATTGTCATTCCTGTTACACTTTATATTTTAATAATTTTGTTTTGTTTTGTTTGGAATATTATATTCATATTGGTGGACATTCTGTCTTTTAATCCAGGACCCGTATTCACAAAGAATCCTAAGACTAAAAGTAGCTTTTAGTGACGTCATTCTAAGAAAAACCTTAGAATTCCTCGAATTCTAAGATTTTTCTTAGAATTTTCCCTTGGTAAGATAAACATCATTCACAAAGCATCTTAGGCCTTAAGAGAGCTCCTAAGGTGAAAAACTGTTAAGAAGAGGGAGGAGGACTTTTAAGAAGCCTACGAGTGTCTTAAACAGAGAAGATGGTGGAAAGACAGAGAGGAAGGAGAGATATTCTCCG
Organism: Epinephelus cyanopodus; assembly: GCA_026686955.1. Classification (NCBI taxonomy): domain Eukaryota; kingdom Metazoa; phylum Chordata; class Actinopteri; order Perciformes; family Serranidae; genus Epinephelus; species Epinephelus cyanopodus. The sequence goes on along the minus strand of CM048918.1, from coordinate 6,739,649 downwards.
TATATTGAGCGACAGTGATTTAATAAGATGCTACTGGCTTGATAGTGCAGGGATAATGTTTGTGGTTGACCTCATCAGGGGCGAGCTTACTTTTCCCACCCAGCGTAGTAACGCAATAACGCCCGCTTTGGATTGCATTACGTATTAGCGCTTCTCACACTCATCACTTGTGCGTAAAAGGAGAGGGAACGACGCATTGATTTGTCGGGCAATGTGCTCCCAAATCTACCTCTTTCCTTGTGCCGTGATCCCGGGACCGAATTTCCCTCTTAAAACTGTTCTCCTTCATGAGCTGCGCCAACAGCAGGCACTGCTCTTCTGTCCAGTTCGGATTTCTCGTTCTTTTTTTCTCCATTTCGTTCGTTGTTTTGCTCATTCTGCCAAATCAAACCGCTTTTTACAAGGAGGCCAGCAATCACAGTAATTGCTGACAGCTGAGTCTGCGTCCACCATTAATATCAAATAGATTAAGTAGTAAAATTACCAGCATGGCGAGTAAACATAACAATAATCAAATCAATATAATAATCGGCAAGTGAATGAGCTACGTTCAAACATTTTGAAGTTGTGTAACAATTAGTGTAATTTTGCTGAGTTTCATCATCATGACATAAAATTATTTTCATGATTACACATTTCTTAATACAGTCTAAGTTCTATGATCAGTTGATTTCACTGTCCATTCATTGCTAGGGGTGCATTTTTTTTCCTTTTTGTAACAACCAATCACAGCTTTTAGAAGACTGCATCATACCTAGCAACGGGGGCAACCACACCTCCTCACTAAGATAAAAGTTTCTGTCCCCTCCTTGCTCAGAGTTGCTCTCAGAAACATCCTGAATCACTCTTAAGCTAAGATTCCTTGCTAGGAATTTTTAGGGTAAGTTAGGAGCTCTCTGAGAGGACTCTGAGAATCTTTGTGAATACGGGCCCTGATCTTTGACAGACACTCAAGGACAGGACACTTACTTGTATGTGTATCATTTGCTAATCATTTATCCTCAATGTGAATTTAATTGACCAGATGACTCCAGGAGGCAATGACAAGCACACACACATACAAACACACACACACACGTTCATGTCACCCTCCAGCCACCCTCCCTCTTTGCCTTCAAGCCATGCCAGACATGCCCACCCCTCCCCTCTCCTGTTGTTGGCAGCAAGAGGTGAGTGGAGTGACAGCCCACCCTGAATATGGCCAACCAGCCGGACACACACAAACACACACACACATGAAACAGAGGTCAGGGCTGTGTCAACTGGGGTGTGGAGGCCAGCTGAGGTGCCTTGCCTGTGCATTGTGCTAATTTGTGTGTGTGTGTGTGTGTGTGTGTGTGTGTGTGTGTGTGTGTGTGTGTGTGTGTGTGTGTGTGTGCAAGGAAATCCCTTCAGGTCAACAAGGGTCTTTAAACGGACGGAAAACAGTATAGTATCAAATCTAGAGTATATCATCGTCATCTTTGTCATCATCATTACTGTTATCATTTCCATTCACTTCTGTCATCTTTATTGCCATCATCTTCATCACAAACAGCAGGGTAACTGTAATTGCCATTATTTGTGTAACCACCATCATCCTTTTGTTCCCTGCATCAATACAAGCATCACCAACTGAATCATTGACCTGCAGCTCTTGTCAGTAGGTAAGTAAAGACGACTCAGATAAGGAAAAACTCCCTTTATTGAGAAAGAAAACGACAAATTGTTTATACTGTCCTGACATAAGCTGTAGTGATGTGTCTCACTCCTAACTTAAAAAAAAATCAATTCAACAGCAGAATGTATGTTACTAATATTATTTATGAAAGGTTAACTCATATCACAGCGGTGCTTGGATGGTGTGACGTGTGTGGTTGTGCTGCTGCCGTGGTCCTGCCAGATGCCTCCTGCTGTTATCATTAGTCATACTTCTACTGTTATTATACACATATGATTATTGTCACATATGTATACTATCAGATATTAATATATACTTTCAACATATTGTACCACAATAGCCGTAATTATAATTAGACTGTTATTACTTTAATGAATGTTGTTGTAAGCTACTGTCATTACTGTCTGTCCTGCATCTCTCTCTGTCTCTCTCTCTCTTCATGTATCATTTTGTATACAGAATACTGTTAATTTATCATGCTGATCTGTTCTGTATGACATCTATTGCACGTCTGTCCATCCTGGAAGAGGGATCCCTCCTCAGTTGCTCTTCCTGAGGTTTCTACCATTTTTCCCCCTTTAAGGGGTTTTCTGGGGGAGTTTTTCCTTATCTGCTGTGAGGGTCTAAAGGACAGAGGGATGTCGTATGCTGTAAAGCTCTGTGAGGCAAACTGTGATTTGGGATATTGGGCTTTATAAATACAATTGATTGATTGATTGATTGATTGATTGATTGATTGAAAGACTGTAATGTAGGTTTATCTGTGTCATCCCTGTCTCACAGAATCTCATGGACAGTTGTACATACAGTCTACATACAGAAAATACAGCATCAGAAGACAGAGAACCAAAATACAAATATGACTGCAGAGTTTTATTTATTGTGACATAGGAGATGAACATTCATACAACATAAAGTATAATGCTTAAGAATGACAGACAGTTTTAGTCTTGCTGATATACCGTAAATGTTTCCAGCCCATAGTTTGCTAAGAGCTTGGATGTGACTTTAGGCATCTGAAAAACTATAAAACTCTGTAAGACAGTAATGACACCAGTAAGGTTTCTCGGTTTTCCACTCAGAACTATGTCAGTCGAATTAGCTTTGGCTGTGTAATACAAATATTTGAGGATTATCTTTTGCCCCATGTAGAGTTTTAAAGTTTGAACGGTGTTCAGCAGGAGGGTTGTTACAATGGATGCTTTGGAAATAAGTTTATTGTTTCCCTCTATCTACCTGACTTTGCTGTAGCAATGTCACCATGTTCCCAGATATCAGCAATTACTTTGGTGAGTAAAATCTTATCATAGACAATGGATTTGAGTAGTAGCAGCACACATCAAAGAGGAGGCTACCAAAATCGCGCATACCGTGTTCAGAAAAACACCTTGTAAGTACAGCGAGACATAACTCATTCTAAAACGAGGTAGGCTTTCAATGGCGAGCACTAAAGGAGAGGATGGGGATAAAGAGTGACCTGGAGTTGGCCTGTTGTCTGTTGGACAGGTAAGTGGGTGCATTTGACTTATTTAGCTTGGTAAATATCAGCTTATTAGCTAGAATACCTTTAACCGACTCACTTTGTATAAATGTTTGTGCCCAATACTGATCAACAATCTGTGAACCTGCTCAGACTGCATACTGCTGTCCACTGAAAATGAAGTCAAAGACTCAGCCCCCAGTGATTGGCAGTGTCAGACTGAATAATGGTGTAGTAACAAAATGACTATTCAGTCTGAATATCAGTCTACCTTGTCTTCATCATCACCATAGTCATGACCAGAATTGTCATCATCCTCTCCCTGCTCTTTACCTTTGTCATCCTCACATCACCATGGCGATTTCTCTATCATGGTCATTGGTATTGTACCCTGTGGTTCTTCATTTTCCTTATTCATGGACATCTCAGCGCACGCACGCACACACACACACACACACACACACACACACACACACACACGCACACACACTCCTTCTCATTGCTGTCAGGCCACTTACAGAGAGGTCATAACCCCAGTGAATGATGGGAATGCTGAGCTGGAACCTATCAACGCTGCAGATATGACCAAAAGCACACCCCCACCCCCCCCCCCCCCGCCGACACTATCTGTCAGTATATGTGAGTGGCAGTAGGGGTATGAGGGGTGTAAGGGGGGTTACAAAGGCAGAAAGAGTGTGTGTGCATGTGTGTGTGTGTGTGTGTGTGTGTGTGTGTGTGTGTGTTTTGTATGCATGCTGTCATGATCAATTTCTTTTGGAGAGGTGAAAAGCTGATTTTCTCAGTCACCTCGTGTGCCGCCCTATGGTGTATTGTGTTCATGCACGTGTGTGTGCAGCCCCAGTTGCATGCTGTGTTTGTGCAAAATACGTATGGGCCATATGTACGCTTCCCTGTGAGCATATTCGTATCTATTTCTGTATCTGTGTGTGTGCCTGCATGCAAATGTGGAAATGCTTAAGCATTTGTTGCCACTTTCTCTCTATCTGTGTATGCGTTCCTGTATTTCTTACATAGAGTACATTTTCTTCAAAAACAAATCAGCGGAATGACACAAAGGAACGATATTTTATCCATTGTAGACTGTTGAATTGTTTTATTTAGCGTAATTCAGCGTTAAACATACATAATACAAATATAATCAAAAATAAATTAATAGATCATTTATAAATGTATTTTTTTCCATCTTGCATTTTGTTGTGCACCCCTATGTTGTAGAATGACAATAAACAAACCTTGAACCTTGAAATAGTAATTGCTGTTTCCTATGATAACACCAAATACTGAGATCTAGGGACACAGTGGCAAAAACACTACACTTAAATCGATCAGGGTTGGAAACAAGCCATCAGTGTAGCCATGTAGTATGTTATTCAAAATGATGCACTAAAAAATGTTTTGTGCCTGTAGCATTCTGATCACCAGAAAAACTGCTGAAATTGTTTCTGCAAACCCTGGATTCATTACATTTGCACACTGGAGATACATTTAAATCAAACAATGCTATGGTCGATGTGTAGCTAGGTTTAGGCACAAAGACCACTTCCTAACTACAGCTAGGAAAATATAATATTTTCGCTTAAAATGTCCAGTTTTAGCAAGTCGCCAGTCTGTGAGTGAGATCCACTCCTCGCTCCTCCACAGTCACTTCTGGCTCAACAAAATGCAGATGGTGATGGCCGAAATCCGGAAACCTGAGGCCTCAGAATGGCAGTCTTCAAACAGATGGGTGATGTCCATTATTTTATACAGTCAAATAGTCTAAAAAAAATCAACAACAACAAAAAAACAAACAAACACGTGTGGTGCCTAAAAAGCTGCTGGAAACTTAGCAATGACTCGCTAAAATACAACTGATTTTGTGGTTTGTTGGTTTCAAACAGTGGTCAGCTTGGCAGGCACCTTGCCTAGGTGTCAAACTGTCTACTGTACCATCTACCTTTAAGGGTCGTCAGCTCATATGCTACGCCACGGTATAAACATTAATATGACAATTATAAAATATACAAAACATAACATATTCCTGTTTTCAGAAATGTGCAATGCTACCACTTTCTTCTGGTGACTGGGCTGAGCCTCAGTTTGTTGACTTGTACATTTAAGTTTGTACCTCCTGTTTGTACCTGTTTGTAAAGTTTGTTTACGCAGTTTTAGGCTTGCAAGCTTCACAAAAAAAATGAATAAATTTTGTGCAGGTGTATGTGCACTCACAACTTTTAACAGGTTTGCTGTGTTGAAAGGTTTTGGACACAGAGCTCTGTGAAGACATTAGAGGATCTGCAAGAGGGACATTCATTCTCAACATGTGTCTTATCTGTTTCCCCAGCGCATTTAAAACCAATAGTTTGATTTATTATATGACAGTGACACAGCACGCATTCTCATTGCACATGAACACTGCGTGCGTACCAGTACAGTAATGTCGGTTAATTGGGGGCACTGTTTCGGCAAAAGCTAAGGTACAGAAATGTGACATGACTTCGAGGACCTAGTATGCTATTGAAGAAAACTCTCACATTCACAATGTCTTGCGTATGCATGTAACTTAGACTTACCTGACTTAAAGAGAGCAGTGGAACACCAGTCATTATGTCAGTTTTGGTGCATATTTCAGCACCATGGACAGAGAGCAGAAGTCTCATATCTTTCATCATTTGTTTAGACTACACAGAAAATTGAGAAACGCATTGAATCTCATGTTAATTTCAAGTAGCTAACCAAGAGGTGTTTAAATCACAGTAAAATTTATTGTTTAAAGGACAAAAGCCCAACCATGCAGACTGTAACATGTTTGAATTCATCCCTTACTGAAACAAACACCTACAATTATGAACATCATTTGCACAGGCTGTTGGGCATTGCCCTAAAGCAGCTAGGCAAAATGCTTTAATAACACACAAATCATTAAGGAACAAACAAGTCCACTCACTGACAATCATATCAACTGACAGGCATATCATATCATAGAGCATCAGCTGATACATGTTTTCATCTCTTGTTCAATGCTTGTTAAATGCAAACTAGCAAGCATCTGATTTTTTCTTCCCCATGATGTTGATAAGGTTAAATACGTAATACTGTATTACGCATTATGGCAAAATAGCTTATGTAATATTCCCGAACACACACAAACATGAAAACACTCAAAATGTGCAATATTAATAGGCTTGTCTTTGTTGACCTGGAAAAAAAAATGTTTAGCATAAATTATGAATTTGAAGGCAGTACAAGTGAAATGAATTTGTTATTTTTATTAAATTAAATTTAAAAAAAAACAAAAAAAAAAAAAACAATATGGAGATGATCCCTATGTGGCCAATGTTCACCCAAGAATCAATTTGTATAATAACTTTACTTTTTACCTGTGATTTCACTTATTATGTTTCTTACTCCATCTGACTTCTTTTTGGTGACGTTACTGTATTCCTAGATCTCATCTATGAACTTGATGAGTATTAGGTTATATTCAACAATGGATAGGTATGATGTAAAACATTATAAACTACACCCTAAAAAAGTTGCAACTGCCATATTGCAATACCATCAAATAATGTCCTCACAAGTAGGCCTATAGTTATCCTATTCTACATGTGTGTTTGTGTGTGTTGTGACAGCAGAAGCCTAGACAGACATCCAAGAAGTGAGGGGTGGGAGGTTTTGGGTTGCACTGAGGGGAGCGGCCCATCCTGCCATCCTGTCATCCCTCCCACACCCCCACTCTGTTTCTGGGCCAGGCCCGATCTGGGGCCCTTGTGTCACCAACAGATGGGCCTCTCACAAAAGGACCCCTTGGCTCGCCAAGCCGGTCTCCTGCACACCCGATTAAATCTCAATAGCAAAGTTAGAATTGATGCACTCAGTTTATGGTGATTCAATTAGAGCAGGACAGCATGAGGAAAAGACAGGGCGATGGAGAGAGAGAAACAATGAGCGTGTAGTTAGAAAGTCATTTACCTGGTGTTATTCAGGTCGGGGGGTGGATGGGGCCAGACAGCCACAGGCTCATGTATGGTGGGATAATGTGCTGTGGGCTTGTGGCAGAGATATATCAAAGGAGCCTGATCTGAAAACTCACTGGAGACCCTCAGAGTGACTGACTGACTGATGGCTGCTTCATGTTTTGTGTGAATGAGATCCATGTGAATGCACACACATTATCCACAGATCTTTGCATCCATACCATGCATGTTTGAGGCATAAGCTAGACAAGCAGCTGTCCTAGATATATATGCATATATATATATATATATATATATATAAATATATATATATATATATATATATATATACACACTTTAGTTTTAACAGGAAATGTACAGTTCGCATACAGTCTATTTCAAAATAAACACACAACTTTTTTTTCCCCAACAAATGATCACAGTTGGGTTAAGGTAAAAAGAACAGGGTTTGGCTTACAATCTTATGAAGCAAGTGAGAGTCAGTGGTTGTTGGACCCCTCCACCCCCCCTCCTGCCCGCCCATCTTGGACTGCTACCACTTTAACTTTTGTTGTTGTCCTGCTGCATTTCCCCATGATGCAGCTGGCTAATGGTGACCAACCACCAATCGTGTCGACTTGAAAGTACAGCTTTTGTCGTCGGAGTCTGACGTTGGAAGTCACTGAGAAAGCGATGGTTTTCGACAACTTCGGAGTGAGACCATGTTGAACATACATGTACATACAAAAAAAAAAAAAAAAGTAATTAAAATGAGATATTCATCAACAGACATCACAATCAGTAACATCAAATAAATGTCTCAAGGTTATGAAGGAAAAAAGCTTCTCCTTGAAATAGATCTGACCATTTGTTAAGCCTATGATGGTCACTGACTGGAGGTCATATTTTACTTTAGTTTTATTACCCACCAGTGTTATAGTACTTAAGATTGGTCTTGGTCTTGTGATGGGTCCCAAGACCAGTTTTGAAGGTCTCAGTCTAGCTCTAAACTGACCAGAATTTGTTTTGGTCGTGTCTCTCTGTGTGACTGAAAAATATATAATATATATACATACATACATATATATATATATTTATCTGTTTTTTCCAAATTAATATGGATCTGTTAGATTGCTTTGAGGAGTGCCTATGGTTTGCATGCACATTTTATCGTTAAGTGTGTCATACATTGCAGCTATGGCTCAGTCTTGATACTCTCTCGATCACGACTTGGTCTCAGTTTAGGTGGTCTTGACAAACAACACTGTTAACCACTACAGCACTTCAAACACCAACCAATGAACAAACAAATAAAAAGATCTCTTCCAGAGACATAGGAGAAAACTACAATTTATTGCAAGTAATTGCAGTAATTGCTGAGAATGGAGCAAGAAACACAAGAAGTCAGACAGGTTGTAAACAGACCCACAGCTTAGCAAAACTTGTTTTAAAGTATGAAAAGAAAAAATGAACAATAACATTATCACTCAAACTATCAGCAGTAAACATCCATCACAATTTACAGACTAATTTCTTTGTCTAAGATTGACTTACTTTACTTACTGTAGTTACATTTGCATACAAAGAAGGATTACTACCAACATTTCAGGCTTACTTCAGTTCAAAAGGATGAAATGTGTCTGAGTAATCTGGATATACTCTTCATAAACTACTTATTTACCTGCATGGTAAAAGTACAATTGCATTAATGCTTGAGCTCAGTGGACGAAATAAACACACTATGTCAGTACAATACCGCAATTTGATTTTTTTTTTTTTTCCTTCAACAACAACAACTTACATTTAGCCAACACATGCACGTGGTCGGGTTTAGGAAAAAAGAACAGAGTTTGGCTTAACAATCATACAGGAAGCAAACACCGACCTGCAGGGTGAAAGTCGATGGTTGTTGGACCCATTCACCACCCCCCCCCCCGCCATAGTCCCAGTTTTGCCGTCTTAACTTTAGTTGTTTTCTGTCCGCTTTCCCTCCTTACACCTGCCGGGTGCTGTTACACAATAACAGTGACCAGTCATGTATCATGCCGACATAAAGGGATGGCTTTTTTTTGCTGGTGTCTGACACAAGAAATTTAAAAGGAAATCATTGCCCAAACGCCTGTATTCCATGACTTTGCAGTGAGACGAGGGTGGTGTCATAGCCCCAAGCTTGATGGACGCACTATCCACCTCTCTCTCCTCTCTAACAAGTTTGCTTCATGTTTATGGGTGTGGGGAAGTAAAGTTTGGATTTAGACACTTGCTTTTATGACACAATTTGAATGCTCAGAAATAGTGATTCATGTCAAGTTATTAAATAAAGCAACTTTGACTGACCAGCGCCTGATTAACTGACAGGTGAAATCAATGACAGGCTGACAGATGGATTCAGGGAATGACTGATTGACTGGGTGACCTACTGGTAAATCACCGCACTGACTGGCTGCCAGGCTGACTTACCAACAAACTCACCCATTCACTGAATGACTGGCATTTACAAACTTACTGACTGGCCCAATGTGAGATCGCCAAGGGCAACCAGGAGTAGGGGTTCAGCTGTGCATTTAATAGTGTGTGTGTGTGTGTGTGTGTGTGTGTGTGTGTGTGTGTGTGTGTGTGTGTGTGTGTGTGTGTGTGTGGGACAGACAAGCGGCTGTCTGTGATTAAGAATAAATAAGCCAATAAATATTCAATCAGGACAAAAAGAGGCATGATTAAAAGGCCTGGGAGGCTGTGATGGGGCGAGGTCAGCCTGGGCCTGGGTCAGAAAGCGTGTGGAAGACAGAAATCACACAAGCAATTTCTTTCTGATGTTCTCATTTGATAGTAATACACCACATAATAATGTAACAACGACAGTGAAACACTGTTTCATTTAAAGACTGTAATGCATTGAATATTTGATCCATTTCAAAGACTTTTAGAACAAATGAAGATATTATTACCTTAAACAAATGAACCTGCGTGCACATTCTTATACACATACACATATAGTACATACACAAAAACAGGAGCAAGACCAGCCTTAGTCATAAAGAATAGTTATTAATAAGAATACCAATAATAAGACAAAGGCGAAGAAGAAGAAGAAATTTCTAGTGGTTTGCAATCTAGACCTCAGTGTTTTCCATTGGTTTAGTTTCTCAGATTCTCAAACTGCTGAGCATTTTCATGGTAATAAACATGTTAAATGAAATACATTGCCTAAGGACAACTCCAGGCTTTTGAAATCGTATATATGTTTTCCTCCAAACAAAGCCAAAAATATATCATTTGAAACTGCCATCCAAAACTATCACAAATCACTTTTTAAAAATATATGGGTTTTATGATGGGACAACACTGTAGTTAACATTTGGTTAGATTTAGTTACAAGCTCAACTTGGTTAGGTTTTGGCAAAAATTGTGGTTTGGGTTAAAATAAGTACCTGGTAAGGGTTGAGAGACCTTCATTGTCATTGTCATGGCTACAATAATAACCATGTGGTCAAGGTTAGGGAATCATCATAGTCATGTGACTTACTGGGATGACTGTCTTGTTTTTTAATTGGAACTCAGCAGGGGATATTCCTTCATTGCCTTCATTTTCCATTTTAGGAAGCCATTGTTTTGCAGTAACAGACATTCTGTTTGGCAGAGTTACACATCTGATCAACCTGCTTAAGTTGTGGATATGATCACATTATTTTATTCTCATTTTAAAGGTTTGCAGTGCAAGATTTACCTGTAACAGTGGGCATATTTGGAAAGTGCAATGACCAGTGTTGTTTTGCATCAGAGGACATGACAACTGCTTGGAAATTATTTCCATGAGAGAATTAACTGACACTCTTTGTCAGTGAAAAATAAACACAAATACCTTTATTGTAAATTGAGTAAAAACTGAAAAGGATAAGCAGTGTGGATATTGAAAGGCAAATTAAGTTACTTTTTACACTGATATGTAAAGTTGTATTGTGCAGCGGTAATAGATAAGAATGCATGATATCACAGTAACAGTAGCACTCATGTATGTACATGTACATGTGATCATGTATGATTTTTTGTTTCACAATCAATAAGGCAACTGATGCAGAAGAAGCATGCATGCAGGAGCATGAGGGCGTTCCTTATTCCACTGTGTGTGTGTGTGTGTGTGTGTGTGTGTGTGGTGTGTGTGTGTGTGTGTGAAAGATCTATGCTCGTGGCCGGCATGCATTAGTCAAATATACTCTCCACAGTGGGACTATTGGCAGGTCCGAGCCGATAGGACACGGAGGCAGACAGTAAGACGTATGTACTACACTACCACACAAACACACTGTAATGGAATGCACTGTGTCTGTATCGGGTGTTTCAGCAAATGTTCAGTCATGTATTGTGAAGAGGGATATTAGCTGACTGTGTGTGTGTGTGTGTGTGTGTGTGTGTGTGCGTGTGTGCGTGTGTGTGTGTCAGCTAAAAGCCATACCTGAACTTTGATGCATGTGCTTTCTTTATGCACTGCAACTGCTATAGTGTGTGTGTGTGTGTAGCAGCATGCGTGCACATGTTGGGCAGTGTGTAATGAATGATATGTGTGACATGTGCTCTCTGTCTGGTATGCCAGGCACGTCAGGCCTGCTTAGCATTGGCCCAGCCCCTATAGAGATGGCTTATCAGTGAAGGTACATATGGAAGAACAGTTTGCCTACGCAGAGTCTGCTACCACCCCCTGTCAGAAAGAGAGAAAGAAATCCTTATCACGTAGCCCTCGTCTTCCCCTCCATTCTCTTCCTCCCTCCCTCTTCTCTCCTTCCGCTCTCTATCTCTGTCTCGTCTTGGAGATATGCTAATCGCTGTGTAAGTATATCCTGTCAAATAATTACCATATATTAAGCTCTACTCATCTTGGCATAATTTCCCCTTCCGCATAATCATATTTGGGCTTCTTCCTTCGTAAAAAGCAGCGGACAGAAGGGACTTACCTCAGGCAAGTTAAGCAAGTTAATCTTCATTGATTGAATATCAGGCTCATCAATGTGTTAACGGAATGTGTGTGTGTGAAGGGGTGTAGTGTGTGAGTAAGGAAAATCTACGCATTCATGCATGTGTGGTATCGGTTGGTTGATTAAAGACTAGACACTGGTTATTAATAATAAGAAGTACCACCCCATACTGCAGTCTGTGTGCTGTATGATATATGTACACTTTATAAAGTATTCTGAATCTGGGACCTTGACAGGTAAGTGTCAAGAAGAACTCCAGAACATTGAGGATAAGTTGTAGCTAGCACAGGGGTGTAATGTATGGGGGGGGCGACGACATAGGGGGACTCCGACCTCGTCACATATCGACGCTTGGTCATGGACTTTCTACACTGAGATGTGACCTGCAAGGTACCCTGGGTGCATTTGTTGTTGACATTCTGGGATTCTGTATCAACTTCAGTCTGTTATATGCATTGTTTGTTTTCACGGGAAATGTACAGTTTGCATACAGTCTCTTTCAAGATTAACACACTACATTTTTTTTCCTTCAACAACAAACGCTACCCCTTAACTTACGTTATTGTCTTGCTGCATTTCCACCTGATGCCACTGGACACCATTACATAATACCCCCACTATCTCCAGAGTAGTTTTTATTTATGTGTTTTTCACCCATGATGTATTGATCAATTTCCCCACTTTTTACTGTGTAAAATATTTTGTTACAACCATCCATGTCATGATGAGGATGGGAAAAAAAATGAGCAAAATGTTTTGCTCTACCACAGGTCGGGGTATCTGATACACTAAAGTCCTTTTGAGGATTTGTCTACCTGTGCTAACTGTGTCCCTGTGTGTCCTGGGTGTTTGTCAAAACACAACTGAAGAACTCTATATTTGTAAATTTGTAATACATCATAATTCACAAAAACACTTGGGAACCTCAGGTATTGCAGTTGTGTAAAGTCCTGTGCACTATTTTACAGCTTAGATATGTGCTTAGTTAGCCTGAACATTAATGATAATAATACATTGCGTGTGTGTGTGTTGGTTGCACGGTTCTCCCAGTGTGGATCTGTCCTCCAGATGACACTCAAGTGACATTGTAATCTACATGACTGATAAATGCTCCGTGTCATTAAAGCCAGGAGAGGCTCTCCATTGCTCTCAGCGCAGCTTTACATCAGAGAGCAGTGAACCTCGCCAGGTGAAGCCACAACTCTTTTGTTTTTTTTTTTTGAAAGACTGACACCAGTATATTTGGACAGGGGCTTCCTATACTCTGTACATCTTAGACCCAAGACCTCAGTAATGCCTGTGTTTCAAAATTGCTTTGGCTCATGAGATTCAAAATGAACTATAATTCACATATGTTTGTCAACCCATGAACACTTGGATATGCACTTGCATGCATGTATACTTGTGTGAATGGGTGTGTGTCTGGGGGCTGACAGCCATAGTCCCCTTCGAGAGAGCCAGTGCTCTCCAAAGAGGCATCCATCTCTGGGGTCTTTTGTGTTGGGAGGAGCAGCCAAGGTCAGCAGCTGAAAGAGCTCTCTTTGTGTGTGTTCATGTGCGTGTGTGTGTGTGTGTGTGTGTGTGTGTGTGTGTGTGTGTGTGTGTAGTCATCGCCTCTGTCTAGTGACTCAGTAACAGGATCCTTGGCCTATTAATTGGCCTGACAATGATAAAGGAAATGGAAGTGGATGCTATTTGTCTCTAATGCAGCCACACTCATATTAGCCCAAAGACAAATGGACACTGTTTTCCCACTTGAGCTACTCTAATTTTTTAAAACCCCTCTGAGGGTGTGTGGGGACAGTGTGTGTATGTGTGTATATGTTTTTACGTGTTTATGTGACCTTAGTTCATGGGTATATAGTATGTATTTGGTTGTATTCTTTTTATTTGATATCTTAAAACACATGAATCAAGCTATTATTTGCATGAAGGTCCTTGTTGTGCAGTAAACAGGCATGGGGTATGATGTAGTAATGATGTCAGCACTGGAGTGTTTGTATGTGTGCAGTATGTGTGTGTTTGCAAATGCATATGTTTTTAAATGTGTATGTATGTGTGTGTTAATATATGCATCCTTGTGTGTGCATATGCAAACAGATTGGTTTCTGAGCTCCTTATGTAAACATGTGCATGCCTGAGCCTGTATGTGTGTGTGTTTGTGTGTACATGCGTTTGTGTGTAAGGCAGAAGAGGGACAGACACCTGGCTCTACCTGAGGTCAAAGGTCAAGGAGAGACTGAAGCCTGAAGCAGACTGCCGGGTGATGAGTGGGGAGGTGTGGATGGTGTGAGGGGGGGAAACAGCCTTTATTCTACTCCAAAAAGGCCTTTTGTTAATGCTCTCTATGACACATGACCGAATGACACTGACTCACACACACACACACACGCACACACACACACACACACACAAACCCCATGCGTGTGCACATACACAATTAGATATTTCCTGGGGCCCTTACAGATACAAGTAATTCTATTTCAGCCTCATTCTGAGTCAAAAGGCCTCTTTCTCTTTCACATGCTGTCTGCACATTCATCAGGTTTTATATAGAGCATGATACATTTCATTTTAAGTCCAACTATAACCACAAATAGTTAACAAAATTCATGATTTTTTAATTTTTTTCAAAATTTTGTTAATGTCTTTTATATTTTAGAAAGGAAGAAAAATATCTTTGTGGATACACAGTCTAATATTTGATCCTTTATGTTCTTAGCCTCTGAGCAGGGGGGCCCGAGTATAACCCCTTACACACACACGTTGTAAACTTGAAATTATCTCGACATTACCTGGAGAAGCTGCGTGAACACGAACATCCAAATCAGTTGTATTGGATCACAGTTGTATAGTCCAATTGAGCCCATGTGTGAATAGAACGGCTCATTTTCCAGAGAATTCACAGCAAGCAAGTGGCCGTGTACATGATCTTTTCATCATTCTGGCTTGCACCAACTGGAAGAAAACAAACATCCACATGTGAAGAAGACGGACATAATTTACATAGTGTCGGCATGAAAATGTCTAACTGAAGAGACAACACAATTCAGGCACTTCTGTCTCTAAGGACAGAATCTGAAATCATCAGACAAATTAAAGGGACGGCAAGAGACTCTGATGCTCATAACCCAATTATGAACCAGCTCTGTGACCGCAGTGTAATCTATGTCCTGCCTCCTGCACACTGTACCCAGGCGCCACCACTCGCCTAAATCAGTCATATGGAAGTATTTATATTAGGTGAGCAAGCTTCTGATAGTCTCCTTTTGTGTTCCACATGTGTGAAAGTGAAACTTCAGACAATGTCTGGACTTGATTCTCGAGACAAAACTTATGCATACATATACTGTCTGTATGGAAGTAAAAGAAGTGAATGAAGAGGAATCTCCATGTTTTCTGAGAATGTTTTCATGTGAATATGGATCAGTTTGAGGAGTGCCTTTGATTTGCATGTTCCACATTTATTGTAAGTGTATCATGCAGTGTTGGACTCACACTGGTCTGGTTTTGGTTTTGACTCGGCCTCACCCTGTCTTGGTCTTGACTTGGTCTCAACCCATCAAAGCCTTGGTCTCGTCTCAGTCTTAATACATTCTGGTCTTGGTCATGGTGGTTTAGGTGGTCTTTACTACAACACTGGTATAAGTTTCTCGGCTGAGTGTGAGGGTGTGTGGGGTTGCAGTTACAACCGAGCATCACATCATGATGCGAAATGGTTTTGCAGAGAATTATTGTAACCTTATCACTGATTTAATGCACCACTCTATGAGCCTGCTAAGTGATCCAAATCAAACACACCAACAACGTTGCATCACCAACAGGTGCACTGGGTTTGACTAACACGCTAATTTTCAAATGCTCATGGTGGATCCTCCAGCAGTGATCTCTGTTGTGACTGAGTGTACTGATTATACTGGGACAAAGAGATTGAGTGTACTGGTTATAGTGGGACAGAGATGCTGAGTGGACTGGTTATACTGGAACAAAGAGGTTGAGTGGACTGGTTATACTGGGACACGGAGGTTATAGGACAGAGAGGCTGAGTGGACTGGTTATACTGAAACAGAGATACTGAGTGGACTGGTTATAGTGGGACAAAGGGGTAAATTGAATTGGTAACAGTGGCACAGAGAAGTTTTAGGCACCTGCGCTTCGCCAACTGGGTGTGGCCAGGCGGATTTTGTAAGTTTGGCAAACTGTGCGCGCTGGCGCAGCAACTCCTCTTTCCCCCCTCCGTCCCTCCTACCTGCGCAAATCAGAAAGAGGGAGGAGAGAAGGCGTGGAGTGGGTTTTACAAACATCACACCAATTAAATGAGCCCCTCTCCTCACCCTTAAATGCGCCGCGCAAAGACGTAATGAATTCGCCATGGCAGAAGAGAGCAGCAGCGTCAGACAGCCAGACTTCTCCCAGGAGGAAACTGATGTTTTGGTCCGGGAGGTCCAAGCTCGCAGTGTCCAAATATACGGAACTGTGAGCAGACCTCCATGGGCTGATGATGCAAAGGGAAATAAATCAATAAAAAGTCCTTCAATGTTGTGTTTCTCTCGTGCGCTCACATTGTGCAAGCTCGGTCTGCCAAACTACCAAAATGAGCATGCTTTGGGTTGCACTGCTCGAAACTAGCTCTGTGCAGGGTTCACCACCCTGCGCCACCCTGTGCTGCGCTAGGAAACTAGAGCCCTTAAAGTGTAAAGCAGTAACATTTAGTGAGAGTATATTTGAAGTTACATATGTTTTACTTTGAAGTAACTTTGAACTTCAGGATCAGATTTAACTCAATTACTTTTACTTGAGTAAAATGTATTTAAAGAAACAGTACTTTAACTTGGGTATGAATTTCTAGTACTCGTTCTACCCTTTGTTATTTAAAATGTTTTCCATCTAAATTGTGAACATTTTGACTGGTTAATGCACGGACAGGGGGACACCATCATCAATGCCAAAGATGTAAAATAAATTTCAACTTTTAGGAACTATGGGACTGTTTTTGTTTTTCGTATGTATTTTAATGACGGCAAAAGGCCTCTGACTGACAGAGCAGAACTGTATGCGTTGTCAGAAAATATAAGCAATTTAATCTTAGTTTGACTTGGCTTCTAAGGTGAAACAATGCTTCAAAAATTATAAACCTAAATGTTCTGTTTGTGTTCGGCATCACTGTCCACTGCAAAAAAATATATATATTTCATTACTATGATTATTTCTGTGTGAGGGAATTTTCTCTAGTCTTTAAGGCATCTATAGGAATACCTTTAAACACCCCTGTGTTGACCACCTGTGAATGGAATTTTGTTCATAGTGATCAAAAAAAAAAAAAAAAAAAAAAAATTGCAAGTGCCTTTCTGAAAACCACTTCCTGGTTTCTCTGGATCATCCACAAACCAAACAAATAGTCATGATGATGCCTGGTGTCTGTGAATTATGCAGAGTATCCAGGACATTGTTTAGGTAACTTCAGTTTAATGTAAACAGAAAAAATGGAAAATCTGCCCATGATGGTACGGTATGTAAGAAAATGAAAATGTATGTATTTTGTGGATTGGGTGAATAGATCATTTAAGGCTTCATAACAAAATTACTTTTCACAAAGTGACTTGTCAACCTGACTGTATTTTTTAGTACACAAATGTTAGTGCAAGTGTTGTTGTTTTTTAAATAAATAAAACAACATTACCCATAATCCCAGGCTTTGCTTTATTGCTCCTGTGAAATGATGAAGCTCCCTGCTGCTCCGTTAAAAAAATAAACAAGAAATCTACCAGAGCTCTTCCATCTTGTAGAAAATGTGTCCCCTCCTCTCCTCCTCTTATATTTGAATGTGAGCAATGTGTCCAGAAATGGGTATCCGTGTTTAAGTGTGTGTAAAGCGTGATAAGGGAGAATGGGATCTGATAGGGCATGATAAAATACCTGGGTAATGTCTAGGTGGATTTTTATGTTTCTCCCGAGGAGCCTGTGTGAGGATGTTATCTCCAGACTGGGAAGCCATGTTTCCTCCTCCAGGGAATCCCCCCCACCAGTACCACCATCCTCAAGCGCTGGTTATACTGGGCATATGTCCACTCCCCCACCACCCCTTTCTCATTTATACTATCTTTTTTTTTTTTTCTCTCTGTATTGGCCGAATCACTCCCGAACCATTTTTCAACCAGCTGCTTTTGTCAGTAAACAACTTTATCTCTTGGGATATGGGTTATTCTCTCTAGCATTATCTATATTATGTTATCGCCTTTCATTATCTTTTGGCTCAAAACCATATGGCACATGATAGTGGATCCTGTGCAAGTATTAGAGACCAGAATTCTCTGTCTTGGATAGAATGTGGATCAAAGGAGGAGATATTTTCTTTTTTCTTCTAACCCAAACACCGGCAGTGGTTTCATTTATTGAACATACTTGAGGTAGAGTCACCAATTATATAATTAATACTCCACTGTAGTTCAAATGTGACCTTCTTATCTGCCTTACATGCTTTACTTACCTCTAGCTGTGGTGTTGACCAAGCATTAAAAATGGCAATAGGCTGTAGTTTTAACTGTGAAAGGCAACAACACAGGTCATTCCAAATGTGTCTCGAGACACTTTCGGAAAAGTGCTTGTTTACCATCTTACCCAGAGTAATATGAAAAGACTGACAGCAATTATGTGTCTATTGTCAGGAGAGAAATCAGGTCTTTTACATGCTAAGCACAACCTTTAACATCCTGCTCAACTGTTTGGTAGAGCAGATTTTTAGTATCTTGATAAAAAAAAAATGTGTTGACCTTAACTCAACCTGTCTGAATCACTGCTAATACCATACATTTGATGTTATTATATTAAATATGTAATGAAAAACTATATATTAGTATGATTTTTTATCTTTTGTAATATGTTGTCAAAGTACTGTAATGATGAATTCATTATCTTGTTGGGGCTCGTGGGGCTGGAGCCTATCCCAGCTGGCATTGGGTGAGAGGCGGGACAGGTCACCAGGTTATCGCAGGGCTGACACACAGAGACAGACAACCATTCACGCTCACATTCACACCTATCGGCAATTTACTTAACCTGGATGTCTAGAATCTGTTAATTAAAAACAACTGTTCAAAATATTTGTTCACTGAATCATTCAGTGTTTGTCCTGAGCTCCGACTGAACGTAGTCCCGCTCACTGAACTTAAACTCTACTGAATATTCCGGTCAACTCACCAAGGGCCTGTGTCCATGTTCTACTTAAGCAGAAAAGCACCGGCAGGGCGCTGGGGAGCACTTCATGAAGAAGAGCTGGTAGTGATAGTTTTTAATGACGTGCTGTGCGTGGGTTTTGTTTCTATGACAAAAATATCATAAAACACTAACATTACCTCGGTAGCAAACATAACACTACATGAACAGAGGGTTGACTATGCAGTAAACTTCAAGCTTACAAAGCAAACGGAGATAAAAGCACAACACTCAGCAAAATCAGCAACATCTGGTGTCCGCTGGCTGATCTGCTCACAAAAAATGAGCTTTTCTGTCTTGTGACAGGAGACAGAGGCCTAGCTAAAGAAGCGGCAGTGACATCACCAGCGCCTTTCTGTAAAGTTCAGAGATTTTCAACTCGAATTGTATGGAGCAGCTGCACAAAAAAGGCTGCACGCTCTGAAAAAAAGACGATGGGCATGATACTTTCTCTGTAGGTGGCTGCATATGCAAAGCCATAGAAATGTTTATTCTGATCCAGAAGCATGGCACCGCCATGTTGAATGACACTCTCACCACTATAGTCTCGTTATCTCAGCACATCTTGCAATCCCAAAATCAGAGTAAGAGTCTAGAGCCATGAAAAAATGACAAAATTCTCAATGCAGAATGAAACGCTTCCCTACCTGTGCTTTTGCACATATTTACATTAGGTAATATGCATACATTTGGCGCAAAACTTTGAAGCCTCAAGTCACATGCAGTTAAAATGAAATTATTAGTGCCTTCAAGGAGTTTGTGGTACCTGAAGCACACTGACAGACTGAAATATCAAATCCCAGATACGGTTTCTCTCTGTCACGTTTAAATTCAAAAGTTTTGAGGAACAGCTCTGCACCTAGTCTGTCTGAAAAGTTCTGTTTTCTTTTTCTTTCTGCCGTTGTTCTACCTACCTGCCATTTCTGCCATTGTGCAAATGCAACGTCTATACTTTGCCACATGGATAATTGCAATCAGATGCCAAAAAAGGGGCAAATGGCATCCAGCTGCAAAACTTTTTGGGCGTGTTTGCACTATAACATCACTAGTGCAATATCTTTTGTGAATCAGGGCAGATTGCAAGTGATGTCGTGCTATCAATGACCGCAAAACCATTCCTTTTAATTTTCCCTGTCAGATTACAGTGAGTATTAATACCAAATATTAAAACAAACATTCTGTGTATGTTTAAGTAACATTTAGACTGTGTATTATGTATTATGCAGCAGTTTATTATCACTGATTCAAATGTGCTTGTGATCACATATGTTTTATAAGCACATCTGCAGTGCTTCATAATATTATTTGTGATCAGATTATTCAGATTCATAATGTAAACCACACTGACATGCAATTGTGTACAGGTCTGAGGTCGCATCTTTGCTGTGTGGTCTAACCATGACCCGAGGTGTTGCAGTCCCCATCCACCCCCAGGTCTCTGCTCAATGCTCATTGCTAGACTCTGTGTCTCATTTGAATATATTGATTGGGCCATCTGTAAGCCATTTATCTCCTTCAAAAGACCGTTAAAGTAGGCCTCTCCACCCCTCAGCCCGCCCACCACTGTTTCCCTGACAGGGAGGATACACACACATAAAACAGAACATACATACACACACATGCACACACATGCACGTGTGCGCACACACACACACACACACACACACACACATACACACAAAGACACTCACATCGGCTGAAGAAATGGACCAAATATCCTCAAAATATTGGATTCTTTTACTGAAACACTACCTTAAAACAAATAAATCAGCAGCAGAAGCAGCCATGTTCACTGCGATTCGAGATAAGGGCCAGAAAACACATCATGTAAACACAGGCCCATGGTGGGCGAGCTAAGCGCACAACTCCAGCCTGCTTTGGGGAACCAAACACTATCTAATGCTTCATTTAGTGTTGCTGAAATTCCCACCAAATAATGAAACCAATTATTGCATTCATACGGCGAATAATGCCTCCTTCAAATAATCTGCTTATCTGGCCTTGCCTCCATGGCTTTATGTGTGTGTGTGCATGTCTGTGGATGTGTGTGTATGTATCTGCCTATCATCATAAACTGCATCCTGATGTTGCCGTCGCAGGGTTCTGGCACATCTGCAAGCCCCAGATATTCTTTGAACACGCGTACGTGTCGTCAGCAGAGTGCATGCATCATCATGATTGACTTATTCCTGACATTCCCAGTGGTAAAGCCCGGGTAAAGGATTACTCTCTAGTCTTGGACTGCTGCCCACTGTACAGTAAGACCCTTGAACACACACACATAAGAAAAACACACTCACATACAAACTGTGCGTCTCCAACAGGCATACGTCTCTTTGTGTTTAGCGCCTTTTACTGCCTCTTTGTTTCCTCTTTTGTCTCCATTCTTCATTCAAATCTGTTTTCTCCTCAGACAAACCGTTGGCGGGCAGCCATTTGCAAGACCGAGCAAGGGGGGGAGCACAGAGCTAGAGAGAAGGCTCGATGAAGAGAGGGAGACGGGGGAAGGCAGATGAAGAAAAGGAGGAGTGGAGAGAAGCAGGGAAGCATGGAAGAGAGGAAACTGAGAGGGAAAGACAGAACAGAGAAAAGAAAAAGGGAAATGAAATGGGAGAGGTGAATTTATGCTCCGCCCTTCAACATGAGCACATTCTGCTGTTTCCTCAGCATGGCGGTTGCGGATCACTCTCTACTCCTGCAGGCTGCAGGTTAACATTTGAAATTTCTCTGCTCCGACAAGGTGAAGGGTGGCGGTCGCTATCCAGCGGAGACCTTGCCTCTGTGTGTAAGTACAGGGCACAGGCAGATGGTGGAAAATTGGCGTCGGTGCTTGAACCATACGGAGCATATGCACATGGGGGAGTTTGCAAAGACCCGGGGCATGGGGTGCGAGCCGAGGACCGGCGCCCGCTGAGGCTGGCACTAGACACAAGGCACTGACATTGGCACTGGTGAGGGGTAACAGTGCGCCTGAACTTCTCTTGGAAGGCCCCACAACCAGAAAGCTTGACTTTCTAAATACACAACAGAATCCTGTTCTTTATTACAGCTGCAAACTATTTTTTTAATGTAAAAGTACAAATCATGTTTTATGCTAAATAAAAAAATTTGGTCTGCAACAGAAAGAAAGATCCTATTTACTGTCAGTTAGCGCTTACTGTACACTACAAACAAATGTTTACCAGTTTGCTTGGATTCAAACAATCACTCTTTCACATTTAATAACAGGTGTGTAAAAGTGTGAATGTAGGCGTATGTGCCAAAATGCAACACCATGAACTACCGTGGTAACTCCTATTTCACTATTTGTTGTATCTCATCACCAGACTGGGTAGAAACACTTTTGCCTTTAGATTTGCTCAAACAGCACTGCATACAGATCTCATGAGACAAAACATCTCAGGTCACAGTAGCACCTTCTAGAAGCTCAGTGTTCTTTACACTAGTGGTTCCCAACTGGTCCAGCCACAGAGTCCAGATTTCTCCTTGGTCATTGGTTCAGAGTCCACAAGGGTTAATGTATTCAGTGTCATACAGCATTTGGCCAAACTTGAGCAAGTTTGCGGTCTCAGTTAAGTTGCTGTTTATTATTTACTCACTCTACAGCAGGAAATGGCACGTCAAAATAAAAGCATGTGCCAGAAATTCACTGTTCTTCAAAAATAAAGTGTGTTTTTTACTAACTTGACATGTTTGCAAGTCACATGCAGTCCATTTAGAATGGACCCTGCGACCAGCTTTTGGAGCACGACCCACCAGTTGGGAACCACTGCTTTACACCACACAACATGAAAGTGTTGGACGGAACTTACAACAGGAGGTAAAGTTTGTCCTGATGATGCTGGTGGAAAAAAAGCCATTCAAAGTAAAAATGGTTAATCAATTTAGTCAAATTTGTACTAAAATTTGCATATTTCCAGTTGCTTGTGTACAAGTGGAAATTTTGGCATGATGCTGACACCAGAAGAAAGGTCAGAAGAAGAGGGACCTTAAAACCCAAAGCAACCCAAAGTGTTAAACAACAGCAACGTGTAGAAGAAAACTAAGAGAAAGTTAAGGGGTCACCAAAAAGATAAGGAGTCATACTGTCATATGGTTTTACGCATACTGTATATTTTGAACGAGGGTTGTTTAAATTCTGTCAGTGGGCAACGATTGGCCCCTGGGCTTAACTTTGTACAGGCCTGTTTTAAGATATCTCATCGTCTGCTGCAATGCACAGATGTGTCATTAAAGTATGCACAGATCATATCCAGTATCCAGAACATTTATCCATTCCACTGAAGGATCAGGAACCACAATAACCTATAATACTTACACCTAAATATTAAAAAAGAAAAAAAGAAAAAAGTAAATATCGTGCTGACCAACCTGCTAACTATTCTAAATTATCTCACACATTATTGCTGTTGCATGATAAGGAAATTGCCTCTTCAGTCCGTTCAGGTAAAAATCAGCAAGAATCAGTGCCTACATCATGCACAATAAAGTTTACACTGGAAGCTGTAAACATTTATTTCACAAATTGTACATTAAAAATGCAAAATAGACTTTACACTGCACAATGTGAGCATCACGTTAGGTGCTTTAAGGGAGCAGAGGCGGAATTGTGAATCTCAAAAACAGAGGTGGATTTAACACATAAATTCATACCCTCTAGTCAAGTCAAGATACTTTATTAATCCAAAAAGGAAATGGTAATGTTACAGCAGCGTCACTTGTAACCACATACTGGCTCGAAATACAGCACTCTAAATAAAAGCAAATCAGTCACAAATAGATTCAGGAATAAAATAAAGAAGGCATCAGTGTTAAACAAGTTAAAAGTACATTAAGATAACTGCACATGAGGGGATAGGATCAGATTATTGCACACTATTGATCATTAAAAAGCTTTATGGCAGCGGGCAGAAAAGACCTCTGTACCTACTTGCATTTTGGTGGGATCAGCCTGTCACTATGGGTGGTGCCTGTCATTGTTCATGATGGCATTCATAATATTGAATATTGAACTATATAGCAGACTAATGAAACAAATTAAAGCCTTAACCTTCGTATACTCGCCGTGACCACTGGCTGTTCACTGACTATCGGAAGTGCTCCGCTTTCACCCACGGTCATTGAAAAAACAGTTACCCTGGAATTCAATAAACAAGGAAACACTTCTTCTTCAGGGCAGGCCCAGACAGGCTATGTAGTATGAGGCTACTCTTCCGCAGCTGCTGCCTCTCTGTTGGACTCTGGTACTGCATGTTACTCACAAGACTTTTTTTCTTTTTTTTTCAAAAGTAAAATTCTCATTCTGGGCTTTTCAGAAAACATCCAGGGCTTGAGCCCAAATAGCCACCCCCTAGCCCCACCCCTGCTCGAAAAGTAACAGCAAACTTACATTCAAGGTAACATTCAAGGTCACTGTGTGAAGAAATTCCCAATGCATTTTTCAAGATTTTGTGATGGCATGTACAAAAATCACCGTCAGTGCGCCAAGGCAATTTGGATGTCTACTTTTTAGTCAGTAGGGATATTTAACTTCATTCATTCATTCATCCATCTTCTAATCGCTTCATCCTCTTGAGGGTCACAGGGGGGCTCCAGCCTATCCCACCTGACATCAGGTGAGAGGCAGGGTACACCCTGGACAGGTCGCCAGACTATCACAGGGCTGACACATAGAGACAAACAACCATTCACGCTCACATTTACACCTATGGACAATTTAGAGTTATCAATTAACCTAGTCTCCAAACTGCATGTCTTTGGACTGTGGGAGGAAGCCGGAGTGCCCGGAGAGAACCCACGCTGACACGGGGGGAACATGCATACTCCGCACACCCGGGATCGAACCAGCAACCCTCTTGCTGTGAGGGGACAATGCTAACCACCACACCACCGTGCCACCCGGGGATGTTTAACTTTTACTGCCAAAAGAAGTGAAAAAAGAGAGATCATTAATTTCATTACTATATTTGAGAAAAAAAATATTCTTAATGATGATGGTTTAAATATTTTATATTAATCTTTACTCTTTTGGGGCCCCTGTCAGTCAGAGGCCCTTGGAATTGTCCCTTGGCTCTTATTTGAATACCAGTTTTATGTTAGAATTTATGGTAAACATTTCCTTTTTACAATATGTAAATGACGATATCATGTTACTGTCGTGTAACATTTATTTTTGCACAGCATTCCCACAACTTGGCTGCTGTGCAAAAGAAACGCTGTCAAAATCCAGCTTTGGGCTGAGCTTCAACAATAATTTAACCTCTATTACAGCTCCTCCCTGAAAATCAGGACAATGATGTACAAGTGTATCTCAGGCAAGTGTGTATGTTTACCAATCGATCTACTCCACCCTGACATGTTCCGAGTCCTAGTGTCATTATGGCCACTGTTTGGTGCTATAAAACAGAGTTGGACAGTGCTGATAGCAGTGAGGGATATGGATGGGCCTGTACGGAGTAAGACAGCAGCATCGCCATACATCTTCCAGAGTAGAGGCCTGTCATCGTCACACCATCACAGGGTTTGTCAGAGAAGTATGCACACGTGCATGTCCAGTATCCATGCATAACACTGACGTGTAGTGACTAGCTAACACTGGCACACACTCAGGTACACACACACACATTTTTGTAGTGAAAACCTTATTTCTGCCTTGTCCCATCTTCCTATCACTAGTCCGTCACACCTTCCTAAAACACACACCACACACAACATCCCCCCCTCACACACATACACACACACACACACACACACACACACACACACACACACACACACACATACATACAGTCCTTTCTTCCTCAGATGTGTCTGTACACGACTCCCTGGCCGCAAATCCTTCAGTGGGATGGATGAGTGTCTCCAGCCCATTCATCATCCGCCTTATCCGCCACCCTCGCCACTGTTTTTATATCAGCCAGCAGTCACACTGACAACTGATGGCCCTCTCTCCCTCTTTCCCTTGCTCCCTTCCCTTTTCTTACTCCCCCCACCCCCCACCCCCCGCCAAGTCTTTCTCATGCCATTTCTCTTTTTTCTCGCTCCCCAGTGCCCTACTTGCTTTGCTTGTACGCCTGACAGTGTGCATGTTTGTGGGCGTTCATGCACACTTTCTCACCTCTCCACCCTCTCCTCCTCCTTCCCCCCACTCATACAGATCTCCTTCCTCCACCTCCCGCTCTTCCTCTCCTCGCCCTCCCCTCTCTTCTTCCCCTCTCCACGTCCCTCTCCATCTATCTATCTCTCTCCTGTGCACCGTTGGGACCAGAGTGGCACCTTCAGAGCGGGCCGTAAAAAGGCCCTATAAAAAGCCCCAACACGGGGAAGAAAGGGTAATGATGAAATTTAACTGCTCCTCTTGGTGCACCTGGGGTCTGGCCCTGTATGTGTGTGTGGATATACGAGCATGTGTGTGCAGTGTATGTGTTTGTGTGTGTTTGGCAAGCGTGAGGCCTGGGCACTGAACCGGAACTGCCCTGCTAGGGGGGGTCAATGTCACGGCACCGCCATGAGAGTTATCGCTTTTTAAAGACGCACTATAGATTTTGTGAGGGAACTCATTTGCACCGGCATAAAATGGAAGGTGGCAGGGGAAGTTTAAAATCTAAAAAGGACGGGGGACTGGGAGACCAGGAGGAAAATAGGTTCGATGGCTTGAGTGGCCTCACCGGTGTGATACCGAGTTAACCCTTTGTGGAGGATGGACACTGATTTTATCCCTCTTTCTCAGATGGACTGAAACAAAAGCAAATCTAGGACAGACTGAAATTCACAGTGTTATGAGTTCAAGTTATGTGCCTTTGTCTGTTCAGATGTAGCTCGCACTTTATTGCAGTATACTGTGTACAGTATATGTCTATAAAATCCATATGGAGTTATGTCCACTGCAGATGCCGAAATAGTATGTTGTTAAACTGATTTATGAAGTGTGTCGCCTCAACATTTTTTAATGTTTTATTGATGCAGGAGTGCCATAACGTCAATGAATAGATCCCATTAAAATCTAATGGCTTTGTGGTGCATGTGTTTGTTGATGCAAGGTAAATTCTCCAAGTGTGCGTGTGTGGTTGTAGCCACATGCACCTTCAGGCCTGTATGTCAGGGCAGGACTATTTTCAGTTCAGTTACTGGCTGGAGCCCAGCACCCTTCCCAGGCTCAGATGCTGGCTCACCGGCCTCCTCAGCCTTACCCTGCCTCCCCTGCCTCCCACCTGTCCCTGGCTGCGAGCCTCCTCGGCTGGCCCGCCGGCGTGGAAAATCAGCCTTTGATGGGCCTGTGGGGACTGGAGGAGGGAATGGCCAGGGTTGTGGAGAGGATGAAAGCCCCGGGAGGAGCAGCATGCACTGACTGACAGGGCTTGACACTGAGAGGGCCCACAGCCCAGGCCTGGCACCTTTCCTCACAGCTACCACCAGGCCTCATTGACTGGCCTGCAGAGCTGGGCCCCATAGCCCAGTGTCGTCTAGGCCTTCATGTGAAGAGACCTTTTTCAAGAGCAATGTTCCAATCCAGTTCAAGATTAGCAAGATTATAAATAACATTACAGCCTTCTGTTATCTACCAAAATGTTCAACTATGGCTGCAGCCTGAAAACTAAGCTCATAATTTTTGCTTCTGTCTTATGATCTGGCAAGAAATTTATTTTGCCATTATAGTTGTAGGCTGCACAATAGATAACTGACACCTCTGCTATAGTCATCAGCATGAACTCTTCTTACACCTGATTGGACAAATGTATCATTTACTTGGTAGCGGTTTTTGCTGATCCTCAGAGTGAAAAAGAAAGATTGTGCAAATCTGAAAACACTTTCCACAAAGTCATTGAGTGTTGCTGAATGTCTAAGTTTTAGTTTAAACGCAAAAACCACTCTGTGTTTCAGGTTATTGCCTATTTGTTTACCTTTTGGGACATCTCGTTGCCCCATTGCACAGAAACCTGGACTACACTGAGGCTGAAAAAAAGTCTGGATCTTATAAACAACAGACAAAATCTGAAGAAGTTATAAGCAGCATCATTTGATTAAAACAGATTTATGGAGCTCTATCCTTGATGAACATCAGAGATCTACCACTGTAAAAAGTGAATTGGGCTAACTGCAGTGAGGTGTGTATGATGTCTGTGTGTTCAGACCTGACCGAGTTATGACTCTGAGAAGGAGCGGTGTTACGTTTGTGGTAAATTGCATCAATCAGTTGAAAGCTCCAGGGAAAGTGGCAACATGTATATTTTTTTGTAATTATTTTACAAATGTGGATGTTTTTCATGTCTCTTTAGAGCACATTATCTTTGCATGCACAAATAATGTATTTATATTCAGTTACACCAACACCAGTCAACTAGAACAATCTTGCAGTCAGTAACCTACACCTTGTCTGAGTTCAATGTGTAGTTTGTGTATCACTGCATCATGTCATCCGTCTGGTGCAAAAGGTCTTATAGTGTGAGCAGTACAGTGATTCTGACATTTTGAAAGTTGTGTCCACACTGCCGTTAAAGTTCTTGTTCTTTCCTTAAGACTTGGCAACCCTTCAATGAATATCCACAGGCTATGCCGTAAGTATCCTCTTAACCCCTTCCTATAATAACTAGGTAAAACCTACCGTAAAATATTAATAATGACCAGCCTTGTACCTTTGGTAATATTTCTACTGTGTAGTTACTGTACATGTCCTATTCTTTATTTATATGCGTTTGATCTGTAATATTTCATATAATCTGTCTGCAGTGTTCACTGGTTGTTAACTAAAATACCAATAAACATTCATTAAAACAACATTTTCTTGTTTAAAGAATTGAGCTTTCTAGACACTTAGACATTGGTCATAGGGTGAGGTAGGACTTTCCAATATGGTTTGGAATACACTGGTTGAAAGGAACATATCAACACATTCTCACTCCGACCTCATCACATATCAATGCTTGGTCATGGACATTCCACGTCGAGATACAGTGTGACATGCAAGGTGCCCTGGGTGCATTGGTTGTTGATGTTCTAGGATGCTATGTCAACTTCAGCCTGTTACATGCATTGTCTGTTTTCAAAATACACTTTAGTTTTAACAGGAAATGTACAGTTCACATACAGTCTATTTCAAAATAAACACAACTTTTTTTTTCCCCAACAAATGATCACAGTTGGGTTAAGGTAAAAAGAACAGGGTTTGGCTTACAATCTTATGAAGCAAGTGAGAGTCAGTGGTTGTTGGACCCCTCCACCCCCCCTCCTGCCCGCCCATCTCGGACTGCTACCACTTTAACTTTTGTTGTTGTCCTGCTGCATTTCCCCCTGATGCAGCTGGCTAATGGTGACCAACCACCAATCGTGTCGACTTGAAAGTACAGCTTTTGTCGTTGGAGTCTGACGTTGGAAGCGATGGTTTTTGACCATGTTGAACATGCATGTACATACAAAAAAAAAAAAGTAATTAAAATGAGATATTCATCAACAGGCATCACTATCAGTAACATCAAATAAATGTCTGACCAAAAAGCTTTTCCTTGAGGAGGTCCATTGGAGGTCATATTTTACTTTACTTTTATTACCCACCAGTGTTATAGTACTTAAGGTCTTACTTTGAAGGTCTCAGTCTAGCCCTAAACTGACCAGAATTTCTTTTGGTCATGTCTCTCTGTGTGATTGAAAAATAATCTTCATTTGTTAACTGTGTTTTTTTCCAAATTAATATGGAACTGTTAGATTGCTTTGAGGAGTGCCTATGGTTTGCATGCACATTTTATCGTTAAGTGTGTCATACATTACGGTCATGGCTCAGTCTTGATACACTCTCAATCATGACTTGGTCTCAGTTTAGTTGGTCTTGACAGACAACACTGTTAACCACTACAGCACTTCAAACACCAACCAGTGAATAAACAAATAAAAAGATCTCTTCCAGACACATAGGAGAAAACTACAATTTATTGCAACATGGATTTTATTTTTGGAGCTTTGGCAACAAATTTATCAGTTATGATAACTGTACCCACCACAGTAATTGCTGAGAATGGAGCAAGAAACACAAGAAGTCAGACAGGTTGTAAACAGACCCACAGCTTAGCAAAACTTGTTTTAAAGTGTGAAAAGAAAAAATGAACAATAACATTATCACCCAAACTATCAGCAGTAAACATCCATCACAATTTACAGACTAATTTCTTTGTCTAAGATTGACTTACTTTACTTACTGTAGTTACATTTGCATACAAAGAAGGATTACTACCAACATTTCAGGCTTACTTCGGTCCAAAAGGATGAAATGTGTCTGAGTAATCTGGATATACTCTTTATAAACTAATTATTTACCTGCATATTAGAAGTACAATTGCATTAATGCTTGAGCTCAGTGGATGAATTTGTAGCAATTTTAAAACACATAGAATACTGACTAAAAAACATTATTAAAGTAAATTCAAATCTAAAAAAAAATACACAGAAGAATCCATATCAATATGCATAGGTGCATCCTGTCAATATGTGAACATGGAGCGAAGAAAAAAAACGTTTTTCCAACCCTGATATGTATATAATTTCATTAATTCTGGTGTGACAGGGACAGGTAAATCAAAGGTGGGTACTGATACCACTAACTCCATGTCCTCTGTTGTAAGAACCACCAAAAAAGTTAAGTGAAAATGAGTTTGATATAACTCTTGATGCAAAAAATCCATAAATGCACACACACACACACACACACACACACACACACACACACACACACACACACACACACACACACATAAAAGACAACAGCTACAGGAGGAGGTGCTCCCTAGTCACAGCTGCAGATGAGCACATAGCTTGCATCATCGGAGTGACCACTCTGTAAGGAATTATTCCTAACAGAGACAGCAACATGTCTTCACTGGAGCAGTCAATAACAAACTCATAAGGTAGGGTTATGTACATGTTATATAAAGTGTTAAATAGCTATTCATTCTGATAGCCATCACTGATAGCTTAGTGTTTGGTCAGTAACATCAGTCTCACAGTCTTGTCACTCAAACAGAAGATGAATTTGTGTAGTTCTCTCTCCTGATTGATTCAAGTGGGGACGGGATGCCAAAACATGTAGAAAACGTGTATTAAGTCAATTTAAATAACCTATTCACATTTTTAAGAAACCTAATCTGAAGCTTAAATTTGCTAATTGCCAATTCATTTAGCAAAATATGTTATATTTCTAATTTTTGTCAGGTTTAACTTATGTGTTTAAAGGCATCTGCATATTTGGACATAACAGAGCAGAATTGAAACTGTATTTTCTAATAATGACAAGCAATATTTATATGCATTCCTAACCTGCACAAGCACTACGAGCAGTCTGAAGCAGGTGAAGATTTTGTTCATACCTATGAAAACATTGGAGCTACAAACATATTGATGAAAACCAAAATGCACATAAATTTCCTTCTGCGAAAATACGTAATGTCCATATAATTTCTTTGAGTGTAAAAACGAATATAGTGTTATAACTGACAAAAGGTATTAGCAGAGACTAAAAAATATAACCCAAATTATGATAAATGATTGTTTTCCCACAACAAGTGGGTGGTTTGGGCAGACCAGAGAACAGCATCAAAGTCATTAAACAACATCATCATGACAAAACCATGAGTCATTTTACACAAATTCTGCCTTCACCTCTCTGATTACACTTACCTCCAGAGACCACTTGTGGAATCTCTTAGTGCCTGATATCGGATATTTATTTGTTTGCTGTGGGTTATTAACTGAAATGATTTTTAATTGCCAAACAACATACTGCGTGGAATGTCCATCCTGCCAACGTACAATCCAGTGAAACATGTGCCATGCATAAATTACTTCTACTTCCTGCAAAACAGCTTATTGCTAAAAGGATTAGGGTGACACACATATAAACAACACAAACATGCTAATCCTCATTAGCACTGCTGAAAGCCCCTCTGATGCACTGGTGGAGAGGGGGTGCATGTAGCCAGGCAGGATGGTGGGAGGCAAAAAGTCAGTTAGCTGCTAATGCAAATGGAGCTGGAATCCGGAATGTATGCACACACACACACACATACACACAGAGCGTACACACAAACACACAGGTTTTGTGGTTTCCTCACGTCAGATAGAAGTTGATCGATAGAGGGAGTGAGTGTGAATGAAAGGAGGGGTCGAAGAGGAGAGGAGCGGCAATAGACACGGACCTTCAGCCAACAGTGCTGGCACACACCGCAGGCTCCCTCTTGGTTTTTGGATCTGACAACTCCAATGTAATAACAGATAAATAGAGAGGGCTCGTCAGGCCACAAAAGCAAACAGCTTGGGCTTGCCAAAGAGAACAGAGGGAGTCAATGTTGGAGGGCGTGCGTATGTATTTGTGCATGTAGAGAGAGGAGCGACAGAGAGAAAGAGCTAATGGCTGACATCTGGCATCGGTCGCACCCATCTGAGTCCTGCGCTCCAGCCCCATACTGTCATGCTGAATGATAAAGCAGAGAGATTGCCTCTGAATCGGCACACTTGCAAAGCCCCCGGCCAGCCCTGGGGGTATGGGCAGGAGAGCCTCTTCCAGCCATTCACCGGTTAATGTGCCAATTTGTTTTCCAGAGTGCTCGAAGGAAGAATTTATCGCCATGTTCTGCGGCTGTGGGCAAATGCTAATAAAATGCTCTTTTGCTGAAATTCACTTAATTGGCCACAGTAGGGACAGAGAGCTTGAGGAGAAAGAGAGTTGGCTCCTGCTAAGGCTGTGTTTGCACATGTTCACTAAGATCCCACCCACAGTGTTATATACCCCTGCAGTAGTCACTAGTATTTATCGTCTCCAGCTCCAATCAGCAATGATAGAAATGCGACAACCTGGTGAACGCGTTCATTTTAGCCCCTTTACCAGCAAGATGAAATGATATATGGAAAATACATACAAAATACCGTCTGTCTCTGTCCAAGCAGCGCTCAAACATTGTTGGCAATTAAATCTGCACCGAGTTTGAAATAGAGACAGCTTCTTATTGTTTACTAACCCATTTTTTGGCCTGTTGGTAAATGTGAATGTGACACATTAGAAAAAACAAAACAAAACAGAAAGACATGCTTCTCTGCTGCTGAGTCATGTACACAACTCTAGTTTACTGGCAATAGCCTATTTTGATAGGTTTTCCATTGTTTACAAAATATGCAACACATACGCTTATGTTAGTGGAAAAGAGGCAAATAATCAACAAGGTGGCCACTGACAATATCTTTGTGGTGTTTGGTGCTGGGCAGGTAGTGTACAGTGGGCTTATCAGAGCTTTTCATTGAAAACAGCCGCCTGCTGCTGAAAATACGGTTGATTGGAGCCTTGAGCAGGGCCACTATGGGGGTAGAAATAGGTGAGCTTTCTGGGGCCTAAGGGCCCAGCCACTAGAGGGAGCCCATGGAGGCTAGCCACAATTTGAATTTAAACTTTTTAAATGTTAGCGGTCCCAACAGATCAAATCCCAATAGTGAGATGAGACATTTTGTGGCGATTGTGATACACACAAGGGTCTCTTTAACAATGCAAGTCAATGGCAAAAGGTCCTTTTTTTGCCTCATGACACCACATGACTGACCCAGAAGATGTAATTCTGCAGTTTGGCCACTATGTCAAATAGTTTCAAAGCCAGGCACTGTTCCTGGGGGCTTGGGGCCCATTCACTGGACCTTTTCAGGGGCCCACCCATTTCTGTGGGCAGGCCTGGCCTTGAGACTGAACCAAAACACATAAGTTGTGGACTGAAAAGAATAAGTGAGTGTCCCCTTTCACATACAAGTAGCCATTTGACCCAGTGTTTATATCGACATATTAATTAGGCATGTGCAGCTTTAAAAATGCTCAGTTCACAGATGACCAGTTTTGATTGGATGATTAGATTCTGTGGGCCTGTTCAAGTCAGGAATATCGCACCGTTATACCACCTAGCCATGCTGTATATAAGGTCGATCATGGAATGGATGGACAGAATGGTCTCGCTCTTAAGCTGCCACAGGAGGTAGTAACATCTCTGAAACCTGTCTGTATAAGCAGGACAGTTGGCAGGACAGGACCATGGGTGGCACAGGTGTGACAGGTGACGTTTTGTGTATGACCCACAGCAGGAGATAGTGATTAACTTGAAGAAGAACAGTGGCTGAAAATGTCTGCAAATTGGGAAAACAATGAAATTTGGGAGCTCCTTACCCTCCGAGCAGAGGACGAGATCAGCTGCAGTATATTGGGAATGATAAATGATTGTAATCACCATATTATGCCATTTTTATTGTTTATAAAGCACTGCTGATGCGTGTTATAAGTCACAATAGAGTCCAAACACTGTTGTGTGACATGTCACACCCAACACATCTCCTTTGATTCCGCAAAGCTGGCATGCTGTCTAAAATCACACACTAGAGTGGCATGTTGCCGCCGTTCTTTGACAGCAAAAATGCAAAGGCGGCGTAGCAACTTGTAGCAACTTTTTTTAGCACAATCTCTGCATAAAACGGCCCACTGTTTCTGGAAAAAGGTATTGCAATTTGTTTTTTAAATATTATTTGATAATGTGAGCGGCAGTGATGAGAGTGACATTATCAAAAGTCCATTCCCCTCCATTGCATCGGGGCAGAAACAGAAATCTCTTAGAGAAATATGTTACAACAAATAAAACTAAAGCTAGCATTGATGCAAACAGAGGTAAATGGGTAAAATATGTTTTATTTTCAAGATTCGGGTGAACCAATCCCTCAAGGGCAGGTTTAAGGGCTTGATTATGATTGAACCCATATTTCTGCATTCTTACTCTCCACCATGCTGTTTCACTGTCAAAATAGTCCAAGTCCAATAATCCAGCCCCATCTTAACTACATAATGATTTCATGGTGGAGAAACAGTGCTGTCAGCCTTCAGGCATGGAGCATATTATTTGCAAATTAAATACTGCATCCGGCTCGCAAATTTTTTAACAGCAAGTTGGCAGACATCAGTCACTGTGACTGGGAAGAGATGAGACAAAAGGAAATGACAAAGAGAAGGAGGGGTGAGGATGATGTGGAGGTGAAGCAGGATCTTAAGGAGAGAAGGATGGGATAAAAGTAGCTGGTGCTTTGGCTCCTGTTTCTGTGCCAGCCCTGAGCCAAAGCCAGTGGAGTTCTACCAGGGGATGCTCTCCAGAATCTGGCCACACACTAATTACTGGCGGTTTTGTTCAGGAAATTATCTCCATGTCCATTGCTGCATTTCACAGCAAATTAGCCGTGGAAATCCCAAAAACCAATAAATAAGGCTGAAATTGTTCATCGGGTCTCTGCTGATTGTCTCGCTCACTTTCTTTGTCCTCCTCCCTAATGCTGAAGAAACTAAGAGCCCATTTCCTTTATTTGGGAATTCTTTCTGCCCTCAAAAAAGAGACAAATAAAGGCTTTGTTTAGGTCGTGCTGTGAGGTAGCGATAAGCTGTCAGTATTGATGCCAGAGTGTGTAAAAAGCATTCTTAGTGCTGTCATACACACATACCTAGTGGGCTATTCTTGCCATGTATGAGCACATTGGAATTAGCATGTTGAAAAGGAGTTGTTTCAATGTATATCCAAATATCTTGTATTAGTCAGAGGAGAAGAAAGGAGAGAATAATAGAAAGAAAACAGCAAAATGCTAAATTTGTGGTAAATAAATGCCACTGCAACAGTGAAGTTGAAGATTTTTTGCTGAAAATAAGTTTTATCTATTCTTTCAAATCTAAATACTGAGCTCCATGTCTGTGGCATGACACCTGGGCGAGATGCCTGGCAGGCTGCAGACAACTATTCAAATGCAACAAACAACAAAACTGGTTGTGTTTTAGCGAGTCAGTGTTGTGTTTCCAGCTCCATTTTAGCCACCAAACATAAGTATTGTTTGCAACTGTCACTGTTTTTCTAGTGGGGAGAGTAGCATGAAATGCAATTGTTTTTACTAAACATCACCACTTTTCCAGCAGAGATTGTGCTCCCAAACATGGATCTTTTAAGCCAAAACACGATCTTTTCCTAACCAATATCAAGTGGTTTCTGTGTGTTAACCTAATCCAATGTTCCTTATACAACAGTTGATATGATGTCTAATGAATTATGGTGCCCCATAAATGGCACATACTTAACGTAAAGTTACATAGGTCAAGTTTAGGCAAGTAAAGTTACTTTGCATGGGGTTAGGAGAAGAAACATGGTGATGAGGTACCTTGAAATGACAAACCAAGCCCAGTTTTTACCAAACACTTTCGGTATGATATCTTTGGAACCAAAAGTAACCCCTCAGACATGGTACCTAAACCCTAGCGTTTCGACTACAAACAGTACTCTTAAATGTGGGCAGAGTTGTTGTCACTCACTGCTCTGTCCAGCACTCACTGTATTTCCTCATTACCAATGACACAGATGGAAGTCTGCGCCTTGTTGATCATCCACAGAATGGGGCTGCACGCTGACATTTTCAGAACAAAATAAAACAGGCTGCAGTGAGAGTCTCTCTCGATGGGATATTTAAAAATAGCATGTTTGTGCATTTAGTCCTCCTCAGGCAAGCTCGGGAGTTTAGTGTTCTGTAGCCCGCAGAAGGGCGGGCTACAAGCATCTACATATATAAATATATGTAGATGCTTGAAGATCCACTCATTACTAAAAGTGTATGTTATATAAAAACTTAAGTAACTGTCAAAATTTTCACATGGTATATTTAATGTGTGTTGATTGATTGTTGATTTTATAGTTCATGTCTACTAATAAAACTAACATGAGCCTCAAAACCAGTCACAGCTCAACCTGAGCAAGAATGACTGTCCTCTATTGACCAGTCAACGGACTGCAGTGTTAACAGCTCCACCTTTTAGTACCAGATCTGTGTGCTCAGTACCCCAACAGAGGGGTGACCAAAATGGGAATGGTACAGAACAGTTTTATTGGTACCATCCACAACTTTTCACAGCGGAAATGAAAAAAAAAAGCATACCGAACTAAACTGTACTGTACTGTACTGCTTGGTGGAAACAGGGCTAAAGATCACTTAGTTTCACACTGTTCCACAGTCTCCTGGGAGAAGTCCTGTGTTGGAAAGTTCTATGCTTTGTGACCCCATCCACCACCATAACCACATGTTAACCACAGTGTTGTTGAAGACATTTTTAAGGTATCCATTACATAATAATGTGCAAATGTAAGGTGGTTTATATAATGATAATAATAATAATAATAATAATAATAATAATAATAATAATAATATATATAATACCAACATTTATTCTTTCCCAGCCATGTGAAGATTGCGAGTGCTTTTGTTTACTAAACCTAAAAACACAGGACTCAGGATGTTAACAGTCATGCACTTTGAATGCAATCATCCACCCTGACCACCTGCATGTGCTACAAAAATGTTGTACCTCACTGGAAAACAAACCAAAACATTCACCAGTGAACATTATCAGGCAGCACTTAATTTCCCATGGAAACATAACTGGAAAAAAACAAAAACAAATTAGTAGCACATAAATAATTTATAGGAAACTGAATTGAAGATTTAACATAGTTTAACTGATTATACATTTACCTCACATTACCTCCACCTTCATTGCAATGTATGAAATAAATTATTCTGACCAGATTCAACAAAAGCACACTTGAACATCTGCATTATGCAATATGTGTTATATTGTAAGCTGTTTTCATTGTGTGGACATCATTTCCAAGAGGTGCACGTACATTCCATGAATATACTTATGTTATGTGCACTGAAAGACAAGAAATACCAGCCCAAAGAGCATCTGTAGGGAATAAGATGTGTGGGTATTTTTTGTCTGTCCCGCAACATAACACACTGGTTGCACCGAAAAATTAAAAAAAAATAAATAAATAAAAAAACTGACCCTGGCAATTACAAAGCTTGTCTTTGTAGAGCACAGACGTCTGCTATCAGTAACTCATTGGTTTTGATGAATAAAATAGTGTACAAGATACTAAGAGATCCTTTAATGTGCTCATTTTTATTATTGAAAGATACACCAGGGAAACACACTGCTGTATTCTGTACAAGTGGGTGTGGCAAAAATCAACCAGCATACAGGAAAAAAAAGCATTGGATGTAAAGGCTGTATTTGTGGAAATGTTGGCTGTACATGTTGATTTAAGACTTTATTTTTGTAATCTTTCCTGGCATCATTTGCACTAAAAAGGCAAAAATCAAGCAAACAATTAGTTGCCTTGAACTTGAACATTAACTGGCTATCTGGCTGTTGTGCCTAATCGCTCACTAATGTATTAAAACTATGTGCTTTAAAAAACATAAAACCCCACCACTCAAGTAAGCAACAACAACTCTGGCCACACAGTCAAATAGGAGTCCTTTCCAACTTGGATAAAGATGACATATTTTCTTGTCTTCTCTGTGAACATGTCAGCTAACGTGAATGTCTAAACCCTGGAGGAGGGGTCATCAGTTAGTGACAGTAAGTGGGTCAGTCCATTCTGCAGGGTGCATGGGTGGGCGTCCAGACCACCCAGGCCCTGACACACCCATAGGATGAGCAGGAAGAAGTGTGTGTGTGTGTGTGTGTGTGTGTGTGTGTGTGTGTGTGTGTGTGTGCGTGTGGGAATGTGTGTGTGTGAGTGGGGTGGGGTTTAGGAGATGTATAGAGGTGCTATACCCAAATGACAAGCCCACTGGTCACATGGCAAGGCACAATTAATGACCCGTGCCAACATTACAGGATGAAAAATCCCCACTGTCCGAGCATCGCCCGCCCAGCCTGGCAACTGGAATTCTTCATTAGGTCTGGCAATGGAAGAGAGGGTGTGAGAGACTGTGTGTGTCATCTTTGGACCAATACATGGGAAAATCAGACACTATGTTGTCTATGTCGTATTGTAGGAAATGTAAAACACACCTAACCAAAAAAAAATTACATACAGTATCTGGGCCTTTATAAAGTATGAAATGTTGGTCATAGCAAACATGTCTCTTCTATATGTTTGTTTATTATGTTTGGAAAGAGGTGGTGGTCATATTACGTTTTTATGTTTACTCCAATGCTATCAATTTTTCTATCCAAACTACTTTCTACTGCAACCACACACTGCTATTGTCACAAAAAAAATCTCCGCAATTTGTTTTTTCATTTTTTTCATACATAAGGCCAATTCTCAAGTAATGACTGTTTCAAATACTGTAAAAATAATAACAATAATAAAGGTCACTATTTTAGGGTAGGTAAAAACAATCCCAGTACTCACCACAGGTTCTCATGTTATTTCAGAACCTTTTTTTATGCAGTTGTTTCTAATTGCTACATATTTCATATTTTAAAAGGCAAGCCTTGGGACATTTAAAATCATTGACCCCTGGGCCAATGTGGACATGCCTGGTAAACAGTATTGAGAGTAACTTAGAAAAGTGCACTACAGTGCAAATCTCCACCAGGCAACAGTGTTCCAACTGCAATGTGGCTGCTTGAGTTGATCATGGCCACATTCAACACAATCACTGCAAAGGTGAGCCTAACATTAGTGGAGCATGACGTATCAGGTTTGGAATTAATCCACAGATGCTCCTTTTTAACATAAAACCAAACTTTTATTTATGGGTGTCAGTTTTTGAGCCATGATTAAGGCCAAAATGTGACCTGCACCAGCCAGTAAGGTGTCTTTTATCCAAGCTGATTTCCACAAATGCCTTTTGCTCAACGCTTTTGTGATGTAATTTAGCTGATCACCTGCGGCCCCTACAGGCTGGTTAAGAGGAGTGAGGAGTCAGAAGTCATTGATGGTATAAAGCATTTAATAAAAACAGGTTTTTAACAGTTGTGAATCACCACAACCATATGCGGTTCTTGAACAAACAGTTATAATGTGCACATAAAATATTAGGCAGATTGGTCCAGTGGTATATGAGATTAGATGTGGAGAGACAGATAGTTACACACACACAATTAAATTCATGATCCCAGCCAAGCTTATACCTGGCAGAGATAATAAAACAAGCATAGATCAGAATACGTATGTTTATTACCAAAATATGATCAAGAAAACTTGTTGAACTTGAGGGTCCTTACTTTTGGCTGTTCATCTTGTGGTTTATCAGTGGATTAATTTAAAAAAAAAAAACAATCACATTGTATACCTTGAAATAATACTAAATAACATAATTAACAGCTTCCTCTTCAGTTTTTACAGGTGGGTATGGGGAGATTTTGCTAAGGCCCCCAAAAGGCTTTGGCCGGCCCTGGTTGGTGAGACCAGCTGCAGAGTCATCACACCTTCCTGTACCACTGTCAGATTCACTCCACCATCAGTCCACACTCAACCAACCAACCAAACACTGTGCGTCATCCAAATTCTCACCTCATCATTTCACAAGCCACAGAGCCAGGATAAACAAATCGAACCAATCTCAAGCGTGGAAATCGCTCTCAAAATAACAACTGTGAATGTAGAAATGTATTATCTTCACCCTCCAAATCCAATTTATTTCATGCATATCTTACCATCTAAATTGAATACAGCACGTAGCTTGTGCGGGAAATCACTTTCAAAAGACTTGCCTTATCTTATCTCTGGGCCCTATCTTATCCCGGGCATCTCGCTTTCTAACCATGCAGAGCGTCAAAGTGTGCAGGGCTCTGCTGAGGGTTGTCTCACTGTGTTTTCATTGGTCTTCTCACATAACATGTTTTGCCAGATCCACCCAAACCACCGTAACTTTTAAAGGAGTGTTAATTGACATTTATGAAGTTAACACATTTTTTAATTGAGGGCAATTATCAGATTATAGAGTGCTTTTAATTATGGCCAGATAAACTTAGTGAAAATATTGGGTAAATTGCTAGAAAGTGACCGTTTGAAAACCATCATTAAGGCTATGGAAAAAAAGAAAAAAATATTTAAAGAGTAGATTATCTCACTGTGGATAGTACTTAATAAAAGTTAACAAGTGCTCTCTGACAGAGTAAAAACCTTAATTAAATAAGAATGATTGTTGTTGTTAATTGAATTTAAGTGACAGGCAGAATGTGGTCCTGGTTCTCTGGAGGTCCTTTTCTGACTGAGAACAGTAACATGGTTCTTCCATTAATTTAGGATCTGCTAGATTCAGTTCCTCTCAGACTTGGATCTGAAATGCAGAATGAAGATGTTGTGCTGTGGCCACTTGTGCACATGAATCCTACCTAGACTACTAGTCAGAAAGCCCAGTTGGTGCAGGCAGTTTGTCTAAAGTTGGCCAAATACCAAATATTGGGCCAGGTACACGATGTGTAATTAAAGATCGCCAATTAACTTCAAGGGTTCAGCCAAAAAAAGTATGAAGAGAAGGTTCTCCATATTCCAGTGTGTGCTATGCAAGTACTCTCTGGGCAGAACATTTATTCATTAGCAAATCCCTGGTATCCAGTCCCAACATTGCAAGCTTTGTTTTGGCAATGATGATATCCAGTGCTATCCTTTAAAACCAATACTTGATTTTAACTCGAAAGAAATAATTAAAGTTAAACAAGAAAGCAGTTTACTGTTCGAGCTATGGTGTTGTTGGTTGCTGCACAAAAATTGTTGACATGGGACGGAACATCCATTTATCCATCTATTATATAAACTCAAAAGGTGAGTTACATCCTGAAAATAATGTTGATCTCTGCATTAAATCTGCAACATTTTGAATGTTCTGATATAGAATGTAATGCTCATTGCCTGGGTCCAGACAGTGAGATCACTCCACAGAGGTGACTGGTTTGTCTGGCATCGTAACAGGAAGCAGTGGTATCTTGTCTGAAATAACAAACAACCAGTGTGCTCCACTGGGTCACGAAGGGTTAGCCAGTCAGCACCATAAGCGGGATGAACGCTATTGTCAAGCTGCTGTCAAGTGTTAAGTGGTGTATGAAAACCACTGAGGAGTAATAATAACAATGGGGAGCACTGTAGACAAGATCGACACTGATATTGAGGCTGTTCTAAATCAACATGTGTCAATATCTCACCAAAGTGCTCCGCTCCACTCTCAAGACATCGGCAAAACAAGATTGTTGGCATAGCTACACATCTACAGACCTGAAATGACATTAGATCCCGATGCATACATTGGTTC
Organism: Epinephelus cyanopodus; assembly: GCA_026686955.1. NCBI lineage: Eukaryota > Metazoa > Chordata > Actinopteri > Perciformes > Serranidae > Epinephelus > Epinephelus cyanopodus. The sequence continues at coordinate 6,697,298 of CM048918.1, read as the reverse complement.
CTACTAAAGCAGTCAGCGTTAACATGTCAATCGCTATGCAATTAAGGTCCCGATTATAAATTGGGTTAATTGCGTGCTGCTATTTTGACTCTCTGACACACTGCAGTCAAGCCACTTCAGCAACTTCCTGCTTGCTGTTGCCATAGTGATGGAAAAATATTGACACCACTGCACTTTTTTTACTTTAAAAAAACATCCAAGATGGCTCAGTTGACAAGTCAAAAGTAATATGCACCCTGTGTCTGAGCTGCCACCTATGAGCTAAGCACCCAGATGCAGATGGTTTCTAGAGGATGATTACTAATCATTTTTAATTTTATGAGCTCAATCCTACTTACATATGGTTAAACTATTTGAATGACCCTCTGACCATTTGCATGTTAAGCACCACTAACTACAGGCTCCTAAGATGATCAGTATGATGTTTGATCCACCCACGACTTTCAAACTGTGGAGAGTAAAATAAAAACAGTTCCCAGGACACAGCCCCCTCATCCCAGCACTCAACATGCTGCACAGAGGTAGTTTTTCTGGGTGTGTGGTGTGTCTCAGGTCATTCCCACACTGAACGGTTCACAGCCCTGCTTGTCAGGTTGCTTACTGATCTACCTAAAAACTTCCTCTCTCACACTCCCACCCAACCTGTCCTCTTCCTCCCACACTTCTCAGCCACACCACTTCTCTTACTGTGACATGTCAAAGATATCCACCGTGATATAGTGTGTTGAAATACAATATTTTTAAAATTAATTTCAGTTACTGGTGTAAAAATGTGCGGTATAAATGTGATCCTTACATGGTGGGGTCAGATCAACGCAGACTATGACCTTGTCACATATTGGCGTTTGATCATGGACCTTCCACATCTAGATATGATGTGCAAGGTACCCTGGATGCATTTGTTGTTGACGTTCTGGGACACGATGTAACAAGTTAAAACAAAAAAAAAATCCCTCTCTTCCCGCCTGTGTCGCCGTCTCATGTAGCGTCGCCTGTTACCCCTGGCAACCCATGCCCTTAAAAGATGACATCACATGGCGTCTCAGGAACAAAAGAGGCACAATTCTACTTTCGCTGACAGAGAAGGATCTCTTCTGTTTAGTCCGCACCCCACGGCAGCTTAGGCAAAAAGTGGAGGTAGCTAGTCCCTCGCTTTTCCTCTGCCACTACGCACAAAACGGATAACATACCGGAACAGACAGAACAAAAAAACGCATACCGGAACAATCATCTGCTTATCCTTATCCTGGTTGTCCCTTCTCCACTTCATTCAATCATGCATTCATTCACCCCCCTCTAAGGATGACGTAGCATTGGGATTCAGACTGGTGAACAGCGAAACATAAAAAAACCCCTCCTCTGCCATTTCCAAACGACTGTTTATTTTTTCTTTGATTATCAAGAGTGACTCTTTTTGTTTTTTTTTATGCCCTGAAAAAAAAAGACTATACTGACTGATTTCATTTAATATCACTCTTCCTTGGTTCTGGACTTTTGATTGGTGAATAGACATTGGTGTATTGACTTTCTATTTTGTGTTCTTGTGAAAATGCAAGTGTGGAAAAAAGAGAGAAATGGTGTTTGGTTGATCAATTGTATTTATTTGAGGTTGTATAAGTGTGTATATTTGTGCATCCTTTGTGTTGTTTTTTTGTTTCCTTGAGTCGACTAACATTGAAATTGTCCGGTTACAACTGACTGGCACCTCAGAAAAAAAGGTAATATAAAATAAAATAGTCACTCAATAAAACCAGCATTATGTGCATTGTCTGTTTTCAAAATACATTTCCATTTTTACAGGAAATGCATAGTTTGCATACAGTGTCTTTCAAAATAAACACACTACATTAGATAACACTGTAAACTGACGTTTTTTTACCTTAACAAACACAGGTGGTTATGTTTAGCCAACACACATGTAGTTGGGTTTAGGCAACAAAAGCACGTGATTGGGTTTAGGACAAAAGAACAGGGTTTGGCTTATAACGTTCATACGGGCAGCAAACACCGGCCTCTTGGGTGAAAGTTGGTGGTTGTTGGAACCATCCACCACCTGTCCCACCCACCCTACTCAGATTTTTGTCCCCTTAAAGCCACAGTGTGTACGAATTTCTCCCATTTAACGTTGAAATCATATATTGCATTCAAACGGATAGCGCACTCTAGCACCTCACTGTTTCAAATGCCTATTGCAACAATGGTAGCCGCTGTGTACCAAAAAGCTATGATAACATGATGAAACCATGCCATCCCATACTTAATGTATTCATTCAGGCTCCTACACAGACACGCGACGCGAGTTGACAACCCCCCCCCTCACCATGCTGGCTGTGTTTACATCGTAGGACTGGTGGGGCGGGTGTAAATCAAAACAAACCAATCACGTCTCAACCTCACACACCTCATCCTCTCCTCGCATCACCGCTGGCTTGTGATTGCATTACCTTTCTCCTTCAGCAGATTTCCACATGGGAAAGGCTACCATGATGTTGACCCTCATGTTTTTGAATTCGCCGGTCACGATGCCTTTTTGATTCCCTTTTGCGCTTTCTTGGTGATGAGGATTCCATCTCCCGTGATGCTGCGTATGCATGATCCTGCATTATGCTCAAAGAGTGGGACTTTGTTATGCTGCAGCAGTGCCGGGCAGTCAGGTACAGAGGAGGGGTGGTCGGAGGGTGCCCCTTTGCCCCTTGATGGGCAAGTGCCCTTTTGTCAAGGCTTTTTTTTTTTTTTTTTTTTTTTGTGCATGTGTGTGTGTGTGTGTAGGCCTGCCTGGGCCCTTTAACATTAACATTTTACAATTAATAATAATTAATAATAATTTAGCAAAATAAAATGACCTGGCTGCCGTCAGTTACATGTTCATCCTTGACATGCCTCAATACGCCCTCAAATGTCCTCACTTGCCCTCCCTGCTGTGACTGCGACTGACACCGAGATGCTGCAAACCCTGCAGGAGAAGAGCTGATGAGCTTACAGGCATATTTATCTTCAAATGCCGGTAAGTAGGGTTTGCAGCATGTGCACGTTGCTTGGTGTATTGTAAGGCAACCGACGAAGTGAAATGAGCATGCTTTGTGCCTGTTAACAGAGTCAGATACTCTGCTGTTACTAACTTGACAAATAGTGGCCATTAGCCACTAGCTAACCGAGGAGGGCGGGGGGCGGGGGGGAGTATGATCAGCTTCTTGTTTTTGTCTTTCTTTTGTCATGAGCGAAGTGTAGTTCTCGTTGTCATCGTCGTCGTCGTCCTCTGCTTATCCGGGTCCGGGTCGCGGGGGCAGCAGTCTCAGCAAAGAAGCCCAGACAGTCCTCTTCCCAGCCACTTCCGTCAGTTCTTCCGCGGGAACCTCGAGGTGTTACCCAGGCCAGCTGGGTGATATAATCCCTCCAGCGTGTCCTGGGGTGGCCCCGAGGTCTCCTCCCGGTTGGACACGCCCGAAACACCTCCCAAGGGAGGCGTCCGGAAGGCATCCTTACTAGATGCCCAAACCACCTCAACTGGCTCCTCTCGATGTGGAGGAGCAGCAGCTCTACTCCGAGTCCCTCCCGGATGTCCGAGCTCCTCACCCTATCCCTAAGGCTGAGCCCAGCCACCCTGCGGAGGAAACTCATTTCGGCCGCTTGTACTCGCAATCTCATTCTTTCGGTCACTACCCAGAGCTCATGACCATAGGTGAGGATTGGAACGTAGATAGACCGGTAAATTGAGAGCTTCGCTTTTTGGCTAAGCTCCCTCTTCACCACAACGGACCGGTTAAGCGCCTGCATCACTGCTGACGCCGCCCCAATCCGCCTGTCAATCTCCCCTCCATTCTACCCTCACTCGTGAACAAGGTCCCAAGATACTTAAACTCCTCCACCTGAGGAAGGACCTCCCCCCCAACCTGGAGTGAGCAATCCACCCTTTTCCAGCTGAGGACCATGGCCTCAGACTTGGAGGTGCTGATTCTCATCCCAGCCGCTTGTTTTACAAAGTATAAAGTATAAAGTGTAGTTCTGTCCACCGTTTTAGAGAATATATAATTTACAGGGCTTTCCCCACCTTTCTGGAGGGCTTATATTTTACTAAAACTATACAATATGCATATTCACATAATGTTGGACTATTATAATTACAATATTTTTTTAAAAAAATGCACTGTATTTCTATATTTTGTAAAGAAAATGCTTTCAGAACAGGATTAGAATAGATGTATATTTTAAATATGACAAAATATTGCTTTCACAGCAGCAAAGTTAATGTTCACAACAGCAAAATTATTATATAAACAGAACAATATCTCATTAGGAAGAAATAGGAAAATGTCAGTAAAAAAATGTCGTTTTAACTAATTAATATATTGTGTGTATTATACATCTATAAATATATGTATATATATATATATCTGCACAATTTAAACATTTAATTAGCTTTCTGCCTTGCACAAAGTGGATAGTCAAAGTAATTGAATGTAAGTATTACTTTATTCTTCTTATTATAATCACTTTATTATTATAGCACTAGGAATAAATAATTAAGGACATATTCTGGATCAGCACCATGGAGCAAACTTGTGGCCATAGTATACAGTATTTCTGGAAAAGGAATGAAAAGTCACTAGGTATGTATGTACCCTGGTGCCAGGGTAGTAGTGAAGCGCCTCTTGCTCCTCTCCTTCAGCTTCTCAGTCACTCAGCACTGGCCTGGCTCTCAACGAAAACGCCAAAGGTGAGGCTGTATGTCCCTTCCTGGCAGATGTATTTCTCAAGATAGCGAAATGTTATGGAACCCCCCCCAGACGATTTACCGCACAATGTACAAACTAAACTGAAATTCTCCATTTACAAGAATAAGTCAGATTTTTTGTGGAGGTAATCATACACCATGATGACATTTATGAATGCAGACATCGATTTTTGCCGATAAACAACTGAAAATGTTACTCATTGTCCCTTTAACTTACTTTGTTGCCTGGCAGCAGTTCCTCCTGACGCTGTCGGGTGACCAGTCACAATTCACACCAATGTGAAAGGACGGCTTTTTCAGTGTCTGATGTCGGAAGTCACTAACCAAGCGCCAGTATTCAACGACTTGGTCTCTAGGAATGAGACCAGGTTGGTCAGATACCTGCCCAGTGGTTTGGCTCTTTGATATTAATAATTATGCTCTAGTATTTATTTGCATGTTAATTTATTTCATTATCGTTTCTTTCGTCAAAGATAACAGGTTACTTTGCAGCAAAAGTACTCCTTTGTAACAGAAAACAGCAAACTGTGTATTTGTGTATAATGTATTTGCTCTACTTTGAATGTGTCCATGGTAGACATAATTTGCAGTGTGCTCATACACTTTCTGCGTACAGTTAATATCTAAAATGAGCTGACCAAGCTTGGCCAGCATGCATTTCTACTAGTCTAAGGTCCTCCTAATACAAAGAATATGAAGTTAGCTTTTAATTTTGGATTTTGTGAGGTTTCAAAGGGGCTTTTTGTTTATTTTGTCCCAACTAGCGTATTTAAAAGAATGTTAAACTGTGTATCCCAAAGTCTGACAGCTATTGTTGCAATAAAGGGTTCAAACTGTGATGAGAGTCCTGATTGAATGGACTTCAAAGAAAAAGGTCAAGATGAAAACTAAAAGACAAAGAGAGAACTGAAGTGGTAGAAGAGGAAGCAGAGCACAGCAGACCAAAGTTCCTCATGTCACTCCATTAAATAGGAGTGTTCTGCATCCCATACCCAATTCTCCACCCCTCCCTCATTTTTTTTACCTTCCTACCACACATACTCCTCCATAAATCCCTTCACGCCAAACTCGCTCAAGATTAAGCATGTGTGAAATTGAGGACTTTCTAATACACATGCCCCTTCTGCTCTCCACAAACACACACACACACACACACACACACACACACACACACACACACACACACACACACACACACACACACACACACACTCCAGTCCTTCCTGGGAAAAATAACAGAAGAGTAAGTAGTGAATGAGTAAACAGCAGATAGGAAGTGGGGTTTGTCTGTAAAAGAGAAATTCTTATCAGCATCTCCTGGTCAGTGTGAATACTTGTGGCCATGGGTCACAGGATCGAAACATCCTGTATGTGATTACCTGTTTAAGACTTCCTCCACTTTGATTGGAGCCTTTTTTCCAAGACCATCCAAGTAGCACAGGGGTCGTGGGGCTGGGGATTGTGCTGGTTTACTTGCCGATTTTTATTCTTTCTTTACCATAACCAAACACTGCATTCGTAGTATTTGATAGAAAATTTACATTCCTTCACCGTCCAACTATAACTTCCCTTCCCCACTGAAATCAGAATTTTTGCATTATTGGACTATATCAAACTTTTATGCACATTTGAGATAATAAAGATAAAGGGTCAATGATATCCCCCAACAACAACAAATATACCACCTGTTATCACCCTGTGAAGAGAAAACCTGTACTGCAAGTCCACTGGCAATATTCATGTGATGATGACTGAAGTTAGCACTTAATGTAGCATGTATGTTTCTTCAACAACAAATAGAAAATTTTAGATTATTTCAAGTCAACATTCAAGTAATCAAATTAATTGTATAATATTTTACCCTTACAGCTAATGAGCCCCTTATTTTGATAGACAGTTTACAACCATATACATTTGACATGGTGATAAAGCTACCATGTATCAACATCCTCATATAATGGTTCATATAATATCCTACAAAAATGCACACACAACAGTTCATATCATATCCTATGGATAAGTGCCTCATGGATGACGTTCTGTCCTTAATGTAATGTTAAGTAATTAACACGAAGTTGTATACCTGTACCACAGCATATAGTGCCCACAAAACTTTTGGTTATTTAATGATGTGACCCTCTATGTTGTGCTTCACAGTTGGAAAAGTAATAACCTGTGCAGCATCCTTTGACTCAGTATGGGAAGCTATTGCATTGTACGTTGTAGTCTGTGATAAAGAAGGCCCTGTCATTGTACAGTCTCAATACAGCAAACTTGATGTCGTACCCAAGTTTATTAGATCCATGTCACACAGTGTAGCTGCACTAAATTTATTTATTACCTAAAATCTTACGGTCTGTAGGAGACTTAGGGGGTCAGGGGGATTCCTCCCACCAAATCATTTTTAGATGAACAAGCTCTATTTTGAAGCTTTTTATGCACTTTGGCAATAATAATGTAATTAGTATTAGAACTATGTGGGAACAGAATAATTCACAACTGCTACAGACCCTGCCATTGACGAGATTTTCCGTCATTTATGACACACTTCCCCGCCATTGAACAATCTGTCTTTTCACTGTTATAGGGGGTGAAGATTAGTGAGTATGTCCAAAAATGCTGGTGGTGGCTAGCAACTTAAAAATAATACTGTGGCGGGGAAAGTGTTAACAAACATTTATTGAAAAGAGTTCAAAGAGAAATGTAACTAAGTACATTTATTGAAAAGAGTTCAAAGAGAAATGTAACTAAGGACATTTATTGAAAAGAGTTCAAAGAGAAATGTTACTAAGTACATTAACTGAAGTACTGTACTTAAGTACAGTTTGAAAGTACTTGTAGAGTATTTCCATTTTCAGTTACTTTGCACTATTCAGGTAAATACATACATAGCATATATATATATATATATATATATATATATATTTTTTTTTTTTTTTTTTTTTTCCTTCAACCATTCTTCAACCAGTGTGACCAGTGCAAAAGCAGCTGAATAACCCTGTCTAACAGCCAACTGAGTGTCTGGCATCATAGTCAAGTATCAGGCATTAAAGAGCCCCATTCTCTCCTCGCCCATGACGTGTTTCAGAGTCCACAAATCATCAGAAATCTTTGACATTATCTCTGCTATTGTCTTCCATCACGCACACACATACTCAGTGTATGTGATTCGGCTGAGTTGAGAGCAGACATTTGCTCGGTGTGAGGGCCATCGCTGTCGTTTTCCTTTGTTTGCTACACATGACACACTCCCTCTCCCACTGTGTGGTAATATGGCTATTTTCTCAGTCAATTTGCCACTCTCAGCATCCAAGCACATGCAAATATGGAAGATGATACCGATTGGGGAATAGTGCTCAGCTGTAAAATGTGTACCAACTGTTTAAAGTCCAGGTTATTGTTGGATTTACATGAAACTGTGCCTACAAAGAACAAAGGATTGAAATAATTGTTTGAATTTTAACATTGAATGTTTATTTTCTCCTTTCAATATATGCAAGCAACAAAAGTAATACATCAGTATAACTTAACGACCTTTTGTTGACAGAGAAGGCAGAGACAATAGAGTTTTACTGATATTACCAATCTGTAGAAACAACCTGAAACTCAGTTGAGCAGCAGATGAAAGCTTAACTCGACATCAAATGAACTCAAGAACACCTATCCCTTTCAACTGCTGTTGAATTACAAAAAAAGAAGAAAAAAAAACCTCACTCCACTTTGAGCATAGAGCTGGGGCCGCTGTGGCTCTGGAGGTGAGTTGTGCACCTATCAAAAAGATCAGCTGTTCGATTCCAAGACCTTCAGTCTCCATGTTGAAGCTTCCTTGGGCAATATATTCAAATGGTATGTGAGTATGTGTAATTGTTTACATACCAAATCAGATCTGCTATATTTACTTAAATGTTGTTACTCAGAAAATATGTATGTAGCATACCTTATTTGTCAAGATATACTGAATCCAAGTACTGAACACTGTGGTTCAAACTTAATAAGTTGATCAGCATCATTGATATGATATGAGAGTGTGACTCCTGAGATTAATGTGATGTGATCTGCAAGGGAGAAGACACATCACTCTGTCAGAATTGCAGGAACCACAGAATCACTTGGTTCACTCACGGTTTTATGGTAGTGTTAGGCCCGGATTACATTCGCTAGAAAACGTCACCAGCAGAACCATTGTTTCTCTATAGTAGGTCGCATCTGGCATGTTCTTTTGAGTTGCATTTTTCTAGAGGTTTTTAGATCCTATATTTGCAGCTTTTCAGTGCAAGGTACATTAGTGTCACACTTGGCTCAGGCAACCAATCAAATCATTCATTTATCACAAATGACCAAGTACAGACACTGGCTGCAGAGAGCACTTTAACCAGACAATAGCCCAGTTTCATCTTGTCTTGCCATCAAGTTACCCATAGAATTAACATTAATTAGTGTCAGTTGAAATGACCTGCTGCTGGCTGCAATTCTCATGTTACCCGTGAACAGTTAGCAACCGTAACACTCTTTTATTCCCCCAACTGTAAAGCTTAACTGGCAACATATAAACAACATTGTTTTAAGATTATCATAAGTATGTTTTACATTTAAAGGAGTTAATGTTATTGACCGTTGCCTGCACACCATACCCACTGGATGTAGACTGCATCTCTTTTAACCTAACCCTAAAAATGAGAAGCTGCTGAATGTATTGTACAATTCTATTCTAATGAGGAACAAATTCAGAAGTTAGCGAATCCTTGTTTGTTGAATTTAGAGTCACTCGGACCAGCATGCTCAAACAAATTTTCACATACATACAGTTACAACAGTAACAATTGCATCACAGAGGCAAGGACGGGAGCCCTTACTGAATTCCCACCTGCAAAAATGGCTGAATGTGATTGTTGGAAAGAGGGAACATTTTTTGAACAAGAAGGAAATTGTTGAAGTCAATACAGCTGACAAACAGCAGAAAAGCACCTGGTAATAAAAATCTACATTACCATTATTTTTTCTCACTTCAGATTCAGATTTGTATAGTAAGTAATGTATGGTTGATTTTAAATTCATAAATATGTATGTAAAGACTGATGCGGGAGAACCAGTGTGCTAACACAGCATACGCCTAACTGAAGCAAGCAAAAGGCTTTATTATGTAAAGCACTTTGAGTTGCACTTGCTGTATGAACTGTGCTATACATAAAAAGTTATTATTATTATTATCCAAAAAGCAGCAAATGTCTCGGAAAAAAACAACCAATTTTAACTGCACTATACCTTTCTAAAACGCGCCACAACCAACACCTACAGTATGTTTGGTGGCTAAAGGCTGGAAACACTGTGATGGCTCGCTACAAAACAAGCTCTTTGTTGATCTTGGACAGTGGTCTGCAGCTTGGCAGGTGTCTCGCATAAGTGATGTCATCCACAATCCCCTCCATCTCCAATAGATAAATTCAGCTCACGCACGTCATCATGTTGATATTTTACGTATGAAATGCACAAATGTAACGTTTTCATCGTTTGCAGAGCTGTACAATGCCAACATTTTCCTCTAGCGGTTGGACTGTCCACATCCATCTAAAATACCGCATTCATTTGTATTTATTTCTGTGATCACCCATGTGTAAAACAGAGCCAGCTTAGTGGAAGAAATTGACTGTGCTCACTCTGTCTGTACTGTACACTGAAGGGAGAAAATAAAAAGGGAGACAGCTTACACTTCCTGTCAGGTGTATTGCACAATGGAAACTGTCCCATCCTTTACAGGCATACCCTCACACTTGAGAGCATTTGCTGAAACAAATTCACAGTATGCATACATGGACACAAAAGCATGCACAGAGTATCAGAGATCTGACAGTGAGCCAAGGATTAAGAATGGCTGGAGCTTTGACCTTTTGACCCCTGGATAGGGAAGGCATTTCATTTGGTTGGCTGCTCAGGAGTTAACATATAAGAGATCTTAAGACACTAAACACTTAAGAAGCTGGTTTCTACTGTAATATCCTTTATTAGTACGGTAGTTAAGCAGTGCACATACCAATATGATGGCCACTGCTTGTGTTACAGTCCATATACTTTACATCTAGCTTATCCAGACTGCAAAAACAACTGATATTCCTCTTCTAGCTATATGTGACTTATCACACTAGAAAATATCCAAGAGAAAAACAGATTGTGTGAATGGCTTGTCAACATTTTTTTTAGCGGGTTACAAAAAACACTGACAGAACACTGTGAAAACTGGTAATTCTGAATAGTTCAGACAACTATAGAGTAACATCTGTCTTCAGAGGTTGAGAAAAAATATCTACTTTGTAGGCTAAAAAAATGGACAATTTTGTCTGATGAGACATGTGACAAAATGCTGACAAATAAACATACTGACATCTGACAAGGTGTGTTAAGGAAAAATATCCATGAGAGTATGAACTGTCTGATGTCCAATTATTGATAAATGTTAAGTATTAGAAAACACATGTCCAGCCCTGAGACACACACACACACACACACACACACACACACACTCACAGACCCTCCCCACACTGCCCCCTACAGCTCAGGTACACCCTCCTGACTCTGTCCCCCCCAGTTGCTAGGCAACATGTTCCTTGTGCGGACACCCACCTGCCTTCAGGCTTCAGCGCTCTAAATTTGGTCTTAATTGCAAATTGAGTGGGAGAACAGTCCGACGCTGGCTGAATGAGAAGCAGGCAGCCGTGGCTCGGCCGCCATGAAGTGACAGAGACAGTCAGGGGAGACACAACAGGGTTTAGATGTGCACAAAGGCAGACATGCAGGCTGATGGAAATGCAAAAACACAAGTTTGGAGGCTCAAAGGTATGTAGAGAAAAGGTTGCAAAAGCAGACAGTATTGCCTTGCTGCAGTCATCTTGGCATTCACTTCCAAACAACAGAAACAGTGTTGAAAATAAGACCTGCAGACAGTTTCCTAAAACATTTGGTTTATAGCTGAGCTCAGGAAACCTGCCATATTTTCAGACTCATCTGATTTTTAAAAATGGTATACAGTCTCTGGGACAAAATGAAATGTGAATGATCAAATTTTGAATTACAAAACAAGAGCTGGAATTAAACTTTCTATACAAAGATTTCACCTGAAAAAGACAATTTGTAACAACAATAATGACCAAACTGTGGATTTGAGAATCTTTTAAAAATCATTATGCTGTTGTTTTATTTCTATTTTCTTGTCAAAGACAACTCACAGTAAGTGTAGATTAATATATAATAAATCAGATCTTAGAATACACATAGAAAATAGATAATAAGACAGTAAGGCTAACTTCTCTATACTAATTAGACAAATCTCAAGGCCATGCAGAATTACAAACTTCACACATGGTGGCAAGGTTTAGCCACTATAGCTGTAGTTAAAAGAAGGGAAGAAGTCCATTGCATGTTACATGAGTCCTGCTATTCAGTTACAAATAACATAATAGGTGTTGCATGTACCAAAATACTATGGTCGTGGCTCAGCTTTCAAATATTAGTTTAGTGTAAGGAACTATTTCATTTTGAAATAATGATGATCATCAAATTTTTAGACTGTCAAAGGTCTAAAATTGGATTTTTACCTTTCACCTGACAATTTGGAAACTACCATCTGCGCTATAGTTTAATTTTGCAATTCCAAATTTTCAGAAACAATATGCTTGCAACGTGGGAGGAGCTGTGTGTTCCTGAAGAATATTTTTTTGCCCAACAAATTCCCATTTCAGATTTTTCAACTGCCTGTTTGAATAATTTTTTCGATGAATATTTAATGAACAACTATTTTTGTGACTGAGCATATTTTGAAGAAGGTGGATGTTGTGCAACACCAAGGCCCTCATTTGAGAAAAAACAGAGAAAAACAGAGCTCATTTATCAATTTGGACATGAGAGGAGGCTAGGATCAAATCTTACATCAGGTCTCAGCTCGTGTGTGCAAGTTTGAGACAGTGTGGACTTGTGGTGAAGCAGAGTAAATGTGCTTGAGTTGGAGAATGATTCAACCATATTCTGACTGACATCTAAGTATTTGTAGCCACATATTAATCACTTAAAAGTGTTTAGCCACCACATGGACATGTTGTCATGATCTACCCTGCCTGTTACCTGCTGCTCCAGGAAACTTCCTATTACCCTGACTCCTCCTCACTCACCTACCAGCCACACCTCCCAATCAGTCTCATCACTCCCACCTGGTCTTCCCAGCTGCTCTGCTGCTCCACATCACCAATCAGCCCTGCATGTAACCTCACAGATTCAGTCACTCATTTCCAGATCGTCTTTGCATACCTGACCATCCCGCAATCTTCTTTGGACTGACTTCCCGGTATTGACTCGGCTTGCCTCTGATCTCTTCTCGTCTCTGCCCCGGTGAATGCTACAGCCTTCCGTTCCTGACTATGGATTTTGCCTGTGAGTTTTCTGGTCTCCGTCTGCTGTTGGCTGCGTGGCCATTCACCGCTCCTGTTTTCCCTGTCCTGTCGGTTCTTCGATCCTCTGCCTGCTGTCAGAGATGCTCCTGAGTTCTCTGTGGCAACCCCAGAGTGTTATGCAATATGATGTCCTGTTTGACTACATGACTGCCAAGGAGCACCTGCTGCTGTATGGGGGCTACCATTTTCACCAAGTTTGATCTACGAAACGCCCACCATCTGGTCCGCATCAGGGAGGGAGATGAGTGGAAAACAGCATTCAACACACCAATTGGACATTATGAATACCTGGCAATGCCCTTTGGCCTCACCAATGCTCCTGCTGTCTTCCAGGCTCCATGCTAAACCAGTTTGTGTTTGTATACCTCGATGACATCCTCATCTTTTCCAAGTCCCATGAAGAGCATGTTCACCATGTCCAGGTCCTCTTCATGAAGAAAGAGATATGTGAGTTCCACTCAGCCTCTGTCTCATTCCTGGGGTATGTCATTGCATAAGGGAAGATGCAAATGGACCCAGCCAAGGTATCTGCTGTCACCTCCTGGTCGGTTCCGGAGAATCGCAAGAACCTACAACAATTCCTGGGGTTCGCCAACTTCTAGCGACGCTTCATCCAGAACTACAGTGCAGTGGCTGCCCCTCTCACAGCTCTGCCCTCCTCAAAGACCCTGTTCTGGTGGACCCCTGCAGCCAATGTAGCCTCTGCTTACATACCTCAGATGCCCGACCCAGAATGTCAGTTTGTGGTGGAGGTGGACACCTCGGATGTGGGTGTAGTGGCTGTCCTCTCCCAGCGAGCAGCAGTCGACCAGAAGCTCCACCCATGTGCCTTTTCTCTCTGTGTCTATCTCCAGCTGAGAGAAATTATGATATCGGAAACAGAGAACTGTTGGTGGTGAAGCTGGCCTTGGAGGAGTGGCAGCACTGGCTTGAGGGTGCCCAGTTGCCGTTCTTGGTGTGGACTGACCAAAAGAACTTAGAGTATATTCGGACTGCCAAGAGACTGAACTCTCGCCAGGCACGGTCGTCTTTATTGTTCAACCGCTTTGACTTTACCCTCTCCTACCGCCCAGGGTCCCGCAATGCCAAGCCTGACGCCCTCTCCTGGCAGTTTCAGATGGAAGAAGGGAAGAATAAGGGACCCACCACCATCCTGCCAGCACCCTGTATCGTTGCCGTTCTATCCTGGGAAATTGAGGAAAAAGTAAGGTCCGCAACGGAGGATCAACCAGGTCTCAGCACTTGTCCTCCCAATCGCCTGTACGTGCCGCAAGCTCTGAGATCAGAGGTGCTGCAATGGGCCCATACCTCCAAACTTGCCTGTCATCCAGGGGCTCAGAGAACTCAAGACGTCCTCCTCCAGTGCTTCTGGTGGTCCTCTCTGGAGGAGGATACGAGGGACTTTGTGAAAGCTTGCCCGGTCTGCAATCAACAGAAGCCATCCCACCAAGCCCCGGCGGGACTCCTCCAGCCACTCCATAGTTCCCCAATGTCCATGGTCCCACATCTCCCTGGACTTTGTAACGGGCCTTCTCCCTTCCAGCGGTCACACCGTAATCCTTACAGTGGTGGACCGATTTAGTAAAATGGCTCACTTTGTGCCTCTTCCAAAGCTCCCATCTGCAAAAGAGACTGCTCACCTGATCCTGCTCCACGTCTTCTGTCTTCATGGTTCACCTGTCAATGTGGTATCCGACCAAGGCCCCCAGTTCTCTTCTGTGTTTTGGAAGGAGTTCTGCAGCCTACTGGGGGCCTCTGTCAGTTTGTCCTCCGGGTTCCACCCCCAATTCAACAGCCAGACAGAACGCAAGAATCAAGAAATGGAGACGGCACTCTGCTGCATGGCCTCCCAGAACCCTTCGTCATGGTCTCAACAGTTACTGTGGGTGGAATACGCCCATAACACTCTGACCAGCTCTGCCCCCGGCCTATCTCCCTTCAAGAAAGAGGTTTCCTGCCCGTCTGTACAAGTTTTCATTCGTTGCTGTCGCCGAACCTGGACCCAGGCTCGCTCCACCCTCCTACACTCTGTGGGTCACTACGCAGCCTCAGCTAAGTGGCGCTGCACCCCAGCTCCTGCCTATCAAGTCGGGCAGAGGGTGTTGCTCTCCACCTGGGACCTTACTCTTCGGGTGGAGTTCAAGAAGCTGGCTCCCAGATTTATTGGCCTATTCGCCATTGAATGGCTCATCAACCCGGCAGCACTACGACTGAAACTTCTGCGCTTCATGCATATTCATCCCACCTTTCACATCTCTAAGATAAAGCCTGTCCATGAAAGCCCCCTGGTACTCGCTAGTCCACCTCCTCCACCTCCTCGCTTCATGGACAGTGGCCCTGTCTTTTCAGTCCATGTCTGCTGTGGTCCCGACATCGTGGGAGGGGTCTCCAGTATCTGGTGGACTCTGTCATGATCTACCCTGCCTGTTACCTGCTGCTTTGGGAAACTTCCACTCACTCTCACTCCTCCTCACTCTCCTCAGTCTCATCAGTCCCACCTGGTTTCCCAGCTGTTCCACATCATCAATCAGCCCTGCATATAACCTCATAGATTACTCACTCATGGCCAGATCATCTTCACATTATGCTTTACCTTCCCGCAATCTTCTGTGGACTGACTTCCCGGTATGGACTTGGCTTGCTTCTGATCGTCTCTTCTCGTCTCTGCCCCAGTAAACGCCACAGCCTTCCGTTCCTGAGTACGGGTTTTGTCTGTGAGTTTCTGGTCTCTGTCTGCTGTTGGCTGTGTGGCAATTCACCACTCCTGTTTTCCCTGTCCTGCCGGTTCTTCGATCCTCTGCCTGCTCTTGACAATCCATCTCTCTGCTCCCGCTGTGTTCCTCTGCATAGTTGTCTGTTCACCAGGTCTCAGCCCGGCTTCTCACCATCCTCACACCCACCTGCCCCGTTGGTCCTGTGGTAATTCGCTCACCTGGCACACGGGAGACCGGGGTTCAAATACTACTACAGAACACTCGCTGCCTGTGTTTTTAATAAAGACTATTGTGCATTTGTGTTGCATTTGGATCCTGCCACACACTGTGACGTGTACACTTTATCACAGCTGGCAGTTGCCTGGTTCTGGTTAGGCTCACCTACAGTTGGGCACTGCCCAGTGGTGCCCAGTTGTAATAAATGTATTTATTTGGTCTTTTTTTTTTTTTTCTATTAAACTGGTGAGCCAAAGCATGTTTAGTTCATTTAGAATTAAAATATTAATAAAACAAAATACATAAACCTTGCAACATTGTAAGAATTTAAATACTAGTAGTCTATAGGTGATTACACATTTACCATTCATCTGTTTGGACACAGCTGGTGCGTCTCTGCCACCTGTTATAGCCAAAAGGGAAGAAGACCCAACACGAGGCTACATGCTCCTTGGGCTGGGTCAGTTGTAAGCTTTTATATGATACCAATATCAATACTGTGTAGCCTAATATTATTAATATATGTAGGTCACTGGTTAGTAGGCTACATAAAACATTCAATATTCCAACCTCAGCTAGAGTTCAACTGATCACTGCAACGCTGTTGACTGCAGCAGTGATTTCTTTCTATGCTGTATTCGTCCAACTTCCTTGATGCCACTTTTCAGGCTGTCAAATAGAACCAGCTGACTAAATTTGACCTAGGATGTCAGCGTTTCCATTTCTAGCTCAGAGAAATTTCTCTTTTTTGGCCATATTATATCTCTCCATGTTGTAAACTCTCGGGATGAGGCCTCTAAAGAGAGAATATTTTGGGGCAGGATGTGTAATGACGATTGTTTTCAGCTGCCACATTTATTAACACCTGATCATTCTTTTGCTGTGATTGGCGAGATAAGAACATTTTAAAAATGACATATGAACCCTATCATAGTAGGATTTCTGCGCTCAGATCTGAACTGGTTTTTATGATAGATTGATGAATGAGGACCCAAGTACAATTGCTGCTGTTGCTGTGGGGAAGAAATCAGAGAGCTGTGAAGAAAACATATTGTCAGTGCAATTGGCTTTAAAACAGTTTGCTGTAGTAGCCCAATTTTATCTAAATGTGACAATCTGCGAACTGGTTTAAACTGCTGAATGTTTTATAGGATTTCTGCAAATCATAACCTTAATCTCACCCTCAACCAGTACTGATGCAACAGAATGTTACATTCCTTACCATAAAGCACCTTTGGAGTTGTAGTTAACTTATTGTCTTTTGTTTTTATGTACAGATTCTTAAAACTTCCCTTTTTTATCACAAAACAAACACTCTCTTTTACACTGGTTTGATTCAACCAGGAAAGTCATCAACATATCACAAAATGTTAAAGTTATCTTAATAGACTGTCATAAATCCAGATATGCTCATAACATATTGAGAGCAACTTAAGTATCCAACTAATTTATAGTGGCAGTTAAAGACTAACATCACAATTTCTTCACAATGATACTTATTTGCCTTGTCATGAGCTGAACTCTGAAATGTTTGTCACAAAACTTTCCCGGCTTCTTGAAGTCTCCTCCAACTGAAATATTACAGAGAAACATCTAGAGGCCAAAAACTCTTAAGAGAGCACACATCGGAGAAGGGCCCTGTTCGCTCAATTCAATTACCACAGACCTATACACAATCCACAAGAGACAACGGTGCACCGGATGCTCATTTCAACTCCTCTTTCCCCAAATCCCCATAGAAATCTCCTTCGGTCGGACAATGCACTTTTTCCCATTTGAAAAAAAAGAAAGAAAATCAATATCTGGTTTCAATACATGTGGAAGCCGATCAATACCATCCCCAGCTCTCTTTTTCTCTGCCACGCTCTTTCTCCAGTTTTCCCTCCATCTCTGGCAAATGGTAAATAGAAACAATGGTGTATGGTTATTGGGAGGTCAGGGTGCAGCCGCAGGAGAGAATAAGGCGGCTGATGAGAGTGCTTGAGCTGGAATCACACAGGCATCGATGCCGTTAACCTCTCTGTGGAGCGGCATGGACAAAAGAGCTGGAAGGACTCACATACACACACATATACACACAGGAAAACACACGAACATTTAACCTGCATGGGGGAGAAAATCACATGTTTAGGTCTCTGCATGATTTGGCTGTTTTGTGGTTGATGAAGACTTCATTTGACTGTTTGGACTTAAAAAAAAAAAAAAAAAATGAAAAAAGAAAAGAAAAAAAACCTGCCACAGATGTAGGGCACGGGACACTCTAGAACCAGTCAGAAGGATGGAAAATGATAAAAGAAAAGGTTGAGTTATGTTTCGAGAACAAATAAATGCAGAATAATTTTAACATTTTATTTATGATGGAGAGCAATAGATAAAAGATGAGGTGAAATCATTAACCTGTCCTCAATATATGTGCAGTGCACCCTGATTGTGAGTTGTTGTTTTTTTGTTTGTTTTTAGCCATCACAATAAAGGCTGAATGAAAGTAAAATACTTTTGTGACTTGTTCCTTTGATATTGTTAGGGTTAGGATTGTAGTAGTTGTTTATTATTTAGTGCATTTTCATTGGTTGTTGAATAAACACTTTGAGTTACTTTTGAAAAGTTATTGTTCATAAAACTACATTGGAGCCTCTTAGTGCCCTCCATCTGCAAATTGCACATGGTTCAGCCCACTGAAACAACAGGTTGAAATCAAAACAGTAAGGAAGAGAGCATCAGAGTGCTAGTGCCAGGAGTGCTAACATGCTAATTCATTTTCAAGTTTTAGGACTCATTTGTGCAACACTCTACAGAGACAGGTTTTGGGGGGTAGATCCCTCCTTTATTTCATGGATCACAGATTACCTGACTGCAGTTTATCCAGCCTGGTCTCACTGACAGGGTGTCAAAATATGCTTGGGTAGTGCCCCCAGCATCACCAATTTACCCTGGTGACAACCTGGATCATCTGTATGAGATGGACTGGGCTCCCAAACAACTCCAGTGTAAACCCATTCGAGTCATTATTAGATGTTCAGAGGGATGGGCCTAATTTTAAGAGTGCAAAGGTCTGTTTAGAGCGGTCTGAAGGGAAGGTGAATGGGTCCAGCAAGCACAAGACCCAGGTGACCACTGTTCCTGTTAGTGGTGGTGCCATAGCTGGACAAGCTAAACGACTACAGACCTGTTGACTTCACATCAAACATCATGACGACTCTGGAAGAGCTGCTTCTCTGCCCACTGAGACCACATGTCAAAGCCCTGTAGTTTGCGTACCAGGGACACACTAGATTGGATGATGCTGTCCTTTACATGCTCCACCAGGCCTACTCTCACTTGGATGAGCCGAGTGGTTAAGTGAGGATTATGTTCTTCATTTTTTTGAGCGCATTTAATACTATCCAATGCCTCATACTTAAAGACAAGCTTGAGGGGATGGGGGTGGATCTCTCCTTTGCTTCCTGGATCAAAGATTACCTGACAGGACAAGCACAGTTTGTCAGGCTGGCAACCTATGTCTCTCGGACAGCAGTGAGCAGCAATGTGGCTCCTAAATGTAATTTTCAGCAGATTATACTGACAAGCAGTTGTCTTTTAGTATAAAATACAGAATTGGAAAGACAAAAATGTTTAACAATGTTTGCCTTCACACAGAGTTTGTTGAGTTGAGGGCTGAAATGTTTCAGATTGTGCAGACCACAGTTTCTTCTCTTTGTATAGAAGAGAATGGATGCATAAAGAAGATAAGGGAGCCCCGTGAGAGTGCAGGTCTTGCAGGGTGACAATTCATCTTGTTTTACTGATCGACTGCAAGACCAAAAATATAAGTAATATAAGGAGTAATATAATATATTATATCGAACATGACTGTTCCCCACCATCTACTATACAGGACATCCAAGATGAGACTGGGAACACTGGAAGGCAGTTCAACTAGGGAGGGCTGCCTGTCATAGCATCACAGCGGGGGGTGTTGAGGCTTCTTAATAACCCCACTGACCTGCCGGAAACTTAAGCCCCTTTTGCACTGCCAGATTTTCGGTGAATGTTGGTCCGTTTTGCCGGCAAGCTGCGAGTGTTTAGATACACAGAGCCGGATTGGCGAGTTGATCCGAGGTGCACAATTTTCTGCCTCGTAGGGTAGACATATTGGCGGAACCCTTTTACTTTTAACAGTCTGAGGCTTCCGCAACAAGAGGGGCTGTTGATGACTTGTGGGAGGAGTTGTTGATGATGCCGTACGGCGACCCACTGACGGTGGATAAACAGGAAACAGCTGATAGCAGGAATTAGCGAGCAGCTAGTAGCAAGATGGAAATGCAAACCTGACAGACGTTGTAAAGAGGAGCAACTGGGGAGACAAAGAATTGCGCAACCTCCTTGTCCTCGCAAACGAAGAGGCTATTAACCGTCAGATGATGGGGACGGTGAAGAACGGGCTGACTTACGAGAGAAAGCACAGAGATCCTGAAGGAGCTCCCGAAGAACTGACCAGCCGCGGCTTCCCTCCCACGTCACTGTTTACGTCACATGCCGAGCTACATGTTTTGTTAGTTGCTTACACCCCCATTGCCCCAGAAAGGCACATTATGTATAAACTAAAGTAGGCTGATTTTTATACTGCCAATGCTGAAAAAAAGACTGATAGGGCTTTCCTCCAAATTTGCACAATTCCTATCTAAAAAGGGCTTTACAGTGAATGTTGGGCCTTATCTGGAGCCCATCATCACACTAACAAATTAATTTCATTTTTAGGATATCCTCTTTAGAATATGTTTACCTTACACCAAGTGTAACAGTAGCATTTCTGTCTCTCAAATAAGGATGTAAACCTGGTAGGCATCTAATGAACAGACTTTGTCAGGCTGTTCTAAGTAGTCTTTTGAGAGCAGCGGGATGGGTGCCAGCCAGCCTGGGCATTATGTGGTCTCCCTCTCAGCCTGACAAGGACCCCTCTTATCCTGCCTGTCGTGGCTGCAAGAGGGCGGGCACAGTGGGGGCCCTAGGAAGATCTATGGGACCCTACGGTGCTGTTGTCTCACGGAAAACGAATTACAAACAAATTGCTGAGGGCCAGCACATAATTTCAAGACTCGTGGCAAGTTTATGACTTGCTAATGTTCCTAATTACATGGCCGTGAAAGACTTAATTAATTGAGGGGTGCATGGGAGACGCGGTGAGGGTGGGGGGAGCTAAGAAGAAGGGTGCAGGGGAGAGTAAGAAGGAGAGAAAAAAAACTAGGCCCCAAAGTAAGAGAAAGAAAATAAGAGAGTGATGAGAAAGAAAGTGGTTGCCTGTGTTTGTTATCATGGTTCCAGTGCATTGGTTTTTACTGCCTGAGGAGAATTTAGTAGCTCTCACTATTGCGTGCAAAAGAAAATGTGAGTCTCCGGGAAACGCGACCATTACGATCAACCCCTTGCTGATACCTAATATGCCCCGCGTTCCCCCCATGACTTTGCCAAAGTGTCTGTAATCATATTATTGTAAATGTTGGCGCAGTTAATTGCATGGAGAGGAAAATGGGCTACGCTTGGCGGGTTATGGGGAATTTTTTGAAAGTTTGTTTGCCCTCTGGAGTATTGGAGGCACTAATAATGGTGGATTGGAGGCGAGAGTGCGAGAGAGAGGAAGATGGAGAGAGGAAGGAAGCAGGAGGAGGGCAACACTTAACCGGAGTGTTTCTTCTCTCACCGCAGAGTCTGATATGATTTCAACAAATAAAGTAAAAAAGAATACAGTGCCGTTGATGTGGATGACTACTCTTGAGTGTTTTGAATTTAGCAGCAGCTCGCAAGCAATTGATGAATGGTGATGTGCATGAAGTGGACAAGTTCGATGTCAACTTAGGACATTTTTGCAATGTTTAAAATGGAAAATTTACTGATATAGAAATGCAGAAATTAGGGCCTGATTTGACAAAACAATGCAAATAGCACCTGACAGTGACATATCCACACTATGCATTAAGCATTTAAATAATCCATTCAAATGTTGTTTTATTTATTTCATTATTGCATTGATTTAATGGCTTATTTCATAGGGGAACTGCAATAACATGATTCAATTCCATCACTTGAAATTAGAATACATTTGTGACAAAGGTGCCCTAAGAGTGTACTACAATTATTCAAGTTTATGCAGGGGTGTTGGGACGGAGGTAGTGACTGACTGAACCTCAGAGGCAGGAAAAGCGATGTGGATTTCATCATTGTTTTGTAAAGCAAAGCTTGACTTTTGTAAGGATTCATTGGTTTTGTAGTCTTGAAAAAGGCTTTAGCACAAATTAGACAGTCTTGTCTGCACAGTTGCAAGGAACACATGTTCTGTCATCTGCCCTACACAGGTCTTTGTGCACCTTACATGCTGTCCAAAATTATATGGCCGAGTCTGGTATCCAAGGAATTCCTTTCATATTAGAAGATTCTGCACATAAATATTACATCTGTTGGCGTTTGGTCATGGACTTTCTACACTGAGATAAGACCTGCAAGGTACCCTGGGTGCATTGGTTGTTGACGTTCTGGGATGCCATGCCAACTTCAGCCTGTTACATACATTGCGTGTTTTCAAAATACACATCTACTTTCACAGGAAATGCACAATTTGCATACAGTCTCTTTCAAAATAAACATACTAAGATAGTACGATGTTGACATTTTTTCCCTTCAACAACAAATGATCGTGGTTATGTTTTGCCAACACATGCACGCAGTTAGGCTTCAAAAGCATGTTGTTGGGTTTAGAAAAAAAGAACAGGGTTTGGCTTTACAGTCACACAGGAGGCCATCGGCGGCCTCAGGGGTGAAAGTTGGTGGATGGGTCAAACATTTGCCATATAGCAGAATGTCACGAATCTGAGGGAGATTAAAATTAATTACCACCAAAGTAATTCCAATAAATAAAACAACAAATAGACAACAAGAACTCCGTTCTGGTCAGGAACATGTGAAATTCTTTGTACAGATGGTTTCATACATTTTAGCTGACAGTGGAAACACAATGCAGAGACAAAACAAAAAATCTTAGCTGTGGTCAATACTTTCTCTACAAGTTCTACACCCTCAGTATGTTATTTCTGCTGTTATTTAATGACAGCATTAAGAAACGGCGATGATGGCGATTACCAATGACATCAGTAAGTACTGTGGGGTCATTTATCGTCGATCAAACTCTATCTTATATGACTGAGGCAGAAATTGTGTTTATGAACAAGGAAATGTATGATATTTTATCCATGTTACCTTTAGTCACATTGTGTGATTTCATTCTACTGAAACATCCCACTAGTCATTTGAACTTCCTAACTTATCATTAGCATTAGATGAGCCAACTATAAAGCTACTATAGCTAACAGTATGTGGCAAATTCAATTGTGGGGAAGTGCTGTGCTGGCAAAAACAATCATACAAAAAATATGTTTGTGAGCATTGTCAGTGTTGTTGTAACGTTAACGTATGCATTAGTTGGTGATCTTGTCTTCTTCTTTTTCCACTACCACTGCCCCTCTTTCTTCTTTTTCTTCTGGTGGTGGTTTGAAGGGTATCTGACCCCTTATGATTTGATCATTTCTGACTATGCCTGATTTCATCAATTCTTGTTATTGTCTTTATAAGAAAAGAAACCAAACCATGTTGATACAGTGTCCATTGCTGGCTTTAATTCATTTGTTGATTTATTCCAGAAACTGATAAATGAATTTTCCCTGACACAGTATGTTCTTAGGAACAGGTCAACCTTCTGTATTTCAGAAAGATGACATCTTTGGTGCACATTAGGTCAAGGAGATCTTGGATAGTGAATAATGCACATGTGCACACACTCCCACATACTCTTGTACATGCTTCTTGCTTCTCAGTCATGAAAAAGTGGGCAGGCCAGGCAGTACTGAGGCAGGCCCGACCACTCTGGGCTCACCCAGGGAACATTAGTCATTTTCCAGCTCATTGCTGAGGCTCATTTAGCAAAGCCTCCTCCCGACCATCATCAATATCTCTCTTAAAGAGGCCTATGTGCTGGGAAGGACCAGGCTGCCCTAACCTGCTGTGGGTCACGCTTCACCATGCCTGCACTGGATAGTGCCAGGAACTAATGAGAAATGACAAGAGGCTATTCAGATTTCTTCTCTCATTTTTCTTTTTTTAGAACCTGTTGCATCATTTTCTTTACGTATTTGTTGTTGTTCTGGATGATGGCGGGAGTGGAAAGTGTTTTTATTTGTTTTTGTCATTTGACACTGAATGCTTGTGGAGTTATTATGATATTTACTCAAATTAACTGTTAAAAGATGTAACGTCTTTATGACCATAGAATTATTTTGTTACGTTTTTTTTTTTTTTTTTGTATTACATGTTTGAAATAAAATACATCAGTCAATTAACTGAACCAAACTACTGTAACAAGACCTCTCAGAAGTGTTCTTGGCTTCTTGTTTGGACCATTGCTTGATTGCAGTTTAACCCATTTTTTTTAAGCTGCGAAAGTTCCCATTGTGGTCACCTAATATGACCCTCAATAACTGTTGTGTCATTGTAGGGATGAAGGCACTAAAATATTTGAGAACAACTTTTTAACTAACATTTGACCTGTCATAAAAAAATAATGATTTATAACCCTTTATAGCCATCCATAAAAATAAAACAAAACACTGTAAATGTTGTTACTCTAGTCAGATGATTCATTAGTGTGGTCCTCCTGATGGATTAGACATAGAAAGCAATTTAATGAAACAAAAAATTGCCATAAACACCAGCCAGCTTGACACCGGCTTGAAGCTATCCCTATTGCTAGCTCATAAGTGATCTATCAAGCATTATTTAATGACTCCCAAGCATCAATAAAGCCATCAGGTGCAGTCTTGTTAATAACTGGTACAATCATTTGTTGTTCTGAACACACCTTATGTTGTATACAAGCAACGCATCAAGACTTTCCATACTTCACTGCCTTCTTGTCTATGGTGCCAGATACTTGAAACACCACAAAGTTGTGTTTACCAGTATGTTGACTGGGACAGAAGAGAACACAAAAGAATTTAGTGTCAAGTCAAATGTCAGCAATGCTACCCTGGGACTTTCCACTAAAAGAGTACAAACATACCTTTAGGTTCAAACTCAATTTTTCATTTGAAACTTTTCAAAACCAAGGGAGCCAAGTCCACAGTTAAAGTCAGAGATGTGGATCCAGAAATAATAATAATAATAATAATAATAATAATAATAATAATAATAATAATGATAATAATGATAATAATAATAATTTATTTTAAATTGGCACAAATGGACATCGACCTTACTAATTTTTCATATGGAAAAAAGCTAGAATTCGTGAGAGTTTGGGTGGACTTGGGTGAAAAATATAGGATAGAGCAAATTACTGGTCAAAACCTGATTTTAAAAGTAAAATTTCTACAATCCATTATGGAGATAAACTCTTTTTTTGTCCTGTACCAGAACATCAGCTATAACTGTTTTCCTTTCTCTCTTTTTTTTTTTGGCTTTTATTTCTTCTATCTTCGAGTAAAACCCTTTTCTGATCTGTCTTTGCTGCAAGACAACCTTTTTTTTAAACTGTAAACTGCAGTTTCGTGAATGCAGTGACAAAATCTGGATGGAAACTGGTTAAAACCAATCTCCTTTGACAAAGTTCTTTCTTTCTTTTTTTTCATGAAAGTTGTTAAAATGCCTTGTTCAAGATATAAAGTATTTATCCAGCTAAAGGTACCTTTGTCTTGTAAATTTCAGCCTGTTTTATTATCTCATAATATTTGGGCTAATCAAGAAGAGCAGCCACACATGTTGTAGATGCCTCACAGCAAGAATGATGCTCCTCAGGATTAATTTTTAATCCTTTCTTATTTATTGCAGATATTCACTGGAGAGGGTGAGAAAACAGAGAGAAGAGATAGGCAGAGCAAATGAGAAGGAAATGAGAGGAAGAGTGATTAGACCGCAGCCAACGCTCTCAAGTGAAAACAAAGAAATGCAGCTAAAGAATAGTCCATTGTGAATAAAGCTTTGAAAATTATAAGAAACTTACATGTTTCATCCTCAGTACATGTTTCTTTATGAACCAAGCTTTGTGGATGTGGATACTGTCATGTTGAGACAGGAAAGGGTCTAAAAAGTATGTGGACAGTGGTGCCAGCAGTGTAACTGAGTGATATAACAAAATCAACTTTTATCTAACTCATGAAAGCTTTTTATTTATTTTTATTTATTTCTAAAAGATATAAGCAGCAACATTTCTCACACCTGAGACCAAGTGGCAAAGCGGTCAAGATGCTCACAAAACCAGTAGATACAGTTGGACTATCACAGAGGGTTGGGTAAAATAAAAGAAATGTGGAAGCCCATAATTAGATGACGGGAGGGCAAAAGGCATGATCATGCTGTGATAAAATGCTGACTACAGTGATGTGTGATTGGCAGTAACAACTCAGCTTGACCAGTCCTCCAAGGTGTGATATTAGTTCATTTGTCCTCAAACAACCTGGTTTGTCCATCATAGTTTGTACCACGTCAGCATTTCTCCAATACTGACTAAGGGTATGCCCTAATGGGAATACTGTAAAGGTGAAGCTGCAGATTGCTGATATGTTTGCCAGTCCTCTCTGTGTCTATTCTCTATTTGTGCAAAAAAAGGTTGGATATGTTGAGCTTTTCTCCAGAACTGTATCACTTTCAAGCATCAGAAGCAGCATTTGGACAACACTGAAACTACCAGCCTACCAGCTTTCTGGTACTTAAGTACTGGACCTGGACTCAAGTCACAGTTTTGATAACTTATGATGTTACTTCTATTTACTATTAATGATCATTAAACTTGAATTCAGATTAGAACTTGAGACTTGATCATCTTTAACTTATATATTTTCAACATCACATTGACAGTGTAATAAACTGGTGATTTAGAAGAGGATGTTTTTTCTGTACATGAAGACATGCATGACTATTTGTCTTTAGGCACAATCATCATTTTAACATGCAGTGTTTTCATTGCTGGAGAAAAATAAAAAATGTGATTGTGACTTATGTGTCTTAAACCTGTGACTCAACCTTGCGCAGATGATAGGAGACCAAATTTACTGTATGTGAATTGGACCCATTACCACAACTACTGTTACTAAAACCATCATTACTATAATTAGTACAACTTTAACTACTACAGTTACTTTTACTACAAGGACAAATAAAATTGAATGATTGAATAATTGACTACGACAACTATAGAACTACAAAATCTACTTGTACACTCAGCAACCACCTTGACAACTACTTTAACAATAAAGCTAATACAACTCTACTGCTATTACTATTGCTACAGCACAACAACTACTTCTTGAGTTGGGTAGATTTCTGGGTTTTGTCTTTCAGGTCCGGTGTACAAGCTTGAACCGGTGATTTTGTGAAAACCAGCGGAACCAGCATTGGATATTATGACATGTTCTGGCAAATTAAAAAGCAGCTCCACCAGCAACGTGTGCTATCTACGTCACAGCACTTAATCTAACTCATATATCATGTTTTTAGTGAGTTTTTCCGTGTTTAAAAATCTGCCTGCACACACTAATTTTGGTTTAAAGGGGGTAAAGTCTGTCACGGAAACTAAAATTGCATCAATATGACAACATTTTAGATTCAAAGCTGATGAAAAAAGGTATCATAATCTGCTGTTAGCATTGTTTTTAGCTGAACTTTCATCAGACGCCATGTTGCTATTTGTATCTGTTGCTCACATTGACAGTGCCACAATGGTGATTCATTTAGTTGAAATGAATTATCAATATGATACCTTCTTATTTTAACTACAAAAAAACTAAATACAGCTACAGCTGGCTGGAGCAAGATCACCAGGGAGCTAAATGTTTCTGTTAAGGTGAATGACCATTGCCAGTATCAAGCTAAGCTACATCCTGTTGGCTGTGTTGTATGTCATTTCAAAGAAATATCAGAAAATATTCTGTTTTAAAAAGTAACGTTACACATGTAGGAAGAGAGCAATTACTCTCCCATCGAGAAAGTGTTTACGTCTCTAGTGTGATCTTGAGTGCACAGCTGATAGCTACATGCTCTGTTTACATGACATAGCACAAGTGCATGTTTAATGGGTACAGCATATCCAGCATATGGATTTTCTCCACGACTGTGCATCATAGCGAGAAGCCACGCATATCACTTGAAACAGCCGAACCAATTCCGAACCGAGTCCAATGTTTACCACGCGAAAAAATAAAGATAAAGTTCCACTAAATTGATAACAGAGCTCTCATACAGTTTTGCACACACATTACTCTTGGATGGATTACTCGTAAATGCAGGCTCACACAGAAATACCACATATCACATTAAAGTGCAGGACCAGAGCTTTCCAGTGATATCACACACATCATTGTGCTGTCATCCCATCATGCTATAAATCCAGATCAAATGTCTACAAAATAAAAACCTGAATAATTTCTTCACAATCCATTATACAGATCTTGTTATCAGTCACCTCATATAGTGAGGAATACCGTATCTTACCATGTCTTAGGCTTGCGTGTGTTTCTCCCTGTCTATCCACATTTGGAGTCCGGCTTTCAAAATGCAAATATCTCCATATTGTCCAGTTGACACTCCATCAAACTTTGTATGACAAGACCAGCGCACTTCACCTTTGCGCACCCAGACAACTGAGGCCTAATTATGCATGCTGACAGGGCAGTCGCAGGCCCAATCCCAAACCACTCCCTACCCACTACCACTGCACTACCGAGTGTCACTCGAAATCAAGTTACACTCGCAGGGCTGATTAAGGGGAAGTGTATGAAAGAGAAGCCAATCCATGGGACGCCCTCGCCACTCTACCGGAAGTAGGAAGCAGATGTAACCATGGATACAGACAGACGCTTTGTGAAAGTAAAATTGAGCAACAGGCTACAAAAAAACAAAAAAAAACAAAACATTTAAATATTAATTAAATTGAGCTATAATAAAAATAAACTTGAATGAGTCAGATAAGAGATACAGTGCAGTGTAATCAAAGTAATTCACTTGCTCATATTTTCTACACACAGTTTATGCATTTACAGCTTCATTCATCTGGGCGATCTCACCTCCATCCCTGTTTTGCAGCGTTCCTCTTTTTAGTGAAGAGACTCTCATTTTTAATACATAGATCGATTAACTGCTTTGTTTTTTCTTCTGTCCCTGTGAACACAGAGTTATAGATTTTTTCAAAATGGTAAGAATGGACATGTAGGTTTTCATCTTTTGACACCAAACATTCTGTGAGTTTGTTTGAGACTGTAAAGTCAGTGGGTCTCATTCATGAAACGTGAGCAGAAGGAATTTGTGTGTAAACTGTTCGCAGACGGAAAATTACGTGCTTGTCCGCATTCATCAATATTTTAGTAGCTCCGATCTTTTCGTAGCTACTAACAAAATCTACTCCTGCTCCTGACCACTCGTAGTGCTTGTGTAAATTTAGTAAAGCACATAAATATTGCTTTTCACTATTGGAAATGACAATTTTAATTCGTATTGCGCTCTGTTATGTACACAATACACAGATGCCTTTGAAACACGTAATCTAAACATGACAAAATATTAAAAATAAACACATTTAGTTAAATTATTTGGCAATTAGCAGGTTTAAGAAGATCCAGATTAGGTTCATGATTGTGAATTATCTACATAAATCGACTCAATAGATTACACGTTCTTTCTACATGTTGAATGACGATAATAAAAATATCCGTAAGGACAGCCGGATCACAGCCTCTTCGGCCTCGGTGCCTGGGTTCAGCAGGGGCAGCAGGTGGAAGGAGGACGATCGTTTGAATGAATAAATCTGATTTGAAAATGATTAATTTACGTTGTATCAAACAGAGCTTTAGGCTATTAAGATTCAAATTTGAAGACGATGCATACAAACTGCTGTAGGCTATATGTTATCCGTATCATTTGACAAAATAAATGTTAAATAGCTCTATTCCGACAGCCATCACTGATTTAGTTTATCCATTATGCACAAAACATCTCTGGTTTCCCGTTCCCACTTCATTCAGAACCCCACAAATGAATCTTCTGTTTGTTTGGTGACCGCAGTATTTTTGTGTGTGTGCTAATGCGTTTCTTTGCCTCCAGTTTCTTATCAAACCATTTACGCTTCACCTCTGACATGGTTCTTTGTACTACGGAGACAACATTAACAGCATCTGTTACCTCCCTCCAGGCCTTTGCTTTGCCTGTCCCTGTCACACCACCACTAACTGAAGAAAATAAAATGTTTTCCACTTCACCCAAAATGATTTTGATCTCCGCTTCGTAAAAAATCTTTTTTCTTTCTCTGCACCATGACTGACAGGTCGACAGGATGCACCTACACCTCCTTATATGGTGGTCATTGGCTATTCATGGGTGGGGATTTATGCTAACTGCTGATTACCGGGAGCGCGCTGTCACTTTACGATGGATTGGCATTCATGATCATACACACGTGTTTACGATCAAATCTGAGTTTCCTGCGGCCTTCCTGAATCCGGAGTAGGTTTTTAGTTGAGTAGGCTTTTATGTGCAAATCTACACACAGATTTACTCACTTTTCATGAATGAGACCCAGTGTGAGGAAAACAAATGTGAGTGTTTGATCTAAAATATTTTACAAAGTAGAAAGACGGAACTCTTTCATTTGTACGTTGTTTCCTCCATTGTGATGTTGCGCTTCCTGCTGGGCTCATCAGAAGCCTGCACTGATGCACACTCACTATGTAAGGGCTGAGCAGTCCACTCGCACTCAGCGATAATTGGTTTGGGACGGCCCTTAATATGGCGGAGCTCCGCGTGACCGCGCAAACGGAGGGGAATAGGGCGAGGGGATAGGGGCCGGTTTGGGATTGGGCCGCAGGGGCAGGCTGGCCATAGCGAGGTTCGGGAGTATTCCCGAACGGCCGGTCTATTCCAGGCTGAACCGGCCAGTGGTCGGAACGTTTTTTTACCCCATTAAATGCAACCGCGGTTGAGCGCAGCAGCCTGCCCTCACAGCCACAGGTGGCAGTGGCACAGAGTGGAACATCAGACTGGGTCCATCTAATATTTTGCATATTAAGGGGGGATATAAGGGGTTAGCAAGCACTGCCTACATGGCCCTATCATCCCAGACGGGTCGGGCCAGCCCGACAAACCCGATAGGACCCGCGGTTCGGGCTGAAAAAATTTGCAAATGACTCGGGCCGGGTCAGGCCTCGGGCTTCCTTTTTTTCGGGCAGACAATTAGGCTAATGCTGGTGTGTCGGCTACGTCGAGTCTGGGCTTAAAATCCTGCAGGGTCGGATTGTAATTTTCAGGTCCATTGAGAACTCTAGTTTGTGTTTTTGGATGTGTTCAGGGCACACAGAACATTAAAGGTAGCCTATCAGCAATGTTACACCATACATGCATAAATCATTAACCTGCTTTATCAATTAAAATAAAATCCATACTGGCTGACCAGAAAAAAGCACAAATTTCTTTATTGCAAAAAAAAAAAAAAAACAGTCTATTTCAGGAGAGAGTCTGTGTTCAAAGTTAAAAAGATAATACTGGAATATATAGGCTATACGGCTGTTCTGTTTCCTGTTCTGTTTCTACATTAATATATAGCCATTTTTACAAGCTCAAGAAAAATACATTAAAGTGAGTAATTCGTTTACAGTGTGTGTGTGTGTGTGTGTGTGTGTGTGTGTGTGGCGCTTTTGTGATGTTGATTTTTATATTGTATTTGTGTTCTAACACTGTGAGTTCTTTGCAAAAGTGCTATAACGTTCATCATTGTTGCTGTTATTGTAATTATTAGCTGACAAGGCCAGTATCAGTCGTGGAGTTGACGCAGAGGGACAGGATGATGCCAGTCATAGGAGTGAGGAGGAGGAAGAGACAGATGAGGACGGACAGGAGAAGGAGGAAGTTGAGGAGGAGGAGGAAGTGGAGGAGGAGGAGGAAGGGGAGGAGGAGGAGGAAGGGGAGGAAAGTGGAGCAGGAAAACAGTGCCAGGTACAGGTGCAGTGTGCAGGACTGGTTTGGCAATAGGTCTTTGCATAGAATTGTATTATATTCAATACACTCTACTGACTGACTAATCTGTGTGTGTTGTGTTTAATATGACTAGATTGATTTTATACTGCAAATAAAGTATTTGTGTTAAAATTACGGTTCCACTTGCGTCCGTCATGCGATCAAAAAAAGGCCTCTCCAAATCAAGTTCCCGGGCTGAATGTCAACACCTGCCCACCCCTGGGCAGTAGTCACCATATATATTCCACCAGTGCCTAAAATGTCCCCCCAATATATAACTGAAACTGAACAGCACAGAGAAGTCAGGATCATGTTGACAAGAAAACGTCCAGAATTTTCTTTTACTGCAAAGTGGCAAATATTATCTTGGAGGACATCATTGCACTTGGTTGACTAATTTTCTATGATCAAATTAAGTATTGTATATTTCTTTCAGATAAAACACATTTTTGACTTGTGAATGAGTCAATGGAATTTCTTGCAATAATGAAATAATACTGGCAATCATGTCCGCCTGGCACAAACCACATGTTTTGGACAGCTTTGAACTGACAGAATGTCCCACCATCATGGTTCTTATATTGCCAGATTCCAGAGAGTCTCCCCTCTTCATATATGGCAGAATATGTCAACTTCCAACTTGCTATGCTGAGATAAATGTAAAAATGCAAGAATTTAGTAACACAGATTGTTGTTTTTTTCATTGATATAAAAATTAATATAAAGTACAGGCACATAGAAGGACATGGAATGGTGGCCAATCTGGTTAGCCCAGACTGTCCTGAAAAAAACAAAAAAAAAAAAAACGAAGCAAGATATAGCATTTGTATGTAGCCTAATTACCACAAATGAAGCTCAGCATAAGTTCCCTATTTGACTGTGGAGTCATCACCCTCCCTAAATCATACCATCTCTACGGGGTCTAATTGCCAAAGACTTTCCACATTTTTATTTTTGTGTGCACATGTTAATATTCTTTTTACTATAAAAAATGAGTCTCCCTGATTGAAATATTGCCACATTGTTACTACTGCTACCAGTATATCCATTATTACTACTCCATAAAGAAATCCATACTTCTGTTACAACTACAATAAGCACTACTAATTTACTGCTACTGCTACTACAGCCAAAATGTTTACAACTACCAATTCAACAATAAAACTAAAACAACTGCAACAACAATAACTACTACCACTGCTACAGCTCAATTATTGCTGCTACTTCTACAACAGCAACTACTACTACTACTACTACATAGTTGCCAACTCCCACGCATTCACTGTGAGAGTCAAGCAAATGCTTGATTTCACACTGTCTCATGCCACACCTCCAATTTCTCACTCAAAAAGTCGTTACACTCCTGTACAGTAGGTGCAGCAAAGAGAACTTTATGTTAGCAGTTAATTTAAAATAGTAGCCTATTGCTGCGGCAGCCATCGAAAAATAAATTTTGGGCACTTGCTGAGCATATGCTAACTGATGGACGTATTAAGCAGAATCGAGCCATTGTTTGTTTATGTGATTGAAATTATGTGATTGGAATTGCACTTGTGAGTTCATTTGGTTCTCACCACACTAAAATGATGTAAAAACAAGGAAAATTAGAAACATGATTCATGACAAATGCAAGGGACAAATTTATATTAATAGCATTTATTTTTTAATATAAATTTATGTCCGTGTAACAGGCCACATTATATTAAATAAAGATTTTGTGCTTACCTATTGTATCTGGTAAAGAAAAGAAAAATTAAGTATTAAAACATAAGTATTAATGTAGGCCTAAATAACAAAATTGTGGTCAGCCTCGCTGAATCTCACTCCAAGGTTTTTTGAAAAGTTGGCAGCCCTGACTACTATTACTTTTAAATAAAAACCTTTAAAACTTCTACTTCAACAGTAAAAGTAATACTACCACTTATACAACAACTACCACTACTCCTTACTCTGAATGCCAAATTTTTTTGTTATCCGGAGCATCCACTCCAGAAACCTTTCTTTTATTTAATAAAAACAAACAAACTTTATATCAAACTGTCAACAAATATAGTACCAGCAAGAAAATATCAGAATCATGCATATACAGACGAAGAATTGAGAAAACAAAATGAAAATCAGTGCCAAACAAGGCAACACAAATGAAACAAATCTAAAATAAATAAATTTATCTCTCCCTGGTTAATGTAAAACACATCACGTAGGCTGTGCCTGCCCAGAAAGTTGCCAAAGATACCTGACACCAAAATTCTGGTATACTGAAAAATATAAAGAGCTTTACCTGGTGGTGATAGGCCTAATCAGCATTGTGTGAACTCATTTGGCTTGAATGTAAAAGACGTGTTTATATGTAAAAGTCCCACACTTCAGCCTTAACTTATGAGTTTGTTGATGTTTTTGGTTGTTTGCTTTATGATGGTCACTTGCTACAGGTTAAAGGTTGTCAGCTTTATCATTTACTACATCAATGCTGCTCGTAAGAGCACCACAAGTATCTATCATTTTCATAATGTGGTTTGTGTACGCAGTGTGGTTGTGTACTGTATTGTGTTTCTGATGGCTGCAGGTGCCCCGAGCTAAAAAAGCATGGAAATGAAGTGGAAAATGCATATGATTAGGCAAATACAATCTCCTTAGAACCTGTGCGTGTGTGTGTGTGTGTGTGTGCCTGTGTGTGTGTGTGTGTGTGTGTGTGTGTGTGTGTGTGTGTGTGTGTGTGTGTGAAGCAGATAGAGATAGAGAAAACAACACACTCTAAGTACACGATTACAGCTGCATTTCCACATCCAACATTTGTTTTCATTAAATTGCTATTCAGTGTATTTGCTTTGGCATTCCTACATTTCACAGTATTTGCATCAAATTATGCAGTAAATGATGCACAAACATTTTACTAGACTTAACTTATATAGAGATGCAGCATGTGCACTACTTATTACTGCTTTAGGCTTTAAACATATCATCACACTCACTTCAAGACTCTGATTCCAAGGATGAATACTCAAATTTTTCTTGAAACTATGATATCAGTACGTTTAAACTATCCTTAATGACTTTCATGTTTACAGGTTATGTTCCATACTGTCTTTAAAGAATACTTCACACATAAAATGGCCATTTGTTATTTGTTATTTTCTCATGCCTCACTGTGAACGGAGAATCCAAAAGGGCAAGCTGGCATATCCGTTTACAAACTCTCACACAACTTGTGCAGTAAAATCCAAGTCTGATTTATCCAGTCATGCTCAGTATTTCCCAAACACATGTATTTTCACTGAAACATTATGAATTTAAACAGTACAAACAGTCTCCTGCATGGCAAGTAACATGCCTGGGTATGCACAGGGCAAGCTACTTGTAGGTAGAAGTATTTTATATTGTGAAGTTTTAGCGAAAATGCATGTATTTGGGAAGTACTGATATAGTTTTGCTGTTGTTAAACATGACTTCAGCTCATTAAGAATGTATACTTTCCTTTATTTTTTATTTTTTGATTCTCCATTAACTGTGGAGACATGCACGAAAAATGTTTTCTCCATGAATTCAACGTTGAGTAATTTATATACAAATGGTAATTCTGTGGGTGAGGTCTTCTTTTAAATTAAACTTGAAGTGACAGCAATGTCTTCTACTCTTACATGAATTTAATTTCCAACTTGCCCTGCTGGGCAGCAGTAAGCATGTTCTAAAGCACTATTTATGTCCCTGTTTAGTTGCTTTACTGAAAAACAAGTTAAAATTCCTGTTATTTTGATAAAAACCACTGACAATCTTCTTAGACTCGAAAACATGATTGGACTCGTACAACGAATAAACAAAATTTCTCATCCCAAAGGCAATTTTGCACA
Organism: Epinephelus cyanopodus; assembly: GCA_026686955.1. NCBI lineage: Eukaryota > Metazoa > Chordata > Actinopteri > Perciformes > Serranidae > Epinephelus > Epinephelus cyanopodus. The sequence goes on along the minus strand of CM048918.1, from coordinate 6,661,336 downwards.
CAGGCAATTTTATGTGCTTGCGAGCGACCTGCACACATCTGTTTGTCTATTATGGTGGTGAATGGGGACGGAGGGGGGGGCTGTTTTTTTTTTTTTTTTTTGATCATATCAACAACAACAGGGACACGGGGCATCCATCATGACCTGCCCACCTCTCCCGTCTGCACGTACTTGAACGAGCCCAACCAGTGGTAGCAATTTTCCATTTTCATTTGTTGACCACTTGACCATGTGCTTTCTCTGGCTCCAGTGGATAGCTCTCATTCATGGTCGACTTCTGGTCTGTACACACCTGCGAGCTCTGCTCTGATGCATCAGCTGCTGACAACAGAGTGCAGGCTGCATATTGCACACTGCTTTAGCAATAAATATACTGTATACGGCACCATGGAGATCCACAGGGAAAAGCTGAAGAGCAATCAGATAGACCATACAAACATTAAGTAATGCATTCTTTATTTGTTTAGACTTTTGTTGTCTCATTAAGTGACCTGTTTGGTCAATGTGCTTAACTGTGGCCAAATTCTTACAGGAGTAGTCAGTGGTGTCTAGGATGTAAATTCCTGGATATTAAACGTTCGTCTGCAATTTTTCATGGTGTTCCCAGTTATATTTGTTCTTTATGTATATCAAAAATTCAAAGTAAGGCCTGCACCGGGGTATTTTAGAAGTTTTTTAGAAGCTTGTCTCATCTGTCTATCTTTCCTCTGCCCTGTCCTCTTCTGCTATTCAGGAATGGAGGGATTTTGTCTATTGAAACGCTACAATAAATGGATGGTAACAGAAATGTTGAGTTTGTATTAACTATTAAGCTTCATTTTGAAAGAAGAAATATATATATATATATATATATATATATATATATATATATATATATATATATATGTAGATATCAGACAGAGTGGAGCCTGCCTCCATGAGAGTCTGGTCGTCTCCACTTGGGTGAAATAAAAGCAACAGTAATAATTATGTTTGTATCTAAAGTAGACTTTTTCACAGAGCCCAAAAAGGTTCATGGTTGGAATTTTTTCGGAACTACTTTTGCATTTACTTGTAATATTTTTTTTCTATTCCTTCTGACCCATAGGAGCAGTGATGCCTGATTTAATATTGACACATCCTTGATTGTCCTCATGTCCAAATTGTCCACATGGCGAAAGTGGTGTTACACCTTCAGACACAGCCCTTTGCAAGGGTCCCATGCAGTGTGTTCTTCGCCTGTCCGTGGACATCCAACATTTTCTGATGACACAGATGTGGGTGGATGGAGAACCATGCTGTAGACATGAGTTTTTGAAACACTTGGGAAAACAGCGGTTTGCTGTGAGGAGAAACCGCACAGAGTAAAAGATCCAAATGTTTCCTTATCAATATCCCACATCAGCTTATTGATCAACCGTGCAGAAAGCATAACTGAGTCTTTAGTGTGCTGGTCCAGTCCAGATATAATAGACTGCCTGTTTAGGGAAACACTGCAGATTCTACTGAAAGCAGAGATGATGATGATGACACTTTACATTATGAATATAATGCTTATTATTCCTCTCAGTTTACAGCCACAGGCTGTGAGCACAGCTGGCTATGAAGCTGTGGCTGTGGATATGGTTTGTGCTTCCAACACCGAACGCTGGATCGCACTGAACATCCTAAACATGCATCCCAAAACATTAAAAGAAAGAGACTTTGAAATAAGACACCCCAAACCCAGCAAGATCTGACACCGCTCCCTTACCCCAGCTAAGTGGAGGTGGATGAAGATGTTGCCATCCTGTCACCTCTTGAGAGAGACAGATTGGCTTAAACCAAGCCTCCATGTGACACCAAGATGACTTGAAAATACCTGAGGACACCTGAGAATTCCAGGGAGCTCCAGTCGGCTGGCCACTCCCTCCAGCACAACTTCCCAGCTGGCCATCAGAACCACCTGCTGATACTTTACATTTTCCTGTTGTAGCGTAGTATTAGATCATGTTGCTTGATATCTCTGTTTGACTTCACTCTGGGTCTGTGCTGAGAAACACACAATAATGCCCAAGTAATATGAAACATCCATAAGAGACAACATGGGGTTACGACTCAGAAAAAAGGAAGCTTCCCAAGAAAGAATCCTCAAGAAATGAATAAAGCTTTAGCAGCCAATATTGGGTCAAAAAATGAGATACAAAAAAACAAAAACAAAAACAAATCAAGATTATGACTGGAAAAATATACAAGGGATGAACCAACTGGAACATTTTTTTGTGGTACTAGTTATTTAATCATTTAGTCCCCCTTTTGTTCCAGGGAAACAAAGAAATACTCATTATAAAATAATTAATAGACAATTTAAGTCATACACACTGATGAAGTAACCTTTGAAGTAACCTTCTTTACATATAATATATCATTCTTCCCTGTCTAACATCCATTTCATATTGCTGAGGAAACATGAACACATTACACTTGAACATTTCCCTTCATACATTACTCATCTTTACTTAATAGAGGAATACATCAAAATGTAACTCACTGCAACCTAAGTGAGAAGTTACTTCAGGCCACTGGCTGCTAATAGCTAACAAATAACATTAACTTGCTCTTTTGTTCATGGAGACAATAGTTTACCACCTCTGAAGGTGTGAGGTGAATGCATCTAATTTGCCAGTAGGCTGATGGCAGACTACAAGACAAATATTAGCTGATATCAATGTGCAGCCAATTTATCATTGCATCTCCAAAGGACATTCATTTTAGGTAAAAAATCAAAAAGATGGCTTCTCATTGACTGTCTTGAAAAAGTCACAATCAACTTGCCTCCAGATCATGAAGAATGGCTTTAAATGCATATAGCAACACAGGATCCTAAAGTTTCCTGTCTAACTGAAGCATATCCTAGTCACAGGGAGCAGCAGACACAAGGGCCCCTCTTTCATTAAAGCAGATGTATGTTCCAGGACTATTAACAGTGGTTTCAGTTTTATTTGGGGTGTTAAAATTGCATAAACACTGAGGTGAGATGCCAGTAAGAGCTTTGTACAATACTCTGTAGCTGTGATTGAGTTGATGGATTCCTTCTAGGCCCTCGGTGTTCGACAGCATCCTGCTCACTCCTCTTTCTCTACATGTTGGCCCTGCTCCCTGGAACCACTTGCTGCTCTCCCTCTGGCCTCCTCCTCTGCTTCCTCCTCCTCTCTGTCTTCCTCTTGTTTTCCCTCCATTCATCCAGCGTTTCCCCCTCTCCAGCGGCCCAGACAATGGGACCCCAACTGCAGCCAGCCGCGGGGCCCCTCAAGCCCACTGAGTCTTTTCACAGTGAAGCCCAAGGGCTCCAGGGTAAATCCTACAACTTGGCATGCTAGCATGCCAGCTAAAGGGATGCCAATGTCCGCCAGCATTGCTGCACTCTTCATTTGCAGCCTCCTCTCTTTGTTTTACAGTGTCTGTCTCTATGACTGTATGTTTCTATCTCTCGCTTTGTCCCTTCGATTTCTTGGCTTTTCCATCTTCTTTAGTTTCTCTTTGTCTCTATATTGGCACACAGTGGAGTGTTGAATGTCTCATCTTCACCAGGTGTCCCACATCCAGTCTGAAAAAGACCTTATTCTCTCAATATTTAGCTGAAGAGTTTAAATTTAAATACTACTGCCATAAAACCACAGCTCTATTAGTAGCTGTTACAAAATGTTACCACAGGTGGATCTGTAAAAACATTAAAAAAAATATGCATACATATTTTTCCCTATTATAAAACAAATGTTTTTTGTTGTTGTTTTTTTATGTAAGTGATGTCTGAAGCCTCTTGTTTAGGCTGCTTTTAAATGTTGGATTTAACCCAAACAGAACCTGCTGGATGTGACAGGGGATGATTGTCAGCCACTCTTCAGTGTGAGATGGGCCTGCTGCTTTGTTACATTTGGCAGCCACACACAGTTGTAGAAAAAAAAAAAAAAGTAAACAGAAAATACCACCCTGGACTGCAGCCCCACTGGCACCTGATCATCCATTGGCTTATGTTAAGATTATTGAACAAATTATTTGTATTTGGCAGAGCACTGAGTTAATATAGCCCGATAATATACAATATGTTGAAAATTCACACATGTATCCTGTTGAATTCACCTGAATTCACCTATCCAATGCATAATCAAAGTAAATTTAACCCTGTTGTTGTCCCATTTTAGTACTAGTGCATGCATAGTCTCATCTGAAAGGTAAGTCAGAAACGTAGATTTCAGCACATGGGGCCATTTCATAAAACATCACATCATCCAAATTCAAAGTAGATGATATCACAGAATACAAACGTTTTACACCTGTTTTTCTGTGGTTGTAGACAGGGGGTTTTCTAAAAGAGTATGTGTGATTATGAATGAAAAACTAATCAACAAAGACAGAAATGTCTTTATGGACATAGAAATGGCTTGGTGGATTTAAAATATTCCTAGAAAACCTAAATTGATAAGAAATATTGTTTTTTTCCCCCCTTAAGACAACATACTTTGGATTGTCTTTGCCTACAAGACCAATGAACCTTGGGTGAGTTGGGCCAATCACTAGCTCTTTCAATACCTCTAAACTACAGAAAATCATTTCCTTCAGCTCAGGTCCTGGCTGGCTGCCGAGGCCATACCAGCAGCATTGTAAGCTCCTATTGGCTCAAGTGAGGTGTCAATGGAAAGGCCAGAGGTTTGCCTCCATTATGAGACATGCAGAATTGGCAGAATTATGGATAATAAGTGAAGAAATATGAACATTTGTAACAATGCAGTGGTAGTTTTTGGATATGTAGGTAGCAATGTGTTTATGTCTAGACCACTGGCAGTGTGTGAGAAATGAAGCTGTGGATTAATGTTGGACTTTTGATAAACCCAAACCGTGATCTTTCTCTAACATTAACCAGATGTTTTAGTTGCCTGACCTTCATAACAAAGTCTTTTCATAATCTCTACCATACCATGGTTGCAATGCATGCATAGATGTTAAAAACAAAACAAAACAAAAAACAGAAGTTTTTTTGGTCTCTGTACTGGTACAAACCAGGCATGGCAACCTAACTGGCATAACAAGATGCCAGGGAGTTGAACACTCACCGTATCCAGCTGGTTCTCTCTAAGACATAGTCACAGAACAAAACTCGCTCTAAAACCACGTCGTTGATTTTATGCATGTGTTATATACATCACCATAAAGAAGCACAAGCCCGCCAAATCTCCACCAGTCACTCAGAACTGAAGAAGCTTTTATGGATGAAAGGCAAGAATATCATAAAGCAAGTCCTGCTGTTTATCGCACTGTTATTATTAGTATTACTATTATTATTATTATTATTACTTTATATTATTAATTGTATATTACACTATATTACTACTATGCTATAGTTTACTATATTTTATATCCTGTGCTATATTGTTGCACTGTACTTTCCATTATATTACACTATATAAATACATTTCACCTTGTATTATATTTTACTTTACATCCCACACTATATTATACTATATTATATTCTATGACAGTGTATACTGTTATAGTTTGTGGTATCATATTATTCTACATAAACTATAGGCTATTTTGCTGCTACTTAAAATACTACTCTGTCTCTCTGTCTTGAGATGGTATTGCAGTAATAGTAACAGTAACAGTAATAAGTTTGTATATTGCTTGATTGTGACATTGAGTCTAATTGCTCTTTTATATTTTTTTATTTACTTATTTATTTTTTATTTGATAAATTTGTGCTGCTGCAGCAAACAAATTTCCTTTCTAGAGATCAATACAGGATTGTCTTATCTCAAATATACCACAGTATGATCTGGATGAATGATAATCTTCACAAACATATGGCTGGCATTGTGATTTATGTCATATATAATGAAGATATTTGGGAGGTGGGTTTTAATTAGCCACTGATAGAAAGAATACTTGAATTCAGTGGTTATGATAAACTTTCCTGGAAAGAAACTTCCAGTCTTGTGCAAAAGTTCTCTATAGTCTGCTCTGGGTTCAGCTTTTCTGTTCATTCATTTTCTGTGCATGATATAAGTCGCCTTGGACTCTGTGTCAGTCAAAGTTTGATGCATAATGAGGCTCTACTGTTACATTATCAGTTAAAGTCACAAACACCAGAAAGACGTCACATACCTCGCTAGGGGCCAAGTTCTGTTAGTGAATGAAAAGGTCACTGCTGGAGGATCCACCACAAGCATTTTGTCCAACCCATTTGTGTTTTATTTTGGTCACTTTGTGGGCTTACCGGTTGATGTATTAAATCAGTGATTCAAAAATATAAATTCAGAGTTAATGCTAATCTTAATCCTAACCCATATTGTCACCCTTAATAATACTGCATTGTTGTGCCTTTTTTGTATTGTTTACAATGTTTTAGGCCTGACTGTGACTGAGAGTTCATCATGTTCAACATGTATGTTACAGAGTGTCAGCTGAGTGCAGAGGGTCTCCTCTCTGGAGCTCTGCCCTCCTGCAGCAGCTTTTTCTCTGCTGTAGCTGCTGATTTATCCATTCTCACAGTTCATCAGGACTGTTCCATGTGACTTTTGTTCTCACACTGTAACATATGCAACTTTAAATGAGGAGAAGTTGTGTTAAGAGATATTTCAGTACAAGTAAAATCACTTATGTTTTACACATAAAAAAAATCAATCATATGCATCTACCCTTGTTGTTCACACAATTAAGTATTATCATTGCAGCTATTAAACAATTTTACATTACTACTACTGCTATAATTGTTTTTCTTACTGCTACTACTACATTCACAATCACACTTTACCAAATCCTGTGCAGCCAAAGACACAAACACACTAACACAGAAGCAGTACAGCAGTGCCCTTTGTGTTATCAGTGAGCCAGAGGGCCAGTGAAGGAGAGGAGGAGGCATGTGCAGGGGCTGCTGGACAGCTACATAAAAGGCCGCTGGCATGGAGAGTGATGGGCCAAGCCACTGCATCCACTATTTGGCCTTCATTTGCTCCATCTGACCCCCACTGCCCCCACCCTTACCCACACTTGCTGACCATCCCTCCCCTTTCATTTATGCTTTTATGGAATCATTTGCATATGGCATTGGCTATGCTGTTTTTTATTGAGGTCATTTTTATCATCACCGTGTGGCAGCCGTGACAACAATAAATTCAGTTTACTCCTGGACAACGATGACCTTTTCTCCCTCACTAATCAAGCTGTTACAGCTTGAGTCCATACTCCTTTCCCTTCTTCTTCTTCTTCTTCTTCTTGATGTCTTGTTATCAGCTGAATAAATGAGTGATCGCTAGGTGTGTGCAGACAGCTCTGGAACTGCAAAAGAATACCAAAACACCCTGGTTTTGTCCACACACCTGCATGCATGCTATCAAAGTTACCCTTACTTTAAGGTCCTCGTAAATGCATACATTTGAATGGGACACAGGGGTCCCACCCTACTAAATATTTTTTTTATGTTTCTCTTTGGTTAAGGTTATGGAAAGGTCGTGACCTCAATAAAATCATGAAAGTTGCAGAAGGTGCATTTTATATGCCTCCCCAAAAGAAAATAAACCCCACAATTTTAGAATGAAATGTAGGCCCTTGCGCATATGCCATCATTTGGCATGTCAGTAAGTAAGTAAGTAAGTAAAATTAATTTGTATAGCACTTCTCACAGAGAGAACTCACAAAGTGCTTCACAGGATTAAAATACCAACAAGAATACATACATACAAACATACAGGTCACATACAGAGACACAAAAAATGAAACACTTGTTGCAAAACTAAATCACTTAAGACAAGTTAAAGAATGCTTGCCTATACAGATAGGTTATAAGATGCTTCTTAAAAATATCAACCGATGCTGCAGCTCTCACATTCTGTGGGAGGGCATTCCACAATCTGGGCGCAATGGACTCAAAGGCCTGGTCACCTCTAGTTCTAAGCCTAGTGCGAGGAACTGCAACAGGCCGCGGTCGGCCGACCTAAGTGTCCTACTAGGAACGTATACGTGCAGCAGGTCAGACAGATACTCAGGTGCCTGATCATGAAGGACTCTGAAAGTTAAAACATTGATTTTGAACTGGATCCTGAAGCTGACAGGAAGCCAGTGTTGGGAGGCCAGGACAGGAGTAATGTGGCAGTTTTTGGGTGATTTGGTGAACAGCCTGGCAGCGGCATTCTGCACCAGTTGGAGGCGATCTACAAGAGTTTTACTGAGACATATGAAGAGAGAATTGCAGTAGTCCAGACGTGATGACACAAAGGCGTGAATGATCATTTTTCATGTGAGTTGTCCTGTACATGGTTTGAAAGCGTTTAGATATTTGCCTGCATGTGAAAATGTTTTCAACACAGGCAAATACACATGCACATGAATGCATAGATGAATGGGGCTGAATATCAGGAGAACATAAACGTCAGTGGGCGGAACATTGCCATGGAAAAATGTACTGATAATGCAAAACAAATGAAAAGCTTATTTTCATGGATAACTCCTGCTGTTTTTTTTTTCCTTGTTTCCATTTGGACGGATTATGTTTTGAGTTTTGAAACTACAGGTCCCATCATGCTTTGGCTGATGTTGGGAGCGCCCCAGGAATTTATCCTACTAACCGGAAATTAATTAGCGTTTCTGCACTGCCAGTTCCCTTGTGTCAATGCCAACAGGTTTTTTGAATGGGTTTTTAGTTAGATGCCTGAAATAAGGTCTGTGGATAACACAAGCTTAACAGACTTTCAAGTTTTGTTCTATGACATAAAATACGTCAGTATATACCCCATTTGTGAATTTCAAAGTTTCTATATGTCTTGAAAAAAACACTATCACACTTGATACTAAAAGAGACTACAGAATGTCATCACGCCAAACACAGCTTTACAGCCTCGCTGTAGTAGGGATGTTAAATTATTAAGCCTAACGTTAGCTTTTTACTTCTGGTGATTGCATTAAGGCTTCAAAAATCATAAAAGTGGTGTTAATTTGTGAAGATTATCTTGCTGAAAAAAAATGTATAAGAATCATAAATGTTTGCCACACAGCATATTTTCTAAAATAATTCAAATTTCAACGGAAAAATCCCATTAGTTCTTTGGCGAGGGAACCAGGGAGATGTTATCTTCTGTATCAACCTACAGTAAAATATCATCCCTGGAGCATTCAACGTTAGGTGTAACAAGACTTTAATTCTTGACTTTGGACACAGAAGTGGGAAACAAAAACAATCTTAACTTGAGGTTCTTAATACGTTTTCTATGAAGCTCTTTGGGTCTTCTTTAGCAGTTTTTTTTTCCTTCTCTTCTTTTTTTGGTCAAACTAAATGCAAAATACACAGCTCAGTAACCTATAATACATTCTAATTTGTTTTATTTATTATATTTAAACATTATTATATATATTTTATATTTGTGTACATATACAGTAAAACGTCTTCATGCATTAGCTGCTAGCAGTTTCTATTTTCACTCACTGTTTATAAGAATAAATGTGAAGACGATGATATGATTGCTTTTAATACTGAAAGAAAAAAAGTTGTGGATCATGAAGCTCTACCTTCTTTTGAAAGGAATATCTGATTTAAAAGATTTCCAAAATGATTTATGGACACATTGATGTTGAAGAAACTGGGGTGGGCAACAGCACAAAACTTTGTTATGATTTGAAACCAAGCAATACTAAGGCCAGAACACTAATACTTTTGATTATCAAAAGCAGTTAATGGGCTCATGATGTTCAATCAGGAAGACTGGCTTTACACTCATTTAATTCACATATTTCTGTTCCTCTCTGGCTTCTGCTCTATCAGCCGACTCTGGGAATCACCCTAAGTTAGTCCAAGAAAAAAAAGAAATCAAAATCTTTATCTTTACTGTATTTTACTAAAACTATTAGTATCATTGTTTCGAAATATTACACAAGGCCACAACAACATAACTCCAAAGCAAAACCTTCTAAATAATAGGGAGCCCCTTTTTTCTGGGTTTCTGCCGCACCCTGGCCCCCTCCCCAGCTCGTTACACTTTACCTGGTCTCTGGGGAGGAGGGTAAATTATAACGTTCTCATGATGTGTTTCATGTATTCTTGTAAAATGTAACTTAAAATTCAGCACTCTTTCAAGGGTTTTTTTTCTTATTTTGTATCAATCATATTAATTATATGGATACTCAAACAAAACATATTATTTATAATATAAATACTTTGGGTGTTGATCTTCCCCTCGCTAGAAAAAGAGACTGTCCTTCAGAGCAAGTCCCGCTGGTTGTAGCTGTATGTATGTGTATAATGTCAGTGCTTTGGTAAATGTGACACAAAATGGGCCAGTCAGGTGTTAAGGGTGAAATAATCAGCAGTAAATTTAGGTAACCATGATACCTCCTAAATTTTATCTCAGCATCATTGAAGCCAGTTTGGGTATTTCACACCTGACTTTTTCATTTTGAGCGTCTCCATACTTTCAGTGATCGCTACATCTGCTCTGCAGTCTGCACCTGCAGCCCTCTGTGCCTCCCCCTGCTGAACTGCGACCTGATCTGAGACAGCTGCTGCAGAGGATTAACTCTGGTCTTTAAACAAACACAGCTCCGCAGAGCTCAGCAGGGGCCAGGGGCAGGGGTCCGGCTCCGGGGCCCGCTGAGAGCTAGCCATCCCTGGGGAGAGGTAGCGAGAGGGCCCCTGTGTAATATGATGAGTCCCTGAAGCTCCTCATCATGACTGCGGTACTAGGGACTTGTTTTGACTTCATGTCCATATGAATTTCGTATAAAGAGGATGGTACAGTCTATCAGTTTCAAATGCAAAGCAGGAGTGAGGCAGTCATTTTGGCTGCTGATGGCCTTTCAGCCCTTGACAAGGAAAGGACTGATCACAGCTCCATTTTAGATAAAGTTGAAGTGTCTTCCTCCTTTACCTTTTGCTACCTTTGTCATCCTCTTTCTCTCTGCATTCAGCCCCATGTCACTTCAGACAGGGGTCATCTCAGCAGATTAACTCTGAAAACCAGATCCAAACGAAACAAGCCACGGGGAACATCTATCACTCGCAGATGCAATCATGCTAAATGTGTCTATTTGCATCCCTCTTTTTCCAAAAGAAGGAGGGTCGGGGGAAGTGGGGAGGGGGGTATCCATCTCTCTTGTAGTTGACAGTCCCCATTAAAACGCTGAGCGTGCTGAGGACTGAGCCAGCGAGACGGCCGCAACTTGTTTCTCACACTGTTGTGACAGCGAATGCAAATAGCCCGACTTTCCCCCCGGAGAGAGACTGAGAGTGGCAGGCAGGAAAAATGCAGAAAAAAAGAGGAGTGTGAAAAAGGGAGATGAGTAGGACTAGCTAGTGGCAAAGCAAAATGAAGGGGGGAAAAAAATCACTCCTCCCTCCTTTGGTCCCTTTTAATGACTTCTCCTTCCTCGGCTCTGCCATCAAAATATTATATCAATAATTGCTGGCGAAAAATTAAACAAGTAAAACAATGAGACGGCCCCGGGGGCTGCCTTCCCCCTCCAAATTAGTCTGTGCATTTTAGAAGAAGGTCACTTCCTCCTCCTCTCCCTCCCTTTCCAACCCCTCACGGCCCCCTCCTCCCGCTTCCATCGGATCAGTGACACATTCTCCGGCGTGATAGCGCTGACCTGAGTTTGAATTTAGAGTGTTCATTAATAGGATATTATGCCATATGCTCACTGCACTGTCTTATTGTAATGTCTGGCACTGGTTTAAGAATTTGTAATTAGTGCTGATATAATGAGGGGACTGAGGGGGCTAATGCTAACTGTGGTGCAAGAACGAGATTTGCACTTTGAAATATAAACTGGTAGGATTGGTCATCTACCAAACCACTAGCTCACCAAGTGCACACTGGAAAAAGACCTTGATCAGGCTCAGCCAAAATCTCATAGGCAGAAATCAGTCTGAGATGGCCCAAAATTCTCAAAATGATAAGTATGTGATACCTTTAGGCTTTGGAGTAAAATCATTTTATATGCTACATTACATATATATATATATATATATATATATATACATATATAAAATTAGATAGATAGATAGATAGATAGATAGATAGATATAAATATATATATGTATATAGGGAGAGAGAGAGAGAGAGAGAGAGAGAGAGAGAGAGAGAGAGAGAGAGAGAGTGCAGATGCAGATGCAGAATTGCCAAAAACTGCGATTCATCGACTGGCCACTCCAAGAGAGCAAATCCCCATAGACTCTCATGGTAAAATGCCCAACTTCACAGCTAACATGAAGATGTTTACAGCCTGGTACAAATAACGTTTTTTATCGCTATGGTTTATTTCATCATTCATGACAACTGTGCAGGCGGTGATTTTTTTTTTATAACAATCCCATTTAAATGTTATTTAGGTTTAAAGTTTTGCCTAATTAACGGCTGACAGGCTGTCAGCTAGGCGTCACTGCAGGCCACTCAACTTCACCTCCTTGCTATGTTTTGAGATACTGCTGAAGATTTTTTGTTTGTACAAATATTGGACAAATAATAACCTTGCTGCTGAGATAATTATACCAAATGACCATACAAAACACCAGTTCTCCAGTTTTTCAGTAAGTGATATTCTGTTATCCTGTTACTTACATGTTGGCGCTAATTAGCATGTATCTTGTTTCTCTGGCTTGTTGGCTTTGCGCATTATATCGCTATCTAGCTGCTGACCAACATGCACCGAAGTCCAAACATAAAGTGTTAGAATTCAGGGTGATATTACCTTTGGCCAAAGGGTGTCTGTGTGAAACACTGTGAAACCTGAATGAGCGGTGCCAAAAGAGGAAAGACCTCATGTATGGAGGGTTGTATTTGGTGCCATTCATCTGGACTGTGGAGAAGGGAGACTGCATGGATAACATCCTGAGTTCTCACATGGGTTGTGATTATGATGCCAGACAACTACTTTAAGTTCAGCTTCCTCTGATAAAAGGACAGACCAAGTTTTACCAGTTTGTTTGTTATTCTCTGTCCATAGTATTCAGAGATTCAGTGTCTTATCTTTGACTTAATGTCTGCTGTTGTTAGACGGAGGTAGTAACGTTTTTAAGCAAAAACTGTTAATATCTGTTGTTTTATATTTCACTAGTCCATACCCACTGGTAGCTTTGTCACCTTCTACCTATGCCAATCCTCAATGTGCAGTTTCACATAGATTAACCACGTCAGTGAGTAGAAAAACGTGGGACAGACAGAATGACTGACTGACACAATGACACACTGACAGTTTCTGTGATTATGTACAGCATACCATACCATGACTTAGTCATACCAGAAATTAGAAGAAAAAACAACAACATTCTATTGTTATAGCGCCACCCAGTTGCCAATTAGAGTTAAATTTCTCCAGTCACCTTGAGGCATCCTGTTCTACATATCTACCTAGTTTAGTAAAAATGGATATGGCGGTTAGGCCTAGATATGAAATTAGCTCTCTAGCGCCCCCATTTTGTTTGATGGGGTCAATAATGGAGGGGTCCCCTCAGATTATGTGTGGTCATATGCCTACAAAGTTGCGTGGTGATCGGTGAAACCCTTGAGATGTTATACACCTTTATGTGATGAGCCACGCCCTCCGCAATATTCATTGCCTTATAGAAGCTCAGTTTTAGTAAGTTTTCCAACTTTGCCAAGAGGGAACTTTAGATATTGGTCCATAGATTATGTTCACTGAGTTTCATGCAGATCGGTCAAACTTCCTAGGAAGAGATCGTTTTTGAAGTGTTTTTCAAAAAATTCAAAATGGCGGAAAATCTATATAACTGGAAGTTATGGGTTCTTGAGACAAATTTGTTCTGCATGAGCAGAGGCATCTCTGTGCAAAGTTTAATGTCTCTACGACATACGGGGCATGAGATATGCCCATTCAAACTTTGCGATTTCAATCGGTTGCTATAGCGCCCCCATTTGGCCAATTGATGTAATATTGCTTCATTCGCATCCTCCCATGACCCTCTACCACTGTACCAAATTTCACATGGATTGACCAAGTCAGTGAGGAGAAAAATGTGGAACAGACACACAGACACAAACACCCATCCACAGACATTTATGTTGTCTGTCATTTATGTTGTTTGTTTTTTTAATTTTATATACGTCCTTGTGTGTGAGACAGTTTATATGTAGCAGGCTCACAGTTTGGGGGAAGAAGCTGTTCTGAAGCCTTTAACCACACAGGCTTTGCAAGGAGGTTGTTGGGTAAGACGTTGGGCATACAAACTGCAGGACCTTGGGCAGAGAACTTTGGGTTCATGTCCAGACTCCTGTCTTAAGTTTAGGCAACAAAAGGGGTGTGGTTTAGATCAGGAAAATATCATAATTTTGGTTCCATTTTAAAAAACAAACAAAGTTTAAATTAGATTAAAAAAAAAATAATAAAAAAAGTAATAGAAAACAACACTGTAGTCACAACCAGTGGATACTGTTTTGCAAGACTGCCTGTTTTGGTGGAAAACAACTGATTGTCAGTGCTCCTTCTGCTGACAACTGAAATACGTCTTAAGTAAACATTTTGGAGATCAGGCTGTTCTCATAAATTGTTTGTACATTTTCCTAAGAAAAGTAATCCACCCAAATTTGTACATATCCCAGTAAACCAGTAATTTGTGCATACCTGCTTTTTTAGGAAGACTGCAATCACATGACCAAGGCACTGACAGTAGTAAGCAGTCTGTAACGAGGCATGTGGGTGGTGGATGGGTCACAAAACACAGGACTTTCCCTCAGCCTTTTCTCAAGTGTTCAAAACCATGTGAACTCTGAGTGAACGTTAAGTAACTAAAGCTAAGCCTATTTTATAGGCCTCTACTCAAAAATTGTCTCTGCGACCACAAGGTCTATTTGAATACTTTTGGTGTCATAAGGAAGGGAACACTTGTGAGATTTGTTAAGATGTGTAAATATCAGTATATGTGCTATATGTGAAGAGTAAATGAAGATGGCACACAGCACAAATGAAACATTTTGAGGTTCGCTTAAAAAAAAAAGCATTTTCAGGATGAGTATCCCTTTGGAATGATGCAGCAGAGGCTCTAAACTTCTATCACATCATAGTACAATATGTGAACATTAACTCTGCAAAGGCTGATTCTGATCAAGTGGAGCAGAACAATATAAGAGAGGTAGTACAGAAAATTCAGGCGAGCTGTCCAAAATTGCACCATGTTTGCATGTGATTTTTGTCATGTACAATCCTACATCTTTCATATTTTGTTTCTGCATATCCCTGCTGATGTTTAGGATATACACATACAACTGTCCGTTTCATTTTTTCCCACTCCAAACTGACCAATATCCACCTCCTACATCTGAAACTGAGTTTCTATTCTGAGGTTTGGAGGCCTGTATCTCTTTGACGGCTTGGCTCATTTGAGTGATTGACACCTCGTTTGATTTGTTAGAGAATGGAATTACACTATACTCACCAAAACAAGTTTGACAGCACTGAAAGCCAATCAGAGTCGGCAGAACGCTTTGTGGGGCAATTTCGGTTGATCTTAAATCTGCTCTTTTTTCTGCTACTGTCAGCTGTCATTTAAGACAGAATCTTTGCACCCTCTTCCACCCCATTCACCTCCAGCCGTCGAATCCAGAGTCCAGGACAACCTCAACAAAGGCTCATTCTTCTACTCATCCAGATCATCAGCATCTTCCTCTCATCACATCTTCACCAACTCTTCCACCTGTATGGATTCATCACCCTCCATAAATCATACCATCTTTCTAATCACCAAAGACTTCTCACATTTTGCATTTTTTTGTGTACATGTTAATATGTATTCTTTTACTATAAAAATGTGTCTTTCCTGATTGAAATGTATTTAATGTTTCAAATTATTGGATGTTAATGTAATACCTAGGAGACAAGACTGCAGTCTTAGTCAGTTTTAACCTTACTGAGCTCAATAGTAAGGAGGTCATTTTTGTAACTTCTGTGGAGTGCAAAGGAGAATGCATGCTCTGTGCACAAACTAATGTCCTCACAATCTTTGCAACAGAGAGAATTTAGGTCTGTAACAACCATCACTTGGCAAGAATGAATCAAATTTTGATTTTGACTTGACAGTGAACTTACAGCCTACAATTGCTACAAATTATATCATGATATGTTCACATATTCAACCCAGGTAATTTCATTAAATTACATTACATTACTGCATTTAAAAAAAAAAAAGGCAACATTTTTTCCAGTTCACAAACTGCTACGATCTTGTACTTGCACAGAAGAAACTGGCTTGGATGGGAAGACTTAGTGGGAATAAATCCCTGGTCTCACATGAGGTCAGTTTAGGCACCAAAATCTCTTGAAGGCCTAGGCAAACCAAACCGACATCAAAGGACCAGCAGCGAATAAGAGGACTTTTGCATTGCCTCACATCACCTGTGGCCCGGCCAAAAAGATGCAGATGAACACACGGCACAGACTTAAACAACAGCCAACCAGCATGTACATTCTGCACCTACGGTAGAGGAAATAACTCTCCACACCAGCAGACAGCAGTATTCTGCATTCATCATTGAAAAAGGGAGGCCAGAAAAAATGGAAGGCTGTCATGACACTAGTTAGTCAGTTAGCACATTAACAACATAATCCAGTATTAAAAGAACAAAGCCAGTAAACGATAACAAAAATCATCATGAAACATCTCTGTGAAAGAGCTCAACAGCTAAAGTAAAAGAATCTTACCTTATGTAACAAGTTTGTTGTCTTGACTTTAGCTCTTTGTTTACTTTCCTCACTTCTGTTTCACACTTGAGTTATTTCATTCACTGACAGGCTCTGCCATCTCAGTCTCTGATTCAACATGCTGAATTGGCTGAAAAAAAAAAAGTCGACAAGGGCCGATGAGGGCCAATGGTGCAGAACACACCCCAAAGACTAGAGCAGGGAAGCAGACCGACAGCAAACTGTCAGCTTGGTGTGTAAGGCCCCTTAAGGGTTAGGGTAGGAAAAGATTAAGCTTTTGGCTAAATATAGAAACAGGAAACACAGAAAGAGAAAATATATGCTGTCTTCTGTAACTACTCAATTTCAGTATTTACTTTGAGTTGCCTAAACACAACTTTAAATGCTTTTTCTGCTTTGAGCGGATTTTGTTGAAAACCCAAATATGTTGACAGTGAATGTCTGCAGATATGTTACATTTTGACATTAAGCAGATCAGCTGATTAACAATGTTTCAAAATCAATGATCTCACAAAACTACATGTTATCATAATTTTAACTCTGTGGCAGACAGTGACATCACACTCTCTCCCAGGAGTAGTCCTATTCTTTGCTTCATATGTAAAGCTATTCTGAGGTAGGAGCATTTTCAGTCCTGAGTTTAATTTTGACAATGCATTCTGAGACACTTCAGAAACTGTGTATATTTTGATGACTTAAACCAGTGTCTTCCACTCTTCCAGTAGCATATACTAAAGCAGTGATGCCCTGGCTTACAGGGATGCTGTGCTCCCAACACTCTGCCGTGGTGTTTTTCTTGAGCTCCGCTGCCACGTCCCACCGGCACTAATTTTCATCCATAATGATCTTCATGGGCGGCATTGAAGAATGAGGGTTTGAGCGGCTTTTGCCTTGGCGCTGTCCCAGCACTTTCAGCCCTGATGTGCTGTCATAATTATGCTGTCCGTGCTAAATGCCTATTGTGTAAATGTGCAGTGCAGCTGCCAACAAAAGCAGAAAATGGAGGGATTTTACCATCACCAGGCAGTAAATAATTGCATACAATGTGGGTTATGTCAAAAATCCATCCCCATAGAAGGCATATTTCTGGGAGCAATGTATGGAATAAGACAATGACACAGGAAGTCATGTGCTGGCAGCTGCAAACACAGTCACACACACAGATTAGGAAGGGGCATTAAGGGGATTCACATGTATTGGAGGAGAATAGCTGCTACTTCTGTTTAGGCACTTAGATTCGTCATTTTCAAGTGTATGGAGTTAGGTTGTTGCTTTGTATCTGTACAATGATTAAATAAACAGGGAGCGGTCCAGCTGTCTATTAGCGGAATGAAAATTCTTTTTCAAGTTGTAACCAAAAAGCAGATTTGTTAATTCACATTTGTAAGTGTGGTTGAAGGCTCAGGCTTTTGTAGAAATGTTAATGTAGTTTTTGATGTAGAATAACAGGGGACAATTTCTGACTTTTTTTTTTTTTTTTTTTGCTTAGTTCATTGCTTGTCAGATATGCCTCTGGGTGAAGGACCAGGAATTTAAACTTATAAACTCAACTTAGTATGTCTAAAATCCTAGATATGGCCCCGGTCACGACTTAATTGCTGGAAAACAGCAACTCCAGCTGTGTCTTTAAATGCACAGATTACACAGATATAAAGACAGGTATCAAATACATAAATGACAAAAAAAGGCAAAACATCAGAGGCAAAGACAGTGGAAAGTGTGTAGATACAACCATATTTGGAGGATAAAAGCAGCCAAAAAAGAGATCTTTTTTTGGCAGTCTGTACACTGTATATTACAGGCAATGTTGCAATCAATAAAGTCTTTGTTGGTTTTTTGTCCATAATGTAGAAAAAAAAACTATACAGTTATACAGACAGAAAAATGACAGGTCCACTTGCAATTAGATTACCTGTTACAATAAATCTCAATTGTCCTAGAATAGGCTCTAAAAGAAAAAGGATTTACATACAAAACTTACCATAGTGTGTACATTCCAGTGAAGCAAAAATTATTCAACCTATAAAAACTGCAATTTCATATTTTAGTTTTTTGTCAAACTACTGTTTGCAATGTCAATAATGAACTTCCACACCCAATACAACAACAATTTTATTTTTTTTGTGTGTGCGTGCTTTAAAGATGCTTTTGATAACATTAGCCACATGCTGCATTCCCCCTCCCCCTTTTTACTGCATTCACCTCCCTACAGTGTTGCACAAGCGGTTGCCAGTTCATTTCATGGCCATTGTCACAGTCCCACAAAATGACTTGTTTCACCATCAGGATTTGATCCATTCAGTCAGATAACATTTCCAAAGTCTAGAAGAGCCGCACGATTATTAAATTGCTTTATTCCTATTCAAGTTGACAAAGGGCTTAATCGGCCCATGTCCAACCTGTACCCAGGTGTTTTTATACATCCACGACCCGCACACATGCATGCAGTGACAGGGTTTACTGTTAGCATCACATGACTAGTGTAAGCTAATAGTTACTAATAGGTTAAATGGCACATTTGGACTACTTGGTTCACCTGTTTTGGTGTTTGTTTGTTTAGCACTTCAGTGTTTGATGTCAGCCACTGCTGCTGTTTTAACTTGTGCTAACTGGGAGACATTGAACTGACAGCATTGACCCTACACTCATGAGTGAGTAATTTGTGCATTACTCACATAGTTTGGAAAGCTGCAATCACGTGACAAGTGAGCTAATGGGAGTAAACAAGAAAGTGGTCCAGAGTGGTCCTGTAAGGAGGCAGGTTGGGGCAGTGGATGGGTCACAAAACCATGGACTTTCCCCTGGGAATTTCCCACAGATACTCATGTTCCAGACCATGCAAACTTTGAGTCATTTTCAGGCACGTCCTCACCATGTTTGTTTTCCTACACCTAACCTCTGTAACTTCATTAGGAGGAAACGTCATTTGTGGGGCACTAATTTGTAGGAGTTCATACAAACCATTGTTAAAGGATACGTTGCACAAAGGTACCAAATGATACCAACATTGTTATCCTGCTGGCTCACAAGCCTTTTTAGAAGTGGTTAACCAAACGTCAGAGATAAACAAAAAATATTCATTCAAAAATGTTTAAATTATTAATTCCTCACAATATTTTATGATTGTTACTATTATTATTAGTAGTAGTAGTATTTTTAGGAAAGGTGATACTTTTATTTCATATCTTTCCAAAATGACTCTGGATTTATTTATTTATTTTTTTCTATTATTCATCTACATAAAAAAAAATATTATCAAGAAGACCTTTAACCTCTGGCCTCCAACCCTGAACTTCACACAATAACTGGTCTTCTGCAAGCTGCACACTTGAGATGATGAATGCTGGAAATGATAGTGGCCTTTTTAAATGCAAGGAGCAGAAAAGGGCATTCTAGGGACAGAGTTTTTATCTTATTTTATTTTTAAATAAAGCAGGTAAATAATGCCTCCATCCATCAGTCTGTGTCATTGTCCAACTCAGCTCCAACCTTTTCATTTCTAATAGGCCAGAAAAGCCAAGAGACTGACTTCAGTGTCAACAAAGATAAACATATCCCTGTGCAGTATTATATGTTGTACTGCAGCTGAACACATTTGTCAGATTCTCTGGAAGGCTAGGATTTGATTTTTAGAAAAGTTCCTGAGCATAAGAGCAGGTCCCAGTGGAATAAAGTCTGCTGCTCTCCTGCACATGACATTGCACATAAATATTCAATAAATTAGCTGCAGCCGTTTTATAGATTGATCAGTCATCTCGGGCACACTGTGACAGGCAATGCTGGGGCTGAAATATTAATGCTGACAAATTAGGGATTTCTGAGTAAATGATGTCACATTGCACGGCTTCACTCAAATTGACTCCCTGGCATGAGGGCACATTTGCCAGCTCGGTAATATACTCGCCTCCCCAACTCCCCCCCCCTTCCCCTTCCCTCCTCTTGTCTCTAACCCCCCCATCTCTTCCCTCCCTCTCGCTCCTGCCTCAAAATGACATTCATTATTTTATCGTTAAGCAGGAGTCATTCTTTTCCTCCAGCCCAGGAACTAAGAGAAAGGAGGAGGGGAGAAAATGAAGTACTGAAAGGCCAAATCTTAGCTCGGCCAGGTTTCATGGTGGCAATTGGAGCTCTTCTCTTTGTGACCCGCGACCCCTGGTGAAAATGGCAGTGTGTTGTGCAGTGGAAGCAGGAATGTGACGGACTCTCTGGGGAAATACAGCTGCATGTATGAGGCAGAGCCTGCTGGGTCAGGACAGAGGGAAGGGACTGTCTGTCAAAGTGTCCGCAAGGATTTCAGACAGCTCCAATCATGGACGGCCAGAATCACGCCTCAGCTCACTCACAGATATGTTGGCATGGTTCGCAGTAGAGCTCAGTGCAGGACTGTTTCTTAATCCCACTCCTACCCGCTTCCACTGGATCTCTGACCATTACTGCCAGCACCTGCAATGTGTGAGTCTGCTCTCTCCTGCAGCCCTCCATCAGGTGAGGGGTGGGTGCTCGGGTCGGGTCGGTGAGTAGAGTTGGGCATCATTTGGATTTTAATTATTCTGATTCTGCTCATTGATTCTGGTCCTTAAGGAGTCTTGATTTCAATTCTTTGTCACTGTGTCACATGCTTGTTTTGCAAAATTAATATAAACTTTTACATATTCATTCATACTCATATTTGAAATTGTCTTCATGTAGCTTATGGAACCTCTAAAATAATTTCATACAGTTTAATTTGAGTGCTGTTATTAAATAGTATTAGGGCTGAATTTAGTTTCAAATTGCATTTGGACAGATGCGTCTGAGTCTGAACAGCTCCTTATATGACTTCACACAATACACGCTAGATGACGCCTCCGCTCTGACGTCATTGCTACAGCAACCTGTCAAACTGGTCATAATGTGGCCCAGTCTGAACAGAGCCAAATCTGATTTGGACACTTGCTAAAAACAGTGTGGACAGTCAGGGAGGGTATGGTTGAGTGTGACAAAGCAGTATTCTCTAGATCTTGCAGATTTTTAGGTACTCTTTGTGACTTTATCTCTGAAAATTCTGAAATTTAGCAACTTTTTAAGACCATAAAGGAAAAAACAAGAAATGTGTTCAAATATATTATACTGTAAATCATTCCCATGCATGCTGCTCAAAGTAATGGCGTTCCATGACTCTGGAGATGCCTCTCTTTGCACTGAGTTCAGTTGTTGTGATTTTCAGTGGTCACATTGGCACTGTCGCTCTCTGGATTGGCGGCACGAGAAACCTTTCAGTGCATTCAGATATTTTGTCGAGCATTTTTCTGCTGAATTTAATTTAGCAAAGTTGTAAAATGCTTCCGTTATCCTAAAGGATTGAGTGAAGGCACTGTGGGGTTTGCCATGTCACCAGCGTGAATCACCACATGACATCATTTGGCAACTTTTAGCGGCTTGTAGAGCTGGTGCTAGCTGCTTTCAAAAGAAAAGAGTTGGCAACACTGAGATAATGTTGCCAACACTCAAGGAACAATAGGTAATAGATGTCATAGTTTTTAGCAACCTGAGACAAGAGATGGCACATAAATATTGCTTTGATCTCAAAAAGGTTAGGAACCACTGATCTCGACAGAAAATTTTAATGCAACACTATTTAATATTTTTAATGAGCAAACTGGTCAAGTGACAATTTAAAATGTGAAAAGGGTCACTTTTGGAGATGGTACCCTGCAGTCGCCCTGAGATCTTTTTAGCCCCAACATGTAATGGCAGGGCCCCGTTTCCACCAAACACTTACGGTATAGTACCTCTGGAACTAAAAGTAACCCTTCAGACATGGAACCTAGACCCGAGGTCTGTTTAGTGTTTCCACTGCAAACAGTACTCTAATATGTGGGTGGGATTGTTGTCACTCACTGCTCTGTCCAGTACTCACTGTATTTCCTCATCACCAGTGACACAGTTTAAAGTGTGCACTTCATGTATAATCCACAGAACGGGGTTGCATGCCGACATTTTCAGAACAAAACAGAACAGTAAGAGTGAGCATTTCTCTTGAAGGGATATTTAAAATTGCTGGTCTGTGCACCTGAAGAAATGAATAATAATGTTGATCTATATCTGTCAGATGTATAAATTCATAACTGATCAGTAACTTTGTACAATGTCATATGCTTGTTATTGTGGATAAGGCATAAGGTTGAGTTTTACTTACTTTAATCTTTAAAAATGCATGGGTTGATAAATAAAGTCATTAAATTATCAATTGATACTATTTACATCGATATGATTGACTATGTAACATAGCAGTATGTTGTTTTTTTTAAACTGATTAAGAATATTGTTTTTCTGTTTTCTGATGGCAAAAAAATCTGGCAAAATACCACCAGCTGCGTCATTATATATGATAACATGATTATTTTTGCACAAAGTATGTCCCCACCTCACTGAGGGAATGTTGTGTGTTATGTAACGCTGCTGAGTAAGACATACAGCCCACCTTCATATTTACTTATGCATGGCTTCTACAATTTACCCTTGTGGTTTTCTAGACGACAGAGAGAAAGGCCCTGCTCAGCAATAAGCCTCAGCTCATCTGCTGCTAGTCAGCTTGTAATGAATGAGGCCTGTGTCTCAGATCAATACTATCTGTGAGGAATCACCAGCAGGCCGGACAGCCACACATGAGCTGCTCACTGCTTTCTGTAAGTGTGTGTATATATCTGTGTGTGTGTGTGTGTGTGTGTGTGTGTGTGTGTGGGCTACTCATTTATGGTATCTCTCATGTATGGGATGGCTGTTCTTTGTTTGTGGCTTTTGTCAGCACTGCATATAAACTTGGGTGGGGTGGTCCCACATTATATGGGTGTTCACTAATCAGAAGAATGTACTGAAGGTCTGACAGACGGATTACTCTCCTCTGAGTTATTTTGGAGTGGAAACATGATGAGTGAAACAGAACGCTTTTCTCATAGCTATGAATGTAACTGAATATGTTATTCGTGAAAGCAGAAATAGTGTGATGGAAACACAGGGGCGTGATCATTTACTGTGGATGGCCAAAGGATAAAAATGCCCATTCAACATATAACTTTGGGTTCGAGTTCTGTTTAACTGCATATTATTAGTCTTTTTGTATTCTCGTCATCATTGAAAATGAGGGCAGGCCCTCAATGATTCTTTGAGAATCAAAATAAAGGTTGAATGAATGGATAAATGAATTAACTAGTTGTTTTTATAAATACATATATATATAAATACACTTTATTAATCCCCCCTCATGCACAAACAGGACCTATACATGCACAGAATGAGGGTGCTGCCATGGACAGGCGCTCTGGGTGGTTGGGGGGGTTCAGTGCCTTGCTCAAGGGCACCTCGGCAGTGCCCAGGAGGTGAACTGGCACCTCTTCAGCTACTAGTCCATGCCCCATACTTGGTCTGGATGGGGACTTGAGCAGACGACCCTCCAGTTCCCAAGCCAAGTCCCTATGGACTGAGCTACTGCCACCCCATTTACTACACATTATTGAAAAGTGATTGCTTTATTCTATATTAACTTCACTGAGTCAGCGCACAGTGGGCAGCTGGCTGAGTGCTGACTATTCCCGATCATCACTCTTGCACTGGGGAGAAGGAGGCATCATGTGCAGAAATAGTGAAACAAAATTATAAAATCAACATGGCACTTAGAACCTGTAGATTTTAGCTGTATCTGTTAATTTCCTGCATTTAAAAAAAACTGTCAAAATATTGAAAAGAAAAAACACTGCTACTCTTCTTTCCCACCTCCGTCCCTCCTACCTGCGCAAGTCGGAAAGAGGGAGGAGAGAAAGCGTGGAGTGGGTTTTACACATATCACACCAATCAAATGAGCCCCTCTCCTCGACCTAAAATGTGCCAAGCCAAGGCATAATGAGAGTTTACTCAATTCGCCATGGCAGAAGAGAGCAGCAGCGTCAGACGGCCAAACTTCTCCCAGGAGGAAACTGATGTTTTGGTCTGGGAGGTCCAAGCTCGCAGTGTCCGAATATATGGAACTGCGAGCAGACCTCCACGGGCTGATGATGCAAAGGTAGCCTGGGAGGAGGTCACCACAATTGTAAATCAATGTTGTGTTTCTCTCGTGCGCTCTCTCTCTTTCTCTCTCACAGTCTCACTCTGTTTCTTTTCTTTTGACTTTTCTAAGATGACAGATGCTGAATATATATACTCCCTATCTGATGCTGTGGCTGTTTGTGGTTGGCTGAGAGGGATGTGAACTCATTAGTTTGCAGCTGGGTTAATCAAATCAGGCTGGGTTTCCATTACGCGTGCCAAACGTGCCAAACGGTGCCAATCCCCTTTGATCTGACATCAGATGTGACAGGACAGTCGATAAAAAGATACATTTATATGCTGATTGCAGATAGTTGCATTGAATAGTGGTGTTTATGGGTATTTATTGCATCGTTAATGTGCCTGACATTCTGGAAACCTGCCTGTGAGGTTTTGGTGACGTGTGCGCACTGTCCGCCGGTCAGCCAAACTTCGGCTTACACCACCTGCACTCCGCCTGCGCTGACAGTAGACCTGGTTTCAGCTGGCGAGCTTTTAGTGCACCTTCAGCGAAGCCTTTTGGCACAAAACTGTCACTGCGCCAAGCTGGATCTGTCAACACCTCCCGCTGCCATCCCACACCCATCTCGGCGCACCTCGGTCTGCCAAACTACCAAACTGAGCACACCTCGGGGTGCGCTGCTCGAAACTAGCTCTGCGCAGGGTTCGCCACCCTGCGCCACTCTGTGCTGCGCCGGGAAACTAGAGCCCAGCAAGACAACCATTCACACTCACATTCACAGCTATGGGCAATTTTAGAGTCACCAGTTAAGTATTCAGAGAAAACCCACGCTGACACACAGGGAACATGCAAACCCCCCCACCCCAGGTTTGAACCAGGAACACTCTTGCTGTGAGGCAACAAGGCTAGCCACTGCAACACCATACTGCCTCCTTTGAATTCAAAATAAAATAAAATAAAAATCCTTTGAAATAATAATTGAATTAATAAAAGGTATGTATTCACTGAACTGTATTTATTCATTGATACATTTATATTTACATTTATTAGCTATGTATTTATGTCTGGCAGTAGCTCAGTCCAGAGGGACTTAGGTTGGGAGGGTCACCAGTACGAGTCCCCATCCAGACCAAATATGGAGTGTGAATTGGTGGCAGGAGAGGTGCCATTTCACCTCCTGGGTACTGCCGAGGTGCCCTTCAGCAAGGCACCGAACCCTGACATCTCTCCACTTTGTGCATGTATAGGTCCTGTTTGTACATGTGACTTTTGTGTTAATGTCAAAAGGGTGAGAAAATTGAATTTCCACTCAGGGGGATTAATAAAATACAGAAAAAAAATTAAAAATGAACACCCACTTCTGGTTTTCTATCCAAATACAGTTACACAGACAGATAATTTTGTGGGTTGAACAGATACAGATACAGACATGGACACAGACACCGATAATAATGTCTCTGCAAACCTCTAAATGGCAGTATTACTTTAATCAAAAACTGTTCCTTAAGGCAAATCTAAAACTTTCTCATTATGCTACAGTTTAAAATTGTGCTAGACTTTCTATTTCCTTTGCAGTTGTGTAAAGACAAAAAATAACTCTCCCAAAACCCTGATGATGACACACAGAGGCCAGGAAACCAAAAAGGCCTTTTCTTATCAAATGAACATTGCTCCTACTCTTTGAGTGCCTAAAGTCGCTCTTTTTTATATATTTGAAGGTTTCAAACATTTTTCTTCATAGCCACCAGCTTTTATTGAATGCATCCTAAGGCTTTTCCCATTCAGGACACTACTATTTCTCTGGACTTAACTCACTTGTATCCAATAATAGTGTAGCTCAAAATACGAAAATATTGCTCTTGTTGTTTTGCATATAAAGTAAGAAGTTATAGTATCAGCCTTCCCAGTACTAGACCCTTGTGGCTGCCTTCACAAGCTCCTGTAATTCAAACGAAATATACCTGCTCAGTGGAGGCTCCAGTCCGTTCTGAAAACGGGCCTGATTGAAAGAATTCCAGGTAGAATTAAATACAGTCTTTGCAGTCTGCACAGCTTTGTTTATCATTAAAGCTTAATGAAGTTTAATGTTTCTAAGGTTGTATCTCTGTGAGTGAGTTTGAATTTGACCAGGGGCATAAATATAGACAGTGCAGGCAATGCAGTTGCATATATAAATATAAATAAATATATATATATATAGATATATAGATAGCTATATATATATATATATATATATATAGATGTATAGATGTATAGATAGATAGATAGATAGATAGATAGATTTACATATATCATCACTCACATACACGCAATTTCACAACTGTATGATATCAGTTATTCATGCATATGATGTGAGTTATTTGTGTTTATGAAGGGAGTAAACACAAAATCTAGTGTTTAAACTTGCGGGAGTACATAATGCGAAAATTTGCATTGTGTTTGGTGTGAACAAAACATAAAAATAATACCAGTTGACCATTAAAGAAGGAAGTTACCTGAGGTGGTGTAGTGTATATGGGGTATACCCACCCCTTTTTCTGGGTCTTTACAATACATCCACCTCTCAGCCAAAAAGCAACATACAGGAGGTTATAACCACTTCCTCCTTGGTAACCCAACCATTTGCCCACCTCACCAGCTACCACTCCATCACTAGTAGTGTGGCTCAAATTGTTAACAAAGACACAAACCCTTCCAAAATTAGGGGTTTAATTCTCACCTGTTCACCAGTCCTAAAACAATGAGCAGAAGAGTGTGTGGCGATTTTCAGTGGTATTTGTATGTGGAGTGTGTCCTCAGACCCAGCTCTGGCTTCTACAGATGACTTCTACCTCAAAAATGTCAGGAGAAGTTAAAAAGGAAGGGGAAACTGTCTGTGGTCCATCTATCAGCCGTGGTGATGAATAGAAATGGAATATCCCGCCACCTCGATCCCTCAACACACACTTTTCTCTCTCTCCTCCCTGTTCTTAATGCAATCACTTGGCTACACTGCCGTCTGTCCTTTTTTTTTTTTTTTTTTTTGATGCCAGCCCGTTTTTGTAAGCAAATTACTCCGTCAGAACCCGGCGGCGCCTGTCCATCATGCTGAAGAAGGAGGTGGAATGTTGCTCAGACAGCTGACTGACAAGGAGGCACACACGGGGAAAAACAAGATGAGGTAGAGGATGAACAGAGCGAGGGATGGAGATAGAACTGAGGGAGGAGGAGGAGGAGGGGGAGGAGGAGAGGATAAGAAATGGAAGGACACATGATGTAGAGGGCAAGAGCACGAGAGATAGGAAACAGGTTGAAGTGAAAGGGGGTAAAGGAGAGGGGGGAAAAAGTGGGTCTCCTTTTTTAGTGGAGTGTCCCCTGGGTGTGGCAGTATCAAGTCAATCTGGGGGGCTAATTCGTGTCAGGGTTTGAATCCTATCTCCTTGAGAGGCAAGCAGAAGGTTGATAAAAATTTAAGTGGAATTGAAGTTGGATGCACAAGAGGATAGGGGGCACAACAATGGTGTGGGGGAGGGGAGGAGAGCAGTCTGCTCCCCCTCTGATGCTCTCTCTATCCACTCCCAATACCTCTGACCTTGCCCAAAGTGTCCCTGCCACTCATACAGTAACTTCCTCACTCTTTTAAAGCTGAGGTAAGCAGAATTTTGAAAAAGGACAAAAAAAAAATGCAGAGTTTGAAAACACCCTCCTCCTGTAGCTTTTCCTTGTCTGTCCTTAGCCCCTCCCACCAGGTAATTATGGGTATATGCACATGCCCAGCCCCTTCTTGCCCTGCTTTTCTCTCTTTCTATCTGTTTAGTAGAGGTGCAGAAATGTCTTAGTCTAATTGATTTACAATATGCTCAAAGTTTATCATGAGTTTCTTACCCCCAAAGAAGTCAAATAAAACAGCCTACCTCTGCTTTAAAGGAAAACTATACTATATTACAACACCGGTTTCTGCAGAGCTGGGGCAGTTCAGTTCCATCTCTATGAACTCACAATACAAATGTCTGAGATACAGCAATGACAACATTCCTATAAAAGTCTGACAGGGCAAGAGTGGTTAGACAAACATTTCAGATTCAAGAGAATTTGAAAATCAAATTGAAATGGTACACCTTCACAAGAAGTGATATTTTAGATAGTCACAAAAAATAGACATACTATTCTGGCTAACTTTACAGTATTTCTCATATCCTCTGTGACCACATGGGTAACGCTTCTTTAATTATGGAAACTAAGACATAATGAGTGAGTTGGTGTTTGAAGATAAGACGGCTTCCCCATCTTGTCAGTCCTCAAAGACAGAACCTTTAGTCAGCCAGCTAGTCAGTCTTTTGATGTGAAAATGCTGGAGCAAGGGTGAGCTGATATGAATATTGTAGAATTGTAGGGTGAAACAAAAGAGTTCTTGCAACCTCAAAAGGGTGATCACTGAGACAGTGTCAATGACATGTCATTGGGCAGAGGATTTGTTAAGTCCAACTTGTCTGAAGCTCTTACGACAGGCTAATTTACCATGCCTACCTACAAAGAGAAGCCATGTCATGTGTTAGGGCCCTTGTGATCGGAAACAGAGTTACTTGCATGAGCTGTGATTTTCTTAAAAAGAGCACAGAGATGCCAAACCCTACATCATCACCAACTGCTGTGCAACATTCATTTAAGAATTCGAGTTAGTTTTGCGTTGTTTGTTGTGACCTTTCAGTATGCATTAGATTAGATGGGTGAACCATTAGAAAACCCACGCTGACACGGGGAGAACATGCAAACTCTTTTATTATTATCTTATATTTGTGAGATGGTCCACATGAAGTCTGAGTTAAGTGTCAGTCATTTACGCAGTATTTATGGGGAAACCCGTATATGAAATATAATATGCCAATGAAATATTTGTTTGTTTTGTTTTAAATAAAAAATCTGTTTCAAAGGACTACTGTTGTTTCTTTTGAAGATTTTTTTTTCATAATTTCAAATATATTTTCTTCAGGGGATTTTATTTCCTAAAGCCACATTTATTTCCTAACTCTTTTTGTTTTCGTCTGTTTAATTCACTATCATATACTTTGTGGGGTGTGAATGGATGCTTAGTCAAAATTTCATGGCCTATACATACCGCATATTACATGTTATACAGTTTAATATTGACTGAAATACAAGGTAAAATGTGTTTGTTTTTTCAATATTCTAACTTTTCCCCATTTTTTTAATGGAGGAAATAGTCACAGCTAAAATGCACAGGTTTTAAGCGTCATTTTGGTGTATAATTTGTGGGGGTTTAAAAGAAATCCAACTGCCACTCTAGGTTTTGTCTTGCTACTCCTGCACATGACTCCTCCTCGTTCTTAATCCAAGAGTTTTAGCCTGAATGGCCATCTCTTAGCCCGCTGCCTGTGGTGCACTGACTTGGTTCGGGGGAACTACAGAAAATAGAGATTACTTTTCAATTTGTAGTGACTAAAAAAAGTGAAATCAAAGTCATATGTTGCAACCCAAATGGGCATTTTTATCTTGTGGCCATTCACAACGTGATCTAATTTAAAACACATAATGACTGATGTATGGAGGTATCCATCATGGCTGGGTTTTTTTTCTAAATACTAACTAGCAACTTAAGATAGAATAATGGGTGTGTTATCTGTCATCTGCCAACAGATATGGGCTTCCAAAATAACTGTAAGTGATGGCTTTGTCCCAGATCTTATTCCACAAGCTCTACCCTCCTTCTTTCTCTCCATCCCTTTCCTTCCTCTTTTCCCCAAACAACCCCCCACCCTCTGACACTCCTTCTGAGCTGTGTTAATACCGGATTCCACCTCCAAATCACCAAAAAAAAAGCAGAAAGTTAAGCACTTGAATTTGGATTCAGACACGCACAAGACCTGTGAATGGAAAGGATGGGAGGGGCAGATGGGATTTTTTTTAAGGGAATTTATGTATATTTTCTAAGACTTTCAAAAAAGCATAGCAGACATCTACAATGTCTTGTTCACAGTGCTATGATGCCTGACCTGGATTTTCTATAAAGCTCTGGGGGTGCTGTATGTTTATTTGGAGCTGGTGACCAAGAAAAAGCCAAACACACATCAAGAGATGAAGGTCGGTAGGGCATTGTCCAGACAGACCTTTCACACCTAAATGCTTGACCTTTAGCAGTTCTCAAAAATGGATCAAACTAATTAAGTTAGTCTGTCACTTTCATGCACTCAAATAGAACCCCATCCTCCCACCCCACAAACAGCCATACACATTGTGATTAGCACTGTCTCTTTGCAGTTCCCAATACAGACACACACACACACACACACACACACACACACACACACACACACTTTCCATGTCTAAGACCAAAGCTCACACCAATTTGGATCTGGGTGTCACCGGAGTAGCATTGGTATTGACAAAATCCTTTTTTAAAATTACGTAATGCAAATACCTCTGTGGTATTTTGCTATTTCCCTCATTTCAGTGCAGATGGGAATGTGTGTGGAAATATCAGACAGTCTCATGTTTTTCTTATTAATAAGGGCAGATTAAGAGATTTGCCATTCGATGCTCAAGCCCACAACTGTCAAAACAGCAGGCAGGAAAAGCGAGTTCTTTTCTCCCCTCTGGAACAGCCCCCACTAAGAATACATGAATACAGATCTGTGTGAGTGGGCATATTTATGAGAGATAAATGCGTTTTTGGGGCGTGTGAGTGTGACTGTATATTTGTATGCATTTTAGGATTAAAATGGATATCAGTCAGTGATACAAGGCTCATGCTGATTTGCTTAAAAAGAATACGATTTCCCTCCAATTTTTGTTGATTTTCAGATGTTGTGATCAATGTCACAGACCCAACTAGATCCAAGAAGAATACTGATCTGCATCTTTCTACTGAAGGTTCATCTGTGAAGAGGAGCAGCTGTCTGGTGTCTGTCTACACTAAGAAGCGCTAGGAACGCACAACCCGCTTGTCTCACCACAACCTTTGAACTTCTCCGCTGTACAAATGCCTTCAGCTGCCAATGTCACGTCTGAGGCTGGCAGCATCGGTTTTGTCTCGGACGTCATTCTTTCCCCACTGCCCACGGCAACCCCATCATCCCAACCCCCCATCACCACCTCAACAAAGCCAGACAAATGATTTCGATTTGTCCTCTGCAGTCCGGGAAAGAAGTTATCGATACAATCCGCCAAATGATGTCAAGGATTTGTCAGCAAAGCTTATGAATGACAAAAACAGCCCACCTCCTTCCACTCCCCTCCCTCCCCCACTCAACCTAAAAACACCTCTACTGCAGGCCAAGAAGATTGAGAGCCAGGAAACTTTATTGATTTCTTCTCCCTGCATCCTCACCCTCACCTTCTTAAATAGAAGCTCAAGCTACAAAGGCCAGAGCAGCAGCTTTTGTGTGCTAAAATGTGGCTAAAAGCTTTCTGGAAGGTTGAGGGAAGGGATTGAATTGGATACTGCATCTAATGCTGCCTCCAGCAGATGGGCTTTACAGCCGACTGAAGGAAGGGGGCCGTGTTTGGATGGCAAGCTGGCTGACTGGTTGTTTGACTGGCTGGCTGACATCTCTGCATCCCCTCCTTCCTTTAGCCTGGGTTGTTTGTGAAAAAGATCAGTCGGATGGTGGGTAAATAGATCAACTTTGTGTTGCTGACAAAAGAGGGTATTGGAAGGGCAGTGGGCTGAGCTGATGCCATTGAGAAGCGGCCTGACAGAAGGGTGTGATGCCAAAGATGGTATGTCTGGCTGGGAGTGGACGTGCTAAATGAAAGCTGGCGGACGGTGCCGAAATGGAGAACAAATAAAATGAGGGAGGAGAGGCGTGGAGCATGTGAATGCCAAAAGTGGACGTATAATGAGAGCAATCAAAGAGAAGAGCAATTCTGTGGTTTACAATAAAAAAATTTAAAAAAACATACAAAAGATACAAAGATTATTTAAGAAGTATTTTTGTGGGACTGAAGCCCTCAGTATGTTTCAAATGAAGTATGTTAGTAAGTTTATGTGTAGGAGACTGAGTCCTTTAGGCCCATGGTCACACAAGGAGCTATCAGAGCGTGTTGTCATGATGAAAGGTGTGTTGCAATGCTTAAACTCAGCTGCATGACAAAAACTGAGCTCCGACGGATTGTTTGACTCAAAACATGTATATCTGCAATGGAGCCAAGTGTGCAGCGGATGCCTTGATATCTTTTGATTTACACTACATTTGGCTTTGAACACATTTGTGACTTGGAGAAGGATTTTTGAGAGAAGCAGTTTGATATTGAAAGAAAAAAAAACATTTATCTATGCATTTATTCTTTATCTGTTATCACTTATCCTGTCAAGGGTCACGGGGCAAGAAACAAGAAGATTTTTCTATTTGGGCCTCTACAGCATGATGGCTAATTCAGAGGCCAACAAATTTAATGTCAAAGAAGTGATGTCACCAGTGTCAAAGCCAATGCAGAAGCAACACAAATTTAAATTTTCATTTAAAATAAATTATAACTCCAAACTTTGTCAGCTTTGTCAGTGGCCCTTCATGTCATACCCCTCCAGCATCAGTTTTGTACACTCAGGGATGGCGTGTTAATTTACACTTTACCATGTGTCTTTTTGAAATAAACTAAAATGTAAAGTTTCTTCTCATTACATGCACAGTCTCTTCTAAAAATAAATTTAGATAATGGGTGAATATATATATATATATGTATATATATATATATATATATATATATATATATATATATATATATATACTTTTTAGGTTCATTTTGTTAGGTTCAGGCAACACATTCTCACCCTGACCTTGTCAGATATCAACGTTTGGTCATTGACTTTCCATGTTGAGAGATGATGTACAAGGTACCCTGGGTGTATTGGTTGTCAATGTTCCGGGACACAGTGTCATTTTCAGCCTGTCTCATGAATTGTCTGTTTCAAAATACACTAAAGTTTTCACAGTAAATGTACAGTTTACATACAGTGTCTTTCAAAATAAAGGCACTACAC
Organism: Epinephelus cyanopodus; assembly: GCA_026686955.1. Classification (NCBI taxonomy): domain Eukaryota; kingdom Metazoa; phylum Chordata; class Actinopteri; order Perciformes; family Serranidae; genus Epinephelus; species Epinephelus cyanopodus. The sequence continues at coordinate 6,627,680 of CM048918.1, read as the reverse complement.
TGGTACAAGTAGTACCGACATACTGACTTCTACAAGCTGTAGAAGTATTTTTTCCTTAAACAACAAATGTACAAGCTTACATTTTGCCAACACCCACGTGGTTGGGTTTAGGCAACAAAAGCACATGGTTGGGTTCAGGAAAAAAGAACATTGGCTTCTCGTGAAAGTTGGTTAACTTTGTCCTGCCACGTTGCCCCCGACGCTACCAGGTGTCGTTAAACAATAGTGGCGACTGGCTGCATATCATGCCAACATGAAAGGACAGCTTTTTTCGTTGGTGTTTAATGCCAGAAGTCACTAAGCAAGTGCTGGTTTTCCATGATTTCAAAATGAGACCTGGTTGGTTTACTACAATAGCGGGTCTCTAGGTTTCGGAAAAAAAAAAAAAAAAAACCTTATGGTTTAGCTTATAATAAGTATGTTTGTTACTAACATACATCAAAGTAATGTCATGTGACATACACCACTAGTGTAGCATGCTACACATACTGGCAGACCATGTTGTTATTAGAATAACTTGATTGACTTTGGGTTTTTTATACAGGAAATAAACAGCACATTCCTGGATGAAAGTCCAGAGTTTGTCTGACCCACCAACCTACCCTCTCACCCACCCTACGTGGACTTTCTTGCTCTTTATACCATGATAGTTGCTTGGAGCTTCAAAAAATGCTGCCACCCGTCTCACACGGCCGCTACAGGGTGTCACTGTGCATTGGCATCTGATGCTGAGGGCCACTGATCAAGTGTCAGTTTTTGATGAGTTAGGAGTGAGACCAGGTTGTGATAATTACTGAAACCATCATCATGACAACAATAAAAAAAAGAAAATTCTGGTCTATTTATTCATCACATCTATATGTTATCATACAAAAGTCTCAGTGGAAAATATTGTTTTGGCATGTCTTCGTGTTTTCAGTTTCCACAGCTTATATTTTTTTCCAATACTGTCTCGCAGCACTGTCCTCCCTCACTGAGCTATGAACTGTGAGGGCTTTGGATGAGGAGTGTTTGTTACAAAATAGAGTACAGAGTTGAAAAGTCAGACAGTTCAGTGGCTGGCCAAGTAATTGTCGAGTCATTGCTATTGATCAACCCTCCCTGAAAGAGCACCTTTAATGCACCTTTAACCTAAAACCAAAGGGGGATCCAAAATCTTGAAAATAAGGGAGAAAATATGTATTAAAGGCACACAGTCGTGCCCTCGTTCACCCGCCCCCCCACTTGGCCTCGTCCTCTCTGCATCGCAGGAGAACACACAAGGACTCCCATCTCCTGAGGTAAGCTCTTTGGCAAACATAGTGCTGATTAAAACAAACAGGCCGGCGAGCCCCGCTGCTGGGGAGGACAGGGCAAACAAGACTGGTGCAGCAGGAGGCCCGGAGATGGCATGAACCAGACTGCAGCGCAAAGAGCAGAGCAAAGACAAAGCTTCCTGTCAGAGGTGTCAGCACAGAGGCAGAGAGTACAACCTCAGTGCTGCGTGGACTTCACCAACAGCAAGACCAATTTTAAGCTGATTTGTGAGTTGGTTATATAACGTCTACCTTCACCCATATACTATGGCGATGAATGCAATTTTATATATGGTGTATACAGCACTGATTAATATCATCATTACCACAGATTTAACTGCTGTGTTTCCTTTCATAAAAAATGTTCACTGTCAACAATTTTCATTTCAAATTGTCCTTATGACAGCATATTCTGCAGATTGTCCAAAGTAACTGAGGGACTGTTTTGAAAGTCACTCTACTAATGAATTAATTTTACTAATGAAAAATGTTTTTTTAAAGGCTGTGAGCAAAACTAACACATTTCCATTCGCCTCCACTGTATTTTTTCTTTATTTACAAGGAAAGTAAATATGCACAGATGTGTGCATAGTTTGACTGACAGGTGATCTCTGTGATATGCGGTACAAAACTAACACAGCAGTGTAGGCTCATGGGGGAAAGAAAGAAAAATAAAATTAAGTGACAACCTGTTTTCATTCTGAAGTCGTCAAATACCACCGCTCGGTCAGTGATTTCCGCATCTGACAGTGAAGAGCCATCCTTTTGCAGTGGAATAAATTGCCACCACATGGCATCAGTTTGAAACACTGTCAGAAAAAAAAAGTCACAGCTGAAATTCTGTTATAGGACGGGCAGGAGGGATGGTAAAATGGGTGCAAGAAACATCAGACTTTCACCCAGGAGTCTCGTGTTTGCTTCTTGCATAAATTTCGAGCCAAACCATGATGTTTTTTTCAACACATTCTCACGCCAACCTGGTCACATATTGATGTTTGGTCATGGACTTTCCACATGCTAGGTACCCTGGGTGTGATGGTTGTTGACAGTCTGGGATGTCCTGTCAATGTCAGCCTGTTAAATGTATTCTATGTTTTCACAATACACTTCAGTTTTCACAGGAAATGTATAGTTTGCATACAGTCTAACTAAATGCACTACATTGGTACAACACCTTGAACTGATGTTTTTGAAGCCCTCAGCCTTTAACAAATGCACGTGAGTACAATTAGCCAACACACGCACATGGTTGGCTTTAGGACAAAAGAACAGGGTTTTGCATTACAATCTTATGGTTAGTGAACACAGGCCTCCCTGGTGAAAGCTGGTGGTTGTTGGACCCATCCACTACCCACTCCTCCTGCCTTACCTGGACTTCCACAACCTTTACTTCTGTTATTGTCCCACCATGTTTTCCCCCCAATGCTGCTAAACAACATCATGCTGATGTTAAAGGACAGCTTGGTCAGTGTCTGATGCCGCAAGTTACTGACGAAGCGCTGGTATTTGACAACTTCAGAGTCAGATCAGGTTGGGTTTTTTTCTAAACCTAACCACATGCATTTGTTCCACAATGAAATATCAATAAACACGAGGTGTTTTACTGATGTTGTAAGTTTATTTTAAAAAGGACTATATGCATCTAATGAGGAGAAACTGTACATTTTCTGTGAAAACAGAAGTGTATGTTGAAAAGATATAATGCATGTTACAGGTGTAAATTGACGCCACATCTCAGACTGTCAACAACAGACGCAACCAGGATACCTAGCCTGTCATATGTAGATATCAAAAGTCCATGGACTAAGCAGCGATATGTGATGAAAATATGTTTTATGGTTTTAAAAAAATATCTGATTTATCTAGTAAGATTGATGAACATGTCCAACACACTCAACCTGATTTTATTTTTTCATAGACCTGTTTAAGACAACTTGCATAAAGCACCTATTTCCAAACATTGTAAATTATCTTAACTCAAGTTCCATTTATTAGATTAAAAAACCCAAATAGTAAGTGAATGTGCAAACTCCATACACCATGTGATCTGGTTGAAAATAAGCGCTCATAGTTTGAGTTGAACCGTCACATGTGCCTTTTTTTTTTGGCTGCTTAATGTTTTGTAAAATAAATCAGATGTCAAAAGATATCAAAATAAAATAATAAAATTTGATATATCACATTAAATAGTTTGATTATGAGATGCAATATTCAGTTATATTTAAGTGAAATTATAGCAAGTCACAGTAACCACAGTCAGGTTTGGGCAGCAGTTGATCCATGTACAGGGGTCAGCATTATCTAAACACAATTTATTTTTATTTTTTTTTTGTCAAACGAAATTGCAGTAAATTAGATATACATCACTCATCACTCACTAAATGTACTAATTGAGAGCAGACTTTGAAGCATGAAAATTAAAAAGTTTCCACTACAAAAACTATACATTTGAAAAACTGAGCTCCTTTCCAGATAGCTATATATGCTGTTTGCATGCCAGACAGATGAACCTGGAGTCCATGTTTAGAAAAAGAGGTCGAGTTCCCCTCTCAGTGTACTCAATGGTTTAAGTGTCAGCTTAAAAGAGCCCAGAATCCTGCCAAGACTAAGTAACGGATCTCCAGGCATTTAAGAAGCATGTGAAATCTTCCTCCATGTTCTCATTCTGCCCTAATTCAATTAGGCTCTGCTCCAAACAAGCCTGGGACAGCAGATTCTTTTCTCACTTTTACTTCTGAATAGGAGCATCAGGCAGTTGCCGGGGTGTCAGGACTGAACATACACCTCATCACTTCAGCCTCTCCATGTCCTCACTGCACACTAACACCCTTATAAGCATCACATGCTGCAGCGGTCGGCCAGGATCCCATGACATCAGCCAGGCCAAAAGTCAACAGAGCAGCTCTGCAGTGCTCTGGAGAAACTACTGTTATTGGTTGTCTTTTATCCATGATGATGATGTCATACTCATCACCATGTCACCATCAGGATTGTCCCAGAGCAGTTGCAGTTGTGTCACTGAACTTGAAGGTCCCCTGTGTAGGATCTAGGGGCATCTAGTGGCAGAAATGGTAAATAATATTTCTAACAATGTTTTAATTAGTTTATAATGTCCTGAAAATAAGAATTGTTGTGTTTTTGTTAACTTAGAATAAGCTGTTTATATGTGGAGTCCACCATGGTTTTCTACAGTAGCCCAGTAATTGAACAGCAAGAGAAGAAAGTAAGCTATAAGCTATATTTCCGTAGGTATAAAAATACACATTTTATACCAGAGGAGATGTAATGTGCTTCACAGAAATCTATAGACACAGATACATTAACAGACAAACCCATTTGAAAACAAAACAAAACAAAAAAAAAAAACAATAACTAATGAAACCTATCAAATTATTAGGGAAAAAAAATATGTTGTCTGCTTTCTAATGGTGTTAATGCTAGGGCACATTTAATTTCAATTCAATTTTATTGTAATTTTATTTATTTTATTTATAAAGCCCAATATCACAAATCACAATTTGCCTCACAGGGCTTTACAGCATACCAGAGGGCTTTACCCTCTGTCCTTACGACCCTCTCAGCGGATAAGGAACCCCCCCCCCCCCCCCCCCAAAAAAAAAACTTTAATGGGGGGGAAAAACGGTAGAAACCTCACTTTAATGAAGTCTAGTAAAGTATTCCAGCATGTAGGAAAATAAACCATGGACCAAAGCTGGGCCATGTTGTGGTTCAGTTGGAGACACTTTCTATCAAGGAATTAAATTAATAAAGACGCAGTGAGGGTCTTCTGGATAACTTAACATATATGAAAATTAAATCTTCATTAGAGCCAACAATAGCAAAAAAAGCACATAAGGTGGAGGTAGGGTGGTGCAGGAGCAACCGTTAGTGGCATGTGTATATTAGCAGAGTAATACTAAGAAGTGTCAGGTTGTAAAGGCCACACTGTACACATGCACCGTGCATGTGCACAGTGATGGATGTCACCAGTCAACTGGTAACCAAACAGCTGGTGTACCATGAATGAAGCAGCTGGCGCCAATCAGCTATTGCATGCGTGGGCCTGGACTAACAGGAGGCTCTATTCTTACATTTCATTTAAATAAAAAGAAACAAACAAACAAGAATACAAAAAACAAACAAAGTGCGTGTTAGTTATTCCTAAACGGATTCATTTAGAATACAGTGAACTTATTTTCATGTTCAAAAAACGGTTTTAGATGATCTGAGCTTTGTGACATGCCACATTATCCTGCTGGAAGTGGCCATCAGTAGATGGGTATACTGTGGTCATAAAGGGATGGACAGAGTCAGCAACAATATTCAGGTAGCCTGTGGCTTTTAAACAACATTCAATTGGTACTAATAGGCCCACAGTGCACTAAGAAAATATGTGCTACCCCATTGTACCACCAGCCTGAACCACTGGAGGCACCACAAGGCAGGATGGATCCATGTTGTTTACGCCAAATTCTGACCCTACCAACTGAATGATGCAACAGAAAAGAAGAACAAGGTCCGAGCCATCAACAACTGGTATAATAAGCAGGCCAAAGGAGAAAATAGAAGCCACTGATATCAAGACAAGGAAGGGTTAGGGTTCACACAATGCATGGAGGGTTTCATCCCAAGTCCAGCACCTTGAGACTGTACATTAAGCGAAATGAGGGGGGGCAGAGGACTGGTGAGCGTCAGAGCCGCTGTCCAAAATGAAACAACCAAGATCCAGGAATATATCAGGAAGATGGCCACGAAAGATGAGCTGCTAAGTGAACACCTCAGGCAGCAGAAACCCAAGAATGCAAATGAGTGGGATGAACCATCATGGAAGGACAAGCCCCTGCACTGCAGGTACAACCGACAGATTGAAGAAGTGGCCAACATCAGGAAATCCTACCAGTGGTTGAAATAGGCTAGACTGAAAGACAGCACAGAAGCACTGATCATTCCAGCATAGCAACAGGCACTTAGTACAAGATCAACAGAAGCAGGGGTCTGCTACACCAGACAGGACCCCAGGTGAAGTCTGTGCAAAGATTCTCCTGCGACAGTTTAGCACATAATAGTAGGGTGTAAGATGCAGACAGGAAGAGCGTACATGGCCTGCCATGGCTGGCAGAGTCACAATGGAAGACACCTCCTAAGGTGGTTGTGAATGACTGAGCTAAGATCCTGTGGGACTTCCAGATCCAGACTGACAAACTGGTGATGGCTAACCAACTGGACACCATGTTGATCGACAAACAGTAGACGGCAGTGGTGATACATAGCAATCCTGAGCAACAGTAACATCAGGAAGAAAGAACACAAGAAGCTGGAAAAGTACCAAGGGATGAAAGAGGAGCCAGAAAAGCTGTGGGAAGTAAAGGCAACAGTGGTGCTAGTGGTAATTGCAGAACTGGGGGCTGTGACCCCCAAACTGGGACTGTGTCTGGACAGTGCTCCAGCAGATTGCACATACAACAAGTAGGTGTAGCCTAGGCTATAAGATGACACCCTCTAATATCATAATTATCCTTATAAATTCATTCAACTTAATTGGGAAATAAACAATTCATTGAGAAGTCATTAAAATCCTTGAAACAATTCATTTTATTTTGAAACAAATAAATATTTCATTTCATGTTGATTATATGCACTTAAAAACGTTAAAACTGTTGTTCTAAAGATAACATTTGGAGTATATGACATTCAATTGAGTCATATAGATATATATATGTATATATGTATGTGTCAAAAGTCAAAAGTCTGTTTAAACTGAAGAAGTTATATGCATAAAGGGAAAAAAAAAAAACGGTTGCGCATAAACCAGCATTATGTGTCCTTCAAGTTGCTCCGTTTGACAGGCTCCCCAACTAGCCAATCAGTGAGCCCCGTGAGCCTTAATTGATCAGCCCCTTAGCGCAGGTTCCTGTCACGTCAGTATGACAACTTCCTGTTATACAGAAATGAATCCCACGCTGGCGAGTGTGCCGTTTTTCCGATACACAGAGACTGAATTTATTATCATCTCGCGGGTAAGAGATGAAAATGACCTTCTGAACAGAGCTGTATTAATTCTTGATGATGTTAAACAGTTGCTGATCACTATACTGTTACATTTAACCCTTGTAGAGCAGCGTGAGAGACCAGGTGATTTTTTGCTGATCTGCCAAGGTGAAATGCTGTAAGCCTCATTCATACATTGACTCAGCGGTGAGTGAAAACACTGTAAACCTGTTAGATTGACTCTAAGGCAGCTGATATTCATGTCAGGTTGACTGTAAAGTAGCCGATATTTATGTTAATTATTTATGTTAAGGTGCTGATGATGCTTGATACCTGATACTGTGTTTTGTGATGCTAAAGGCCTGTTAGCTTGGACTTAGCCACTTAGCTGGCATAATTATTTGGTGTTCTGTGAAAGCTATAGAGACACTGACTAATTTGGTTATTTGTTACAAAGGAAGATGTTATTTTTCTAAACTACTGGTTACTGCAGATGTCAAAAAATATGATTGTGAGACTATTTAATTTATTCATGTTTATTTATGGTAATTAAAGAAGGTAATATTTAGTGCATTTTCTCACTGTTACCTGTGCAGGGAGAGACAGCTAAGCACGTTGAGCCTTAATGTGTCGTAAGTTACCATGAATGTTCACTGCACTTAATGCAGTTTTGATTAAAGGGTACGTCATCCGTAACGTTAGCTCACAAAACATGTACTCCTGCTCTCTCCTCCAGCTCGCACACACACAGCCCTTATTCCTGTCCCACTCACACTATCCCCCTACCCATACTCATTCAGTCCAAAACATGACATTAACTCACAGAACATTAACAGTACAACAGAACATTCACTGCAGGGTTGCTACACTAGCTATGTGTGGGGCGGCGAGGGAGGGATGTGGAGGGCCGCTACACTATGCCGCTGCGCCATGACAAAGAGCCGAGCGTCGGGGGTATACAGTACAGGCCAAAAGTTTGGACACACCTTCTCATTCAATGCGTTTTCTTTATTTTCATGACTATTTACATTGTAGATTCTCACTGAAGGCATCAAAACTATGAATGAACACGTGGAGTTATGTACTTAACAAAAAAAGGTGAAATAACTGAAAACATGTTTGATATTCTAGTTTCTTCAAAATAGCCACCCTTTGCTCTGATTACTGCTTTGCACACTCTTGGCATTCTCTCGATGAGCTTCAAGAGGTAGTCACCTGAAATGGTTTTCCAACAGTCTTGAAGCAGTTCCCAGAGGTGTTTAGCACTTGTTGGCCCCTTTGCCTTCACTCTGCGGTCCAGCTCACCCCAAACCATCTCGATTGGGTTCAGGTCCGGTGACTGTGGAGGCCAGGTCATCTGCCGCAGCACTCCATCACTCTCCTTCTTGGTCAAATAGCCCTTACACAGCCTGGAGGTGTGTTTGGGGTCATTGTCCTGTTGAAAAATAAATGATCGTCCAACTACACGCAAACCGGATGGGATGGCATGTCGCTGCAGGATGCTGTGGTAGCCATGCTGGTTCAGTGTGCCTTCAATTTTGAATAAATCCCCAACAGTGTCACCAGCAAAACACCCCCACACCATCACACCTCCTCCTCCATGCTTCACAGTGGGAACCAGGCATGTGGAATCCATCCGTTCACCTTTTCTGCGTCTCACAAAGACACGGCGGTTGGAACCAAAGATCTCAAATTTGGACTCATCAGACCAAAGCACAGATTTCCACTGGTCTAATGTCCATTCCTTGTGTTTCTTGGCCCAAACAAATCTCTTCTGCTTGTTGCCTCTCCTTAGCAGTGGTTTCCTAGCAGCTATTTGACCATGAAGGCCTGATTCACGCAGTCTCCTCTAACAGTTGTTCTAGAGATGGGTCTGCTGCTAGAACTCTGTGTGGCGTTCATCTGGTCTCTGATCTGAGCTGCTGTTAGCTTGCGATTTCTGAGGCTGGTGACTCGGATGAACTTATCCTCAGAAGCAGAGGTGACTCTTGGTCTTCCTTTCCTGGGTCGGTCCTCATGTGTGCCAGTTTAGTTGTAGCGCTTGATGGTTTTTGCGACTCCACTTGGGGACACATTTAAAGTTTTTGCAATTTTCCGGACTGACTGACCTTCATTTCTTAAAGTAATGATGGCCACTCGTTTTTCTTTAGTTAGCTGATTGGTTCTTGCCATAATATGAATTTTAACAGTTGTCCAATAGGGCTGTCGGCTGTGTATTAACCTGACTTCTGCACAACACAACTGATGGTCCCAACCCCATTGATAAAGCAAGGAATTCCACGAATTAACCCTGATAAGGCACACCTGTGAAGTGAAAACCATTTCAGGTGACTACCTCTTGAAGCTCATCGAGAGAATGCCAAGAGTGGGCAAAGCAGTAATCAGAGCAAAGGGTGGCTATTTTGAAGAAACTAGAATATAAGTTATTTCACCTTTTTTTGTTAAGTACATAACTCCACATGTGTTCATTCATAGTTTTGATGCCTTCAGTGAGAATCTACAATGTAAATAGTCATGAAAATAAAGAAAACGCATTGAATGAGAAGGTGTGTCCAAACTTTTGGCCTGTACTGTATGTGCGGGCGCAAAATTGGAATCGGTAATAAAGATCAGAGGAATCAAAGCAACAATAATGGCCAGGTTTGTATGTATAGTTGTTGGAATGTTGTTCACTGTTGCCTCTGCTTTCCAATGTATAAAGTATGGCGATCCTGTATATTTTATAAATATATCTTTTTTCTAAGACAGTCAGCTGATGGCTTGCTCACCTCCAGACACTGAGGTACCTTCGGACACACCCACTGGTGCTATTGGCCAGTGGGATGGCTCGATCAGCTGAGCCCAGGTAGACCGGCCCCTACATTATGCCTCTCCTGGCAGTATGACGAGAGTCTCTGGAGAGTGAGAATTGAGCCATTAGTCCTCGGTGTAGTCGGCCTACCACGGCATTTTACACCGCTTAAAGTCTGCGAAATAGGTGCACTTCCCTGCGAAATATAATCCATCCGGCCACCAGCTTCACAACAGAGATTCCGCCATGGATATCAAGGGATCCTACAGAGCGTCCACGCCCGAAACAACACCAGATCGTTCCGGCATTCATCCATGCTCCAGTGAGTTGTGGTTGATTTATTGTTTTCAATCTGAACTTAGTCAGACCAAACAGTGGATTTCCTTTACCTCCTTGTTTGCAGGAAAACCTGGGGTGGAGTTTTTTGTTTGAACTGGATTGAATAATAATTAATAATAATTTAATTTTGGTGTTAAGGGATCTGTTTTACAGGTTTTATGGTTTCTTTGTGGGGTTTGACTGAATAAAAAAAAAATTGTTTCATGTGTCAAACTGCTACAAAAGATATCTGGGCCTATTTTATTTGTTGAAGACAAGAAGAAGATATTGAATTAGTTTACATTTTGTGCTGCTGAACCACCAATAAGCTTTTTGGATACTGTCTAAATAAAAAACAAACCTTGTGGGACAACTTGGATGCATTCTTTTTTTTTTTTCTTTCTTAATGCTTTGCAAAGTATCCAATCAGACTCTTTGTCGGACTCCGTTTCAAAATAAAGGACTTGTATCGGATCGGATTCATACTTTTTGAATATATTTAAAAAGTATGAATCTGATCCAATACGAGTCCCTTATTTTGAAACCGAGTCTGATACCGAGTCTGATCGAATACTTTGTGAAGCAGAGATAACTGGGGGTTTGCCATTCAGCAGGTAGTTAATAGTGGAAAAAGAGAAGTCTGGGATCATGCTCATTAATTGATATGAGATTGGCAAAATATGCAGCTCTGGCTTCCTTTATAGTGGAGTTAAGAAAAGACAGAAACTCAGACCAATGAAAATGATGGACCATTAACCCAGTTTTTCGCCAGCAGCATTCAGCCTGACTAGATTCTCTCTGTAGTGTAAGCAGATTTATTTGTAACAGGAGCAATGGTGTCCAAGCCTAACAAGCAAACTTCATTGAAGTGATTAACCTGATCATCAATGGTTTACAATAGCGTGACATCTTGGCAAAGTTCTGTAAAAATTTGTAAGAATTTTACCACTGAATATTCATTGAATACACAAGAGGGGGAAGTACACTTGTTAGGTAGAGACTCTGCCAGAGGGACTGTCTCAAAAATAATACAATTATGATTAGAGGTGAAATTTTTTATTGATATGGCACTAGGAGCTATATCCAATGTAAAGACAAGGTCCAGAGTATGGCCACAGTCGTGTGCGGGTCCAGTAACATGCTGAATTAAATTAAGAGAATAAGTAAAATTTAAAAAAGCTTGTGCAAAGTTATCTGTGGGATCATCCAGATGAATGTTAAAATCACCAACCAAAATAACACGGTCATGACTGATTATAATAGAAGACACGAAGTCTGAGAATTCTGAGAGAAAATTGTTTTCTGGTTTAGGAGGGTGGTATAAAACAATGCAGCAGACAGGTTTAGAAGAGGCAATGTTAAAAGTAAGGACCTCAAAACTCTTGAATACACCAACCTTAACGTGAGAGCACTTAAAATCATTTAAGTGAAAGTGACGGTGCTACCGTGCATAGCATGCGTAACAATGGTCCACACAAAGCAGCACATGACATCAATAATACTCAGACATTGCATCACCGCAGTCGGGTTAGACAGACAGACACAGTCCAGGTGCAGTCAGTGTGGAATAGGTCTGTGTGCTGTACCTTGCAGTGACAGATGCCACACTCTGAAAAACTATGAACAAAGCCATCTCGATAGACTGATTACGCCTCGGTGTTCCCTGGCTGATAGGCTACTGGAAAACTACATTTTATTACTGTCTGCTTTACCTTTTACTGATTCCTTTTCCTTTACGGGAGGATGAGATAACAATAAAAAACAACAACAACAACAAAATCTACTGTGTTAATATGTTCAGTTTTACTGAGAGTTACGTAATCGAATACAGCCGCCCCTAGTGACATCACCATGTGCAAATTAGATGAGGGAATTTACTCCCATCACAAACTTTGGGTCATAATGAATATTTTTTCTCTTTTACAGTATTCCTTTATCTCTCACCACTTTCAAGCTACAGCCTTTTGAAATCTTGAAATGAAAATTTAATATTTTCCTAAAAAAAAACATGGGCGCCCTAAGGGTTAATACAGGCCTATTACAGTATGAGCTGATTAATGATATTTAGTTTCACATCGAGGCTACATATGTATTGTTTGCCGTGCTTACTGTTAATAAAGAAAGTGTATTATATGTTTGGAGGCCACTGTGTATTAAAGGTTTAGAAGATGATTTGAATGAGCGACAATTCTGACACCAAAAAGACCTTTTAAACATCAGAACCAATGTTATTTAGAGGAAAAAATGCTGCTAGTTTGTTAAACAGTCTAAATAACATTATTATTGGCAAACTTAAAGGGACAGTTTACCCCAAAATCAAAAATACGTAATTTTCCTCTTAACTGCAGTGCTATTTATTATCTAGAATGTTTTGGCATGAGTCGCTGAGTGTTGGAGATGTCTGCCATATAATATAAGTAGATGGCACTCATCTTATGGTGCTCAAAGCAACAAAAAATACATCTGAAAACCTCAACAGCAATGTCTTTTTCCAGAAATCATGACATCATTCCTCAAAATAGCAGTTTAATATAGGAACATTTTTTTTGTCTACGGAAACCACAGGAGGAGCCATCAATATTTCATCTCACTACATCTCACTTCCTTTTGCCCAGTGATATAGTTGGTGTAATTTGATAGAAAGAAAACAGTTCCTATATGAAACTGTTCACAACAAGGTCTGTGGATTATTTTGAGTAACCAGGTCATGATCTCTGGAAAGACATTGCTGTTGAGTTTGTTTTTTTGTTTGTTTTCGGTGCTTTGAGCACAACAAGCTGAGTGTGATTTGGTTCATTATATTAAAGAGAAGGCAGACATCTCTACAGTCGATATCTCCAACAATCGGCAACTCACACCAAAACAATCTAGACTGATAAATAGCACTACAGGTAAGAGGAAAAATATGTGTTTTTGATTTTGGGGTGAACTGTCCCTTTAAAGAATTAGTAGATTAGTTTAACACTTCTTTTCTCCTTCTGAGATATTTGATTAGTGATGTAATGGCTATTAGGCTGAAATGGTCTTTGTCAAGTCAAGGACTGGAGGCTCTGTGATAGTGAGTCTCAGCAGTAATCCCCACTGGGAGTGACATCCAGAGGAATAGCTACAAAATACTAGAAGCCCCTCTGACCTTAGCTGACACCTTCTGTTGACCTTGGTTTGACTTTAGAGTGAAGTCCCTGAGCTTTCTAACAGGAGCCCAGTTCCATAACACACATTCTCTCATCCGTTCCTCTCTCTTTCATTTCACTCTGCGTTCCCCATTAAATACACCCCCCCTTCATATTTACAGAGGCTTACGAACAAGGCCAGGGCACATGGCTTCTCCTCCTTGGATACCCAATCTGCCTGCCACTTATCTGAGGGATTACTGCAGTAACGGGGCCAGCTACTGCAGATTAGAGACAAAGGCCAAATTAAAACAGGGCCTATCAACAAACACCGGGACAAGATGACAGGGAGGTGATCCAATTACACTGATAACCCAGCGATCCCCCGCGTGCTGCAGGAGACACTGGAACAAACAGAGGTAAACAGATATACACTCACACACAGCAGCGCATGTCGATAGAGATGCATACACATGCATGTGGACACATTGACAAGTGCCAGTCGGTTGACAAACAGAGTAGCATTGCAATACACCTGTAGACGATTACAAGGTTTTGTGTTATCCATTGAAACAAAGTGCTCATTACTGTAGCATCACCAATTTCTGAGACAAGGTTTTTGGATTTGGCTGGGTTTGAGAAAGGGAAAAGAAGTGTTGGTGGCTGTTGATGGATTGACAATGGTAGACTGGGAGACCTGTCAATCAAAACAATATCTTCATAAAGAGACTATTTTTTCTTGGAATGGCTGCCAAGACTTTGATCAGAGGTGAAGGGAAAACTCTATCTAGTCATGAAGATCACGACATTGAAAGCTCCAGGACAACTAACAAATGGACTGTGAGCAATGATACTCTTCTCAGCCTTTAGGACTGGCTTCAGTTACTTGGCAGAACTCAAGCTCCAAGGAGCAGAGCGGGGTGGCGTGGTGGCCATGATCAGCATTAAAACTTTTTTCTTGTACATGGGGACATTATTTTACACCCATGCAAAGTGGTGCATAGCACAGAGCAACTGTCATTGCTAGCTTTAGACCGACGCAGTTGTCATTTTCACAGTCTGCAACCAATTCATGTGTACTTGTGCCTATCTGTGCCCCCATGGCCATGGAGGTGTTAAAATGAGGTGTGGTCAGGCAAATTGTTGTTTTATTGCTATTTTGAGGCGACCTAAAGTGATTGCTACAATGACCAATGAAAGCCCGGTCTTAAGTCATAATGGTGCAGTATTTTCCTGAACATACAAACCCTTTGCTTGTTATACACCCAGGGATGTGCAGATGGGTTTCAGGTGGGTGAAATAATACAACATTATTGAGAAAATATTAACATTCTTTAAAATGTGAACATAGCAGAGAGTAGAGCAGAGCTGCTATCTGACTCCCCATTGAGAAAAATTAAAATAGAGCCCATTCATAGGCTGGAGCCTATCCCTGCCAACGCTTAGCAAGAGGCAAGGTATACCCTGTACAGGTCACTGGACTTCTCAGGGCTAACACAAAGAGACAGACAACCATTCACACTCACATTCACACCTACGGACAATTTAGAGTCACCAAGTAACCTATCCCCAACCTGCCGGTCTTTGGATGGTGAAGGAAAACTAAATTCCCTAGAGAAAAGCCACACTGACACAGGGAGAACATGTAAACTCTGCACAGAAGGGCTCCCTGACCCCAAGATTCACATCCCCACCCTGGATTGGAACCAGGAACCCTCTTGCTGTGAGCTGACAATGCGTACCACTGTACCACCGTGCCGCCAACACAGGGCATTGGTAAAGTGGCTGTGCTTGAGTGCAAGTGAGAATCAGAGACATTTGTGATTACATGAGTATATGAAAGAGGAGAGAAAACCTCAGAGTCAAAGAAGTCTACCTGACAGTAAGTACAACAGAAGACAAGAAGAGGACAGAAGTCTGTTGAACAGTAAAAACAATAGTAAAAGCATTTAGAAAACAGAATGGACTGAGACTGCAGAGTGCATTTATATCAGACAGTAAGTAAGAAATGAGTAAAGAAGGAAGACGTCTCAAAATGTGTCACAAAAAAACCTGGAACTGGAACTGGAAGTGTGTGAACCTGGGATCATTTTAAGGTACATCGTCACCATGTCTATTTTCCTAAACCTCACCTCCGTAACCCTATGTTAACTCCATCCCCCCCATTGACGAGACTTTCCGTTATTTATGACACAATGCTTCCCTGCCACTGACAAGATATTCCGGCAATCCATGTTCTCACCATTATAAGATAGGGGATGCGGTTACATATCTTGTGTAATAGAACAGCACTGCCTTGTCCAAAAACGAATGAAGAAGATTCGCTGGAAACTGGAAGCAGATGTAGCAGCCTGTAAACTGCACGAATATGCTGTGGAGATGTTGATGGACTCAGACTCCGACAATTCAGCAAGCAAACGAGTTTGTTGGGATGAAATGGTGGTAGTGACACACAGATAGGAGAGGAGAGGGGGACAACACAACACCAAACAATCAATGAACGTGGTAGCTTGCGTGAATTTGTGTTGGATATAGCATTAACCATTGTATGGGTTTACATTGTATGATTAGGCAAAACTCATATTTTAGCTTAAAATACCCAGTTTTGGTGTCTTGGTTAAAAAAACAATCACTTTTCATGTCTAAAAAGCTGCTGGAAACACAGTGATAGGTCACTAAATCACAACCAGTTGTTGTTCGTTGGTCTCCAACAGTGGCCTGCAGTGGTCTGCTAGCCTGGTTCCAGACCATAGACCCCGCCCACTCAACTGAGTAGGCCTGTATCTGTGGTCTGGCATACTACAATGAATTTGCGATTTATCACGTCCAAACGATGGACGGACCAATGAATGCCGGGGGTGGGGGCTGGTCTAGCGATTAGCTAATGGCGACCGCTGCAGACCACATTAACGATGCTATCAAGGTATTTTGCCACTACTCGCGTTAATGGAGGACCAAATTAAGGAAGCTGCCAAACTGGATTTAATGGCGATGCAGCCGGGCGTGCACGACGATGGAGACATTTTAAACGGACAATGCTCGCTTGTTTTCAGCACCCCCGAGGCATGGATACTAATGACACCAGATTCTGGGTGAGTCGTTGATCTCTGATTGGTTAGCGAACAATCAAATTCCGTCCCCCTTGTAAATCGCATTCAATGCAGGCAATGTCAGACTGAAGGTTCTGGGAGCTTCAGTCTGACACTCAGGCTAGTGGTCTGTAGCTTGCCAGGCATCTAGCTTTGGTGACACGTCATCCACCATCACATCTCCAAATTACAAATTAAGCTAATTTATCATATCACTTCGCAAAAATGCTGATATGATAGGTATGAACCATGCAACTGAAATGTATTTGTGGTTTGCAGAAGTGTACAATGGCAACATTTTCTTCTAGTGACTAGGACAATTTTTCATGGATACCAACAATTCCAAGGGCAACACGCTCCAAAGACCTTTGTATGCAGTAGTTATTTTTTCAGGAATGTTGTTGTTTTTTTAAGATTTTTTTGAGGGGACTTTTATGGCTTTAATGGACAGGACAATGTCAAAGGGGGAGAGAGAGAGTGGAGATGACATGCAGGAAAGGGCTGCAGGCTGGAGTCAAACCCACGGCCGCTGCAACAAGGACGATGTCTTTGTACATGGGACGCTTGCTCTATCCACTAAGCCACCGATGCTCCATTTCAGGAATGTAATTGCTTGTAATACAACTCTTACTGTAAGACTTTTTCTTCGGAAAATTAATTGGAACACCCTCAAGCAACTGAGATAACATCCTCAGATAAAAAACAAAAACAAAACAAAACAAAACAAAAAAACAGGAAGCTTGAGTTCTGCTCCAATGGAATCTCAGCATTTCATTACACAATTGTAAGACTCTAGAGAATGCACTTTGAGTCACTGGTTATTACAAGATACGAAAACACCGACACACAGCGTCACTACATGAGGACACAGAGTATTCATCTGGGCTAAAGGCAAATGTGATGAGATGAGGGAAACGACAAGATCAGCAATGATGAGAGATAGAAAGGAAACTAAAAATAGCATAAGGTGAGATAATAGATAATAAAGTGTCAAATAAGCAAATGACAGTAATTTATAACAAGGAGCTTCTTAAAAATGAAATAAATTGTCTTTGCAGTTTTTTTCATCACTGCACTGTAATGACAGTGTCATATCTTTGACTCCAGCTCTAATGGAAAAGCCACAATCCAGGAACTAACTATGAAATGAGTGACAAGGAAGTATGAGCTCACCGTGGCCCCGACACTGCCCTCAGCGCCGACAGTAGACAGCCGCCAACCTCCAACTCTCCTCTCGGCCAATCGCGGGCTAGCTCATTACCGCCGCAGCCCCATTGTGTTAATTGAAGCCACGCTAACTACACTGTTCCTCCCGCTCTATAAAAGCAGAAGACTCGTCACCCTCTCTGGCCGCTTCTCCCTCCAGCTACACAGGTAATTGAATTGTGGCAGGTCTCTCAGTAAGCTGGCTTGTTTTAATAACTTCACTAGATTATGTTTAATAAGTGTGCCTTAAACGGTCTTTTCGTCAGGCCAGGGAGGATGAGGAAGGTCAAATGTGATAATAGAAATGAGGAAAAGGGCCATTTTCCTGGCCCTGCTCTAGGGACAGATGTAATCACTGCAGCCTATCACCTTGTCTGTACAGTGTGAGGTTCAACTGTGGGCCACAATGCCAGAATGCCAGAGACTGTAGAGTTAAGGTACATCAGCACCTATACAGAGATGAAGTTACAGGGAAAAAGAAGAGACTTATCCTGATTCCACAAGCTGTCCTTGTCTGTATGTCTAGCATCATGCTAGCTATCATGCCTGCCGTGTGCTAGGTAAGTATCCAGCTCTGCAGGGGATGTCCAACAGTAAATGCTGTGAGAGGGCTCTAAAGGTAAAGTTACAAAAAAATGAAATATTTACGGTTACAATATTGTGACCGTAGTTCTATTAGAACAGGCTCCGCTCTCCTCTGGACTCTATGGGTAACACTTGTCTAATTGTGAGCACAAATATTTGCAAACTGAGAAAAGTATAAATGTAGCTGGATAACTACGACATGTGGACCCTATGGTATAAAAGAAGGTCGATTCCCACTGTCAGACATCACAAAAAATATAATAAAAATAAAAGACTAATTTAATTTAAATGTGTCATTACTGGAATTCAGTGCATTTTTATATGCAGTAGAGAGAGGCTCTATGGGGACACTGTTATCTGTTGTTCAGTCCTCAGGTCAGTTTGTCAGATCAACACTGAGTTAACTGTGACCTGATGATGATGTCAGAGCAAATGTCGGGAACAGTGATGTGACTACAATTTATTCTATGGGAAACAAGAATTCCTCTGTTAAGATATTTTATTCAAAACCAAGAATGTCAACCTCTGGAGAGGTAGCAAGGAAATGTCAGATCACCAGGATTCCTCTAGGCTGAGAATGTTTGTCACAAAATCATGTTTAACCCTACGGGCCCGAACGACGCATAGTGCGTCCAAATTCACACCTGTTCTTCTCTATTGATTTTCTCCATGACTATATGTCATAGCAAGAAGCCACGCATATCACGTGAAACAGCGGAATCGTAGCTTCCCAATAAGAGCACTTGTCGGTAGTCCAATGTTTTCACAGCGAAAAACTTAAAGTTACACTAAAATTATGTATAACAGAGCTTTCATACAGCTCTGCACACACATTACTCTTGGATGGATTACTCGCGAATGCAGGGTCGCACAGAAATGCCACACATATCACATGACAGCGCAGGACCAGAGCTTTCCAGTGATACCACACACATGATTGTGCTGTCATCCCATCATGCTATAAATCCAGACTAATTTTCTACAAAATATAAACCTGACGAATTTCTTTACAACCCATTATACAAATCTTGTTATCAGTCACTTCATATAGTGAGGAATATCGTATCTTACCACGCCTGTGTTTCTTCCTGTCTATCCATGATGCAGTTATCTCCATATTGTCCAGCTGACACTCCATCAAACTTTGTATGACAAGACCAGCCACTTCACCTTTGCTGACAGGGCCGTAGTCACCATGTACACTGAGGGGGAAATAGGTACCTAACATCTGGATCAGTGACAAAACAGCAGTATTTGACGGGTTTGGAATAAGAACAGGCTGGTCATACAGGAGGTGAGAGGTCACAAAAGATACTAAGACTGACAGAAAAGTAACCTATGTAGAAAATGGAAAAAGAAACGTACATGTTTTTTTGTTTTGTCTCGTTTATCTTTAGTTTACCCAAAAGTTGCTCCAGCTATGATTGTTTTGACTGGCTCCGTGCATTTTAAGGTCATCTGAAAGTTTAAAGGTTCAAAGAGCAGACTGGGATCAAGTCTTATCGGTCCAGGCTGATGGTTTGGTTTCACTGATAGCTTTGTGGTTGCTTTGCCAGACACAGCTGTATTGGAAGGTGGGACCAGAAGAGGCAGCAATAGGTCAAAGGTCACACTGCTGAACAAATAAAAGATACAGGTTTCCTGTTTCAAGTTGGCTCTAACTTTGAGGTGTTGAAAAATGAGAGATACGCTGAGAGATTAAAAAATTGAATTGATTTTGAAAAAAGAAAGCAGTATAGTGTGATGTCTTGGGCAGAGGGGGACAAATGAAGAGACTATTCAGACAGTGAAATAGAACGGGGGAGACAAATCTGCGGTGGGGGAGGCAGATGTTGGAAAAGAGGGGGAGACAGGCTGCAGACAGAGATGCATAGGGAATGTAAGTGAGCTGATCAGCAGTCAGCAGGGCCGCGTGGCCAACACCGACAGCAGCACCACTGTCACACAGACGCCTATTTGCATAATATTATGTGTTCTCAGACTAGTGACAGATAGTGCAAGTAGTTATCTGTAGGAGCAGGACATACATGTTACCCTGTGTGTGTGTGTGTGTGTGTGTGTGTGTGGGTGTGTGTCTTTTCTGGCCGCCTCTTCCTGTCACCTCGCTGGACAGGTGGCATCCCCTAGCCCTGTGATTAGCGTGTCAACGTCTTAACATGTCGATGGGAGCACCGCTGCAGGCATCTACATTCATATATAAATGTAAATTCAAACCCTCCCACCTTCACACACCTGCACCGCGTAGTCTGACAGTTCAGGATTGATTTGGCCGCTTCCCATCCACCGAGACAGCTGCGAAACGGGCGCCAGGATCGCCTCGGACACCGGCAAACAATCACAAGACGCTTCAAATCGTCAACAGGGACGGGGAGCCGGGGGAGGAAATGACAGTCACAAAATGTCCCAATCAAGAAAACTTTGTATGAAAGCCATCCAGGAAACTTTTGACCCCTTATTTCTTCTTTCATATTCTAATGACGTGTCTGTGTGGATGAGTCCTCATCAGGGCTCCAAGGAAAATGACAGGCCTCATCAGATTCTAGGAGTGACCACTTTGTCAATGCACACGCACTGATTTGGGATTGGGTTTGGATTGTGGGAAAACACACTTCATGGAGCCATCGCTGATTTTTTTCTCTCCGATTGGTAAAGATGCTTTAATTTCCTTTTTTTTTTTTTCTCCACAGGGAGTTCTCAACTTAGGCTTTCAGTTTTAAATCTGTACTGCCAACAAAATCAGGTTGTTCGGATAAGAAAATTACATTTATTTTCATCACAACTTGGCATATTTAAGTCTTTGTTTAGGTTTAAACATAACATCTGATGCAAACAATGCATTAAATGATCCATTAGTATTGACATAAACAAAACTGCCTATATTTAACATGCTGTAAACTTTACTGTGGTCTTCAATATAAAAAAAAATAGTCACTGTTTTGGTGAAGGCAAGTACAACAATTGGCCAGAGGGCGATGTAGGTGGTGTTAGAGTAAAGGTCTCAAATAATCCAGGTTTCAAAAGTCTTCATAAAGTTTCTAGCACTAATATGCTAAAAGTGTGCTAAAAATGTGTGTGACAGTTATGCAGTTTTTGTACATGTACGGATGTTACAAGCAGAAAGGTTGTATGCCACTTGTGACATTTTATCATGTCACTAACCTTATAAAATACAATTTTTTCCAAAATTTAATTAAATCTGATGTTGTGCCCATTGACAGCTATCAGTGACCACAATAAACAATCAAACATCAGAGTTTGTTGGCAGGACTGAGAGGGTTGTTATTTCCCTACATACCTTGGAGAGCTAACAAAGCAACGTTAATGTAAAATAGCAAAAGAAAAATAGCCAGGGCGTGCCCACTAACTCAGTGGGTAGAGGAGGCACCCCATGTACACAGGCAATGTCCTTGTCCCAGTGGCCATGGGCTTGATTCCACCCTACAGCCCTTTGATGCATGTCGTGTCCTCTTGCTTCCCCCTCACACCTCTGCCAGTCCTGTCATGAAAGGCTAAAAAGCCTAAAAAATAATAAAAAAAAAAAAAAGAAAAGAAAAATGGCCAGCAAACTGGCAACAAGCATGCATGAGATGGATGCAGCTGTATAGGCTGTTGTAAGTCAGCTTACAGAAATAACATCTCTGGATCATAGACTGTAGAAAAAGATGGACAACATGACAGCTCCCTAAAAGTGAAGCCAAAACATTTCAATCTCCCCTTGGTGCATGTATAGATCATAAAGCCCACCCCTTCCTCCACAGCAGATGAGACATGGGCAGTGGCGGTTTGGCCATCGGGACGTTCGGGACGAATCCCGATGGGCCGGTCACCAAGTGGGCTGGTGTGGGCATAGACATGGAGAATGAAGAAGAAGAAAAAAAAACAAGTGAATGTCAAGCTAGTTGCTAGCTGTCAGTAATGTAATGCGTGTCCCTCCTATGTTGTTTGTTTGCTGTGAGATGTTCAGAGGGAACATAGGTGTCGATCTTATGTTTTGATGCTTGAAGGAAGAGATAAGAGCGGCCTCCTCCAATACAAAAGAGGTGTTTGTTTGTTTTTTTGGAATCTGATTGGCTCAGCCACAGTCATCAGTCATTAGGCCTACTCATGGCAGACCAAGCTAGTTTGACCGCTGAAAAACTGCAAGAAGAGGCAGCAAAGTGCGCCAAAATAGCCGCGGCATTGGTTGACGGACTGAGGATGCGGGTGTTGCTAACGATGGAACTGGAGCTGGAGCCGACAGTGCCATTATAGCAGGTGCATTAACGTTAGCCAACATTTGTGTGTGTGATGTGCAAGGTTGACTTTGGCAAATTGCGTATTTCTTCTAGGTGTCCGGTTCAAGAGGCCAACTAGCCTACTAGGTATTGCATTAAGTCATTATAATTTAAACCTGCACTAAAAGAAAATATGTGCTTACTTTTTTTCCTGTGGATGCATGCAATTAATGTTAGGTGGTGCTCCCAGTCCCAAGGACAATGAAGCTGAGGGACAGCCATAGTTTCCATAGTTTTATACCAACGGTGTCTGTCCCCCGACCACCTAAATTATTTAAATCTAAAATTAAACAAAGAGGAGTTGTGCATAACAACCTCATAAAAATTAAAACCTCTTCTGTGACAGAAAGACAAAACAGGAGAATTAAATGCGGACTGTTAAATATCAGGTCTCTTTCGTCTAAAGCAGTGTTAGTAAACGAATTAATATCAGATAATCATATTGATTTACTTAGTCTCACTGAAACCTGGCTGTGTCAAGATGAATATGTTAGTCTAAATGAATCCACTCCTCATAGTCATAATAATACCCACATTCCTCGAGGCAGTGGCCGAGGAGGGGAGTTGCAGCCATTTTTAACTCTAGTCTGTTAATCAGCCCTAAACCAAAACTAGATTATAATTCATTTGAAAGCCTCGTTCTTAGTCTTTTACATCCGACCTGGAAAACCTCGCAGCCACTTTATTTGTTATAGTGTACCGTGCTCCTGGCCCGTATTCTGAATTTATATCTGAATTCTCAGAGTTTTTATCCAGTTTAGTTCTTAAATCAGATAAAGTTATTATTGTAGGCGATTTCAACATTCATGTCGACGTTGATAATGACTCCCTGGCTACCGCGTTTATCTCATTATTTGACTCCATTGGCTTCAGTCAGGGTGTACATGAACCCACTCACTGTTTTAACCATACCCTCGATTTAGTTCTGACATATGGAATTGAAATTGATAACCTAACAGTCTTTCCACAGAATCCCTCGCTATCGGATCATTATTTGATTACTTTTGATTTCTTTTTACTCGATTACACGCCACTCAGCAACAGTTACTATACCAGATGTTTATCAGATAGTGCTGTCGCAAAATTTAAGGAAATGATTACCCCGTCGTTAAATTCAATACCAAGTCCTTTAGTAACAGAGGTTTCCCGTACTGACTTTAACCTCTCCCGAATTGATCAATTTGTTGATAGCGCCGTAAGCTCGCTGCGAACAGCACTCGACTCTGTAGCTCCTCTTAAAAAGAAGTTAACAAAACAAAGAAAGTTCGCTCCTTGGTATAACTCTGAAACCCGTAAATTAAAACAAATATCGCGAAAGTTTGAAAGGAATTGGCGATTAACCAAACTGGAAGAATCTCGTTTAATCTGGGCAGACAGTCTCAAAACTTATAAGAGGGGCCTCCGCAATGCCAGAGCAAACTATTACTCAGCTTTAATAGAAGAAAACAAAAATAACCCCAGGTTTCTTTTCAGCACTGTAGCCAGGCTGACTGAGAGTCAAAGCTCTATTGAGCCTTGTATTCCTTTAGCCCTTAGCAGTAATGATTTTATGAGCTTCTTTAATGACAAAATTCTAACTATTAGAGGCAAATTCATGACCTCCTGTCCTCAGATAGTACCTATCTAACCTCAAACTCAGCTGTAGCACCTAATATTTATTTAGATTGCTTCTCCCCAATTTCTCTTCAAGAATTGACCGCAGTGATTTCTTCATCTAAATCATCAACGTGTCTCTTAGACCCCATCCCAACTAGACTACTCAAGGAGGTCTTACCTTTAGTTAACACTCATATATTAGATATGATCAATATATCCTTATTAACAGGCTATGTACCACAGTCTTTTAAGGTAGCTGTAATTAAACCTCTACTAAAAAAGCCCACCCTGGATCCAGAGGTGTTAGCCAACTATAGACCAATATCTAATCTTCCCTTTATGTCAAAGATCCTTGAGAAAGTAGTCGCAGACCAGCTGTGTGATTTTCTCCATGATAATAATTTATTTGAGGAATTACAGTCAGGATTTAGAGCGCATCATAGCACTGAGACAGCACTAGTTAAAATTACAAATGACCTTCTGATTGCTTCAGACAAAGGACTCGTCTCTGTACTTGTTTTATTAGATCTTAGTGCAGCGTTTGACACTGTTGACCATGAAATTCTGCTACAGAGACTGGAACACTTAATTGGCCTAAAAGGTTCTGCACTAAGCTGGTTTAAATCTATTTATCTGATCGTTTTCAATTTGTTGACGTTCACAATGAATCATCCGTACGTACTAAAGTTTGTTTTGGAGTTCCGCAAGGTTCTGTGCTTGGACCAATCCTATTTATTCTATATATGCTTCCTTTAGGTAACATCATTAGAAATCACTCTATAAATTTCCATTGTTATGCGGATGATACACAGCTGTATTTATCGATGAAGCCAGAAGAAAGTGATCAATTAACTAAACTTCATAATTGTCTTAAAGACATAAAAACTTGGATGAGCACCAATTTCCTGATGTTAAATTCAGACAAAACTGAAGTTATTGTTCTTGGCCCCAAACAACTCAGAGACTCTTTATCTGATGACATAGTTTCTCTCGATGGCATTGCTCTGGCCTCTAGCACTACCGTAAGAAACCTCGGAGTAACATTTGATCAAGATTTGTCTTTTAATTCTCATTTAAAACAAACCTCACGGACTGCATTTTTTCATCTGCGTAATATTGCAAAAATTAAGCCTATCCTGACCCAAAAAGATGCAGAAAAATTGGTCCACGCTTTTGTTACCTCAAGGCTGGATTACTGTAACTCTCTATTATCAGGTAGCTCTAGTAAGTCATTAAAAACTCTCCAGCTAATTCAGAATGCGGCAGCACGAGTACTAACAAGAACTAAGAAACGAGATCATATTTCTCCTGTTTTAGCTTCTCTGCACTGGCTCCCTGTAAAATCCAGAATTGAATTTAAAATCCTACTGTTAACTTATAAAGCTCTAAATGGTCAAGCTCCATCATATCTTAGAGAGCTCATAGTGCCATATTATCACACCAGAACTCTGCGCTCAGAGAACTCAGGGTTACTCGTGGTCCCTAAAGTCTCCAAAAGTAGATCAGGAGCCAGAGCCTTCAGCTATCAGGCTCCTCTCCTGTGGAATCATCTTCCTGTTACGGTCCGGGAGGCAGACACCGTCTCCACATTTAAGACTAGACTTCAGACTTTCCTCTTTGATAAAGCTTATAGTTAAGGCTGGCTCAGGCTTGCCCTGTACCAGCCCCTAGTTAGGCTGACTTAGGCCTAGTCTGCCGGAGGACCACTGATAATGCACCGGGCACCTTCTCTCTCTCTCTCTCTCTCGCTCTCGCTCTCGCTCTCGCTCTTGCGTATCCTATTACTGTATCTTGTTTACTCGGCCATTCTGGATGTCACTAACTCGGCTTCTTCTCCGGAGCCTTTGTGCTCCACTGTCTCTCAGGTTAACTCGTATTGCAGCGGTGCCTGGATAGTGTGACGTGTGTGGTTGTGCTGCTGCCGTGGTCCTGCCAGATGCCTCCTGCTGCTGCTGCTGCCATCATTAGTCATACTTTTACTGTTATTATACACATATGATTATTATCATACATGTATACTGCCAGATACTAATATATACTTTCAACATATTGTACCACAGTAGCCAGAACTATAACGACAATATTATTACTTTCATGAATGTTGTTGTAAGCTACTGTCATTATCGAGGATGTCATACAGATTATTGTATTGTGTCATACAGATTACTGTTAATTTATTATGCTGATCTGTTCTGTATGACATCTATTGCACTCCTCTCCATCCTGGAAGAGGGATCCCTCCTCAGTTGCTCTTCCTGAGGTTTCTACCATTTTTTTTTCCCCGGTAAAGGGTTTTTTTGGGGGAGTTTTTCCTTATCTGCTGTGAGGGTCCAAAGGACAGAGGGATGTCGTATGCTGTAAAGCCCTGTGAGGCAAATTGTATTTGTGATATTGGGCTTTATAAATAAAATTGATTGATTGATTGATTGATTGACTAGCCCCGGTCGTGATGAGGAGGATGATGAGACCAGAAATGTGACAGGTGCAATGTGAAGGCACAGCCTACTATGCATTACATTTTAGCCAGAGAAAAACCTTTTTAGTAGTATTAAGAGGGATTTTTTTGTTGTAGTAATAAGTTGACTAAAAGTTGACTATAGGGTCTATAGCCCAATTTACACCTCCTTAGTTCACGGCTGTGAGCCATGGAGTTATAAACTTGGCTGGGCAGGGCAGACATATATATTGTGCATAAAATTAGATGCATTAGGATAGAGTCATATGCTCTTATCTTACTATATAATGAAATGATATATAATAATATATATATATAATATAATGAAAACTGTGTGTCTGTGTGTGTGTCTGTTCCACATTTTTCTCCTCACTGACTTGGTCAGTCCATGTGAAATTTGGCACAGTGGTAGAGGGTCATGGGAGGATGCGAATGAAGCAATATTACATCAGTTGGCCAAAGGGGGGCGCTGTAGCAACCGACTAAAATTTCAAACTGAATGGACATGAAACTTTGCACAGAGATGTCTCTCCTCATGAGAAACAAATTTGCCTCATAACTTCCGGTTATATAGATTTTCCGCCATTTTGAATTTTTTGAAAAACACTTCAATCAATCTCTTCCAAGGAAGTTTGACCAATCTGCATGAAACTCAGTGAACATAATGTAGGGACCAATATCTAAAGTTCCCTCCTGGCAAAAGTTGGAAAACTTACTAAAACTGAGCTTCTATAAGGCAATGAATATTGTGGAGGGCGTGGCTCATCACATAAAGGTGTATAACATCTCAAAGGTTTCACCGATCACCACGCAACTTTGTAGGCTTATGACCACACATAATCTGAGGGGACCCCTCCATTATTGACCCCATCAAACAAAATGGGGGCGCTAGAGAGCTAATTTCTTATCTAGGCCTAACTGTGATATATATATTTTTACAAAACTTGGTAGCTATGTAGAACAGGATGCCTCAAGGTGACTGGAGAAATTTAATTCTAACTGGCAACTGGGTGGCGCTATAACAACAGAAAAATGCTTAAAAATGGCTAAAATGCGACTGATCGCTGTGGCTCCCCCTGTGGCTGAATGGTTTTTAAACAGTTTAACTAGGCCTATCTGCCTTTCACCGTGCTACCTCAACTACTAATGTACAGTGTTAGCCCACTAACTATGCCACTACTGGCAATGGTACTACTGTACTTTCAATAAAGCAATTGTACTATCTAATTCACAAAAACTCTGTCTGAATACATTGCTGTTCTTAATGGGTTCAGCTGACTATTTAATCTGCAATTTCCTATGACCTGTATCCCAAACACACACCGTGTGAAACTGTATGTGGGCAACTGTGCACTCAATGGGACTAGTTTTAAGTTAAATAATAAGAACATAGCCATTTGTGGCCAATTCATTATTACATTTATTTTATAGTCTGAAATTAAACAATAACTGCTAATTTTCTCATGCAGTTGATTCTGAGGACAGCATTTGTGTAGTGTGTACAAGCATATAGAGGATTATAGGTAGAAATGCATGGGCCAGTGTGTGGGCCGGTGCGCCTGAATGTCCCGGGCTGAATTTGTGTCCCAGTTCGCCCCTGGACATGGAGCAAACTATAAGTTCTAAATACATGTCAAATACATTTTGCTATGTTTGTCAGTTGGTGTGCTTGCAGTCATTGACGCTGCTTGGGACAGGGTTGAATGGGTGTTTGGGTGGGAACTCGACCCTGCGGAGATCGCTACTGTGCAGACTCTGATTTCAACTTTGATGTCCAAATAAACACAAGTGGCCATACCTGGGATATTTTGGCTTAATTTTTGTACAGTGGGGGTAAATGAAGACACTGTAAATGTATATTTGTATATGCACTTGTATAGTGCCTTTCTAGTCTTCTGACAACTCAGAGTGCTTTTTATACTACATGTCACATTCACCCATTCACACATTCACACACACAGTCACACACTGGCTATGGTTACATGATGGCTTCAGAATGAAATAAATCTGAGTGAAATCATTCGGAATTGAAGTTTTTCCAGGTAGTTTACATGGGAAATATTCATTCCGAATGAGGGTTTACACAGGAGATCAGTTTAACTGACTTTATTCAGGTCTGTTCAAAGTTTGGGGCAGGGAAGGTTTCTGATTGGATAGGGGGCGGGGCGGATGTTACCTGTTTACTTTTACAGGAAGAAAACACTGTAGTCCTCGTTCCAGATAACAAGATGCTTGACGCTGCTAATGCGGGAGGTAGAAGGTCAAAGAAGGGAGGTAGAAGACCGTGCTTTGGCGTATGGAAACCGGTGAGTGCAACGAGTCCAACTCCTCCATCTCAGCCCGTTGCCATGCTCTCTACGTCATCGTGCCAGAAAGGCAAGTAAACAAGCATGCGCAGAAAGACTGGAATGAACTTAAAGAGGAATGAGGGTTTACATGCACACAAAATTCTTTCATTCTTGGAACTGCCAACAGGAGCAATCTGGGATTCAGTATCTTGCCCAAGGATACTTCAGATTTGGGCTGGAGGAGCCGCGGATCGAACAACTGATGTTTGGATAAGTCGATGACCCACTCCACCTCTTAGCCGCAGCCCCGCCCTCATCCATCTTTAAATACAGTCAGTGCTCTGGATTCTGCATATTTCTTCGATCAATATGAAAAACTTTAATTCAACTTTTCACAGAAACCACACATTCTCACTCCGTCCTTGTCACATATTGACGTTTATTCATGGTCCTTCCATGTCGAGATATGACGTGCAAGGTACCTTGGGTGTGTTGGTTGTTAATGTTTTGGGATGCCATGTAAATTTCAGCTTGTTACATGCATGCATTGCCACTGCTACCACAGTCCATGTGTTGACTAAAAATGATGCTGACTGGATGAATACATGAATTGCTCATGATAAATTAGGACAAAATTGGCTAACATAAGCCCGATGAGAATTCAGCTGTCTAGATATTTCAGTCTGGAGCAAAGTGTTGGACCAGTGACTGACCGACATTGTCATTCCTAGTATTTCATCACTACTGTGGCTAAGATGGCATTCAGTTCAGTCAAGTCAAATCAAGTTTATTTATATAGCACATTTAATGCAACAAGCGCAGACTCAATGTGCTTAAAGGGCCAGTGTGTAAAATGGGTTGAAAACAGTGACATCAGTAGTCAAATTCTAGATTGCAGGGCCGGGTAAATGACGGTGGCCTCGTAGGAACAAAAAGCCTTGTGCAGACACAAGTTTTTCAGGAGTAGGTCTATCTAGCCAAGAGGTAAATGTTTATTTAGAAATCTAAACCATGTTATGATATTGTAATGAATCCCTCACGAGCAGGAGACCAGAGTAGCATTCAGGAAAAAGGCCCGTTTATTTGAGCACTCCAGAAACTCCGGTAATACTCCAGGGGGTAACAGACTCCATCCCAAACTCTTCTAGCGTAACACACGTACTTAATACACACATACTCATTTACAGTATCTAGCAGGGACCCCCTCCCCTCTCTGCTCCACCAATCTCCAGCCCGCACACTGACTGACAGCGTATCCTGTAAACAGAGCTCAGCTGTTTATTTAGCCTAGCAATATCTCTGGACTGTAGCAGCTGCAATGGACGATTTTGAACGCGATTTTGAAGAGTTTCTTGTAGCGGACACAGATCCAGAGCCATACCTGTTTGAGCCGGAGCATACAGATGAGGAACTCCATGTGTTGGATGCTGAGCGGGCGAGGAGAGAGGCTGAATCCTCCGCTCCCATTGTGCTGCACAGAATGGGATTCCATTGTTGGGGAAATATATCATCAGGAGGAAAAGCGCAGCAGAGAGTGCAAGGAGTGAAGTTGCGTCTTCTTTCCCTCGCAGATGACGGTTTGGGTTCATTTCTACTGTTGCGTGGTAAGTGTGCTCCATTTGCAAACTTTACAACTAAAAAAACTTTTCACTACTCTCTATCGACGAACTACTAACACTCTCTGCTGTTTCCTCCTCCTTCTTCCTTCCTCCCGCTGTCTTTGTTGGTTTATTTATGCACACGAAACGCGTTCTCTGGCTGGCTGGATTGTCCACTCAGGCTGCCGTACATACATGGCGGCGCAAGATGGCAACCTCTCTAAAGCAAGGCCCTTGCTATATATTTATATAAAATCATAATTATAAGGCTATGAAAACCAAACGAATTTTATTATACGCTTGTATAAACATATTAATGGGTAGAATATTCAGATTCAGATTTGATAATAACCCATGCCAAATATTACACAGTAAACCTAACTAAAGGCTTATGAGAATAGATATGTTAAATAAGATAAGATAAGTTTGCTTTTAAAAGAAGACACTGAAGTAACAAACCGTAGTTCAATTGGTAACGAATTCCAGAGAGTGGGACCATAATGACTGAAAGCACCAAAACCTGAATTGGAGTTGATTCTGGGTATTCAGTGACATTTTGAAGTGATTGCAGGAGTTTTGGTTTGTATGTGCACTTTCACATAAACGTCAGCAGAGATAGAGGATAAGTCTGAGTGGAGGGAGGCGGTCATAGGGTCAGTCCAGAGTGATTATGGATGACCTCATGGAGGTGGTGTTAGGGTGGGGGTCGGTGCAAGACAGGAGATGAACCCGGCTTGGCCTCTTCCTGCCACCGACCTGGACGCACATGTTAGTTTAGATGTGATTGCCTCTGGAATTGCAGGCACTTACCAGGTGAACCCTCCACTGCCTCGGTAAGCCCAGGGTGTATTACACACCTACTGGAGATAGAAATACATCGAAAGTCATTGAATGCTGACCTCTTGGGATGTGCATATGTGTGTGTGTGTGTGTGTGTGTGTGTGTGTGTGTGTGGAGGGGGTGGGCAGGTTTGACTTTCACAGCAAAAAGCCAGATGCTGTGATACATTCATCCTGTTGATTGCTATTGAATGTGACTTTGCTGGAAAGCTTTTTTGTTAACTCTGTCTAAATGCATCCGATCTATCAGCCCTGTGGTGGCGTTAAAGGAACAGTCCTGGCACAATGTTTTTTACTGAGTCAACAGACAATATTGATATTTTTCATTTCTTCTTTGTCTTGAACTTAAAAGATACTCCCTGCTTTTCTCCAGTGATTTTCTCAACTATCACTATCTTACCCATAGACATGTAAAGATATGTAAGTGTTCAAAAGTATTTTGGGCATTGTCTCATGACACTTGTGTTGGGTAATGTGCAACATTAAAATGCATTAAACTAGATTTAAATTGCAGAGGACAAGATTTAAGTAGCATAATCATTTTCGAGACATGAAAAAAAGTGTTGGTCAAGGGTGAATTTGAGAAGGGTAGACTAAAAAAACCGTCATCCTTAGGCCACTGTGCTAATAGGGCAGATACAAATATGTGCCCCCCACAAAACCCTATGTGATAGAATTTACTCACTGGTTGTAGGTGT
This sequence comes from Epinephelus cyanopodus, assembly GCA_026686955.1. Classification (NCBI taxonomy): domain Eukaryota; kingdom Metazoa; phylum Chordata; class Actinopteri; order Perciformes; family Serranidae; genus Epinephelus; species Epinephelus cyanopodus. The sequence continues at coordinate 6,595,547 of CM048918.1, read as the reverse complement.
ATCTACAGCAGGGATGGCAAACTCATTTTAGTTCATCAGCCACATACAGCACAATTTGATCTCAGTGAGCCTTACCAGTAAAACCATTGCATAATAACCTATAAATAACAACACCTCTGACCTTTTTCCTTTCTTTTAGGGTAAAGACGTACAAGCACCTTCTGAAAGTGTTCATACATTTACAACACAGATGAAGAGCCTGAGATGTCAAAAAAAAGTGCAGTTTCAACAGTATGTGTCATCTGCATGCAGTCAGTCTGCCACTCACTGTCATCACATGTGCATTTTTCCATACATTTCACTCCTGTGCAGTAACGCTCGACTCACCACAACAAACTAAAGTGGAAGCTAATTAGGAACCAGTTTTAGTTCTCTGCCATACTAACCATCTTCAAATATCACATGTTGGCAGTGCCTTAGCAATAGAGTTACTCCTGTATTGTTTTAAGATAGAAGTCTGATACAGATATTTTGTATTAAAGCTGCTGAATTACATTAATTTTTTGTTGAATATCTTTAAATACGAGCACAATAAGTATCCATTGGTATTTTAGAGAACTGTATTGTGGTCGGGACAAAAAGCCTCTCAAGCAGTATTTTACATGAAGAAGGCAACTCATTGTTCAAGTCGCTCCAAAAAACTGACACCGCTTAAGTGGGATTTACACTTCTGTGTCGGATCGATGCCGTACCTACAGCATGGGCTCTGCGTTGACACCGAGCCTACATAGTAACCCTCGCCATAGTCTCACATGCACCTCTAGAGAAATATAACTACATGTTGTGCAAACATAGACTTCCTGTCTATTTTTGTAAGCTGAAAACCATTTTCCTCAGTGGAAATGTTTTGTTTTTTTTCACAGATGAGAAACAATGTATTATGAAGATAATAAAGCCCCCACAAAAAAGCATTTTAAGTCTTGTGTGTGATTTTACCTGACTTCATATGAGTATAGGAAATCTCTGCTAGTCACAAAGCTAAAATGCCATATGCTTGTGCTAATAACATTAGCATTAACATTTGGAAAACGTGTTTAGCATAAGAGAGTTGTTTTATTATTTTTTGGTGAACCTTGTGAGTTGTACTGCAGATGGATTTTGTGACATTACGTTTGTTAATAGTTGCTGTTTACATTTTTTACAGAAAAAGCATAATGAGGAGAAAACTGGTTTCATGCTGTCAAGGATCACTCAGGTTTGTGGTCAGTTGTGGAAATTTAGTTTCTCCATTTGATTATTGCCGTTAATGATGGAATGGCCTTCAGTTTATGCAAGGTGTCATGGTTTTTTATTAAATCATCCTGACTCAAGGGCCACTCACTAGATTTTTTTCTAAGGGTTTCAATCGCATCACACGGTCTTCATCATGGCCTTCAAATGGTTTGTTTTTGATTTTGATGAAAGGCTTGAAGATTTTCTAACCTTGCTAATATTGTTTTCATCAACAATGGTATTTTTACCAACATTGAAACACTAGCTCTAACTTGTTTGTTGTTATTGCTGTTTCTTTGGTTGTTTGTCTTTTTTAGTAACAGCACTTTTTTTAATCACTGACAAGCTGAGGCAATTTACTACTATGACAACACTGTAAACCCCAATTTGCTCACCTAACTTAAAAAAAATTGCAGCTTGCAATCAAAAATTTAATTTAAGTACAACACAGTAATGTAAAAGTTTTGAGTACACCAGACACAAAATAAATGTGTTACATGACCCATGTATGACAGGAATTTTATATCCGTTTAACATAACATTTTGTTGATGTTTGAGCATTTTTTTTCTGTCATATGAACATCAAACCATTGAGTACACATTTTACAACCATATTTTAATTTCACTGAACTATAAAAATATATGTCAAGTGCACAATGATAGTGTTGTTAATTGGCCTGAAACTAATTAAGCTAAGTCGGCATCATGTATTTTAGTCAAATTAACTCAAAAAAATGTTGACGTAACATAGAAAAATTACATTAACCTCACAAGGGAGTTTTTTCATGTCAACTTGAGATAAGGTTTATTTTTTTTGACAGCCCGGGACATCTGTGTTGAATTCACATTCATGGATCATGGATGGATTGGGGTTTAAAGTGTGCTACGACTACTACTACTAATAATAATAAATTAGATTTATATAGCACCTTTCAAGATAACAAACACTGCTTTACAGAGTGTAAAAAATAAGTAAAATTGCTAAATTGAAAAACTAAAATCAAAACAAGAACAGAAATATTAATAGCAAAGATTGTCAGAGATGAGTACTATGCTAGATGCAGCAAGCCTTAAACGAGTGGGTTTTTCAGCATTTTTTGTAATTATCCAGAGATGAGGCTCTGCAGATCTCATTCAAAACTATCTCAAAACCATACATGTGAAGCATGGAACAATTCAAAATACCCATATTAGAAGCATGCCTTTTCCTAGCCTTCGTATTACGACTTTTACTGAAATAGAATTTAGACCAAATATGTCACGCAAGATATTGCTGCTGTCCAGCAAATACCAATTCATGTTAGCACTTCAGTTCAAGGATGACTGGCATTTGTCTGTTTCACCGAAAATTTGGGAGAAGATCATGGGTGCATGATGCCTATTACACCATATGTGGCTGTTTCTTCATTTATATTTTCCTCCTTCCATCTCTAGTTGTATGTATAAAAGATTATATTCTACATATATTAAACACAATCGATAATTTATGGTTTTATGCTATAATTAACAAATTAATATGGTTTTCAGTTTACAGTTAATATAAAAAAGAACCCTCCACACACACACACACACACACACACACATTTTCACCAAGCAGTATGTGTGTGTATGTGTGTGTGTGTGTGTGAGAGAGAGAGAAGAGAGCTACTACAGCCACTCCAATTAAAAAACATGGGCAGGGAAGAGGAATGTGCAGGTTTTTCCTTAGAGACCAGAGTCAATACAAACACTGAATGACACGCTGATGCAGGCAAGGAGCTCACTGCACTGATGCACATGCAGCCGCACACACACACACACACACACACACACACACACACATGAATGAACATGTGCACAAACAAACTAGTCAGCAAAACAAGTTAAAAATACACACAGACCCTATCTCTCAGAAGAGATAGAAAAAGCCCATCAGGCGTGTTTTTTTTTTTTTTTGTCTCTTTTTTTTTTAATCTTTTCTTCTGCATCTTGTGACCAGCCTAATTGAGTTGTAAATCATCAAAATAACAAGTTGATTTCATACTGAGATGTCAGAACATTTCTTGACAAAGCCGGGGAAAGGCATAATTACAGAGGAAATTAAAAAGTGTGCCCAAATGTGCTGTTGCAAACAGAAACAACAAACATATTACATTCCCCCTGCAGGCTACATCAACACTAACTGTACAGTACGCTGCATTCAATAATAATGCATTTAATTAGCTATTCCATTCTTCAGTAGCTTCTTTGAATGGGTTATGAAATGGTTTAATTAGAGAAGAATGTAAAAATACATTTGAATTGTTATTTTTTTTCTCCAAACTGTGTGTGCTTTCCAGAGTGAGTATTGATGGGAGCAGATGGTATCGGCAAGCTGCATCAGTGGCCGGTGGTGTGTGTGTGTGTGTGTGTGTGTGTGTGTGTGTGTGCGTGTGTGTGCATGTGACAGGGCTAGTTTCAATTCATACTCTCCCTGCACCTTTGATAGTCAAGTGGATTACACCTTGTGTTCAAACAGAAAGGGAGGAAAGAAAAGCGGCAGAACACAAAATGGAATTAGGAGGCTGCTTATAGGCCCTGATTCATTTATTGTTAACTCCTTCCAGTTCATTAAGCCTAATCCCTGTTAGGATGGTGAGTAACAGAGGACCTGAATGGGCCCAGGCTGGCTGAGGGGGGGGGGGGGGACATGTGCACCTATTGTGGTCCTCCCTTGGGTTAATCCTAGTCCCTGTGGTGTGTTTGTGTGTTTGTGTGTGAGGTGGAGGAGAGAGAGGGCGTCAGATGGACAAGGGGGTGAGCACTTTTCTCCTGCTGTACCCATGCTCTGTCTGGGTGGGTGTCCAGTCCCACCCTCCACCCTGAGGGGTTTTTTAACCCCCCTGAGTTTTTGTGACAAGCGTGAAGCAGCCCTTTCCTTTTGTGAATCAATCTGGCGGGGCTCTTTGCGCTTCGCCTGGCCAGATACACACACACACACACACACACACCCACACACAGAGGGTCACCGATGGCCGTGTTAATACAGATGTACATGCCAATAAGGCCTCTTAATCAGTACACAAGAGGGAGAGATTGACTTTTAAAGAAGACATACGGCCACGCTTTCTTTCAACCCCAGTGGAGCCATTCTCTCTGAGCCTTGCTGACTCCTTTAATTTTCCTTGTATGGCTGACTCGGGCCACGCTCTGGCTGAACAGAAACAGAAAGAATAAAAACTGAATGGAGGAGACAGAATCTGTAAACACACAGTTTTAGTTATGTTGCAAATTTCAGTCTCAAGTGCTTTACAAATCCTTTTAAGGAATTACAACAGAATGAGACAAAAAAGTGGATCATTTAAGAAAACCATCAGAACTAAACCAAAGTTGAACTCTGTCGTAAAAATGTTGGTATTTTGCTTATTGGGATGTAATTTCTTGAGGTCTCTTCAAATGCTTCATTTCCTTACAATCTGTATAACCCAAGCTAAAAGCTTATGTAAGTCAATAATCCATAATAATTGATACATTATTAAATACAAAAACATTTTTTCATCAAATTAAAAGAAAATACATGAACAAACATATTGATCCAAACTATTTTTAAACATAGAAATATTATCGAAATATTTCTCAAGTCCCATAAGATATTTGAACTATGTACATATTTAGTTTCTGAGATATGCTCATTTTTATTAGCAGACTGCAGGGGTGTTTTGATCATTTCATCTGCAGTAGAAATATTTCCCCAGTACCTACAGTGGCATTTTTGTTATTTAGTATCTCTAGAATCTGTACAACCTAAAAGCTGAAAGGTTAGTAGATAAGCCAAGAAACCATAATAATTGATAATAGTATTTAAATTGTGTCATAAATTGAAAAAATCCAACAAACACTCCTATTAACCTGCCTCTCCGCTCCTCTGTTTTCAACGTATTATGGACTGCTTGTAGCATAATGTAATGACGTCATCGCAAGTTGATAACATGATGACACAAAAGACAAAAAAAAAAAAAAAATAACAATATGACCACTCTAGTTGTTATAATTTTTATTTTAGATCAGTTTTAAACAGGATCATGTAAACAACGTTCTTCCGCCGCCATGACACGAAAATGCTGTGGCGTCGCCCCATGCTTTCACCATCTTTTGGACCGCTTGGAGTCTTGGCTCTCTGTTGCAAAAATAATGAATGCTGTAGCTCTAGTTAGATTAATTATTAAAAGGATCATGGAAACAACAACTCTTCATTTTTCGAGAAAACAACACCCTCCTCGAGAGTAAAAATGAGGTCGGCAACAGTGAATATGTAGGTTTTATATGCAGACTTGAACATGTTCAGATGTGGACAGTGCCTCTTGTGGGAAGTAATTCCACTGTAGTAGAAAATTAAGCTTTCCCATGTTTTGTGTAGGAACAGTCAGCAGACCTGAGTCAGAATTATAATTAGCTCCAAGCCTTGCAAATGATTTGTAGACAAACAGCAGTTTTTAAAAAGCAGTCCTCTAAGGGCATTACAAATTAAAAAGCACAAAACGACAGAGCAATTGCTTCCAAAGCTATCATATTTAAATCATTTACATCTAGTATGATTTAAATTTAAAGATAACCACCAGACATGTTTTAATATATATACATTTCCTCTACCTTGAATAATAATTCTGTGGAATACTATTCTTTCAAGTGTCTTTGTTGAAAACTCTTAAAATGACATCCACTTCTCCTTAACTGAAAAATCCAGAATCTATAAAAATGCAAGTGTGGACATCTACGTGATGGTCAGTCAAGCTATTGGAGCTAGCATGGAGCCCACACTCTAACGTCTCCTACGTAACTGAAAAGTCCATTCCAAGTGTGTTTGTGTGATGGAGGTTCCAAGCATTAGTCATTCTTGTGTTAGTTGGATCATGATTGGCTACCAAACTATATGTCACAAATCCTGCTGGTATATCCAAGTGTTAAACAGAGATTTTAGGTGGTGCATGCTGGAACAGCCTTCTGGTATCTGAATGTGCACATCATTCTTCCTTTAATTATTTCAATAAACTTTTGCACCACAAAAGGAAACCAGAAAGATCTAGATATCAAGGAGTCAATTTGATAGCAGGGCTCTCAATTATGGCAAATTAGTGAACTTGTAACCAGTCAGACCCTGTCAGAAGGTCATTTTGCCTTGGCCTGCTTGCATCATTCTTGTCTAATATTACATTTTAAATAATGCCAGAAGTGGAGCTATTTGCTCTCACCACCCAAAGGCAATATGTGCAAAGAGGCACCAGCAAATGTCCAACTTTTCGGACTTAAGCATTTACTTATAAATCCTTATATATTATATATCCTTAAGGGTCTAAAGCAACAATATGTGAATGTCTCTGTGAGTGTCACCTCACTCTTGTCTTTATTTAAAATAAAATAATTCATATTCCCATCCAGTTGTTAATGTGTCTGATGAACTGACATCATGAGTCAATGGGACCATGGTGGAATAGAAATGTAGTATTAAGTATAATTAGAGCTGGAGCAGAACAAAAACACAGTATAGTGTCAGAGCCCCACAGTGATGCACACTCATCATTTCAATTCAGTACACACAGGAGGTAGACGTCTGGGTGGTCTGTGGGATCTTGTTTTTGAATGAGATTTTCAGAGAAGGGAAGATTTCAACTCTCAAACTGGCCAAAGGGACATTTTTTCCATTACATTTTTCTAGTCAAATGTGGGATTTACACTGTTAGCTGTAATTCTACTTGGTCCAAAAATTAACAAATATAAACATAAAAAAATAAATAAAAAACAAACAGCAACAAAAATGCCAAGCATCAACAAAAATGTTTGTAAGATACAATAAGAAAAAAAATGTTGCCCAATATTGACAAAATTAGTTAGCAAACCAACACCAGGGAATAATAAGGTAGATCAAGAGATACTACAAAAAACAGCCATGTATTAGAATCTGATCAAGATGTGTTCCTCTGAACCTGTTCGCTTTATGTGTATACAAAAGGCATTAGTACTTATCACAAAAGTTGTCAAGACATGTTGAACTGTAGCTCAACTTCCTCGTTTTAGTAAAGTTTGCTGTGTTTGTTAGCATCGTATCATGAAATGAGATCATTCAGGTCATTCTGTTACCTGCAGTTAGCATACAAATCTTCAATATACTGTACTTTATCTGTTTGTACTAATAGAAAAATGCTAATCACTGTGTGTTGATGGAGGTCTGTCAACCTACCTTTGGAACACAGCTGCCTGTTGAATTTTTTTTTTCTTTGCCCTTATTTGACAGGGCAGATTCTTAACGCCAGGGCTACACTGCCAGTGAAGTGCTGCAAAGCGCAGCGCACCGAAATTCTCGCGCAAGCCGGAGCATTTCCATTCACATCAGATGCGCATTTCTCCACGCTGGTCGACAAGCGCTTCTGCTCCCATCTGTTGTCTCAGTCACATTTGGGGCTGTTTTTCCATCACGGGTAAATAAATAACCTCATACAATTATACACCATGTTTTCCTAACAACTATACATGTATGTCCACTTCTTAGTAATGAGTGTATGTATATAAACACATACATATGTATATATACATCGCATGTGTCAAACGGGGGGTTTTAATTGGAAATTTGTTTTATTCTGAAAATTGACCGGATGCTATTGTTGTTCCTTCGTTTGACTTCCTGCCTGGCTTGACACATTCGCTTGCGGCTCGCGCAGAAAATAGACCAGGTGTCGAAATGATCGCTGCGGGGCCAGCCGCGGAGCTGTGCAGTGCGGCCAGTATGGATGACACAATTGGTTAACATGGGCGCCAAAAGGAAACTGGCTTCGCTTCTTTGCGCTTCGAGGCTATTCGCAGCGCTTCCGTGGGCGGTGTGGCCCTGGCGTAAGCCTGGCAGGGGAAGAGACGGAGGGGATGACATGCAGCAGGGGGCAATGGGTTGGAATGGAATCCACAGCTGCTATGGCAAGGATACTGCCTTTGTACATGGGACGCCTGCTCTGCCTGCTGAGCCACTGGGCACCCCCTATCAAACTTACAAAAAAAAAAAACGAACACACACACACACACACACACACACACACACAAAATCAAGCACCAAACAGAGGTTTTCACTTGTTCACTTGTTATGCCAAATTAGAATTTCTTTTCAGGACTGCGTGGGCATGTAAAGGCTGTGCCTAAGTGAAATCTCTCTGACCAACCCATTACTCCACCCAGCTTCAACCTGAACAGAGGTGTAGTCAGTCAAAGTAGAAACACCTGTGTAAGTCTACAGGGCCTTAATACATTTTAGCCCAAACTGACGGCACATGGTAAATGTTTGAGTGCAAGAGACTGCCGGGGCTTCGAAATGGTATACCTGTGAATAAGAATGGAACAGAACTTTGCAACACTACAACGCTTTATTGCCACGAAGTTGACACAATTTTATTTAATGCAAAAATGTTGAGTACTGTTGCTGGAGAGAAGAAACACACACACACACACACACACACACACACACACACACACACACAAGCAACATAAGAGAACAACAAGTGATCTTTAGTTTTAGCCTCAGACAGACAAACATCATGAGATGCATTGTCCAGGAGTGGTTTACAAAACGACCAGACAGTTGAGAAAAAGGGAGCAGAAGTTCTGTAATCAAAAGTCTTAATTCATTACTTTGCTGGAGAGAACACAATTGCTATGGACACTGAGAAAAAAGTGTCCTGAGGCAAACCAATCAAGACAGAACTATGCTACCACGCTGATACAAATGCCTCTGAATCACCATGAATCAAGTTGGACAATAGGGCCACAATGGTCCCTAGATTAGCGTCTATTACTCGGATGCATTAGTGCCTCGCACCCGTATTAAGAGTCCTCGTTTAACACCGTTCAAGGGGCGGACCAGAAATCCCCAAGTTTCTAAATTGGAATTTCATTCCCCCAGGTACTTCTGCTCATATGAGAAAAGTTGGAATGCATTTGATCTGTCCTAATTTCAATTAATTAGCGACAATGGTTGCTCGGGGAGTCCCACAGGGCAGAGGGAAAAATGGGCTGAAGGGAAGCGAGCGTCAGAAAAGTGATGGGAGAAGTGGCATCAATAAACTGTTAGAGACTCATTAGCAGGCTAAATGGCTCTCCCAAAGTCACGACACTTTAACACGGGACCTGGTGCCTAATTACTGGCCCCAGTATCCATTACAGGCCCCTCCTCTGCTCCCCTCCCTACATTCCTCTTTCTTTTTATTCCACCCATCTCAGCCACAGCGGAATCAGCCTGTTAATGATTGCTCTACAGAGCGAGATTAGAGGGCCATTGTAGTGGGGGTGTGAGTGTGGGCAGCCAACATGAGGAAGTGAATGTGTAAGTTGGTGTCTGTGTTGATTAAAGCTCTCAGGGATGTAAAAGTACCAAAATTGCCCACTTAAGTTAACCTCTTCAACTCCAATGCCAGACCCACCTGTGGTCCATCATTACAAACGCATGCATGGCTCACCATTGTTCAAACTCACAAAGGGTCATTTTACATTACAACAAAGATCCTGGATAAATGGCACAAGACCCCTGGAATATTTCTAATTGATGAAATGGTGGAGCCTAAAAATATTATCCAACTTAACATAATCAACACTGAGCTTCAATAGACTATTAGAAAATATGCCCCAGGTACAACGTTTAGCTCAAAATTTATAAAACCAGCCCAAAAATGAAGGAACTCTGAAATGATTGCATGAGAGTCTATGGAGCACAGCCGTGTTGTTGTCAAACCCTTGTCAGAGCTGGCTGATGGTACACTGCGATTGGCCAGTCTGTGTTCAAGTGGCGAGACCTAAAGGGCCATATACAAGGCCTTTATTATTTTTGTTTATATTGTTCTAACATGGTGCATTTTACTACATAAAACTGTCCTTGATCTAGTTATAAACTAATTACTTATCATCTAATACATACACAATGTACATATAGAGGTAGGATAGCTCAATGAGCTAACCCAGCCCTTGGTATATGATGCTATACTCCAACAAGAACGTGTCACTGTAGCTTTCAGCTGAGTGTGTTCAAATGTCCAAATATGATCTACATGCTGTTAAAGACAGATAAATTGTGAATCATTGAATCTTGGGCAATATTGGCACAGAGAAATCAGCCCAAAACTCCAATTAAAACATATTACTATCAGTATCATGTGTCAAAAACCATTATCCATCAAGTCCTATAGAAAGGAGCACATACAGGAAAATGCTGACGACAGGAGATAAAAAGGGAGACGAGGAGGTGAGTTAAGGAAGAAGGCTTTAGAATCAAACCATATCTACAGTAAGGGGGGCATGGTAGTGGTGATGGGGGGGTAACCGATCTCATCTCATGTCCTCTCTCATGCTCACTGAATGGGGTCCTAATTGGTACGACTGTGTGAATAGGCAGCTGGCCGAGGAGTGCCTGTACAAAAGAACACACAGTGAGACGGCGCTGGGGATGAGGCCTTCTTTATTCACCACCAAAAAAAAAGAGCTAAAGAGAGAGAAAGAAAGTGAGGGGATGGCTTGAGTTCAGGGGGTTGGGGGTTGTTGGGGGGTGGGGTCATGTAACAACAGAGAGGAGTGGAGTGGAAATTGACAAAACAGAGAAAGAGAGAGGAAAAGAGATAGAGCGAGCAGATGAGAAATAGAAGGTAATCACAGGAGATTATCTTCTTGTGATGGAGGCAGAGCTTCAAGGATAAGTACGCTATCCTGAGGAGGACGATCCCAAACCAGTCAATAAAGCCCCTCTGTCTGGAGCCCTAATATGGGCGGGTGAGGTGGGGCGGGCTGGTGCTTGAGGTGTAGTTTGGGCAGTAAGGGGCCAAAAGTGGTCCTCATGATACAGGGGCAGTAACACCTCTGGGGGGCCTGTGGGCTCAGATTTCACTGCATGTGTTCCAGTTCCCAAAGAAAAACACAAGAGGAAGGTGACAAATACATGCAGCAAGTGTTCATTTCGTGCGCATCTCTAAATGTACAGGACTGTCCTGCCCAGAGCAACGTCAGCATCGTGGTGGTTTGCTCAAACACACAACCTATGTTCATGTCTCCTGAAGAGTGACCTCTTGTGGTTGTGCAAATATATATATATATATATATAATATATATATATATATATATATATATATATATATATATATATTGTCAGTCTGAGGCTAAGGCAAAAGTAACATGGCATCACAAAGCACCACAAACCTCTTATTGAGCAGTCAGACTAAAAATAGCATTGAGAATGAAATAAAAATCCATGATGGCCAAGTTGAGAAATCTATACATAAGTTTGAGCGCTTATGAGATAATCAATCAGCAGTGGTTTCAGTGGTTCAGCAGAATAATTTTATTGCATGTTTTGTATTTAAACTGCCATTGGTTAGAATCCAAATAAAAACTTTATATTTTTTCTATAGAATAGGATTCTGCATGCAAATAAATATTTATGGCTGCACGTGAGCATGTGTATGCAGTTATTTTGTATCTATTCATATGTTGGTTTTTCTGTTCATTGCTGTTTAAGCTATGCAAAAACAATAATGCTGCATTTCAGCAGGGCTGAAACATCACGTGTGCCATTTGTGGGAAAATAGAGCATTTTGGATGAGGCAGGTTGGAGAAAATGGCACCCAATATGACCTCCATTTTACAGAATGGTCACAGGCATAATGGAAACTCCAGGAGGTAAGGAGGCTGACGGATACAACCTTGGCACACAAATACATTCATATACATACTATACACACACACACAAACAGGTCTACGGGTGTTTGGAGAAACATCTACTGATGCAGATGTTTAGACACTGGATGATAGGGACAGATATGGAAAGATTATCAGACTGTGTTGTTGCATAGTTCAGGTTTCACATGTTTATGTCTGGTCTTCATGCTTGAAACAGTTGAAGAGATTCTTTGTTAATGACCTACCTATTCATTACAGTAAACATTTTAAGTGTTTTCTTATCAGCCATCTCTTTTGATAAGGTTGAAAATTGATTTTGGCAACCAAAGATTGCAGGAAATATTGTGGCCATTGTTAAAAAACCATCCATCAATGTGGAGGCAGCAAGCTTAGCAGGGTATTCCAGATGTCCCTCTCCACAGCAGTGTATTTAATCTCTTCTTTTGGAACCCCAAGGTGTTCCCAGGCCAGATGAGATATATAATCCATCCAACTCTACCTTGGGTTCACCTACCAGTTGAAGTGCCCTGGATACGGCTAATGGGGGGTGCCCAGGAGGCATCCTGTTCTGATGCCTGAACCACCTCGACTGACACTTTTTAATGCTCAAGAGCAGTGCCTTACTCCAAGCTCCTTCTGAATGTCTAAGTTCCTCACCCTATTTCTAAGGCTTAGCCAAGCCACCCTATGGAGGAACCTCATTGTGACCACTGGTTTCAGCAATCTCATTCTTTGGGTAACTACCCAAAGCTCATGACCATAGCTGAGTGTTGGAGTATATACTGACTGATAATTTGCAAGCTTTGCCTCCTGGCTCAGCTCCTGCTTCACCACAACAGTCTGGTACAACACCCTCACCACTGCTAGCACCTGGCTATCTCACGCTCCATGTTACTTGAACTCCTTTGTTTGGGGTAGTAACTCATTCCCAACCCAGAGGGAGCAATTTGCCTTGAGGTCCTGACCATGAATATCACAAACAGACTCAGTGGCAAGGGACAACTGTCAACTACTACTGAAAACCAGTTTGACTTTATGCCAAGTACATGGACACAGCACTCACTTTCGTTATACAAGGACAGGGATTGCTCGTAGCAATGACTTCAGTATACTGTATTCCCACAGTACCCTCAGCAAGTACTGCTTAGCTCAGGTACAGAGTTGCAAGCCTTCTCCAATATATATTGACTGGACAGGCAAAGAATGGCACTCCACAAACTCTGTTCCTGACCTCCATGTGACAACCCAATAATGTCCAGAGCCCTCAGCATCTCAGGGTGAACAGGTTCAGGAGTCATCGGAATCCACTGTTTGCCAGAGTTGCCATGAGGCCAATAAAAAGTCCTTCTTAATAGCCTCCCAGAATGCATCCCAGACTTTGGTTTTGGCTTTGGTGACCGCTGTAGCATCAGCCCTTCTGCCCAACAGCAACCCATCTGCTGCTCCAGGAGATGAACATGCCAGACTGAAGAGGAGGGCCGGGGTTAACAAAGACAGTTGATACAGTTACCACCATTGTGATGCCTATGATTTCTGTTTTGTGGTTTGTTGAACTACCTAACACAAAAAAAGCCTGGCTCTGTCAAACTTGCTTTATGTACACCACACAGGTCTCTCTGGCAGCCTCTTCTGCCATCTGGTCCAGCTCACCACCAGATAGTAAGTTGACAGCTCATCTCCTCTCTTCAACCAAGTGTCCAAAACATCAGGCCGCAGATCTGATGACATGACCACAAAGCTGATCATCGATCTTTGGCCCAGGGAATTCTGGTACACAGTCCACTCATGAACCATACTATGTTCAAGCATGGTGTTTGCTATGGCCAACCCATGGCTAGCACAGAAATCAAAATGACAAAACACCACCCAGGTTCAGATCAGGCAGGCCATTGCTCACAATCAGCCCCCTCCAGGTTTCCCCATCATTGCCTACATGAGTGTTGAAGGCCACTAGTAGAAATTTCCAGACAGTGTTCTTTCCTGAGTGCCAGAGAGAATCCAAGAGGGCCAGGTACTCTGAACTGCTGTTCCATGCACAGGCACAAACAACAATCAGAGACTTCCTATCAGTGATTCACATTTACATAAAGGCAATCCTCTCATTCCCTGAAGAGAACTCCAGCACAGTAAGGTTTAAGTGGGGCGTTGTGACTATCCCCATACCTGCCTCACACCTCTTAACCTGGCCAACTCCAGAAAAGGCGTCCAGCCCCTCTCCAGGAATTTGGCTCCAGAACCAGTGATATGTGTATACGTAAGCCCAACTATATCTAGTTGGTACCACTCCACCTCCTGCACCAAGTGTGGTTCTCACAATGTACCTGACCCTAATGCCTGCTAGTGGTGGGCACACAGGGTAGCAGCTCCATGTTATTATTTTTACCATGGGTAAAGGCATAACCGCCAGATGCTTGTCTGCAAGCCTCCCCTGGATCCAGACCGAGGCCCTGGTTTCCCTTGTCCAGCTGAGGTGCTTTTTGCCAGTTCACATAGAGTCTGTGAATCACTCTTAGTTTGACTCCTCCCCTGTGACCACTTTGTCTTCATTGACCCTACCAGGAACCCCAGCATCACACAAACCTCTCCACCAAAGTAAGGTGGCAGTGGGGGGGGGGGGGGGGACTACTACTACTACAACTGCTACTACTATTACTACTACTGCTACTAATAACAATAGTAATAATAATAATAAAAATAATAATATTAATTTAATAATAATAATAACAATAATAATAATAACTTCTAATTACACTGTTACCTTTTACACCTCTTTTACCCACCAAAACATTCTACACCACATCTGGGTCTTTGTACCTGAGCTTTACAGGATACACTATGAAACTTGTCTCTCCTTTCTTTGTGACGCTATCTTCTGTTGGTCATAAAGACGTGATAAATGCCAGCAAATAAACCATCTGTTTCCCCACAAACTGTCAATTAGAAGAATCCCACCTTATCCATCACAGCGGGGCTATACTCTCACTGGGAACCATCGAGCAGCTGTAGGCCTCATCTGTGCACTTGCTGCTGCTATAGGCAGCATGGCGGGATACCTTTGCGTACAACACAACAGATGTTTATGACTGTGGGTCTGAGCTTGTGTTCATGCGTCAGAGGGTGTGATTTCTGCTTTTGAATTTATATCTTTGTGTGTCTCTCTGAATGTGTAAATATGCATGCGAGTGTGTGCAAGTGAGTGTTTGTGGACAATGCCAGCCGCCCCTCCACATCTCTTGCCATCTGGATAATTGATCGTTTGCTATCATAAAAAAATAAAAGGAGAGGGAATGTGTCATAATGGGCCACTTCTTAAACGCCCCTGTTTTTTATCTGTTTTCCACGTCTGTTTTATTTGTGTGGGGAGCTGCCAGTTGTCATGATGATTATGAAGAGGGTATTATGGGGAGGGATTATGCATCATCGTGCAATGTTTGAAGATGATCAATGACCTGAGGCTTTTAGTTGCAATTTAAGGGCTCAGCACACAACAACCTACTGCTCTGCTTGAGCACAGTATGTCACAGCATGTGTCATGTATTACGGTACTATAAGAGGCAGCTAAACTAAACTGGCATTTTTTTCACAGAAAGACCTGTGCCCTAAATTATCACTCAGACAAAAGACGATGAAGATTCTACATATTCTTTGTAAAGTCTGTATATTTGATGCAGTGCTCCATAATTACAAATCGTCATGTTATTTCTGCAATAATACATGCTGTGATGTAGCTATTATGTATAAGCATTCAGCTATGCCTTGCTAAGGAGAATACAGTTGCTTTGTAAAGTAAATGCAACCCACACTCAGTTTATTTAAGAAAGACACGTTATATTACCTTTGGGTCTCAGAAACTTAAAAAAAAGAAAGAAATGTTTACATTCCCAAAGTCCTCTACTGTCGCCCACCAACGAGCTGATTATTCCATATACTTTCTTTCTCACAACAACACTGGCTGCTAGGTAACTAGCTTAGCCACTGACAGACAGTAAGTTAACAGTTTTTTTAAGAAACGTGTTTGTAGATACTTACTTTTATATCCGTGACTTATTACAATTTGCAAGTACTTCACTTCAGTATTTTATTTGCATAATTGTATTCCACTCCATTATCTGATGAGTGTAGATACTTAGCAGGTCAACAGTGTCCTTGGATGAAATATAAGATATAAATAAATGTAAATAGAATATAATAAACCCACAGAGTATGATGTATTGTGATTGGTTAATGAGAGTACACAGCAGTAAACCAAATGCTTAACTTAAATGCATTTATGTTATTTAAATGATCAAGTGCAAAAATGTACAGTACTAATGTAATGCAGGGATCATTTTATTTCATGTATTATCACCAATCAATAGAATCAGGTAGAAAGATATTAAGGAAAGTATTCATCTGACTGATACTGCTTACTGTAGTATGAATGTAGGTCATGAACAGATTTATGTCAGGCTCTCTATTCTGCCAATCACAAGGTGTGGGCTGAGTGGAGGGAGAGTGTTTCTCTGCTGCCTGCAGTTCATTCCCACACCAACAGCAGACAGACGCTCTGTCGTCAGTGTGCCTCAAACTTTGGATTGAAATGAACTAATTGTAACATTACTCTGGCGTGACTGCATGTGCTTCCCCATGGGGAGTATTTATTGTGAGTGCGCAGGCTGTTTGTGGCAGACCGGCTCATGCAAACAGCCTGGTGACTGGCTCAGCAAAGACTGCTAGGAAAATTCTTCTCACTGTGTTTCTGTGTATGTATGTATGTATGTATGTATGTATGCATACTTTGTGTAATTGTATGGTGGTGACTTTATGTTAGACTGAGGTAGGTTATGCTGGGCCTGCATGTTTACAAGTTACATAAAGAAATGTTTTATGTAATATGAAAAGGCTGCCATACATTTATCATGGTATAATCATTAAATTAAGCTACATATGATAGATATGTGTGCCAACAAGGAACAAAGACATATTAAAGTGGACACTGGCCCCACAAGACCCAGAATAATAGTACCACACACACATTTTTCTTAGCAGAAAGGGATTCTGTCCACAGAAACATTTTTATAAGAATGTTATTTTGAAACAGAAAGAGGAAGTGTTGAGTAACTGTTTTTGTTGTTTTTCATGTCTGTGACTGATCTACATATTGAAACTGTAGTAAAAAGTGGAACAATGTCAATATGATCATCAAAAGACCATTTTTATTGTCTATGTGTCACATGGAAAATAGATGAGACTCCTGTTCTCTAGATGTTCCATTTACTTCCATTGTACTTCTACTCATTAAAAACAAAACAAACAAAAAACAAAACTTCACATTGTCAAACCCTTCACCAACTAATTAGGTGGGAATATTTGAAAATGCAGTATTCTTGATATATTTGAGAAACGTGCCCCAGATCTCAACAAATGCACTGGACCTTCCTTGAAGAGACAGTCCTTTTTTCCCTTACCAACTTGTGAAAGTATAGCGTGTCCCAAATCCACTAAGTATGAGACGAGGTGTAGGAGATTTCCACTTTGTCAGGATCAGTCTCCTAGCAAGTAAAGTGGTGGAGGCCATCATATTCTTTGGGGATAAGGAGAAAGAGGGTTAACAAGGCTGACACCCCAAAGAGAGCGTTGAAAGGGCAAGGGTCAAACTTTCACCCCAGTCTTTCAGGCAAATTATTTAAAATTGTCCGTAAGTTAAACAAGGATGGATAGAGCCAAAGCATTATGTATAAGGTTGGCAGGGGCCTAAAGACATCTGTCACAGCGTGGGGAGACATCCTTGTAAACCTTAGATAGGCGAACCTTTGTAAAACAAGTGCAGTACACCACTTTATATTTTAGCAAACCATGCTTCACACAAATAAAGAAGCTGTGTACCCTCCCAAGAATCTAACAGCCCATTATAGTATTGCGTTATACTTTAACATGTCTGCGTATTACACTATTACACAGGTCCAGCACTGTCATTTGGGGGCCCTAAGCAGATCTTAATTGGCCTTTATGAGAAATCAATTCAGATAGAAATATAATAAATTAACACTGTAACACATAAACAAGCTGTTACTTTCTTTATGATGGAAAGTGCAAATACAGAATTCGAATGAAAAACAGCAGATAAATCATAATAAAAATGTATTCTGAACTTGAATAATTAGCATTTTTTACTTAGGAGAGCCCTGTCCTTTTTGTTATTCCTTGGGCTGGCAAAGCTATTACATCTCTCTCAGTGAGACTTTAATTACCCAAAAGGAAAATACTGAATGCAGACATTACATGCAGCTCTCATGAATGCATGCATACATATATTTTCATGCAATTACCAGTATGGTTCAGATGTAACAAACATTTTCTATCCTTGAAACTCCATCACATACGCACACACACGTACACACTTGGACACGTCAGCCGAGCCTTTCCCTGGCTTCCAATAAACAGCAACATTTGCCCCCGTCATTTAGCCAACACCATTGTCTATCTAATCCAACTCTGTTCCCAGCAATATCTTTTCATCCAGCCTTCTCTCTCTCTCTCTAACCCCTCCTCGCCCTCCTCTCTTGTTCTCAGATGGCTTCCTCCACCTCTCTCCCTGTGCATTATGTAGATAACCCGGGGACGCCATATATCCCCAGCAGGTCAAACGGAGGTTGCAATCACACACTGTGACAGTGGGAGCCAATCCCAGTCCATCATGGAGGAGGGGAGGGGACCGTGGCTCTCTGACTAAATGTGAGCGTGTGTGTGTGTGTGTGTGTGTGTGTGTGTGTGTGTGCTTGTGCAGCTGGGTTTAGACAAGGTCTCTGTAGTGAGCCTGTAAGACAATAAGTTGAGTGGGGGCGTCGGACATGGGAGGAGGTTGGGGGTGGAAAAGAAAAGGAAGGGATGGGAAACTTTGATCAGCGGTGGAGGGAAAGAGGGAGAAAATGAGAATGGACAGAGTGTGAGCTGGAGGAGTGACGGGAAAACGGAACTAATACTGAGTGACAGTGAGGAGGGAGAGGCGAGAGGACCCAAACACGCATCACACACAATCTCTACATCGTGATGTCAACAAAAAACATCATTAAATAAATGTTTGCAATTTGAATTTTCTGCCTGGAATTTGAGCAGAAATTGAGTCAGACTGAGATGAAAGAGACAACTCAGATGTATTGTATATGTTTTGCAAATTTTGAAAAAAAAAAAAACTGAAATCTGAAAAAATGAACCAAATAACCTTGATCCCTCTGTCGAGGAGTCCAAATGTGTTATTTTTTGGTGAGCAGCTAAATCTTTGCATATAAGAGGAATATAAATGACATTAGAAAACAATGTAAATGTTTTTACAAGAGTTTTTACTAGCTACTGACCATTATTGGGATACTTTATCCAATGTTAGGGAAGAGAACAAAATTTATTTGTCAATTTGTGTAACTCAAACTACTGGAGTGTCATATTAGCTTCAGATAAACTTTGAAGATTGAAATAGAAAGCACAAATAATAAAAACATTAAAATGTATTTTTAACACAGAATGAGTGCTGTGGCTTTTGCTCCCCATCCCGTTGGCAGGCTAGCCAAATGCCTGTTACAGGAGGAATGATTATAGCAAGCAAAACAAGCTTCAAAGTTGATCTGAGCACCTCACTATTGCTCACTATTACCTCACTATTAAGAGAGGCATGAAAGCTTGTGAATCTCTCCTTTAACACAAAAAGCAGGGAGATGGATTCAAACAATTTCCTTTGCAGGCCCACGCCCACTTTGGTGTAAATTATTTGGTAGATATTTTTGTGAAATAAAGAGGTGGGGTATAGATATAGAGATAGATAGAACCTTTGTGGTACGTATCTAGAAAATCAAATTGTGGAGCTACTCCTATTGCCTTTAAAGGACATAGTAATTGTAAGTGTAATATTTGGCTTATAAAGTTCCTATCAGAACATTTACCTGTAATGACCTCAAGCGCATTGCCAGCTTTGGTCAGGCTGCACTTCTTTTATTAATCCCACCCAAGGGAAGACATTTGATTTCACAGGTCAGGGGGACACAGTTAGTACAAGCAGATATTCTCTAAAGTATATATATATATATATATATATATATATATATATATATATATATATATTTTTTTTTTTTTTTTTTTTTTTTTACATAATTTGAAAAACTGCAGAATAAAACCACTCTGGAGAGGATGGGGATATCTACTTAATCTTTGTTGTTGTTGTTGTTGTTGTTGTTGTTGTTGTTTTTAATATTAGTTCAATTTCATTGAAAATTGCAATAATATCTGCCCTACATCTTTACAATATGAATCAAAATATGTTTTTATCATAAAACTAGGCAGAAATTTTATGCAGACACCATTTTAAAGAAAGTTACTTTTATTCAAAGTCATATTATAACGGTATGTTGGCACAGTTCAGGTTATCGCATCAATTCATAAACTTTGGTGCAATAAAGCAAAAATGTGTGAAGTGAGAAGTAAAATGCACTTTTTCATGTTAATTTGTAACAAAGTATGCCAATAGAAACTGTTTTTATCTGTTTTATATTTTTAGAGATATAAATTACATTTTAACAGTATTGAACACTATGTAGCTCAAGATTTTAAAATACAATTCACAGATGTTAAAAGTCAGTATTCCAGGCTCCACTACAAGAGATACTGTTTAAAATTATTATTTCAAGTTGTTCTCATTTTAGTTCATTATCCAGGTAATCTCCTACAGTCTCTAAGATTCAGACACCATTCTAACTTCCATACCTTTTTTTGAAATAAATGTTAGATTCTGGACAGTGACAAGTGCAGGAGATATGCCCCCTGTGTTCCCCCTGTAAATTACACCCCTGATCCTATCTTACAATGCAGAGCTTCAGAGGCTGCGATCAAGGCTGTGTAATCATACTTTCAGTTCTCTGTCCATCCACCAAATAAAAGATCTTTAACAAACCTGCACTCATGCCTTTTCCTGTCTGGCACTGTGGAGAAGTACAGGACTGGAGAGACTGGTTGAGGCTGGAGTGTATGTTGTAAAGTTGTAAACCTGTAAGCAGATAGCCACTTAAATTTGTAGAATGTTATTCAAGCCTTTATAAATAATTGTACAGCTTCAATATACAAAGGCCATAAAGAGGAAGAAAAGACTGGAAAAATCAAGAAATCGTTATGAAAAAGAGACCAAATGACTAACACTATCACATGATCAGATGTTTGGTGAAATATGGTTAGTAATTTTATGTTACATATTATAAATAGAAATAACTGACATATAAGGTGTGTAGGGTGAGAGCACGTAATACAAAACATAGTTCACAGCCAAGACAGGCCTCCAACATCACCATGCCCAAATATGAAAGCTGAGATTCAAATCAATTAATCTGCAAAATTATTTAAATCTCCATGTAAATTACATGTACCAAGCAAAATTCTGTGATGTCTGGTGATGTTGAATTTTTCTTATGGCCACAATTCCCATGAGCAGAGTCAAACCAATAATGAATGAATAAGTATGGTGTATGTATTACAGTCTGATGTTTCTTCTCCCTCTGTGCCATAGAGCTCCATGGTTGTCCAAAAACTAGTAAAAACACACCAATGAGCCACACTGCTGCACTGGGTGACATGTTTATTCATTATCATGAACACACACATTGTAGTTTATTTTATCTCAGTCCTAAACACAACATCCTGCTGCCAGAAATAAAGCACCAGATATGGATGAATCCACAGCTGAAAATAGTCCCCAGAAAATGCGCAGTTTCGTCCAGTTTAAAGCAATAGTTCTCCCCACAAAGTGATCATTTGTTTATCAGTTACTCAGAGTTTTGTTTAATTTGTGAAGTAAACTTTGTTTGACTTGCATGCCTCTAAATAGGAAAAAATACTTGATTAATTGAAGTCATAGGGGACTGTGTTTAAGAGCAAAACTATATCAAAACATGTTAACAAACTCTCATGCAACTCGTGCAGTATAATCCAGGCCTCTTTTATCCAGTTGTATGCTCAGAACTTCCCAAACACATGTGTGTTTACTAAACTCTACTATTTAAAATGCTTCAGCATAAACTGCGAAGGCATGCTGCTCTAGACTGACCTTAGTTTTTTAACAGCCTGGGTGTGTGTGCGGGCAGCCAGAGCTGATAAAATAGGTAATACTGTTAGGGTTCATTCAGTGTGCGTATGTACGTGTGTGTGTGTGTTTGTGTGTCTGTGTGTCTGTGTCTGTGTCTGTGTGAGCAGGTTATAAATATGGATTGCATCCATGTGTAAATGTCATCATGGTGCAGATTTATACAGCTTCTGCTCCATGGGGGAAAAATAACATCAAAAATCTTTGTTTTAATCCTTCTTTTTAAAGTTATTTTTCTATAATTATTTTTTCTGACAGTGTGCCTTCTTCCCTCTTTTTGTTGTCTTCATGTTTGTCTTTCTGCTGTTTATTTTTCTTACGGTCCATTCCATGCTTTGTCTTTTCTTTTATTTATTTATTTTTTCCAGATTTGTGTTTGCTTTTCTTTGCTTCAGCTTTCTGGCTCTTTCATGCATTGATTTCTATTTGTTCTGTTTTTTTCTTCTTGTTGCCTTGTTGTTTGTATTTAGACCGTTGCTTGGTTATTTCTGTCCTATTACATATGTGTGTCTCTGTCATGCTTTGTCTCTTTTTCTCTTTATCTTGTATCTAGCTTGATGCTTTGTTTATTTGCCGTTCTGTCTTTTCTTGTGATATTTCAGACAAAGAAAAGTGAAGCTGCAGGTGTTGTAGCGTGTACCTCTGCTGCCCCTTGTGGCATCACAGCAGTGTAGTGTCTCTCACACTTCTGTGGTGAGAAGAGGAGGAACAGAGGGAGGGAGGGAAAGAAAAGGAGGAGGAGAAAGAGGAAGTGCTCTTACTGGACAGAAATGTTCCTTTTCAGCAGGTGCAGGGTGTTTATAAAAGTGGTGGGATCGTCACCTGCTGATTTTGGAACTGACCTGCATCATATGAGGTGTGTGTTTAGAAAAAAGATTTTGCATCTGCTGTTGCAGTTTTAGGGTGGTTGCGCCTTACCTAAGGAATGATGGGTGGGGTCAGGAATGTATTCAATATTTTCTAACAACTGTTGCAATTAAATGAATAGTGAAGTATCACAGATGAGATCACACAGTGAAACCAACAGCTCCAGTTCAGACATCAAAGCTGCACTAAAATTAGTCAACTTTACTTTAAAACAGCATGCAAATAAACTGCATGCATATTCCAAACAATAATTTATTTAAGTTGGGCTAACTAATGTGACATTGCATGTACTTAATTTATCGTATTTACTTACACAGCAATCTGATTCACTTGTCCATCCCGTGCAAACCGATCACCTTAAAAAGACCAAGTAAGTTTTACTTGTATAACATGTGCTTTAAACATCCATTATGCATTATAAAAAACAGGTTCCACTCTCCTGAAATAATCCCAGTACATCATTATAAATTGAGGTAGTGGCACAGTACAGAGTTCAATTACTTTTATTTATTTATTTATTTATTTATTTAATTTATTTGTAACAGTAGCAAACTTCGTAGAAGATGCAAAAAGTACTGAAAACAGGGTTGGTCTGCGCAAGCTGACATTCGTTTATATAATTACCTCTCAAAAAATCACAAAGCACACCTCAGGTCTGTTAACACATTGTGTCAGTTTAAAATCATAGTGCACTGGTTTAAAACAATTTTAATATACTGTGCAGCTGTTGTCATGGCAAATACTGCTTGTGTACAATGCCATTTAAATGGCATGAGCCTTAAGGCTGAGCCCAACCAATTTTTATTTTTTTTTTTATTTTTTTTTTTATAAAAACATTTGATGACACATGTGACTTATATTTCACAGTGAAACTATTTCAAAGTCTACAGAATAACAATCTAAAACACTAATGGACTGAGCTCAGAGATTGATTCCCCATAAGAATCAGAAAAAAAAATGAGCTAGCGCATTCATATTTACCCTGCAAAAATAATTCACCAGCATGTTAACATTAATGTGGAAAAGAAAAAAAAATCAATGTGACTTTGCATTCTCGGTTGATTTCATTTAAAACATGTAAAACATGAAATATACCAAGAGTTTTTTACCACCAACATATAATATCTGGACATTCACAACGTTTATATTTTTATAATTGGTCTGTGCCCTTTCTCGACTACATGATTTTTAGATTTGTATATGTATCTACGTATGACAAAAATCTAAATACATTTGTAAAGAAAAAAAATAGAAAATAATAGAAACTTTAAAAAAAAAACTAGGATGGAATAAAAGATTGGGTGTGCTAAAGTTGGGCTAAACATGCTCTATAACACACACACACACATACATACACACACACACACACACACACACACACACACACACACACACACACACACACAATATCAGATGTGATTCATGTGTTTTGATCGACACCATACAGTTTATTTAGTCACACAGTGAGTGCAATTACATGGACATGAATAACCCGTTTATGAGGCTTATTCCAGTCATGACCATATTGGGGATATGGTGTTTACATGAGCACTGAGCAAGTGGGCTAGTCATATTCTCCGTATATATCCCGCTGTCTTTCTTTAGAGTACTCTAGCTAACATGTATTGCTTTCTCCTAAACAGATGTAATGGTGTATATGGTGTGTTCAAACACATAAACAGGGCACTCCAAAATCCTGATCATTAACAGTTTATTCATGTCCATATAAACAAACTCGTCGAAGTGAGCACGCTGGTTTGTCGCTGTGACTCTTTGGACAGATTCCACATAAGTCTGCATGAACAGCTTTTATCTCCAATATCTGGATGAGTGTTTGAAACGATAGGAAGTAAAAGATAGATGAAGGAGGTGGATCGTGTGTGTGTGTGTGTGTGTGTGTGTGTGTGTGGATGAGTGGGGAGGTAACAATCCCCGTACTGTTTACCCAAAGAGGGGCAGCCACTGTCGCCCCTGTCGCTGTATGTCGACTCTCCTCTGATTGGAGTCATCCCTGCCACGTATGGATTAATATTTAATGTTGGGGAGGGGGGGCTGAGAGAGAGAGAGAGAGATGTGCAAAGCTGCTGATGTTTATTTAGGATATTGTGAAAATATGAGGGGAAATTTGCAATTTTATTGGTTTTCCAAAATTGTCAGCGCTGTGTGAGAGCTCCATATATATTGTGTGCATGTTTGTTTTGTGCCATGTCTGTATGTGTACTTGGCAGCTGTGGTCCTTAGCTCATTTGGTTTGTGCTACTGGCCATAAATATATTTATATATAATTCAATCAGTATTAATAAATGATCTTCAAATATATATATATGTCTGAGGCTGGAGTATGTGTTTGACTGACAGCTCATCCGGCAGTGGCACAGAGACAAATTGATCTTTCCATCGTTACAGTAGCTTACGATCTAAGGCCCCAATCAGACAGAGTGTGTTTTAGCAGCAAGGGGTGGCTTTTAGTATTTGCGCGCTCCTTTTGCGTTAGTCAACCTCTGTTCTGTGCACCTCCCATTTTTGCAGGAGCCATGAACACCTTGAGCTGCGAAACCTTCAGCTCAGAGCAGAGAAACACATGACGTCATTAGCGTTTCTTTCCATTGTCCAATCAGGTGAATTGACAGGAGGGTCTGTGGTGGTGATGACAAGTGACAGCATACATGGTTTGTGGGAAGCTATTAAAGTAACTCACTTTGTTGTGATGTCACCCAAAAGGCAAGCTATAAGACATGTCTGAACAAATTCTCACCTTTACTACGTTTTAACATTTAACTTACAGTAATTAGGCCACATGATTGACAGCAGATTATCAAACTGTTCCCAACTCAGATTGAGGCTCCCAGACCAGCTGGTGGTGCTCCCTGTGATGCCTCCTCATTTACTTACTAGGTTTTGAGATACAGACAAAGCTCTTATCAAAAAAAGAGCTTTGTCTGATTGGGGCACACATCAGCAAAAAAGGCAATGCACCTGCAGTGATCAGGGCCTAAAGGCAAACAATGTTTTGTTACCAGTAGTATCAAAGAAGGACCACACAAGTTAGCATAAACTGTCCAGTGAAGACATCTGTAAGTCAATCATTAAGTTTTCCAGAATTCTACACTAATTAGCCGTCTTGACTATATAGTCTTGTGACACAAAGTGTTTATTAACCTTTCACCAAAAATACAATATTTCCTTTATCTTCACCAAAGTCCTTTTGCTAACCAAACCCAATCACAGATGTGAATGAATGACTCATTCTCCTGAGATTTGCAAGCCCACCATCCACCCTGACCACTTCCCTCTGACTCCGTGTGGTGGATAAATGTAGTGCTTCCAAAAAAAGGGGCCTCTGTGCATAACCCAGGCAGCAGTTACAGTGATCATAATGTAATTTGAAAAACGTATTTATACAAGAAGAAGAAGAAGAAGAAGAAGAAGAATTTTGATAGAAAGCTGATGTTTAAAGTTGGAAGCTCTGTTTCTCAGGCTGATATCTGTCTGTTACACTATGTCCATACAGGTGTAGTGCGAGTGTAAGTATGAACTGTCCAATGTGGACATTTTTTTCATACAATGCTGTTGTTCGTCTGCACATGGCATTACTCATGCAACATAAAATGATATATGGGCCATTCTACAGAATTGGTGCAAAGTCAGAGTTAGAAACATCTTGAAATAAATGTGTCTTTTCCCCAAAACTTTTCATGAATGTTAGTTGTATAATATCCAAGGTACACATTTCTAGTAGTTGTACAGTTAATTCTCATTTTGTATTTTCATACAGTTTTGGAATATTTTTCCTCTCCCAAAATTTGTCACTACCGAAACACAATGAAATATCACATGAAAAAAAGACTTATATTGATCTATTAAAATTTTGCTTACATCTACCTTGTAAATATATTTTTTTTAAATTGTATTTTTCAAAATTCTCAGTAAACTAAAAATTATATAATTTTAACAATTTTTTTAAGCGTGATTTATCAGAATCATTGGATTTTGAATCCAACTTTTCTTTGAAAAGGGCATAAAGTTGTTCATAATGATTACAAACTTAAGGATTCATTAGTTTTAATACAGATTGAACCAAACACCATCACAATATCTTAGTTGATAATTCAATATACTTTATTTTTGACAAAACATCCCATGTTTCGGTAGTGACGGCACATTTTCGGTAGTGACGATACTGTTTCGGTAGTGACCACAATATCTTGTTTGTCATGGCATATATATATATACATATGTATATCAGACACACATCTGACATTAAATATCTGAAAATGTCATAACAGTGCTTGAATTTCAGATTGCACCTCACTGAAGAGGTACTGGATAGTTTCGGTCTTGACGAGACTGCAAGTGAGAAATCATAACATGTTGATTTTTCTACCTAAAAACAAAGAAAACATCTCACAATATAAACTGTTTAAGAATCACTTTTTTTCGTTTGTTATTTCTTTCCCTTTCCTTTTTTAAGTACTCTTCGTACTTCACAGGGTCATCCCTCAACCTTTTTCTGTACTCCCTCAGTCTCTCTGCTCCTGTTTTTGCTGGCATACTGTCTCTCTCCCTGTATAAGTTAACCATAGAAATTAACATTACTGACACATTTTAAGAAGTCAGTAATTAGAAAGCAGTGGCAATCTGAGCCTGACCAATGGAACTAATGGAACATGCTGACTTAAAGGTGCGGTCTTCATTTGTAATCCAATACACTTTCTGTCAATTTCAGCAAATATCTCTTCACATTCCTTGATGACTGTTCTGTGTGTGCACTCAAAAACATACTGATGTTCATACACAGTAGGTAAAGGGCAAGTAAAGGGGAGTATCCACCAACAGAGGGAGGAGTTTCCATTTTGTCACTACCGAAACAATCATGTCACTATCGAAACGTCACCACATGTTTCGGTAGTGACTGTTTCGGTAGTGACAATTTTAGCTAACTTTGAGTCTAGCTTAAAGAGGCTAATCAGCACATGGTTATTTAGCACTTTTCTGAACTATTGCACACACATAAAAAACTATTTTTTCTGCCATAAAACCAAAAAAAGTTTGTTTAAATGCAGAAAATAAGTGTTCGGTAGTGACGTCTCTTAAGTTACACACTGATTTTCAGACTTTTGAACACCTTTTCTTCAAAATGATCAGAGCTAGCTACTCACCATGCAGCCAAAACATGAGAGGGACAAAGGAATACTTCCTGATAAAAAAAAATTAGAGGTGTGGCTTAAATCAGTCTTAGCCTATGGACTAAAACCTACAATGTTTCGGTAGTGACAAGAAAATGAGGGACAAGATTTTTACATACATTTTCATGATTTACAAAAAATAGATAAAATCAATTTACTTTTTTACACTTGACTTTCAAATAAATCAAAAGACACTTGTAAAAACAACAGTAGAAAATTTTACAAAAATCATTTCGCTATCATTTCATGAATTGAAATTTAGGAGTTGGGGTTGGGGACAGCCACCTCCCAATGTAAAGTACCCTATAAATGATGATTTTATATATATTAAGCACACTGATATCTTAAATATCATTTTGGGTTTCAATAGATAATTGCAGGATCTTAGTAAATATTGAAAATTTGCATACTTAAATGTTTTTTAAATTAGTTTTTTTGTCCGGGGACAGCAGTTTGCACCAATTCGGTAGAATGGCCCATATATTATTTGTCTACACAGAGAAACATCAGCAGGCAGTATGTGCACACAAACATAACATACATTTCTTTTCTTTTGCTTTTCTTTTACCAATGTAATTTACTGAGCAAATCCATAACCTATAGCAGAAATAAATATGCAAGTTAATTTCTGCTGGACTTTGAGGTGGTGTAAAGGATTCATGACACAATAATCTACTTGGTGTCAGCCAGGCATACAAAGCAGGTTTTGGCTGCATTACTTTCCCATGGTGTCCATTTCACTGTGGGATAACTTGACCTGTAACCCCTGAGCTTGTAGCCTCCACAGCTTGAGACGAAATCGCCCACTGAACCGAAGGCGTGTACAGGTCACTGGCGTTTTCTATCCACTCACCGGGATGAAAACAACCCCCACGTGCCTCAGAAGCTGAATGGAGATATGGAGCCAGCCTGTGAGACGAGGAATCAGGCACAGGGAGGGCAGAGGGAGGCAATTTCACCAACTCTAACTTCCTCCGCAAAATTACGGCTAAATGGAAAAATAATGGAAGTGGCATCATTGGCCTCCTAGCATGGTGCTATTAGTATGCCGGTGACATGGAGCGGGGAGACCGACAGCAGTTATGTATTTTTGCAAGTATGCATATAATTTATTGTGGGGAACACAATTTACATGGGTAGTCAATGCCTGTTTTATGGGCTCACAAATAGATGTATGAATTGAAGCATATAATGGTTGGGAGCAGCAGGCACAAATACATTCTAAATCTTCCAAATGTGTTCCACGAACAATGTAACCAAGGAATATAAAACAGATTAATTCTTGCATGTTATATGTATTGGTTTTTGATTTACAAATCTAATCGAGGGAAATTTGCCCTCACTATGTGGCCAGGGTGTGTGGGTGTGTTGGTTGAGATGTGGTACTGTTTCTACATGCACACACAGTAACAAATACTTAATTCCATATATATATAACATACAGAGGTACAGTAGGTAAAGCTGCACTAATTGCACTGTTATATCAAGACAGAAAAATGATCATATGCTAATGTGAACTATCCCCAGCTCTGCAGTTCCCTTATTAATTTCATGCTTCAAATGATAATTTCTGGTTAAAACCAGCCCACTTCAGATTGAAACCCCACCCACTTTCACTATAAAGCTGCCCAGCCTGAGTACAGATGGGGACACAGGTAACTTAGTTGGTTCAACAAATACAGATACAGACAGATACAGATAATGGTGTACTCACTCAAGCCTAGTGCAGGTGTATCTTAAGACCCTGTGACATCAATGTTATGTTTGTTTATAGATGCTTTAGAGCACACCCAGCACCCACACCCTACACAGGTGACACAGGTCTGAAACTTTCAACCTGCTTTTCAGCCTGGTGTTAAGTTACTATTTGAAGTTGTGCTTTATACTGCATACTGTCAAATCAAACAAGACTGCAATTCATAAAATACATTAAACCAAACAAAGTTACTGTGGTTATGTGTAGGAGAGGAAACATAGTGATGACGAACCTTAGATGACTTAAACTTCATTCAAAGTTCAAACAGGCCCAAAACACTTTCTCCTGGGTAAAGTCCAGTGTTTTGTGACCCATCCACCACCCCAACAGCAGCTGACTTTCACTCAGGGCCAGTATTCGCTTCCTATAAGCAGAGCCGGCCCAAGGCATAAGCGGACTAAGAACCTGCTTAGGGCCCCGTGACCACTAGAGGGCCCCCATGCGCAATTAACTTAAAAAAAGAAAAAAATAATTAATTATTTTTTTCCATGTGTGAGTGATAATGATTCATATATTATCAATTGTACATTCTTGCACAAAAAACAATATTATGTTAACAGAGTGTAGTTTCCTACGGCCTCTCTGCTCTTAATGTCAGAGCTCCGCTAGTAAGGTGTGTATCCAGCCGTGCAGTGCGCACTGCGCATCCAAAGAGCTAGGAGCAGGTGGAAGGCCTAATAATGTAAGGTATGTTAAGGTATGTTAATAATACAGGTATGTTTGCAAGGTGTCAAGGAGATTTTGAAAAGCTTCCTCAAATTAGGAAAGTCCCTAATTATTGTTGATATTTTGTTCCAACTATGTTAGCCTATAATAGCAAATTAGCTAGCTAACTAGAGAAATTTCTCATTTAACTGGAAGGTTAGATAGTTTACTATTCAAGCTAACGTTTTTGTGTTTGTGTAATAGCCTACTTTGAATAAGTGTATATTCGTGCATATATTCTGGGTCGCTTTTTGGCTTCAAAACAAAGATTCTGATCACAACGTTTGATAGCAAATATTTAATAACAACTAACATTAATTGCAGACGCGATGACGTTTGCTAGCAATACGTTTTTGCATTAATGAATTAACTGAGTTAACTTACAGTTTGAGATATGTTGTTTGCTGCAGAGCATAGTATGTCCCATGTCCCTTCTCCCTCCTTTTGTTTTAAAGGTGTTTATGTGGATGTTTTGTGTCAGTGTTTGGAGTTGTGTTCGCCCCATAGGGCCGCCTAAAGGTGGGGCATAACAAATGGGGCCTCGTTCGGGATCTGAACATCCATGAAGTAATGTAAATGTAAGTTTTTGTATGTATCTTGTGGCCTTTTTTGTGTAGAGATCATCTCTTTTGTTAAATCATTTGTGGTTGTTGCTCTGTGTTTAGTTGAAACTTTAGTTTTGAGCACCCTGACTAGGTAGTCACCAGGCAGGTAAGATCTTGCCACTTTGTTATTTTGCCTTTTTCTTTTTTGGTGGTTCAAGGTGGTGTCCATTTTGTGTTGTGGTAGTGGCAGTTCACTTTTGTTGGATCTTTGTGTTGCTGTCAGTATGGCAGCAACTTTGTAGCTGGTCTACGTGTGACTATCCTTTTGGTATGTGGCTGTTGCACTCCACTGTTGTGTTGGTCACCTGTGTTACTGGTGTTGGTAATGCACTAACTTTGTTTGGCTTTGTGTTTCTTTTCACCTCATGGTCGTAGCCATTTTGCACCAGGTGGGAGTGGCACTCACTGAGTTGGCTACCTGTGCAGCTGCTGCTGCTAATTCTTGAACTCAGTGGCAGCAGTTTAGTTGGCCCAGTAACACTTTACAATAAGGTACACAAAATTAGAGTAGTTACTGAGGAACTAATGAGGAACGAATGAGTAATTACTGAGGAATGAATGAGTAGTTACTGAGGAACTAAGCTACACAAAATTAAAGTGTTCAGTTTGTCTGAACATACAGCCTCAAAACTTCTCAAGCAAATTTCAGTTGTTCCATTGGCAAATTGTTTTCTTATTACAAGCTGTAGCTGATGCAGCATAATTTTCAAGTGTAATATGACATCTAACATGACTAGCTTTTGTTGTTGTCTCCATCCTCCATCCAACAAACAAAAAATAATAACACAGATTGTGTTTATAGTAAATATTGAATATTAAGTGTAAATCAACCCCAGACTGCTCTTGTAGCTGAATTTGCTACAAGAGCAGTGTTTCAACTTTAAAGTAATATCTTCAAAGTCCCTTCCGTTTCAATCAAACTCTCTCACACAAACAACTATTCTCATTCACATAGCCTATCATTCTGTCTTACATTCACTGTCATTTTGTTCCTTACACATGATTATTTGCATTCACATGTACAACTAATTTCTCTTACATATGCTATTATTCTGTTTTAAATATAATATTATTCTTTCATACATATATTAGAACTTTGTTTTACATATACTCTTACTTTCATGTGCATAGTATCATACTTACATACATATAATATTATCCTCTGTTACACTAAGAGTATGACAGTAAATAAAATAAAACATGATGATAAATATAAGAGGGTATAGTAGTGTTTGTGTAAGAGTGTAGTGGTGTATGTATGAGAGTATGATGTAACATGTGAAACCAAGTATGAATTATGTCTCAAAGGGCCTCTCATACACCTGGGGTATCTTGCACATCACATGTTGATGTGTAGTTGAACTTCCGATGTGGAAAGTTCCTGACCAAACTTTGATATGTGTTAAGTGAGAATGTGTTGCATCAGCACATTAGTCACGATTGCAGCCTTCCCAAATACGTAGGTTATGCACAGATTACTAGCTAACTATTCTGTGGGATATGTACGAATTTTGGTGCATCACTTTTAGTAGGGAAACATATAAACAGTGCATGAGTACACCCTCATTTTTATATGGATCCTGCTTTGCACAAAGGGGCACAAAGGTGGAAGAACAATACTGCCAAAAATATTGTATGCAATAGTTTTGAGATGTTCGCTATGGGGCCTAGCCCAACACAGAGAAAACAGACCCATACCATAGTATGTGAATGTGGGTGTCTGCATACTTTTGGACATATGGTTAACCTCTCAACACACAGTCCTAGGAAGGATGTACCATATGGACAGTGTTTCTGACCAAAGTGACATCCAGCTGCTTTCTGATACCCTCCTATCTACCTTCCACAATGAAAGGCTCCTCTGAGGGTTATGGCTGTCCGTCAGTGACCCAGGAGCAGTTGAAGCCATGATGAATTTGAGATAAGACACCTCTAAGCCCTTACCCTTAACTACCAAAGGAGGGGTGGGGGCATCAAAAGCATCTCAACAGTACAAGAGAGGAAGGCGGGGGTTTGTGGGGCGACAGCGATAGAGTAAGGAGCGCAATTACTTTCACAAAATGATGTCAGGCGAAAGAGGTGGTTGCTGCTGCAGCTGCTTGCAGGGTGTGGACGGGCAGGTTAGGGTTTTTGAAAGAGGATATTGTTAATGCATTAGCCTGTTAAGGGTTTACACCACTCACATAAAAAACAGGGCCGCAAACGAGCCCACAACATAAATCCTGCTCAGCAGCAATGTTTGGGAGAAAGAGAAGATGAAGGGATTTGTCCTTGGGTATGAGAGAGAGAGAATTTGTGCTCAGTGGTCAATAATAAACGTTTGATCATACAT
Organism: Epinephelus cyanopodus; assembly: GCA_026686955.1. Lineage (NCBI taxonomy): Eukaryota > Metazoa > Chordata > Actinopteri > Perciformes > Serranidae > Epinephelus > Epinephelus cyanopodus. The sequence continues at coordinate 6,562,135 of CM048918.1, read as the reverse complement.
GGAATAAATAAGGGAAAATGGGCATGAATGGACCCTGAGAATAAGCTAACAGAAACCATCTTGGGTCATATTTCAAGATCTTATACTGGAGTAATATCTGCTGAACCTGGCACATAGTTATTTAAAATGGTGACTAATGAGAATAGCTACACTGAATGAAAATGAATCACATCAGAATGATTCTTTAGCCCCTGGTTGGCTAATGGCCCATGCCAACATTAAGCACAAATAATGCCATGACTGACAGCAGGCTCTATGTGAGCTGTATGTGGGTGGGGTAAATACTCAGATCAATTACTGTATTTAAATCTGCAGAAATCAATAGTTTTGAGTTAACAATGGATGAAATGACTATGAGAGGGGTCCATAGATCCTTCACTATGAAGGACCTATGGACCCCTTTCATTACCAACTCTGCAGTTACCCTCAGCTCTACAAAACTTTTAGCATCTTTAAGGTCATTCTTTTGTTTTTGTTGCCTATAAACTCTGCCGTAGCTGGAGGCCTGGTTTCCAGCCACTCTAATAAAAACTGCATTCTAGTTATCTTCAAAGTCAGAGGTTGGAGCCGGGAATGATGTCACACCTGAGTTGATCGCGTTCCAGTACAACAAATTGGAAAAACAAGATGTTGTTAGCAATACCAGGTCAAGTAAGGTTAGCCATTATAGCAAAACTAGTTGATAACAACACATAATGCTATATTTTGTGCATGCAAAAACCCTTGTTACTAGATGTAACAAAAAAAGAATACTAAAAAAGTAACACTCTAATGCTACTTTTACTTTTCCCATTGAAGCTACAAGCGGTAATTACACTTTATAAAAAAATAACCTCTTTTTTGTCACATTTGCTTAAATTGTCAGACAGCAGTACATAAGACAATCTTCAGTCAAAAGTCAAAGTCAGCTTTATTGTCAATTTCTCCACATGTACCAGACATACAGAGGAATCGAGAAGACGTTTCTCACGATCCCATGGTGACAGAATAAAATGCACAAGCACAACAAATAAAGACAAGACATTTCCTAACACTTAAGTAAACAATAAAGTGCACAACAGATAAATGTGCTCCTAATGACATTTGCAAAAAACCACTGCACCTGAATAAAAATGGCCAATTAGAGCCAGGAGTGTCTAAGACAACAAAAAGCTTGTTTTTGCCTTTACTAAAGAGCACCAACAGTCCTCTTCTGTTTCCTTGTCTTTGCTGTGTAGGCTGATGCTGCCAAAAGAGGGATGGGCTAGTTTTTTCATTGCTGGTTGTCTCTCAGCCGTTGTGTTTGCAAAGCTCCCCCCTGAAGCTGTGTGCCGAAGATGTTAAGCTTGATTGAGAGAGAGCATGTGCAGGGGAGGGGGGCTGCACAACTTGTGTACGAGTAGTAAGGGCATGATTACACATGAGCAAAATTAACACCGGCAAATATTCACTTCCTGTTCACTTTCATTAATTGTGAGCAGAGGGCTGAATAAAACATCTGCTTTTGGTGGCAAAGCAAATTCGCATCATTGCATTACGTGGAGTTCAACTTTGGTGAACTTTGACCGGCGCAGTTGCAGCCTTAACCAATAGCAAAGAAGTATTTTATGGTTTTGGCCATGAAGAATGCAAACTGCCCTACATAAGAGATGTTGCATGGCTGACAGTGAGTCTGGAGACAGACATGGAATGTAGGAAAATGGAAAATGTACCAATAACATCATATTTCATTGTATTTATTAGCTGACTAGCTCACATTACTTATCAAGCTAGCTTTCTGTGTCTATCATGACAGATGCTACCCACCCTCAGCACAAATATCATTTCAGCAGGCTATGGTCACACGCCTTGAGTTGCTCATGTGTAATCCCTAAGAAAGTAAGGCCTGATTTATGTGTGTGAGACTCCTCCTGGCTCTGATTTGTTGTTTTTGTTCATTGTATCCTAAGAAGCACTGTTTTTCAAATGATCTGTCTCAAGCACTGCACTACTGTGAGGACCGTTTCAGTTAACATTACCAAACATTATTTATTTATTTATTTTTAAAGTTCTCTACTGTACTCTGCTGTACTGTAACGACTTATCAAAGGCTTGGCAACTAAAACAGCTTTAAAAGTGAATAGATATATAGAGTACAGAGGTTCCATCCACCCATCCATTCAATTCACAGGTGCATATGTCTGGAAACCTTCTAAAAGGAGCTGTCCATGGGGCTCCTTAATCAGATGTCCAGCCCACCGAAACTGGCACCTTTTGACAGAAAGAGGCAGCCATGCTACTCCTCCGAGCTTCTTCCAGATGTCATATACTGTATAGCTCTTATCCATGTATTTGGAGTTGAGACCAGACACCCTGAAGGAAGCACACTAATTCTGTACGCTTGTATCTGTGATTGCATTTTTGAGGCCACTTCCCAAAGCTGATGACCACAGGTGAGGGTTGTAACATAGATCCAGATTCCTCTCTTAAGCCCCCTTTATTATTTCATGGCTGTCCCCTAAGATGCTTGCATGACTGCTGATGCTGCTGACGTCCTCCTCCTCCATTACGGTCAACCCAGCCGGCCACATCCTCCTTCTCCCCTCCATCCTCTCTTTTTCTGTCTGCATGGCTGATCTTGTTCTTTCTCTCCCTCTCTCCGGGCTGACACCTGGGTAGGCTCAGGCGATCAATACCAGGAACGGCCCTGCAGGAGAACCCTGTCAGCTGCTACTCTAGATTCTTGGTGCTCCGGCTACTGCTGCACCATCACTCAAACTCCTACCTCACATACAAGATGGATAGACCCACATGCACATAGATACTACATGTGCTAACACAGAGAATAATAGGAAACAACATGAGTTTAAAGTGTTAAATTACGTTTACTAAATATAGCTTCAAAACATGTTCAGAGAAATAATTAAATCCATCTGTCCAATCGATCTGACTGTTGTCTACAGCTGTCTGTCCGTCCATCCATTCCATTCTCATGAGGAGTGTCTCAAGGTAATTTCTATATATTTGGCACAAACATCCACTTGGATCAAGGATGAAGTGATTTGTTTTTGGTGGTCAAAGGTCAAGGTCACTGTGACCTTGCAGCCATCTCATTCTCATGGACGTGAATTTCTGCGTTTACTCTGACTCAGTGATGAACTGATTAGATTCTGGTGGTAAAAGGCCAAAGTTACTGTGATCTTGCATGTGTCTCATTCTTGTGAATGCAATATTTCCAGAAAGCATTGAGGGAGTTTCTTCAAATTTGAAAAAAAAAAAAAAGATGTGAAGAATGAACTGATTAGAATTTGGTGGGCAAAAGCCAAAGGTCAAGGTCACTGTGACCTCACAAAACTTTTTTTGTGCACATAACTCAAAAATTCATGTGCTAATTATAACACAATTTCACACAAATGTCGTGTGCCATTATTGGACGGCGCATGGACACTCATCCTCTTGTGATTGGACTTTGAACTTATCCCACAGTAGTGGTACGTGAGGCACCGTAGTACAGTACTCCACCCTTCAACACTAGTGACAACAGCCAATACTGTATGTAGTTTTTAGATCTAGACCCATGCAAATTAGTTCCGGAAAGCACCAGAACCTTTTCTGAAAAGATCCTGGTATGCGTTTCAGTACGTTCCGGTTCAAATTAAGCACTGAGTGTACACATACACATACTGAGGTGCAAGCACGCGCACACCCACCCACCCACACACACACACTCTCACACACACACACACACACACACACACACCCACCAACAGAATGAAAACCGACGCACAAAGGCCCAGCTCTTATCAATCTTTAAGCAGGCAGTTTCTCTTAATGCTATAGTGAGCCCAGTAAAACAAACAGGGCAAACAATTAATAAAGGTCTTTGAGATAAATAATATACTGGAGCGTAGTATCAGGCCAAGCATTGTTTTTTTTTTTAGTTATTGCTTTCGTCATGTTGACTGGAGGGTTTTCCTCACAGTGAGAGTGAATTCTGTTTATTGGTTCTTTCATATCAGGTCTTCCCCATTCCTTCTCCACAGCTCTTGATTTGATTAGAGATAAATTAATGTAATGAACTGCTGCCCGTTTGAGGTGTCATCACATATTATAATTATTTTTTAAAAATAGCATCAGGTGGCAGTGAAAAGGGTGACCAGTCATGTACCACACATAGATGTCAAAACTCACACAGACCACTACAACAAGTTAGCAGAGGTGATGGCTTACCTAGGGATTTTGACCTTGTTAGCTTTTACTCTCTTTCTCTTAGACCCCATCTCTTTGAACCTGAAATTATCGTAAGCAGTAGAGTTGCAGAGTCACAACAGGACAGATGTTAAAGCTGCTGTAGTCACCCCTAATTCATTGAACCATACCTACATAACTCTTGTTTTGTGTACATCATCGGCATAATGCTTGTTTCACTCATGGGAACCAAAGCATCTTTTCTACTTGTTAAAAGCAGTGAAAGTGACTTCACTCCCCTGAGTCTCCTTCTTCACACTGAGGGCCAATATGGTGGTTCAAAGCTGTTTGAACTACAAGCTTAGCTTAGCTTATTTGAGGGCGGCTTCAGCAAGTTCAGCAGGAGAGAGGATTCACAACTGCTTTAAATACTAAGATGTTAAGCACTGTAAATTTTTACCTTATTTACTCCACTGCTACTGCCACTTTTACCACTTCCCAAGCTCTTCATCTGTTGATCTTTTCACAAACTGCACCTCCAAACTCAGCAGCTGATTTCTGTTTTTATCAGTTCATTCTGTTGTCAAAAACTATGATAAAAAGGTATCGTCAACAACCTATTAGCAGTTAGCTCAGTGTGTTAGCCACTGAATGGCAATGGAACCGGATTATATCCCCGCAGGACTCCACTCAGATTGATGGATGTTTGACAGGCAGGTAGGAGGCTCAGTTATCTTTGAATGTAGCTGTGCTGTATGTAAACAGTCTGAACTCTTTTCTCTGACAAAGATGAAAATTTAGTTCATCAACTCTGTGAGAGGACAAACCTAAAAATCATGTTGCAGATTAAGAAAGAATTCAGGCTTTAATTAAGTAATTTTTCTGCTTTGTAACAGTGAGATCAATAAGTCAGAGTTCACAGTGAACCTGGGTACAAGTTGTCTCAGATTAGTTATCTGTGGTGTCAATGTTTTTGAGAACATCAAAAGAGAGACGTTGAGCTTTTCAAATGATGATCAGTAAATGTGTGCTCGAAAATCACCCCTTAAAACTGTCAAAAACTGCTGGAGAAATGATAGTTTGTAAGTGTGTAGAAATTGTTTGTAGTTGTAGAGAAAAATTGTCTAAACGAAATTTTTATACAACCTGTCACCTTGATTCTAATACCTGATATATGAATTAACCAAACTGGATTCGTTTAAAGATTAAAAACACATATAGAAAACATATTGACTAAAAGTTGAGTTAAATGTCATGGATTTCTGTTGAATAAAACTGGAAAAAAACTATGAAGGATAAAAATGATTATAATTAGACTAAAACTAATAAGCATTTCCAGCTCAAGACTAAGACTAGGACTGAATCTAAAATAGCTGTCGAAATTAACACTGTTTTTTATTTGTATTGGGGTGGGTTTGAATATGATGTGATGTTGTCATAGATTCTTTACAGATTTTGTTTTTCTTTTAGTCTACAGGGCACAATTACTGAATTTGGAAGAGGGCAAAGAATTACCATTACAATGAACAATGTAGATTGGAACCAGAATTAAAAAAAAGTGAATGTAAGTACAATGTACTCACAATTCACCTTTTCCTTGCTTAAACCACGTAGTTTTTTTTTTTGTTTTTTTTTTAACCGAGACCCTGATATTTCCATAGTTTCTGTGCTTAAACATAACCAAGCTTTAACCACCGATCTGGTGGTGGCATGATCTGGTTTATGATGTACAGTGATGAGCTTATATGAAGAGGGACACAGATAAATCAAACATGAATTCACCGCCTGATCCTTAGTAGGTCACTGCTTTACCCACCACCACCCCTCCACTTCTGCTATTATGGCAAAATAGGAAGTGCTTGGTTGTGGTGAAGGGGGCAAGGTGGATGAGACATGCTGCCTGAGGGAGAGGGAGGTGGAGTGTGTGATTTGAACCTGGGGTGGGGCATGGCGAAATGACCATCTGCAAAATGAAAACAAATGGGTTGTCATCCCCCAAGAGGAAATCTATCTTCATCTATTTTTAGTCATGAAGTCTATGAACTGGTTTGCTATGTGGAGTATATGCATTTCACTCATACTGCTTTTTGAAGTCGGATACTTTTTCCATCATTTTCAGATTAACGTTGCCAGTATCTGCATTATCTGCTGTCTAGTTTATCTTAAGGTCATTCTTGGCCATAAGTCAGTATATGTGTCAAACTAATCTCAACTCAATCTCCATTGGCTAGCTTTTTCAGAGCTTTAAATTATAGTTTTTCAGCCACTGGAGCTGGCTCATCCGTGGTTGTGCTAAATGTTGGACAAGGTGGTATCCCCTGTCTCTGTTTAAAGATGTGGAATTTAATGTGACTGTCCTCCTTGATGTGTTTTCTGTTGGTCCACTGACTCCTGCTCAATGACTTTTGACCTCTTCACAGTGAATTCTGTGAGGAGTTTGCTCTGGTGTTCACAAACAGCTGACATTGTCTTCTTCCACTGTTCATTCACTCTCCTGTCCATGGTTTGCTGTTTCTCTGATGTAATGCTCCCAACAGCAGTCATATGATGTCATGATGATGTCATACGCCTCTGCAGTCTTAATTTCAGGGATGTCCTGTCTGTCGGGTAGCCCAGAAGAAACTAGGGTAGCCCAGTTGACTCCTTGTGACTTGAAGAGTCTATGTTTTGACATCCTGCTTCTGGTGATTGGAGTACTGCAATGGTTTAGCATTGAATTCCTCTAACACTAAAAGATCAAAATCAGTGCAGCGGAACCAGAGATATTAGGCAATGCAAGAACATTTACATACTTTTATCCTAAACCTCTCATATGTTTTGTTTTCTGTGAGGATTGCTAGTACAATTGTTCCATATCAGAATCACCAAACCCTATTAACTGCACAAACTTGTCATAATCCGCTTGTATGAGTCTGATGAATGTCACCTGTTCAGACGGGGTCTGGATTCATGAGATTTCATCCTTTGCATAATCAACACCCCTTAATTGCTGTATGAAGCTGCCTCTTCTGTTCCATTTGTGAGCAAGTTTCACTCACAAAAATGTTACCAAATAATTAAAATAAAAGTTTCAAACCACTGAGCTTCAAGTCCTGCTGAACCACTGATTGTAAAATAATGTTAGTTTATGAGTGATAATACACATGATGTGTCAGGTACCAGTTTTGTCAACATGCTCACACTGTTGTCCAAAAAAAACAGCAGAAAAAAGATGCAACAAATGTGTTAATTGTGGTGTTAGAGGACCCGGAACAATTACAAAAATATTAATAGTAGAACTGCAGAACTGCCCTGTGACAGAAATAAAGAGTGAGCGCTCTGGCGTGAAAATGATGCGGACATGTCTTTGCAAATCAGAGCTGTTCCTGGCTCATATTAGAGGCGGTATGAGATATTAGACTAGAGAATATTATAGCCTAAATTGAGTAATGTTACACTGTCAGGTACAACAGGAGATGATCCAGGACAGAGACCTGCAGACCAGTCAGAGTGAGATCATTTTACAACAACTACTGAAATGTACAAGTTCCCAAAATATGCCAATTTAGTCATGCAATCTAAAAATCATGTCAAACCTCTCAGTAAGTGGCAGCCATGATGATGTGGTTTAATAATTATTAATAATAAACCAGATTATTAATTTTGCATCAGGTATTTTTTAGTTAGTTAATTAATTAATTAATTACTATGATTTTTTTCATCTGAACCACCAACCTGTCTCTTAGACCCCATCCCAACTAGGCTGCTTAAAGAAGTTTTACCCTTACTTAGTGGAGTGTCTGCACTGAGACTTGGAGGTTTTGGGTTCGATCCCCGGCTGGGTCATACCAAAGACTATAAAAATGGGACCCATTGCCTCCCTGCTTGGCACTCAGCATCAGGGGTCAGAATTGGGGGGTTATATCACCACATGATTCCCGAGCGCGGCACCTCTGCTGCTCACCTCTCCCTCAGGGGATGGGTCAAATGCGAAGAACAAATTTCAAACACTCAGGTGTGTAACAGTCAGTGGGACTTTAACTTAACTTTAACTTCTTTGCAAGATATGATTAATCTGTCTTTATAAACAGGCTATGTCCCATGGTCCTTAAAAGTAGTTGTAATCAAATCTCTTGTTAAAAAGCTCACTCTTTATCCAGGTGTTTTAGCCAACTGCAGACAAATATTCAGTCTTCCCTTTCTCTCCAAGCCCCTTGTGACAATAGTCACCAAACAGTTGTTTGATTTTCTATACAACATTAGTTTTTTTAATGATTTTCATTCAGGTTTAAGAGTGCATCAGAGCACAGAGACAGCACTGGTAAAAGTTACATTCTGTTTGCTTTGGATAAAGAGCTTGTCTCTAGGGATGCACCCATATGGATTTTTTTCAACCAATATCGATAACCAATGATTACCTGCTTCTCATGGCTGATAACCAATACAATAACCGATAATTTCATATTTTTTTATTTTCAAAATAAGTGTATAATCTGTAGGTTATATACACCTGAGAATACAAAAGGCTAAGGAATGGTGAGAAAATATGGATGATTTAATATTCCATAGCCCCGACCTAACCAAATCTAACTGACATCACTATTACTGACACAATAAACAACAAAGGACAGTTCTCGCTCTACCATACTTGCCAACATAATGAACATTAAAAATACAAGGATGTGAAAGTAAAGTGACTTTTAATTAGTTTTAAACTTATAATCAATGGTAAGAGAGAGAGAAATTATGAAGCCCAGAATTACTGTGTAATTATCTGGTGTATCAGTAAAGTGTATAAACTACACTTGAGAGTGGAGTCTCTACTAACAGAGACAAACAGTGACAGCTGACTCATGAACAGGTTGAATGTGCAACAGCAGGTCTGAGTTTGTGGTGTATGAAATGTTAATATCATCACGCTACATTTTTATAAACACACTCGGGCACTGTCTCATTGTCCCAACAAAGACAGGTCCACAACTACCAAGTAGAATAGCGATGCTCTATGGATTCACCTCACACATTAACACTCATGCTTCAGACTGGGTTGCCAGATCCAAATAATCACTAACTGTAGCTTCACAAGGCCAGCAGTTATTAATAAGTTTAAAAACAGGGTCTAGTCGTTGGATGTAAGCCGCTGCTGCTAATTAGCTCATGCTAACACTCTGGAGACGTTCTTTCAGCGCTGTCTAACCTGTTTGATCAGGCCCAGACCCTTGGTGCAATCCTGTTGTCTTCCTCTGGAACTGTGAAAGACGTCCACACCACCACATTTTGCCCAACAGTGAGCTGCCGTTGTTGTTGTTCTTCTTCTCTGTGGTTATTGGCGACTCACAAACCAAGTTTAAAGTTACATGTACCATCACCCACTGTGTCGGGTGTGTAGATGCTGCCCTTGCCCAGTTGAATTATTTGGTCTTTATGCCATCACGTCTCCAGCTCTGTTCTTGAGTAAACTGATCTAAAAAAAACTGAATAAGTATATTTCCCAAAGAGTTGAACCAGATCTTTTAATTATTATGAGACCATGGTAAAACAAAGAAAAGCAGCCACAGTGAGCTGGTCTGATGAAGATTTCCAGGGAATAGGCACTTTGTGTTAAAGTTGAAACTTTCAGCCCATCACAAACACAGTGCAGTTTCCCTCATTTAGTACTTTCCTCCAAGTGCACTACCTTGCCCATATACCAACGTGATGGAAATTCCTCTGATACACAGGACTGGAATTGTTTAGACTGAAATATCTAACCTGACAGGATGACAGGTTACACTAACTGCCCCATATCCAAAATACTGACCATTCTGAGCACAACAATGCATGGCACTGAGACAAGAGAAAGATAGGGTGATGAGTGGGGCTGGAAAAGCACATTTACATTTATCATGATTCTCACAGAGCTCCAGCATAATGGCTACAGTCCTACAATAGGCCATAAAGTATAACAACTGCTCCTTCAAAATGATGCCAGACAATGGGGAATGACACATCTCCCCATTATTTATTTATTTCATTGTGAGTGTGTGTGCCTGTGTGTGTGTGTGTGTGTGCGCGTCAGAGAGTATAAGCATCAGAGAAAGCTCATCAAGTCACCGAGGTAATTAATGAATATTTTAAATGTCATGATGATGGGAACCACTTGACAAGAGGACCAAAGACTGACTGGGGGATGATTAAGAACTCTTCCCCATCGCCTGTCCATCTAACCCATCCCCCATTTCACACACACACACACACACACACACACACACACACACACACACACACACACACACACACACACTCTCTCCACAGAGGCCAGACAACCCAGGGCTCAAACTTAATTCCAAATGTGTTGCCTCCCTCTCACCCTTAACAACATCCGCTGCCATCCGCTGAAGCCACTGTGGGCGACAATACAAAACCATCATCCCTCCCCCAGCTGTGCTCTCTCGTCCCTTTTCTACACCACCTTCCTCCTCTGACCTCCTCCTAAAATATGTGATGAACATGCACAGCCATTGTATTCTAGTTAGGACCTGTGTGAGCGCATGGTAATTAGGTGTCTTCACCCACTGGGAGGACTGAGAGAGAGATAGGAGGGAAGGGGAGGCAGGTAACAATAAGAGAAGCTGTGGATCAGTGAAAGGTGTTACAGAGCTGCATTCAAGAAAAGCATGGCACTGTGGTCCACTGTGGCTGTAATCATTAAGATAACAAGAGTAAAGCAATGTGATCATCATCACCTTATGTCATATGCATCACTTGTAACCATGCGGTAAGGCTGCTATGAAGTTCCTTTCTTATGCCACTTTTGCTTTTTTTTTTTACACAGTACCAAACAACAGCGGCATCATGTCACTTCCGGGTGTTATTTTCGACAGCGTACCGGCATTACGGAAACAAAAAGAGGTGTGATGGGCGTGATGTGTGTCAAAACAGTGTCAGCCTTGAGTGTGTTATATAGCATATGTGTCAGCAGCACTTTCTAAAGAATAACAACGGTATAAGATGGCAACAACAATCATTTATCCTACCTGTTAGATGACAGCTGATCCTGTCCTCTGTCTGAAAGGTAAGGAGCTCCTGGACCTCACTGTCTTCCCAATTTGTGAACATTTTTGACTGCCGATCTCTCTCTTTGAGTTAGCTGCTAACGACTACAGCTGCTATTTAAATCTCCTGGTGGTGCGTCGCACACATGTCGTCAAAATGCCACACCCGTTTTGTCCTGCCAGCTGTCTCTTTTACACAAATGTTGATTTGGTGCTGTTACTATTTCCACTGCCAGCTTAAAGGCAAGACAAATCTGTCCCTCCCATTCCATGATTGTACCTGTTATAAGGGACAGCTAGGTGGAATTATTCCGTCTTGAACAGCTAATGTAATAGTGGCCATTGTCACATACTTTGTTGAACCTCCCATGTAGACTGGCCTCCCTCCTGAGGCTGTGTTCAACGCAGGATCATCAGGCAAATAGTTGATTCTGGCTCAAATTTTGCTGCAATGCAATATTGTCTGGCAATCTCTGGTAGATTAATTTATAACAAGAACGATGTATTCCTGTTGTTTACCTCGCAAAGAAAGGTCGAATATTTGCTACCCTAATGAGCTTTCCAGAGTTCATTAAGTTTGTAAAGTTAGGCAATCCTGTCTCAGAGTATTATAAACCGTTGTGTGAATTGTATTTCATGACTCAGTATTACATAAAAACAAGAAGCCCCCAGCGGGCTAATTTCAGCCCGAACTCCTACTAGTGAAAATCCAAAGTGTTAAAGAAGACTTCATGACTTCTGTCATTTACCAGTTTCACAGAACAGATATGCTTTCATTTTATTCAATGTATCAATCCACCTGCGTCACCTCAGGATATGCGTCACCCGCATTTTCTTTCCTCTGGCCACAGATAAGTGTTTGAATCACAGAAGTCTCCTGCTGCTTTTATGTTATGAAGTTTAAACAGTATCTGCAATGACTGATCGAGTCTCCTAGTTTTTGTTTCCCTGTGGGCAGACTCCTCTGTTCACTAGTCAATGAGTCAATGAAGAAAACTTGATTCCTTCCTTTCTCATGCAGCCTACTTGAAAACTATCTCTAATCAGTACATTTCTGTAGGCCAGCTTCTGACAGATAGACAGCTGCTTCTGATGACAGAGACAGCTGCATTGAGGCTGGACTCAGTGTGGATTAAACGGGCCAAACGCTTTAGTGGTTATGCGCTGCTCACATTTTGCTCTTAATGCAGATTTCTAGGCAGAAAGTTTTCTCCTGAGGTAAAACAAACACATTTGCACAAAAGAAGGTAAACTGAGCATATGTTTTTTCAGCATTTGAACAAGTGCCTGTGCTGTGAATCTGTGAGGACAACTCCACACCATAATCAGGCTGTTCTCATAATTTTTTTGTATGTCTTCCTACAAAAAATAATGCACTCAAATGTATACATATCCCGTGTAGTTTGAAAGGTTGCGATCATGTAACCAATGCACGGATGGCATTCTTAAACTTCAACTCAAATCTTTGATTTTTGGATACCAGAATTAAATCCTACTTTCTTAGTTATATAGTATAATTGTAATGTAAATACTATATTTGTGTCAAATTTTACAAATCTTGCATTACATATATCACATAAAATAGTATAAAAACAGAATCACTTGATGCCCAAATGTGCCGGACAAAAATAACTGTGCATCAAAAGACAACCATAAGTATTACCAGTTCTTTAACTAAATTAATTAATTAAAGCATGGGTTTTATTTTTTGTAGTTTTTCCATTGTCTCTATTGGGTTTCTGGGAACACTGTGGCATCATTACAACTACATCAGACAGTCAGTTTAGTCTGTAGTCAAACTGAAAGCAAGGATCCTCGAAATGTCTGAAGTTCTTTCCAACTGTCTGTGTGCACTTTTGACTAAATCTGGCATATTTACACCACATTGATGTTCATATTTGTTTGCAAAAGTATTAATGTATGTACTGATGTGAATATAACCCTGTGAGCTGTGAATCTCTGTACCTTTCAGGTGGAACTGTTTAACTGGGTGTTCTCCTTAAGTAAAGTCCTCTAACAGCGTCTCCAATGAGCTTAATCAATGAACACATGTGGACATGATGGGAAAAAAGCATCTTTTTTTTTTGTTTTTTAGCTTTTGTTCAAGGCACTGCAACACACTGATAAATGTACAATGGGGGATGAGGCAGTACAATAGAGTTTTGTCAGGGCAGGCTTAATCACCACTTGCTACATAGAACCATCAACCACTACCTGCACCCCCCCCACCCCCCCCCCCAACTACATCTGTGGAAATGTCACAGAACAAACTGTGGCCATGTAGGGACATGACAGCAGTGCTCTTGACAGAGCTGGCCCTTTAAATACCCCCCACCTCTTTATTCAAAGCAGGGGCCTGATTTCTCGCGCCGGGGCCGATAAGAGGTTTGAAAAACAGGAACCCAATTCCCATTATCTGCCTCCCTTATTGTCTGTATTAACCTTCCCCCATGGTAACTTGTTCGCCCCGTAATGCTACACTTGTCTGGCCACAACACTACGTCGCCGAGAGCCAATTGCACCATGCAAATGAAGGCGCAGACTCTATTGTGAAGGGGGAGGCAAGAGAGCAAGAAAGAGAAAGAGAGAAGGCAGGGGAGAGGGAGAGAGGGAGAGAGGTGGTTTATCAGGGAGACATGGGCTCTGCCAGCTGATGATTGTCTTGTCCACACGTGCATGCACACACACACTCTCTAAAAGTGCACCATGCGTCAGTGTGTCGGTATATGTTCAGCCTGCTTGCACATACTTGTGTGTCAGCAGAGATGATGGAGAGGTGGAAGGGTCTGGAAAAAGTGAAAGAAAGCATTGTTTTTGTTTTTCTTTTAGCTTTTCCCAAGGCTGGCTGCATTTTCTCTTGTTTTCACCATGTCCCTGAACAGCAAAAGAGAGAAAGAGACCCAGGGACAGAGTGTGAGCAGGGACACAACCAGATGTATCAATATTCAGACAGGCGAGCTGCCAGCCCCCACAGTACACCACTTCAGGCCAGATTGAACTCTTAGCCTCTGACTTGACAACTGGTTTGGAGATTACCTGTTTGATATGTAAACCTTGGTGAACACAGACTGAGGCTGCAGCCCTCTGTAATCAGACAAAACACATGTCACTGGGGATTCAGGTGGACATTATGATGATGATGGGGGAGGGCCTATGGGGCACTTTCTGTTTTAACCACCTTAAAACAATATTTTTCACCCTGTGCTACACCAGAAAATTTTAATCAGCTGCTCCGCTTGAATGGTTCATTAATATTGTCAATGTCATTCAGGGCCAGTGGACACTCTACAATCAACACCCGAAAGCAAAATGCCAAAAGCATGCAAAAGCATAACAACTTCAGGTCAGACTGGAACTTCAGGCTTCTGTTCCAAAGCAAGAAAACCTCATTTAAAATCCCATGGACAAATAAAGATCACAGCTTTGAAATGAAACATTATTTAACATTAAACTGTGTGCAACAAACATAATGACCTATCTAATGTTTCATAGTCACCTTCAACCCTATGGCCCCGACCGACGCATAGTGTGTCCAAATTCACACCTGTTCTTCTCTATGGATTTTCTCTGCGACTGTTTGTCATAGCGAGAAGCCACATATATCACGTGAAACAGTGGAACCGTACCTTTCTGACAAGACTAAGCGCTTGTCGGTAGTCCAATGTTTTCATAGCGAAAAACAATGGTAAATTTACACTAAAATTATGTATAACAGAGCTTTCGTACAGTTTTGCACACACATTACTCTTGGATGGATTACTCGCGAATGCAGGGTCGCACAGAAATGCGACGCATATCACATGAAAGTGAAGGAGCAGAGCTTTCCAGTGATACCACACACATCATTGTGCTGTCATCCCGTCACACTGTAAATCAAGATTAATTGTCCACAAAATAAAAACCTGGCGAATTTCTTTACAATCCATTATACAGATCTTGTTATCAGTCACTTCATATAGTGAGGAATATCGTATCTAAGAGACCATCTAGTAAGATCAGATTTGCCCCCCACTTTGGAATCTAGCCAAAGATGACTTACACCTATTCCAGATGGTAACAGACGCTGTGGGTCTTGTGCTCAGTGCAATTATACTTACCGCTGTAGCACTTATAGACATCCGCATTCTGGTAAATCTATCCCCATTAGAGGGGTCATCACTTGCCACACAAAATCTGTGATTTATCTGATTACCTGTCCTTGTGGTAAGACCTACGTAGGCAAAACAAGCAGGGAATTAAAAACCTGCATCGCGGAGCATCGTAGTACCATCAGATGCAAAAATCCATCTCATTTTGTGGAAGCTAATCATTCAATTGCTTCATTGAAATACATAGCTATCGAGAAAGTTTCACTCCCTAGAGAGGTGGTAATTTAGAAAACCTCTTATCTAGGAAGGAACATTTCTACATACACTATTTGAACACTCTGGCACCAAATGGTCTGAATGTTGATTACGATTTGAAATGTTTTCTATAATTCTTTGCTCTAGATAAATAGTGTCAGTTCTAGTGACAATGACCAGGTATAGCTTATATTGCTAATGATGCCTTTTTAAAGGTTGATGTGCAGCTGATCTGTTCTTTTTTGTAAATATTGTATATTGTGTTTGTTTTGGAATAACCTGTGTTTTTTGTGTCCATTGGGATCCTGTGCAGAATATTTTGTATTGCATACTCCCTTTTTCTTCTCTAAAATGGATATTTTGATAGGATTGTATTTATATGGATTGTGACGTTTGATCTCTGATGTGAGTTTTGCAATCAGCTGATTTATTCACTTCTCTGCTGTCATACATGCAGGTGATTAGTGTCAAATGCAGACCAGGTGTGTACACCAGGTGAGCTGACTGCTCACAGAAAGCTTTATCAGCCACTCCTTTTGGTGTCTCATGTGTGTTAAGACTTGACAAAGGCCCTGTGCCGAAACATTGTCCTTAATGAAATTCCTTTTCTTCCAAGTTCCAAATTCCAAGTTTTCTACTTCATCGCCAGCACCTCAACAAAGACAATCTGCGGTGAGCATTGCTCTTCTCCTGCCAAATATCATATCTTACCACATCTTAGGCTTGCGTGTGTTTTTCCCTGTCTATCTGCATTTGTAGACAAGATGCAAGTATCTCCATATTGTCCAGTTGACACTTCACCTTTGCGCACCCAGACAACTGCAGTCACCATGACGGGGACACGTCTGGGGATTTCATAAACTTGACCTAATTGAAATGCTTCACAGCTTTTTTGAAACGTATACTTTATGTTAATAAATGCACAGCAAATTGTATTATTTATGGAGAGTTTGGTCAAAATAGTTTAGATTTAAAGGTAAATATGAGAATGATTAACTTTTGGGTACATTTAATTAGTCATAATACAACAAAAATCTCTTTGCTTGTGTTCATTGTTTTCAAGATTTTGTATGATGACAGTATTTTTCAGTGTAAATGGAATTCCAAAGTCAAAAATAAAAAAATGATAAAAAATGAGGAGATGAATATCATTATGTACTTGTGTGTTCCTTTTTTAACAAAGAGAGAAGAGAGTTGGTCTGACAGTTCTATAGAGTAAATCCAAATATTTACAAGTTTCAAAAGTTAATGTCATCTCAAAAAGTAAAGGTTTTGTCAAATTTGTTGAAACTTTTAAAGAAAATCCTGAATTGTTTCTCTTGATCTGCTTTGACTTGTATGTATGTACACTAATTCTGTTCTATTTATTTTGTTGTGCATTGGTTGCCGCCTGCTCTGATTTGTTATTGCTATTTTTGATTGTCCCTTATACCCCGGGGGGGGTCAAAAGGAAACAAAATAAAAAAAAAAACATAACGAAAAACGCCCCCCCAATGCCCAAATGTCCAGAAAAAAAATATTTATTGTACCGTGACATACGTTTTGAGCTGTATGCTCTTTAAAACGTATGTACCTGCCCTCCCACAGTGAGATGTGCGTGCCTTTGGTTTGATTTTTTGATACCTGCATTCTGTCTAATTTTCATGGCAGCTGTAGTTTTGTATGCCCAAAAAGTAATGGTTGTGTAACTTGTTTTCAGAAATGGTGAGACACTGGAGTCACAGAAGCAGTGGAAGAGAGGCTAATTATGTATTATTTGAAAACTGCTATGTTACCTGTTAAGCTCTATGGACTGTAGCACTCATAGGCTGGATTGCACCATCAAGGTTTAACTTTAAAATCAGATTAAATCATGGTTTAAGTTGAAATTCTGTTGCACCAAACTTTAGACCTAGTTTAAAATTAAGACAGATTAAATTTAAACCTCTCTTTAAACCTCAGTTTAATTTTTCCTCTAAACCAAGTTTAAATTTAATTCTGTTGCACCAGAACTTTAAACTCTAGTTTAAACTGTGATCTAGTATTAATTTTAAACTGGCAGTTGGGAAGGTTTAACTATAATAATGGCTGCTTTTTTGAGGTGGATAGAGCAAAATAATGAAGTTCCTCAAAGAAAACCGAGAGATAGGCTCAATATTCTTGAATTTTATGATGAAGAGGAATTTTTGATGAGATACCAGTTTACCAAGGAAACAGTTTTGGAGCTGGACAGGAAGACTGGACCAACTGTCAAACATGGCAGTGACAGTGCTAGCTAGCAATAATGTAACGTTTAATCGGAAAAGCACCCGCTGAAACAGTCTCTTTCTTTTTTTTATATAAATCCGGGGACGCTTCCGATGTAGCCCATATATTTAATTGCATATTTAATTATTAATTTTAATTTAGATATCCACCATTATCCCTATTGATTTAAATCAGTTTAAACTAAGTTTAAATTCAGTTAAACTGAGTTTTACTAAACTGAGATTAATTTTAAATGGTGCAACAGAGCTCTGCTTAATTTTAAACCTGTATTAACTCATAGTATTACTAATCTTTGATTAGAGCTAATCTTAGATTAAATTAAACCTTGTTGGTTCAATCCAGCCATAGAGTCTGATTCATCCTGGTGAAATGTATTTTCATACAACAGTTGGTATGATAGCCTACAAAAATACACACAAAACGGTTTATATGCAGTCTTACAAATTAGAGGCAAATAGGTATTAGGAAAAGAAGCATGATACGATATAACTGAGAATATGGGATTTAACTCTGGTATGGTATGGTAAGACCAATGATTTTTTTTTTCCTTTAAAAGATTTTTTTTCTGGGCTTTTTGCCTTTAATTGACAGGACAGTGTGTGAAATGGGGAGACAGAGAGTAGGGACTGACGCAGCAAAGGAGTTACAGGCCGGACTCGAACCCACGACCGCTGCAGTGAGGAAATGCCTCTGTACATGGGGCACTGGTACTATCCACTATGCTACTGTCACCCCCAAGAACAATGGTTTGAGTTGAGGTTTAAGAAGGCAGCCGAACCTTGAATGCTGTGTTGACTAAAATTGTGGTTCTGCTGTATAATTACGGCAAGCAAATATATTAAAAAAATAATGGAGGTTGGATACAGTATACCGTATGAATTATATCAGTGCATTCTCATAGAACAGTTAATATGATATCCTATGAAAAATGCATGCACAACAGTACTACTATGAAGTAGCGCCTCATGAATGACATTAGAGTTCACACAGTTCCGAACACAAGGCTCCGTGGGAAAGTCCTGTGTTCTGTGACACATCCACTGCCCAGTCCTTCTCCTGGCTAGACAACTTGGGACTGCTTCCTTCTGTATTCCCATAAGGGCACTGTCATGTTATCACAGCTTTCCAAAATAGTAGGATATGCACAAATTGTGGTGCATTACTTTTTTTGGGAAACTGTTCCAACAGTGCATTACAATAGCCTGCCCAGTGTTGCCATGGCATCAAAGAACTGCGGTGTGTTCACTTTCTGGAACTTCAAAGTGAAGAAAATAAAAAGTAATAGCACATAAAATACAGAAATAGAAATAGAATTTACTTAAAGGAGCACTCCACCAAAAATATGTCCTATAAGTGTCAGCTCCTGTGATTATTCTGCCGGTCTCTTGGATTAAAGGCCTATGTGTACTGAGCACATCCTCTTAGCTGACACTGGATGTCCATGGAATCAGCTGCAACTGCTGTGAACCCAAGCCAACTATAGCAAGTGTCCTCCACAAAAGAGCAAAGTAAACTTTTAATGCAACCACCTCATAAAGGTTACAGGGCTTGAGTGTGTGTTATTAAACAGAAAGCTTTCAGTGGAGTATTCCTATAACTTTGTACCTTTCTCTTCACCAGTTTAGTATTGTAATGTAATGAAGTGACTAAAAAGCATGCAGTGTGTGTATTTTTTTTTTTTTTCATGTGTGTGTGTGTGTGTGTGTGTGTGTGCGTGTGTGTGTGTGTTCTTACATGCCAGATAAGCATATAGAGCAAGAGCCTCCTGGTCAAATGGGGCAGTCCAGGATTTAGTGACAATTTGGTGAATCAAATAATATTACAGTTCCTGATATCACACTGGTAACTGATGGAGCACAGAGGTCATCCAGTTTATTTTCCAATGCCTGTGCAATGGCTAGCAGGATGTTAGTTCAGCTGATGCTTCTTCATCTTTTCCTTCTTCTCCTCAGTCTTTACTGATGTTTACTCATAAAAACCTCAACCTTACTATTTCCTCATCTTAATGAATAACTTAAAGCCACACAGCACCACCGTCCAAAGCCAACCACAAAAAGCACCACCAACACTTGCACAGAGGAGACTGGAAATGTCCATGCCTACTTCAGAGCATGTGCATTGTTATAGTATTGACACTGATTTTAGAAATTGATTTTAAAAAGTAACAATATAGAAATATATATATAATATAGTGTTTGTTTTATTGAACTTGTAACATATAGAACAACAGTAACATATTCAGGGGAAGAACCAGTGAAGTGAACTTTTTGCCCCAAAGCAGGCATGACTGTGTAATACCAAACAAAAAGCTTCACAAATAAAAGGCATCAGGCTTTAGATTGGGCATCACCAAATGGCAGAGTGTGGTCCAGACTCGGATCAAGTGATTGTTTTATCCATACCTGTGACCAGTTTCTGACAATGAGAATAATTAAAATAAATACTAATCCTCACATAGCTTTTTTTTTCTAGATGCAGCTATTCTAGATGCTATGCCATTGTTCTAATGGTCCATTATTTCAATGCCCCATGAGTCTGAAAAATGTTCCATTGGACCAAAAGCCCATTGGCCCAATAGCCCATTATCAATAAAACAACGCCTGTTGCTCTGAAAGTACAAAGTCTCCCTGCAGTAAGAAAGATGTGCCATCAGTTGGCCCTGCCTCTTATTGTTTCACAGCCTCTTTTCTCCCATTTGACTGGAAGTATCTGTGAATATGTTTGGCTGTTGGAACTGTCCTCCGTTAAACTTGCCATCTACACCACTTTTTTCTCTGAGAATATAGGATCCAGACGTTAAAGAGGTTTTTATCAGGGTTTACCCACAGAAGTTCCTCTCCAAAACAAATGGATTTGATTATTCAAACCAGTAAAATAAAGCCGTTTAACATTAAAATAATAATAATAAAAATTTCTGTTGTCCTGATGCTTTTGGCACGAAGGGCTTGTGAACTACAACAACCAGTGCAAAAACAGAAAAACTTGAATGGCCCTCTCTAGTGCCAATGTTGGTTTGTCCATTCTCGGCCACTGTGGAAACATGGCAGTGAAATATGGTGATCTCCATGGGGGAGGGCCTGCTCCCTACATGGATAAAAATGCCTCATCCTAAGGTAAGAAAATCAAATTATTCCCATTTTCAGGTAATAATACGTTAATAAAAACATACTATCTCCTAACAACAGGCTCATTCTAAAAAATGACAACATGATGTACATGAGTAGATGTAAAATGAAGTCTTTAAAGGTACACCAGTTAATATTTTTATATTGATTATGGGTCAATGTTAAACTACCCCTGTACTTCCCCATAGCTTTATGAAACACTGTTTTTGTTAACCACTTTCATTAACTTTGTTTCTACAGCAGTTTTCTAGAATGTAATGGGGCACAGAGGTAGACATTTTTTCTCAGGAGTAGGCGAAGAGAGAGATAAAGAGAGAGTGACTATTGGTCTTCCACCTGTCCAGTGGTTAGAGATACAACTCCAAATAATAGGTTTTGTTGCTCTCTGTATGCTGGATGTATAAATAGGGTGTGTAAGTGTTTGTTAACACATCAGCCATACCAAATTTACAAGGCCAAAAAAAAATGAAATGTATGATTTGTAGTTTGTTGTAAAATTCTGCCCCCAGGTGGCCAAAAAAAAATCATCTGATGGTATGATGATTAGTGGAACCGCATCTTCGAGAGGAAAGGCCAAAGAGAAGTTTAGACCCGGACAGGAACTTTAAATGGGCATTAATAAAGTCTGCACACAGCCCCATCAACGGGTCACTCCAATTGCTTGTTCACACATCATGTTCTTCCTCCATTCTGTGATCAGAGCTCAGTCAGACTGAAGCTAGACTTAGAGGAGAGGCTACTCCACAGTGTCCCCCCTGCATGCCCCACCCCTCTGCTTCACTGTCATTTACAAACTCCTCCTCTTCCTCATTCCCTCCACCCCCACCCCCTCCACTTCCTTGCTGTGGGTGCATTTTAATTTATGCCCGGCATAGGAACCACTCAATACAGCCCAGTGTCTGCAGTGCAGTAGATAGCTGTTAATGAGAAGAGCCCCCCCTCCTCTTTATCTCTTTTCTTCTGCCCCCCATTATCTGGGTGCAGTCTATAAGCGTGCAGTTACCTTACTAGGTCCGATAACGCCCCAATAGGCAACCAGCACTGATGAGCTTTCTATACAGTGTGCGGCGCACAATGCCACTATCAGGAGAGCAGACCTCTGGTTTAAAAAAAGAGAGAGATGGATGCAGTCACACAAGCAGGGCTAGCTCGCTCTGAATATCCTGCAAATTTACAACGGCGGCCCCCATCGAAACACGACTTCTCACGCCTGCTTCTCTCTCTCTCTCTCTGTCGGCTGCAGCAGTTTCTTATCTCCCCCCTCTTCCCTCTTCTTCCTGGGAGATAACAGTAATTCTTCTCCAAGCTGTACCCCCCCCCCCCCCCCCCCCCACACACACACACACACACACACACACACACACACACGGACACACACATCCCATAGTCTGTCCGTCTCTCATCAAGCTTTCCAAACCCGGCACATACTAACACGTAGCCTACACACACATATAACTACCACGTGGTCGCACACACTTGTGTCCACACACAAACACACACTCAAAAGCTCTCACACACACACACACACACCCCTCCCACTCCCCCCCAAGCCCAACACAGACAGAGATGCTGGCAATGTCTTTCTGCTCAGTCAAGATAAAGGGTTAAGACTGCACTCGGACGGCCCTCCTTTGTGAGATTGGGGGGGTGACGAGAATGGGGAGGGGGATGATGAGGAAAAAAATGAAATCAAGTATTCAAGAGCAGATTATTTTATCAGTTTTACAGTGTAAAGAAAACTGTACCCCCCCCCCACTTCTTTTTTTTCTCAGTTTCTTCCTCAATCCCTCTTTCTTCTTCTTCTTCTTGGTCTTCCTCTTTATATAAATATATATATGTTTTTTTTCTTTTTCTTTTTTTTTTGAATGTGGCTGAAGCCCGGAGTGTTGCAGCCAGATAAAAGAATTAGTGGTTGCACACAGGGACCCGGGCGCTAAGTACAGCCGCGAATTAGAATGTCTATCTCTGTCGCTCTTGGCTCATCCGCTCGAGCTAGCCGCGCTTCGCACTCGTAAACAATTTAATCTTTTCACTACAGTTTGGAAAAGAGAGAAGAAGGAATGAATGTGAGAGAGAGAGAAAAGGGGAGAAAACGAGGAGGAGTCGTGGACATTACCCCCCTCCCTCCCTCCACCACACTTCTCTCTTTTTCTCTTCCTCCACATCCTCTCACCGACCTCTCCTTTTAAACAAGAAACCTGACGCAAACGCTTGTAAGGTGCTTGAAGATTGAATCAGCTCGCTTTCATTTTCCTCCCCTCGCCGCCGTTCTTTTGGGCCTTTCTCTCCCTCTAACCCCCCAGCCCCCCAGCACCCCACCCCCCCTCGCTCTTCCTCTTCTCTCCACCATTTTGAAATTGAAGATGTGTAGAGGCTTGGGCTTTGGGGCCAGAGTCTATTTTGGAGCTGTAATAAAATTCATAGCCTGACACACACACACACACACACACACACACACACCTGGTCAAGGGAATCACACTACAGTATATAGTGGTCTCTTGCTGTATTACCTTTAAACCATCCTTCATATGTGCAGCGCTTCAGCAGCCACACCATATTTTGTAACACTCCAACAGTGTACTGTCTTTATTCATAGTAAACTATCAATCCACTGCAACTATATATACTTCAGTCAGCTGTGGGGATAGACTGTAGCTGAGGTAAGAAGAAAGGCTTTTTACTGCCATGGCTGTGGCACAATTTTTATTTTTCTACTCTAACATCGGAAG